>LR990653.1:20638377-22056711 GCA_905147715.2 Xestia xanthographa | reverse complement strand
TACCTGAAATAAATGGTTTATTATGTGGGCAGAAGACGGGTTTCGTGCTATGAAAACACACTGGATGCGATACACTATTTTATTTCACATTGAACTGTTCCGGTTGGTCGTTTCCATGGAGAAGAACCGGCAAGAAACACCATGGTTACTCTTTTCAAACAGATACACTGAGTAAACCAACAAATTACTTTACATTACACTTTCACACAATAACACTGGGCACAATGAATCGGGTACAGTTTCAAGACGTCTTAACTCCGCTGCGATCAGGCCCAGAATGTCCGCCTCGCCACGAGGTGTTAACATCAGGACTATGTAATAGCCGCCATGGTGGGGTAGACTGGTAAGTAGTCCGCGTGATATCACCACTGGCGCGCTTTCGATCCATTCGCCCGTCCGTACTCATGACCAATCCGACATACACAAAATATTTCAAAAATCGATCCAGCCGTTTCCGAGGAGTTCGATAACAAACACTGCGACACGAGATTTTTGTGTATTCGAAGATTAATCTGTTGGAATATCAATCCAGCACTAAGTACTTAATTAAGTACCTATTTTTAATTCGGGATACTTTGTACACCTTTGACATTAGGTATCAGCGTCATCTGCCCAGGCTTATCCTAACTATGTTGGGGTCAGCTTCCAGTTTTATCAGAAAAAAAAAATATCATTGCAATCAATCTATCTACAGGCGCGTATCAGCGGTTTAATTAGATGCGTGAGCTTTACAAACTAATCAATCGCTGTAATTAACAGTCGTTGCGTCGAAATGACGTATCCCACCGGTTTAATGACAAGTTTTACATTATAAACTGATGAATTGGACTGTTTTCAGGGTAAATGTAAAGTATAAACCAATAACTTTGATGCTTTGACATAAATTCACTTTTGAGTTTACTGAGTCAACTAAGTACCTACAATATGCACATTTTCCATTAGATTCACTCAGTTTACTGTCTAGTTTAGTTTAGTGTTTATAGTACTAAACTAGTCTTGTAGTCTTGACGACCAGTGCAGCGCCTCTACCGCTGGAATAAACGTGGCCACTTACTGGTCCCAAACCGTGTAATTGGAAGGAAAATTTATTTATTTATTTATTTCATTTTTAGGAAAACTTACAGCTAAACAGACAGTGAGTAATAGTGTAAACAAAATATGGCCAATTACAAGTTTCCACATGTAGTAAGAATTTAAATAAAATGACATATAAAGATAAGACTATAAACAGAGTATATAACACAAACAAAACAATTACTAAATTCGCTCGAAGAAGCTATTGGATAAAGTTTTCTTCAATTTAGCGGTACTGGTATTGAAAATGTCGATCTCAGCTTCCTGGCAGGTTGCGTTGTACATACGACTCGCCCTCACCATGTACGAGTTCTGTCTGTACGTTGTGGCTACCACTGGGGTGTGTAATAAATAAGGTCTACGTAAGAGCACAGACGGCACTCGCAGCCCGATTTTGTGCAGCAACTCGGTAACACCAGTTGTTCCATTGGCGATCTTAAAAAGTAACACAAGATCTGATATTTTTCGCCTTTCGTATAGCGGAAGGATATGAAATTTTTTGCAACGGTAGTTATAATTCGTTGAAAACGTTTTTGACCGATATTGAATGTGCCTTATAAACCTTTTCTGTATGCTCTCAATACGATTTATGTAGACATTATAATTGGGGTTCCAGACCTGAGAAGCATACTCCAAATGACTACGGACAAAGGAACAGTATAATATTTCGAATCGATACGATAAGAAGAAGTCTAAATGGCAAATACATGATGAAAAAACCCACCAACACTTTGCTCGACTCTGGAATCTTGATAATGACTTCATCATCATCATCATCGTCATCACCATCTTACTACCCTCGTCCCTTGTAACTTGGGGTCGGCGGAACACGTTTTTTCCTTCCATTCTTCTCTGTCTATCGTCACACTATAATTTACTACTTTTTCTTTCATATGCCTATTAAATAGATATAGATTACATTAGAATGTGATCTTATTATAGGTAGTGAACCTATGTTATACAAATAAATAATTTAAATATCATTTCTCACACAATCCATCCATCGATTTCTTGGTCTTCAATCCAGTTTTTTTGACGCAGTAACGTCTTTTAAATGAACACCGGCTGCACGCGCCAGTCGATCAACACCCAGCCCAAACCCTTAGACTTAGAAAACTGAAATTTTGCACAGTGGTTTCGTTTATAATAATGTAGACAAGGAATGAGGAAGGATTTTACGAAATTCAACCCGAGTTGTAGGGGATGAAAGTTTGTATGAAAGTCCGTCAGTTTTAAATTTAGGGTCTTAAAATTTTGTTTAGGCTGACGATTGAAAATTAATTTACACGTGTCTCAGCGTTTTTGATAATTCCACCCCCAAAGAGTTAAAAAAGGAGATGAAGTTGTGTATGGAAAGTCTTTAATTTTCGAAGTAAAAATCGCAAACATTATTATGGAATTTCAATCTTTAACCCGTATGCTCCCGGCCGTGCCTCCAGAGGCACGGTGCATTGTTATTTTAATTGTGTCTGTAATTGCGGGTATTGAAGTGTTAAAGGGTTGAAAAGGGGGATGACATTTTGTTTTTTAAGTTAAAATCACTAATATCATGAAAAATTATGTTATCACGTAAAATTATCGTCCGTAAACCGATTTTACAGACAACCTTTTTTTTTCAATCAAATTGGTGCTCAGCAATTACCCTGAATTAAGAAACATGATGCTGTTATATTCAGGATTCTTTAAATCTGTCAGTCATGGAACCGCATTTTAAAGTAAAGGAAATCCACAGAAATTTTACAATACCCTTATTAAGAGCCAATATTGATTTTAGTTCACAAGTAATGCCATTAATATAACCACATTATCGACCAAAATTAACTTTCTATATATTTAACATTCTAGCTTGTAAATTTCCACCGGCGCCGCCGCCAGAAACAAAGGAAATGCGATTACACCGGAACCGGAAGTTAGTTTAAGTTGAGCGCGGGAAACATCCGCATTATGTGGACAACATGGAGTAGTTAGCAAATGGAGCGATGATTAGTACAAATATTCTTTAAAAAACAGTCACTGTAGCATCTAATAAAACACGCATAATGGTAAGTTAAATGTATTAAACGAGTAAAAGGGTTTATTGAATTTTTTTTTTATTTTTTTCATGAAATGAGGTGATTTGACGGATTTAATGTGAGTACTTGATACCCCGATTTTGCCAGTCATATGTGATTGAACATGATGAACCAATAGGCTTTCTTTTCATACAAGTAATATAATGTAGTTTATGATGAATGCTTGAATAGTTCTGGACTTACTAAGGAAAGTCCAAACCAGGTACTAGGGCCGCCTCCACGAGCGAGAGAATCGCGGCGATATTATCGTCCTTGCCACGTTTTTCTATACACTCTCTTTTGGGCCGTCTCCACGAGCGAGAGAATAGCGGCGAAAGTTTCGTATAGAAATACGTCAAATCGCTGCGTTTCTCTCGCTCGTGGAGGCGGCCCCTAAGCAAGCACAACCTTAACTGGCAATAATACCATTGTCGTGGTTATTACACAAAACTCGACAGAATTTAACTTATAAAAAAGATCATAAGCCTCCATTCACTCCCTACTCTGTAACACCCAGACGATGGTATATTATTATTACCTACTTAGATACAGTTTAGTCATGGTCGTTTGGTTATTGAGTTTCAGTGCAGAATGTCTAGATCTAGATAGTTAGCTATGGACTATAGGCAAGCTAATATTGCTGGCAATTTGTGGTCTATCCTGTTTGTAGCGGTATGGACACATGATTATTAGGCGTTGCGTTATGTAATGTTGATAAGGTTATGTGGTATTGGATTGTCTTCGGGGGATTGTGATTAGAAGCGAATTGCACATACTGAATGACTTTTTTATCAGTTTCCAAAAAAATGGGTAAACAGAGTAGGTGAACAGAGTAGAAGCTTATGGCATACCTACCTAGTTTTTTTTTCTTTTTTCCACAGCTTAGAAAAAATGATCCATCGTCACCACTGCTCTCAAAACGGTGAAAGAAAACATTGTGAGGAAACCGGCATGTCCTAGAACCCAAAATTCGAAGACATGTGACATCTACCAATCCGCACACTGGCCGCGTGGTGGATTATAGCCTATTCCCTCTCATAGAGAGAAGGCCCGTGTCCCAGCTGTGGGAACATTGTCAATATTCCATAGCGGTGATGACAACAGCCCTTACTTGAACGTATTTTAAATGGTGCTGTTTAGTTTTATTGGTGAAATGTACCCCAAGGCAGTCTTGGATTGTGGTTTAGGTTTCCAAATAGAACATGATAATTGATTGAAATAAAGTAAGTGTAAACATGTTTAAAATACACAAAATAACAACATGTTGGCAATGAGAAACATTGTTTTTTTTGCAACATCAAAAATGGAATGTATTATGATCTTGACATTTTATTCTAGAACTCTTCAAATTATGTAAATTTATATAAGAGTAATTCATAATTATGCAACACACATCAATAATCTCAATAAAATATTACGTCACCTAAAAGGATTCATTGTTGCAAATGTAAAATTAAAGATAAAAAGATATGCATTTGATACAAAATAATAATAATTTAAATGCTCATGCTCAATGTCAGATTATTAAAATCCAATGGCAAATCATGCTTTTTATCAAATTGCTATTAAAATGACGGTCAGTATTAGCCGCGAATCGAATGACGAATAGCTCATTTTTTTAATTGGCAACACAACATTTAAATGTTGTGTTGCCAATTAAAAATTGACCTCGATCGATATTGAGCTTGATCGTATTAATGAATCTAATTAATCATTTAAACCACGTTTGGGGTTGAAACACTAGGGCCATGGGGTTCGAGTGCCCTAACCTAGTATTTCGGGAAAACGCCAAGGGATTGGTCGACTCTTCACGTGACCAGAGGGCGGGCCTATTTTTTAGTCAAAGAATCAGCATTGCCATCCAACGTGTCAATACATTTTGTGATTTTTACATCGAAAATTATAGAGATACACAACTTCATCCCCTTATTTTACTCTTTGGGGGTGAAATTATCAAAAAACGCTGAGACACATATAAATCAATTGTCAGCCTAAACACAAAATTTTAGGATCCTTACTTCAAAACTGACGGTCTTTCATACAAACTTTCATCGCCTATTTAACTCCCTCAGGGGTTGAATTTTGAAAAATTCTTCCTTATTCCTTGTCTACATTATAAAGGGAACCATTATGCAATATTTCAGTTTTCTTGGTCCAAGGGTTTGGGCTGGGCGTTGATGAGTCAGGCGCAACGTGGCTGGCGCACGGAACACTTTGTGTGACACTTTTTCGTGCGCGCAGCCGGTGTTCATCGATTTATAAGACGTTACCACGTCAAAAATTGGTATTTCTAATGGTTTATTAGATTCAAATGAATATTTTTAAAACATTCTTATATAATAATAATAAATAAATAATAATAAATATCGCTGGACATTACACACAGCGCCATCTAATACCACACTAAGCAACGAGGCTGGTGTCGTGGACACCAGATAGTTGATATACTACATTGATACTTTTTGTTTGTAAATACATACTTATTATACATTTATAAACATCGATGACAAGGAAACAAGTGTCCATGCTCATCACACAAACATGTGCTCCTACCGGGATTCAAACCCGGGACCCTAGGAACGTAAGGCAGCATCACTACCGCTGCGCCAATCGGGTCGTCAACATAATATTGGAGTAAAGTGTTTCTTTGTGAGACACCATGTTTAAACTTAACCAGTGCGGTTGTTATTAGGTGATTTGAATGTAGGTAATGACAATCTCAAGTCAAGTGCCAGTTCGGATTGACTCGCAAAGAGTATAGGATATATAATAGTACGTCAGTACCACCACCACCACCATATCAGCCGAAAGACGTCCACTGCTGGACATAGGCCTCCCCCAAGGGGGGGTTTTGCCATAATCGCCACGCTTGGCAGGCGGGTTGGCGATCGCAGTACGGTTGTTACAAAAGCACAGAGAACGCTGCTGCCCATTCTCTGGTAATCTCTTAGTCGCCTCTACGTCACGTACGTACGTACGTCAGTAACAGTTTGATTTGATGAAACTAGCACACAAGCTGAATCCAGCTTGTGTGCTAGTTTCATCAAATGAGTTACTATCGGCCATCTTAAAGATCATCCATCAACCATCGATGATGATCTTCAAGATGGCCGATAGGAGGTGGAATAGAGTTGCAGAGAATCGAATTGAATGGCGTGCGTTGGAGTGGCCTACGTCCAGTGATTGACTGCATTTGATGAAAGCAACAGCACACAGGCTGGATGGACGACGACCTTCAAGATGGCCGATAGAAGAATGAAGAAAGAATGGCGTGCGATTGGAGTGGCATCCGTCCAGTGATTGACTGCTGAAGCCTGATCATGAAGATTAAATAAAACTTAATACTGATAAGGGTATAGGTAGGATAGTACCCAAACCCCCGGGAAATACACTCGACTGAAACACCCACCCCATCAACACTTAGTTTATGAAGTTAACAGGAAAAACTACGAATAAACAGGGAATTGGGTAAATGAAACGGCAATCCATCCATCAAAGGGGTGACAAACCGTATCAGGATCGATTTGTGGCACATCGGCGTCAGACATATTGGTCGGTGTCATGCAAAGTCACGCGTGCCGGCAACACAAACGTGCCGTATTGTTGTAAGGGCGACGACGCAATGGGCGCGATGTAAAATAACAAATGTTTGTAAATTGAACAGAGCCTAAAAACAAATGAAAAACGCTCTTTAACTGATCTTGGTACTTTTCTGACCGTCATGGGTGTTTGTTTGTATGCACTTCACAATTTTGGTCTTCTGTGAATTCTATAGCATTTCATCCGCATAGCCTTTTCCCAACTACGTTGGGGTCGTCTTCCAGTCTAACCGGATGCATCTGAATACCAGTATTTTACATGAAGCGACTGCCTATCTGACCTCCACAACCAAGTTAGTACTGGGTAATACGATACTCCTTTGGTAAGACTGGTTGTCAGACTTTTTATGCCACTGACTACCTGTAACGACTGTCACAAATCTACAAATGATAGCCGGGACCAACAGCTTAACGTGCTTTCCGAGGCATGGAGGAAACTCGGTATGTAAGGGTGGTCACCCATCCACGGACCAACCTGGGTAAACATGGCTTAACCTAAAGATCGACCCAAGCGGCTGTTATTATTTAGCTACGAGCTTCTACGAATTCTTTAGCATATAATCTATGGAATTCACTGCCGGTTTCTCTGCCAATCATAATAATCTGGAACCCTTCAAGGACCTACCTTGACAAGAGATTTGGTTTCTTCTAGGCAAGAATGCTTCACCCTAGGTCGCAACATCGCTTCACGTCAGGCGAGTTGCGGTCAGACCGCCAAACGAAAGCCATTTTGTGTAAAAAAAAAACTTTTAGAAGTGTGTTTTGTGTTATAATACGCAGGGACCGAATTACCGTTACTTTTTTTGTAACGTTACCAAATACCGTTATGTTAACGATAAATAAGTAACGATATGAATAACGATACCCGTAAGTCCGTTAACGTTATCTAATAACTAAAATTAGTATCGGTAAAAGTAACGATACTTATACCGGTAATTTATACGCCTATCTCTTTCTAACGATGTTGGTGGCCCTCGCGCTCGCACAGTCGCGAGTGTATGGATCACCTAGTGAATTAGTGATTGGTGAGTGTATCTAACAAATTGTGAAATGGCAGGAAACGGTAAGTATTTTGGTATTTACATCAGGAAACGGTATTTTCGTATTTACATGTAAAGTTTTATACCTAAATAATTCAGTTTCTTTATCACTTGAGAAAACACACGAGTAAAAACACATTATTATCAACGTTTTTAAAATTAATATGTAGGTAACTAGTATAGCTACCGCTAGTCGAGGAATGGGCCATTCGTGGCCGACAATGCCATGCCATTCCGCAGCCATTTGGAATGGCCCCGAATGGCCCATTCTTCGAGGCGGTAGCGGCTACGAATGTGTAGGTACTAATAAAAGTAATAAGTTTTGTATTTTTTCTTTACAGATGGTAAACGGTTATATAGACGCACTGTCTCCCCGAGCCTTCTCGAAGATGATTGGGATGTTATGTCCCAATCTCAATCAATTTCAGCAAGGCCAACGAAGAAACAAAATCTCGGAGGACTTGCTGAAAAATCCAGCCAAACAGCAGCGGTAATGCCGGTAATGACAGGGAATACATACGAAAACTGCAAAGCATGTACCAAAACGAAAGCTGACCCCAAAACTATGAACTACCATTTTGCTAAATTAGAGGAGTTAAGTTTAGAAGACATAAGACCCTGCATTCTGCCTAATGTTTATGCCAAAATCATCACATTTTTAGAAGATGCTAAGGGCAGCCATGAGACGGAAATACAATTTGACACTCAAAGTAAATAATTACCAACGGTCTTTTTTCTAGACACGTTTAAAATAATAATAAATAATTGACATGTAAATAATTTCGTTTTATTTCCTAACGTAATAACTAATAAATTACCCAGTCACAACCGTGGCGTGCTGGTCACATTTTGGTTTTCACTCTCTTTAGACCTATTTCTTTTGTGTGCGTTACCCTGGCAAAATGTTGTGGATTTGAGAGGTGAGACCATAAAAAATAATTAGTGTATCATGAGGAGCAATTTGTTTAATAGTAGCAAAATTTGTGTGAATTGTAGTTTTAAAGTTATTTGAGAAAAACACATTTTGCTGGAGTAACGTTTGAAACGGTATCCTGGCAACATCGATTTTCAAAAATTCGTTCAGCCCGGAACCAAATACATCATGTATTTGGTTCGCATAGATAGCTTTTGTTGCGTAGCAAATGTTTGTAAATAGCAAAATTTGTGTGTGGTATGGTTTTTGAGTTATTTATGATTTTGCTGTGGTACCGTTTTGGGATTTCCCAGATCTCGAAAACGGCTCAATGCAGAAGATTGAAAAAAATACAACTAGGAGACCTTAATTTGTTTAAATTTTCTTAAACATTAGTTTTTGATTTGGTTGTCGTAAACCAATGGAATTAAATGGTTTCAAAAATCAGATTAAAACAGATTTGCAAGTAAACCAAAACACTTGTAACCAAATAAACAGCTGTAAAAAATACCCATGGTAGAAACTTATCACGTCAAGTAAAATAGATTATGTAACTTTATACGATATGAAGATAAAAACAAAATTGATTAATTTTAGACTGGTCGTACTTTAGCGATGAAATACGCAGTTCCCAAAACATTAAGAAACGTGGCATACTTTAAACAAATTAAAATGATTCATGAACATTAATTATTCCTGTTAATTTCAGCTTTCAATTACGGCTGTAATGAAAGTTATATCAAAATCAAGAATATGTCAGAACTTCTCTGATAAGCCGACCAAATTAAAAAGGTCACGTAAAAGCGGCCGCACCAAACGTACGAGTAGTCTTCGCAAATTAGCAACTTAGTGTCCGATGTTTTGTACAGTTAAGCAGAAAAACGTTTTACTTGTAACCGATTTTTTAATGTTCGAAGTGCAGGTACCATATTACACATTTTCTACTAGTTTTCTATTTTATAGATGAAAATCATGTTAATTAACAGTAGTTTAACAATTTATTGGATCAGAAGTAATTATTTAAAGTCAAAGTAACTTTAAAAAGGTAAGTAATAATTTCAGTAAATAATTTATAGTGTGATTTTGATTGACGACGCGTTGTTCACACGTTGATCACCTGTAACAGTCACATGTCATGTTGAAATAACTTAATTTAGTTAATTTGGAAAATGTAAAAAAATACTTCATCATATTAATGTTCCCACTGCTGGGACACAGGCCTCCTCTCTATGAGAGGGAATGGGCTGTAATCCACCACGCGGGCCCAGTGCGGATTGGTAGATGTCACATGTCTTTGAATTTTGGTTCTAGGAAATGCTGGTTTCCTCACGTTGTTTTCCTTCACCGTTTTGAGAGCAGTGGTGATGAAATTAATTACATAATGTGCCTGTCTGGGTTTGAACCCCCGACTTACTGTTTGTAAGTTGGGGCTGGCACCACTAGGCCACCGCTGCTTTAAAAAAATGCTTAGATATACGAAATCGCGCGTGCAATTTCATGCCATTCTTGACATAGAAAACGATATAAATGTTGATATACAGGATGATTGGTAATTGGCAGGCCTTCAAATGGGTGATACTAGACCTTATTTGCTACAATTTTGACCCCGATAATTCGGGTCGGGGTCCAAAACTGGGTAGTTTTTGAGAAATCGATCTTTTAAAGTGTTTTTGAAACTTTACCGACTCCACCATAAAGTGTTGATTGTGAGAAATCTACGCCATTCAGGATGTTAAACTGATACTTTTCTGATAGCTGAAAATTACAGCTTTAACTATCTGATAGAATATGTTAAAATACAACTGAGAGAGACAGATTTTACCAGATCTGATCGACCAGGATCCGACGCATTAAGTCAAACAGCTAACATCACATAGCGGTAACAAAAAATCTGCAACAATGAAGACGTAGGTACATCGAAAAAACTGTATTACCCATTTTTATTAAAATACTACCTTCTCAGAAAATATCGTTGTTTTGTATATACACTTAATAAAGAAGTGTACTGTGACACCATTTTGGAAAACTAATGAGACAATGAACGATCAGTTCTGTAATTTGCACAAGTGTCATACATTTATTTTGAGAAACCTCCCTCGAAAAACAAGAGAATTTTCATGAAATTTTCAGAACATGACTTTTATGGCTTATTTTCCAAAGGCAGATGTAGTTTTTTGACAAATTGGTTTTCGAAGGATCATTCGTTCATAAGCTAACAGAAAAGTATCAGTTTAACATCCTGAACGGCGTAGATTTCGCACTGATTGTGCGAAATCTACACCGTTCAGGCACTTTATGGTGGAGCGGTGATAACATTTCAAAAAAACTTTTATAGTTCGATTTTTTAAAAACCACCCAGTTTAGACCCCAAGTTATCGGGGTCAATAAAAAAACAAGGGGCGGCGTATTTCCGGTCAGCCCCTAGCTGCGAAAACCCACGCTACGCCACTGAACCACTAAGTAACACGTTACAAAGCTCATATTTAAATGCCATACTGTGAGTCGAGGGGTAATGGAGTCCACCTACCTACCTACGTGTTTGGTACCTATCTCCGTCTTAAGGAAAATTGTACAAACTATGAATTAACATTGTATTTTAAGTTTTAAGCATTGGTACTTGACAAACAGAAAAACATTTATGCCAAATATTAAAATTAAGTACGTACTCAACTTATCTGAGATTTTTCCTCAATATGTTAATGCTAAGGCAAAGATTTACAATAATTTGTAAGAGACTGATTTTTAAATAAAAATAATGAACACCATGACCAGCAATCTACGCAACAGTAACAACAACGTACGTACGCAACTGTACTAACAAAACATCCGTATTATCCCATTCATTTTAGATGGTTACGATTATGTATAGTGCGGCCGCTTTTCGTGACCTTTTCGATTTGGTCGGCTTATTAGAGAATTGCTGACATTTTCTTGTTTTTGATATAACTTTCATTACAGCCGTAATTGAAAGCTGAACTAGAATTAATGTTCATGAATCATTTTAATTTGTTTAAAGTATGCCACGTTTCTTAATGTTTTGGGAACTGCGTATTTCATCGCTAAAGTACGACCAGTCTAAAATTAATCAATTTTGTTTTTATCTTCATATCGTATAAAGTTACATAATCTATTTTACTTGACGTGATTAGTGTCTACCATGGGTATTTTTTACAGGTGTTTATTTGGTTATAAGTGTTTTGGTTTACTTGCAAATTCGTTTTAATCTGATTTTTGAAACTATTTAATTCCATTGGTTTACGACAACCAAATCAAAAAATAATGTTTAAAAAAATTTCAGCAAATTAAGTTCTCTTAGTGGTATTTTTTTCAATCTTCTGCGTTGAGCCATTTTCGAGATTTGGGAAATCCCAAAACGGTACCACAGTAAAATCTTAAATAACTCAAGAACCATACCACACACAAATTTTGCTATTTATAAACATTTACTACGCAACAAAAGCTATCTAATCATGTATTTGGTTCCGGGCTGAACGAATTTTTGAAAATCGATTTTGCCAGGATAACGTTTCAAACGTTACTCCAGCAAAATATATTTTTCTCAAATAACTTTAAAACTACAATTCACACAAATTTTGCTACTATTAAACAAATTGCTCCTCATGATACACTAATTATTTTTTATGATCTCATCTCTCAAATCCACAACTTTTTGCCAGGGTTACGCACACATTTCTTTTTGGTATTGTTTTCTCAGACGGTCCCCTAAAATATGGCTTAGGTTTCATCTTTGGCGAAAAGAAAAAAATAAATGGCGCTATGTATGGGAAAGTTGCATTGCCCTTTTAAATCAGCTGTTCCATACATTTTGACCGTGTAGGTATTGCAGTTTGCAATTTGTGTATGTAGGAAGGTAGATAATAAAAATAATCATTTTATTATCAGGTTACCAGGGCCCATAGATAAAATACACAAAATAACATCTATTATCAGTAAACTAATACATATTTAAAACCATGAGAACCTAAAACTATACATGTAACGTTGTCGGCGTCGTGTTTCGCTGCGTGGTGTCGCGTAACCGTCCTCAGAAACGTCGATATACGACACCCTTCGGCCAAAAGTCCTCCTTCATGCAGGTCTGCAGATGGTGGGTTGGAACTCATACCACGAAAGATTTAAAGTTGATGTTATGGCGCGATTCCAACCTTTCGACCCTCAGAGTCCAGTTGGTCTTCACTTTCAAATACTGCACCACTTCTTCAGTTGATAGTAGATAGGTTGAGTAGATAGGTAGGATGGGTAGACTAGGGTAGGTACAGTAGGTACGTAGGCCAGGTGGGTTGAGCTTGTAGATTAGATAATTAAAAACTAACAAACAAGACAATTACAATCATATTAAAAAATATATAATTAAAAAAAATTAAAAACTCGACTGCTTACAGAACAACTTTAAATAAAACCGAAAAGAAAAATCAAGTTCAGGAAACAGGATATATTGACTGCAATAGTCGGGACCCATTAAGTAATCGAGACTAAAACTAATTATAATAATAGAACAACAAAACAAATCTAATACAGATAATATACGGTACTAATTTGGTGTAAGCGATGTTTGTATGACGTACTAGTCTTCCTAAGAAATGAAACACTCGTAACGGCGTAAGCGCGCGTAATTTGTCGCGTTTTCGTAGGTATCTGTCCGATCGTTGTAAAATTCTAGATGTTGCCGCTTTGATTAGCAGAGCCGAACGAAAAGACGCGCGGCCCGCGTTCGGTTTGGCAACGTCGCGCCAGTTATTGTTAGTTTTTATTGAATTAACGTTATTAGTAACGTTACTTAAATACCGGTAAATCCTATAAATTAACGTTAAGTTTAACGTTAATATTTAACGTAACATAACGTTAATGTTTGGGTAATTTTACCGGTATTTGTCTGGTAACGGTAACCGTCCCTGATAATACGACCCGTATGGCGTAGCGGTTGTGAGGCTGCCTTACGTTCTTAGGTATTATCCCGGTAGGAGCAAATGTTTGTGTGATGAGCATGGACGTTATTTGTTTCTGAGTCATGGATGTTTATATGTATAGTAAGTATGTATTTACAAACAAAAAGTATTTATGTAGTATATCAACTATCTGGTGTCCACGACACAAGTCTCGTTGCTTAGTGTGGCACTATACGTAGTTGGCGATGTGTGTAATGTCGAGCGCTATTTATATTTATTTATATATCTTTAATGTTTGTTGTATATTTATATCTTTAACTAGCTGACCCACGCAACTTCGTCTGCGTCACATAAAAGAGAAACAGCTCACAAAAGGAATACATTTTTCCCCGTTTTTGCAATATTTTTCATTTATGCTCCGCTCCTTTTGGTCGCAGCGTGATGTTATATAGCCTATAGCCTTCCTCGATAAATGGACTACCCAACACTGAAAGAATCATTCAAATCGGACCAGTAGTTCCAGAGATTAGCGCGTTCAAACAAACAAACACTGCAGCTTTATAAAATTGGTATAGATAGATATAACAAACATTAAGGGTCAGCTCACACCGAGACGCGACGCTGCGCGCACACTTTGCAAGAGCGCCTCAAAATATAACTTTATTTTCTACACGATAAGATACAAATTTCATTGTGAGAATTTGAATACGTTAAACCATGCAGCGCTGCGCCTCGTGATGCCTCGCGGCGTAGAGCGACGCATCGCGACGCAGCGGAGCATCGCCGGTACGCGCGGTGTGCAAGATCGGCGCTGCGCCTCACAAAGCAGCGCGACGCCGCGCGACGCCGCGAGGCGCAGCCGAGGCGACTTGTCTCTACTATTTCCGTACAGACTTCGTGTAGAATTGATGCAGTTCGGTCGAGTGCTCGAGTGAAATTATAATGATAGACTGGGATCTTGTTATAATCGGACTTCTTGCAGAAGAGGAAGAGGAAGAAGAATACAAAAATAAAATTAAAAAGAAGACATCACACAGGAGTATTTGGGTGCACAATTTATGGAAATATAGAACAATTCATGGTGAATTTCATACCTTGGCTTATGACCACATTGCCAATTATCCAGATAAATTTTATGATTATTACAAAATGGATCCCACGCATTATTTTTTGCGTTTCTGTCACTATAGTATTTTGATGTCACATTATACAAACAGTCGTAGCGCTGCACAAAAAAAAATAACTTCTCGATCTCCCGCCAATTACCTATACGTCATTCTCTTACGCTTAGACTGCGGGTGGACGCGGGGCGGGGCGGGTGCACGCGGTGAATGTAGACACGTTCCGCTGCGCCGCGCGGCGTCTTGCTGCGCAGCGAGGCGTCGTGACGCCAACGATTTTACGATGCGCCTCGCAACGTTGCGATACGTATCGCGGCGCCGCGCGCTCTTTCAGTACCGTCGCGTCGCGTCGCGTCTCGGTGTGAGCTGACCCTAAAGATATAAATATACAATTGTATAAATACAATTGTGTAGGTAATGAACATATTATTTTAGGAACCCATATTATTATGGGATAGGTGTTATCTCTAACTTGTAGGTAATCGGTATAGGTACAGTGTCGACCAAAAGTCGATAGGCAATCTCACAAAGCAATAGCTTGACGTTTAGTTTGACTTACGACCTTCTACTTTCAAGAAAATAGACATTGTCATCTACAAGTAAATGTAGTCCAAAATTTCAACATGGAAACATAAGTCAAGATGGCCTAGTGGTTAGGCGCGTCCACATCTAAGAGTGAATCAGTAAGTCGTGAGTTCAAATCTCACGTTGTTACTTTTAGACTTTTTGTAAGTGTTTACTCGATTGGAAGTAATGGGACAGAAAAATATTCTCGCTTTGTTCACACATTTCATAAAGTTAGAAGAAGGTAGATCATAGAAAAATAAGTCAAGAATTTATATTTCTGTGAGGTAAACCTGAGTTTTATGAATATTTTACTTGATCGAAATGAACGTTGTCGTTTGGTTATGTTAAATTTGGTTAGTGACGTGTGGTTTAATAGATAGCGGTATTGTTGTTGGTATTTCTCAAAATGCAGGCAAATATTGATATTAAGGCGAGGGCGACTAATATTATCGTGCTGCATAAAAGTGGCCTTAATAGAACACAAATATCTGAAGAAACCGGACTAATGTGAGTATTATATTTATGAATTATAGTAACAAAGTTTTATTAAAAATTAAAGCCTACTTTGTTATTGTTTATTTATTTGGTGACTTAGGGATTAATAAATTGATTTTAAATCCATCATGAGGCATAAATGATAAATAATTAGTGTTAATTATTGGATTTATAAACGCAGAGTGAATGATAACTTCAGTATTTTATTATAGCTGCCTAACATATTTTTTTTTGTTTTAGAGGAATACTGTGAAGTGGAAAGCCGTCGCTTATTATCGATGCGCAGCGACGACATAATATATGGTTGGCGAATAAGAAACAAATGGTTTCACACCTACGAGACACTTTGTGGAATTATTTGACACCTCATCGCAAACTGTTCGCCGTGCCCTCCACGCTGAAGGCTTGTATCACGAAGACCAGTTATGAAGCCCTTCTTGACAGAAAGAGTTATAGAGGAACGATTACGTTTCGCACGGGATTATTTAGATTTTTACCGCAATCCTCCACGCGCCAACAGTTCTACTTAATTATGTAGAAGTATTAGAAGATGTCATGCTACAAAATTAATCCCTAGATGCTTTAGTTTTAATTAGATGTGTAACAAAATATTTAGTGAATATTAACTTATCCGTAATTATATTAATGATCTTAAATTGAGGTTTAGTTTCAATCTTCTTTTCTTCGGGAAAATGAACACTTAAACTATAACCTCAATACGAGTTACATTTATTGTGACGTCACAAAAAATATATTCATAAAGTCTAAATTATTTATATTAGTTTTCAATAAACTCTGCTGATTACCGATACCTATAATAAGTGGGTATCAACTATATGTTATATTTGTGTGATTAGAATATCCTTTCCTTGTTACTTAAGTATGTTATTATGAATTGAAAGTAAGTGGGTATACCGTATACAAAAAAAAATCTTATGATCGGTTACAAGAGAACTTTTTTACATCTAGGTAGGAATGTGATGTTACAATTATCATGAAAGTTTGTTAATTTTATAAATAAATAAAACGAATAAACTTTTTTGTTATCATTCACAACGACTTTTTTATTTCCACCTTCCAACACCGAACAGCTAAAATAATAAATAAATAGTTGAATAATAATACTATGTTTTTTTTTTACTAATATTTAACTTATTCTTATAAAAAATAAATAATGAACCAATAACTAATGTTACCAAGAAACAAAAACCCCACACGTTGTTAACAGGATTTGAACTCGGATCTCTTTGATCGTGAATCCTACTGATTACCCCAACAGCTATCAACACATGGTCAATAGATGTGAATTTTAACTATCCAATGGTAAGAACAGTTCGCTACACAAATAAGGTTTGCTGCGTGTATAATAAAAGAAACGGAAATATATTCTTATGTTTCGTGGAGTGTGACGCGCGACATGCGATTGGGCGAACTCTGTGGCTGTGGTGTGCGTACTGTATTGAGACCACTTACACATATAGACGCACGGACGCTCGACCGTGCGTTCACAGCAATACAATCCTTAGCGTGCCTCAGCACTTATAAACGCTTACTGTACCACGGCAAAATTGCTTTTGAAGTTTGCTAAGTGTTATCAATGTCAAAATTAGCACTATCCTTTTAAAATTATCAGAGAAAGCATAATTTTTATTTTAGTTGAGTAACTAAACTTATATATTAACTGAACGTTTTAGGGCATATAAAACTTAAGATAAGTACATAAGTAAATGTCATAACATTTTATTGACTCGAAATCGATCGTTATAAGTCTCTCATTGGCGTTGCGAAGTGCTCGCTTTATTTAATTTTCAATGCACTTAAAAGTTTTCTACACACGAAATTTAATATTCACTGGGTGATAAAAATTGATTGAATTATGTTCTCTCACATTTTTTACATGTTTCATTGTTTTTCATTCAATATTTAATATCAAGGAAACCTAAAAAAATCCTACAACTTTGTGAACATTCCATTCAATAATTTTCGGTGAAAACCACGACTTTTCAACTTTCTACCGTAAACCCGTAATTGGGTTTTTCTATTACAAAAGAAAATCCCAGTTATTGAGGATTGGAACGTTCCCAATGAATAGACCGGACCCCTATCCCGGCGGGGCTCAATACATCGGCAAACTGCGGGTATTCGATAATATACCACTGCGTGCCCCCTCGGGAATTATAACCGTGAAGATTATTATGATATAATTTGTTTCGATACTTTTTTCATGTCAGATCTTTGTCCGTTTGGAGGGTTTGATAAAAATACTGGCAAGGCGGCCTATTTATTTACTAAAAGGAAATCGTATACCTACACAAAAGTACTGTATTTTGATTGATTTTATTAGACTGCTTCGTTATGGCCTACTACACGGGACTTAAAAACATTATTGGCAAAATCTAGGTATACACACATCCATTACACCTCCTCCTCCTCCCTCCTGTACACCTCTGCCTAAGCCTTCGGGCATTACAGGCGTGATGTTATGTTATGTTTTATTGTTGTTTACTTTCATATAGTAAACTATGCTCGGAGTTCCCTTGCGCGATCGAATCAGAAATGAAGACATCCGCAAGAGAACCAAGGTTACCGACGTAGCCCGAAGAATTGCCAAACTTAAGTGGCAGTGGGCAGGGCACATTGATCGCAGAACGGATGGCCGATGGGGCCGAAAAGTTCTGGAGTGGCGACCGCGAACCCGAAGACGTTGCGTTGGAAGGCCTCGCACTAGGTGGACCGATGACCTCGTGAAGGTTGCGGGAATTCGCTGGATGCGAGTCGCACGGGACCGGTCAATGTGGCGACACTTTGATGAGGCCTATGTCCAGCAGTGGACGTCTTTCGGCTGAAATGATGATGATGACTTTCATAAAGATTTAAACAAATATTTTGTTTTAAACTTTCAAATGTTCATAGCAAGTTCGTAAAGGAATTTTTAGTTACGCGTCCATCGCTGCGTAATCGCGATCATGTAAATAGCTCAGGCTTTTCCCAATCGAGAATCCGTGCTCTTTCAGAGCACGCCTGAAAAAGCCATATGCCATGTTTTTCTAATTTCCAACAAAGTCTGTTAGGTAATATAGTAACTATGCTGGTAATATAAAGTGAACCAAATATCGACGGTAAAATGAAATGTCGACATTGAAATAAAAATTGGCAAAAGGCTTGGAAAATGTTTCGGTGAAGCTCGTATGTTTACTGTTGCCCTCTCAGTGAGTAAGTTCCGGCCATACTTCGCTACATTTATATTTCATTTTTTAACGTTTACACGGATAGTAGGAAATATAACAAACACAACAAAAAACAAAATGCTATCTGATGTTTTGGAACTTTACCTGTTAGCGATTTGTTAAGTTCAAGCGTCGACTGAGCTTTGAAATGAAAAAAAAATTATGTGTTTTCGTTTTAAAAAGAGGGTTCGATTTTTCTAGAATAAAATCGGAAATCTGTTGACTACTTCGGGATTTCACCGTATATGAGAGTTTATAGGTTTTCATGGCAGGAACTCAAATTAACCCTATATTACCGCCCTTAGTATAATAGTTCAGTTTATTTGTACTCACTATAACTTTTTTTATAACCCGAAAATATAAAGTTTGGAAGATATTTCTAACCAAAAATACAAACATCGTTTTTTCGTCTACACTTTAGCTTCGTGAGTGAGGTCTTTTACACTTTAGGGTGTAAAAGACCTCACTCACGAAGCTGTCAACCAAGCATTCTGTACATCAAACCAAGTAACTTAACGCAAAAATAATTGCTGGGAAACAACTTTTTTTTTGAGGTGAAAAATCATGTTTTGTGGTAGAATTCAATGTAACGCTCTCAAAACATTGTGCTGATGGATGGATTGAATAGTACGGGGGTTGTGGAGGTGTTTAAAGTAAAAATCTTACATTAAAAAAAAAACTTGTCAAAAATCTGGAACTTTGACTCCCAATATCTCCGGAACTAGAGGGTTCCCAGGAAGTGCCTTTCTGCTTCATTAATAGGTGTTTTACACCCTTTATATCCTTAGCGATATTAAAATTATAAAGAGTTTAAGTATAAAGATGGGGAGTAAAATCGGAACTAATGATCCGATTCCGAAAATTCATTAACAACTCACTCTTAACTCCGAGTGTCGTATTTTTAAAAAGTCTCCGTGGGATTTTTTCCAAACTCAAACTAAATAAAAAAACAAAATTGACCTCACACAATCCTGATTTGAAAGCTCCAGGTATGTTTTCTCCTAATTTGTTTCTTCTAAACACAACATTGATTTTAACCGCGTTCCCGAGTCCACGTTTTGGACACCTGCCTAGTTTCAACCACGATTTAGTGTGGCTTGCAAGAGCTTCCATTTTCAAATTAAATGCTTCATAAATAGTTTAGGTAAGCATTAGAAACATTCGAATTATTATTTAATTACTTATTTTCTGATGATTTTTCCTTTCTAAGAATTGGGAAAGGAATTTATCTGAATATGGCCGTGGGCAATCTTAGAATTTATTGCGCTGTTTGTTAACGTTGCTTTTAACGGAGGCAGCATGATTGTTTACGACACACAATAAATGTCGTGATGTTTTGATTATATAGATTGAATCAATGACTTCGTATTTTAATGCTGCATTGCTATTAAATTACTAAAAGAGAATTAATAAAGCCTATTTTACCTTTTTGGAATGAGTTAAGTGTAAATAGTTGGTTTTAAGTCGATGCTGCCAACATGGATTATAGATTAGAATAAAAGAATATACTAGGATCTCTAGATCATTTCAGGCAATAATACCTGCGATTTATTGACAACAAATAACACCATTTTTTAAGAGTCTGGTAGTGTAAAAGTAAAGAAAATAACGATAACAATCGAATATCAACATTTTTCTGTTTAAAACCTATTCCTATACAGATCTCATGTAAAATTATTTCCGTGCGCTCGGAAATAAAATGATTTCCGGCTGAAGTAGCGTTGTACGAGTAGCTTGTATTACCTGTGTTTGTACACTTGTGCTGTAATGTGAATAAAATCATGTTTTATAAGTGTTCACCCCCAACTATTTTCTTTAAAAAAAAGAAGAGAAAGAAAGAGAGAGAAAGAAAAAGAGAAAGGCAGGTAGATCGACGCTTAAAAGACGAGCAATCTTTCTCAAATAATGGATTTATGACAGATTTTTTTTATAAATAATAAACCACTTTTCCAACATAAAAAGTTCCAAAGATTACTTAATTTTTTCATATTTTCCGCATATGACTGACCCAAAGTAACAAACTAAAAATAACACAACAATATCATTCGAAGAAAAACTTTCCTTTCCACGAAAACTCTGCAAGAAACAAAAGCATAACATTAGAAGTTTATGTTCAATAAATAACAGGAGTTAACCTTTCCTAATTGATTGATGGATAGCTTATGTTCTTCGAGAACGTACCTCACACAACGAAGGAGTTCCGAGACCGCGTTTTATCATAATTTAATCATCTTAACAGAAAAGTTCAGGTTGCCAATCTTCCATCATTGAAATAACTTCAATTGCTATTAGAAAAACTTTGCAATACTTTTCTAAAACAATGCACAACTTCCTCCATATCCTACAAAGCATCTGAACTGAGTAAAAGCTCGGCCAGAGGATACAAGACGTAACGTTGCATAATATGGCCCGTGTTCAGCCAAAGTATTCGTTATGGTATTTGCTACACCTAGCCAACGGGGGCATACGTTTTTCGATATGACGCCGAACGTCAGGTGTTCATCTCGTGACCTAGTTATCAAATTCTATTTTAAAACAACCGCTTTAAGTTTCAAACGGGAGTGCGATCGTTGTCGTCGGTTATGGCGTTTTGGTTGTGGGACGCCGGGAGCCCTCCCTCTAGGAGAGAGCGTTGCCGGCGGCGGAGAGCACTTGAGACTCTGGCGAGGTGATCCGAGTGGCGATATTCGCGAGTTGGGGGGTTCGCTCGCTGCATCCCTCTTGCTCGCGGACGCGGCCCGGCGGCGGGAGGCACCCGCACCGGCCCGGCGTCACTCACATCGTTTCGGTCTCCCCGATCGTGTGTCCGATCCTCTCCTACCCGCGACGTACGATCTCTCCGAAATCTACCGGTACTAAATCGAGCGCAATTTATCAACAACATATCCCTTATTTCGTGAATTACCCTCCACGGTCCCATCGCCAGCTCTTCGGCCTACGGTCAGTAAAGTTTCTTTTAATTATTAAGTTTTTGTTTTGGACTTTTCATAGTGAATTAAAGGACCGTTATATTTAAGACTTTACACGTGGTTAGTCGGCATTGTAGAATTCTGTAGGTCGGTGCAAAAAAAGGATTGTTTGGATTGTGGTAAAGGAAAAGCGTCCGTATAGAAAAGCGGCCGGCCCCGCGCCGCCCGGTCTCATTTGCATCTGTCAAGCACTAGGTGAGTACCTGCTGCGTCTGCTTTTTAAAATCCTTCTGGTTTTTTTAAGAGTCCTTGAGGAGATCTTTCTTGGATAGCTTTAATCTTGACACAGCGTGATTGCTAAACAAACGGAGGGTAGTAACTTTAATTATTTTGTCATCGCTCTAATTATCTCGCGGTGGGCAATCTGTGTAATTAAAATTTTATATAAATCTGCACCTGTCTGGAATTCTTTGTTTA
The DNA here is from genome assembly GCA_905147715.2 of Xestia xanthographa. Taxonomy (NCBI): domain Eukaryota; kingdom Metazoa; phylum Arthropoda; class Insecta; order Lepidoptera; family Noctuidae; genus Xestia; species Xestia xanthographa. Next base: position 22,034,331 of record LR990653.1, on the reverse strand, counting down.
AAAGTGGATGTTTTATTTTGTGTTGGTATTTTAAAGATCTTCTAATTACGAACGATTAATGTTTGTCTTTAATGTTAACTATTTCCGTCTTTATCGTCGACTGAATTTTTATAACATGTTTTTTTAATAACACATTTCGGAACAATTCGTGCCTGAAGTTTTCATATTACTCTGAACTCTCCTGAAACGGTGAAGTAATTATGTTTATTGAAAAATGTTTGGCATAACTTCGTTGACTTTTTTCTTTTAACGTTTATTTCAAATAGAGTAACATACATTCCACATATAACTTTAGTTTCCAATTTACTATATCTATATGAAACGCTATAAATTGCGTAAAAGCGCGCGAAAGGGATAAGATTATTGCGGAAGTTGGAAACTTTCCTCTAATTTGGGTACAAACTAGTCTTTGCAACTATTAATTAAAAGGTAATAAATAACGTTTGAACAATGTTTTGGTTCAATTCCAGTTGGAATTGTTCGCCGACGATTTTAATAAGGAAAAGTTTTGTTGACTTTGGCTCGACTCTAATTTTTTTCTTTTCTTTGAGTAAGGGTAATATTGTAGCCAGTACAAGGTTGCTACAATTGGTCTTGTTTTAAAGTATTTTATTCAGAAACCAAGATGGTATTTGTCATCCAATCCGCGTACGTTTGTGGCTAAGATATTAGATTGCGGAAGAGGTATCGTATTTGACAGAGAGCCACGAGTCCCGTGTGGTTGCATGGCTCATGGCTCATGGCTCAGATGGCTCGGGTGGCTTGTGTGGCTCGCGTGGCTCATACACGTATGGACGTAAATTGATCTCTTCCATATTGGTATTAAAGGCGGGTCAGTGAACACTGAACACCGTACTGTCACCCCTGTAATTTCTATGGGTTTCCGATTTTATACATATTTCGATGATAAGTTTTTTTCTGTTTTCAGATTTTATTCTTCATAATAATTCTGTTGTAGTAATCAATTTTCAATTGATGGTTATGAATCAATGTTCAACTTGAAATGTCTGAGATACCATTGTATCTCAGACATTTTAAGCTGAACATTGATAGTAGCCTAGTTTATTTATAAAGTTAAAATTGACGACTTTAAAACTTTTATAAAGATTTGACAATGTTGATAAAACCATTACCAATAAAATAAACATTAAAACATTTGCATGTAACTAAAACATATTACATAGTTTTAGTTACGAAATAAGGTATAATTTTACAGTAGCACAGATTATCAAGTACTTAGTACGTAATTTGTATTTGCATAAATTAAGGTCATAATACATTTGCAACCCTTTATAAAAAAAACTCAGCTCCAGAATTTTTAAAAAACCAAAAAAGGGGGGATCTAAAACACTAGGATTCTCATACATAATATTTCTGATTATATTGTCAAGGGTATGAAGATAATTTCATTGAGATAAAAAGTTATTCCATTGAGTTTGTTTCATTCCGACACCACGTCATTATTGTAATGGATATTAATGAAAATTGATGACTCTTTGATTCAATTACTTTCTGCGGATTTATTTGTTGTGATTTTCAATATTATTCTTTTATAAATTCAGTTTAAAAATATACTAAAGACTTATGAATAAAGGATACCTAATTTTTTATTAATTTGGAAATTAATCTCTTTTTAGGATGTTGTATCGCAAACTAAAGAATGTAGGAACCTGTTTATTTATTATTTCAAACTTAGACAACATTCTATATCTTCCAAGTGACGTCACGTCAATTCCTATAAACAACCGGAAATTATCTTCAAAACTATTCTTTGACACTTTATCGCTTGCCAGGAAAACGGGAAAAATCGACTCCGACAAAACAAGTTGGTTGACAAAGCTTCAACATAAACCAGCATCTTCTTCTGCTTTATCACGATAAAGCAAAAGAAAAAGCTAGTTCTGTCTGTGACCACTGTGAGTCTGACACCAGGTTAGGCTCTAACCACACGTCATTAGTGACTAATCTGGTGCCAGACTTTTATGCCGCCCATGGCCTCTGACTTGGCTTTACATGCCGTCGCGAAATACCTCTCAGGCATGCTGGTTTCCTTTCGATGTTTTCCTTCACCAAAGCAAGTGATAAATACAATACGCACATATATCTGATTTTATTGTGTTGTTTATCACGATAAAACAGAAGTAAAAGCTGGTTCTGTCTGTGACCACTGTGAGTCTGACACCAGGTTAGTCACTAACCACACGTCGTTAGTGACTAACCTGGTGTCAGAATTTTATGCCGCCCATGGCCTCTGACTTACCTTTACATGCTGTCGCGAAATATCTCTCAGGCATGCTGGTTTCCTTACGATGTTTTCCTTCACCAAAGCAAGTGATAAATACAATACGCACATATATCTGATTTTATTGTGTTGTTTATCACGATAAAACAGAAGTAAAAGCTGGTTCTGTCTGTGACCACTGTGAGTCTGACACCAGGTTAGGCACTAACCACACGTCGTTAGTGACTAACCTGGTGTCAGACTTTTATGCCGCCCATGGCCTCTGACTTGGCTTTACATGCCGTCGCCAAATATCACTCAAACATGCTGGTTTCCTTACGATGTTTTCCTTCACCAAAGCAAGTGATAAATACAATACGCACATATATCCGAAGCGTGTCTTGAGTTCAAACTCGAGACCTATAAACCAGCAAAACCTTATAAAACATAAACTGCACTGAAAACCAACAAAAACGTACTACAAACGTCAACAAAGTTATTTATTCCTGCAAATAAAATAAATACATCGCCAACTTTCCCCTTTTCGGCTCTTTAAAGGCTAAATTATATACGCTTGGGGTGCAAAAATGGAGACGTATGCCACAGTAGGGACTCGAGAGTTATTATAGGCGACCTACACGGCTAGAAAGTGCTGCTCTATTCATATTTTATATTCCATTACATGAGACTGTGGGTTATTGAAAAGGTGGCTGTGGCCGGTATTTTTACGGGACATAAGTACTTTGATACAATCTATTGGGGTTTGGGAGAAAAATTACAAGCTCATGACATAGGTTTTTCTTGGCCGGACGTGGGAATGGTCCGAGATGGAGGTAGTGATGTATAACTAACACTGTAATGGTATTTACGTTAACGGCTACTTTGAGAGCTTGTGGCAGTGTTAGTGGATTCGTTTTAGTGATGTGTTTATTGAGTTTTGATGCATTAGTTATAAACTGTTGAGAAACCAAAATATTATTGTCTTCAAATTAAGTCTCTATCGCGTGATACAACCAGTCTTACCAAGGGATATCCTATTACCCAGTGATAACTGGGTTATGGAGATCAGATAAAATACTTCAAATAAAATACTGGTATTCAGCTGTATCCGGTCAGACCGGAAGCCGACTGCAACACAGTTGGGAAAAGGCTAGGCAGATGATGATGATCCCGTGATAATAATAATATCATTATTGATTCCCGTTTCAGACAATTATGATATTAACCGTATCAAGCATCGCACGCTTATTGTAGTTCCTAGAGGTATCCAATATAAATACGATTTTAATTGCTTCCCTTTGAAAACCCAGAGGACATAAAGCTTAACGTTCCCTTAAAATGAAGCCCCTAACTCATGCATACAAAATACTATACTGTTATCGTAAGAAATTAAACACTAATTCTATCACAACATTAAGTACTTACTTTTATACAATTTTACACCGTAAATAATAAATTTATTGTGACATATTTTATATTACATAATTACAGTTGCTACCTTAACTTTTAAGTAAGATAATACCCTGTCTAAAATAATGGCCTTCAAAAGCTCTTTGAGACGATGTCACTTTAATTTTGTTTCCCTTAACAATAAGCAAACCAGTGAGTCATTTAGAGACATAAAATGTTTGGAATTAAAGGAAAAATATATTTTAGGAAATACAATAACGTATAAAAAGAAAAAAAAATAGAAAAAATATCATTTTTACCAGGGAAAACATAACATTGATCTTATTCAGCACCTAACACTACAGGTTTGCTTAGGTGCACAATAAATCAAACTAACTACGAGATGCAGTGCAAACCTTGGCAATGGCAATGGCGGTAAATTGCAGTACCTACGTTTTAATTTTAATGTTTCTTTGATAAAATATACAATACATCACTAACGAAAAGAAAGAAAGAAAAAAAATATTTGACGTCGGATAAAAGCACACACACATAAAAAAAAACCGGCCAAGAGCATGTCGGGCCACGCTCAGTGTAGGGTTCCGTAGTTTCCCGTTCGTCACAATAAGTGTTCCCACTTATGAGTTTAAAGGTGGGTATCCATTATGTAAAAATGCTTACATATACGAATATACTACAAACTTAGTCCAGAAATTATTTTGTACAACTTTGTCTTTTTTGTACAAAAACTGTTGTTTCCATCAAGTTCAAAATGATTTTCCTAGAAAGTCCTTATAAAGTTCTACTTTTCAGATTTTTTTCATATTTTCTAAACTTATGGTTCAAAAGTTAGAGGGGGGGGGGGGACACATTGTTTTTTACTTTTGGAGCAATTATTTTTGAAATTATTGACATTATCAAAAAATGATTTTAGGAAACCCCTATTTATTTTTAAATAGCTTTCCAATAATATATCACACGTTAGGGTTGAAATTTAAAAAAATCACTTCCCACTTTACATATAGGGGGGCTACCCTAATAAAACATTTTTTTTTCAATTTTTATTTTACCACTTTGTCGGCGTGATTGATATACATATTGGTACCAAATTTCAGCTTTCTAGTGCTAACGGTCACAGAGATTAAGCGAGGACGGACAGACGGACGGACGGACAGACATGGCAAAACTATAAGGGTTCCTAGTTGACTACGGAACCCTAAAAAGATACAAAATAAGGAGGAAAACAGCTGTGTGCCTCACGGCTGCGCCAAAAAGGTCCATTTCAGCATTCATGCCAGACAGGTGATGGTGATTCTGTCTGACGCTGGTCTTCCAATGAACCTTGAGGGGTATGTAAGTAACGGAAAACAGTTTCAAACAAAATGTATAGATAAATAGTTACAACTAAATATATCACGAATAAATTAGCTAAATGTGTATTTGTGAGTTCGGTTATAGAAGAATGTAAGTATAATAAGTATTGTATTTTGTTATAAGTAACACTGGTAACAATAAATAAAAACAGAGAAAGTTTTTTGGCTTAAATATTTTTAAAAGAAAAAAAATTCAAAAGAATTGATAAAAATACGAATTGGAAGTCGGTTAAAAAAATAGGCATCCCGTATTTTAGTTTTAACATAAAACCTACATGAAAAATAATATGAACTAACGGTTGGACGAATTTAACTAAAAACACGCATGTGCGTATTATATAAATTATCACTTGCTTCGGTGAAGGAAAATATCGTGAGGAAACCAGCATGCCTGAGAGGTATTTCTCGACGGCATGTTAAGCTAAGTCAGAGGCCCAAAACTCTGTCACCAGGCCCCGGAACACAAAGGGCGATGAAGGAACATGGATGGGTTTTAGTCAGTAAAAGTCTGACACTCCCTCCTGCTCCGCTCAAAGCGGGAGGAGTCATTTGATGATTTCCCATCCGAAAAAAAAAGGCAAAAACCGCACGATACAAAAAAAAAACATGCAACTCGATATGTCAAAACCAAAAGAAAAAAAAATGTTTTTTTTATGTATTAAACATAAAACACTTTTTACCCAAGTACCTGACACAGTTTCTAAAGCAAGTAAAACCGCGGGCAACAACAGCTAATAAAATAAATAAAACTGTCGCAGTAACTACGGGTAATGTCTAGCTCCAGGCTACAGCGATGACAACATAAAATGAATTGCTCAAAGAATAAGAACTTCTAGTAAAGGAATTATCAACATCCCTTTGTTATTGACATAAACTTTTGCTTGTTTTCTTTCTGATCTTTAAGCAGAAGAAAAACACAAAGTGTTCCCGTTGCTTTATTCCCACGCAATGTTCAACCAGTGGAAAGGACTATTCCAATATTTGTTGATGATGGTTTGATCTAGTAATTCAGTTGAGTAATCGGGTGCACTGCTATAGGTGCGCTAGATAAGTAGGAAATAAAGGTCACTAACCCGCATACATTTATTCAAATACATAATACCGAAAACAGAAATAATAACATGAAGTTGTCCCGAAACGACCTTTATCGTGATCCTTGACTTTTCCTAGTTATAAAAACGATTAATAATGTATTCTCGCGGTACCTACGCAGAGAAATTAAGGAAAGAGCAATGACCTTTAATTCCTACTTATCTGGCGCAGACTATATAGTAAAAAAAATCAAGAAAAACGTATAATCTGCGCCATTTAAATTAAATCGAATTATTTCTTAAAAAAAATAAAAACATTTTCTTTTTAGGGTTCCGTAGTTAACTAGGAACTCTTATAGTTTCGCCATGTCTGTCCGTCCGTCTGTCCGTCCTCGCTTAATCTCTGTGACCGTTAGCACTAGAAAGCTGAAATTTGGTACCAATATGTATATCAATCACGCCGACAAAGTGGTAAAATAAAAATTGGAAAAAAATGTTTTATTAGGGTAGCCCCCCTATATGTAAAGTGGGAAGTGATTTTTTTTAAATTTCATCCCTAACGTGTGATATATTGTTGGAAAGGTATTTAAAAATGAATAGGGGTTTCCTAAAATCATTTTTTGATAATGTCAATAATTTCGGAAATAATCGCTCCAAAAGTAAAAAACAATGTGTCCCCCCCCCCTCTAACTTTTGAACCATAAGTTTAGAAAATATGAAAAAAAACTGAAAAGTAGAAGTTTATAAGGACTTTCTAGGAAAATCATTTTGAACTTGATGGAAACAACAGATTTTGTACAAAAAAGACAAAAAGTTGTACAAAATAATTTCTGGACTAAGTTTGTAGTATATTCGTATATGCAAGCATTTTTACATAATGGATACCCACCTTTAAACTCATAAGTGGGAACACTTATTGTGACGGACGGGAAACTACGGAACCTTACACTGAGCGTGGCCCGACACGCTCTTGGCCGGTTGTTTTTTTGTTTTGTTATCTGTGTTTGGGTGGCTTACAGGTAAAATTTTATAGTGAGGCAATCAAGGAAAAGCCATTTACAAGCGTCCACAGTTAGCAATAAACTATATTGTTGCGCAAACTAATAACTACACATAATATCAATAAGCATAATGTAATAGCAAATAATTATGAAACTTCCTGCATGAAAAAAAGGAAAATAATTATGAATCGAAAAGGGATTTGAACACCTTTCCATACACTTCAGAGAATAGAAAAAATATGATCGACATAAGTCGGAAAAAAGTTAAAGGAAAGAAAACTCTAGGTACTCTTTTAAAGGTTACTTTAAGCTTGGTGTAATGTCAGGGCCTAAGATACCGGTGTGGTAAGTACAGTGCGCCAGTGAAACTCACTACCGCGAAACGAAAGCCGCAATGGATGCTTAGATTAGTTTTTATTAAGCAATGTGTCACTAAGCGCTTGTAGCGACAGCAAAACTAAGTCACATCAAAGTATAAAATATTCATGTCGAATAAAAAAAAGTGTTGTAACAAAAATGTTTCAGGAAAAGTTATGGCTATTTAAAATATTTCTATCACAATCAGGTCTTAAAAAGCAGCTTGATAATTCACTCAGTTAAACTTTAACATCAAATAAGATAAAAAATAAACCATTGAATTGAAATGTTGGTGTTATATTGTTTATGTGTATTTTGGTTCGATACAAAAACATTTCTTTTACATATTACAAAAAAAAAAGAAACGAGGAAGGAAAATATAACAGATTTTATTTTTAAAATCCCTGAAAGGCTTTACGGAAAACGCATACTTAATAACATAAAGCGATACGCTATTATAGATTCTGAACCCCCATCCTAAGCGTAAAATAATTGGGGGCGTAATATAATATCCACCTCGATGTGAAAAATGGGATAAAAAACGTTTTCCTAAATCTGAACCAATTGAAAAACTCGGGATAGCTTCAAAATACTTAGATTATTTACATATTTGACCGTGTTCATTTATCAAAATCACGCTAACATAAAAAAAATTAAAATCCCTCTCATAGAGAGGAGGCCTGTGTCCCAGCAGTGGGAACATTAATAGGCTGATGATGATGATGATGATGGCGCTATAACGTCTCAATAAACCTATTTATCTAATGGAACACATTAGAACTGAAAAGCACGCCGTAAAATAAGAAATTTCCATTCCAGCTGAGTTCAAAGCGAGTTGTAAAATCGATTTTATTGCTTTCACATCATAAAGTTCCGAACGCATTTTTACATCGATAGTACCTAGATAAGTACCCACTTCCTTCGTTATAGTAAGTACTTATGAAGTGCTCTGAGCAAGTTTCGTTGTTATCATCAATGCCGCCCCATGTTTTATGGGCATTTTATGCTATTAAGCAAGACCGCAGCTTCTGCGTCACTTTTTACTATATTTATTATGAATGAATAGGGACGTACAAAAATGTATATTAAATTCAAATAAAAACTTAATTCCGGTTGACGGTAAGCGGATCACTTGAGAACGGCTGAACCAACTTGGTTAGGTTTCTTAAATGTCAGTAAAAATACGGATTAGGTTTTTAGAAATAATGTAACGGTCGCGGTTGGGTTATTGCATGACCCATTAATTAATGAAGTTAATGAATTTGCAAAACTTGGTTTTGCAAGTACTTGCATTATCTCATTGCACAAAACTGAAGTATCCATCCATCTAAAACTGTGCAAGCTATGAAACAACTAGGAATATTGTATTAATATGCACTGTTTATTAATTATGAATCCACTCTAATCACAGCCAATAAATCAGTAATTATTTAATTTATTAGTAGCTTTACTAAAATACACCCATACAGCAAAAAAACCTACTTTAAAAAATCACAAGCGATTGTTTTTACCAACCATACATAACTGCGCTCGCGACTAACGTAGGAGCGCGATAGTGTCAACAACCTGACAGGTCTTAGCGCAGTCTTTCCGAACAGGTTTTCTAGGACCAGCAGGTAATCCTTGGGAACGGGGCTTATGTCATATAACGTCATGTTGATTACTGATAATACTGACTCCGGATTCCGAAGCGCCGCTGGAGTGAATACCTACCTAAAAGGTTTTTTGAGTTTGTCTGTTTGGGAATTTATTATTAGGTAAAGCAACATAGATGATACTGAAGTGACTGTCCTAGGTACGGTATAAATTCTATTTAAGGCGCCTCCCCGAGCAAATGACATTGAGCGAGCAGTTTTTTGGAGCCTACTCCTCTTTATCCAAAAGAAATACCAAGTCATAAAAAATACATTAAATACTAAGTAATTCTTGACTCCAAAATTGTCGTTTCATTTTTTTTTTAAGTAACTTAATGTTTAATAAAACCCTCTCACAACGAAACCACAGAAATGAGAAATAATAATTTATAAAATGCTACTCCTAGTAAAGTTACCATTATTTTGATTTGCTACTTATACTAATGGATAGGTAATTCAATAATGAACATAATTGTCGTTTTATTTTTTCCAAAAGACGAAAATTTCTTTTTATAAAGAATAAAAACCACTCATTTCGCACTATTCGGCCTGCAGTGACTGACGTAACAACCATTTTGTAGTGCAAGCTGATTAGAACGTTATTGTAACAGTTTTTCAAACGAAGTTTGAACCACCACAATTAATATAGTTGCTAATTTTGTTCGGGGAACCGCCTTAAAAAACTCTAGGCTGATTATGTTATGCTTTTAAAGTCTTTCCAAACAGGACCCGTAGGACGTAATCCTTGTGAAGAGCGCTTATACCGGATGACTTTTTTATCACTTTCCAAAAAAAATGGGTATGTTAGGTGAACGGAGTAGAAATTATGGCATACCTAGGTAGTTTTTTTTTCTTTTTTTCCACAGCTTAGAAAAAAAAGATCTATCATCTAAAAACGCTACAAATTTCAAGAAAACTCTTCATATTTGAACAAAGAAAGAGAAATTTTGAAAAAAAAAAAAAAAAAATCGAATTTCGATTTTTTGTTTAATTTTTTTTTCTTCGAAGAAAAAAACTAAGTACTTATGCCATTTGCTTCTACAAAAAAATGGGTATATTATACCCATTTTTTGGAAAGTGATAAAAAAGTCGTATAACGTCATACTGATATAATACACTCACGTATTTATTAGCTCCGGATTCCTGTGGGCTGGTATTCGGTAATTATGTTAGAGTATTTGCATTGCAGTCCTGTAGGGACGTTATGCTTAGTTAGTACTTATAGTTATAACTTGTATAATGATAATTGATTTGAGCTGTGGTGTGTCACCTTAAATGACTTAATCAGTTGAAGTTCGCGTAGCTGAATTTTGGGTCCAACACATTTGATTTTTTGGCCGTCGGAAGATGACTTTTAGTGACAGCAAAAAAAATCCATTGGCTGTAATTTTTATTAAAAATAACTGCATACGTTTTTTTTTCGCAAAAATGATGGCTAATTACTCTTACGAGTATCCTTTTGTTTTCAGTAGGTAGTAATTATAAAACTATTAATTTATGTTGATATTTTCGTTTATTCATTTATATACAGATTATTTACATTTTTAAATATTCGAATATAAAAAAAAAACGTTTAAAAATATAAAAACCGGCCAAGTGCGAGTCGGACTCGCGCACGAAGGGTTCCGTACCATTATCTATACATTAGAAAAAACGGCAAAAAAATCACGTTTGTTGTATGGGAGCCTCCCTTAAATATTAATTTTATTCTGTTTTTAGTATTTGTTGTTATAGCGGCAACAGAAATACATCATCTGTGAAAATTTCAACTGTCTAGCTGTCACGGTTCATGAGATACAGCCTGGTGACAGACAGACGGACAGACGGACAGACAGCGAAGTCTTAGTAATAGGGTTCCGGGTTACGGAACCCTAAAAACATATTAGCTTGATATTTTTATTATTATGTAGTTTGAGTTCAAACAGGGCAGATAGTCTCAACACTGACTACAGCCAACCACTGCTCTGAAAAACAGTGAAAGAAAACATCGTAAGGAAACCGAATGTCTTAGAAACGAAACAGGCATTCGAAGATTTACATCTACCAACCCGCAATAGGTATCCGCGTAGTAGATAACGACCAACGGCTGCTAAAAAGAGAGAAGGTCTGTATTAGAAACATAATAGCCTGATCATTTTGTATCCATACCTTTGGCTGTATCAATGAAACAGATATGAGGCTACAGTTGATAGTGTTACTGAGTACAAACCTACGTATCTATAAAACCAAACCGCAGTCCGCAACCTTAGACTGAACCGCAGATCACAATTCTATCAACAGAGTTAAAAAAAATAGTAGGTTAACAGTGCTTGTCGCCACTTTGCGGTTGTACTATGAGATGAGGATAAATATTGTTTTTAGTTGCATTGTCATTGAAATAATATTTGTCATGGTCGTGGATGTCAATAAGATTTTTTCCCTACATTCAAGTTCTTTGAAGCGTTGATGCAAATCTAGGTCGAAAGTGTAAGACGTACCTAAGTAGTTACAGTATGACCACTTTAAGTGTGCAGATCAAGGTGGTGTTGCTTGTCAAGAAAAAATGCATCAATAATTATGTCAAACTTGGTACGTTTATTTTAGTTCTATGTTTTTCCGCCTGCACAGTTAAGTTGACTGCAATGATGTATTTATTTATGTCAATGAACCATGCATTCTGTAATACTAATGAGGTATTTACCTACTTTTTCAAATTCCCGTGAAGGTTCTCATGTTCGTAGCTATTACGATTGAACAGGATTATCATCATTAGCCTATTAATGTTCCCACTGCTGGGACACATGCCTCCTCTCTGTAAGAGGGAGTGGGCTATAATCCACGCGGGCCCAGTGCGGATTGGTAGATGTCACATGTCTTCGATTTTTTTTTGGTTCTAGGACCTGCCGGTTTCCTCACGATGTTTTCCTCCATCGTTTTGAGAGCAGTGGTGATGAAATAAATTACACAAAGTAATGCGCCTGCCTGAGTTCGAACCCACGATCTACGTAAGTCGTGGCCGCCACCACTCTGGGCCAAAATGTAACGGTCCATTAAAACATCAATATTGTGCAAATATCAATATGATATCCAGATTAGGTAATATATGTTCCTACTCTGTATCATAGGAAGCCGTGCAATGGGATATTGACAAACAGCAATTATTTACTCTGCGGCTGATAATATTAGTGTGGGACTAACAACTATTTTAATATAAATTTCAAAATTCATCGTTGTGTAGCGTAGTTAGAACAATGCGATCACAGACAGACACGAAAACAGAGTTTATTTTATAATGTCTTGTAGAATTATCGTGTGTATTTTAGAGGCGGATAACTAAAAAAAAATAAAAATTTAAACACAGAATAATGTGTGAGGAGCTCGTGGCTTCCCGCGAGGCGGCGAGCCTCCTTGCCGGATTGCCGCCATGGGATCTGGAAGCGATAGTCCTCGCGCGCCTACATGAATGGCGCGCGGAGGCGCTACGCCGGGGGGAAACTCCGCTGCCGCGGCAAATTGTCGCTCAGCGGACAGACTTCCGGCGGGATCTCATGGCGACATGGAGAGAGCGACTGTCGCAACCCCGTGCAGGGCACGCCACGATAGTGGCGATAAGTCCCCTCTTTGAGGAGTGGCTTGAGCGACGCCACGGCGTCCTCACCTTCCGCCTGACGCAGGTCTTCACCGGACATGGTGTTTTCGGGGGGTTCCTGCACCGAATCGGGCGGGAGGAAACGCCCGGGTGTTTCCACTGCGAGGATCGATCGGAGGACATGGTGGAGCACTCGGTGGAGGTGTGCCCCGCGTGGGTTTAGTCAGTAAAAGTCTGACACTCCCTCCTGTTCCGCCCAGAGCGGGAGGAGTCATATTATGAAAAAAAAAAAAAAGAGTTCGTAGCTAAATAATAACAGCCACTTGGGTTGATCTTTAAGTTAAGCCGTGCTTGCCTAGCGTGGTCTGTGGATGGGTGACCACCCTTACATACCGAGTCTCCTCCGCACCACTTTAAGCAGTTGGTCTCGGCTGTCATTTGTAGATCTTTGACAGTCGTTAGGTAGTCAGTGGCCCAAAAAGTCTGACAACCAGTCTTACCAAGGGGTATCGTATTACCCGGTACTAACTGAGTTGTGGAGGTCAGATAGGCAGCCGGTCCATGTAAAGTACTGGTATTCAGCTGCATCCGGGAAGACTGGAAGCTGACCCCAACATGGCCAAGGCTAGGCAGATGATGAGAATAATGTGTTTAATATCCATAAGCCAACATTCAAAGCATTATGGCCAAAATACAGCCTGATTAACTGCGTAGAATATGTGCTATTTGGACCTCCTTAATACGCTATTTATGCGCCAACCCAGGTGGATAATACCTGAAATCATATATTGAAATGGCATAAAATTATCAATCAAATAAATAGCCAATTTCATCATTTTTATGTGTTTTACACTCACGGGTGTCGTACGGGTGTCGTATAGTGCGACTAATGTCTGAGGCAGAACACCTTGCGCCTTCGTAGACCTGAGAATGGGCAGCAGCGCTTTCTGTTAGTCTTTCATCACTGCGATCTCCAATCCGCCTGCCAAGCGTGGAGATTACGGCAAATTCCTCCCATCATGGGAGAGGCTTATGTCCAGCAGTTGACGTTATGGGCTGTTGTTGTTATGTGTTTTATATCAATTCAAAGTTCTCCGCTCCAAAAAAGAAACAGAATTTAGAAACATACATACCTAGATAAGTAATTTAATTTGAAACGACAGCCGTCAGAGAAAGCATAAGCTCCCAGTACTGAAGTGTAGATTTCCTGAATAAACATGTTTATGTAACTAATTTAATTACTAGCGTATAACATCGCCTGCTATTGTAATTGGATTATATATTATGTATTTGTGTATTCCAGTTGTTCAAACGTATGTCATAATCCATGTAGCGACTGTTGCGAGACGGAATGTCTTTGACTGTCGTTTAATATAAATATTAGGGATACGGTTATTGCATTGCTTTGGTTTCATCTACGTACACGTGAACAGTCAATGCTGTGACTACATATGTACGTATATATAGTGGTGACGAATGACGGTAGATTTTTTTTGTGTGAGGTAATGTTTATTGATAGTATTTTCATGGACTGTTGCAAAATAACTACCACTAAGACGAAAGTCTATGACCAGTCTGTGTTGCCAGCGTTTACATACGGGACCGAAACGTGGTCGCTCACAATGGGCCTTATCAGAAGGCTTAAAGTCACCCAAAGGGCAATGGAGAGGGCTATGCTCGGAGTTTCCTTGCGTGATCGAATCAGAAATGAAGACATCCGCAAAAGAACCAAGGTCACCGACGTAGCCAGAAGGATTGCCAAACTTAAGTGGCAGTGGGCAGGGCACATTGCTCGCAGAACGGATGGCCAATGGGGCCGAAAAGTTCAGGAGTGGCGACCGCGAACCGGAAGACGATGCGTTGGAAGACCTCCCAATACGCTACCTGATTACAAAATGATGCGGTATTTAATTTACAATTTGCCTTTAGAGGTATGAAGAACAGGTTATAAAGTTCCTCATCACCAACTGGAAAGTCAGGATCCTCTGACCTGATGGGTTTTGTGTCTGGTGGGCTACTGTTCAATGTTTATTGCATGCTATAGCGATGCAAGATTTTTAATTTAGTTCTTCATTTGCGTCATAGATGACCGTTATCGTCCTTTTTGCAACATACTATATCTGGCATGCCTTTGACATTTTTCAAAATAAGCCCTTTAGGTATTTTTAATGTTTGCAAACAGACCGTTTGACTTATAACGAACCATACAATAACCCGACGATTCAGTTACATTTAAAGGCAAAAGTCAGTCAGTCTGTTATCGGTTAAAACCAAGTCTAGCTTAAATCTTAATAAAATGATAACGACTCTTAGAGCGTACGTAAAATAATAGGGAATATGCATACATTTTTTTTATACGAAATGTTTAAGTACTATAAAAATAATGACAAAAAGTGAAAACAAGACAGAAATCGGCGAAACAACACAAAAGTTATAACCATTTAAACTTTTGTTTCTATCTCTTTCTAGATAAACGGAATTTAGTACAGATTTTGTACGTCGATGCAGCGAATGACGTCATTTTCTGTATCGGATGTCTCTGTCTAATCAGCAGTTTCAAATGCTTATACCTTAGTATTTTTAATAGATATAAAAAAAATAATTTCACTTTGCTATTTCTGATGTCAATACGCTTTGTTTAGAGTGATAAAAAGAGAGAGATCATGCATATACCCTAATGTAGAAGTCATATTTTACAGTTCCTTGCTCATATTCTCACCCCCAACCTTTTGCATCAGAACTGAGACCATGTCATCCTCGACTATGTACACACATCAACAGAATCTAGGGATATTTTATATTTCATCAAATATCTAAAAATCTATGAAGAATTTTCCGATATAGTAAATGGAAGAATGACAGGTTATTTTAAGGTCTATAGTAAAAAATAAAAAACATTTCGTGATTTTTTTGTTTTAAATAAAAATGTTTATTTTTTTAATCGCCGTAGCAAATTAATATGGTAAAAAAATTCATTTCTTCTTATAAAGCTATTAATTTTAATGAAAATTGAAAAAATCTTATAAAATGTAATTATTAATAATCAGTGTTGCCACCTCTTACTTTAATTACACATCGACATCGATTGTTCATGCTTAAAATTAGATTGTCAATGTCTTGCTGTGGTATGAGGTCCCATGTTCTTTGCAAGTGTTCGTAAAGTTGTTGTTCTGTCGTCAAATTTAGTGGGAAATCTCTCAAAGCTTTTCGTTGTAACATGTCCCAGGCATGCTCGATAGGATTTAAGTAGGGCGACTGTGCAGGCCAATCCAAAACTTGAATATCGTGGTCTCGGAGAGCGGCCGACACCAGCCGCGCCGTATGGGAAGAAGCATTATCGTGCATGAGTAGAAATTCCTGGCCCATTTGGATTCTGTTTAGGACAATAACAGGCTCTACTACCTCCTCGTGGTATTTTTGTGTAGTCATGCTACCTTGGATCCAAATGAGCTGGGTTCGTCCGCCAAGACGAATTCCTGCCCACACCATGATTGTCCCGCCTTGGTATGAGTGGACTTCCTGAGGGTGCCGTAGACGGCTAACTCTCCCTGGAGTTCTCCAAACGCGTGTTCTTCTTGAATCCGGATGAAACCCAAACCGGGACTCGTCGGTGAACAGCACCAAAGACCATTGTTCGTCACTCCATGGTAAATGCTCCCGAGCCCACGAAAGCCGCCGACCGCGATTGCCACGTCGCAATGCTGGAACACGTAGCGGTCTTCGAGCATGAAGACCAACTTCATGCAACCTCCTTCGCACGGTTTGGTCGCTTACCAGCAGCTGGTGGTCCTCTTGGAGCCTTTGTACTAGTTGCATCGCTGTGATATTGGGTTGTCTTCTAGCGGTCATTTGGAGAAATCGATCCTGTCTCTGCGTAGTAACGCGATATCTACCCGTGTGCCGTTCAGCTACATCCCCAATACTGCGATAACGTGACCACATTTGGCTGGTGTGTAGGGCCTCAGCAACGACGCGTTGAATAGCACCATTTTCTAGCATGCCCACGGCTCGTAACATTTCATCTCGACTCAAATGACGACGTGACATGACTCCTAAAGCTCACACGGCACGTTAAATTAAAAAAGAATAACAATCTAATCCCTTTTCATTAATTAATATTAATAAAACAATGTTAATTTTCCTTAACGTAATGAATTACTAACAATTTTGCCGCCGTATTTTGTTTTTACTTTTTTTTAAATATTTATTTTTAAAATTTTGAAAATAGAATAAATGAGGTTTCAATCTGTATACAAACTTTTTATGAAAACTAAAAAGATTTTAAACTAAACATTCGTAAATAATTTAGGATTAAGGTATCCCTAGATTCTGTTGATGTGTGTATTTTTTAAACCTGCCATAATACCCATTAGTACTCAAGGCCTTCAAGACCTTTTACTAGGTACTAAACCAAGGTGTTATAGAAGATACTTGGGTCATAAAACGGCGCGCGTGACAAACACGCATTACGGTAACTGAGGGAATAAATTAAGTAAGTATCCCTCCACGGGCTGAAAAAGTGATACATTTGTATGAGTGGTCGTTTACATCCATTATGTACGTAGAAGCACCTTTGAAGATAGTTGGAAGATTGTAACAAGAATAACATACCATACCGGATGACTTTTTTATCACTTTCCAAAAAGAATGAATATATTAAGTGAACGGAGTAGAAGCTTATGGCATACCTAGTTTTTTTTTTTCTTTTTTCCACAGCTTAGAAAAAAAAATATCTATGATCAAAAAACGCTACAAATATCAAGTAAACTTATCATATTAGAACAAAGTAAGAGAAATTTTGAAAAAAAAAAAATACGAAAAGTATCGAATTTCAAATCATACGCAATACGCGTACAGGACCTATTATTTGATTTACGACTTTTTTTGTTTTTTTTTTCGAACAAAAAAAAAACTACGTGCCATTTGCTTCTACTCCGTTCACCTTATTATACCCATTTTTTTTGGAAAGTGATAAAAAGTAATTCTGTATATGTAGGTCCTGCGTTTGATTCCCAGTCGGGCGAAGTGTTATTGGGTTATTCCACCAGGAATTTCTCAGTAGCAGCCACAGAGTTAGGATTTGTGGCCGGTTGTTGATAATAGGTTCGTCCCCTATTACATGGGACTTAATACAAAAGAAGAAGATCAAAAATGCATGCAGGTATGCATGTTGCATGCAACATTATCATCATAAGGGTAGGATGGTAACATTGTCCGCAGTTGGTAATATTTTCCATGCTAATTTTGCTTGTCTTAGAATAGAATAGAATAGCCTTTATTAACAATCTTGAAATATAGTATCACATATTATTTACTTAATAAGAAATAGTAGATTAGACAACAAGTGAATAAAAAGGGAATTTAGTTCGAGGTACGAAGTTGGATCCCGAGAGTAGCGAAGGATTCTAGAGTATAATCACGAGCGTAAGCGGAGCGAGGGATACAAGTACCGAGATAATTTTTTTATTCACGTGTTGTGTACTCTACTTTTTACCATTGACTGTGAGAAAATAAAAAGGAGCATGGTATTTATATTTATCAGTTTTTATTATATAATCAGTATTATAACAACAAAGGATTAAATAATAAATTAAAATTAAAAATGTATAGTAAAATTAGAACAATTTTTAAAATTTAGTGTTATATAGGCTGGTTTGGGTTTGAAACTGTTGTATTAGACAACACTTGGGTATTTGGCAAAGTCGCCGTATTTTGTGGTTGCTGTTGCTGAGACAGCTGTAATGTAGTCGTTTCACAACCTTTCGATGTAGAAGGGCGCGCCGGAGATAGTGGCGCAGAAGGCTCAACAGCAGACGGTTTTAGATTTATACTTTCAACTATCCGGCTGCATCTTTTCGATTTATTTTCGATTGAATCCTCGATATAACTTTCTGCTACTGTGCTGGACCTCCACCCTCCGTGGAGTTTTAGTTCTATAAGATCAGCACCTGCATTTGCTAAAAGGGTGGCAGAGTTTCTGCGGAAGCAATGTCCTGTGTACTTTTCGGGATTCGATAGATTTAAGAAACTGGCAATCTCTTTTGGCATCGCACCTATTTTGTTGATTCCAATAGGTTGGCGAGTACATTGTCCGCCATGGTATTGTAAGAAAAACCTGTCGGTTTTTGTATTAGTGGGCCATAAAGCTTGATATTTTTCGACGATTTTTACGTATTCTTGGCGTATTATAAACGTTCTATCAATTTTAGTTTACGTATCAGTTAAAACGATAAGTAATAAATTATCCGAATGTTTTTGGATGTCGTTTATAGTTATCTGTAATAATTCATTACTGCGACAGGCTCCATTCACGCCGAAAATTAGCACAACCTGTGAACAATAATTTAAAAAATATGTATTGACAGCAATGATATTCTAACAAACAGATATGTTATACACCTACAAAACCACCGAAAAAAGTGTGCCGCGGGGGAGAGCCAGCTCACATACACGCAGTGACGCAGAATAAAGGAAAAACAGGCCAATTGACACGTTTTCGAGTCTTCACGATTGCGCGCTCATAACATACAATGATATTTAATTAAACAGATATGTTATGAGCGCGCAATCGTGAAGACTCGAAAACGTGTCAATTGGCCTGTTTTTCCTTTATTCTGCGTCACTGCGTGTATGTGAGCTGGCTCTCCCCCGCGGCACACTTTTTTCGGTGGTTTTGTAGGTGTATAACATATCTGTTTGTTAGAATATCATTGATAACATATCTGTTTAATTAAATATCATTGATTGACAGGAAAACCTTAGAAGCACAGTAGGTTTGTAAATACATATACATATATTAAGTAGGTACTTTTACGGCCAGAAAACTGTGGTCAGGCGCATCATTTAGAAAACGTTCAATGTTTTCGGAGCTAAGCACTCTAGATTTCTTTGGCTTATTACCCTCGGATAGCCATTTTAAGTATGTCACTAACTTTGAGTAGTTTGAAATATCAATGTTGTGTTTGATTCTCACTGTCGCATTTAGCATAGAATATATGCTCCAAAGTGTCGACGGCTTCTTAGTCTTGGTTAATTCATTGAAATAATTAAGAAATATGCACTCACAGAAGGAATTGGCGCCATTCGTGGTTTTCCAGTCGCAGAACAAATTGTATGTTTTCAGGTACAACTCCCGAGATTTTGGCGGCAACAAATCATCTACTATAACTGCTGCTTTAGAACGAAATGATTCCGGAGTCAGTCTCTCATTTTCGATATCGGAAGAACTCATTTTATTATAATTACTTAAATTAATAGATTTTCCAATAACACAAAACAACCACAATAACAGATAAAAAAGAACGTAACTAAATTGGCGGGACTTTTTTTTTTTTAATTTGGAATAGAATAGCTCCATTCAGCCTCCCAGTACGTACTTTCAGCAGCAGCGTTTTTTTTTTGTACGTAATTCGTGTTTGTTCCAAATTCAAAATGTCTTTATTCACTCAGTGAGTAATAAAACCGGCCAACTGCGAGTCGGACTCGCGCACGAAGGGTTCCGTACCAATTATTAAAAAAAAATGTTTGTTGTATGGGAGCCCCCCTTAAATATTAATTTTATTCTGTTTTTATTATTTGTTGTAATAGCGGCAACAGAAATACATCATCTGTGAAAATTTCAACTATCTAGCTGTCACGGTTCATGAGATACGGCCTGGTTACAGACAGACGGACAGACGGACAAACGGACAGACGGACAGACAGCGAAGTCTTAGTAATAGGGTTCCGTTTTTACCCTTTGGGTACGGAACCCTAAAAAGAGAGTTTTATTCACTGTTATCGATGAATAAAATGCCCTTTTTCGAGTGGCAATGGTAAAAAATAAATTATTCTTCAGACATCGTTTTCCGAAGGTTGTTTTGCCGTAGCATAGGCCTCCCCCATATTCTTCCACGTTTCACGATCTTGGGTTTGCGTCTTCCACATTGACCCCACTGTCGCTTTGAGATCGTCGTCCCACCTTCGTGTCGGGCGTCCTCTATTCCTTTTCTCTTCTCTTGGGTACCACTCCGCTACTAATTTAGCCCATTTCTCCTTTTTGTCTCATATTAGATGACCCGCCCATTTCCATTTCAGCCTTTTCATCTTGTGTACGGTTTACGTACATAACGTCAGGCTGCAAACGCAGCAACCTACTTTCTCTTTCGTGTTTAAAACCATGTTTAATATAATTTTAAGTAAGTTGACCAATTACATACTTACGCGAACACCGCGGATTAGCATCCAACCCACTTTTACTTTGTTGTGATCGGTACTCTAATAAACTTTTAGTGTTACCAAATCTGTGTGTGTTTACGTCAACTCACCTAACTCCAAGTACTTACTTACTTGCCACTTCTTACTTAAGGCTGATGCTCCAGGGTAGCCCATGCTCCATGCTCCAGGCTACCCTGGAGCATTCACCTTAAACTGCAAGTGTAAGGTCGGCGCACTACTACGGGATCTTACATCTTTCGTGATACGTCCTATATTTTTAATTAATATGATTAGTCAGTCATATTAACTAAAACTAATTAAACCACATAATTAGTTCTAATAATTAATAGGTTTGCATTGGTCAGTAATCATTTAATCAACACAGAATGGAATATTGTTTAACATTGATACTAGTCATTAGTTATTATAAAATAATTGGTTAATTTGTACATGTTCTTAATTAAGTGACCCACTAATATACAACAAATATACCGATAATACTTAATTAGGAGGTCTAAAATAGCTGCTTTAGTAGAATCTTATTAGGATACTACTGCTATGAATTTTCACTTATTGACCATTTTACGAATTGTTACATAATGTATTCTTATTATCCTAAACCTCCTATTATTATTTCACAATTTATTCAAGCTGTCCTGATAGCAAGTAATTCACCGTCTGCCATCCAGTCTAACCGGATGCTGCTGAATACCATTATTTTACATGAAACGACTGCCTATCTGACCTCCACAACCCAGTTACTGATGATACTCCGTTGGTAAGACTGGTTGACTTTCAGGATTACTACCTCTTATTCTCTTACGGCTATTTTCTATAACTTACTTACGTATAACTGTTAGTTAATATACCTACGTCTCGTAGCTATCGGTGTTTCTATAAACAAAGTTGGCTTGAAATATCCTATCCACGTCACCTTTTTTTTTTTTGATGGGAAATCATCAAATGACTCCTCCTGCTCTGGGCGGAGCGGGAGGGAGTGTCAGACTTTTACTGACTAAAACCCATCCATGTTCCTTCATCGCCCTTTGTGTTCCGGGGCCACGGTGTCTCTTTCGAACAGTCCCGCAACCCCGGCATGGCGCTTCCACCTTAAACAGTAATAACTGTTGAGAGACTGAAATGGTTTAATTGGTAGCTAGAATACTAAGAACAAACTTCACAGCTTTAATTAAATATTTTTTCTTGGATAAGGGGTAAACAGACAAACGTTTGTGAGGAAATGTTGAAAGCAAATTCCGAAAACTACTTTGCCTAGGTAGAAACATAAAGGGTACATATTTCAATTAAATAAAAGCACTTCTCAGAACGAAGACCAGGTGGTCTACCATGACGTCTTATAGCAGGATCGTTTTATTCTTGTTCGAGTGAGGATAAGAGACGGAGCTATAGAGGACGTGTAGCGCCATCTCTTTCCCTCACTGGAATAAAATTAAAACGATCCTGCTATAAGACGTCATGGTAGGCCACCTGAGAGTAGATATACGAACACGTATCATCACTATAGTCTGCGCCAGATAAGTAGGAATTAAAGGTCACTGCTAAAGAGCAATGACCTTTAATTCCTACTTATCTACCTACCTACCTACGCAGAGAAATTAAGGAAAGCCTTAATTTCTCTGCGTAGGTACCCCGACAATACATTATGAATCGTTTTTTATTTCTAGAAAAAGTCAAGGATCACGATAAAGTTAGTTTCGGGACATGTTTATGTCGTTATTTCTGTTTTCGGAATTATGTATTTGAATAAATGTATGCGGGTTAATGACCTTTATTTCCTATTTATCGGGCGCAGACTATAGGTACTGTTCACAAGTTCAAAATGTCCTCCAACAAAAAAAAATTGAAGGCATGTGACCTCTGTACTGGCCTGTGTGGTGGATTACAGAACCATCCCTACCATGAAAAGGAGGCCTTTACTCCTGTAGTGAAAACATTATTGCGTATTATGCTCATGATTATACGTAGTACCTAGGTATATAAAAGGTGTAAAACACCTGTTAACGAAGCCGAAAGGCACTTATTCTCCTCGTCATTGCGACCATTTTTTTGTTCTACACCATACCTGGGAACCTTCTAGCTATGGAGATATTGGGGGTCAAAGTGCCAACTTTTTGACAAGTATTTTTTTAAATACAAGTTTTTAATGTACGATTTTTACTTTAAACACCTCCACGACCCCCGTACTATTCAATCCATCCATCAGCACAATGTTTTGAGTGCGTTACATTGAGTTCTACCACAAAACATGATTTTTCACCCAAAAAAAAGTCGTTTCCCAGCAATAAGTGTTGCGTAAATTTACTTAGTTTGATGTACTGAATGCTTGGTTGACGGCTTCGTGATGAGGTCTTTTACACCCTGCATAGCAAAAGGTTCTTAACTACTTACTATAACTTCACCTATCCTGATTCTGTTAGCCTGCGTCATTACGATTTCCATTTTTTTTTTATCCAGGCCAAATGGGAATCACTGGTCGTTGTTTTTGACCAGCTCATCCTGCCATTTTCTATTAGGTCTTTCAACACCTAGAATCTACATGTCTACAAAAATTAAATTGACACCTACAAAGGAGAATGGCTAGATTGCATGTAATTCGGGACAATGGGTAGCGTACATTGCAGAAACTTATGAATAGTTAAAGAACGACTTAAGACTAACAAAAAAGCAAATGGAAAGAAAAAAGATTTGAAAGTTAGAATATTATAACCTAACTTAAGGCATGGACTTATTGATTTAGTAGTAGAATGGCATAAAATAGCTTTTATCCGTATTCCACGTAGCCGTTGAACACTAACAAACAATAGAATGATCCACAGACTTTGTCCACAGATGAATTTGACACTTTTCTCAGTTGTAAAAGGTTAATGTCAAATGTTGCGTTCGGAAACTGCACAATGACTTATTTTTTATATTAAATTAAAATCATTCGTAACTTTTAATTCCCATCATCTAGTAACTCAATATTTTTTTATATAGAACTCTGATAAACTCTTTACTATAATTAATTTAAACTAGACCGTGAACGGCGCTCCGTTGATTTTTAAATTGGGTTTAAGTGGGTCCAACCTCGCCATTCTTCTTTTCGTTTTCTTGCAGCAGCACAAAATCCTAAACAACGAAGTGTTAACATTTTAAATGAACAATTTTCACTGAATTGAATGTTACCCACGTCTCAATGTGCATAGTGAGAAATAGGTCACCTTTGTGTGAGGCAAACCTATTAGTATTTTTCTATTGAAAATGGAAGCAAGATTTTTGCGTTGCTTTTATTGTAGGAATAACAACTACACCTAACTATGACCTGCAAACACAAAATAAAGATGAAGTTTAAAGGAAATAATAGTAAGTACATAATTGTCACTGAAGCAATCTCTGTGAACATTATATTCATTAAAAGATATAAGCACGTCTACCGAAAAAAACTCTAGAAATAAACACTTAAAAAACGCTCAAGGTACATTTCTCGCAAAAACCTCCAGAAATAAAAAGTTACCTTACGAATATAAATTCCCCATTAAAATATCTCCTAGCAAAAGTCACTCGATATACGGCCAATACCAAACTCCTTTGAATTTCATCGTTCCAAATACAAACGCCAACGTTTAAACCGTCCTTCAAAAACGAAAATACAACAAACGTCACAGAATTTGCGCGGGATTTGTACAGACCACCTATGACCTGTGTGAAGGAAAGCTATCATTTGTAAGGCTCAGAGCAACAACCGCTGGCATCCGGTTCCGTGTGTTGACAAGACTTTACCTCATGGAGGGAAACATGCCATTACTGTGTGAGATAGAGAGAGATTTGATTTAAGAACGGCTGTCTTTGAGATTGTTTTGTTGTTTTGAATGCTCGTTTTTTATGTTTAGGTTGGTTTTGAAATGAAAATTTTGAGTGGAATTTTATGAGTGAAGCAAAGTACAGTTTATTTCCAAACTCAGTGCTAACTAGTGAAGACTACCATGATAAATAGTTATTCGCAACTAAACTCCAAGGTTTAATTTTTCTTCATGTAAGATAATCACCTAACTTGTTTGTGCACATTATCAGTACACGGGTGAATATTTCTCCGTTTAAATTGAAGCATTAGTGAAGAATATAAATAACTATTCAAAAACAAAAGGCACGTATACCTTTTGTCCTGTAATAATATCAAATGCCATTTCATATTTTCACAATGATATGATATGAAGTCTCGTAAGCTCAACTTTCGCTAAATTATCTTACAAAAACATGTAAAAACTTCTTCTTCCACTAACATTAAAGATAACATTATTTTTAACATGAAATTATTCTTTTTCAGTTACTAAGTTGGAATGTCTAAGGCCATAGTGATAGAAAACAATTTTTTCAACTCTATTATGAAATTAATCTTTTTCAGTTACTAAGTCGGAATTTCTAAGGCCATCGTGTTAAAAGGTTTTGCGACATAGCTTCAAAATCAGTACTCTTATAATTTATTTCTGCTTACCAGCAAATGTAGAATACTGAGCTACGCGAAAATGGCTTAGTTCAAAAAAATTAAAGTCACAATGGAAATGATTTTGCAAAAACAATGAATCTTCAATTAACTCAGCCTCGCGGTCTAGTAAACTGTAATTGCATGAGTTTATTGAAGTTATATTTTTTATTCTATTTTTGACTCTCTCTCAAGCGCCACAAAAATAGTTGTGCAGTTTTAGTTGATCAGCGGGTATTACCCACTGCTCAACTATTCATAGTTGAGCAATTACCAGTTGAACCGTTGGTATTACCCACTGCTCAACTTTAAGCAGTTGAGCAGTGGGGAAGAAGTGATCCTATATTCCTATCACTCCCCATTCCTTCTGCCCCGGCCACCATTTTGGTTCATCTAGCTGGTGTGCATCTCACACTATACTAGCCGATACGTTGCAAAAAATAACTTACCAAATGGTCATAATGTACCTATTGGGAAAAATTGGTTTACATATTGTGTCTAATTTATCTGTACTGTACAACAACAACAGCCCATAACGCCCACAGCTGGACATAAGCCTCTCCCATGATAAGAGGAATTTGTCGTAATCTCCACGCTTGGCAGGCGGATTGGAGATCGCAGTGATGAAAGACTAACAGAAAACGCTGCTGCCCATTCTCTGGTCTACGGAGGCGCAAGGTGTTCTGCCTCAGACATTAGTCAACAGGATACAATAAGAGCGGTTTCAGACTTCAGGCGGTATTGAAACACGTTTTTGTTGCACACGCGGTTGTATGCGCGCTTCAATAAATCAAAAGCCCATGTTCAACCAGTAGGGTCATCGGTAAGGATAAACGGCAGTCTGAAACTGTTCTATAGTTATATGATAACTTTTTTTAATTTGGGAAAAAATATATTTTATAGCATTCAAATGATTATGGTAGTTATGTTATATTTTATTGCTAGCAGCTTTGTTCTCCATATAAAATGGCAAGATTATAAAGTGCCCATCATTGTATCGACAAGATTTTTGGTGAATTAATTAGTCGCCTTATACGACACCCGTGAGTGTAATGGGTTGGTTCTATTCTACTCTGCCGGATACCACACGACAGTAATTATTAATTTAGAGATTCCATGTAAATATTTCCAAAACATTAAATTAATTTGTATCCTACAATCGGCTCTCTATTATATCTGCCAGTCATTGATGGTTAAATTACTGGGAATAATTAATGCAATAACAGTAATTAGCGGTTTCAAAATAGGTCCAAATTCCATTCAATAAGTTCATATTCAGTTTAAAGTTTAATTTTCTGCTTGAAGTGGTAACTAACAAACTAATTGGCAACTGCAGTAGCTGCTGCAGAAATAGGGTGATTATTTTAAATTATAAATTGGACACGTTGTTCATCATCATGATTATCATCACTTGGCAGTCTCATTCGACCCACTGCTGAGTATAACAGGCCGCTTGTTTTTGGGCCAGACTTCCCAGGTTTGTACTAGTCTCAAACAGATCTTACCTGCCTTATTCTAACTGATCAAAAATCTATTTGAATCCACACTGGTATAGCATATACTAAGGATGTCTCAATAGTTCCAACCCCCCCCTTAAAAACTCATATTTTCTCTTTATCACAATATTTAAGTCAATATTTTAACGGTCGGCGTCGTCACCACAGTGATCCAAAAATAAAAAACTACAAAAAATATTTCATCTTTATGAAAAAGCTGAAAATGCAACCACATATTATAATTTAATAGACATTGGAAATTATTTAAAAGCCATCGAAATCAATGTACCGAATATTTCGACAAAAACGCAATTGAAAATAACCGTGTTTCCGCATGGGCAAGGCGAATATTGCATTTCCACCCGAATGAAGTGTCAACTGCATTTTAAATAACTTAGTGGGACTGGCTCAGCAGCCGATATTGATTTGTCGTATTTCTGGCAACTATTTTCTGGCACATCGTCGGTGAGAAAAGGCATTATTTATTCGGAAACTGGGCCGTTGTTTTAAAACTAAAAGAGATGACTTTTCAAATTGTTTAAAATAGACAACGAATTTCATATTCCTTTGTTTTCGTTGAATTCTGTTTATTGTATGAGCTTTTGTGTTTCGGAGACGAGAATACGTGAATAATAGTAGATTATACAACAAGTGAATAAAAAGGGAATTTAGTTCGAGGTACGAAGTTGGATCCCGAGAGCAGCGAAGGATTCTAGAGTAGAATCACGAGCGTAGCGAGGGATTCTAGATTAGAATCCTGAGCGGAGCGAGGGATACAAGTACAGAGATAAATTTTTTATTCACGTGTTGTGTACTCTACTTTTTACCATTGACTGTGAGAAAATAAAAAGGAACATGGTATTTATATTTATCAGTTTTTATTATATAATCAGTATTATAACAACAAAGGATTAAATATTAAATTAAAATTAAAAATGTATAGTAAAATTAGAACAATTTTTAAAATTTAGTGTTATAGGCTGGTTTGGGTTTGAAACTGTTGTATTAGACAACACTTGGGTATTTGGCAAAGTCGCCGTATTTTGTGGTTGCTGTTGCTGAGACTGTAATGTAGTCGTTTCACAACCTTTCGATGTAGAAGGGCGCGCCGGAGATAGTGGCGCAGAAGGCTCAACAGCAGACGGTTTTAGATTTGTACTTTCAACTATCCGGCTGCATCTTTTCGATTTATATTCGATTGAATCCTCGATATAACTTTCTGCTACTGTGCTGGACCTCCACCCTCCGTGGCGTTTTAGTTCTATAAGATCAGCACCTGAATTTGCTAAAAGGGTGGCAGAGCTTCTGCGGAAGCAATGTCCTGTGTACTTTTCGGGATTCGATAGATTTAAGAAACTGGCAATCTCTTTTGGCATCGCACCTATTTTGTTGATTCCAATAGGTTGGCGAGTACATTTTCCGCCATGGTATTGTAAGAAAAACCTGTCGGTTTTTGTATTAGTGGGCCGTAAAGCTTGATATTTTTCGACGATTTTTACGTATTCTTGGCGTATTACAAACGTTCTATCAATTTTAATAATAAAGTTAGTAATCAATTATCCGAGTGTTTTTGGATGTCGTTTATAGTTATCTGTAATAATTCATTACTGCGACAGGCTCCATTCACGCCAAAAATTAGCACAACCTGTGAACAATAATTTAAAAAATATATATTGACAGGAAAACCTTAGAAGCACAGTAGGTTTGTAAATAAATATACATATATTAGGTATTATTTATAGTAGGTACTTACTTTTACGGCCAGAAAACTGTGGTCAGGCGCATCATTTAGAAAACGTTCAATGTTTTCGGAGCTAAGCACTCTAGATTTCTTTGGTATATTACCCTCGGATAGCCGTTTTAAGTAGGTATGTCACTAACTTTGAGTAGTTTGAAATATCAATGTTGTGTTTGATTCTCACTGTGGCTTTTAGCATAGAATATATGCTCCAAAGTGTCGACGGCTTCTTAGTCTTGGTTAATTCATTGAAATAGTTAAGAAATATGCACTCAGAGAAGGAATTGGCGCCATTCGTGGTTTTCCAGTCGCAGAACAAATTGTATGTTTTCAGGTACAACTCCCGAGATTTTGGCGGCAACAAATCATCTACTATAACTGCTGCTTTAGAACGAAATGATTCCGGAGTCAGTCTCTCATTTTCGATCGGAAGAACTCATTTTATTATAATTACTTAAGTTATAAATTTTCCAATAACACAAAACAACCACAATAACAGATAAAAAAGAATGTAACTAAATTGCCGGGATTTTTTTTAAATTTGGAATAGGATAGCTCCATTCAGCCTCCCAGTACGTACTTTCAGCAGCAGCGTTTTTTTTTTACGTAATTCGTGTTTGTTCTAAATTCAAAATGTCTTTATTCACTCAGTGAGTAAAAGAGAGTTTTATTCACTGTTATCGATGAATAAAATGCCCTTTTTCGAGTGGCAATGGTAAAAATATCTTTATTTCAAACTAAATACCTCTCTTTATATTCTTGGTACACATGTGCACCGCTGGTATTCTTTCAAATTTTGAGCATATTTTACGAATAAATGCTATGCAAATATTTAGTTTCTAATTCCGCGAAAAATTATCCAGGCCTGGATTCAGGATAAAGCACCGCCCGAGCCCGCAGAAATATGCACATGCAAAAAAAGTAATAATAATTAGCGTTAGATAATTTATCACATTTTACCAGTAAATACCCCAATGTACCTTGAGCAGCGGTGGCCCAGTGGTGGCAACCCCAACTTACGAAGAGTAAGTCGTGAGTTCCCAGACAGGCGCATTACTTTGTGTAATTTATTTCAGCACCACTGCTCTCAAAACGGTGAAGGAAAACATCGTGAGGAAACCAGCATGTCCTAGAACCAAAAATTCGAAGCTGGGCCCGCGTGGTGAATTATAGCCCATTCCCTCTCATTGAGAGGAGGCCGTGTCCCAGCAGTGAGAATATTATAGGCTGATGATGATGATTCTATTACCGTACCTAAATGTGTGGAAAAAAATCTCTAGTTCAAAACTAATGAAGTATTAAGGCAACTACAAATGCACTTGAGTAGGTGTATAAATATGGAATAATTCTTTGGGGAAATAGTGTTGACATAAATGAATTGTTTATCTTGCAGAAAAAATGTATTAGGATATTGGTCCATATTGAAAACGACGACAGTTGTAGACCACATTTTAAAAAACTGGACATTCTAACTCTGACATCGATTTATATCCTAGAAATTTGTAAATTCGTGAGACAGTATCCAAACTTCTTTATTAAAATCTCTGACCAGCCCCGCCGATATGCACCGCGTTCACGATTTGAAAACACGCTCGTAATACCCCAATCAAAGCTAAAATTACACAGCACTAGCCCTTACGTTACATCAATAAAAATATATAACAAGATTCCTAATGACATCAGAAGGGAAGAGAACGACAAAATATTTTTAAATCGAGTCAGAAAGCTATTAATTCAAAAATGCTACTATACAATTAATGATTTTTTTAATGATGACTTCAAAATGGATTAATTTGACTACCTTTACTTATTTATTGAATTTTCCTTTATATTATTTTGACATTTTGTATTTGATTCATTAACTTTTTATCATGATTGTTTTCGAGTTTTATTTTAATGACATGATTTGGACTTTTATTTTATGTTATTTTATTGACATTTTGTTTTGATTATTTATTAGCTTATGACATAATTGTATTTTGATAATTATTTTTAGTGACATGATTTATTTGGCTGTAATTTTATTTTATTTTATTGACATTTGGTTTTGATTATTAGCTTAAGACATAATTGCATTTTGATAATTATTTTTTAGTGCCATGATTTATTTGACTGTAATTTTATTTTATTCGATTTTTTTTTATTCTCCATTTTATCCTTTTATTTTATACTTTGACATTATTTACTTATTTGAATGAATTTACATATTTTTAATTAATGATGATTTTTAAATGCTACTTCCTGTCTAATACTATAAATTGTTGTGCCCGACAGGGTCCATGTGAACTTTATATTAATAATAAGACCTTTTATAACACATGTGATATGCAATAAAGAATTGAATTGAATTGAATTGAATTGTACACACCGCCCTATTAATAACCAATCGACTAGGTTAGTGTTTTTTCACTCGATAATTTAGATGATTTAGCGAAAAAAATGTTTCGGCTAAATGCAACTGACGTTTGGTGACATTCTCTGACGTGATCTGTACCCAGCTTAAAACCGTAAACATCAATTTCCAGTCACATTGATAAAAAAAAATAATCTAGAACTGAAATACTCTATCGTTTTCATAGCAAATCTGAATTTAAAGTTTCTCCACGAGCAATCAAAGGTTTATGCATCAATTGTCAAATTCAAATTGGATTTCTGAACGGTCAAGTCACGTTTTATTGAGATCGCTCCATTCGGAATCACTGGTTTAGTTATTGGACTGTTTGCAGTGGCTATCTGTCTATCTATTGAACTGAAGGACGAGTCTTCAAACCAATACGATCTCATGCGATGACTTAGGAGCATTGAGCGCTTAGATAACATGACATTTAATCGGTGATGACAGAAAAGTTGAAAATGTAATGAGTTTACAACAAGGTTCTAAAAAGCGCAACACTAAACATGGGTACAGAATGGTTCGTTGACGCCTTGTCAAGGGTCCTTTTACACGTTGTATAGACAACAGTGGCGTTGATTCTGTTGGGCACAAACTAAACTTAATTTAGGCTATTGCTATCTTTTACTAAAAGGCAGTGCGAGAAAAGGACGGCTATAGCTATGAATTAAGTTAGAGATGTCAAACTAGTTTATGCCTTGCGCTTCACCGTGTTTTTAGTCGACATGTTTTTACGTGCACCCTCCATTTGTATGGAAATATTAGTTCCAACTAGACAGCCCTAAATTACGTCCATCTCTTTCTCGTTTTATTAGAGAGAAAAAGCTAGCAATAGCCTAAATTAAGCTTAGTTTGTGCACAACAGAATCGACACTAGTGTCACATAAGCGTTAGTCGCACTTAGGTAGCACCGAACTACAATCGCACAAACATTTGTCTCACTAGCGTAATGTCGAGATTCAGTTTGTCGCACTTGCGTGCATTCAAACTACGGTGAGTCGCTAGACTGAGGCCCTACTCTCTAACGCTTAGTCCGTAATTCGGATCTATCCGTCTATCTCGCGCACGTCTGCAGATAAGAGCGAGTGAGAGAGACGGATAGATGCGAATTACGGACGAAGAGTTTAGGGCCTCAATTTTGTCACACATCCGTTTGTCGGCCTCACTAAACACTCGTTAATATTTCAAACACTACGTAGGTACATGTTTTAATAGAACGACAGCTTCTTGCTATAAGAAGGTTTTATCTGTGTTCTTGACATTTTCAACTCTTAATTTGTAAACGAAGACGATTATCCTACGCTCGTGTAGATACTTACAACAGACACCTACAATTCTGTAATACATAGCAAGCTTTATATCCCACCTTTATCTTCAAATCATAGTCTCAGGGCTTATTGCAATCGTCACAACAGCAAAACATAATAATATATATTATTTAGACGTCTGTCGCTCGCTCTCAGTGTTTCGTTAAATATTCGAAACGGATTCAAAGAACATCAAAATAAATTTGTTTTACAGACTGAAGGGATTTTTATTATTTCTTTTTACAACCGACCGACGCTGCAGAAAAGTGCGCACTTCTTTGATACGATTTAATTTTGCGATGGCGATGTAAATATTGTTGGGACATTTTTCTTTGGCGTTTCAATGTTTGTAATTCAGGTGTAAGTGAACCTTTTTATACAATATAACATATTTTGTTTGGGTAAGGTATGTATCTATTTGATTCGCAGTGTGTTAGATTTTTAATAAAGATTTGCACGAATGTCAAGTGACTACCTACTTACCTACATAAAGCGTGATATTATAATTGCTTTTATATGTTTTAAATAGTTCTGAGTATATAGCTGAAAATGGGTTAAAGAAGATGAAGGTCTTCCTTTTTAATCCATTTTCAGAGCACGAAATTCCAGTACCATAAAAGAAGTTTTTCGTAAATAAGTACAGCCACTTTGCCATTGCGAGCTATCCCAACAATTACCAGCGACTCAGTCCGAAAATATTTCAGTTAAGTTCATTTCCCTTGTTCTACATAATCGAAATTTCTCCGGGAGTTCCCGGCTATGTGTCCCCCGCTTGTGCCGGTATTTTCGTCAGTTGTCAATCTGTTACGCGTGACTGGCTGCACGTTTTTTCGATGGGCCCCGGGATCAAATTCGTTCGTTGTGGACGCTATGTAGCTCAAATACAACCCTTACGAAAGTATGATCGTTTCATAACATATTTATTCAAGATTCTTTATAACTTGGAATGCGTCTTTTGCTGTGAATTCGTTTGTCATTTTTTTGTAACACATTATTAAAAATCAGCCTTTTAGCTTAAACTCGTAAATCACAGAAATGATCTCTATAATTATCTTAGCAATAAATGGTTCTAAGCTTCTGATAAAGTTGCTGTGATCACAGGTTTGCAAAAGATGTTCAGTTTAGAAACTTGATAGGAATATAAAATGTCATAATTATGCTTAATAATCTTGAGGTGAAGTCATAGAATAATAATCCATCTACTCAATACAATTCCTTGCATTTTTGCATACTTGCCCACATGCTCAGAAATTACAATCGTGTTCCATATTAGAGTAGGTAACCACACACGATTATTGTGCAATTTCACGAACAAACGGCGAGGAACTAGGAAGGTAACCAGAGGAAGGCACAGTGGAGAAAGCTATGTGTTTGCTTATGAATTACCATCCTGCGCTACTTGTGCGATATGTGAGAGGAAATTGGTGGTGGTTGTGTAGTAGAACATTACAGTTAGCGCTTACAATGTCGCTCAATTTAAATTCAGTGTTACAACCATAGAAACATTCATCATCATTATTTCAGCCAAAAGACGTCCACTGCTGGACATAGGCCTCCCTCAAGTGTCGCCACATTGACCGGTCCCGTGCGACTCGCATCCAGCGGATACCCGCAACCTTCACCAGATCATCGGTCCACCTAGTGAGAGGCCTTTCAACGCAACGTCTTCCGGTTCGCAGTCGCCACTCCAGAACTTTTCAGCCCCATCGGCCATCCATAGAAATATTAAATTGGTCGAAAAGAAAATGATTTGTGATGGTATCAAATTCCACAGTCCTACAATTTGTATGTACTCGTTGGACCGACCTAGCCTAAACCTAGCTAGGAAAAACTAAGTAGGTACTTATCTATATTCTAAAATTAATTACAATATAAAAGGTTAATTTATGAACTACACAGTTAATCCGTATCAAACATCTTAGGACAGACTACTTTTACCGAACAGAAATCTGTGGGAACTCCCACAGGTATCGAGATAGCTATGATAAACTACTAATGCATATTTTATCATTCCGTTATCTGGTTCACTCGGACGCACAATGCAGCGGCCACAGGGGACTTTTTATTAACTGTTAAACCAACTATTATAGCTTTTAGTTGAAGCACACAGGAAGCTCGGTGTAATAGGCGCTTTTACGACTAAAATGATACTGCGGTTAGTTAGTTGCTGCATTTGACAGGTTATTTAATCGGTATCTAAGCTTAATTATGGTAGTTCAGGTTAGCTTATTTTCGCCATGTTATAAACTTGTTTTTGGAAGCGCTTGTACGCGCTTATTCTAGCGCCTTTTTTTCAAGAGTGACTCGTGCGAGCGTTGACGCGCTTATATGCTCGTATAAGCGTGAGTCACGAGAGATGCCGCGACGTGCGGTCCCGCTCATCCCACGCGAACACGCCAGAATAGCCGCGTGTATGCGTGTTCGATTTTTTAAGCGCTTAATGTTAGGCGCGTATACGCGCTTGAGGTAAGAGCTTAATTGCGCTCCAAAATACAGTCACAGCATTCCTTTTTCATTCCTACATCACTATTCTACTAGTTTTTTTTTATCCAGACCTAAAATGGACCAATGGTCGTTGATTTGTCCAGCTGTGGGATGACGCATGCTAACAGCACCAGTATCATTATTAGTCGTCATCTCAACTTTCACGCCCATTCTAGCAAAAACATTTTGAATATAAAGTAAAATTTCCTTCTACAATCAGATCTCCCGTCTACAAATTCCCTGCATTCACACATCGTGCCCTGGGACTGTATTTGCCTAACTAATTAGTGCTAAAGTTCTAACAAGCTTCTACACCTAAAAGTTGGAGGTTGGACTGATGTCATTCATAATACCTGCCTATGGCATAACCAACTGAGTTTATTACTATGAAAGTTCAAATTGTTTTGCGACTATTCGTTTGACAGTTCACGAAAGCAAAGTCGCACGTTTTAACATTGAATTTAAAAGTAAAATTGTGCTGCTTTTCCTCCAGTATCTGTTGTAGTCATTCCTAAGTTAGCTTTAAGAGGCGATTACGCGTTTCATACCATTTGCATCCTTGATGTAGAAACACGTTTTACTGGATTTTTCTATTCAGAATTTCTCAGCTTGGATTTGAGCGTGATTGATGGCAATAAGCTCGCCCCTATAACATGGGACTAAAACATGCCTGATACACTGTCTATGCATGGCATGCCTACATCCGGCTCGAAGGACCATTTAGGGCGTCGGCGGTGGTTGAGGGAGCGCGCGGGTGGCGGGGGCGTGAGCGCGATCTCGCGCGGCGACCGTCGCCTCACTTCTAAATTTTACCACGACGAAAACACTGCTTTGTAAAACTTGTAGCCTGGATTACACCAGATCAAACAGTCCACGTATTTTTAATTCTTCAACTCTATTCTTTGCTCCTGTAATTGAGCACAAGGCGTAAACACGCCAATAACTACTATAGGCACATAATTGCCTAGTCCTTTGGTGAAAACATGATGTTATTATGCAGGACACGAAAATCTTGGAAATAAAATTTTGCTGCTTATTTTGAGCAACTACCAACTAAGTTCCTAATGGTGTAAAGTATACTCGTATAAGCATATTTTTTTATTAAAAGAATATCACTAGTGATCCAACAACAATGACAACAACAAGTTGTCTCTATAAATATTTTGATGATTAAACGTAACCGAAACGCAAAATACTTTAAACGATTTCATAACATTGGTCTGTGGCGAGAATCGAATGCTTTTATTCCGATTGCAATATCAATATTCCGAAAAGGTATTGAGCTGAACAATCATAATATGTTTAATGACTTTATTGATTCGAAATATATGCAATTGAGCCGAGCATTGTCGAATTAATAAAATAATACGGTAAACGTACAACGAAATTCTTGGGACTTAACTATGGAACTGGTTCCTGGAGACTTCAGGGGTCACAAATTATGACAGTATAGAGTGTATGGTTTTGTATGTACCTTAAGATGATCTAAAAGATTACTCAGGGCCCTAACAGAATAACTGCGCTATGACATACCTAATTTTTACGGCATACAATTAACGAATCACCAGATTTAGCAAAATGTAACGGCAAAAAAATCACTTTTGATTGCCAAAATTAGTAAATGATCAACAAAATTAATCCCCATTTTATCGTAAAATTAGAACCAAAAATTTATTTATGACCACCAGAAATTGAACTGTTACGCGCTTGCATCGAAGTCGAGAGAGACCCGGTCGACGGAGCCCCGCTCGGCGGGGCTCCTACTCCTGAATGGTTATAAAAAAATAACTATCTCTACTATACTATACTCTATCCGTGTCGGGGTACCCCAAGTCAGCCTAGGCAAAACTAGTTTGTCATCAACCCTCATTAAAATTGGGTGTTCAATTTACTAAATTTGGTGAACAATCGATATTTTAGGTGATAGATGTTAGTGGTCACAAAGTTATTTTTGGTGGTCATTATATTTTCCCCCATTTTTTAAATATCTCAACACTATGCCGTGATACCTTTTAATTATTTTAATGTTTTATTTTAGTTTGCCCTGTGTGAGTCCAATAAATACTTTATCAGAAATACTTTTTTTGAAATAGACCTTAGCCTGAAAGTAGCATTGTTGATCAGCTTTACCTAAGTTTCGTTTGAACACTATTATGCCCTCATCTTTTGTCGTGTCAATGGTAACTATGGTGTTGTTGGCCACACCGTACGGCAACATGATCTATGTTTTATTTGGCGCAGTTTTGCCTTTTTCTTTGGCTTAAAAGCAACTTCATCGAGGATTATGTTTAATAAACCAATTACTTTTAAAGCAAATATTTAATCACTTATTCCAGTCCGGATAAATAACGAAACTCTATAATAAATAATTATTTGCCTCACTCAAATCAAAACATAAAATATTCTGTCTACTAAAATAATTTTAGAGATGTTCTCCGAATTATTACGTTAAAACATTTATTTTCAGTTGCTTTGATACAAAAATTGATATTTGAACACTGACGGAGCGGCAAAATTTGTTACTTACATGTCCTTTACGATTTGAGGTGAAAGATCAAAGGGAGCGTAAATTTTACGACGAATTCATACAAAATGAGCGCACCTGCCAAACCTATTGATATTAACATGGGAAAAAATTCAAGGGATTTTACGATAAACTTCCACTTCGCTGATGGGCGATAAGACATTTATTTTCTCCGTATTTCTTTACTTTATTGTGTAAATAAAGGATTTTATGATGATACATTACATTTTGTCATTCTTATTCCCCAAAAGCTCTTGCAGAGTGTCACACACATTTTCACAAATTTTCTTTTATTTTCTGCTTTTATCATAAGCACATATTTTTAGTATTTGTTTAGGTCTAAGTTAGTAAATTACGTATTATATTTTAAAATGCTTCGATAAATCTGTTAAGAATAGAGTTTTAAGATATATTATTTTATTAACTTATTATTTCCATGTAAAAAGGGGTGATACTATTACCAAAAACGGGCAGAAATCTAAACTCCGGTCTGCGATAGCAGCTGTTTGCAGGAAATACTTACATATAAGAAACTTATAAGTACAATCAGGTGACAGAACTACAGAAGAGATGTATTAGAACCGTGTTCAGCCTAAAAACAACCGACTTATGCAAGCCATTCTTTGTTAAATATAAAAATTTTACCCTCCCATCACACTACGTATTGTAGGGTTATTAAAATAAAAAATCACTTGATAACACCACAAGAATAGAATTTAATAGAAATAAAATATAATAAGTAAATTATTTAAATTGAATACATTAATGATAGGGATTTACACGTTATTTAAAAAACTAGTGACAAATTGAACAACTAAAAAGATGAAAACATTCACTATGAGACACAATAAAGATACCTAGCCTGAAGCTTCAGACGAGGTTTAAAATCTTGAATTTCTTATGTGGAAATTATAATTTAAAAATGAGGTTTATGAGGTTGGATTTTACAACTAACTATAATCTAGTCAAATATATTCAGCTAGTTATGCTCATAAAGTTAAGTTATTTTTTTGAATCTGGTAAAAATAATCTTCACGCGCCACGCGCCGTTGGATCCGGGAGACGAATCAAAGTTTTTTAAGGATTGTACGTAGATCACTTATGCGTAATTAATAATCCTCACACGTAGGAATAACATCGTTGTGGAACAATTAAACAGCAATTTGCATCAAACCTTGAAAAGGGTTATCCGAAGAAAGTTTGTGGGAACCCTTTAGATGTAAGTGTTGGCAAGATATTTACATCACCAAATGGAGTTCTCGGGGTATCAATAGAGGGCGAAATCGCCCTCTGTCACTGGATTTAAACCTAAAGCAAAACGAAAAGAAACGATAAGAATAAAGGACACAAACCAGGAACAGAAGATTATAGAGCAGACAACCAAAATTCACGAAATAAACACAATTACGTACCAGGATAAATAACAGAATAAAATATTCAAGCCACCGTGGTATGCATAGTGAAAATTAAATTTGCTGCACAAACAATTTTCAATATTTTAGGTAATAAAAAAAACAGCTTATCATTTCAACCGTATCTCATAGACGAATGACAAGAAAACTTCACCAGGGGTGTCAAAAATTTTCTGTAAAATCTAATTTCGAAAAATAACCGCGCCAAACAGAAAAAGAAAAAATTAAACAAGGTTTAATTGATATTTTTTTAAAGAAAAGAAGTCTTATGTAGCGCAATGCTACAGTATGTATATATCTTTAAAATTGCGATTTTTGTAGAAACAAACCCGCATCTGTTTAAGAAACAATCAGATATGGATAACCTTAACCAGCGCGATAAATATAAGCACAGATTGTGTACCAGACCTGCATCCAAAACAGCACTAATGAGTAATAGTGTTTTCTGTATGGCACCAAGTATATTTAACCACCTTACACAGGCACTCAAAGAAATAAGTATGACTAATTTATTTAAAAAAAAAAACTAAAAGATTATTTTTAACAGCAAAATGTTTTTATTGTATTGCTGGTTCTATCAAACAACCATACATATATATATCATACCAACCCATTACACTCACGGGTGTCGTATAAGGCGACTTATGTCTAAGGCAGAACACCTTGCGCCTCCGTAGACCAGAGAATGGGCAGCACCGTTTTCTGTTAGTCTTTCATCACTGCGATTTCCAATCCACCTGCCAAGCGTGGAGATTACAAATTCCAAAATTCCTCCCACCATGGGAGAGGCTTATGTCCAGCAGTGGACGTTATGGGCTGTTGTTGTTGTTGTTGTATTGCTGAGTTTCTAGTTGAGAAAACATACTAATTCTAATGTAAATTCTAATGTGGGGTGAAGTTTGGTTCTGTTGACTGTTGTTAGTATTTTATCTTGTTTTGACATTTGAATTAATTTTGACGATAATATTTTGTTCTTCTACTATCCTAATTTAATTGATGTTTGAATTGCTAATGGTGTATGCTGTACCTATATTATTTAATTGATTGTATATTTTATTGACAATTCAAATGTAATTTAATAATAATCTAACAAATAAATTTCAAATTATTGTACTTTTATATATTTAATAATTAATAGTCACAAATAATGAAATAATTGATCAAATTTTAGCATACGCTTTTTAATATTTGTACGCGGTAAAGGTAAAACATGACTGTAATCCTTTCTGCATTGTACTTAACATCTTCCATGCTTTGTTTGTGCATTCTCATGTTTCTGACAAATAAATGAACTCTGAACAATTATTGGCGGACTAAATAGGGCTCTCGCAGAAATTATCACGGCCTCTTCTTTCAACTCATCATCTTCATGACAGGAATGACAGATTATTCTTAAATTAATTCTTACTCAAAAGAAAAACCATGTTTACATACGTGCAGTTTGCTGTACTTATCTTCATTATAGTTACGTAACACCCGAACACTTTGCATTTAGTTCAAATGAACGAACTTAGTTTATGAACCTGGGATTTCTAATTAAACACCGTACAACTTGTTTGCAATAGTATTAACGATGTTTATATTGTATAGGCAGTATTAGTTTCTCACATGTTTTTGTGGTGTTATTGGTAAAGTACGTGAGACAAAGCATAGGCCTTCTCAGGCCGTCTCTGTCGTCATAATTTTCCTTTGGCGTTGTTACGAGCCATACTCAAATGGCGCGTCATGATCTGCTAAGCCTTTTTATCCGACTTCAAAAAGGAGGAAGTTCTCAATTTGCCGGAACCTTTTTTATTTTTTATGTATGTTTCCCGATTACTCGACGATGACTGGACGGATTTGATTTTTTTTTGTTTGAAAAGGTATACTTCCCAGGTGGTCCCATGATCATCAAGTCAGGATCTGATGATGGGATCCTGGAAAAATAAAGAAAACTCTTCAAATTATATAGGCACACTTGAAGCGATTTGGGTAGTTTTTGGAAGAGTACTTTTTCGGAGTGGTCCCATTTCAATTTGGTGAAGATCTGATGAAGAACTTCGCAATAAATGATAGCAAATATGGACTGGGATTGCTGAAATCTCATGTCTGTCTATTGTTTACTACTTGTTTACGGCGTGATGACATAACATCACGCCGGTATGCTGTGAAGGGGTAAGCACATGTGAACCACTAAAAAGTAAAAACTTTTTTTGCAAAAAATAAAACAGACCTCAACAAACAAAAAAGTGAAAAATAATTTAGCTTCAGAAGTCGGTGACCTTTGTTTGATTGATTTAGTTTTTTTGTCACCGACTTCTGAAGCTAAAGTTATTTTTCACTTTTTTGTGTTTTTTGATGTCGTTTTCTTTTACTATGTTTGGATCAGCTTACAGTCTAAACATCGGATAAATACCAGTATTTTACTTGGAGAATTCCACAACCCAATGTTATTTATAGCTCGTGCTCGTCAAATGAAAAGCTTGTTTTTAGAGGTGCTTATGACAACTTATGCTATACCAGAGGGCTTAGTCAAGGTAGTAATGGCCCAGACACCCAATGTTTCGTATTTCTACGTCTTCCTACAGAATTGACGTGAACTTTTCGGTAGATTAGTCAACCCATTTTTGACTTTTTAATTGCTGGTATCGTTATTGCTAATAACAGGGTGTAAACAACTTCATCACCGAAGCCGTCAACCAAGCATTCTGTACATCAAACTAAGTAGCTTTACGCAAATATTATTGCTGGGAAACGACTTTTTTATTTGGGGTGAAAAATCTTGTTTTGAGGTAGAACGCACTCAAAACATTGTGCTGATGGATGGATTAAATAGTACGGGGTTTGTGGAGGTGTTTAAGGTGAATGCTTCAGGGTAGCCCGCGAAATTCAAATTTTCTTACGTTTTTTGCAATTTGCAGGCCAGTGCTAGGTTGTATGTTGATTAAATTATTATTCGCGGTTGTAAGACGTATGTAGTTACAGAATTATATTCATCAAAATCATCAATACAACCCTCCAAGTTCATAAAGGTGGAAAAATTACTTTTCTGCTCGATGATTTCGATGATTATAATTCTGTAACTACACATAGTTACAGAATTATAATCATCGAAATCATCAATACAACCCTCCAAGTTCATAAAGGTGCAAGAATGATTTTGACCTTGGAAAAGTAATTTTTCCACCTTTATGAACTTTGAGGGTTGTATTGATGATTTTGATGAATATAATTCTGTAACTACATACGTCTTACAACCGCGAATAATAATTTAATCAACATACAACCTAGCACTGGCCTGCAAGTTGCAAAAAACATGAGAAAATTTGAATTTCGCGGGCTACCCTGGAGCATCAGCCTTAAAGTAAAAATCTTACACTAAAAACTGGTATTAAAATAAAATACTTGTCAAAAAGTTGGAACTTAGACCCCCATTATCTCTGTAACTAAAAGGTTCCCAGCTATAGTCTAGAACAAAAAAATGATCGCAATGACGGGGAGATTATTCTCCCGTCATTGCGATCATTATTTGATAAGCGATTATTTTTTATATTTCGATTATTTGTTAAGAGGAATTTTACACCCTTTATAATGACAATTTTTCAAAACCCTCAGGGCTTTCAAGAATGTCTTAGCCTAGATACGAATTGAATGATTGTAACCAGTTTTGTGTATCTAACCAACTTCTTTTGGTTGCGCGCTGTGTTACGAAGATAATACCTTCTTTATATTTATTATTTTTAGTGCTTAAACAACTAAGCAGATTTACTTAGGTTTTCCTTTAGGTGAACAAATAAAACTCTCACGTAAATTATTAAAATAAAACAATAAGTTACACTGCTTTGTTAATCTGTTTGTATTTACTTCGTGGTTTACTTATTATTTGGCGAAAACAGTGAAAACATTTTTATTTTCTTAAAAACAGTTGAATTATTTTTAATCTTTTGGGTAGGAAGAGATAGTTACAGTTACGAGCATTATACGTATACACTCAGAAAACTTCAATAGCGAATTAAATTATCTCAGTATTTTCTCCAAAAGTTTTGATTGAAATTATTAGTTGTTATGAGAATAAGATCTTTGAACCTATGCTATTATAAAACAGGTCTTATCACATAGTTTATTTATTACAGAAAATAATAACCTCTGATCTTCACTTACGGCTATTTTTAATAACTTACTGAAAGGTATAGGTATGTTGCTATCTCTGTCTGTTTGACATTTAGCTTACGGACGGTTAGAAACAAAACGTCACAGAAAAGCTTTTTAGATTTTTCTATGAATCAAGTGACAGGTAAGTGACGCGGATAGGAATTTTTTGAAGCTAACTTTGTTTATAGAAACTCCGATAAATGATAAATGATGTTTATTTTGCAAGTTGGTTTTTACAAACACTTTTACACGTCATTTTTTAAAACTAGATGGGGCCGGTGTTTCGTACCAGATAACTCTGAGAAGAAACAGCCGAAACAAACTCAGAGGTCATAGTCTCTTTTAAAGTCCAGACAATTCTTGCTCAATTCACATGAGCACTACGCAGATTAGTGCCTGAGATGGTCTTTTGAAGAAATAACCATACAGATTTCAGTGGACCTGTCCAGTCAGTGTAAGCATTTGTCAGTTAACGTGTAGCTCGACTTATAACTCAAGGAGCTCAACGAAACGACGAACAATACAAAAGAAAGGACATAGCTACGAGACGTAGGCATATTAACTGACAGTTATACGTAAGTAAGATATAGAAAACGGCTTTTACTGTATACGTATTTATGCTCGTGACTGTACCTATAGGTTCAAGACTTTCCTGTATTAACAATATATCAAAATAATATACTTCACACAAATTTTGAAATATATTTTAGATCTTTTTCTACAATAACATAAGTATGCGCTGTTTCTTTCTCCGCCCTTTAAAAGTCATATAAAAGTTTGCGCTATTCAATGCGATTCCACGGATCACATTATTATCGGTTCAAGGTGCACTTCGTGTCAATATGAGACTCGAATGTTCGTCTCAATATCTGAAAGCACCCTGTATATGTAGGTGTGTGAGTGTGCAACGGTGGGGTGTGCTGTACTCACTCACTTCCAGTGTGTGAGTGACGTTTGTCGCCGCTTCGGGACGTTAACGTCTCGACTTCGAGTGGATTTCATTGTTATTCAAACTGGTGTGGTAGTTTTATGCACGTATCTTCTAGAATTGAGGTAGCTATTAGGGTGCATTATTGATCTTTTGTTGGTGTCGGCATGATGAATTTGTATCTAAATAAACCTGATTCCTACTAACTTAATATACTCAATAACTCTAACCGTCAATGTTCTAACTGCCTACCTAAATGAACATTCTTGTGGAATAACTAAATAATAAGCTAATTTTTGGAAAGCAGCGGTGGCCCAGTGGTGGCGGCCCGGACTTACGAACAGTAAGTTGTGGGATTGAACCCAGGCAGGCGCATTACTTTGTGTAATTTATTTTATCACCGCTGCTCTCAAAACGGTGAAGGAAAACATCGTGAGGAAACCGGCATGTCCTAGAACCAAAAAATTCGAAGACATGTGACATCTACCAATCCGCACAGGGCCCGCGTGGTGGATTATATCCCATTCCCTCTCATAAAGAGGAGGCCTGTGTCCCAGCAGTGGGAACAATAGGCTGATGATGAGGATGATGATGAAGCTAATTTTTTAATGTCCCGTTTTTTAGAAATTTTCTATTTTCGTTTACCACTGAGTAAAATAATTTAGCATAGTTATTACGGTTTGTAATAGTACATTATGATATAAGTGCGGTAAGTTGAAAATTACAGCAGGGGCGATATTGCTAGCCCGAGCCGTAGGCGAGGGCTATAATAAAGCAGAGGCTGTAATTATCAAAGCGCACGTATGTCATACGACGTTTTATAACATATTTGCGAGGAAATAAATAAAACTCGGGACTTTTTTAAACGAATAAATCTTTTACTTGTTCACAAATTAAAGATGCCCGCGCATCAGCGCATTTTTTTTAAGGCAAAGACACAAAACAACCAGTATTACTAATAAAGTAAATTAATATTTTTGTGTTTTTGTTACAGATAAATGGTTGTAATTTATTGTCAAAATGAATTAAATTAAAGAATTAAATGCTTATTTATTATATTTACACAGTTAATTTTATTCATAAAATATTGACCACTTTTCTGACATAAAAACTCTTTGCTAAGATTTAAAAAAGTACAGTTCGTTTTAGACGGAGCATTTACATTACTGCACAAGTACGTAATGAGATACATTACGA
Organism: Xestia xanthographa; assembly: GCA_905147715.2. Classification (NCBI taxonomy): domain Eukaryota; kingdom Metazoa; phylum Arthropoda; class Insecta; order Lepidoptera; family Noctuidae; genus Xestia; species Xestia xanthographa. The sequence goes on along the minus strand of LR990653.1, from coordinate 21,989,472 downwards.
TATTGAAATGGGTGAAATAAGAGACCCTTTACGAGCAAATGTGTTATAAAGGAATTTTATTTATTCGTTCCAAAATCAAACAGTGTGATAATAAGTGTCGTCACATGATGCACGTGGGTTGAGTCGCGAGTTCGTGACCTCGAATAGATTTCATTGTTTCCTTACAACATTTACCCACAAATGGGGTAACAGTTTTATGAACCCACTAGCAAATTAGGGTAACTTACTCATCGGACCTCTTGTGTTAGTATTTTATTCAGTAGAATGGTAAATTGCTCTATTTACCTGTGGACAGAGTTCAGGATACACATACTGTGGACACAGTCTTGATGTGTGTTTCGTAGTACATAGTTTTGAAGATTTGAGGAAGAAAAAGTTCTTGATAACGCCATTGTGCAGTTTGAACTGCTAGGTATTGTTTAGTCAAGTTTGAAGTAAATTGGCTACCATCTTAAATAGTCCATTTATATAAATCACAACTTTTATTCTTTGACAACTGCGGCCAAACGCAAACCTATTTAGTACGTTTTAGGATTCCGTTCCTCAAAACGAAAAAACGGAACCCATATAGGATCAGTTTGTTGTCTGTCCATCCGCTTGTCTGTCAAGACCGCTTATCTCAGGAACGCGTGGAGTTAGCAAGTTGAAATTAAAACCGTATATTTAAGACTACGATTCTTTAAAGCTGTAAAAAATCAACCTTCTAAGTTAACGTAGAAAAAAGATACGGGCGTATATGTCGCAAAAAACGTTTATTTCGAAACTCACAAGGGAATCAAAATTCATAGGGTACTTTCCGTTGGCCTAGAACTATGAAATTTGGCAAGTAACATCGTCATAAACTACAAATACAGGGGGAAATCTGAAACTATACATTTGTAATTAAATCATACAAAAATATAGTCTTTATTTGAAGTAAGCCATCTGTCTGTCAAGACCGTTTATCTCAGGAATGCGAAAATCTATCGAGTTGAAATTAAAACCATATACTTAAGTTTACAGTCCCTTGAAGCTGTGAAAAAATCAAACTTCTATGTTAACAATAATGATGTAGTTTAATAACAAAATACCTATAGGATAATATGGAACCCTCGGTGCGCGAGTCCAACTCGCACTTGGGCGATTTTTTTTGTATGAAATGGCTATAACATAGAATATTGACATAGAGTGTCTATTTGTAATTAATTCAGCTGACAGAACATAACGACTAAAAACATAGATAGACGCTTGGAAATAACAGGCAGAAAATAGTTCTAAAGAGTAGGTACTAAAGTTTAAACCCAAACTACACTGTGGACAGCACTTACAAAAAACCAGCGACGACAAAATTGTCTATATCAAATCTAAAACCTTTTACAACATAGGGATGTTCTAGTTAATCAAACGATTCGATTCCAATGACAAGTGACCGGCCGGGTCCATTCGAGTGTTTGAACCGGTATAAATCGACTACTACAATGACGGCGCTCGGAGATTGAGCGTTGTGTTGAAATACTCATGAATACAACGGATGTTCAGGTAATATTTTGGGCTTAAATTGTAGAACAAGTAATTAGGTGTAGTTAGTTAGCTATTACTTTGAGATCTTCAAATGGTTATTGGTTACCTTCTTTGGTAGAGAGATACATTATTATGAATATCTGTTTCCGTTTCGCTGACAAAAATTGTGTTTAAGTACAAAACAGATTTTTTTTTTATGACTGAATTTTTGTAAGGATTTTTAACTGTATTTTTTATGTAAAGTTATTCACACTTATCGGCCTGAAAACCAAAAATTATATCGAAAATATCAAGCTTTCTCCTTACAAACGAACGGCTTTTGTTATCACTCCTTAAAGTCTTATAACCATTTAAATAACTCAACAATCCTCGAGAAAAGTCTAGTGAAGCAGCAAAATAAAGATGGAAGATAAAAGATAACGTAAACACAGTTTCTACAAACGTAGTGACAAAAGAAGCTGCTGACATCCGACGCTGTATGTTTTGTTTATAAAGAAAATATGAGTGCTAAGTCGAGTAAATGTTTTTTTTTTGCTCGAGAGATAGATTTTGTGTCGTCTTGTTATACAAAGCGAGTCCATGCTTCAGCAACCCCCCTCTTTGATTTATTTTGATATGTAAAGAGGACTGATGCCGATTCATGATTTTTGAAGAGGAGGGTGGGATATACTTCTGTTAATTACTAGCAGAGCAGTTGTTCGGAGATTTAAATTTAATATCATATTGTCAGAATTAAAAGTTACGAAATCGAACAATAGTGATGAATATTTATTAGAAAATTATTAACTTAGTAAAGTAGACACGGAGAATAGATTCATAAAATATTAATAAAGTTTATTTGTCTCATTGTTCAATCTTTTTTTTTTCAAATCTTTTAAACGCTTAGGTACTGAGATTTCTTACGAAACAAGACTTTTGGACGTAGCTTCAACTATAAACCTATAGATTGTGATTTAATAACTAAATCTTAATATTTTATGAACAATAAATAATATGATAAAACTCAATTATGAAATCCAATTAATTCTGATTCAATAATGTACCTAGGTCTTTTTGATAGACGAAATTAATAAGTTCCGAGATAATAACTCCACCGCTCTCATATTTATACTATTAAGGATGTTCCTGCATAAACTACACACATCAAAAGTATCTAGGGATCAACATATATTTTTGCAATAACTTTTCTCCTGATTGATATTAATTAAAATTTTCTTTAAGGATTCATCAAATAAAGTGTTTTCGTTTGTCACAGTAACGATAAACCAAGTCACCTTTGCATTAATAAAGAAATTTGCCATTTTCCTAATAAAGGGATTTTTGACATTTGAACCACTAACATTAAAGTTCGAAAAAATGACTGAAAACACAGTTTTCTTTAAAATTTTATTGGGTAACTTAAACAATTAATAATCCGTGTTTCTACCGCGAACACTAACAACACAAGAACATCGGTTTGGCATACTCAAAATGAGTTCATCCAAATCACGCTGTGGAATGGCCGCCCATGTTCGTTGCAACAACAAAAAAAGGTCTTCTTGCGACTGGATACCCTCCATATCCGGCAGAGCTCTTCTCTGTAGCATATCCCATGCATGCTCAATCGGGTTCAAGTCTGGCGACTGAGCAGGCCAGGGCAGGACATTGATGTTAGCTGCGGCGAGAGTCTGTCTTACAACTCTTGCGGTGTGCGGTCGTGCATTATCATGCATTAACTGAAATAAGGGACCGATTTGCACTTGTAGAGGAACGATGACGTCTGATACAATCGTCTCAGCATAAATTTGAGCGTTGAGGTTGCCTCTGATCCAAATCAACTCAGTTCTTCCGCCGATCCAAATACCCGCCCATACCATGATGGTTCCACCACTATAAGGATGGACTTCCTGGCAGGATTTTAATCGCTGTTGGCGTCCAGGGGTTCTCCAGTGTCGTATACGTCTTGTATCCGGTCTCATACCAAATCGAGACTCATCAGAAAAGCACACGAAACGCCATTGTTCTTCTGCCCAATTTCTGTGTTCAAGAGCCCATTGATATCGAATCCTACGATTGTGCATTGCTATAGGTGGTACCCGTAGCGGTCTTCGGGAATGAAGGTTCACTTCATGCAAGCGGTTTCTGACTGTTTGGTCGCTAATTAAGTTCCCTGAAGAGTGATGAAGCCTCACGGCTAACATCATGGCGGTTATTCTTGGAGCTCTTCGAGTTAAGATTTGAATGTATCGGTCTTGTCTCCGTGTGGTGCAGCGATACCGTCCTCCATGGCGCTCAGCCACGGTACCAGTGCTTCGGTAACGTGTCCAAAGTCGACTGATAACACTCTGACTTGTATTCAGAGCTAAAGCTACAGTACGTTGCCGGGAACCAGCTTCTATCATTCCCACGGCTCTGAGCATTTCTTCCCTGCTTAAATGACGTCGCCGCTCCATAATAACGTTGGTTTTAATCAGTAGTAGGGAAACAGTAGCACTAATAATGTCTTCAATGCGTTGTATGTTTTTATAGGGAAAATATTGACAGCTTATTTTCATCTTTTACTCGAATTTGATTGAGAGTTCCTGATTCAAATTATGAAATGCACCAAAAAGGATCCATATAAATTTATAAAATCATAAATTTATTACAAAGCCACATCTCAATCTCAAGAAATCCGCATAAAAATGCTTGATCCCTAGACACTTTTGATGTGTGTAGTTTACGAAGGCTTTCTATATCTCCTCTCGAAACGAGCACGACCTGGCGAAACCAGACTGGATGGTATTTACACACAATAGGCTAGTTTCCACCATCAATAAATTGCAAATCTATTTAGTCCGTCAGAGTATTGGAAAATAATGGACACGCATTTTTTGTTTTTGTAAATCAATGAATATTAACAACTAGCGGACGTCCCGCGGTTTCACCCGCGTAGTTCCCGTTCTCGTGGGAGTACGGGGATAAAATTTAGCCTATGTTACTCGTGGATAATGTAGCTTTCGAATGGTGAAAGAATTTTTTAAATCGGTCCAGTAGTTTTTGAGCCTATTCATTACAAACAAACAAACAAACAAACAAAGTTTTCCTCTTTATAATATTAAGTATAGAAGACAGAACGCATCAAAACTCGGGAGTGGGGGCTCGTGACGTCACAAAGCACTAATAATTATACCAAGGCGTCGTATGTGGCGTTGTATGACGTATTGAGCATTTTAAAAGCGTCGTATCTTCGTCAATTTTGGTTTACGTAACAAAAGAAAAAATATGTGTCCAGTATTTTTTGGAAATCTATCTGACGGACTAATTAGATTTTTTTAGTCGTCTACCCTATTGTCTTAGATCTGTTTTTGTGAGCAGCTCATGGCTAAATAATAACAGCCGCTCGGTTCAATCTTCAGGTTAAGCGTGCTTCCCTAGGTTGGCCTGTGGATGGGTGAGCACCCTTACATACCGAGTTTCCTCCGTGCCTCGGAAAGCACATTAAGCCGTTGATCCCAGGTGTCATTAATAGATCTTTGACAGTCGTTACAGGTAGTCAGTGACCCAAAAAGTCTGACGACCAGTCTTGCCAAGGGGTATCGTATTACCCAGTACTAACTGGGCTGTTGAGGTCAGATAGGCAGTCGCTCCATGTAAAATACTGGTATTCAGCTACATCCGGTTAGACTGGAAGCCGACCCCAATATAGTTGGGAAAAAGCTAGGCAGATGATGAAAGTTATTCTTATCAAGTTTACATTCCTAATCAAAACCCCGTTTTTTAGCCTATAAAAGAGCCACATTATTACCGAGCCTTCTGCACTTGCTTACACCACGGTTATTTGAAATATGGATCGTCTGTACACCATCGTAGACAGTTATTGGATTACGAGACCTGTGTGGTGCTCCTCGGCTAATAAAATCTGTTCAATGGAGCTAAAGCTTCTTCCGACTTCATAAAGATTGCGTGCTTTTGAGAGTATGAATAATAATAGAGCGCTTAAACCGATATTAGACGCTTCAATTTGCGGTGATTTTTACCTTTTATTCGGTGTAAGTTGAAGAGAAACCTGTCAACATAAAAGGAATCGGAAGTGAACGAAGAATAAAACAAAAATGAACAAGCATTTCAGTAAATTATTTCAGTAATACAAGTGAAACGTGTGACATCGGATTTATGGATTTTATTGCTGACGAAAGGCAATTTTGCATTTTAATTTTGGGGTTAAAATCGTTACTAGTCACAATGAACACTTCTAAAAGCACTTATCGTAACCCATATCGTAAAAACGATGACTATCGGAAAAAACTGATTGCCAAAACTAGATGCGAACTTTGTTTACAGTTATAGGTATACGGATTTTTTGTACAGAAAATACACACATATTTTTATTTTAACTTACTTTAGGCGAAAAATTACCACGCAGTGTGGTTTAGAACTATGTATGTACGCAACTACACGCACGCACTATGTGTGTCTTGTCAACGTTTCTTACAATGTCTATTTTTCAACCCCTGACTCAAAAACGACGGGGTATTATAAGTTTGACGTGTCTGTGTGTGTGTGTTTGTGGCATCGTAGCTCCCGAACGGATGAACCGTTTTGTTTTTTTTTTTTAACTTTTAATACTAATTCCTTAACATTCTAGATCATAGATATATAAGACTAGCTGTTGCCCGCGGCTTCGCCCGCGTGAAGTTCGGTAACTGTCCCACTAGATCATACTAAAGGGATAATAGTGTCCTCCATGTTAATCCAGGTTATAAACTATCTATGTGCCACATTTCATAATCATCACAATTATTATTATTATTATCACAATCACCATCACTATCACAACCGCCATGATTATCACAATCCCCATCACCATCACTATCACAGTCACCATCATTATCACCAATTATCATCATTAACACAACTACCATAATTACCACAATCATTATCACAATCACCATAACAATCACAATCACCATCACTGTCACAATCACAATCACCATCACAATCCCCATCACTATCGCTATCACAATCACTATCACAATCACCATCACCATCACAATCACCATCAAAATAACTATCACAATCACCATCATCGTTATCACAATAATTATCATCGTAATCACAGTCATTATCACACTCACCATCACCATCACTATCTCAATCACCATCACAATCACCATAACAATCACAATCACCATCACTATCACAATCACAATCACCATCACAATCCCCATCACAATCCCCATCACAATCCCCATCACTATCGCTATCACAATCACTATCACAATCACCATCACCATCACCAATCACATTCAATCATTATCATCGTAATCACAGCCATTATCACCCTCACCATCACTATCTCAATCACCATCACAATCACCATCACAATCACCATCACAATCACCATCACAATCACCATCACCATCACAATCACCATCACAATCACCATCACAATCACCATCACAATCATCATCACAATCACCATCACAATCACCATCACAATCACCATCATCATCACAATCACCATCACAATCACCATCACAATCACAATCACAATCACCATCACAATCACCATCACAATCACCATCATAATCACCATCACAATCACCATCATAATCAACATCACAATCACCATCACAATCACCATCACAATTACCATCACAATCACCATCACAATCACCATCACAATTACCATCACAATCACTATCACAATCACCATCACTATCACCACCACTCTCAGAATAACTATCACAAACATCATCAGTATCACAATCACCATCAAAATCAGTATCACAATCACCATCATCGTTATCACAATCATTATCATCGTAATCACAATCGCTATCATCATTATCACAATCACTATCATCGTAATCACAACCATTATCATCGTATTCACAATCATCATCATCACAATCTCCATCCTCGTCATCACAATCATTATAATCGTAATCACAATCATTATCATCGTAATCACAATCACTATCATCTTAATCACAATCATCATGTTCACAATCGCCATCACTATCTCAACCACAATCATTATCACAATCACCATCATTATCACAATCACCAACACTATCACAATCAAAATCACAATCACCATCACAATCACCATCACCATCACAATCACCATCACCATCACAATCACCATCACAATCACTACCCTCGTTATCACAATCATTATCATAGTAATCACAATAATCTACATCATTATTACAATCACCATCACTCTCACAATCACAATCACAATCACCATCACCATCGCTATCACCATCACAATCACTGAAAATGTCAACTGTCTACCTATTACGGATCATGAGATACAGCTCGCTGACAGACAGACGGACGGACGGACAGCGGAGGCATTAATAAGGTCTCGTTAGTTACCCGTCGGGTACGGTACCCTAAAAAAACGATTATTTTATCATTTATATTAGCGCTCTACATCTAATTCAAGCCCCTGATCCCCTGAGCCCACTACTTGTAACATTACAGCCTATAACGTTCCTATGTTTGTTTACCAGCCGTCGATGTAAACAACCTTTTTACTGAACATACATGGAGCTACGATTTGCTAAGGGGTGTACGACTGAAAGGGAGGGGGGGAGGGGAGAAGTCTCGATGTTCACGCACTGTTGGAGCTCCTAGAAAATCTCACAAGAGACCCTTATTCTTTATTGGGAAAATGATTTAAAAATTACGGTCTAGTGATTTATGTTTTAAAGTTAATGATAACTACCGATGTGACAGGTTGTTTATAATTTTGTTTGTAGCTCTTTTTAAAGGTGCTATTAGTTTAAAAAAAGAAGAGCTTATTTTTGCATGTAATAAGTAAAACCGAACTGCGATTATTTTAATAACAATATTCGTGGTGAGACATGTGACATCTACCAATCCGCACTGGGCCCGCATGGTGGATTATAGCCGATTCCCAGTGTGATGTGTCCCAGCAGTGGGAACAATAATAGGCTGATGATGATGATGATGATTCGTGGTAAGAATAGACTCACCGTCGAGATGTTATATTGTGTTCAATGTCTAATTTAATTTCTTGTATCTTGTTACAGGTAAGATTCTAATTTATCACCAAATAAGAACAGTACAACTTCTCTAATCGCGTAAGTAAATCAAAACGTAACGCTATACATTTTTTATACTTCAACTAACTGTTGACTGCTACTTTGTTTACGTGAAAATTGTGATGTGTTTTTCCGGAATAAAAAGTAGCATATGTGCTATTCCAGACTATAATCTATCTCTATGCCAAATTTCACCCAGATCCGTTCTGGCGTGTTTGAGTAACAGACATCCATCTATTAAAATTTTCATATTTATAAATAGTAAGATAGTAAAGAATCTATGTTGGTGTCGATTCAGTCGAGCACAAACTAAACTTAATTTAGGCTATTGCTATCTTTTTCTCTCTAATAAAACGAGAAAGAGAATTGGTACTAATATTTCCATACAAATGAAGGGTGCACGTAAAAACATGTCGACTAAAACACGGTGAAGCGCAAGGCATAAACTAGTTTGACATCTCTAACTTAGTTCATAGCTATAGCCGTCCTTTTCTCGCACTGCCTTTGAGTAAAACATAGCAACAGCCTAAATTAAGTTTAGTTTGTGCACAACAGAATCTACACCACTATCTTACTATTTTATATACGAAAATTCATAGGTAAGATTATGAGTTTATTTGTTAGTAATCCATATTATAGAAAACTCATAATCTTACCTATAAAATAGCCACACACGCATCATAACGCCATAAAAGTACTAGGCAAGCATGAAATAGTAGGAATACACGACTATCCAGTTACAGCACTGACTAACGCTACTCTCCACGCGAGGGAGAGTTCCTGGCTTCGCAGTACACATGAAGCCTTTTATAGGTCGTCAACCTGTCAGTATAAAGCCTAAGATATACCGCTACTGGAATAGCAGAGGCGGCTTTTTTTGCTGTTAGCTGAGGCAAAGGTATTTTGCTGCGGCATGGTACGGTTTTTCTTGTATAAGTTATTTAATTTGATGTGTCATGTGACTGTTGAGTTCTTTTAGTACCTAACTTTTCGATTTTCACGTGTTCCTTTTTTAAGTTTTGATAAAAAAAGTTTTAAGTAAGTATAGACACATCAAGCTACTGTAATCTGTCAGATTTCTTTAATAGATTTTCAACATTATCGCTAAAGTATTACGTCCAAGATTGAATGATAAAATTTGTCAATTTCGGGTAGTGTGATGTGCTTTCTGTACCATACAGAAACGTACAAAAAAAATATATTTTGAAAGTTCGAATAAAAGCAATAATATAGTGTTTAAAATGCCACAAAAATATATGATTAACCGGCCCAATCATTATTATTTAGTAGAAATATATATTAACCGAATAGAACTTTATAGACGGTTTTATTAAAAACAGCTCAGTTCCAAAATGTTTTCAACATTTCAAACAACATTCATCGGTTTATTGATGTTATAATTATGTCCAGCGATATATGTTTATTTAATTATGTATTTAACTACTGACATTTATTCGTATTTAAATATACAATATCGTATAAGTTTAGTGACTTTTAAGCAAATGTATTCGTATTAATAATTATAAATATTGAAGAGACATACTTACATCTCAAATAATACTTCCTAACTAATTAATGAATTACCCGTGACCAGATAGCTGGCCTATTTTTAGTCAAAGAATCAGCATTGCCATCTTACGTGGCAATGTTGCCAGCCTCCTGGGCACTTTCCTATAGAAAGTTGTTCTTTTCTTATATTACATATTTTTAATCTTAGTTTTTAATCTTATTTTAAGTTTGGTTACCTGCGAAAATTGATCGTGTTCTTAGCTTACTAAGACTTAATGAACTCATAATGGTATCAAGTGCGTGTATCCAGTAGATCAATGAGCCTTCACCACTAATGACCTGTTCATAGAAAGCGAACATTCCACTCATTGCTAGCTTCCTGGTACTTCTAGTTAAATACGTATCACTTCATTAAATATGAAAACAGTAATTAATGGTGATAGATAACAGTTTATTTAATTCTCTATCTGAACTTGATAAATCCAAATTAATGAGGAATCGTAATGAGGACAGCGAAATGGTTTATTAACTGTTCACTTTTGCCTGCTAAAAATAGATACCTAATTATAAAATATATTGATTCCGGTTCTTATTAAATAAGGTCAGGTGTATGATTTACGAAGTTATTTAAGTTTTTTTTTTGCTATCTAAATAGCAACTTAAGTATCAGTGAGCGTTGCCTAAACTACATCTTAAATATATAAAAGAAGAAACTGACTGACTGACTGACTGACTGATTGACTGACTGACTGACTGACTGACTGACTGACTCATCTATCAACGCACAGCCCAAACCGCTGGTTCTACAGATTCCAAATTTGGCAAGTAGGTTCCTTAGGTGGTCTAGGGGTGCACTAAGAAAGGATTTTTCAAAATTCACCCCCTAAGGGGGTTAAACGGGGCTCCAAAGTTTGTATGGGGAAACAAGATTAGTTAGACTATTTTATTCGAAACTTCACAGGAGTGCTCCTATTGATAAATGAGTAGAAACGGGTTTCAGGGTTTTTCAGAATTCAACCCCTAAGAGGGGGAAATGGGGTGGCAAAGTATAAAAATCAATGCACAGCCCAAACCGCTGAGTCTAGAGATTCCAAATTTGGCAAGTAGGTTCCTTATGTGGTCTAGGGGTTCATTAAGAAAGGATTTTTCAAAATTAACCCCCTTAGGGGTTGGAACGGGAGTCCAAAGATTACATGGGGAAATAAGATTAGTTAGACTACTTTATTCGAAACTTAACAGGAGTACTCCAATCAATAAATGAGTTAACATTTGTGTTTCAAGTTTTTTCAGAATTCAACCCCTAAAGGGGGAAATGGGGTAACAAAGCCTGAAATTCAACATAGGTATTGTTTTTATGGTAAACTGGGTCGGGTGTAATACAAAAGCAACGATTTTAAGATTTAGTGTGGTGGACCTGAAATACAATCATTCCCTGTTGGGGTGCGATGGGGTTGAAATGTCTAAAAATCAATATGGGTGTCGATACCGAGATTATCAGGGGCGCTGATTACGAAAATGGCATTTATTTTGAGATCCAGAAGATGGCGGATTCGACTTCTATACAGGGTTATTGTTGATTTATTGTGATGATTGTGATAACGATGACGATGATTGTGATAATGATGCTGATGATTATGATGATGATGATTGTGATTACGATGAAGATTGTAATAATGATGATTGTGATTAAGATGATAATGATTGTGATTACGATGATAATGATTGTAGTAACGATGATGGTGATTGTGATAGTGATTTTGATGGTGATTGTGATGGTGATAGCGATGGTGATTGTGATTATGACAGTGACGGTGATAATGATGAAGATGATTGTGATTACGATGATAGTGATTGTGATAACGATGATGGTGATTGTGATTGTGATAGTGATTGTGATAGTGATTGTGATAGTGATTGTGATAGTGATTGTGATAGTGATTGTGATAGTGATTGTGATAGTGATTGTGATAGTGATTGTGATAGTGATTGTGATAGTGATTGTGATAGTGATTGTGATAGTGATTGTGATAGTGATTGTGATAGTGATTGTGATAGTGATTGTGATAGTGATTGTGATAGTGATTGTGATAGTGATTGTGATAGTGATTGTGATAGTGGTTGTGATAGTGATTGTGATAGTGGTTGTGATAGTGATTGTGATAGTGATTGTGATAGTGATTGTGATAGTGATTGTGATAGTGATTGTGATAGTGATTGTGATAGTGATTGTGATAGTGATTGTGATAGTGATTGTGATAGTGATTGTGATAGTGATTGTGATAGTGGTTGTGATAGTGATTGTGATAGTGATTGTGATAGTGATTGTGATAGTGATTGTGATAGTGATTGTGATAGTGATTGTGATAGTGATTGTGATAGTGATTGTGATAGTGATTGTGATAGTGATTGTGATAGTGATTGTGATAGTGATTGTGATAGTGATTGTGATAGTGATTGTGATAGTGATTGTGATAGTGATTGTGATAGTGATTGTGATAGTGATTGTGATAGTGATTGTGATAGTGATTGTGATAGTGATTGTGATAGTGATTGTGATAGTGATTGTGATAGTGATTGTGATAGTGATTGTGATAGTGATTGTGATAGTGATTGTGATAGTGATTGTGATAGTGATTGTGATAGTGATTGTGATAGTGATTGTGATAGTGATTGTGATAGTGATTGTGATAGTGATTGTGATAGTGATTGTGATAGTGATTGTGATAGTGATTGTGATAGTGATTGTGATAGTGATTGTGATAGTGATTGTGATAGTGATTGTGATAGTGATTGTGATAGTGATTGTGATAGTGATTGTGATAGTGATTGTGATTGTGATTGTGATTGTGATAGTGATTGTGATTGTGATAGTGTTTGTGATTGTGATAGTGATCGTGATTGTGATAGTGATAGTGATAGTGATTGTGATTGTGATAGTGATTGTGATATTGTGTGATAGTGATTGTGATAGTGATTGTGATTGTGATAGTGATAGTGATGGTGGTTGTGATAGTGATGGTGATTTTGATGATAATAATAAATTGTGATTGTTATGAAATTTGGCACATACATAGTTTATAACCTGGATTAACATGTAGGATACTATTTATCCCTTTATTATTATTCAGTGGGACAATTACCGATCTTTACGCGGGCGAAGCCGCGGGCAACAGCTAGTTTGGTATAATAAAAAACTTTTCATGCAAGATATTGCTTACATAAGCAATATCCTCTTTTCACATAAAGAATGAGCATTGATTAACACATCCGTTCATACATATAAAATCATCTGCCTATAGCCTTTTCCCAACTATGTTGAGGTCGGCTTCCAGTCTGACCAGATACAGCTGAATACCAGTATTTTACATGGAGCGACTGCCTATCTGACCTCCACAACCCAGTTAGTACTGGGCAACACGCTAGCCCTTGGTAATACTGGCTGTCAGACTTTTGGGCCACTGACTACCTTGTAACGACTGTCCAAGATCTGCAAATGACAGCTGGGCCAACGGCTTAACGTGCTTTCCGAGGCTCGGAGGAACCCCGGAATGTAATTGGTGGTCACCCATCCACAGACCAACCTAGGCAAGCTCGGGTTAAACAAAAGATCGACCCGAGCGGCTGTTTATTATTTAGCCACGGGCTCCTCAATAGTTCATACATACCAAAAATATGAAAGTAATTCGTCCGCCTACATACTTATTTGTCGGTCTGTTGACCTGTCGGTCTGCAGTCTATCAGTAGGTTTTTAACGGATTTAGAAGGAATTAGTACCTACACGAGTAGACCAAGGTTAGGATACTTTTTATCCGATTACCTACATTCCCGTGGGATACTTTCAACCTCCACGTTGGTAAAACCACGGGTAGTTCATTCATAATTTAATTACGATGAGAAGGTCAGCTTTAAAACTATGTTGTTAAATTATATTTGTTTAGTAATACGTTCATACGAAATAAACCAAATACCAACAAGTTTTAACTATTCTGAATAATTCTGAACTAGTGAAAATGTCAACATAAATCGTAATTAATATATTTATTATGAATAAACACATGACCTTTGTAAACAGAATACATTAAACAAGAAATTAGGTGTGTAGTGAATATGAATCCTTGTGGAATTTTACATAAAATTGTTGTTAGTTTGTGATAAAGCTCAAACAACTTATATTTATTTTAAGAATAGAGATTTTATCAGTGTTAGAAATAAGAAACCAATAAAATATAATACTTGTTTGACCTTGCGCTTCCATATTCGAAATTGGCTCGCGCGCTACAAAGGTTTTGAAAAGAGTTCATTGTGTCAGCACTTTTAAAATTAGAACACATATAATAATTACGATCACTGCTTACCATCACAATTGCGCCGACGCTTCTACCATACATCGACCAACCAACTCAGTCACTACATCATCCATACAGTACAGTACAGTGCATACTATAGGTACGCTCGCTCACACAATCCGTACCCTAACTGCTAACAACATTTGCAATATTAATTATGCGAGCCGCCAGCTTGATGTTCCGGGTTAATAACAGACCATTCGGGATGGCATCGGGATTAAACAATATGTCTGCCGTAACTATTTAATGAGGCACACACATTGTCCTCAAAAATATTTTGTGATATGTGTCACCCAGATTTTATAATAATGAGCGTTTTACTCGAAAATATTATGAGGAAAATTGCGGAAGTTAAATTATGTTTTGCCGTAAATATGGGATGTCTGAGGGTGGGATTATTTTGCGTATCATGGAATTGTTTTGAGACAGTGTTACCTCCGAAAATCTTTAAAAGACCTAAGTCGGAAAATACGATGTAAAAGACGTTTGCCCAAAACTACGCCTTTGTAAAAATCACAAGTAGGTTATCATCACTATAATCACCAAAAGCTCGATGGCACCAAAAAATCAAGGCACACTTCATCAATTTGTTGATGCCGAGTAAATTACTTACTTTGTGTGGAGACACATTCATCAATAAAGGATGATTAATGAAAACGATCCCGATCGCTTGATGGATTAGCGCCCATATGGTTCTGCATAATTTGCTGAGTGCTGCCACCTGTGCCCTTGTTGTTTTATCTCCCTCCCACCAAAACAAGTTAGCCGCTCGAAAAAAATCCTACCGTACTTTGTTAAGCATTATTTTTCTTGTTTAGATTACGAAATAAAAGTCGGGGGAAAACGAGCCAAATTAAATTTTCGTTTTCGTGGCCCTATTTATATTCCGAGCGGTCGAGTGTAAATCTAAGATTCTGTAAATGATTGTACCTCAAAGTGGGTAGCAAAATAAGTACTGGGAACGTTCACCTGTCGCATTCATTGTTGGTCTAAATAAAATGGGGAATATTTTTTTTGTGTTTCCTTGTTAAAAACTTCTTTCAGGAATCTGTTAACAAGGAATAAGAGGACCTTTTTATCCGGTCGAAATGTTCAGTCGCCTCTAGCGGTTGCGGCACAGATTGGCAGCCGACAAATCCGTACAAATCCTGTGTGGCAAGCAAAGCTTTCCTCGGCTCGAAAAAAACGCGATTGATTCAAAACACTGCTAGGAAAAAATGAAGTCGACCCAAATAAATCTACTGCTCAATTTCGGATGATCTAATCTCCTTCTAATTTTTGTAATATTGAGTAATTCTGTGAGATAACCAATCAATTATTTCTTGTGGTTGAAATTTCTAACCGATATCTAAAAGCCCATTACGTGGGACTTAATAACGTCATCCGGAAACCCCGTTCACAAGCGTATACAATTTGCAAACTCGCCGTGTTCTAAATAGCTCTATAAATAAGTTTCAATCTAAATCAGGATGTCATACAATGTTGCTACGCGATTGGCGTCCGAGCATGATTCTATAACACTCAATCCGTATATGCAGACAATGGCAGGCATCCATCTCCTGTCGACTGCCATCGGAAAACAATAGAATGCATTCCACGTCGCAGCCTGCGTTGTAAAAGCACGAAACATGAACTTTTTGCCAACTTCATGACTTTTATTTTGCTCTTTTTCAATTGTTTTAGGTTTCTGACGACCATTATTCATCAAACTACGAATAACGTTTCTCAAGGCTCCGTAAAGGTTTAAAAAAAACATTGGGTCCTTTCAATTTTTTTTTATTTTTTATTTTTAGTTCCTGGTACATCCGTAGCCTGCACCAGGAACAGGGTCCATGTTACCGTCATAACTCAGAGAGTTCCATTCGCAGAAAACAACTATTACAATAATGTAACAATATATTCAAGCTTCGACTACAAAAGATTGAGTCAGTTGCCTTTGAAAAGCGCTTCACAGACAAAATGGACGATTCATGCCAATTATTTTTCTAGTGCTTCAGTTAGTTTCAGTGTGATACATTCGATATTTATATGAAATCTACGGTGCTCGAGTTTTTCAAGCGTGCGATCTGTTACTCGATATATTTTATATTTTGTTGGAAACCTTGCCACAATTTTCTTTGATTATTGTGAGATGCAACTTCGGCCACAAAGCGTTTTCTTGGATGAACCAATTTCCCAGCCAGGCCAGCCAGTATTTGCATTTACTTAGCAATCCTAAAACATGTGAAAACCTAAGTTCTTTATTACAATCCAACAACTTGATGTTGGTATTTTGAATCTTAGCAAAACAAACAAAAACGAAAAAAATCTTAACCCAAAAAAGAAAACAGACAACCCACAAAAGGTAGAATCAAAGCTTGTAAAACTTTAGGCATTCATGTAGCGCACGTACTTATTTAATAACATTTTGTAGTCGGCTTTACGGTTTGTTTATGTAATTGTTATTGGGTGGCTAGGTGCTAAAAGCTGGCTTGCCCGTTGTAATTGTGCATATGCGGCGTCCCGAGTAACCGCTTGTTTAATTTTGCAAATGTTATTAGTAGGTGGGAAGGGACGTTTGCCGCGTGTCGCAGCGTCGCGCTGTGCTCGTGTGGAACTACGCTTGGGTACAAACAAGCCACGAACATGGCTAATTAAGAGACTATACTGCCACTCTGCCAGTCTTTAACATTAAATAGTTGCGAGTGTGATTGGTTTATTGGCTGAGACTGTTTATGAGTCTTAATCTTACTACTATGAGGATAGATGGATGGATGGATGGAAGGATGGATATTTGTTCTCAGTCTTTCACGCGAAAACGGCCGAATGAATTTAGGTGTTTGGCACACAGATACTTTATTATCAACCCATATTATACATAGATCGTACGATCCAGTCACCAGTGGGACATTTACCGAATGAAGCCGCGGCTATAAGGTAGTGGATTATATGTCTAAGGTCTAGACGTCTAACTTAACTGGTCTGATTGTAGATAATGTTTCTGTTAGTAACGGCACAGATAATATAATAACGGTAAATGTAATGAAAAGCAATAATATCAGCAGATTCATCGCGATAAAAATTGTGATCAGCATCCAAATCTGTAACTCATCTAGGCAAACCGAATATTAAAACAAATAATCATAATTGAAGTTGTCATGACAACGGCAAAGTAAGGCTTTCAAAAATTAGAATTTGAGGGAAGGTTTTAGAGGATGGAAGTGGGAATTCTATGCGCTAATCCCGGATAGACACGAATTTAATTAAAAATTTGTTTCACCTTTCTAGTTCGTTTGTCGCGGTTTGCTCTACCGCTTACAGCCGCGATCCGTGTTTCTTTTTCATACATATTTACAGATTTGTTTATTATGTTTTTGTTTGCTCCTGTGATAGGTACCTATAGCGACAACCCCTCAAGGGTTGGTTCTATAAACCAGTTCAGAAATTGTGAAGTTAAACATAGGTATGAACCTAAGGACTCTCGTTCTTCGCCATTGTGTGTAATGTAAAGAAGTTCTTCATTATCTCATAGGTCAATAAAAATGGTTTGATTACGGTTTACGGTTTTTTACCCTTCAAAACTCCTAATCTGTTACTAATCTAATTGTTGATCATTCTAGCTGTTGGTTTTCCTGTATATAAACAAATAAATAAACCAAAGAACAAGTTCTCGAGCCTATTACGACTCGTCCTCGTAAACTGACGTCACCAACTCTAAACAATCAATTGCCATCAAAAACACAGCCCTGACATCGAGCCAATACAGCTCAATAGGGCGTGTAGACACGAGTGGCTATAGACATGCTAATAAGTTGGATCTAGTTAGGGATGCACGACTCACTGAGCGCACAGAAGGTGCTAAATTAAAGTCCGTTGTACAGTCTACACCCAGCCTTATAGACCAGAACCATCTTCGAGACGAGACCTCAGATAACTTTGGAATTAGTTTCAAACAATCTCTTATTGTCGACTTATTACAATTGTTAGTTGAAATAAATGGACAACTATTAATTTTGAACGAGGGATATGCTAAATTCGCGGAAGTTATTTGGGATTAAGTGAGTTTGGAGAACTATTGGTGCAATTTGTTAGATGATCACTTATTATTATTTATGTCGGAAACCTATTAAGGTGAATGCTCCAGGGTAGCCCGCGAAATTCTAAATTTTCTTACAATTTGCAGGCCAGTGCTAGGTTGTACGTTGATTAGAATATTACTCGCGGATGTAGTTACAGAATTATTATCATCAAAATCATTAATACAACCCTCCAAGTTCATAAAGGTGGAAAAATGACTTTTTCAAGGTCAAAGTCATTCCTGCACCTTTATGAACTTGGAGGGTTGTATTGATTATAACAACATCCATTATTACCGAAGTATCTAAAATTCCCAGAAACTAGAGTATTATGGATAGCTTATGTCCGCGTAATTTTTTTATTTTATTTTATTTATTGTGGAAAACAAACAGTGACACATTACATTAATATAAAAAACAATAAAAACAAATACGAGTAAATGTGTTACCAACAACATTTTGCACGGAATACATTTAAAAATACAAGCTTTACAGACCATGCAAGTTTAGACCTACAAACTAAAATAATTTATAAAATATTGGTGTTATTTTTTTTTCTTATAAGTATCTAATTTATAATTTAAAACTATTACTATATATTTAACTAATTTTACACAGAAAAAAAGAAAAAAACAAGGTATGCGAATAATTATGCCTAATAAAGTTAAGTAAAGTAAAGATTGGTAACTGTCCCACGGGACCATACTACCGGCATAAAAAGAATCCTATGTGTTAATCCAGGTTATAAACTAGCTATGTGACGTGCCAAATTTCATCCAAATACGTTCAGCAGTCTTCGCGTGAAAGAGCGTAACAAACTTCTATCCATCTATCTCTGTAAAATATTAAAATGCAGTATCGCTTACATTTAATAACGAAATAGAGTAGCCGATTCAAAACATTTCTAAAAGGTAAATTGAAAAATAAAACCCAGTATTGAAAGTTTCATCTGCAGTTTGTGAGACACATCTCAGTCAATATTTAACCCGACACCGCTTCAAAGTTTCTGTTACACCAATTCAATAAGTTTTCCTACTACCTTCAATAAAACAGCAATGTCTTGCTTGCTTTGACTGCATTCGAGTTCTTTGTGTGAAAAGTTTTGATTAGTTTCGATACCCACCTAGAGTTTGTTTATGGCTTCAAAGAACTGTTTAACGGACTTTGGGCTTGCTTTATTGCTGGCCAGTGTGTGCTGGTATTATCTACAGAGTTATTTGTGATAGATAATATCTCTGTTTTGGAATTACAATATTTTGATAATTATTTTTCCTTAGTCCACCTATTTTATTTGGACACAAATCAGTTTTCCCTGCAAGGTTACGGTAAACGCAACGGATATCTAGCAGTTATAACAGTGATAGAGCGGTAGGTATTTTTTTAGGGTTCCGTACCCAAAGGGTAAAAACGGAACCCTATTACTAAGACTTCGCTGTCTGTCCGTCTGTCCGTCTGTCCGTCTGTCCGTCTGTCTGTCACCAGGCTGTATCTCATGAACCGTGACAGCTAGACAGTTGAAATTTTCACAGATGATGTATTTCTGTTGCCGCTATAACAACAAATACTAAAAACAGAATAAAATTCATATTTAAGGGGGGCTCCCATACAACAAACGTGATTTTTTTTTATAATAATTGGTACGGAACCCTTCGTGCGCGAGTCCGGCTCGCACTTGGCCGGTTTTTTTTGTTTTACTTTCTTTATGTAACATACTGCTAGGATTCAGTTGACCACGCTTCTGGGTATAATATTATATTTGAAATTATAAGTCAAGCCACAATTTTTTTTATTGGCCACGCGATCGACTTCTGAAAAAAAAAATGAAATTTAATGTTTTGTATTATCCCCTCAATAGTTTCTACGTTCTATTAGTGGCTTTAATTTACTATTCGATGAAAATTTTGACGATCTTTTAATGTGGGACGAGTTACATTTTAAACGTACCGGGTTAAAAAATTAGAAGGTATTTTAATATCTTTTTTGATGTCATTTTAGACTTTTACTGCTTGAATGCATGTTACAAATTTAGATGCTAAGAAATAACCACCATGCTGAGTTTAAGTTAGAGTGGCTTACATAGAAGATAACTAGTGGCTAGTATCATTCAGACGCTCGTAAATGTGGCTGACTTAGTAATTTAGAAGGCAATGTAGATTTTTAGAGGCGAATACTGCTTTTATAAAGAAGTCTGTTTAATTAGCATCCATATTATATTAGCTTCATTACAGTAGCCTTGATGTTATGTTACTTTTTGGTAAAATTGACAATTACAGTCATACTTAATTATTATATTTCTGGAACCACACTGCCCAATATACTACACACTATTTTTTCTCGACTGCGGCAAAGCCCAAAATAAGGATTATGTGTTTTTTTAAAGGTTGTATACATAATCGATAGCCATTGCGTAAAAAAAGGTATTAAAAGAAACATACCAACACTAAAACTTCTCTACTAATTTATTTAAAAGAGATAAATAAGATATTAATCTAAAACACGTTTGAAGAACACCTTTGAGAATATATAAAGGAGAATTATATTTTATAATCTCTCAGCGTTCAAACGCTAAGTAAATTAGAGATTAGACTTCACATTTATAATTCTCTTTATGGCTTTTCAGAATAAGGAAAATGTTAATCGCGTCTGTACTATGTCCCATGAGCTTGTATTTGAGTCTTTAGGTTGATCTACTACAACAGCCCATAACGTCCACTGCTGGACATATGCCTCTCCCATGATGGGAGGAATTTGCCGTAATCTCCACGCTTGGAAGGAGGATTGGAGATCGCAGTGATGAAAGACTAACAGAAAACGCTGCTGCCCATTCTCTGGTCTACGGAGGCGCAAGGTGTTCTGCCTCAGACATTAGTCGCCTTATACGACACCCGTGACTGTAATGGGTTGGTTCTATTCTACTCTTTGATCTTACTATAAATAATTATGCGAAAGTTTGTGAGGATGTTTCTTACTCTTTCACGCAAAAAACTATACTGTACGGATTTGCATGAAAGGCATACTATATATAACTATATATAAGCTATACTATAATCAGAATTGGTAAATAGGTTACTTTATCTTTGTAAATGATGGGCTTAGGCGACTACAGGAGCTAAACGCGAGCTTTATAATGCAAAAAAGCATATGATTCACTGCAATAAAGAAAACCAGAAAAATATATGATATTCTTCAGGATATATGCTAGTATGATAGTGTTTTGAAAACATAATACAACTAATTTTATTTGATAAAAAAAATCACGAACTTATCTCTAAAAAATCTTTTAACAAGTAAAAACCATACTAAAATACATGCGATCATTCTGATTTTTTGGCAAATAATTCTACAAGCAACATATTAACATCATAGTGTTTTACGTTTTTAGTCCAATTAATAGATTTTTTGTAAATCGCAAAAAAACCGTTATTTCGCACTATTCGGCCCGCAGTGAAACCACTTATAGTAGTGCAAACTGATAAGAGCTTTATTCTCTCAGTATTTCAAACGAAGTTTGAACCACCAAAAATAGAGTTGCTAATTTAGCTCCTATAGTCGCCTTAAAAACTGTTATCACTTTATGTTAAAACTTGTGTGTTACTTTTTATTACACACACTTTTTACTTTTCTCTCTGGACCCAATTTGAAATTTGCGCAGAGAATATCGTGGTCAAAACTAGTTTAAAATAAATCTTGCCCTTTGTAGTTCCGATTTAGAGTTAGTCTGTGACTTTTAAGGCCAAGTTCACCGAAAAGATAACAGTCTGATTATCTAAAAACAGCTGTTTAAAACACATTTTCACGTGCAAAAATGTGTTTTATACAGCTGTTTTTAGATAATCAGACTGTTATCTTTTCGGTGAACTTGGCCCTTAGTAGCTCAACTTATGACCTATGCTTTATTTTTAGGCAAGATAGGCTGACCTGTTAGTCTACTGAAATGTCAGTATTTTGGTGTAACTAGGTAAATCTTAGGTTAGGTATCATTTGTAAAGTATCGATGAATTTTATTGTCAGGGTTACAGTACATTCTTATAGTTATATCATGTTACCTTTATTTTTTTGTAAAAATGATGATGTCGGGTAAGTATGTAGAGTAAATAAGTGTGCAATAAAGAAAAAGAAGCAGAATTAAAAAAATAATGGAAGTATAATAAACTGTATTTACCGAAAAATAAATAACACTGCTTAGTAAATCCACTAACGGAAAAAGAACGCCGGGTCTAAAATGGCCGCCATAGCAGAATCTAGGCAGAATCTTAGCATGAATCACGTTAAAAAATTTAAATTCTTAAAATGGACTTTATGTCAATAACCATAAGAATTTTAAATTTTTAACGTTATTCACAAAACGATTCTGCTAAAGCGGCCATTTTAGACCCCCTGGACAGCGAAAATGATCCACGTTCTTACCGCAATACATTACCTACATTTGAGTAGCAATAACTATTCACACCGGTACTCGATGCTACTAGAATACGGTTCAAACTATTTATACCCAGTTGTAGCAGTGACTAATTTGTTCTTACTAGATATACATATATTCGGCGCGTACTAAATTTACTGTCACTTAGATTAGAGTAACACTTATCGTTGAAAACGGATCGTAAATTTTGATGACGTTTCGTCGTGTTTTCGAATGTATTTTACCGTCTACTACAATGATATTATAAAGAAGATACGCCATGTTCATACTGAATGGCGTTCAGATATCGTTGCGAGTAATTTAAAACTACGACAGCGATAGATAATACGGAACGTATAAGATAGAAAGAGAGCTAGCTACATTGACATATATATTACTGCGTAAGGACTGGGTGGACCGCATGTTACAATGACGCCTCGAACGTGGTCCCAAAATGGTCTTCCCTATAGCGAACTAAACTAGAACGCGTTCGGCTGTCTTCGGGAGCGGTCGTAAATTTTACAAACAAAAATGCCAAGTTGTGTCGTGAAGGGATGCGTGAACTACGACAAAAAGCACAATAAAATAAATGATAACATTTCTTATCACCGGTAAGTTAAAAAAAAATATTATATCAACTTCTAACATTATTTAAAACAATTTTCTTTCGTATTTGTCTCAACGTTTGGCAAAGACGACGCGAAGCCCCGTAAAAGTTAGACATAACTTTGCAGCGGCGCGCGTTTTAGCCGATGAAATGAAAAGATTTAATAATTCATATCATAAAATTAATTTTATATGTATAAAATATTTTTTATTGTTTATTACAAGCAAATTAAAATGTGTTTTTATGTACTTACTGGTAAAAATCTATAAGTACAGTGAAAATACGTATTTAATTTTCAGATTTCCTACTGATTCGGTGCGAAAAATACCCGCTCTTACAAGGTTACGTCTAGGGGCAGACCACGCCGATTGACATCGTAGTTCATAGTAGTTCTAATAGATGGCGTTAGTGTTTCTGTATGGCGACCGCGTTCGGCGAACGTTCGTATGACCCTATCTTTACTATTTAAATCAATGGCTAGCTATCAAAGTGCAACAATTGTGTCACTTTGTCCTCAACAATTTGTGCGTGCTAGTGCGATATCTACCTCTTTTTACTATATAATATCATTGGTCTACTAAGGATAAATTGCCTGTTTATTTTATTATGTATCTGTAAAATTTACTCATGAATCCATTAGGAAGTACACAACTATTTTAAAGCAATCGTTATAGTTTAAGGAAGCTTTTGCCCAACAGTGGGACAGTCATCATCTTCCTGCCCTTATCCCATGTTACTTGTGGTCGGCGCAACACTTTTTTTTCTTCCATTCTCCCCTGTCAACCGTCACGCAATCATTTACACCTTTTTCCCTCATATCATTCCTCACACAATCCATCCATCGTTACCTTGGTCTTCCTCTCGGTCTCCATCCATCCACATTTATATTCATCACTCTTTTAGTCACATGCGATTCTTCCCTCCTCATCACATACCCTGCATACTAAGACAGTCGATTCCCTTTCAACTTTTCTGTAACTGGTGCAACTTTCAAACTTCCTCTAATATACTCATTCCTTATTTAATCCATTCTTGTTAAATCACACATTCCCCTCAACATTCTCATCTCCGCTGCATGCAATCTTTTTTCATCCATATTCTTCACAGCCCAGCATTCCGATCCATTCAGTACGACAGGTCTAATCACTGGTTTGTATATTTTCCCCTTTAACTTGAGGGGCATCCGTGGGTCGCAAGTTGTTCCAGTGACCTGTCACCATTTCATCCATCCTGAGTTGATCCGGTGCGTGACGTCACGGTCTACTTCAGCAGTGGGACAGTATGGGCTGATAGAATAACTATCTCAAATCCACCACCAAACCAACACCACCAAACCACCACCACCAATAACTATCTCTCTATATCTGCTATTCTCGGATAGCGTATGTATGGTGAATGAATGAAAATTCTTCAAATATTGGTTCTGTTCCTCCTTTCAAAGCTTTTTCTTTTTTTTATTTGAATTTCGAATAACATGTAAAAAACCAAAACTTTCTGACATTGTATCATTTTTTTTTCACAGAATAGTAAAAACTGCAGTTTTTCCATAGATAAAGGTAGGACAGATTGTTTTGACCAAAATATAAGTGCTTCTGACACACAATTTCATTGTTATTTGATCAATATAATATAATAACATTAAATCCCCCAATTTTCCGGTCGCTGCGTATATTATGATTTTGCATAAAATTCACGATTCTGTTTGCATAAGTAATTGAATGGAAAATATTTTTAGGTGGCTTGGTTTCACAGTTCGATGCTCGCTTTGCTGTTTCGTTGTTTACAATGACTAATCATGCGATTTAAATACGTTTATAGGGAATTTAAAAACGTATTGAATTGGGCAAAGAACAATGGGCAAAGTTGCTACTGTCCGTAGCATGTCAACTTTGCCCTTCAGCTATATCAGATAAAGATGATTATTAGTCAAGTTTATTGTTGCTTAAAACTATACTAAACGTTACATTTCAGGAACCTTAAAACTTTCCTAATCCCGGTCTTCAGCTAGAAGCTACGCAAAATCCAACAAAGGTCTATTCGCCCAAAACATCGTCACAAAGTTAGGAAAAGTTTACAGTTTCAGGCATATTGAGATTGTATTACAAAACGGATTGTTTCAAGAAGGGTAGTAGTCGCAATAAATAGTTCATTAGTTTAAACACAATTAATATGAAAGGCGACGTTCCGAAACCGTTGTTTCAAACTGAATATCGGATAGGTAGACTGGAATGGACTATTTGATCTGTAACTTTGTTGTAATAATGAGGTTCAAATATTAATTAACACTGTTCTACAAGTAACAAGAATTTGTGTGATAAACAACCACTAAAAACCCGACTACTGAAAAATCACACACTTTTATATTCGGAGTTAACAAGGTTAAATCACACACTTTTAAATTCGGAGTTAACAAGGTTAAAGCACACACTTTTAAATTCGGAGTTAACAAGGTTAAATCACACACTTTTAAATTCGGAGTTTAAATCCGGAGTTAACAAGGTTAAATCACACACTTTTAAATTCGGAGTTCACAAGGTTAAATCACACACTTTTAAATTCGGAGTTAACAAGGTTAAATCACACACTTTTAAATTCGGAGTTAACAAGGTTAAATCACACACTTTTAAATTCGGAGTTTACAAGGTAAAATCACACACTTTTAAATTCGGAGTTTTCAAGGTAAATTCGACTCTTCCTATAGTTGAAGTCGATTAAAATGTAGCCTATGTTACCCGGGCCATAATAACAAATCGATTGACACCCTATTCATCAAAATCAGATGAATAGTTTAGGCGCTACGTAGGAACATACGTGAATACAAACAAACATAGACTGGCTAAAATTATAACTCTTCATTTTGGCTCGCCATAGTCGGGTAAAAAGAGGCTAATAGTGGCTAAGTAAAGCATTCCCAAGGTAAATTTGGCCGAAGAACGATCCGTGGATGGGTGACATCCATAACATATTGACTGGTAGAAAATGTGGCATTAAGTCCACCTCTGTGCTGATTGAGGTGTTAAATAAATGGGCTGCGGGACTGTTGGGCTGCAGGACTGTTCGAAAGAGATACCGTAGCCCGGAACACAAAGGGCGATGAAGGAACATGGATGGGTTTTAGTCAGTAAAAGTCTGACACTCCCTCCTGCTCCGCCTAGAGCGGGAGGAGTCATTTGATGATTTACCATACGAAAAAAAAAAAAAAGGTGTTAAATAAATAAATAATTTCATATCCAGACCCCTTTTTTTTTTTTTTTTTTTTCGGATGGGAAATCATCAAATAACCCCTCCCGCTCTGGGCGGAGCAGGAGGGAGTGTCAGAATTTTACTGACTAAAACCCATCCATGTTCCTTCATCGCCCTTTGTGTTCCGGGGCCACGGTATCTCTTTCGAACAGTCCCGCAACCCCGGCAGGCATCGGTCCCTACGGACCCCTTCCCTTTTGCTGACTCTCTTTGAGGCGCGCGTGGAACACGAACGCGCCGTCGACACGGCCTGTCGTCATGAGACGGACGGACGGCGAGCTAGCCCATAGGCCACCGTCCACAGGCCCGCGCCTACGGTGGCCGGGGGCCACGTGGTGGTGGCTCCCGACGCCCGGGGCGTCTCCCGCGGCGGCCGGGACGTTGAGAGGTTCTCTCCCTCTCACGTTCCGCCACCTCCTTCTCTAGCATTACTGCTTCGCAGAAGGAGGTGACGGCGTCCAATTCCGTCTCGCTCCGGACCATGGCTTGCACCAGGGCCGGACGCGAAGGGCGCCGCCGCCGATCGCCGCTTCGAGGACACGGCGGTGCTCCGCCCACGCGGGGCACACCTCCACCGTGTGTTCCACCGTGTCCTCCGGTCGATCCTCAAAATGGAAGCACCCGGGCGTTTCCTCCCGCCCGATTCGATGCAGGGACCTCCCGAACACTCCGTATATCCAGACCCCTCCGTGCTTCTGAGAGCATGTTAAGCTTTTGGTCCTGGCTTGAAATGATTAAATTAAAACGATCAGCTTCACCAAAGGGTATCATATTACCCACTATCATGATTGTGGTGGTCAGATAGACACATGATGATGAAAATTTTTCCCAATTCTGTTGGGGTCGACTTCCAGTGTAACCGGATGCAGCTGAATACCAGCATTTTACATGGAGTGACCACCAATCTGACCTACACAACTCAGTTATTATTGCGTTATTATACACCCCTTGGTAAGACTGGTTGGCAGGAATCATTCCCCCTGCGTCGAGTCCCTTTACGTCGACTCGTCATTTTTGTTGGTTTTGATGCACTGTCTTTTGTTTCGCCTCGACATAGCTGTCACAGATTACGGTCACATTGAAAACAAAATACGGTTTTTTAATTAATAAAGTTAATTTGCTCATCCGTAGATTCGTATTTTAAATAATACATTGATAACCCACCAAAAAGTACTAGGCTAGCATGAGTTCAAGGAGTTGTGTATTTCAATATTCCAGGTATCTGAGTAGGTGTAGGTACTAACTGTTTAATATTGTCACAGTAAACTTGTGAGACTTTCGGGCCACTGACTACCTGTAACGACTGTGTTTACCGACCTATTGGGTGGTCAGTTGGTCACACGAGCTCTTCTAATGATAGTAATTATTATTATGACATAGTATATTCTTCTACCACGCCTGACAAAATAATACTCACGAGTTTTCAGGTAAGAATATTCCTCAATACTTTATGATATTCAAAACATAACACACCTTTTGAAACCATGACAGCTAATCTACAACTTTTCCAAACACGAAACGCTATTTCCGTACATTCACAAAAAGGAGTTACGGAATTCCCATGCATCACACTACCGACGCACGTTCGATTCAAACAGTTTAGTGCAATCAGTCTGAACGTTTGTACGTACAACATAGTGCAACATTCTAGAACATAGTGCTCGGCTTTAAAGCTACGTAGAACTGAAGTTGGACTCCGAACAAGTTGTGTATGACAACATGTCATGTTCTGTTGAGTTTCGTACCCTGTTCTTAAAATTCTTGTTGTCTTTTGTTAGTAAAGTTTTAATTTTGTTAGATTTGTAATAGGGTGTTGGGAAATAATGTTATAATATAGTAGTTAAGTTTTGAGGGGTTGAGGACAGCTGCATTGTATTCTGAACATTTTAATTTGGAATTCACTGAGAATAAAAATTTATAAGCTCTTAAACATCCATTGCTGAAGACTGCTTCATGTCATGACCATTTCAATGAATACTCGAATTTTTTTAAATTAACTCGGTATAAAAGCATTAAAAAACCGGCCAAGTGCGAGTCGGACTCGCGCATGAAGGGTTCCGTACCATTATCAAAAATCACGTTTGTTGTATGGGAGCCCCACTTTAATATTTATTTTATTCTGTTTTTAGTATTTGTTGTTATAGCGGCAACAGAAATACATCATCTGTGAAAATTTCAACTGTCTAGCTGTCACGGTTCATGAGATACAGCCTGGTGACAGACAGACGGACAGACGGATAGACGGACAGACGGACAGACAGACGGACAGACAGCGAAGTCTTAGTAATAGGGTTCCGTTTTTACCCTTTGGGTACGGAACCCTAAAAACTAACCTAACTCATGGATTAAATCATTAATCTTTCTTCTCCTATCGACTAATAGCCCAAACAAAGGACCTACTTGAAATTAACTTCCTATTCTCTTTCTACCCTACAAATGCTTGTTTAATATTATGAAAGAATGTTTTTCGGAACTGTTTCATCCGCAAACAAGGTTCCCAAGTTGGCCAAAAGTCGGGGAGCTCATGCTATTATCCTGCCCACCTAATCGCGGGAGTACGCCTGTGTTGTTGCTCGTAGCGTAAACTCCTTTGTGTGAAGTTCTGGCGACACCCACCGGTTAGCCCAGGTAACAAACAGCCGTAAAACATAATAGAATGTCAATTGTAAACAAACATATAGATAATATACTCTTTTTGTGAGGGTTTTGAAGCCTACTGTTGTCTAATACATACTAAACAATGTTATATGCCTATGCGAAAATAACTCAGTCTGTTTGTCTATTAACGGATTCTGTGAAATTTTGTTCACAACGTGTAACACTTTACATCGAACCACTTTATGCGTGGAATAGGTAGTCTCATATCAAGTAACCCATGAATTATTATTGGGTAGTTGTTTAAATGTTGATCGACTTATCACTTCCAATTAGATTTTATAAGCACAGGTGTTTGCTTATAAAATCTGCTGTGCTTATGATATAATGCTTATCAAATCATTCTTTCAGAATCGGGTAGACGGTGAAAGACGTTTGATTTCTTGCAAACAGTGGGATGACCCTACTCAACTGCGAGTGCCGTGTTTATTGGCATGTGCAGCATTCACGATCTAACAACAAACAGCGTTCACCAATTTACTTACCAATCATAGTGATTTAGTTAAATATTTTCTCATACCGAACATCGACATCACGCCTGTGTGTCCCTTAGGGGTTACGCAGAGGAATGC
Organism: Xestia xanthographa; assembly: GCA_905147715.2. Lineage (NCBI taxonomy): Eukaryota > Metazoa > Arthropoda > Insecta > Lepidoptera > Noctuidae > Xestia > Xestia xanthographa. Next base: position 21,959,546 of record LR990653.1, on the reverse strand, counting down.
CTTTAGTACCTACACACAAATTTAATGTAATAAATAAAGGACTAGTCTATGGTCAGCAACCGGGCTTTTACTGAGACATGCATGATGGGAAAACCACCCTTAAGAGGGCCCTTCCCGGCGCGTCTATCGTCAACGCGAGCATGGTCGAAACGCTTGTTGTTTCATCCAGAGCCACAGTAGTGGTATTCTTTCAACTCCCCTGTCTTACCTAGCCCCGACAACGCACTACTCGTCACGCGCGCACCTCATACCGCCTAACGCGAGGACATTGAACGAAAAATAGTGTGTGAAAATTTATAAAACTTGTTCCAGGAAATACGTGTTTTTGAATAAGTCTTAGAAGTTCGTCAAATAAATATTTGTCATTTTGAATCTCCACTACATTTGCAAGGCTTCTATCAGGATATTTTCTTTACTTTTACAATTTATGAGTACTTTATGAACGGCCAAAGTTGAGGTAAAATTTGTGCAAAACAGCATTTTTTGGAGGCTTACCTATACTGATTTTTTTTCTACAAATTTTCATTTTTTGCTTCGATAGAAGCATAGATATAGTGCACAAGATACCTATCAGTGCAAAAAAAATAAAGATATATGTGTAACAACGGCATAATCACGCACGAGCTACTGTCAAAATTCTCGCGAAAAGTATGGCGGGTTGGCCGCTTATCATCGAAAAAGGTAATTAGGTCAGTTTCATATTCAGCAGCAAAACCGAAATTACCACATCCCTCGATATCAGCAGGAGACAGAACGAAACAGGGCCAATAGGCACAAAGAGATGTTTACAACTGGGATAGGCCCAGTTGCCTAGCACCACGGATAAATATTAATATAAATGGGTCCTAAGTTGGAAATTAAGGTTTTTTCCTACTCATCCGCTATACTTTTCTGATTAATTTAGTTGCGGGATCCAAGACAGTTAAAATCATTCTCTGGGACTTCGTCGAGATTCATTTCGTCTCGGTGCTTTTCTTGTGGTCGCCACTGTTGCTTCTGGCTTTTAGGAGTTACAGTGGTTTGGGAATATCGTGGCAGACTTGTCCCAAATATAAAAAAAAAAATCAGCAGCATAGAATCATAAGCTCAAGAATGTCATCACGACGAAAGGCTGTCATCGCATACCTATCTACATACAACAAATTTTGTACCTACACGAATCAATCTCGATAGAAAAATCGGGAAGATTCTTCCATCATGCGGGAGTGTATTATGGACAACCCAAACAAATATAGAAGTAACGGATTATGATCACATTTCCCTTTACAACCTTCCATAGCTTTATCCTCCACGTATATGACTAAGGGCGAGTGGAAAAAAGCCTTTTTCACATTCATTTTTTAGCAAAAGGGACCATAGTGAGTAGGGATGCGTACATATGTGTATTACAATGACAAGTGTGTAAATATTTTATTATTCAGATTGGGATTGCATTTTGGGATTAAAATGGCCGCTTTCTGCTTTTATTTTGTATCTATAGATTATTTGGTTATCCCTTTTCTTACCCTTGCGCTGAATCAATTTTATTTTTTGCGCGTTCGTTTTGTTGAGAGCTATTTTTGTCCAATATTGGGAGCATGATTTCGCTTGATATCGGTGTGGTTTATACCTTTTTTTAGTAAATCATGGTTCAGTCAGTAAACGTAATGATAAACGCGTATGGTAAATGTAATCAAATGCTATTGAAATCATCATCTGCCCAGCCGTTTCCCAACTCTGTTGGGGCCGGCTTCCAGTCTTACCGGATGCAGCTGAATACCAGTATTTTACATGGAGAGTCTGCCTATCTGACCTCCACAACCCAGTCAGTACCGGGTAATACGATACTTTCACAAGTTATTGATATAATGATGTCTTAAATCCTAGGTAAGAAGTACACTGAACAACAAGAAATAAAATGCTAAACCGAATAAATATTCAGCGGGCGAAAATAATATCTTTATATTGTATCGACCTTGTATTGTTATAATTCAGGTGCGTACCTAAATAATATGTAAAGATGATACCCATGTTATTCGATACATGGCGGATCCTTATTAGTTTCCAATAATCCGACGTTGAACTTCGAACTTATTAAACCCAATCCGTTTTTTGTGACCGTAATCTATACTCTATACTAATATTATTAAGAGGTAAGATTTGTATTTTTGAAAGAAAAAAAAGAAGAAAAGAAACAAAAGAAACAAAAAAAAAGAAAGAAAGAAAAGAAAGAAAAGAAAGAAAAGAAAGAAAAGAAAGAAAAGAAAGAAAAGAAAGAAAAGAAAGAAAAGAAAGAAAAGAAAGAAAAGAAAGAAAATTGTGTTTATTTGGAATTACAAACATTTACAAAATTTTACAAAATAAATAAACAAACAAAACGAACAAATGAACGTATGTTTGTAACAAATAAACTCAAAAACCTCTGGACCGATTTCTAAAATTCTTTCACCATTAGAATGCTACATTATCCCTGAGTAACATAGGCACGCGTGCGAAGCCTGGACGAGCCGCTAGTATTTTATATTTTAATTAATAACTACGGAATAGTGAAAGACGGTCTTGCTGGCCTAGTGGTCACGAGCACAATTACTGATCGTGATCTTCTTCTATTCTCAGGACAGGCAGAGTTATTTTTCTACTAGAATTATCTCGGAAGCTCTTTGTGGATTTTTTTCCAGTTAAAGGTATCATCATGTCTGCTTGCTCCATATCTTCTCTATTAGTCGTCATCTCATCACACATCTCCTTTCTTGCTATATCCTTCACACAGTCCATCCATCGTTTTCAGTTAAAGGGATGTTCTCTACTAAATAGGATAGGTAGGTACGTGGACTTATGTCTATCTCTTAGGGGCCGCCTCCACGAGCGAGAGAATCGCGGCGATTGGGCGTATTCCCTATACGAAAATACCGCCGCGATTCTCTCGCTCGTGGAGACGGCCCAAAAGAGACTGTATAGAAAAACGTGGCAAAGACGATAATATCGCCGCGATTCTCTCGCTCGTGGAGGCGGGCCCCTTAGGGGAAGACAACCGTGATGGTGTTATGTTAGTTACACACATTCCAGACGGGATTTACAGTCGCGCGTAATAAATATTGACGCTTGCCCATACAATGGAAGCCAATATTGGTATTTAGTTACATGTGATTGTTAAACTGCCATTTATCGAGTTCCCAGAAAACCGAAATGGACAAAGGATTGAAATCGAAATTGTATTGACACAACGTTACCAGCTGTTTTGTGCCTAGCCGATATATTCGAGGAATTTGACCATAGTGAAACAGTAACAGGGTTTAGCCACCCGTTAGAGATACGCAGAATTTTCTCGAATATTCAATAGACTAGGCCAAATCGTCAAATCTAAACTCGGCTGTAGAATGAGAAATCCAATTTGTCAAATAACTTTGCCGAAAATTAAGGCTCATTATCGACTTAACAAAAGATTCTATAATAATTCGAACATAGTCACACTCACAGTAAACACAAGTACCTACTTAAGGTATTAAACTTTCCCATGACGACAGGCTGTGTCGACGGCGCGTTCGTGTTCCACGCGCACCTCAAAGAGAGTCAGCAAAAAGGAAGGGGTCCGTAAGGACCGATGCCTGCTGGGGTTGCGGGACTGTTCGAAAGAGATACCGTGGCCCCGGAACACAAAGGGCGATGAAGGAACATGGATGGGTTTTAGTCAGTAAAAGTCTGACACTCCCTCCTGCTCTGCCCAGAGCAGGAGAAGTCATTTCATGATTTCCCATCCGAAAAAAAAAAAAAAAAAAGGTATTAAACTTTTGGCACAAGAAGCACAGATTACCGTGACAACCTTCTAATTTCAAATAAATAGTAACAAAGAAACAGGGAACACAATCTTTGAAAGCTTTTCTATTAGGTAACAATGAAAGTTGGAGATGATTACATCAAAGACTTTTAAACTAAAAATATATGCAAAACAAAGTCGTTTATTTTGACGTTTGTAGTATGTTTCTTTTACAATAATTATATAGATTATTTACTCTAGAGACCAAAAATATGTATTAATAAAAATATGAAAAAATAGAAAAGAATCAGAAGAGCGTCAAGAAGTTCATCCGCGTCGTTGGGAAAATACCCAGAAGGCTGGGCAATACTGATGCTTTGACCAAGAAATAGACCAGCCCTCTGGTCACGAGCAGAGTCAACCAACCACTTAGTAATACGGCATAGTACTATTAGTTTTAATAAAGTCCATTTACTGAATATAACCCCAAAATCCGTCAAAACGTGTAACCCAGCAAGTCAATATATTAACTAAACACGAATCCGTCTGTACAATAATATTACCTGTCGGTAAACACAAACGCATATAGTATGTCAGGTTGCGGTTTGTGGCGACCACCACTGACTATCGGCGGCAATACGACGCCTACCTCGCATTTGTAGGGAAAACAAGGCATCGGAATCAATTCCCAATTGGAGGTTGTTTCACATTTACATGGAGTCATTTTAATTTTAAATATGTTTGAACTTTTGGTTTTTTTTTTCAATGAGGGCTGAGTATGTAAGTGGACGGAAGGCAAGTTAGCATAAAAGTTAAGACTTTATTACCGTTTGTTTTTATTTCAATGTAAAACACTAAAGAACTAAACCAATTCCTAATTACAATAAGCCATCTAACCGCAGTTAACACGAAGACAAAGACGTCTCATTAGATGTGCAAATTCTTTAATCACCATGTCGAACGTGTAGCATGCGAACTAGTAATCACCATGTATATCATTAAAGTAAGATGAGTGCTACTGCCCATTCAACTGGCATAATCCCTTTCTCACCCCTTACGACGCCCAGGGGAACTAAGGGGGAGTCCGGAGACCCCTTGCCGGGACCGCACCGAGCAAAACAGAACCAGCCTCAAAATACACCCTATAGTTAAACCTTCCAAATAGCGTCGCTCAAACGTTGTCAGTCAAAAAGCCTTCCCGAATTGGATTCCAAATAAATTAGAACCTTTAGAATTTCATCATTTAGTGAGCACTGTTATTGGATTTCATGAACCAAATCGTAAATTCAAAATTAAATTTAGTTGAAAGGAACTCGATAACACTTCATTTAATGGGTTGGTCCGCTAACATTTACATCTGGAGCTTTGTGAGCCGCCGACACGTCATTATCAGGGGGAGTTTATGTTTCATGTAAATAACGCTAAATACACACTAACTAATGTTTTACATCGCGGTTTACAAACGTTTGCAAGTCGCACGGTTTCGCATAACCAACGATCGATGCTCGTAAAACAAAAGACAAACTAAATCGTTGTATGTGTTGGACTGAGACTAAACGGAGGTCAATTATCGCCCAATAGCCGTAAATAGTGTTCGGGAATACGCATCAATATCACCGTTTTGCGACCAGAAATTGCCAGTTCACGATGCTTTATGGAGTTCAGCATTTGTAGTGCTTCCCCCACAGCGCTACTGCCAATTTCCAAAGCTATTTTTTGCGAACGGACAGCGCCAACTAAGTCGCATCGCCGGTGTAAATTCCACCTAAGTCGGGGGTTGTTTTTATAAAGTCTGACGTCAGTCCCTCAACCCGTGTGAGTAAAGCATTTCAGGGGATCAGTTTTCAAAGAAAATACGCTTTGCGGATCCGGTTTACTAGTGTGATGCGGGCAAGCCTCGTCGAGCCGTCGGGAGGACGAAGATTATAGCAGGTTTTTGTACACGATTTTTTTCCCTTCATGTATATTTGTTTAACTGAAGAAAACCGTAAGCTCGGGTCGGTAAAGAATTTATTTACGCATTCATCCCGTTGCTTATGTAAAGTCGGTAAAGGACTCTTTTTGGGTCAGCACGGGCTAAAGTGTTGAAAAATTATTTCTCTATTTTGCTTGGAGAAAAAAGACAATATGGTAATTTTAGTTATCAAAGACAGATTGGAAAATTAAATAGGTATTTCGACAGACTACATTATTTTCCTCAATGTTTAATCAATATTATGCACTTACCGGATCCAATAATAACTTAATAGTTACTAGGTAAAACGTATTATTTTTTTAAATGAACAAAGTAAAGGTCTCGAGCAAACCCACTACAGAAAATGCGTCAAAAAACCGCGCCACTTGTACCCAATATACTTTACGACTACACACAATGACCACTCTTCACTAAAACGCCTATAAACTACAAATCCTGGCCGCAAAGGTCGTACGTACTACATCAAGTGACGTCATCACTCCCTACTCGCAGGACTCGGCACTGGATTATTCTTTTAAATCTTACACAGCACGTGTATTAAGGGAATTAATTTTACAGCGAACCGCGTTAGCCCTGTAAATTTAATCAGCTTGCAAACAAATGACGAAGGTGGGACCTCCACATTACGATGGAAGCTCGGTCCACAGTTAATATGAAAATGCGGGTAACCAACGTGAAAATATGACGGCATTAATATAAATTGCACTTAGCGTCGGGTGGGGAAAAACAACTATTAGGGAGGAATAATGAGCAGTACGCAACACATAATGTGAGCTCGTTGCTGTTAGAGTACACCTGTAGGAACTTAATTATTGTTGGTTCATTGTCAATGTCAAGTTGATTTAGACATTTTGTTTTTACGTGGTTAAGGAATGATTGATTGTTTAAAGGTTGTCATCATCTGCCTAGCTTTTTCCCAACTATGTTGGGGTCGGCTTCCAGTCTAACCGGATCCAGCTGAATACCAGTATTTTACATGGAGCGACTGCCTTTCTGACCTCCACAACCCAATTAATACCGGGTAATACGATACCTCTCTTGGTAAGACTGGTTGTCAGACTTTTTGGGCCTCTGACAACCTAACGACTGTCAAAGATCTGCAAATGACAGTCAGGGCCAACGGCTTAACGTGCTTTCCGAGGCACGGAAGAAACTCGGTATGTAAGGCAGTCACCCATGGCGGGCCTGTGTACGGTGGGCTATGGGCTAGCTCGCCGTCGGTCCGTCTCATGACGCCAGGCCGTGTCGACGGCGCGTTCGTGTTCCACGCGCGCCTCAAAGAGAGTCAGCAATAGGAAGGGACCCCTTCCTGTTGCTGACTCTCTTTGAAGCAAGGGCCGATGCCTGCCGGGGTTGCGGGACTGTTCGAAAGAGATACCGTGGCCCCGGAATACAAAGGGCGATGCAGGAACATGGACAAGGAACAAGGACATGGGTTTTAGTCAGTAAAAGTCTGACACTCCCTCCTGATCCGACCAGTGCGGGATTAGTCATTTGATGATTTCCCATAAAAAAAAGGCAGTCACCCATCCACAGACCAACCAAGGCAAGCACGGCTTAACCTGAGGGGGCGTAAATAGTGATAGTCTATACTAGTGATGTGACTGTCAAACTGCCAACTTATAGGTCTCGAGTTCAAATCAAAGACACGCACGGCGTACCTCTGATTTTTTGGATTCATTTGCGTGTTGTATAAATATCACTTGTTTCGCCGAAGGAAAACATCGTGAGGAAACCAGTTTGCCTGAGAGATATTTCTCGACGGCATGTAAAGCCAAGTCAAAGGCCCAAAAAAAAACAAATTACATAAAAAAAAAAAAAAACTGTGACACCAGGTTAGGAACTAACCACACGATAAAGAAACAAGAAGGGAGTGGAGCGTATACGGACAGACTACTGGCTACTCAATTGCGAAAGAGTATATAATGTAAATTTCATACACAAGCCAATAGTGGTCACTTCTATGGATTCCGAAGAGTACACAACAGGGGTAGTCATTGATCAATACGGTACATTAAATCATTTTACCTATATAAGCAGTTTTCACATGTGAAAATAATTACAAGTCTATATTTAATTTCAATTTTCCAATAAGACCCTGTCATTGGATGTAAATCGAATTGTATTCATCAATCAATCTACGTAACCCTACGGACACATATATATCCTCCATTTCCATAAAATTATATCTACATAAACAATGAATATACAAAATCATAAAATTTTAAAACATTCACAGTTTACTGAATCTTCATAGCCGCGCCGCCTGGTTGGAATTTGATATTGTAAATGCCAACACAAACAAGTTGATTGTTTCACCATCATGCGAGCTTTCCTCCATTTCATTAATATTCCATTCTTATGGCCACGGAACCTTTGTTCTATCCCGCTAATTCGAAATAACATGAACGAATACCCTTTTGTTATTTTATTGTTATACGTACTCGTATATTGTTCTCAAGAAACTAATTAATTGGTCTTTTTTGTCGTTCGTAATTTATGCGTAGCGGTTCAAGGGTTGTGAAAGAAAATTTTTGGGCAGGTGTGGGGGACATGGGTTTTTGTTTTTACTTTTTAATAGGTTTTTATTCCTTTATTTCATCTGGGTAGAAACTTTTTGAAATAATAAAATTCTTTATTTAAATACAGTGACAACATTGTTACAGACATCTTAAGATAATGGGGACAATCGAGCATGAATTCGCCGCTACTGCCGCTAGAGGCGTTCGTGTAGACTAAGGTCTTCCGAAATGTCAGATGTCATACAGTGTTCGCGCGTTGTGTGCTTTTTTATCACGTAGGTACTTTACTACTACTAGATACTAATACTCACGATTGTGTTCTAGACTGAGACATTCCTGATTAATTTTGACTTGAAGATTATAAGTAGCCACTTAGGATCTTATTTGTTAGTACTTGGAGGAAGAATGTGGCTAAATAATAACAGCCGCTCGGGTCGATCTTTAGGTTAAGCCGTGCTTGCCTAGGTTGGTCTGTGGATGGGTGACCACCCTTACATACCGAGTTTCCTCCGTGCCTCGGAAAGCACGTTAAGCTGTTGGTCCCGGCTGTCATTTGTCTATCTTTGACAGTCGTTACAGGTAGTCAGTGACCCAAAAAGTCTGACAACCAGTCTTACCAAAGTGGTATCGTATTACCCAGTATGAACTGGGTTGTGGAGGTCAGATAGGCAGTCGCTCCATGTAAAATACTGATACTCAGCTGCATCCGGTTAGACTGGAAGCCGACCCCATCATAGTTGGGAAAAGGCTAGGCAGATGACTTGGAGGAAGAATGTTTTTTAAATGTTTCATGCTTGCTAATTTTAGGAAGAATATTGTAAATACGTATCTAAAGCTTACACTATGTTGTTATACTTTTTATGAAGTTATTGGTACTTTAAAGTATTAAATAGAATTATTGACAGGACCTTATTTGACAGTGCGCCATCTGGTGAGCTCAAAAACGATAGCCCTCATTAGAACATACAAAAAACCTACGTCTCACAGATCCCACAGGTCCCCTGGCTTTCAAACTGTTTTCACCTGTGACTTGGTAGACAACTTATGCAGTGCGCATTTATAGTAAGAAAAAACTGTTTAGAAAAGTTATGAGAAAAAAAAATCTTTATACGTACTGGTAACTACACGGTACTATAAATATTTCCTTCTGACGAAATGTTTATTGCTGTTTCTAAGAGAATATCCAATAACGTTAAGACAGCTGCAATAATTGGAAACCCGTCACAACATTAAAATGTCTTGAATGGTTATCCAATTAATTCAGCCGTCGGTACAATAAATAGAATATACCAATTAAAGACCATCTTTTGACGTAAATGGATTTTATCTGTTTATCCATACACAACTCAAAAACCATTCCGTTCCAATCTCGATCTACAAGAATCGAAAACGTTATTAATTTTGAGGGAAGCAGGTAGGTTACTGGAGGTATTCATTGAGCATTTATTGAAAAGCCGAGTGCACAGCTTTTGAAAAGGCGCGCCTGAATGGCTACGTGGTATAAGGCGACACGACTATAGTTTAATGCCTTTTCATGCGTTGAATTTGTCGTTGGTTCTCAAATAATACTGACATTTATGAGGTCTCTCGCGGGAAAAATAAAGTTTAAGTGTACGGTCAATTTGAGCTGGCACGTGTACTCACTTAAATAAAATATCCATTGGTTTAAACTTCTCGTGAAGGTGTCAGGGCAAGGTTTCTGAAGGTTTCTTAATACGTGCTTTAACTTAAGCATTTTTCCTTATCTATCTTTCACGTCATGTAATTTGACAGTTGTCTGATAGTGACAGTAATAACGTTTTCAATACACTTTCTCGAAAACTGGTCCATAACGCACTACGATTAGGTACAACATGCAGTGTAGTTCACACGCGTGCGATTTTTTCCACTTTCCCGCACGTGTGCGGGAATGAAAATTGCCACAGATAACTATACCTATACTTAGTCCAAACTGGTTCAATGCCTATAGTCTGAGGTGAATGTTTTTTTTTTTTTTAATTTCGGCAAAGCAAAACGCGTCTTTACGGCATAAACATATATTTTGAATATTAAAATTGTGTTTATAAGTAGAATATCATAGATAAACATGATTATTAAAAACTAATAGTTATTTTTAAACACAAATTAACATTTATTTGTGTTCTGAATTCAAAAATATAAAATAAATCTATTTTTATATTAGGCTGTTAAACGGCTTCATACCTTTGCCTCTCCTTCATCCTGGCGAAAGCAGAGTGCGAAAAAGAAAGAAAATTAAAATCATAGTTTCTTAGTTCGTGACAAAAATATTTTTCGTTACCTATATTTTATTTTATTTCTTCAAAAGTGTATTGAAAAACATCGTTTTATACACGTGGACATTTGTTATTGCAGTTCTCGGCTCAAAAATACAATCATAATTTATAATTCCGCCTCGAATGCAATAACAAACTTTCTCCACTTGTATCAAAATGTACTACTATTTGTTCAGTAAGTGCTAAGATACGTTTTTAGATGTTGGCTTTGATTTAGGCAAAAGAATAACTCTTTAGATGGCAATGGTGTCATTTAACACAGGCTAGAAAAAAGACGTGAATTCTGGGTTTATTTGTCAAATAATACGTAAAACAAAGAAAAAATATTATGTATTACGTAAAATTTTCCAGTAAAGTATACGAGACACTTCAGTAGGAATAATACTTTCCATAAAACTGGATAATGAATCGTCTTTGTCCACTTGCATACAATACAATGATCCCTCTTCAAGTCGAGGGCTTTCTTTTCTCCTCTCTCCTGAGCAAACTCAACCTTGGCCTGAAAAACATATCTTCATACCTTTTTGTATATTAAAAAGCAGGTTTTGTCAGCTAGAAAGGATAGCCTATATTTACTTAATTATTTGAATGAGGGCTTGAGATTTACACAGACTAGTTGTTCAAAGGGAATGGTAACTGAAATCGGTACGGCGCGGCGTTTTGATACTACGGTGTTATAAGTAATTAATTTGATAAATAAAAAATGTAACGCAAAAATTAGAACGTTATCTTATTAGAAATATTATAATATGATTCTCTGATTTTATAGGAATAGTACCTATAGTTAATAAAACAATTCATCTATTATTTTAAACTTATATTGTAAAGATAAAAGTTCAGGTTATCTCCAAAACTATTTATCAGATTTCAAAGCTTCTTTCACTGAAAAATGGCTAGCTACATCATTGCGGAGTGACATAGAATCAATGATATTATAAATAAGATACGCCATGTTCATACTGAATGGCGTTCAGATATCGTTGCGAGTAATTTAAAACTACAACAGCGATAGATAATACGGAACTTATAAGATAGAAAGAGATAGCTAGCTATCAAAGTGCAACAATTGTGTCACTTTGTCCTCAACAATTTGTGCGTGCTAGTGCGATATCTACTTCTTTTTACTATATAATATCATTGCATAGAATAATGTTTCTTAGATGTGAACAAAACCGTAGGCAGTATTCAATATTTATCTCAAAACATCAATATCATGGCAGTCTAGAAATGAAGCCGACCATACAATTTATGTGATTGGGTTTAAGCGCTGGGCTATGAACATTCTTCACGTTCCAAAGTGTCCGGCCATTTTATGGCTTCATTCTATCGCCTCCAAATAATTCCACTTTCAGTTTTAAACTTCGAACGAGGAAATTTAGAACAGCATTTTGATTTAAAACAGGTTTGATGTTAAATTGGATAATGGATAGTACACTAAAGAGTTCTGTTTCTTTTTTTTTTTTAAGAACAACTTCAGTCGGACAGTCTCACAGATCTATTTTTCTCAAACATTTAAAGCAGCTTCTCAACTCGGCTTTGGAATTCCAGTAAAACATTATTTATGTTAAAAATACGTTATACGAAATAATCCGTGGAATTCTGGATACTGCGGAAGGCAGCACCGACCCCGCTATTTGTTGCTCGCAATATTTCGGTATGTACTTGTTGTGATGCATAATTTTCGACGATGCATCTTGACGTTCCGCGTTGGAGCACTTTGCTTTGTGTAAATTGTATTTTCTGGGTTGCCCTCACGTTTATAAATGTTGGTTATTTTTTAAGTGATGTAAGCATTTTTGACTAGAATTTTTGTCGCCGTAAATGGGAAGTGGAGTGAGATTTTATAAGTATCTAAATATAGCAAAGGGGATGCAATATAAGTTTCGAATTTATTATAGAGAGTTGTATAATCTACCATGAAATTCATTTTTTTCACTGATAAACGCTATCCTTTTTTTATGATATAGTAATCAATGATATTGTAACAAACAGATATGCTATACACCTACAAAACCACCGAAAAACGTGTGCCGCGGGGCAGAGCCAGCTCACATACACGCAGTGACGCAGAATAAAGGAAAAACAGGCCAATTGGCCGGTTTTCGAGCCTTCACGATTGCGCGCTCACAACATATCTGTATAGTAGAATATCATTGATAGTAATATTACAGTTGCCAAGTTATCAATCAAAATACAGTAAAACGCCTAGTACTCGTATTTGCCGGTGTTTTTTAAGTACCAACCTTTATTAAACCCTCCAAACCAGGAACAATACATCGAAATTAAAAACAACAATTTCCTTGTTCCAAAATAAACGCCTAAACACGGACAAGTAGGTAACTCTCCGCCATTAAAATGCAAGTCACAAAGTTTCCGCGCGGTTGCTAGGAACACTACATAATCATGTTTATTAACCATTACGGCCCTCTTACACGCTCATTCAACGAAGTTAATGTCCCTACCCTTAACTCAAAACAGGCTAATTTTATGACAAGTAAAATTCATTAAATTAATACCTCGAAAAGGATTTGATGCGATTATAAAGAATGGCATGTTGTTAGCCAACAAAGGGGGGTCGCCCGAACCCAACGTATATTTTCGTCCATTTTCGTACCTTTCATATATTTTCGTTATCATCATGTCATCCCCTTAACGTTTATCTCGTGGAATGAGGAGGCTTTTTAATTTTTTAAACCTTGGTACTCCCAAGCAAACATTTAATTTAATATAGGGAAATACTTCGTGCCAAAAAATTTGGGCCATCTCAATTTAAGAACTCATTTGATTTTTTCATGTATGTTATAACCCGTGTGCGTATATGACTGATTAAATCAAAAGTTTACAACTGACATTTCAGGAAATGTTGCTTGTTTTGCTTTTCTTTTAAACTTTACGTCCATCCTAATCTAGCAATCTTTTACAAAACACTGAAAAAAGAAAAGACACTTCTATGTTTTCTACGAACACTGAAAATATGCTTTCAGCAGGTGCAAAAGCCAAATAAATAGGTATAATAACATTTACAATCTGTTAGTTCGCAGGTAACGTGAAAGCGTATCTGCCACATAATGGTAAACAGGCAATTTATTATGACGTAACGTTTGTTGGAGGCACGCTAGAATTGTAGAATAGAGAGATACAGTGCTGTTCGTTTTATGTACTCGCATGCGAGATAATTTTTGATTTATGTGAATGTTAACACATATCAATGGATGTTCGTTATAGTTCAGGTGTTTTCCAACGGGTGGCGAAATTCATGCATTTGTTAGTTACGGTTTAGTGCTTTTGAAATTAGAAGGTGTTCGATTAGTAATTCTGGTCGAAAGTGTAGATTTTAATATCCTGAAAATATTAAAGCAAATGTTTCATTTTCATTCTTAATTCTTATTTATAAAGCTGTTTCTTATTTGAAACTACCTCAATAAGAGTACAAATAAATCTTTTCTCACGTGAAACTCTAGAAAAAGGCCTAAATTAAAACAAATGATTACGATTATTTTAAACGTGTTATTTGGGTTCCGTAGCCAAATGACGAAAATGAAGTCTTTAAAATTTCGGTCTGCCCTCTCCGTCCAAATGGTGTACCAGCCATTTTGTTAATTTTGTTTCATAATATTAATTACAGAATTCTTTACTGTGAACCCGACATGCACTTGGCTGATTTTTCATCGTTGTCACGAAGCAAAATCATAAAATGGTCCCTACATTTTTTTTGATCAGCGATGTATGAAAAAGAAACCTTATACAAATTTCATATTTAACGTAATGTAAGGTAATATAATTGTGTACGACAGACCGCCTCGGTTTACCCGTGAAGATATATTTTACGGCTGTTAACCCTTTGGGGTAAACGTCGGAAAATCCTCTATTAACGGGCTCAACAATTATATTGTACCTAGTATAAAATATATCCGAGGTTGTCATCATAGCTTAGTTATCTTTACAGCTGGTATAATAATCTTGGGGTTTATTAGAATAGGCTGGTTTCCACCATCAATAAATTGCAAGTCTATTTAGTCCGTCAGATAGAGCATTGAAAAATAATGGACACGTATTTTTTATTTTTGTAAATCAATGAATATTGACAAAGAAAAAACGCATCAAAACTCGGGGGCTCGTGACGCCAGAACGCACTAAAAGCTAAACCACGGCGTTATGTATTGAGAATTTTAAAAGCGTCGTATCTTCGTTAATTTTGGTTTACGTAACAAATGAAAAATACGGGTCAAATATTTTTTGATAATCTAACTGACGGACTACTTCGATTTTTTCACTACACAAGCCTATTAGATGCATAAAGGAAGTATTAATAAGTATCGAATTAATTAATATAGAGGCCATGTTACTGTATCTCGTGAATTAAGATTAATTAATAGTTGCAATTTCTTCTTATTTTTTTCTTATAAACTACCTTATCCTGTTTAACTCTGCAAGTACTTATTGCAAGGCATACTATTTATACTTTAGAAGCTGACTTACCTTGAGAAGCTCGTGGCTAAATAATAACAACCACCTAGGTCGATCGTTAGGTTAAGCCGTGCTTACATAGGTTGGTCTGTGGATGGGTGACCACCCATTACATACCGAGTTTCCTCCGTGCCTCGGAAAGCACGTTAAGCCGTTGGTCCCGGCTGTCATTTGTAGATCTTTGACAGTCGTTAGGTAGTCAGAGGCCCAAAAAGTCTGACAACCAGTCTTACCAAGGGGTATCGTATTACCCAGTACTAACTGGGTTGTGGTGGTCAGATAGGCAGTCGCTCCATGTAAAATACTGGTATTCAGCTGCATCCCGTTAGACTGGAAGCTGACCCCAATATAGTTGGGAAAAAGCTAGGCAGATGATGAGTGAATATCCGACTATTTATTTAATAGCTTGATATGTCACACTACTGAGCAAAGGCCTTCCCCATATCCTTCCAGGAACTCTTCTCCTGCGCTACTTCGAACCAGCCTTCATTATGCGCGTCTAGCTCATTTCGCCACATTATTCTTTTGAATACAAAAAGGTGTTAAAAAGGGTGACCAGCTCTCTCCCAATTGTTTACGACTACACTCGAGGAGGTGTTTCCAAAAACTGGCAGCCCTATTGGCGTTGAAGTCAGCAGAAAGAGGCTGACTAACCTTGGATCTTAAATTATTTATTTATACTTATTATACACCGTGTTTCCGGACGATATCGATAAACTTCGACCGGTCATTGTACTCATCATTATGAACAACTTTTACTATGGGACCACACCCTGAATCGCGAAATAAAAAATCAGCTCTTCCCTACAATTATGTTCGCATAACTCGTCAAAATGTATGGCACAGTTGATTTTTTTTCACAGGGCTTGGTCATAGTAAAAGTTGTTGATTATAATGAGTACAATGACCGGTCGAAGTTTATCGACATCGTCCGGAAACACGTCGTATTTATAAAAAAACAATGCTTACTGTTAAATAACCATCAATCAAGTTTTTATTTCCACCAGTATGCTTTAGGGTCCATTAAAATAAGTGCACCAAAATATGAATACGAGCTTTTAAAAAGATTCTCACCAACTACATATTTGACACTTGCCTCCATATTTCGCTCGTCGCAGCCTCGTCACGTCCTCCCCGGACCATTAGCGGCAAACAGCGGGCAATGCCAACGTGCTCATTTACTGCATTGCTAACTAGCAGAGTGTATTTTTGATATTATTACAAACTGAAGAAAATATTTGAAGTTTGTAGCCTGTAACCTAAATTACAACTGAATATGTAAAAGTGGGTGCTGGCTCAATAATAACAGCCGCCGTGAGTTCGAACCCAAACATGTATATTGTACAATCCGTGCCACGAAAGATGAGACCTGTCACACCACTTGTCAACATCTGCCTAGCCTTTTCCCAACTATATTGGGGTCGGCTTCCAGTCTAACCGGATGCAGCTGAATACTAGTACTTTACATGGAGCGACTGCCTATCTGACCTCCACAACCCAGTTAGTACTGGGTAATACGATACCCCTTGGTAAGACTGGTTGTCAGACTTTTTGGGCCACTGACTACCTGTAACGACTGTCAAAGATATACAAAAGACAGCCGGGACCAACAGCTTAACGTGCTTTCCGAGGCACGGATTATACTCAGTATGTAACCCATCCACAGACCAACCTAGGCAAACACGGCTTAACCTGAAGATCGACCCGAGCGGCTGTTATTATTTAGCCACGAGCTCCTCTCAATGACAGTGACAGGTCTCATATTTCGTGGCACGGTGTGTACAATGCTTTGTGTAATTTATATCATCACCACTGCTCTCAAAACGTTTAAAATGGCAAACACCATGAGACAACCATCATGTCCTAGAGCCAAAGAATCAAAAGCTGTGATATCCACCACCTAGCATTGGGCCCGCGTGATGGAGTAAGTATAGCCCGCTTCTTCTTAGAGAGAGGAGCCGTACACAGGCCTCGTTGGTTTAGTGTTCGCAAGCGCGACTGCCGAGCATGAGGGCCTGAGTGCGATTCCCAGGTCAGGTAAAGTGTTATTGGGTTTTTCCATCAGGAATTTCTCAGTAGCAGCCACGGAGTCTGGATTTGCGCCCGGTTGATGGCAATAGGCTCGCCCCCTATTACATGGAACTCAAAAACATAACTGGCGAAATGTGGGTGTACCTACAGTACACCTATATCTTACAATTTGGGAACAACAGCCGTGATATTATGTTATGTAGACAGATTTAAAAAATCTTTCAAAGTTTTATATATGGGTGAACTATTTAGGTACACTTCTGTCTAACCTTTTGGGGATTACAGGCGTGATGTCACGCTAAGACACTGATGTTATAGGGCCCAGCGGCTCTCAAACTTTTTTAGCAATGGAACCCTTTTCAAATCCTAAATATTTGACGGAACCCTAAAATACGTTTGTTGCCTAAAATAATAAAAAAAAGTTTATAATAATAAATCATTTATTTCAGGTAACAAGGACCCACCGATAAATACCTTAGCCTAAAAATACATACTAATAACAATTTTTGTTAAATAGGCAACTTAAAAAAAAAGTCACGTTATGAATCAAATAATCTTCATTAGGAATCAAATAATCATGTCTTAATAATTACTTAAATCTAATGAGAGGAACGAAACTGTTTTTATTTTTCATACATTACAGTGTATTTTTGTTTGGAATATTTTTTAATTATGACCAGTATTTTCGTGGAGTCCCTACAGAGGCTCCACGGAGCCCTAGGGTTCCGTGGAGCACACTTTAAGTAAGGCTATATAGGCGATTTTAGACGATGTGATGTTCATGGCTGGTCCCCTACTCCCCTGACAAAGAGACCGTTGCTTAGAGGTATGAAGCTACAGACTGCTGGCCAAAGGATGTTTGTCATTCGTTACCGAGCTGAGATGGCAAACTAATAGCTGTATCGATTTGTAGACCGGGCTAGCCAGGCTCTTGATTTTAAACAAAACTGTTTGGCCTTTGACAACCAACACCTCTGTGACAGGCTTTGCCTCTTGCCTGTATATTAGTCGACAACAACGGTGACTTGACATGGCACCCCTTCAAAGCGAAGCGTTTAATTATATTCTATCCAGAGAAGACCACTTACTGATAGTAGTCGAAGATATTTCAGGAAAAAACCAACACAAATTAAGTATCTTTTGACGAAATTTCTCTCTAATATAAAGCACTTTATTGGTATCTAGCCTCGTGTAACCTCATACAGTAAATCAATATTGACGTAGAAATAAATAATCTGAAGTAAAACAATCCAGGTACATGTATATGTATATTTATTATTTACCTAAAATAGTAGTTCATAGACGAGTGAACACAAGAGAGGAATATTAAATAAGACATCGTCGGTAACCATGAAACTGTACCTTCGCTCCGAATTGAATCAGATTATTGAATGAGTGTGCTGCGACATACGATGTCTTTGCTTCGACGTCGATGTAAATTGTACTAGATACGGCAATGGAAAGTGAATACAGGTAATAATATAGACTTTTAATAAAATTTTGAAATAGAGGTTTACCCAGCAATAAAAACAGCAAATTGTAAGTAAGATCATCTTCTAGAAAGTCATAAAATGAGACTCATATAGAGCTGTATTGTTCTTTTTTAATAATTGTTATATACTGTTTTATTTTAGAACTAACTGTTACCCACGACCGATATTTAGGATGAAACGAACGAACGATAATTAGGTATCTGCCAGTACAAGTTCCGTCCAAACTCGTCTAGTCGTTTCTGAGATTAGCCGGAAAAAAACAGAGAGACTAAAATAAAAAATAAAAAAAAGTTTTTTTGGTATGTGTACCGTATATTATACTTTTAAATTAATATGCAATTATCAATTATAGGTTAAGCCGTGCTTGCCTAGGTTGGTCTATAGATGGGTTACATACCGAGTTTCCTCCGTGCCTCGGAAAGCACGTTAAGCAGTTGGTCCCGGCTGTCAATTCAAGATCTTTGACAGTCGTTACAGGTAGTCAGTGGCCCAAAAAGTCTGACAACCAGTCTTACCAAGGGGTATCGTATTACCCAGTACTAACTGGGTTGTGGGGGTCAGATAGGCAATCGCTCCATGTAAAATACTGGTATTCAGCTGCATCCGGTTAGACTGGAAGCCGACCCCAACAAAGTTGGGAAATGGCTAGGCAGATGATGATATATTAATATGCAATTATGCATTAAATGAAAAACTGTTGTTTTTGAATTGGAAACGTACTTAAATTTTAATTATTTTTATAGACAAGCTTTTTCTACAGATTCTTCTTCTTTGTAATGGATACTCGAATGAATAGAAATTAAATTCTATTTTATTCTATCGTGTGGTTACTGCCTAACCAGGTGTCAGAGTTTTTATGCCGCCCATGGAAACGACGGCATGTAAAGTCAAGTCAGAGGGACTTGACTTTACATGCCGTCGTTTTTGCCATTGGAAAAAACCGGCCAAGTGCGAGTCGAATTTGCGCATGAAGGAAAATCAAACGTACTTATTAAATAAAATAAGTTTGTGCCGTGTGGTATCCGGCAGAGTAGAATAGAACCAACCCATTACACTCACGGGTGTCGTATAAGGCGACTATTGTCTGAGGCAGAACACCTTGCGCCTCCATAGACCTGAGAATGGGCAGCAGCGTTTTCTGTTAGTCTTTCATCACTGCGATCTCGAATCCTCCTGCCAAGCGTGGAGAATACGGCAAATTCCTCCCATCATGGGAGAGGCTTATGTCCAGCAGTGGACGTTATGGGCGGTTGTAGTAGTTGTAGTATTAAATAAAAAATATACCCATAACCCACATACTTACAGACGGTTCAGAGAACAGCTTCATTTTCTACATCTTCATTTACCTTGTCATATCCAGCTTCTCATATCATCGAACTCTCCAGATAATCACGTTAGGGGTAGGTCAGTTTGTTGGACGAGAGGGTGGGTTAGTTTCATGCTGGACAAATTCCTAACGTTTTGAATATCTCATTTGGATGCAGTACCTGATATTCTGCTCTCAAGCGAGTCTAACTTAACGTATTTTAGTGAAAGCTTAGACTTTGCTTCATTTCTGTCGTTTTGTTTTTGAGTTGTAAGTAGTTATTACGTTCAAGTTCTTTATTTCGTCTTCTGTTTAGACGTTCTTTTGTTTCTTATCTTTATATCAAACTATTGCCCTTCCATTAAAAGTATGGATGAAAGCAATTTTGACAAGGTTTTTTTTTGTACAAAAGTAATAACAACATTACATGCCATCCAGGCTGTGTTCACCACCGGAGTTTTATGAAGATTCTCAGACGGTTTATGGAGGTTCTCAGTCTCCTATGCAATTAAGTTTGATTATTATTTTTTTATTTCGATGATAGTATTTATTTGATAGTGTACGGGGTCAACCACCGTACAGTATGTTTACCTGGGCCATCATTATTGCGTCACCCGTTTAGTATGTTCTATCATTTATATTATTGCACTTACACCGCAATAGTCAGTACGTAATTCGGCGACATACCGTGCGCGTGACTCATAATCCCATATCGTTCATCATACTCTAGTATAAAGTAATCTTAATCTTATATTTGTGGAAACAGACAATACAGTGAATTTATTAACCCTAAACTGACTTTCATCTCTTATTTCATCCTTTAACTATCTATCTTATCTCAACCCCGAACAGATAGTTTAAAAACATTCCTAGGAACTAGTATTACCAGTGTTTTCATTGAATTTTGAATGATTGTTGTCACCCTGTATATTATGTTTTTGAACAATAATTGAACAAAAAATAATTAAATCAACATTGAATTATACATAACACAACAAAGTACCAATTTATTAACCATATGTATGTTCTAAACTTCACCAAATAAGTACAAAACATAATCCTTTGTTCTCCATGTCCAGTTTTCTAACATAATATTGTTCTGCCCCGTCATACAACCTACCTCGAAGCGTCCGACCTTAACTATGTGCTTATAAATGAGAACAAACTTTGAATTCACGCTTAGCTCATTATATGCTGAAGTAGTTAGTTGGATTAGTTAGCGAAATGTAAGTAACTGTTTTAAACAATGTGATTATTACGACATTGTCTGGCCTGAATTCATTTAGTGGTTTTAGCGAGTGTTCGCAAGCGTGACTGCTTGAGGTCCTGGGTTCGATTCCCGGATCAGGCAAAGTGTTATTGGGTTTTTCCATCAGGAATTGCTCAGTAGCAACCATGGAGTCTGGATTTGTGCTCGGTTGATGGCAATAGGATCGCCCTCTATGTATGTTACTGTGGGTTACTCTCTTGCTAATAATGCTCACACCAAATAATTTTAATGCGTACATTTTTATACAATTTTTCATTACTTTCTATAAGTACTTGCCTTTACATTAGCTAAACGAGTAACGAGAAATAAGTTTTTAGAACTCGATAGAACTGCTAACTAGTATAAAATAAAATAACTTTTCAACCAGCCACTGAGCTTCATAAAGGTTATAAACTGCAAAATAATATTTTAACTAAACGAGTGAATATTTTACTCTATTTTTTAATCAGTTAGAAGCAAAATATTTAGCTTCTTGTTGATTTTACCTACATTTAAGTTAGGAACGCGTAAGAACATAGTACTTTTCTCTCGGTAAAGTACGGTAATAACAGTGGCGTGCAGTGTAGTGGTGGGGCCAACAATACAGAAAGCCTGTAAGGAAGGCAGACTGTTTAGAAAGGCATACAATTAACGAACCTCCAGATTTAGCTAAATTTAACGGCATAAAAATCACTTTTGATTGCCAAAATTAGTAAATGATCACCAAAATTAAGGCGGCTCCCCGAGCAAATGACCTTGAGCGAGCAGTTTTTGGAGCCTACTCCTCTTTATCCAAAAGAAATACCAACTAATAAAAAATACATTAAATTACTACATATTCTTGACTCCAAAATTGTTGTTTCATTTTTTTTTTTAAGTTGCTTAATGTTTTGTAAATCCCCTCACAACGAAACCACAGAAATGAGAAATAATGATTTATAAAATGCTACTCCTCGTAAAGTAACCATTATTTTGATTTGCTACTTATACTAATGGATAGGCAATTTAATAATGAACATAATTGTCGTTTTTTTTTTCCAAAAGACGTAAATTTGATTTTATAAAGAATAAAAACCACTCATTTCGCACAATTCGGCCTGCAGTGACTGACGTAACAACCATTTCGTAGTGCAAGCTGATTAGAACTTTATTCTAACAGTATTTCAAACGAAGTTTGAACCACCACAAATAGAGTTGCTAATTTTGCTCTTGAACCGCCTTAAGAGCCATTTCACGTTTTCGCGCAAATTTCTAAGACTTTAGTCGCCTAAATTACCATCTTAGAAAACATCCTGGCATTTTTGAATACATGTTAAAAATAGATCAGTTTTTCTTATTGACACTTAATGTAACACATTTACAAAAAACTTATTTGTTTACTATGTAGTGATTAATCTCCCACAACTAGTTTACTAAAAAATCTTCGCAGAGTCAATTTCAGACTCCTAATTCTATCATAAATATTTATAAATTTCTCTCAAAAAAATACACAAAGCATCAGACATATACTTTTGTCGACAAATAATGTCCTAGAATATCGATAATTAATAACATTAATTGGTAAAAAAATAAAGTCTTAGGTCAATTTTTACGTTTTATATTGCTATTTTATCGTGATTTTTTGGTTTGAATAAAGCGTAATTACATTGAAAAAAAAATGTAAAAATAAACTATGTTCTTTTACCAAACTAATTCCAAAGTTTTATTAAAATCAATTCGTTTAATCAGATACAATATAATTTTTAACATCACTCTAAATTAGAATAAATTACGACGCATAAGCGAGCACGGATTAGTACGGCCCGAGCGCCCATCGGCGAAGGACCTGTGCCATTTTTTTCCGCGTCCCGATTTTCGAGCGTATCTATCGTAAACGCATTGTTATACTACGACTACAACATTTTGATTCTCTTTGTATTTTTTTTCATTACGTTGGAATTTTGTTTATTAACAAGTATTATTTTAGTAGTTTGTAGATGAATTGTTATATTTCTGTTTTATTAGTTTTAGCAATGGGGCGTAAGGGTTATATTATCATTGTGTCAATATAAGGAAAGAATAAAAGAAAAAAGAAACAGAAGCGAGGTGGATATTAGTTTTATTTGCAATTCATATACATAGTTATCGATCACGTAAGGTACCCCGCGAAATTCAAATTTTCTAACGACTATTTCATTGATGAGTTGAATATAACTCCGCAAATCCATTATTTGCTACGATCGCGAATCATATTTTGTTCAACATACAACCTGACACTGACATATAAATTTTCTTTTCTTATCATATAATTATATCGACATGGAATACAGAACCGTAATTACAATGTTATTATTATTATTTTATTATTTATAGATGGCCATCGACACGGAAGAAGTTTATGAACAAAGCAAATAGATGCAATCCATGATATATCATAGGTACACCTACACAGAGTAGGTATCCTTAAAAAAATTCTTTCAACTCTGAGAGCATAATCAGTCGATCAAAAGTAAGAATATGGAAAAACCTCGTTACTGTGAAATACTGTAAACGCTTGAATTTAATGTATTTAAGGAACCAGAAAGAGTACTTATGCGCTTCGAAATGAAGATTATCATGTTTATCAACCTTCCTACCTACTAAATAATATATAATAAAAAGTATAATAATTATGTAATAGAAACATACACATAAAAAACATATTTACATAACATATATTTGTGTTTTATTAGTTTAGAAGGGTTTAATAGATAAAAGACTGAATAAATAAATTATCGTTTTGCCTAAATCTCAAACCAAGGTGCATTACGATTATAACGGCCCAAGATTGTTTAGTCCGTCTCGACACTCGCGCTGCACTGTTCGCGTTGTGTAAGTGTGGATAGCTACGCACACATACACAAAGCTGCGGTCTTTTACCTAAACTCGAGCGTTTGAATTTTGTGAAATGGCTCTTAATCCCCATTTTTATCGTGAAATAAGAACCAAAAATTTACTTTTTTAGTTAAAGACCACCAGAAATTGAGACCTGTTCGACGGAGCCCCGCTTAACGGGGCTCCTACTTCTGAATGGATTATAAAAAAATCCACACGGAATGTTTTATAATCAATGTCTGAATGTCAAGTCGGCCTAGGCAAAACTATTTTGTCATCAACCACTTCATTCAAATTTGGAGCTCAATTTACTAAATTTTGTGATCAATTGATATTTTTTAGGTGATAGATGTTAGTAGTCACAAAATTATTTTTGGTGGTCATTATATTTTCCCCCGTTTAGGAATCCCTACTAGAAACCCTAACATCTTGAAGAGTAGTAGGTTTTAGTGCAAGCCAAGCTTTTTAGACTTGTATAAAAGTACCGCCACTAACGTTAAGCGTCTTACAGTACTGTGTATTAGATACTCACTATCAGGACACACTTATTAAAACTAGTTACCCTGTTAGAAAATGAATATACCGTTAAAAAAACATAACATTTATGTGCGTTTAGTTTTTCTGCTGAAGATTTTTCACTAACAGTCGTTGCAGGTAGTCAGTGGCCCGAAAGTCTAACAACCAATCTTACTAAGAGACGACCGTATTACCCAGTACCAACTGGGTTGTGGATCAAATCAAATCAAATCATTTATTATTTTGCAAACATGGGTATAGGTAGGTACTATCGGGGTCTTTTCCGCCTGACCATTTTAAATTTTTTTCGCTTGAATCATGCGGAGGCGCCGAGCGGGGCTAGAGAGCGTTTTTATGTTGCGAGTGCAAGCAAAAATGAGCTTAGTGGTGGTCAGGTGGGAGTGTCCTCGATAGTGCATAGATGTTGTATTATAATAAGATTCTCCACAGTTTGCCGTCACATGGGCATGCAAATACTTGGAGGTTAGATAGGCAGTTGCTCCTTATAAAATACTGGTATTAAGCTGCATCCGGTAAGACTGAAAGCCGACCCCAATGAATTTGGGAAAAGGCTAAGCAGATGATGAGTTTCCCTACTGTATTTTATCTATTTGCCAATCCATCACGACGTCTAATTTTACGTACAAAACAAAAAGTAACTTCACTTTTCTACGTCCAAACATATTCTAATTTCTTATTAATTAAATTCCTCCCGTGAGGGGACTTAATCCATTTTGTAGCTTACTAATACGTGAGCAAAGACAACCCACATCTCCGTTTTGACGTAGGTACGCGTCTCCTAGCTAAACGTGAATTTATTTGCATATAATTATTAACAATGCGACGGCCCCTTAATTTACCTGGATATATTATGCATTGAACTTTAATTATTTAGGCTTCTGAGAATTTAATTGTAATTAATGCTTTTAATTTTTTTTTTGTTATGTGTCTCAAAATCCTGTAACAAATTTAATATGAATTATTTTTAGCGCAAGCAGTGAGTAGAAATCATAATTATCAAAAGTTTTGATTAGTAATATGCAAAGACCATTTTGTCTATTCTCCTATTAAAAAAAATCACATCAAATTATTGAATAGGTCACGAAGCCACATCTAGCAACTAAGTTTTAGATAGAAAAACTCACAAACGTAAACGGAAAAACGCGCTACGCGCCGCGTGATGCGCCGCACAACGCGCCGCCCGACGCACCGCCTGACGCGCCGCTCAACGCGCCGTAACATACTGTATGCTGTATATTGCCCGCGGCTTCACCTGGTTGGTGGTAGGAAATTCATCATCATCATTTCAGCCGAAAGACGTCCACTGCTGGACATAGGCCTCCCCCAAGTGTCGCCACATTGACCGGTCCCGTGTGACTCGCATCCAGCGGATTCCCGCAACCTTCACCAGGTCATCGGTCCACCTAGGGGGAGGCCTTCCAACGCAACGTCTTCCGGTTCGCGGTCGCCACTCCAGAATGTTTCGGCCCCATCGGCCATCCGTTCTGCGAGCAATGTGCCCTGCCCACTGCCACTTAAGTTTGGCAGTTCTTCGGGCTACGTCGGTAACCTTGGTTCTCTTGCGGATGTCTTTATTTCCAATACCAGTATGAATGGTCCAATTCCCACAGTATCTAGACAAAATTTTAATGGGGTTCTGCATCACGAATTTCTTAAAAGCAGCTACGAAATCTGGATTTGAACTCAGTTGATGACAATAGGCTCGCCCCTTATTACATGTGACAAAAATATGTACTAGTGTAATGTGTACTAGTATACCTCTGTCTAACAATTTGGGAACATCGGGCGTGATGTTACGTGGTCAGAATAAATAAAAATCGGAGCAGTCTTTGGGGACTGCCGATAGAAGTGAAAACAAAAAGTACACAGGCCCCGGCCCAGTCGTAGCACTGGTTATGCCCCGCGCATGCCTATGTGGTGCTACGCCGTAGCGGATGCTACGAGTGCTACCAACGGCTACGAAGCGTGACCATACGTTACGTTACGTGACGATGAGTTCAATGTTTTTCCTTCACCCAAAAACCGCTCAACGCGCCTAAAGAAGTTTTCACTTCAAAAATATTTTCAAAGTTTTATGAAAAATGCCCAATATACCAAAAAAACATGGTATGTGTGTAGTTTAAAATTGTAACATATTCCAAAAAAATACCAGTTCCCACATTGACGTACAGACGTACGTATCAATAACGGAACACGGCATGGTTGATAACAGTTCGTCGGAATGGCAATGTTCAATTC
Source organism: Xestia xanthographa (assembly GCA_905147715.2). Classification (NCBI taxonomy): domain Eukaryota; kingdom Metazoa; phylum Arthropoda; class Insecta; order Lepidoptera; family Noctuidae; genus Xestia; species Xestia xanthographa. Next base: position 21,932,848 of record LR990653.1, on the reverse strand, counting down.
CCAGCAGTAATAACTCGTAAATTTATATTACGCCGCTGAACAAGTTCAAACACATTATCTATGTATGTATGGGACACTTTACACGGGTATATGGTTGGTGTATGGTTTAATTTAGATCAACTGTTCAAGTTGGGTACTTGACCAGTTTAGTATAATCAGAGTTTAATGTTCCCACTGCTGGGACATAGGCCTCCTCTAACACGCGGGCAACATCTGACACGCGGGCTCAGTGTGGGTTAATAGATGTAACATGGCACATATTGTGACGTGCCGGTTGGGTAGGGTAACCAACAGGACCCTATTACTAAGCCTACACAGTCCGTCCGTCAGTCTGTCTGTCAGCAGGGTGTATCTCATGATCCGTAATAGGTAAACAGTTGATATTTTCACAGAATGTGTATTTCTGTTGCCGCTTTATGAAAAAATAATAAATTTAAATTTAAAGGGGCTCCCCTACTACGATGGCACGGAAACTTTAATGCGTGAGTCCGACTTGCACTTAACCAGTATTGTTTTCATTTCGAGAGCAATATGGTGCAGAAATACATTTCTCAAAGTAAAATGCCTGCCTGAGCTGAAACCCACAATTTAACCTACTACGCGTAAATTAGAAGCCTATACCTAACAGCCTCTTATATTACAGTAGGCATAAAAAACTTCCATGCATCACCTTTTTACCCCACAAAAAACGCAATTCTGAACACAACCCACCTTCGAACTTGCTTCACTTACCACACTGTCAGCTGTCAATGTCAGAATCAAAACTTTTCATGTTCACTGCGGATACAAAAAGAGAATTCAATACCGCACTATTTTTTGCAAAATAACCTGCCGAGCGAAACTTACTAACTGTATATTGTAGATGCTTCCATCGTACTTGCTGCTCTTTAAAGCATTGCACTAAACACTACCTAATTAAAATAACTTGCCTCATCACTTAACTAAAGTCAGTGGAAAAATTTGGGGTGAGCTATCAAATAAATTTAAACAAAGAACATTTTCAAGGATAAAGAGCAGAGTTGGTACGAATCGAGTTGAGTTGCGTGCGATTGAGGAGGCTTAAGTCCAGCAGTGGAATGCTGTAGGTTGATGATGATGATGATGACATATTCAAGTACCAAAGTTTGACATAACTAAGCAACTTTCCACTAAATAATATATTATTTTGTATTTATATAAACACACATAAAATCAACTCAAGAACCACATCAATGTATCTATTACCACAATAAAAAAGTTGGGATGAGGCTCCGAGTCATTAAAGATAAAGATAAAGATAACTTTACTTTGCAAATATGGGTAATCTCAAACGCTGACAAAAAACATATAATAGTACAGCCATATTTTACCACGTAGGCATGCAAAATATTTAAGAATAACAACTTATAACTAAATACAATTTTATAATTTTTACACACTAAATACAATTTTAAAATATCAACATTTCAATTTAAACCTTGGCGCCAATAAACAAAATACTTTTCAAATACCAAAGTTTTCAAAAGCTATCGACGTCGACTATTCAAGCAGTTGACTAACGGACTATAAGCTCCTCAAACTGAACTTGTGACACACATTGGTAACAAAATCTCAATCCGCTTGTGTAGTACCAACTTCAACGTTAATCATGTATAGAAATTTCACCTGCATACAAGTCCTTTATCGGAACGTTTGAGTCGGTTTATAGACTTACTTGATACGGTTGAATAGCAGTTGCTGAAGATATGATTACAAGGTAAGATTATAGTAAGTCACTACAATAATAGTGTTGTAGTGATACCTCATTCCATATTGTTAATTTGTATTCTCAGAATTTGTCCATTTATCGTAACGTAATGGTTTATTTGGGCCTCAAAAATAATTGTTACTGTAATATAAGGATCACGTTGATTTCAGCCGATGGGTTTTCTGTGACATTTTAATTCGACGTTCACATTTATTGTTCAATAAGATATCATTAAAACGCAATGAATGTGGTATTAAATAAAACAAATAAAATAAAAATAAAACATGAGAAAAAATCGTAGTCCGCGGTCGTAGCACTACCTACGCAAGCCTACGCCGTAGCCACTTTCGTAGCACGGCAGATGCGCGAGCGCAACAACGCAAGGCCTTTATAATAAACTACGAGTAGTAGTGTTCAGAAATATTATAATTAATTTATTTTTTCATTGATGTTGCTTTTTTAATTCCATAAGCTTAATCCTATAGTATTTATACGTTTTCCTTGTATTAGTAAATTCTACAAACTAACTAATCCTCTCAAATTCCTAAGAATACCTGTAAAGGCTGTATTAGTTACGTACCCTCCATCTGTTCCTAACTAAAAACAGTACTTACCGTTTCTTAGTATTTTGGGTGGATTGACCTCCCAATAACCAATTAGGCCCGACCCAATGTTTCAAGATGTACGTAAACAAAATTTATTAGCACTTAAATTGGCCATTAACGGTAATCCCCGTTTACAAGCCCAACACAGTTCCGTAACTATCAACTCCCATTTTTCATTTCTCAATCTGAGTTAGATAAACTTTATTTTATGTCTAGAAAAGTTTATAAGATAGTGTTTTTTTTTTTATTTTAGTGGAGACTAGCTGTTGCCTGTGACCTTTGTCCGCGAAAATTTGAAATTGTAATAAAAATAAGACTTTCCCTATTTAAATCGAATTTTGTTAACAATTACAAGTTTTTTTTTTGCACGGAACCCTGATCCTTGTTCTAAAATCAAAGTAGCCTTACAATATGCCTATAAAATAGCGTTACTCTTTATAATATTAACTATTTGTCAATGAAGTCCCGTCAACATCAGTTCAGCCGTTTCGGAGATCAGCCGGAACGAACAGACAGACAGACAAAAATTAAAAAAAAGTATATTTGCTTTTATGCAGTTCTATTTTGCTGTTCTCGAACCCACTAGAACATTTTATTGACTATGCGCATGCACCACAACGCACGGTTTACGGTCAAGAGTCACCGCCACGAGTACTAAAACGTTATACCATCAATATTAGATGACCCGTCGCTACTGTAGGCACGTGCACGCTCAAATGGACTTCATTACTATTATTTTTAGGTATATTTTTATTTGAGTGTTGCTTCTCTGACACTGGGATAAGTTTTTGTTTTTAATTTTGAGTGAGTTTTACAAAAGTTCTGAACATTTTTAGAGTAGGTATTTTTTTGTAGTTTTATTTTTATTCATCAATCTTTGAAAGTCGTTATGGATAGTTAAAAGTCTGAATAAACAATATTGACAAGTGGTAGACAGTTACTGAGCTGTGGTGATTGGATAGGCAGTTGTTAATCTAATGTACTGATATTTATCTGCCTCTAGTTAGATTGGAAATCGATCTCGTTGTAGTTGGGAAAAGGGCAGATAATGACGCTATAGAATTATATATTCTAATATATTTATATTATATTATTTTACTATTATTATATATTATATTTTATTTTGTTTTTATCAAATCTTTTTCATGTTTCCTCAGCTCACTTGAAATACAACATCACTAGACATTCTGAAGGAGAATGTACCTAAAGGGTGTAAATAGACTCTTAACGAAGCCGAAAGGCACTTACATTGTTCTCCTCATTACTGCGATCATTTTTATTCAGACACACATGTCATGCACAAACACACACACACACACACACACGCGCGCGCACGCAAAGAATGTTTATATCTATGGTAGTAAATACATAAAAAATTGCGCAGAGTTATTCAGTTTGATGTACAGAATGCTTGGTTGACGGGTTCGTGAAGAGTCTGTTTACACCCTGTTTGTACTACCGAGTTCAATGACTACCAATTTTCACCCTTATGCCCTAAATAATAAGGCTGGAAAGGTGGTCAACCGTCAGTGAATGCAGTGGTACTTAGATATCACGTTTGCACTGTGATCTAGTACCACAACAACAGTCTCTATAATAAACAAATAGATAAAACTGTGTCACAACCACAAGCACTACATAACCAACATAGAAAAATAGGCAACATTAAAAAACCTTGTTAACAGACTACACGTTACATGCAATTGGTAACTCTAGACACAAAAATGTTCGCAACGTCAACACGTATGACATTGTTTTTAGTTTTTATAATAGTTTTTCGATGACTACTAGAACGCTTGTTGTGTCACGCTCGTGTCATGTTTCATTGTGAAACATAGGTAATAAAAGCTTATAAAATTCAAAAGTGTGTCAGTTTTTATTATTTTGTTAGTACAGTAAATGGGAATAAAATATCGTCAGGTTTATGCTACATGTACAGTCGGGGTCTTGTCCGCCTGAACATTTAAAAAAAAATTCGCTTAAAACATGCGGAGGCGCCGAGCCACGCCCCCTTGAAGTTTGGGCCTATTAGGAAAGCCCCAACTTTGGCGCGCAAAATAACAATAACTCTCGTTTGGCGTGCGTCGTCAGTGCGCTTGGCCGATTCGGTATCTTTTCATTCATTATTTCTATACAAAGTCAACGGGGCGGGGCTAGAGAGCGTTTCTATGTTGCGAGTGTAAGCAAAAATAAGCTTAGTGGTGGTCAGGCGGGAGTGTCCTCGATAGTACATATTATATAAGGTGGAAACGGTAAACGGGGCAGTAAGGAGAGCTAACCGTTGCAGCGACATGAAAATGGTCTTAGGACACTATCCATAATTTTTCGTGAAATTTTGATCCCCATTACACATTATCGAAAAAATGTACAGTTAGCAAGAAAATGGCCATTTTACACAAACATTTTTTTAATGCCAATCGATCCTGTTTGTAATACTAATCAAAAAGTTATATCGGACCAACCCAGGTTGGAGTACTAAAAAAGTCAGAAAATGCAAAAAACTTTACCCATAGATTTTGTTTGAAAGATTTTTTTAATGTTAATCGATCGTTTCTAATACTGATCAAAAACTTTTACCGGACAAAGTACACCGGTAAAAGTTTTACCGGACCAACCACCGTTAGAGTACTAAAAAGCCAGAAATCGCAAAAAACGTAAAGTTACATAGGTACCTACCTGTCTTCGTGACCTATTTTTTTTTGTACCTATTTCAAATTTATCTTAAGAACTGCAATAGTTTCGAGTGAGTTTTTGATCAGAAACAGGATCAATTAACATTAAAAAAAAAATCGGGTGGAAACGGTAACGGCCGTTTTCACCCTGTATACTTAGTGACTATTTTCTCGTCTTTGGTTTAATGGTACCACAAAGGCTACTGCTAAGCATGATTTCCTGGGTTCGATTCCCAGGTCGGGCAAAGTGTTATTGAGTTTTTTCTCTGGAATTTCTCAGTAGCAGACCGGAGTCAGGATAAGCACCCAGTTGATGGTCGGCTCCTATTAAGTAGGTGTTTACTGCAATTAACGCCATCTATTGAATCGTTGCAACAACTCGCCGATCGGTCAATATAGTAAACGTCAGTGCCACAGACAGTATAAAAAACGCAACACCTTCCGTGTTCCAAACCTATATTTTTTATCTGTGTTCTTTTCGTAATATTATTTTTAATCTGTACATTTTTTGACATATGGGAGTAAACGGGTTGAAGAACGGGGAGACGGGTTGATTGATTGATTGAAATGACCTCATGATTTTCTCGTCAGTAGGACTTAATTAAATACGCAGACACGCGATAGGCACATCCAACCCTTCAGAAATTATAAGCTTGATGTTTTTTATGTAATATCCTCAGTTACCTTTTTGCTATTTTGGATCGAAATTAATTCAGATTGGGTCAACTAGGTCGGGTTGAGCATTATCAGGTTGGATAGCGAGCTACGAATTGGGCCTAATGATTGATTATAGGATCTCTCTTATCAAATTTAACCTAATAACGTCTTCGGGTTGCTGTGTACAATTACTTTTGTAGGTCCCTACAATGATTGATAGATCAACAATATAGGATCTGATCATAATTTTCTTGCCCTCATGACAATTTCTCCGAAATTGCAGCAGTAACATCGAAAGCACTATTTAACCTACACCATTAGACCTTAGGGGACCGGACTGCTTCTCCTTAACACCAGGTTTTCATAACCTAGCTAGGAGAGCAGTGCTCACCCACAGGTTTGTATATGGATATAGTTATACTTTTTTGTAAAACTGTATTTTTAACGTGCACCTACTACTATACCTTGTTTTGAGTAAATAAATTTATTATTATTCCGTTTTTTATTTACATTTACATTTTTAAGTATTTCTTAAAATAAAACGATACAAAAAAAAACACTTAAAAATATAAAAAAATAGTAGTCCGCCGGTGTCGGGAGCAGGGTCCAAGCCACCGGTGGTTAGGGCTGCAGAGACAGGAACCTCCTCACAATGCGAGCCGTATCGAGGAGTACTGCCTTCTGAATCAGGCCCTTGATCCAACCGCCTAAAGAGAGCTTCGATAGATGGTCATCGAAGCTCTTGGCTATAAGGCCATTGGCCGTCACGACAATCGGCACAATGATAACCGAGTTCATATTCCACATGCCGCGAACCTCGTGTGCCAAGTCGAGATATTTTATTTGTTTCTCTTTCTCAGCTTTCACGAGGTTCTCGTCATGCGGAATGGTAACATCGATTATCATTACGCGGCGCGCTGATCGGTCCATCATCACTATGTCAGGCTTATTGGCGACAATAGTTTATTATTATTAATTTATTATTGGGGTCGGCGCAGCATGTCTTCCTCTTCCATAAACTTTAATAAGATGTCATCTTTTGTAGTCTTCTTCTTTATCGTGTGGTTATATAGTACTTGATGTCAGAGTTGCCGTCCAAGGGCCTCTGACTTGGCTTGAGAGACGCAACGGCGTCCTCACCTTCCGCCTGACGAAGGTCCTCACCGGACACGGTGTTTTCGGGAGGTTCCTGCACCGAATCGGGCGGGAGGAAACGCCCAGATGTTTCCATTGCGAGGATCGACCGGAGGACACGGTGAAGCACACGGTGGAGGTGTGCCCCGCGTGGGCGGAGTACCGCCGTGTCCTCGAAGCGGCGATTGGCGGCGGCGACCTCTCGCGTCCGGCCCTGGTGCAAGCCATGGTGTGGAGCGAGACGGAATGGGACGCCGTCACCTCCTTCTGCGAAGCAGTAATGCTAGAGAAGGAGGTGGCGGAACGTGAGAGGGATAGAACCTCTCAACGTCCCGGCCGCCGCGGGAGACGCCCCGGGCGTCGGGGGCCACAACATGGCCCCCGGCCACCGTAGGCGCGGGCCTGTGGACGGTGGGCTATGGGCTAGCTCGCCGTCCGTCCGTCTCATGACGCCAGGCCGTGTCGACGGCGCGTTCGTGTTCCACGCGCGCCTCAAAGAGAGTCAGCAAAAAGGAAGGGGTCCGCAAGGACCGATGCCTGCCGGGGTTGCGGGACTGTTCGAAAGAGATACCGTGGCCCCGGAACACAAAGGGCGATGAAATAAGATGGATGGAGTTTATTCCGTAAAAGTCTGACACTCACTCCTGCTCCGCCCAGAGCGGGAGGAGTCATTTGATGATTACCAATCCGAAAACAAACAAAAAAAAGTGCCTCTGACTTGGTTTATGGCGCCAATTTAAGAAATATCTCTCAAGCATGTTAGTTTCCTCACGATGTTTTCCTTCACCGAATTTGCAAGTGATAATAAACCACACATACGCTGCACATGAATCCGAGAAATCACAAGTGCGTATCTTGGGTTCGAACTCGAAACCTGTGAATTGGCAGTCCGACGGTCACACCACTAGGCTGTCACTGCTATTGCTATCCCTTTTTAGTAACATCAGTTATCACACAATCCACCTTCCTAAATAATACCAATATTACACGTGTATTTTCGCAATATTCAGTTCATTATCGAACGTTGTTTTTCCGTATAAAACACTCAACAACATAACATAAAATATGAAAGGCTGCACAACACTACTCAGTGATGCGTCAGTTTTCGATGCAAAAGGCCGTTCGCCGGGAACTGGTTGCCGCTAGAATTTCCCTATCCATATTTGATCGGATTTACTCGACAACACTTACCTCGTCCACAAACTCTCGCCAAGGTGCTTTATATTTCAAAAAATTCTCTTTGGCAGCCATATTTGGTAGACTAGAAGATTTGGTACTATGGTGAAGGTAATCAGTGGATATTGTACTCATTTTATGGACTGCTTGGTGGGTTATTAAGGGGTTTTGTGCGTTTTATTCTTTATTAGAATGGTTTTAAGGCATCTAATCATTCTGTCTATCTGCTAACAGCTGTCCTGGGTTAGTTTCCATTAACACCAAGCTTGAAGGATCATCTAGTAGAAGTTGAAGAGTTTGTTGCTTGAGCGCACTAATCTCTTGGAGTACTAGATGGATTTGTTTTTTTTATGCATTTGATAGCTCAGTTATTGAGGAAATTCATCACGCTACGACGCCCTTAGGAGCCAAGCTGTGGGAGAAACCGTGACACTCAATAAGCCAATTATAAATGGCTATATCCAAGAGAGACTCCAAAATCTGTAAAGATATGAATAGCCTTAACACTGTTTTACGCTTTCACGGTTTATAACTATACTTAAAATGTCACTTACGGGACATTGGGCGTATCGGGAGCTCAAAATCAACAATAATCACGGAAGATATCCCTTATGTAATGTCTGTTTAAAAAAAACATGGTTTGTCAGCGTTTTATTAAACTGTTTTCTATTTCTCGTATAGACTACCGACTACACCTAAATCATCTCACTGTTTACTTCCACTTCACCGGCCGAATACGATTTAAACAACAGACTTATCAAAACTGCATTATTCATAGCGATTGTGAACTATTAAATCTGTTGGGTACAGCAATAAGCCACGGCACTAACTTACTATAACTAACTGCAACTTGATTCCGAGCTACCAGATCTGAAGTCTCTAGTTTATACTCGGTTACCAAGTTTCATTCAAACATTACTTCATCTAATATTCTCGCTAACGTTGTGTGTGTTTGAATTCATTGTCTTTCGTCTGGTTCTTAAATAATTGAAGGGTTTTTTACAATAACAGCACAACTTTTTAGCAACAATTTTACATGAAATAAAAAAATGTTCTCCAATCCATATTTTTCGTTTAATAACTTAGAAATTTTAATCATTTATTCATGTTACTGTATTGCATTGAATATGTAACATTTTTTATTATTTATACCTACTGTTATGGAATAAAATGATAAAATGTAGTTTGTACTAGTGTTCTTTTTGTAAAAAAAAATGCATTAATGTTATTTTTGTAAAAATAAAAGAAAAAGTTTGGAATGAAAGACATCTAATTAATTTTTTCACAAAAACTACTTAACTGCGTTCACATACGTCGTTTTTGTAAAATTCGCACGCAGTTGTGTAGTTTTTATAAAACATATGTTTTTTTACAGTGTGATTCTGTGCTAAATAAGCTGTTTTTGTAAAATCGAATTAAACTGTCTAGTGTAACTTTTTCCATAGATCATATTGCCATCATTAAAAAAAAAACCTTAAAATTGTTAGTTACGCAGTTTTTGTAAAAAACCCTTCAATTGGTTTAAGTAGTAAAAGATTGTTTAAGACCATTTCTTTTTGTTTCTTTTAAGTGGGACAACATTTGGAAATCCGAATCCATACGAAATTCCGAGAATCTTTATTACAAAACTTTAGGTCTATTTTTTTTTTATCTTTTTTGGCGTACTTAATTACATGTTGATCAATCAAAATTACATAGTAATTCAATCTTGTTTAGTGTCGTTCGCTCAACGTAGTATCACCGGATAATTTGTTATTTGATAATTTGTTATCTCTCATCACCGATTCCATAATTTTACCAATAAAAATAAAACGAGAAGGGCAAAGCACAAAATTGAGAAAAAACCACAGCAATAAACAAACTTGCAAAAGAAGGATCATTAAAACATTAACTGTCCTTTTTTAACACATAAAAATGCTTTCCCCAATTAACTCACCTGTTTAATTTCATCAAAACATTTCACAAAAATTCCTCGAGAGTCATTTCTTTCAAGGCGATTTGTACTAATTAAGCCTGTTTACTCTTCTAATTATCTCGTGAATATTCACCGGACGAAATCACTCGACCCCAAAATTGTTAGAGATATTGTTTGTTTACTCTCCAGAGGCCAGCGGGAAAACAATGAATACTTTTTTTGTAAGCACGAGGCGATGGGAGCAGGTAATGAATATGCTGGAACAAAGAGCCCAATGCGGGGGCTCATTAGGCATTCAGTCGTTGTGCCTGCCTTAAAAATCATTTACAAAAGTCTTGATGAATTTTGGCCCTGTTTATTTCAAAGAAAATTGTTTAACATTTTTATTATTGTATTTTTTTTTTGAAGTTGTCCGTTTACATCACGTTTATTAAAGTTGTGGCATGTAATGTTACGAAACAACAACAACAACAACAGCCCATAACGTCCACTGCTGGACATAAGCCTCTCCCATGATGGGAGGAATTTGCCGTAATCTCCACGCTTGGCAGGCGGATCGGAGATCGCAGTGATGAAAGACTAACAGAAAACGCTGCTGCCCATTCTCTGGTCTACGGAGGCGCAAGGTGTTCTGCCTCGGACATTAGTCGCCTTATACGACACCCTTGAGTGTAATGGGTTGGTTCTATTCTACGGAACATTACAATGAATTTTCATAACGAATTCTCAACTTGGATTTGATGACAGCTAGCTGTCTGGGAAATGAGGGAAATAATTGTTATGAGTAGTGGAACGCAGATAATAATGTAAAGGCACTATGTTATTTTAGTAGAGATATATTTTGTGGTTCAAACTTAACACAAAAATAACTTCTGCGTACCGAGTTGCTACATTCTGAGTATTTCCACAATTTCCTACTTTTTATAAATAACTTAATGTAACATAACATCACGCCTGTAATCTCCGGAGGGTAGGGCAGTGGTGTAGGTACTTAAAAGTACACCTACATTTCACCCGTAATTTTAAAGTCTAATGTAATAGGGGCGAGCTTATTATCATCAACCAGGCCCAAATCCAGACAGCGTGGAAATTCCTGATTGAAAAAATCAATAACCACTTTGCCCAACCTGGGAATCGAACACATGACCTGATGCTCAACAGTCACGCTTGCAACCACAAAAACAACGAGGCAGTTTGATAAATAGAAACATTTAAATAGATTTATACAGGGTGTAAAAGACCTCATCAAGAAGCCGTCAACCAAGCATTCTGTACATCAAACTAAGTAACTTTACGCAAAAATGATTACTGGGAAACGACTTTTTTTTGGGGTGAAAAATCATGTTTAGCATTAGAATAATGTAACGCCCAAAATATTGTGCTGATGGATGGATTGAATAGTACGGGGGTCGTGGAGGTGTTTAAAGTAAAAATCTTACATTAGAAACTTGTCTTTAGAAAAAACTTGTCAAAAAGTTGGAAACTTGACCCCCAATATCTCCGTAACTAGAAGGTTCCCAGGTATAGTGTAGAACAAAAAATGATCGCAATGACGAGGAGAACAAGCGCTTTTCGGCTTCGTTAAGAGGTGTTTTACACCCTTTATAGTCGTATAAACAACAACGTTGAAAACAATACAGTTATCTCGTCACCAAAGTTTGAGATCCTGGATTTGAAGGACCAAAAACGATTAAGTGACAAAATTCAATTTGGCCGGGTCACCTTTTACCAGAACACTGAATTATGGACTTACTAAAAGATATTGAAAGCTTTCAGTGGAGTTTGCGGTGTAATTACCGTAAAATATGTAAATCGATGTAAACAGTTTACCTTGTTTACCTAAGGTAAAACATAATAATACCGCTCCATTGATGCTGAGGTCGTGAACTGAGAGAACAAAGGTATTCTAAGCTTTACGTTTGTAGTTCTACGATGTCAGTTTCATACGTTTTATTAAATTTTCTTCGCAATATCATTGTAAAGTGGGCTTATTAAGGATGGGTTTCGATAAAAGATCCATTGATTTTTGTCATTGGTTACTTTTTGTAACCCTTTTAAACCCCAGATATACCAAGTAATTCACTATTTAAAATCGGACTTTACCGATTATATCATGCCTAATTGGTCCGTGAATGAGTGACCATCCGTTACATACCATTAACTTTCGTGCTCCGTCGGGGATTCCACGCAAACCTATTACTCCACTCTGTCCTCTGCAATGAGAAGAACGGTGTTAGGATCTAACTCTCCATGTGCTAGATTCTGTAGGGTTTTAAATAGTTGTAGTGATATGGTTGATTTTCACTTTGATTCTCTCAATAAGCAAAAATTTTAATTTTTGAACTGTTTATCAGACTTGTTGTAAAAGTTTTTGAACTGTGTATTTTTCAAATAAATGATGCTTTTAATACTTAGCCTATAAGTTATTGATTCATAGTTGTATATTTTACTGAGTTTATATGTAAAATATTATGTAGCTTACGATATTACTTATTATTGTTTTCTTTTTGTCCGTGTGGTGTTTACCTTTAAGTAATTGTTACACTGTAGAGTTTAAACGCATGTTTATATTCGTTTGTAATTTAGTATAAACAATTGTGGGTAGACCATAAAATTAAAATTAAAAATAGAATACCGTGTTTTTTCCGTGCCTCGGAAAGCACTTAAAGCCGTTGGTGCCGGCTGTCAATTGTAGATCTTTGGCAGTTGTTATAGGTAGTCTGGGGCCCGAAAGTCTGACAACCAGTCTAGCAAGGGATATCGTAATACCCAGTACTAACTGCGTTGTGGACACTGTAGGTCGGATTGGCAGTCACTCCATGTATTCAGCTGCATTCGGTTAGACTGGAAGCCGACCCCAACATAATTGAGAAATGCTGCTATTTTACATGGAGCGTCTGCTTATCTGACCTCCACAACCCAGTTAGTACTGGGTAATACGAAACCCCTTGGTAAGACTGGTTGTTAGACTTTCTGGCCACTATCTACCTGTAACGACTTTCAAAGATCTACAAATGACAGCTGGGACCAACAGCTTAACGTGCTTTCCGAGGTACGGAGGAAACTCGACGGCTGAAGAACGGCTTAATCTAAAGATCGACCCGAGCGGCTGTTATTATTTAGCCACGAGCTCATCCTTCATCCAGGTTATAAATACACAAAGTACCGTATAACCTCCAGGAAAGACTAAATTGCATCGTTAAACCCCCAGAGGTTCAAGTTTGACCACCGCACTGCGTTTAGTGATTGCAAAATTTAACTTTCAATTGAAATCTGAGCTTTTCCGCTTGTGTATACTCATATAATTTAAAGCTGCGGCAAAAGTTTGAATGGGGGTGGAATACTCTGAAAATATGACACTCTCTGTATATTGCATGGAGACTTAAAATGCATAGGTACAGTATATTTTCTCAGTTTTGAAGTCGTGACGAGGTTGGCAGTGGTTGTATAGGAGAAGAGTCACTTGTAACTTTGTTCTATGTAACATCGTTAGTGAAATATGTTTTTTTTTCTATTTGATACCTTACTACAGTACAGGACAGTTGCAAATTAATAATTCCAGGCTAACGGTGACAACGTTACTTTAAGAGAAAACTATATCCAGCAATAATATTGATTCTACATATTCCACAAGGTTAATAAAAAAATTAATAAGGTAAGACCAAGTTTTAAGACAACTTCATTGTTGTTTCGCCTACTACATTTCAAATAAGTCTAATCAAATCCAAGTCAAACATCATGTTAAACGTTTCAAAATGTCTACATACTTTAAATTATAGGTACTGACCCAAAAATATTTACGACAGAAAACGTTAAAAAGTAATATAAGTGCTTATTGAATAAAATATTTTGGGTCTCATTACGTACGCCACATGTCGCCGATATCCATATTTTAAGGTAATCACGCACCAGTTGTATCGTTCTTTTCAGTTACCCACATATGAGGTATATGGGTGAACAATAGGCTAGTTTCCACCACCAGTAAATTGCAAATCTATTTTTCGTCCGTCAGTTAGAGTATTGGAAAATAATGGACACGTATTTTTCTTGTTTTTTTTTTTTTAAATCATTGAATATTGACAAAGATAAAACGCATAAAACTCGGGAGTGGGCTCATGACGTTAGAAAGCACTAAAAATTATACCACGGCATGACGTATTGAGAATTTTAAAAGCATCGAATCTTCGTCAATTTACATTTACGTTACAAAAGAAAAAATACGGGTCAAATATTTTTTGATAATATAACTGACGAAGATGAGAATAGCGGTCATTGCCCTTTCCCTAATATCTCTTATATTAGGGAAAGGGCAATGACCGCTATTCTCAACTGGCACCAACTATAACACTGTTCTTGTCTTAGTGTATAAAAAATCGGTCATGCATTACTGGTGTATGCCCGTTAGGACCAAATGAAATGATTTCTTGTCTGATAAATTGTAAAGAAAATAATATAAACAATTATTATTTTAATGACGTCCGATCAAATTTTCGGCTCCATTTCATCTAGCAATTATTATCTTCAGAATAATAAAATTCAACGTAATTATTATGAACTAGATTCGATACCCAGAAATATGAACGTTCCCGAAATTATTCTCAGTAAAAAGCGTAAAATAAAGCCTTGTTGTGCCAACTTAATTCAAAAGGAACAAAATGTAATATTTTGTGCTTCGTAATTTACTTGTATTGTTAATGCGAATACGATATCTTGTAAATTAGCATGCTGCTCAAAATTCTGTTTGCGCAAAACTTCTTAGAGTTAGCCAAGTTGACTGAATGAGTGCTTTCGCGACGTAAGAAGTACAAATTCAACTTCTGAATGCAATCAACTGAATTTTTACGGTACTTAAGCTACACAGACTCTTCATAGCTGTTCTGCAGTACATTATGAAGGACTTACCATGGTCTACGCAAGGCATAAATGTTGACGGACATTTTCTGAGCCATCTTAGGTTTGCCGACGACATTATTATATTCTCAGAATCTCCTGATCAACTAAACAACATGTTAAACGACCTTCAGCAGGCTAGCACTACAGTTGGATTAGAAATGAATCTAGACAAAACGAAAGTCATGACTAACTACCACACGACACCTATTTTGGTAAATAACATCCCTCTTGAGTTCGTTGAAAATTACATATACCTATAGGCAAACAGATTTCCTTCAGCAAAGAAAGAAATACTGAAGAAGTAGACCGTAGAGTAGCAATCTCCTGGAAAAAGTACTGGGCTCATAAGGAAATATTCAAATCGCAGCTCCCATTGCCTACCAAGAAGATAGTTATGGACTCGGAAATCTTACCTTGCCTCACCTACGGCTGCCAAACTTGGACGTTCGACCTCAAAACCAGAAATAAAATCCAGACCACTCAAAGAAGAATGGAAAGAAGTTACCTGGGTTTAAAATTAAAAGATAGAGTGAAAAACATAGACATTCGCAAAAAAACTAACATAACAGACGCACTATCTTTTTTCTCTACAAAGAAAGTGGAACTGGGCAGGTCATGTAGCCAGGTACGCTGATAACAGGTGGACTTTAAAAACCATAAAATGGAAGGGACCTCGCGGTACCAGAGCGAGAGGCAGACCTAGTGCCAGATGGGTAGATGAAATTATGGCGGCAGTAGGTCGAGAATGGCTTGAGAGGGCTAAGGACAGGGAGAAGTGGAAATCTTTGGAGGAGGCTTTTACCCGAAGGGGGTCCATACAAAAGTAACAGTGAAAACTATTCGCTAAATTATTACCTAATACTATTATTATGATTTTTTATAATTTCATCGATTTTTTTATTATTTCTTAATGTTTATTATTGTCGGTTGTTGCATGTGTTAATTTAATGAAATTATTTATTGTTTGTTATTATTCATGGTTTTTAATGTTATCAATCTGATGAAGTTAGTTGGCGAATTATTATTATGATTGGTAATTTGATGGAATTTATTATTGTTTATTTTTTAATTGCTATTATTGAATTGATCAAATTATTTATTGTTTAATTGATTTTTGATGATTATTGTTAGTTATTGTTAATCTGTTGGAATTATTATCTAATGATTGCTGTTATAAACGATTATTATTTTTATTGATCTGATAGAATTAGTTAGCGACTATTGTAATTGATAGTTTGATGGAATCAATTATTGTTATTTTTTATAGTTATTATTGATTTGATTAAATTACTTATTTATTGCTGATGATAATTGTTAATTAATGTTTATGTTTATTTTTACTGATTATTGTTGTTACTTGTATGGGATTAAATAAAGCTTATTCATTCATTCATTCATTCATTCAAGCTACACAGGACTTCTACGTCTAAAAAACTGTTCAGAAAAAAAGTTAAATAATAAATTCTTTAACAAAAATTTTACATAATAGCAGGTTCCTTTACAATTCCGAAAGATTCGTCGAAAAGTAATTTGGCATTGTCTATTCGATTATATCTTTTTCAAAGTGTGAAATTAATTCAAATTAATTAGCATTCAAACAAGGATTATTGTTCTGGGAAACGCGTTTAGAATTTCTTAAAAATAAAACTCAAATACAATTGGGCGCGTTTATTAAGTTACTGAACTTTTCAATGTCCTTTATTTTGTTTTATTATTAGGCTGGTTGTTGTAAGTGGGACATTGGTTCTATCATTTTCTTTATGAAAATGTCCTTTCTTTATGGGAAAAAAGACTACTTACCTGATAGAAACCGAATCAATAAAATCAGTGAAATCGAAAGCCATCTTTCTTGCCTGAACCTTTACCAAACTCCATGAGGTTGTAAGGGCCCAGTAATAATGTCCTTGTAGTGTTACCTCTTGACCGAAAAACCTTTTAACAAAGAGCTTTAAACTAATAAAACACTGCCCAATAAATTAAAATAGACATCACAGCATGAACATGAAAAATATTTACGTTCTAAACCTACCAAGATCCCGCGTACTTTGATCGTAAAAACGGAGGGTTAGTGTGAGGGGTCGTGCGTATGCCTGGCCATATGCAAATGTAACGATAACACGCCTTAAGGGTCAATAAACTGTTACCTCCTCAGTTTTACGACATGATAAGTGTATTGCTTGTCTTATATCTTTGCCCGCCATTAGTTTTTGGGTCACGTTGCCTCTTACTGACGTTACGTATTGTTTTTGTTACAGATTGGACGACGGGATTTACTGTTGAGGTAAGGACTTTTTAGCTTCGGGCTTTTTGAAGGATTCAGATTTAATCAAAATATTGTGTGTTTTGAACACGCTCGTGTTATTTTACTTTAGGACGTTAAAAGTAAGTACTTTGGTACTGGTGTTTTATATAGAGTGCGTTCCATATTCGTCAGTTGTTAAAAAAATCGGAGCAATCTGGGGCCTGCCGATAGAAGTGAAAACAAAAAGTACACAGACCTCGCCCAAGTCGTAGCACTGGTTATGCCCCGCGCATGCATATGTGGTGCTACGCCGTAACGGATGCTACGAGTGCTACGAACGGCTACGAAGCGTGACCGCACGTTACGTTACGTGACGATGAGTTCAATGATTTTCCTTCACCCAAAAAGTGCTCAACGCGCCTAAAGAAGTTTTCACTTAAAAAAATAATCTATCTCATATAAAATAGTGCAATACTATGTAGTTAAAATGGACGAGACAGATAAAAATCATGTGCTGAAATATTAGGAATAATTTACGCGTCGATGTCTACACAGTGTATTTAACATCATTAAAAGAAACATTGATAGCATGAATGAAGCCATTGAATTCATTGAAAACAATGAATGATCATTGTTATTTGAAGATATTCGCTACAATTCCACTTGTAATTATAAAGAAAAGCTTACCAATATTGAAAAAAAAAATCAACAGGTTCAAGCTGATTAAATTAATGAAAAATATGCTTTCAATTCAGATGTTGCCATTGTGAGATCAAAACAAAACACTGCACGATGTTATGAATGAATGCGAAAATGAATACTTACTCTACAAAATAATGAAGGCAGGTTCTTTTGAAATTAACATTGAAATCGACGTGTTTATTATTATACAACAAGTGTGTTATTAGAGGAACAATAACGTGAAATACAGTTACAGCTTTTTTAATATAATGGGGCTACTCTTGACCTCAATCTTGTCCTGATGTCAGAGATGAGGTCAACGATGGAACGAGCTATCCCAAAATAATTTCTATTTTATAACCTTTATGGTGGTTGTACACTCTCGACCGAGAGTTGTCATTAAGTTTTTCCCGAGACGTCTCTCAGTAAATAGACAAACGACGGACAGCAAGCGAAGGACACCGAGGCTAGACGAGCGCTTCATCATATACTCTAGCACTTGTCCTGCCTCGGAGTGTCTCGGCGAGAGTGTACAGACATCTTTAGAATATTTTTATTTTAAGGAAACAAGCAATTATGAAATGATTAAAATATATAAGAACTATTCCAAATTATATAGCTATATCTGCCCAAACTAATTAAGGCGACTACAGGAGCTAAACGCGAGTTTTATAATGCAAAAAAGCATATGATTCACTGCAATAAACAAAACCAGAAAAAAATATGATATTCTTCAGGATATATGCTAGTACAATCGTTTTTTGAAAACAATACAACAAATTTCATTCCATAAAAAACCGGCCAAGTGCGAGTCGGACTCGCGCACAAAGGGTTCCGTACCATTATTATCAAAAAACCAGCCAAGTGCGAGTCGGACTCGCGCACGAAGGGTTCCGTACCATTATCTATACATTAGACAAAACGGCTAAAAAATCACGTTTGTTGTATGGGAGCCCCCTTAAATATTAATTTTATTTTGTTTTTAGTATTTGTTATTATAGCGGCAACAGAAATACATCATCTGTGAAAATTTCAACTGTCTAGCTGTCACGGTTCATGAGATGTATCTCATGAACCGTGACAGCTAGACAGTTCCGTTCAGTTCAGTTCAGTCCGTCTGTCACCAGGCTGTAGCCTGGTGACAGACAGACGGACAGACAGCGAAGTCTTAGTAATAGGGTTCCGTTTTTACCCTTTGGGTACGGAACCCTAAAAAAGCACGAAGTTATCTCATTTTTTTTTTTTTAACGAGTAAAAACCATACTAAAATACACGCGATCATCCTGATTTTTTGGCAAATAATTCTACAAGCAACTTATTAGCATCATAGTATTTTACTTTTTTATTCCAATCAATAGATTTTTGGTAAATCGCAAAAAACCACTCATTTCGCACTATTCCGCCTGCAGTGACTGACGTAACAACCACCTTTTAGTGCAAGCTGATTAGAACTTTATTCTAACAGTATTTCAAACGAAGTTTGAACCACCACAAATAGAGTTGCTAATTTAGCTCCTGTAGTCGCCTTAAAGTAATAATAATTTTAGAGCAAGTTGGCGTCATTCTTATATAGCGATTACACAATAGGTATTAGTCTGCCTTGTTTCGTACCTACGTATACGTTGAAACAATGTAAACAAAGTCACAAGAACACATAGGTAATATCACACAGCTGCTAACAGCTATTCAATACTCTTGGTCGAGATGTGATCGAGCAGAGTGCCACAGTTATGTGGCAATGGCATATTTGGTGGCAACCTCATATTAAGTGGCAACGTCGCGCGTCGTATTAGGGCCGTGCTCACGGAAATTGACGCAAGGATTAGTTCATCAACAATATTGATTGTCCTTGTATTGTAAACGTTGGGTAGGCCGCTATAGTTGTATTCGATTAATAGTGCTAGATCATCTAATTACTGTTTGGTACTAATTAGGAGGCTGTTAAATGAGAGAACTGAAATATTGAAAACCGGCCAAGTGCGAGTCGGACTCGCACACGAAGGGTTCCGTACCATTGACTATATTTAGTATTTGTTGTTATAGCGGCAACAGAAATACATCATCTGTGAAAATTTCAACTGTCTAGCTGTCACGGTTCATGAGATACAGCCTGGTGACAGACAGACGGACAGACGGACAGACAGCGAAGTCTTAGTAATAGGGTTCCGTTTTTACCCTTTGGGTACGGAACCCTAAAAATTAAACTAACATGTTTTTCTAAACAAAAAGAGTTCTTTACAGTGGTTAAAGTTAGACTATGGATAATGATAGTGACAGTCAATCTTTTTTTGTGGAAGTTACACCGATATAATTTTATACGTGGCTTTAAGAATTGTACCTAAAGACCTAAGTGAAATAAAGCTCACTTTCAAAACCTAAAAAAAACTTTAAATAAAACTTTAAACTATAAATTCTGTCTTAAAAACACTTTCCAACTTTAAAAGATGAACTGCCAACTGTAAACGAAAACATTAATATAAATGGCATCTTTGCCCACAAATGTTGACAATTAACGTGTAAGTCATAGTGCACTGTTGCCAGTTTTTGCCACTTCCACCATTTGTCTCCATTTGTCTGTGGAAACACATTATGGCACATAATGGAATAGTTCGCGACAGATTTTACGATACTTCTTGTTATTTGACGGTGGCTCAACTGAACTTTTTTAGATTGTTTTTTGAACAAGAATCCTTACGCTTTAATATAAGATAGCCAATGATATTATATAGTAAAAAGAGGTAGATATCGCACTAGCACGCACAAATTGTTGAGGACAAAGTGATACAATTGTTGCACTTTGATAGCTAGCTATCTCTTTCTATCTTATACGTTCCATATTATCTATCGCTGTCGTAGTTATAAATTACTCGCAACGATATCTGAACGCCATTCAGTATGAACATGGCGTATCTTCTTTATAATATCATTGAAGATAGCTGCATTATGTTAGTTCTTATTTTTATTTTATTTATTTAAATAATCAAATAACAATTTTAACATAAAATAAAATATTAATAACATCCATGTGCGCTAGATTTAATGCTAGTTAACAAAATAGGTAGGTGTTGCAAGTGTTGCAACCGGCATTGCTAAGCAAAGATTCATAATTTGCAAGAGTTTAAGGCTAAATGCCGTATTGTCTTTTAACCTGCTTTGTCCCACTGCTGGGCAAAGATCCCATCGTAACTTTTATCTTTCTATACCATATTTTTTTCAATTTCAATAATCTTTTTAAGAAGTTAACAAACTCTCGATTAACAAACTCGCGATCTTTTAAAATTATCAAACTCTCGATTAACAAACTCGTGATCTTTTAAAATTAACAAACTCTCAATTAACAAACTCGCGATCTTTTAAAAAATAAATAACAAATTCGATTGGTTGCTCAAGAAGCGGATAATAAGTCTTAAAACTTTAAGATCAGTAGTCACGGAAGCAATGAGTCGTAACATCCGTGTTTATACATCTGCACTGCAAGCGAGTAACGAACGAGGCAAAGGAAACTGGGGAGAAACTTCTACTTTTTTACAAGCGACTTTTTTTTTTCTTACGACGTTTTAACGCAGTCAGAATAACGTTTTCTCAAACGGTTCGGTTCTGCTTGTGGCAATAAATGCAGTAAATGTTTACTGTTGGAATTAAAAACTGATTCTTGTTTCTTTTCTAGCATTTGAATCAGTAAATAATTAAAAAAACTATTTATCAACTGATTGGTATTTTGATTCATGCGAAGACTTGAATCGTAGGCACGGCAGACAGAAAATTTTTGTACGGGTTTCTAATGCCTATGCTCATTTTGAAGAAGATTCAAAATAAATACGTTACGGTTTTTATAGTCGACCGTACATGAAAATGCATTAACGATTATGAACAAAACTGAGATTCATTAATGAACAACTACAAACTATATCTTATTCAATGCCTTGTGACCAATTAATAACGTTTATCACTAAATTAATACCACAACACATTGACGACGTGATGGTATGAAGGCATTAGTCTTGACGTTGGGCCGGTCTACCGAGACAACTATTGTTGCGTGATAGAGCTGTAAGCTCGCTTGAACGTCAATAGACGTTCGATGTTTAATTACCTCTCACAATCTCCATCTTCACGTAGCTCCAAACGTTTATCAACAATTAATCTACATTGTGTGCCCGTTTGTTATTGATTTTGATTTTCAGCAATTTAATCCTTATGGTTAAAATGGTCCTTCGAGCCGTATATTTCAAGAATTATTATCTGTACGGAGGTTTTAGCTCCGACATGTGTTAATGTCGAGAGGACTATTGTTGCTTGATAGAACCGCAATAGCACGCTTGGACGTCAATAGTCGTTTGATGTTTTATTATCTCTCAAACAGTCTGCGTCTTTACTATAGTTTATCAAAAATTTATCTATATTGTCTGCCCGTTTGTAATTGATAATATAACATAATTATTATGAAGGTTAAAATGTCCTTGAATCCGGATGCCGTTAAATAATTACCTAACGTTTGGTTTGTTCGTTGATTATAATCAGCCTGTTTATAATAAAGATTTACTGTGTTGAGATGTTGACGAAAACAAAATAGCCAACAATTTCACTTTATTTCCTTAATTCTTAATTGTGGCGCTTGACGCCGTAATGTGTCCAATAAACTCGAGTTGTACAACGAAATAATTATTTACACAGTGGACTCCACTCAACGAAATTGTGAAATCCGTCTTATCTAAATCCATAGAGCTGAGAACATCGCAGAGAGACAGACGATCCGATATTGCGAATTACGCTTGAGTGAAGTCTTTTAATTAAGGTGGGGTAGTACGTCAGTGCACGCCGTTTGGAACACCCCATCAATTTCTGCTTGACTTCTGATTGTTTGAAGCAAGCTCGTTAGCAAACGACGTACGGCCAACCCCTACAACCCTAGTGATAAGGGCCAAGGTGCAACCCTACCCACACAAGGAACAAGGTGCAACCCTAGACGGCCAATAACACGCACTGGGCCCCCGATATTGAGCCGGTTTTACCTTCATTCCAGTTCATTGTTTATGCTTGACGCGACGAGTAATTACTTATTTAATGGTGCTACTGAAGTAATTGTCACCTTTATTGCTGTAGGATAACGATGAGAGTACGATTACGCGATCGGTTTTTCAAGTGTTTATTTCTGTCGAAGTTTGGGGTAGTTAAATTATTTCTGGTCTTCTTTTGTTTTTTTTTTCCGAAGCTTATCGATGTGATGAGAGCCGAGTTGATGCAAGAAAATGAGAAGCTGAAAAAAAAAACAGCCAAGTGCGAGTCGGACTCGCACACGAAGGGTTCCGTACCATTGACTATATTTAGTATTTGTTGTTATAGCGGCAACAGAAATACATCATCTGTGAAAATTTCAACTGTCTAGCTGTCACGGTTCATGTGATACAGCCTGGTGACAGACAGACGGACAGACAGAGAAGTCTTAGTAATAGGGTTCCGTTTTTACCCTTTGGGTACGGAACCCTAAAAATGGCTTGCCTGGTCCATTTTTGTAATGCTTAACTTTTTCACCTTAAACAAAAATAGAAAGGGTTAAGGTACATTTTCAGTTGTCATCACAAGGCTGTAGGCTAGCTTTGTACCAATGTAATATTCACGCCATTAAAATTCCCTCACGGCCGCTGTGACCCCTTGACAAAATCTTAAACTATGCATATTTTTTGTTTACACAGTCACAAACAATAATGGATTGCCAGCATGGTTTGCTTACGGGAAAAAAATGCGGTCATTGATAATTTTTTCTACTGTGTTCAAATTTAGCCGTGTGGTATCCGGCAGAGTAGAATAGAACCAACCCATTACACTCACGGGTGTCGTATAAGGCGACTAATGTCTGAGGCAGAACACCTTGCGCCTCCGTAGACCAGAGAATGGGCAGCAGCGTTTTCTGTTAGTCTTTCATCATTGCGATCTCCAATCCGCCTGCCAAGTGTGGAGATTACGGCAAATTCCTCCCATCATGGGAGAGGCTTGTGTCCAGCAGTGGACGTTATGGGCTGTTGTAGTAGTGTTCAATTTGCTTGTGTTCAATTGCAATATAATGTGTATGTTAATGCGGAAGAGCGGAGTCACTTAACACAAGCATCTCTTTGCTTAAAAGGTGATCTCCAAATCCTGTTTCTTTAAGCCTTAAGTGATTGAAATAAACTTTTTTATTTATTTTATTTTATTAATATTTTGCACTACACTTTTATTTCTCTTGTTGTGAGATACATAACTAACTGGGTTATGGAGGTCAGATAGGCAGACGCTCCATGTTTTTAGTGGTATTCACCTGAATCCGGGTAGACTGGAAGCCGACCTCTAACAGCAGGAACCAACGGCTGAACATACCTTCCGAGGCACGGAGGAAACTCGGTATGTAATGTTGGTCACCCATCCACATATAACCTTGGCAAGTGTGGCTTTACCTTGAAGATCGGCCCGTGTTGAAAATGCAGCTGTTATATTTAGCCACGATTTTATTTCTATGAAATGAGCAACAAATATACCACTCAGTTAATAAGAAAATGTTGGGAAAATGCAAATACAAAATAATGTTACAACACAATAGGCACGTCTTTATTCGCGATGTTCGATCTCTGATGCCCGCGGCACTGATCAAATATTAATACAGAGTAGCTACTAATTTATTAAATTACTTCGACAAAGCATTGCTCTTACAAAAGTTATAACTAAATTATATCGGGGTCGTGATGCCTTTCTAAGAGACTAGCTAATCTGACCTCATGAAACTTGCATTCCGTTCTTCCACGTCAAGATGAGTTATGTTAAACTTTTCGGAAATCCGTAGGTTGTTTTATTTGTCAGTCTATTTCCAAGTATTGGTGGAAGCCATTAGGTTCATTTTCAAGTACTACACTTGACAGACTCGGGAACTTGGCGGATGCTACCTACCTTTAAGGTTAATTGAAAAGAATGTTTATTTCACACCTCCGTTTAGGTCATCTGCAGACAAAGACATTGCTCTGAAAGTATAAGAGTTGCTCATTGAATATTTTATTAACGTGCAGTGATACTTAAGCGATCCTCTCATCCCTACAGACACCCTTTTATGCTTATAAGCCAGCTGAAATGCTGATCGAACAACTTTTAACTGAAAACAAATTTTAAGAAACGGGTTTTTAAAGTAGCTTTTTCTATGAAACAATATAATTCTTCTTTATTGTAGAACGTTAAATATTTCAACATACATTTGTACTTACTTATTCTAAACAAGACGTTTATTTTTGGGGAACCTCTCTTCCTAAATCCGGATCGTGCTTTTATTCTCTTTTATCCAATTACCGAAATTGTTGTACAAGCATACAAAGCTGTGGTCCTTAGTAGGGTCGCATTTAATATTCATACTTAGATTTAAACACAAGTATCGAAATACATTTTCTAGCAGTCTCTTTGTAAGCGTATTTACTTTCACATAACCCTAAATTGCGTTGAACATGTTGGTATACGTACAAGTATATTTTGGTTAATTATTCGCAAACGTATGTAGCAAAGAGAGATTCTATTTAAATATGAACGAGTGTCTGCATCAAAGTGTTATGTTCAGGCGGGTAAACACTGAGTTGTGAACCGAGTCACGTCTGGGCAACACGCCGGTCAGAAGGTCATGGGACCTTTAGGCCTGGCGCCACTAAATCGTCTGCGAATGTCGAGGCGGTACGTAAGGGTTGCCCATGCCCTCTGATAACTGGAAGCTGTAAGCTCTGCCAGATGGATAGCGTACATTGTTTACCTTTGATATAATTTGCATTTAGTATGCTTGAATTAACTTGGTTCTTGGTCGGTATTATGTGTCGCTTGGTCTAATTGCTTAGTATTACAATGCAGGTCAAGGACCTCTTTCCTGGCGCGCATTATGAACCTATAAAAATATTTGATCTATTTCCGAGGGGTCCGTACTGGAGTCGAAGTCATAAACTACTCTTTTTTAATTTAAACTGTGTTCCTACTTATTATACTGTTTGTGATTCCGCTACACTGGAACGTTAAAAATTAAGATAATACTTTATCTTTTTGATGTTACAGTACGGTCACAAACTGCAGGTTGCAAGAAAGATGTATTATAATAAATGTACAAAGTATAAAGAAGTTCTTCCTTAATTAAGAGTAATGAAAACAAGCAGCTTTGCTCTTTGTCATACTAAGACGAAGTGTTCTATTTAATTTTATAAAGTTAAACTACAGAAAACTTTACCTTTAACAAAACTGAGACTTACAATAGGTACATAACAATTTTAATCTACAAGATATCCGCTATAACAAAAGTCAGAACCTTTAAATTATTAATATAAAATCAGTATTCTAAATTGCCGGAAATATAAACGGAGATACATCATAACAAAAATATCGATTTATTAAAAACATCTTAAAAGTCTACTTTAAAAAAGTTTAGAATGGGAAGAGGGGCCTGCCTGTTCGTCCACTATCAGACAAAGATTTGTGACCGAGTAATATTTAAATCTAAATTGATATCGCACTTTATCTTATCTCAAAAAAAGATTGAGTGTTCTTTTTTTCCTTTATTTTTTTTTCTTACATTTATCAATTTATATTTTAAATATTTCTTTTTCAGCACGTTCTTATGTGTGCTGAAAAAAATGATAGAAGTCCGTTATATTAAAAAAAAAAAAATCAATAAAAAAAAGAACAAAAATAATTAAAAATAAAATAACTAAATAAAAAAATCCGTGTCCTAAATAATTATCATACTACAGACTACAGACAAAGAGGCACCACAATCGCACAGAGCTTGTGGTTGCTACTGTAAACTTAAAAAAATAACGTCGAAACCAGGTGGGGTAAGTGCAAATTTCCAATGTGTTCCGGTCCATTAAGCTACTTGCTGCTCGTACAGTCTCACGCATCGGGGATCTACTTTTGAATCTTGATCACGAATTGCTACTGGTGTGATTCAAATAATGAATACGGTTCCTGAGGTTGATTTTTATTAGAATGTTTTTTGGTTAAATATTAAACAGAAATAAAAATCGTCATTTGCCTAGCTTTTTCCCAACTATGTTGGGGTCGGCTTCCTGTCTAACCGGATACGGCTGAATACCAGTATTTTACATGGAGAGACTGAAGTATAATGAGGTATACATACCTACATTCTTAAGTATAAATCGTAAAAGAGAATAACCGTTGAGTACAATAAAACAAAACGATTAAGCACCCAGTATGTAGCTGTTAAGTGGTGTAACATGGTCGAGCTACTGGCTACTAGTGATGCCGGGTTTAATACTAGTACTCAATAAACAAACATGTCAATAAAGTTTATTTAACACAGGCTAATTATTTACATTTTTTACACACTCTCTATAGTAATAAAAATATGTAGGTACAATTAGTATCAAAATGGGTTACTGGGCGTCGAAAAATTCGTCCACATCGCTGTCAACAGGAAAAATGCCCAGAACTGCCCAGAACGCTGGCAGGCAGCATTGCTACTTTGGATGGCAATGCTGATTCTTTGGCCAAAAAAATTGTCCGCCCTCTGGTCACGTGATTGTAAATACATAGATTTAACTTAATAGAAGACATTAAATTTAAATTGATTGATTTAAAATTACACCTATATTATCTAGACTGTGTCAACAGCTCCTGTGAAAGAAATTCCATCAGGGAAAATACAGATTTAATTATTTGACGAGTACCATGGGACATTCCCCTGGGTAATCCCCTGATGTTGAAGATGTCCTTTTCTTCAAACATTTACTATCAGGTTGATCCTTTGTTTCATCATCATCATTTCAGCCGAAAGACGTCCACTGCTGGACATAGGCCTCCCCCAAGTGTCGCCACAATGACCGGTGCCGTGCGACTAGCATCCAGCGGATTCTCGCAACCTTTACCAGGTCATTGGTCCACCTAGTGGGAGGTCTTCCAACGCATCGTCTTCCGGTTCGCGGACGCCACTCCAGAACTATTCGGCCCCATCGGCCATCCGTTCCGCGAGCAATATGCCACTTTTAAGTTTGGCAATTCTTCGGGCTACGTCGGTAACCTTGGTTCTCTTGCGGATGTCTGATTCAATCACGAAAGGAAACTCCGAGCATAGCCCTCTGGTGACTTTAAACCTTCTGATAAAGCCAATTGTGAGCGACAACGTTTCGGTCCCGTATGTAATCACTGGCAACACACAATAGACTTTCGTCTTGAGACACTGCGTCTAACTGGACGAGAAGATACCGCGCAACTTCCCGAACGCTGCCCAGCCGAGTCGGATTGGACGATTGACCTCTTTCTCGAAGTTAGACCTACCTAACTGGACCGTTTGTCCCGGATACAACACGACGTACGTCTACATTTTCGAGTGTAGAGTCTCCGATCTTGATAGGAGTGGGTGTTACATGGCCATTCAACATGATCTTGGTTTCGTCCATTTTTCTTGTTTGATTACATAAAATAAAACAAACTAAACAGTGACAGTTGGATTAATAACATAACAGCTTATACGAAAACAAAATAATATGTACGGTACATAATAATCTTAGTTACAAACATCTAAAGCCAACATGCAAACATAGAAGACCGTATAACGTACACAAGCACAGCGAGTTACCGGTACCTCGTATTATTTCGTAGGTACCGCACTCGTCTCGACGACACTAGATAACAAATACTGTCGCAGTCGAGTACTCGAGTGAGCAGCTCGCTCGTTCGAACAAACACTAATACCGAGAAATGTTGTGCTAATCGGCTCTGCACTAATGGCGATTCCCCATTTTCTTTTTAAAATGTTTTGTTCTGTTCAAAGCTCAGGAAAATATAAACTGTTCGTTTTGTTAAAATGTAATATGGTGAATGATGATATTTCTTGGGAATATTTACGTCTTACAAAAACAAGCTTTTGATTGAGATTTTTCTTTTGAATTGGGAGATTACGAGTTGCCATTATTTACTGATAAAGACTTGCTCATTAATTTTCTTAAGAACTAAGTCTTATATTAGGTACAGAACTAAACCAACGTAACTTAAAATAAATATAAAATATTTGTTTCATAAGTTAGTTTCTCTAGGAACACGCAATCTGTATTAATTTTAATGTAAAACTTTCCTTGGTGCTATGGTCCCACAAACTAATATACGCTTCAGTAATTCTGTAATGTAGGTACTTACTTGTTCAAAATTCTTGCTAAAACGTTTACGGCGTGTTTACTGTAGGTTTCAGTGCTTCAATACTACAGTTAAAACTTTTGAGTAAGTGAATGACGTGGTTGAATTATTTTCGGGGCTAAAATTAATTTGAATATGAGTAAAAACAATCGAGTATTAAGTTCCCATGACCAGCAACTCGTTTAGATTCCAACTCCAGTAGACTGTCATTTCCAGACGTGTGTAATTAGAAACTTTAATTATTTTCTTAGTCGACGCATGACATATAGATAATAACAAAATATGTCTCCGTCAGGTACCGCTGAACAAATGTAATTTGTTTTGTAATTTTCGAACAAAAAGTAGAACATTGAAGAAGAAGAATATGAAACAAATTAATGTATATACTCCGGTGCCTCGGATGACGGCGAGCCGCGCGTTTTCACTTTCAGTTTGGTAATGGTCTGTAATTCAAAAATTTGCCGCAAGTAATTAAAATTGATAGAGTCCTACCATTGATATTTAGTTGCTTTCAGTGGAACTGTCGGACTTGGGGTTGAGTTTCATCCCTGCGAGTTTGAACTTTGTTGAAACTTGCCAACTTCACCGTTTTTGACTTGTTATTCGAGATGGGGTTGAATTTTACAATGACGAGGGCGAAATGATATGAGTTTGTGAAAGCTGAAAGTTATCAAGATATCTTTTGACGAGGGTTTTGTTAAAAAGGAACAAATTGTAGTGGAATCTGCATTAATTCCATTAGCCGTGAGTCTGTAGACGAGTGGTTCTCATCAAGTGTTGCGGTAAATGTATAATGTCAGCAACGATTTTGCTAATGTCTGGGAGTAGGGTCGCTTTGAAACTGGTCACTTTACCTTTCGGCCAGAGGTTTTGACGCAGATTAATGGTTCCGCGTTATATCTATACTAATATTATAAAGAGGTAACATTTGTTTGTAAGTTTATATGTAGGGGGTAATCTCCGGAAGTAATGAACCAATTTTAGCTACATTATTCCTGAGTGCTATAGGCTATATTTTATTCCCGTACTCCCACGGGAACGGGAACTACGCTGGTGAAACCGCGGGACGTCAGCTAGTACGGTAATATGACGTGAAACAAACACTACGTCTATATTCCAAAGAGTATTAATAGAGGTTTTGGATGACTCTTCAAAAATAGTGTGTTATGAAATAGGTATTATTAGCACATAACAAAACATCACGCCTGTAATCCCCGAAGAGTTAGGTAGAGATATACCCATTAGTACATCTACATTTCACCAGTACTGTTTAAGTCCCATGTAATAGACAGTGGCGTAGCTAGGTAACCAAGGGCCCTGGTGCAAATAAAAATTGGGGCTCCACTACTGTCTAGTTAGGTTTTATCAAGTATAAATATTAAATATGCAAATACTTTAAAAATGCTTCGCTACTTTGTCATCAGCTCTTTTTCGTGCACTGCAGGGCAGGTAATAAAAATATTAAACAGTAATGACATAAATTACAATTAATACTTAGTATTGGGCAATAAAACGAAATAGAAAAGAGTTTATTTTCTATAGGACCTATCAACTGAAAATTAAATTTTGGAAAGATCAGTTCGATCAAAGGTTTTCTGGTAAGGATTCGAGGGCCCCCTGAGCTTGAGGGCCTCGGGGCACTGCACCGCCCCTAGCCCCTAGGTAGTTACGCCACTGGTAATAGAGCGCGAGCCTATTGCTATCAACCGGGCACGAATCCAGACTCCGTGGCTGCTACTGAAAATTCCTGATAGAAAAACCCAATAACACTTTGCCCGACCTAAGAATCGAACCAAGGCCCTCATGCTTAACAGTTGTGCTTGCAACCACTAGACCAACAAGGCAGTCTAGCACCTAGGAACATTAGGTGCCTACACAAAGTTGACTTTAGTTTAGATCTTGATAAAGTCTGTTATTATTTTGTTAAGTCTTGCTAGTAGGCAAGTTATGTTACTATGAGAACTAACTTCTAGAACTTCTACTGAAATCAAAAAGAGGTTCATTCACCCCAATAATAATTTGAACTTTGAAATCACAAAGATCATAAAACAAGTTTAGTCGTATCATACCGAGAATTTTGGAATACTATTTTGTACCAACTGGAATTACTTCTTCTTCTGTTCAAGTTCTGTAGGTATTGTAATCCGATGCTATCAATGTTGTAAAAACAATTACATTTTGGATACCTTATAGATGAAACCTAGATACTACCTAGATATTACTTAATTGTAAATGTGCCCCTTTTTATAAATAAACAACTTTATTATTATTTGACACAGCCGCTCGGGTCGATCGTTAAGTTAAGCCGTGCTTGCCTAGGTTGGTCTGTGGATGGGTGAACACCCATTACATACCAAGTTTCCTCCGTACCTCGGAAAGCACGTTAAGCCGTTGGTCCCGGCTGTCATTTGTAGATCTTTTACAGTCGTTAGGTAGTCAGAGGCCCAAAAAGTCTGATAACCAGTCTTACCAAGGGGTATCGTAGTACCCGGTACTAACATGGGTTGTGGAGGTCAGATAGGCAGTCGCTCCATGTAAAATACTGGTGTTCAGCTGCATCCGGTAAAACTGGAAGCCGACCCCAACATAGTTGGGAAAAGGCTAGGCAGATAATGATGATTGTTTATTATTATTAAATTATACTACATAAATCAATCAGGTGACTACATTGCAAAATCGTATAAGTACCTACCAAGGTTAGTTAAAAGAAATTGCAATTGACGTTATTGTATGTACGTCAAGTGATGTTCTATGGGTCTCTTAGTTTAGCTTGTTCAGACTAAAATAGTTCTAAGGTACCTACGTTATAATTTGAAAATAACTTAGGTGTGTTCTTACAAAAAATCTTTTTTAACAGATTTCTGTCACAGATATTGAATACTAAAATAAATAAGCCCATCCAAAACATACAATTTTATAAACCAGCCGACCACAACATACGTTCAAAAAAATGCACTGAAAAAAAAATCCCCGCTGTAAAACGTTCGTCCATTTGATAAGAGTGCTTGGTGACATGTTCAATTTACTCTGATTGACTTGACGGCAGACTCGACACTCGATACTTGCTGATTGAAATCCCGATTCCCAACGATAAACTCGATTTAGTGTTTGATCGTATCCGTAACTAAAAACGGGGGAAAATTAGGCTTGGCCGTCGGAAACCGGCCCTTAAATCGATTAAGAATAAAAAAAAAGTCGATGTTATTTTTGTTCATCTGCCTCTTTAGTCTAGAAGTCGCAAGTGCTATTGCTGAGTATGAGATCCTGGGTTCAATTCCCGGGTCGGGCAGTGTTATTGGGTGTTTATATCAAGAATTTCTCAGTAGCAGTCTTGGTTTGTGAGGAGCTCGTGGCTAAATAATAACAGCCGCTCGGGGTCGATCTTCAGGCTGCAGGTGCTTGCCTAGGTTGGTCTGTGGATGGGTGACCACCCATTACATACCGAGTTTCCTCGGTACCTCAGAAAGCACGTTAAGCAGGTCCCGGCTGTCATTTGTGATCTTTGACAGTCGTTACAAGTAGTCAGTGGCCCAAAAAGTCTGGCAACCAGTCTTACCAAGAAGTATCGAATTACCCAATACTAACTGGGTTGTGGAGGTCAAATAGGCAGTCGCTCGATGTATAATACTGGTATTCAGTTGCATCCGGTTAGACTGGCAGCCGACCCCAATAAAACTTGGGAAAAGGCTAGGCAGATGATGAGTCTTGATTTGTGCCCTGTTGATGGTAATAGGCTCGCCCCTTTTAACATGGGACTTATACATAACTGGCGAAATGTGGGTGTAGTATTAGGAACACCTCTGCCCAACCCTTCGGGTATTGCAGGCGTGATGTTATGTTATGCCTAAACTGTTGTGTTCCTCATAGATCTTTAACTTGAAGTCTATTGTGGTTAAGAGTATCTTGCTGTGTAGATAACAGCAGGTGACGAGTACTAGTTTTCTGATTTTCAGTCAAATAAATAAATATCGCTGAACATTACACACAGCGCCATCTAGTGCCACATTAAGTAACGAGGCTTGTGTCGTGGACACCAGATAGTTGATATACTACTTAGATACTTTTTGTTTGTAAATACATACTTAGTATACATATAAACATCCATGACTCGGAAACAAATGTCAATGCTCATCAAACAAACATTTGCGCCTACCGGGATTCAAACCCGGGACCCTGAGAACGCAAGGCAGCCTTACTACCGCTGCGCCATTCAGGTCAATACTTCTTTATTTAATTTAAAAAAGGTATTTGACTAAAAGCAATACTATCACTTAATTTTATTGAGTTTGATACGTTGTAGTAATTAATTTACAGCGTTTTTTTTTCTAAAGATCAACTTCGATTCCTAAACAAACATAGCAATGATTGCCGTTCAATTCCATTAATGTACCTAAGACGCGGTAAACGACATTTGCCCACTCGTCTGTAAGAGCAGTGTTTGCCAATACCTGTTAATGTCAATAACATCACATATTGGAGATTTCCTCCCTATATTTTTATACTTACACGTAACGAGCTCATTTTCGTCCGGAGCGTAAGCTTCATGTTCCCGCTAACAAGATTTGTGCAAACAAGTCTCAAATCAGTATGGCAATGAAGCCGTATGTTATACATAAATGAATATTTGATTTTGTTTGTGATGCTTAAAAGTTGTGCTACCAAAGAAATTTCCTTGATAAGTAATTTCGTCTTTAATTATGGCTCCGTTTTTGAGAAACTCGTTCTGGTAG
This sequence comes from Xestia xanthographa, assembly GCA_905147715.2. Classification (NCBI taxonomy): domain Eukaryota; kingdom Metazoa; phylum Arthropoda; class Insecta; order Lepidoptera; family Noctuidae; genus Xestia; species Xestia xanthographa. The sequence continues at coordinate 21,899,278 of LR990653.1, read as the reverse complement.
AAATATTTCTATTTACTCCTCGTATTGTGTTGAAAATGACGCAAAGAATATTGCGAAAAAAACTACTTACAAGTATCAAGTCAAAATCAAAATATTTTATTTCACCTAAACCTAGATGGGCACTTGTCTTATAAAACGTCGAAAAGGGCACGGTTCGCGTTGGTCGTTTCCATGGAGAAGAACCGGCAAGAAACTCCATGGTTACTCTTTTCAAATCATTAGGTAGGTATTACAATATTATTATTTTAACCTAGTACTTAAATGTCGGTAATAAATTAAATGAGATAGCAAAAGAAGACTTGTCTTAATAGGTAGATACCAAGTATACGATAACCGCTAAGGAGAGGCAAGCTTCAGTCACAGCAAAGAAGAAATTAATTTTCCTTCAGGACTAGTAATAAAATTCAATCCAGTTAATAACGTCAAATGCTCTTTATTTTATCTGCAATACTAATTAATTAAGTCTTAATATCTGCCGATTGCGACTTTATTCAATTCGTATTAACGTGGTACTCAATTTAATTGAATGATAAATGTCTAATACCAAGAATAACCACAGCATTGCATTCATTGCATTGCTTTATAGGTTTATATCATCATTTAATCGTACAGGGGCAAAGCACCCAATCCGAAAACTGTGGAAATAAGCTTTTGTATAGCCTCAATAAATTACTTATATGGATAGTCCTTTTGTTTTGAACTTATTTCTTTCTTTGCTACCACGCGTAACTCACATGAACTGATTGTTTACCTTCATTTTATTATTTATGTTTTTTAAATGTAACTAACAGGTACTTACCTATGAATAATTCATGTAAGTTCATTATTTATCTTATAAGCTACATATGTCGCCATATCCTTCTAGATACTCTTACTCTCTACGTACTACTCTCTTTAAATAGTTAACAGCACGGAAAAATAATACACGTAAACTTAAAAAAAGTTTAATATTGCCAATGTATTATTTATGTTTTAGTAAGGCAACATCTTGTTCCTGTCGCAAACACACCAGAAAAACAAGATTGAAGAACAAAAATCAAACTAGAAACCTCTTAAACGGTCTTAAACGGGAAGTCTTTGAGAAACAACTGAAAAATTCTAAACTTGTCGCGATCGTCCTCTCACTTCGTTAAATTGAATAAAAAAGTGTTTGTCTACAAAGTGAGCCGATAATCGATTCTGTTGAATATTTCAAACACTGGGGAACGTGATGGAAATAAAATATACATCTCTACAAGTATACATCTATACAAGTAGACATTTATACAAGTTTACATCTATACAAGTAGACATCTATACAAGTTTACATCTATACATGTATATTTTGTATAATGTCCGCGGTTTCGCACCTCTGCAGTCTATTGTCGTGCATTTTAAGACCAGCTCAAGTTTGTTTTGGTAACAATGCTAAACAATGCTAATGGTTTTCATAATAGCGCCCTATTTTAAACATTTAGTAAAAAGAGATGCTTTTCTTCTGCTATTTGTAAGGAGCATTATTTATGATTTTATGCTTTATGTAGGAATGTCTTTGTATCTTTTGGAACGGTTTTTTTCTAAGCATCCGTATTTTTTTTAAACCTTCGACCGCACTCGGAATTTCTTCTGTATCACGGGTGCATTTACGAACATTTAAACACTAGTAACAGTCAGTGCCGTCAATTTGTAGGCAATGTTTGATGATTTTCCATTACATAAAATGTAGAAAATGTAATAAAAATAAATACAATAAACTGAAACTACCCCTTTAGATTAAAAAGTTCAAGTTCAAAGCTGTGTATATCGATAAACCACAAACAAAATTTCGATGAGTAGAGGTGTCACATTTAACTGCTCTATTGTAGCTAAATCTAAATTAATCTGCGATTGTGAATTACGAATAGTTTTCCCAAGAAACAATTAAATGAAACCTTGACAAATATTAGATTTGTTTTAAGTGGGATTTGTTGGTGCAAATGGATCAAGAGAATTTATTTACTATACAATAAAGCTGAACTTTGTATGTTTGTTTGTTTGGTCGCGCTAATCTCTGGAACTACCGGTCGGATTTAAAAATGTATGTTTTTACATTTGATAGACCAATTGTTGGGGAACAATTTGCCCGTCCCGGAAATCAAACCCACTACCTACCTCATGCTCGGCATTCCTTATTGCGATCACTAGAACAATGAGGCAGTCAAGTAAAACAAAATAGAAAAATTATCTCCAATAAGTTATAACATTAAGTCTATGGTAATATTAAAGAGGGTTGAATTCAGCTGCGAGGTAACTCTCACATTTCTTGTACTTATCACCGCAAAGTGAGTTTTCACTGCGCTTTTTCGCAAAAAAACTTTGACTTTCACCTCCATTTTCATACAGAATTTTCACCAGGTAATAAGAACGCACTCAGAGATTTATGTAACTACCCGACTCTCTCTATTAAAGCTTTTACGTCCAAATTTTCCTTATGAACGTGTAATTTCAATTGTGTTAAGGAAATGTTCACAGGAAAACACAACGTTTTTTAAAGGCATTAGAAGCTATTTCCAAATGTTAATTAATTTAACGGGAAGTATTAAGTATTCGGGAAGTATTATGTAGTAGTAGTAGTGTACCTAGCACAGAGAAAATAAGTCATCATTACCGTGTTTATTACGTCCGTTTAGTGACAGAGTATAATGACACAAATCGTTACACGTTTATTAATATCATGTACGAACTAGCAACTCGCTCACAACGTCATTTCACAAGTAGTATTCGTGGCGTATAATTTCTAAACAGAACGCACCAGGCTTCCCGTCAAAATATCGTCTGTGTAACACTGTGTGACGTGAACACACAAATGTACGCGGGTGTGTGTGTGGGTTATTGATTCATGCCGCTGGAATTTATGCCTGCTCCCTTGCTCTTAATCACAACTACGTCAGTGTAAAAGGGAAGGCCTACCTGGTGAACTAACTACGTGGCTAAAATACCTTTGCTGGTAGAAGTTGTGCTGTTATCTTGGTTGCGCTATGGGAGGCATTTTTTAATTTACAGTTTTTTTTTATTCACTGGCTGGTAGGTATTTTTGCTTTTCATTAAAAACATGAAGTCGATCGACATCAAGGTTTTATTTTAAAATAAATGGCTCATTTTAAATTATCAGCTCAGATTTCAGTAGGTACCTAAAAAAATATTTTCAGAAAATACCCGAATAAAATTTTCACAGACCAACAACCCACGAAAGTCACGTCCAAACAGCGAAAATTCTGGAAACTTATTAATTATTATTATCTTAAATCATAAATGGTGCCCTTTGTATATAAATACAGTTCTGATGGAACAATAGCCTGTTCTTCGAGTAACATGTTCGGGGCTTGTTAGGGCTGCTCAATGTTCGCGAATGCCCCGAGGCGACAAAGCAATCACGATGTTAAAACAAATAGTCTAAACGACTAATTAGTTTGTTCTATCGTAAGAGGGTACGCGAGTGTTACACCCCTGCTTTCTGCTCATCCACGACGCACATCAACTTCAGCTATCTATATCTGTTACACAAACAAACAGACAATGGTGTCGATTTTGTTGTGCACAAACTAAACTTAATTTAGGCTATTGATATCCTTTTCTCTCTAATAAAACGAGAAAGAGACGGACGTAATTTAGTGCTGTCAAATTTAATCGGAACTAATATTTTCATACAAATGAAGGGTGCACGTAAAAACATGTCGACTAAAAACACGTTGACATCTCTAACTTAGTTCATAGCTATAGCCGTCCTTTTCTCGCACTGCCTTTTAGTAAAAGATAGCAACAGCCTAAATTAAGTTTAGTTTGTCCACAACAGAATCGACACCAATGTCTTTAATTCATTTATTGAGTTGTATTGCCTCAAAAGTAGTTGGTAATTGGAATATAAAATCATGCCAGGTTTAAATGGTTGACGTGACCCAATTTTGACAGTGCCTTGTTTGTACTATGTATTCTTGGGTTGATTTCCCAGATGTATCAGTATTGTATGGTCGCCAAATAATTGTTTATTTGTTATTGATGTCGGTTGTAAGCCCGTTTTTGTACTTTTTGGGAGAAAATAAAAAAAAGCTTCAGGCGTTTAATAAATCAAAATAATTATATTAATTCCGTTTCAAAGCACGGTATCGAAAATTCTATAATTACAAAGAGAATCCATGCCGAAAATTGTAATGCTATGATTTTGTGTACGAATTAATTAGTAATTTTATTACCCCAATGTGTTTTATTAATCGAGAATTAATATGAATACTCAGTCGACCTGAAAACCGTACAATAGAATTAATTTACCCTTTTATAAACCTATAGGTACAATACATGATTAATGTGTGTAGGTATTCGTAAGTTCTTGCTTTTGAATGGAACAATAAAATAGGGCTTATTCAGTGTGTTTCAATTTGATGTGGTTATCATTTTGTGTGAATACTTTACATGCTTTGTTAAAAAATTTTATATGTTGTACTTGTATTTTATATGTCCGAAGTCACGCAACATTTCTTTTTCATTACTAAGCTGTCCGTCCGTCCGTCCGTCGGTCAGCGAGCTGTATCTCATGATCCGTAATAGTTAGACAGTTGAATTTTCACAGAAGTATTTCTGTTGCCGTCATAACAAAAAATATAAATAAATTAAAAATTAAAGTGGGCTCACCTACTACAACAACAGCCCATAACGTCCACTGCTGGACATAAGCCTCTCCCATGATGGGAGGAATTTGCCGTAATCTCCACGCTTGGCAGGCGGATTGGAGATCTCAGTGATGAAAGACTAACAGAAAACGCTGCTGCCCATTCTCAGGTCTACGGAGGCGCAAGGTGTTCCGACTCAGACATTAGTCGCCTTATACGACACTCGTGAGTGTAATGGGTTGGTTCTATTCTAGTCTGCCGGATACCACACGGCTACCGGCCACCTACTACGATGGTGTGGAACCCTATAAGCGTGAGTCTGACTCGCACTTGGCCCGTTTTATTTCGTGTCACTGTCACGACAGTATTTTATATTTTGTTGGCCCGTAAAACACAGCACTAAAGTAAAATAACAAATGAATTTGGAATAATATGTTCAAATAAAAACAAAAGAATGTCAGTAGACAAAATTCAAAGTATACACATTCGAATGTTCCAGAATAAACATTCCAAAACAACCCGATTACTAAGAGATACCGATCTCCTGGACCTGCACCGATTTTCAGAATTTCAGGCAATATTTGTATGAAAATGACTTAACGTGCTCTCTGAAGCGAGAACCAACATTTGACCTCAGTGTCGTCGCTGTAGCAAGATTGATCTGCGTAGTCATTCACCCTGAGGCCTTCGTTAGGAAATGATCAAAGAAAATTGCAATGTACAGTTAAAAAGGCCGTAAGGTAGCGCTTCAAACCGATCAAGAGGAGCTTAAACGTGACGTCACAGGAGTCAGGACCCCAGACCCCGGCCTGGTGGACCTCATTAAAAATTCGCAACAAATTAGCTATGCTCAGTGTTGCCTTCATTTCTCAAATTCCTCATTCTCATAAGTTCGCAAGAGCATTAAATTTTCACGAAATTGCTTTCAAACTTTTCCCCTCTCAATAAACTCCAAACTCAATTTCCGAAGGCATAGTTTTGATCACATAGTTCGTTGTTGTATATTAATTTACCTGGTAACGTTGTATACTTATGCTCAGTTAACTAGTTAAATAATTATTTCAAAATCTGCGTTGAGAGTTGACGCGCGATAAAAACTTCAAACATTAAATCGTTTAAAAGGTTCTTTTTTTATATCTAAATTGCCTACTGCGGCTTATATTCATTCAGCGACCACTTTATCCGGGTGTCAGAATTGAAAATGAGCCGGGTTCCGTTTATGGAGCACTACATACGTAGGTATAGAGTCAGACGTTGACTGCCGGCGGTACGAATATAGAGGCAGCCGGAGTTGCCTTAATAATTCAACAGTGCAATGCTTTTACAAAACCTGTCGGCGTCAATCCTAATTTAGCTTCACCGATCGACTCGCTTTCGGAAAGTGTCGCTAGACAAACGTAATGGAACTCCGCTGTTCTAGCAGAGCAGCTCATTCCGTTACTGATCGCTTGGCCGATTTTGGATAAATTATTTTGTTTTCAGCACCACAACGTGTAAATTGTTTGACTCCACGGATTATGCTTGCCTATTTCTTGTTAGTTGTTTTTGTTTAATTATGTGTTACTGAATCATAGGCTGGATGTGAGACGGACGAAACCGGTCAATGTGACGACACTTCGGGGAGGCCTATGTCAACGTCGTCGTGTGGACGTCTTTCGGCTGAAATAATGATGATGATGATGATGGATCATAAATATAGTTTATCTTATTACATTTCCATGCAACATTGACTGAAATATAAAATACTATATGATGAACACTGAACAGAGCAAGGAGCAAAGGAAGACTCGAATATGAAAGAAGAAAATTCGACTTTCCCCGCGCATTTCTCGTGGTACCGGTGACATACGGACGTTCGTAATATAAATAAAATATGACGTAAGACACGTATCAAATATTTGGAGGATCGTTCTGATGTGGGGACGAAGGTAAAACATATTAGGATCAGCTGGTTATTATTCCGCTCAATTGATAAGAGCCATCTGGGAGGAATTGGATCCGCGAGTAAGTAATGAGCTACTTTATGACGAAGTATTATTGCAGACGTAGACTGAATAGGACCTATAATGAATGTGGTTACAAGTACAACAGCATCGATTGATACAATTTAAGAATTGTTTATTTGAAAGATGTTTACATTTTATTACTAAATCTTGGAACGTAGTATTTATAAATACTACAATTACAATTTATAATGAGTGTTTCATATTAATAATTTAATACTTCTCATGATTTAGATTATAATTACGGAGTCAATAATCAAACTTTGTTAAGCAAATAAAACTGGATAAGTATATGCAATCTATTCTAAAATCAAACAGTCATAAAGAAGTAGCTTCGCTCGTCTTATGGAAAAAAACTATAAATTATCCCACGAAAACGTTTTGAATATAGCCTATGACACTCGGAAATAATTTAGCTTCCCAACGTTGAAAGAATTTTTGGAATCAGATCAGGTAGTTCCGAAGATTACTCTCTACATGATGTGTAATAACTTACAAACAACATTTTACCCCTTTATTATATTAGTAGGTACCTAGATAGGTACCTACTAATAAAAAATTGCTGACCTGAGCTATGTGGTATCCGGCAGAGCAGAATAGAACCAACCCATTACACTCACGAGTGTCGTATAAGGCGACTAATGTCTGAGGCAGAACACCTTGCGCCTCCGTTGACCAGAGAATGGGCAGCAGCGTTTTCTGTTAGTCTTTCATCACTGCGATCTCCAATCCGCCTGCCAAGCGTGGAGATTACGGCAAATTCCTTCCATCATGGGAGAGGCTTATGTCCAGCAGTGGACGTTATGGGCTGTTGTAGTAGGTACCCTACCTATACACAAATTTATCATGAAACTTTTTTTTCAAAACAAAATTCTCTCACTTGCAAATGGTACTCAGTCACCAGCAAACATTTTCAAAGCAACACACAAAGTTGACAAAGGCACCACAAACGACACTACGTTCAAGACACAAATCTAGTTTGGCGGCGTAAGATTGCTTAAACTTCGCCAAGTCGCACACCTGCAGTTGCTCCTGAGTTCATTTACATTAACTTGTGACGTGTCAGTGCTTGAGAACTTATTGTGGACTTAGTCGCAGTAGTTCAATGAACAGCTTAGTCTTTTTTAACCGACTTATAAAAAGTAGGTTATCAATTAGACTGTTTTTTTTTTGTGTAGGTACCTACCTACCTATATGTTCAGCAATTTCTTCATTTCTGAACGGATTTCGATGATTCTTTATTTTTAAGTGAGAAACAATTGTGTAAAGGGTGTAAAAGACCTCATCACGAAGCCGTCAACCAAGCATTCTGTACATCAAACGAAGTAACTTTACTCAAAAATTAGTGCTGGGAAACGAATTTTTTTTGGGGGGAAAAATCATGTTTTGTGGTAGAACTCAATATAACGCACTCAAAACATTGTGCTGATGGATGGATTGAATAGTACGGGGGTCGCGGAGGTGTTTAAAGTAAAAATCTTATATTAAAAACTTGTATTTAAAAAAAAAAAACAAAAAGTTGGAACCCTCAATATCTCCGTAACTAGAAGGTTCCCAGGTATGATGTAGAACAAAAAAATGATTGCAATGACGAGGAGAACAAGTGTCTTTCGGCTTCGTTAAGAGGTGTTTTACACCCTATAGACGGCAAGAAAATTGTACAGACAAATCAAATTCTGTAAAACAATCGTATTAAATGGCCAAAAACTAAACTAGTCGTCGGCGCAAACACGAATACTGACTATGAGGTCTTGTATTCCATTCCTAGTTCGGAAAAAGTGTTTTTCCATCAGGAATCTTTCAATTTGATGGCTTTTGGCAAAGAAATACCCGACGAAATGTAGGTGTACTATTAGGTACACCTCAGCCTACACCTTCGGAGATTACAGGTGTGATAATATGTAAAACTGAAGTTTCAATTGATAGTCAAAACAAAATAAATATACTCCATAGCTACAACTAAATAAATATCGACAAAGAAATAAGATTCTGCAAAGTTTACTAAAACATGTTTTTAACGAGGTTGTTTACATTCATTAAACGTCTATTTCATGATCATTTAACCTGTTTAAATCCAGAAATATTAATGTTTAGGATGTAATAATAGCCCTATTTTCAAGAGACAAGATTTTGAAGAAAATTACCAACAAAATTATCAGCCTCCAAACATCTATGTAATTGTTCCTATTGTTGGAGAAGTACTCCAATAACAAAGTGAACAAGATAATCACAGTGATTCGCCCATTGTCCTAATAGCGTTAATTACCCGCGATTTATGAACGTAACACAAACATTTTAATTAATATAATTACAACTGACTGTACAATTATTGAGATAGCTACTGATGAGGGTGGGTACTCTTAAATATAAACATTAAGTTCGTCAAAAGGGACAATCAAAAGGCGTCCCTCAGATGGCCCTGCAACAAGGAACTCTAATTAATTGAAATGTTTATGATCTCAAGAAGCTCGTGGCTAAATAATAACAGCCGATCTTTAGGTGAAACCGTGCTGCCTACCGATGCGCCCATTACATACAGAGTTTCCTCCGTGCCTTAAAAAGCACGATAAGCAGTTGGTCCCGGCTGTCATTTGTAGATCTTTGACAGTCATTACAGGTAGTCAGGGCCCAAAAAGTCTGACAACCAGTCTTACCAAGTATTATCGTATTACCCAGTACTAACTGGATTGTGGAGGTCATATAGGCAGTCGCTCCATGTAAAATACAGGTATTCAGCTGCATCCGGTTAAACTGGAAGCCGACCCCAATATAGTTGGGAAAAGGCTAGGCCCTTGATGATGTTTATGATCTCAAATCTAAACCTTCCAGGCTATCAGTCTGCAACGCAATTTGTAGATAAAATTAACAAGTTCTGCAAAGTTTGATGAAACTTATGTCCAATATCAACAAAGGTAGTTTTGTAAACAGTATTGTAGTGTATAAAGGGATAATATTTACTGTTAAAACAGGTGGGTTTCTTAAGCTAACTTTAGTTATTTAAGTGTAATTTTAGCTGGGAATACTCAGGCGGGTTTGATCACGTTAGGCGTTAATTGATACACAGTGATAATTCAGTGATTCCAAGGAGAATTGAAATTGGTTTAACACTGTTATTACATTTGGCTATCAAATATTCCTTAGGTACTATCCCTGATCCATTCAACTGGTAGATATTTATTAATTTCCACTACTATCAAATTTGACTTTACTATTTGATGTGGAACCTTATATGTTCGATTGATTATTCAATCAGCCAGTGATATTACGATTAAATTACAATTTCGTAGAAAAACAAAACATTTAACTACTTTTTATCTCGGAAAATTGAAGTTATCTTACTCGGACGGAAAAATATGGTGCAAAGGTCTACGTATAAAGTCCTTGCTTTTGTAGATATGTTTTATTTGTTTCTTCGATTTGGTGAAATTGAACTTTAAAAAAGAAACTTAAATTGAAGAAAATTATATAAAATACTAGGGTAGCCCGTGGCGCCACCCGTGCCAAGTTGGTATATACTAACGGGATAAAAAGTATCCTATATGTTAATCTAGGTTATAAAGTATCTGTGTGCCAAATATCACCTAAATCCGTTCAATAGTTTTTTCCGTGAAGTAGGAACAAAAGTCCATACATCCTCACAAACTTTTGAAATTTAATCGAATTGAATTGATGTATTTTATTTTTTTATTTATATCCATGTCTTAAAGAGGATTAATTTTTTTGTATCATTACATTTATGTCTATATATATATATAGTTATGCAGACGATATGGTTCTGCTGAGCCCATCGATCAGGGCATTAAGGAAACTGATTAACGTGTGTGAATCGTACGCTGAGACCCATGGACTTAAATATAATGCATCAAAGAGTGAACTCATGATATTTAAAGCAGGCAGTAAATGTTACAGCTCAATTCCACCTGTTATGCTGGGTGGCAGACCTCTAAAAAGAGTTACACATTTTAAATATCTGGGTCATTGGGTCTCAGACGATTTAAAAGATAATGTGGATGTAGAACGGGAGCGCAGGTCGCTGGCTGTTCGATGTGGAATGTTGGCCCACAGGTTTGCACGTTGTACGGCTCAGGTGAAGGTGACGCTTTTCAAAGCCTACTGCCAATCCTTTTACACGTGCAGCCTGTGGGTGAACTTTACGCAAAGGGCATACAGTGGTCTACGCACACAATATAACAACACGTTCCGGGTGTTGTTGGGGCTGCCGCGTTTTTGCAGCGCGTCCGGCATGTTTGCGGACGCGGACGTCGATAGTTTTTCGGCCATCATGCGCAAGAGATGTGCATCTTTGCTACGCCGTATTCGCGCCAGCCCCAACATCATTCTGAGAACGTTGGCTGATAGGTGGGACTCTCCGATCTTGGGGCGGTGGATACGACTGCACGCAGTCAAGTAGACATTCCCCAGGATCGGCGTGCCTCACCCAGCTTAGAGTAAATATTACTAACATAGTTTATAAGTTTTCATTGTTACTAACAAATATATATATTTAAATTAAATTGTTCATTATTATTAAGATACTAACAATACTAACTTAGTACCTAAGCATCTGTGTTACTAATACTAAAATACTAACAAACTATGAACTTCAGTCTGAAATAAAGTTTAATTTATTTATTTATTTATTTATTAATCATATTACTAATTATTCTATGTCTCCAAATTCTACATACATTATTTGTAAAATTATTTGTAATTTTTTATCATTCTCACACTGACATAATTTATTTTAATTTTAATTAGTAGGGGCTTAATTTATTAAGTTTATTGTGCATGTTGTGGTCTTCTATAAGTGAAGAAGTACACCTGCCTAATACCTCGTGTCTTCCATTAACTAATAATGCTTTATCTTTTGTTGGAGATCCTTAAATAAAAAAATAACTTTTGCATTTGCAATAGTAGTAATAATTTTGTCTATGCGTAGTTCATAAATCAACCTCATGATTCACATCCCAAGAAGTAAAATATTGAATCCCCGAGCTTTATAAATATTAGAACAACTACCTACTTCATATCCTTTTGATGTCTATTTTCCATACATTTAATTCAATCAAAGGGAAGGTGGTCCATAAACACGGTATGTAATCCCTCCGAGCCACATTGCAAGGGTTTTGCTTATAAATTCTACATTAAAATAGTTCCGGATTTCCTTGACATTCGCTAAGCTTAATGTTACGAATAAGGGTGTTATCCCCAAACAAATGTAAGAGAATTGGGCTGCTATGGATTCTATATTATTATTCTATATATATATAACTTGGTATTGTAGATCATATGATATTATCTATAGTCTGCGCCAGATAAACAGGAAATAAAGGTCACTAACCCGCATACATTTATTCAAATACATAATTCCGAAAACAGAAATAATGACATAAACTTGTCCCGAAACTACCTTTATCGTGATCCTTGACTTTTTCTAGTAATAATAATGTATTGTCGGGGTACCAACGCAGAGAAATTAAGGAAAGAGCAATGACCTTTAATTCCTACTTATCAGGCGCAGACTATAATGATCTTTAGTATAGTCATTGATGGGAAAGCTTAAACAAAAAATACGTTGCTTTCTCAGGAGCGGAAAACATTTTAAGATGAGAAGTATTCATGTTTGTTCCTGGCTGGAGGCCTTACAGTCAAGGCCCACAGGATATTCCAGTTAAGCAGAAACCAGTCTCATAGGTTGACTTGCAAGATGCTTACGCAAAAAAAAACCGTTTCTACGTCCAATTTTTTCACTTTGCACTCTAACAAATCAACATAAAATAAAATCCGTATTATATCCCCATTTCTTTCATCTTTCAATGTAACGCCAGGTAAAATCATATTTTATACCCCTTGAAGGGAGTTTCCTTCCTTTGGTACGTGTCGGTTTTTTGTAAATAAGGACCATTATCCCTTGACGGTTCCTTTCGAAGTGTTTAATGTAGTGCCGAGCTGGCCTTTGCCTTTGTACCATTAATAATAGTATCGCGCAATCGAGATTAACAACCCAAATTAAAAATCAATACATTCGGAACAGATGAAAATTCTTGGGGGATGTTTAGAAGACTATATTATTATTTGTGTTTGTTTTACGAAGGGGTTAGGTAATAGGTATCCTGCCGGGGCTGCAGGACTGTTCGAAAGAGATACCGATAAAAAAAGGGGGCCTACACCCACTCACACCCGCCCCATATTCATAATCGGGTAGATGTCACACCAATCAATTGAGATACTTTTTAAGAGCTGTCAAAACGCGGTTCTCTCATAGATTTTGTATTGGCAATAGCAAACTGTGACGTCATTGTCAGCTCAATCAAATGACTCAACTATTTATTGATTTCAAAGCAACTAAAAATTGAATTTGGCAATTAATTGAAAATAAATTGCGTTTTCAGGCCCAAAATAAAGTGTTTTTTTAGAGGTCTCGGAATTATATATATGACTTATATCGTCCCCGTAGTTGGAAAATTAAATAAGTCCGATTTTGGCGATTTTGACTTTTCCCTATTTTCAAAACACCTAAAACATGCCGCATATTTGAGCCTTACAGGCATTTTCGTATCCTATTTCGTTCCAAAAATATAGCCATTTTTGTCGGACAGATGGAATAATAAATATCTTCAGACAAACACAATTTTTTTAAAGGAAAAATAAATAACTCAGTAAATAAATCAATAACTGTGGCCAATGATAAGTTGAATGTCAAATAAATTAAATAACATGAGTTGTTGAATTTTTCCTCAACTTAAAAATTCTTTCACAAGACTAACTAAGTTCAAGGAAAACTAAATAACTCTATTTATTTAATTCTGCTATTCAGAATTCTGGTATAACGTACCTAATTTTATAAATACTTAATGTTATCTATTTCTTCTACGACTAGATAATGATTAATTATAAGAAGCTAGGCAAATAAAAATAAATAAATTAAGTTGTTTATAATTGCCATAAAACAAAATGCACCTGAGGAAAGAAACAGCCCTGCTCTAGAAAAGCGAAAACATCGAAATGCCAAACAATTACGGGACAGAACTCAAGAGGCTCGTCTCAACAGAGAAAATACTCGATAGCAACCCTGCTCTTCGAAACAGATATTATACAGAACAGATGAACTCGTACATAAGCCAAACTGATGGTAGTAGTATAGTGGCGATAAGTCCCCTCTTTGAGGAGTGGCTTGAGAGACGGCAGGGCGTCCTCACCTTCCGCCTGACGCAGGTCCTCACCGGACACGGTTGTTTCGGGAGGTTCCTGCACCGAATCGGGCGGGAGGAAACGCCCGGGTGTTTCCATTGCGAGGATCGACCGGAGGACACGGTGGAGCACACGGTGAAGCAAAGCTGCGAAAACAGGACAGAGACGCCCTTCGTTATCTTTGGAGAGGCGATAGAAGAGAAGGCGCCCCTGAAGAATACCGCATGACGTCTATAATATTCGGCACGGCAAGCTAACCGTGCACAGCCATCTACGCAAAAAATTGTAACGCCGACGAAGAGAGAAGCACTGAAAATTGTCATGTCACTATATAACCCGCTGAGCCTAGCCTCTCCAGTAACTATTCGAGCCAAACAGATTCTCCAGGAGGCTTGGAGGCGAGGAACCAACTGGGACCAGGCGCTCGAAGCAGAACTGTCCGCCCAGTGGAGAAGTTGGGTGCAACATCTACGACAGCTCAAGAACGTCGACTTACCAAAATGATATCCGAGATACAGTAAAGCTATAGAAACAGAAGTCCACGTCTTCACCGACGCAAGCGAGATGGCGTACGCAGCAGCAGTCACTGGCGATGGACAACAGCAGACGGTAAACAGTACGTCACTCTTGTCATTGCAAAGGCGAAAGTGGCACCAATCAAGCTACAGTCAATACCGCACCTCGAGCTACAGGCCACGGTATTGGGAACCCGCATAGTATCAGCCGTCATAGAAGAACATGGCATCAAACCCGCATCAGTGACGTACTGGACAGACAGCAAGACCGCTCTCACGTGAATTCGAATAGGATCGCGAGTATACAAACCGTTTGTCGCCCATCGCATAGCACATATAGAAGAAAATAGCAAGATCAAAGACTGGCGATGGGTACCTACGAAAAAGAACATAGCTGACAGCGCCACTCGCGTCGTACCATACCACTTTGACTCGCAACATGAGTGGTTCCGTGGACATAGTTTACTGTACGACGAACCGTCGACGTGGCCAACAGAGAAACCTTCAATCAACACAGAAACAGGGGAGGAAAGAACACTCACAGTCACCGATAGAAAAGGCAACAACAGCCCTTCTCTAACAGAAGTTATTCCAGATCCAGCACGATTCTCAAAGTGGGGGCGACTATTTCGTGCTACAGCGAGCGTCCTACGCTTCATAATTATATCTCTGTCAAAAGAAAACGGAGAAAACGTTCTACAAACAAACACAGAAAAATACAGAAAAGGATCTTGACTGCGACAAAACAGAAGAAGGCGACCAAACCCCTTCCCAAGATGATGGCGAAGACATCAGGCACTCGGGTCGAGGAATACACTATTACAGCAGAACTTCTCCGAAAAGCAGATACTACTCGTACAGGTCTCACAGCAATAGTCGTTCTCTCAAGAAATATCAAATCTACAGCAACAGAAGTCCATAGAAAAGGACAGTTGACTGAGGCCGCTTCGTATAGAATTAATAGACAATGTCATACGGCTGAAAAGTCGTATCGCCGCCATCCACGAAATAGCCGACGATACGAAGCAACCACCACAATTCTACACGGTGACCATCGCATCACCCAGTTATATATAGACTGGACACATAGAAGTCTACAGCACAGCGGTACAGAGCTCACCACCATCAACGAGGTGCGACAACATTATTGGGTCATCAGGATTCTGCCGACCACGAAGAAGATACTGGCACAATGCCTACAGTGTCGTATTCGCAAGACACAACCCTCGGTGCCTGCGACCGGCGACTACCCCAGAACGTGCCTAGCACATCATCAGAGGCCGTTCACCTACACCGGGCTTGACTACTTCGGCCCGCTGTCAGTCACCGTTGGTCGTCAGCATCAAAAAAGGTACCTAGCCTTATTCACGTGTCTGACCACCAGAGCCGTCCACCTCGAGATCGCCGCCAGCCTGGGGGCGACGGAGAAGTCCGGACTGCTGAGGTACGCACATAATGTTATATTTTGGGTTCAAATTATTTTCTGTTTTGATTTGATAGAATACTTTAAGTTAATTTGTTTCCACTTGTTATATTTGGAGTAATTTTGTTTATTTTTTTAAGTTTGTGGTAAGATAAGTATCTGATTACAATACACTTTTTCTAAATTTTATTGTACTTTTCCATTTCTTCCTTATTATAACTTTGTTAATATCATTACACAGCTTTTATTTTATATGAGACCAATAATAGTTAAAAAAATATCAAAGTAATAATAACGTACAAAGCCACTAAATTTTATATTCAAAAATATTTCGAGTTTGATAAATTCAATAACTGCATTTATTTCACCAAATTTTACTCTACCAAATGTATTTAGCTTGTAGGAAAACTATAATCAAATTTGAACAAGATTTATAACTTTAGTTTATAAAAACAAAATAAAATTTATAAGTCTTTTCTTAATCCTGATTCTCCTAACATTTTGACTACCTACTTAATGAATTGTTCTTTGTGACATGTAGCATACCGTTAGAAAGGGTATCAAGTAAAGAACTTTTTAAAATAAAGCTAAGTTCAAAATGGCTTTTAGTTTTTTTTATAATAAATTTTGAAATTGTACAATTTCATACATTTAAAAAAGAAAATAACTTTGGTAGCTCGTAAGAAATTTCCTTGAAACCAGTTCTATCAAACAAATATTTATTTAGACTAGGAAGACTTTGGAGAATACAACAAATTTTATTTTGTGCCATTACTCTCACAAACGAAAAAGTAATTTGGAATTAAAGGAAACATTTTGGGTATTTTTTTCATTTGAAAAAGAAAAACATATGTAACCAACCATGACATTTAGGACATAGGGTGTATGGGTAGAAATTAGCTAATGATCTCCCAAATCCCTGAAAAAATTGTGTCGGGCCATAAGCCAAACACCCTGCATATGTCTTGGTTTTGTTTTATGGTGTCATCTACCCTATTATCCACGTTATTTTTGTGAACGCGGATAATCATGAATGACCTACATATGGATCTTGTGATATCTGAATTAAATTTCTTTTTTTTTTTTGGCTAATTATTTTTCAGGCGAATAACAATTTATTATGCGACTAACAAAACAAAAAATATAACTTGGTAGCGATTAAATATTTTTAGCACAATCATATTAAATGAGCTACAAAAGTCAAGGTTCTATAAAAACTAAATAATGGCTGCTACTATAAGTTAGCAAATATATTAAACAGGGCCAATGAAATAATAGGTGAGGTATTAAAAATAATGACTGAGCGGCTAACATTTCAAATTTTCATTTAAGTAATCATTTATGGGCGGCATGGGCACCGGGCCGTAGGCCGACGAAGGAGGCCCGGCGGAGGCCCGGCACTTTAGGGACAGAAGTCAAAGAGTGTTATTCAATATGCGAGCGAAGCGAGCGCGCGTCATGGAGTCGTAGCAGGTTCTAAATCTCAGTTAATTTTATAAACAACCTCATTGTTTAATTTATGAAAGCCTATTTTCTACCTTTTATCCGCCGTCAAGTTGTCGCCTAACAATAAATTCAATTGCCACAGCAAAAAATCACTTCAAATTTAAATTTAAACAAAGCTTACAACTCCAAATAAAGCTGCTACTTTATACTTAAAATGCTACTTCACTGTAGCTGCCAACGTATTATTTTTGCTACCCATTGTAATTATTTTTAAAACCCTTAATCAGATTAGTTTGTCGCCGCGTTAAATACATGCCTTTTTTTATTTCCTAGTAACTGAGTTGTGAAGGTTCGATAGGCAGTTTTACCGTGTAAATTATTATATAGTAATATTAGTAGTATTATTAGTATTCAGCTGCATCCCGTTTGACTGGAAGCCAAGCCGATCACTATGTAGTTGTGAAAAGGTCAGATAGATGATGATTATTTATCCTCGTAAAGGAATTGTTGTTGCTATTTATAATTGAAGGTCCAGGTATTTTTTATGAAGGTAGCTTTCATAAGTTCACAACGGAATTAAAAATATTTTACAACATGCTGAAAAACTGAAATATCGCCCGGTATAGCTACCGATGCAGCCAATCGGCCTAAATCCTTCATTCCGGAATTTATTATTAATAAAAATCAGTTTCCTGTTCGCAGTTCTGATATACGTGTTTCGCATTATAATCGAAAAATGTTTACAGATGAAATGTAAAGCAAACAAGAGAGATAAAAGAAAAATGTTATCAGCCAGTCCTTCCGATCTGGAAGGCTGGGATCAAAAAGATCAGTGTTTTCTTTGGAGATGTTTAATGTTATACATTCCTGTACATTCAGGTATTTAAGTACCCACTTCGGCAATCTTTGAAGTTTTTATTTTTGTTTTTTTTTTCACCGGCCTTTTAGAAACATTAAAGTGTGTAAGGATAACTTAGATACTCTACGTTAAAAAAAATGGTACGTTTTGATACAAGTGGAGAAAGTTTGTTATTGCATTCGAGGCGGAATTATAACACCCAAGCCGTAGGCGAGGGTGTTTTTGAGCCGAAAACTGCAATAACAAATGTCCACGTGTATCAAACGACGTTTTTCAATACACTTTTGAAGAAATAAAATAAAATAACGAAAAATATTTTTTTCACGAGCTATGAAACTATGATTTAAATTTTCTTTTTTTTCGCGCTTTGGTCTCGCCAGGTTGAAAGAGAGGCAATGGTATGAAGCCGTTAAACAGCCTAATATAAAAATTGATTTATTTTATGTTTTTGAATTCAGAACACAAATAAATGTTAATTTGTGTATAAAAGTAACTATTAGTTTTTAATAATCATGTCGAGCTATGATATTCTATTTATAAACACAATTTGAATATTCAAAAAATATTTATGCGGTAAAGACGCGTAGTGCTTTAGTTTACCGAAATTAAAAAAAAAAGGCATTGTACCAATTTGGACTAAGTAAACGTATAGTTATCTGTGGCAATTTTCATTCCCGCACACGTGCGGGAAAATGGAAAAAAACGCACGTGTGTGAAATACATTGCATGTTATACCTAATCGTAGTGCGTTATGGACCAGTTCTCGAGGAAGTGTATTAAAAATAATAATATTGCATTCAGTGAAAAAATACAAACAGAAACATGACCTCAATCAAACTTTAAATCCACTACTCAAAACAAATGTTATTTATTGATTCGCGCAAAACAAACATCATGTTTGGGATATCCGGAAATAACATTTTATTTGTACGGTGTAAACTATGAAGAGAACATTATAAATCGGGATTCTTTGAAACTGATAAAAGTTGAAATAGATTTGTTATCTAAGCTACGAGGTGTGCGCCTAGTCGGATCATGTTCGGACGTAACGAGACTTTAACAACGGATGCAGGTTTCAAAGAATAACATCACTGACTTTAGAAAGTATTTCTCCAACTATTTGTATTTTTTTTCTTGGTGTTATTTATTAAATACTTAACTGACAACTGGTGTGTTAAATCTGTTGATGGATTAAACTCCCCCTTAAGTAAATCACGAAAAAGAAAGTCCCTTATGTAGGATAGGATTTTAAAAGGAACGAAAGTGTGTGGAATGGAATGTTGCGGTGTGAGTAAGAGGAATATATAGTATGAAAGGGAAGAAAAAAGAACAAATGAGAAATGACAGAAGAATGGACGACGGGTAAAAGAGTAGAAGTTGATATAAGACGGAATTTTATTTAAGAAGCATTTTTTAAGTTTTATTTGGTGTAAAGCGTATTTCAAAATAAACCCAATATTCAAGATCTAATAATTGTACTACTACGGTCCCGAATCTACATTTTGGGGGCTCGTCCGGGATCGCGGTCACGTGCAATACGACGAACGCGGCGCATACACCAGAAAAACGAATAAAACGACGAATAATAAGACGTAAGACGCATTAGACGAAAGCAGAACGACGGGGACGTTATATTCAAAACCTAAGTACGCTCGCGGCACAACTATGCAGACGCGATCAATGGCGGAAAACAAAGACGGTAACGACGCATTTTTCAACATGATTGACATGACCAAGTTCAGTGGCGAGGACCATACCTACTCTTCTGCGAAATGGGCTCAAGATCTGGACGATAACGCGGAGATATTTGGGTGGTCTCCTCAGCAACGACTCATCATAGCCCGTAGGTCTTTGACGGGGACAGCAGAGCTATGGCTGAAAACTGAAAAGGTTCACAAAACCTATGACGACTTAAAGACGGCCGTGCTTAATGAATTCTCTGATACCGCGAATAGCAAGGAAATGCATGAGCTCATGGCGGCGCGCAAGAAGCGTAAAGAGGAGTCATATTATCAGTATATGCTGATAATGAAAGAGCTGGGAAAACGAGCGAAGTTCCCAGATTACGTCGCCATTCAATACATTATAGACGGCATTACAGACCTAGAAACCAATAAGGCGATTTTGTATGGTGCGGTCACCTATCCAGCGCTGAAAGAAAAGTTGGCGATGTACGAGTCTATCAAAAAAAAAACTGCCAAACAGATCGCTGATCGACCTGTAAAACGAGTTGCTACGCCATCAGGTGGAGATTCTGCAGCATCAGGAGCCGGCCAGTTTTGCTACAATTGTAGAGAAAAAGATCATCGAGCGAACGCATGTCGTAACGGAGTGAAGTGTTTCCGTTGTAATGAGTTTGGCCATATTAGTCTCAAATGTACCAATCCGAGTGCAGGAAGCAGCGGAAGTAAAACGGTGTCGGTAAAGCAGCCACAAAGAGCAGTCGGATCGTCCAATCAGCAAGAACGTCCGTCGGTAAGCAGTTCGGGAGCAACGAAACAGTTGGCTATGTTCGGGGCGACATCGGCCAGTCAGAACGCATCGAGCGGCCATGAAGAAAATTTTAAGACAGATGTCATGCAGGTTGAAAACAAACCGAGTGACCGTTTACCAAATCCGAATAAGGCGATTAAATTGGTGAAATTGGGCGAAAAAACAGTGGATGCGTTGGTGGATACGGGTAGTGATGTGAATTTAATGTCTGAGGACTTGCATAATGAAATAAATGTACCTTGTGAAATAGATAACACGGTCTTGTCAGGACTGGGACTTTATAAAGTGAAGTCAACTAGAAAGATTTGTATTAATATTATTATTGATGGACAGCGCTTTTCAAAGGTAACATTTCATGTAGTGCCCAAAGGGTCAATGCCCTACAGATTAATATTAGGGCAAGAGTTCTTGAAAAATGTGGTGATGGTAGTTCGTGAGGGTGCTGTATTGTTGTTGACGCAAGATGATGAATGGTTGCAAAGGGTGAATTGTTGTGTGACTAATATTGACGTTACAGGCCACATCTCCGATACCAATATTAAGACAGAAGTAATGCGGCTGGTTGAAGAGTACAAGCCCATTTATACCAAAGAAGCTCCAATTAAGATGAAGATAGTGCTAAAAGACGAAGTACCAATAGCTCAACGACCCTGGCGGATATCACTCGCCGAACAAAAGATAGTGGAAGAACAGGTAGACGAGTGGCTCCAAAAAGGAATAGTTCAGGTTAGTTTTTCAGAATATTCTAGCCCATTAGTGCTGGTTAAGAAGAAAGATGGGTCAACTCGAATTTGTGTTGATTACCGCCTAGTAAATAAGAAGATAGTTCGAGATGAGTTCCCGTTACCAATCATTGATGACCTAATTGATAAGTTGAAGGACTCAAAGGTATTTAGCGTTTTGGATCTTAAGAACGGATTTTTCCACCTCAAAATAAGTGAGGAATCGGTGCCTTATACTTCTTTTATAACTCATCACGGACAGTTTGAGTTTCTACGTGCACCGTTTGGTCTGTCCACCTCGCCTAAATATTTTATGAGATTTGTTACAATTATTTTCAGAGAGTTGATAAAGAGGGGTATCATGATAATATTCATCGATGACATAGTAATTCCAGCTGATTCAGAGAGTCAAGCTCTAGAGAGGCTAACCCAAGTGTTAGATGTAGCTGCACAGCATGGACTAGAGGTAAATTGGAAGAAGGTTAGACTTATTTCTCGTGAAATAGAATATTTGGGTCATTTGATCAAAGATGGTGAGGTTAGACCAAGCCCACAGAAAGTTGAAGCAGTTGCAAAGTATCCAGAACCTAAAAATATTAAGCAAGTCATGGGTTTCATTGGTTTAACATCTTATTTCAGAAAGTACATCAGAGATTATGCAAAGATTGCTAGACCATTGACGGATCTGCTGAAAAAGGATGTTCCATTTATATTTGAAGATGAGCAACAATGTGCTTTCATCACATTAAAGCAGAAACTGACCAGTGATCCTGTACTAAAGATATACAACTCCAATTTTCCAACAGAGCTACACACTGATGCATCCAGTCATGCTCTGGCTGCAATACTACTGCAATTACACCCAGATGATGAATTGCATCCTGTGCATTACATGAGTCATAAGACAACTGAAGCTGAAAGCAAATACTCAAGTTATGAGCTGGAAGCACTTGCAGTCGTAGAGGCTGTAAAGAAGTTTAGACATTACCTATATGGAATTCACTTCAAAATTGTGACGGATTGCAAAGCCTTCGAACAAACATTGAAGAAGAAAGATTTGACACCAAAAGTAGCAAGATGGGTGTTCTTTTTAGATGAGTATGATTATGAGATCGAACACCGAGCAGGCTGTAGAATACAACACGCCGATGCTCTCAGTAGAAACCCATTTGTGGCAGTGGCGGTGAGCCTACAAGAAGAGATAAGACGAGGTCAGGAGACAGACGAAGAGCTCAACGCTATCAGACTGCTGATATCGAAAGATGGCCACTATCATGATTTCTGGATGGATAATGGCATTCTGTTCAAAGGTGATGATAAGAAGTTAGTAATTCCAAGAATCATGGAGAAAGAAATAATAAGAAAAGTGCATCAAAATAGGCACTTTTCAATAAGAAAAATGCCGTAGGAAAAGATTACTATATCAGAAACCTCGATAAAAGAATTGAAGAAGTAGTTCTAAGCTGCATACCCTGTTTATTAGCAACCAGAAAAGAAGGAAAGCAAGAAGGTTACCTGAATCCAATAGATAAAGAAGGAATCCCGCTGCATACTTTACATCTGGATCACATAGGTCCGTTTACAGAAACAAGGAAACAGTATAACTATATCCTCACCATGATAGATGCATTTACGAAATTTACATGGCTTTTTCCTACCAAGTCCACATCAAGTGCAGAAGTGTTGAATAAATTACGGGTTCACCAGCAGACTTTTGGTAATCCAACCAGAATCATAACAGACAGAGGTACAGCCTTTACCAGTGGAGATTTTGAGGAGTATTGTAAAGACGAGGATATACAGCATGTTAAGATCACCACTGGAGTGCCTCGAGGGAATGGACAGGTAGAGAGAGTTCATCGTATCTTAATTCCTATGTTAACCAAGCTGTGTATAGAAGATAAATCACAGTGGTATAGACATGTAGGTCGGGTCCAGCGTGCTATAAACAGCACTTACCAAAGATCAATAAATACTTCACCATTTCAGTTACTTACTGGAACAAAAATGAGATGTAAAGAAGAAATTGATGTGATTAATCTCCTACAACAAGAAATTATTAATTGTTTTGATGAAAATAGAGAGAATTTAAGGCTGCAAGCCATGCAGCAGATCCAAAAAGTACAAGATGAGAATAGGAAGACGTACAATGAAAAGAAAAAAACTAGTTCAACTTATGAACTGAATGATCTTGTGGCCATCAAGAGAACTCAGTTCGGCCCAGGCCTTAAGATAAAACCTAAGTTTTTGGGACCGTATAGGATTACTAAAATTAAAAGAAATGATAGGTATGATGTTGAGAAGTTGCATGATACCACAGAGGGGCCAAAGAAAACGTCTAGCTCAGCGGACAACATCAAGAGATGGCCAGGTAAGGATGAGTGATTGCGAATCTTAAGTGTGTATGTATGTGATAGCTGTATCGATAATACTGTTTAGTACCTACCCTCACGATGCTATGTTAATGTAAAGCGCTGTTTTGTCAGAACATGATTATTTTGTTTTGTGATTTAAAAATAAGAACATGTTGTGTTAGTGTTAGTTTTAGTTTTTTTTAGGGTTCAGTAAAATGTTGTGAGTGGTATATGAAAGAATTATGTCAGGTGTCAATACGATGCATATCTGAGGGCAGATATGAATGCAGGACGGCCGAATGTAGGATAGGATTTTAAAAGGAACGAAAGTGTGTGGAATGGAATGTTGCGGTGTGAGTAAGAGGAATATATAGTATGAAAGGGAAGAAAAAAGAACAAATGAGAAATGACAGAAGAATGGACGACGGGTAAAAGAGTAGAAGTTGATATAAGACGGAATTTTATTTAAGAAGCATTTTTTAAGTTTTATTTGGTGTAAAGCGTATTTCAAAATAAACCCAATATTCAAGATCTAATAATTTTACTACTACGGTCCCGAATCTACACTTACTATCTCTTTTTCTGAATAATTTTGGTTGTCAGACTTTTGGGTTTCTGAATGCTCACGATAGCGCGATGGCTTGAGGTCGACGAATGAGATGTTTAAATTTCACGGCTGCAAACATTTTCAATAATAAACAGCTATAAAAGCAAACAAACACACACAGCTCTATAATAATAATAAACAGCATTATCACTTGCTTCGGTGAAGTAAAATATCGTGAGGAAACCAAAACAGCAATGTCGGAGAGATATTTCTCGGGCATGTAAATAAACCCATGGGCGGTATAAAATCTTTGACACTAGGTTAGGCACTAACCACACGAAAAAGAAGAAGAATAAACAGCTATGATATACTTGCTTTTTCTTTTCTTGTTTTATTTTGGTTTTTCTTGTTCTTTGCTTGCTTGTTTTTTTTTTGCTTGTTTTTTTCTTGCTTGTTTTTTTTTTCTTGCTTTTTGTTTTGTTTGCTTTTATATTTTTTTTGTTTTTGTTTTTTGGCTTTTATCTTATCTTATCTTAATATGATGTAATATCGAACGATCGAATACTCAAGTAAAAGCTTCCGCCCTTTTATACTGTTACTTTAACAAACTACACATCCCTTTGTGTGTCATAATAATACGATTAACTGCATTCCTTTTGTTTCTTTAAAATGTTTGCACGGCTTTGGTCCAACGTATCCTGTGCAGCATCCTACGATATCAATCTGCTCTGTGAAACGCACATCAATCGGAAATATGAGATTTTTCCGTGAAGCCGTGTCACAAAGCAAGCAAATAAAGTTTCCAGCGTTTCCAAACTTACTTTGTGAAAGCTGACTTTCGGCAAAAATCTCGAACTGAACTGAATTTTGGCTGTGTGGTTTTGTGCGGAAAAATATGCCACTCCTTCACGTTTAATCAGAGAATGATGGTTGACGAAAAAAGAGGCACCTGTCAGTTTCAGTTTTCGATTATTGATTATTGGCTAGTAATTTTTTGGTTAGTAGTTTTTTTTTATTTAGTTATTTAAGGTCTCCAACAAAAGAAATACAGAAAACATGATAATTATATTTAAAACTGGTCAGTAATAGTACATTTTGATACAAGTGGAGAAAGTTTGTTATTGCATTCGAGGCGGAATTATAAATAATAGATTTATTTTATATTTTTGAATTCAGAACACAAATAAAAGTTAATTTGTGTATAAAAGTAACTAATAGTTTTAAATAATCATGTTTATCTATGATATTCTTTTTATAAACACAATTTGAATATTCAAAAAATATTTATGCCGTAAAGACGCGTAGTGCTTTGCAAAAATTAAAAAAAAAAAAACATTCATCTCAGACTATAAGCATTGAACCAATTTGCACTAAGTACAGGTATAATTATCTGTGGCAATTTTCTGGAAAAAATCGCACACGTGTGAAATATGTTGTACCTAATCGTAGTGCGTTAAGGACCAGTTTTCGAGGAAGTGTATTGAAAAAACTATTACGTACAGTCAAAGGTCAAAATTCCAATTCCACCGCAATGCACATTATCGTTTGCGCTATACGGGCTCCGGCGCCTATACACACATACGCATATTTATCCGTGTGAGTGATGTTCCAACGCTAACAAATTAACATGTCGTGTAGCATCGCTACGAGTAATAATATAGATGTGGTCAATGTTAGACAAGGATGACAATATCAGTAACTTCTTTTTATCACCGTCTGATTATTTTTTTCATAGTAATGCAAAATTTTGACAAGTTTGCGTAAGTTAACATTAGCTAGATCGGTAACGAGGCTAGTGTGATCGGGATAGATGTGAGTTCGAATCCAAGATGGACCGGTTTTTTTATGTTTATTTAATTATGTTTA
Organism: Xestia xanthographa; assembly: GCA_905147715.2. NCBI lineage: Eukaryota > Metazoa > Arthropoda > Insecta > Lepidoptera > Noctuidae > Xestia > Xestia xanthographa. The sequence continues at coordinate 21,873,237 of LR990653.1, read as the reverse complement.
ATAATTTATTTTTGTAAGTTATTTTGAACAAATAGATATTATAATAAATATATTATAAAGGTAATTTATTATTACAATAATGATAATAAATGAAACAAACAAGTAATATTATTATTTTTTTTATAAAAGAAGTCCTTTACACTTACTTATGTTATTATTGTAGTATAGAATGTTAAAAATCATATTTAAGGTTACATAATATAGATATTATGAAAAATCTGACATCATTTAAGAGGTTAAATTTAACTATTCATTTTCTCAATGAAAAGAGGATTGAAACTTAACCTCAATTTTACAATAATATAAATACTAATTTGTTTAAGTTACGGTCACTATGTCCCCTGACATAAAATTACCCTACCTGTTTAGGATTTTTAATATTTCGTATGACCTCCGTTAGCCTCGATACAGCTAATGAGACGTCGACGCATAGACGCCACAATATTTGCACAGACATTTGTGCCACGCAAACTATCCCATTATCCCATAATTGCATGCAATGGGATTTGAGTAGCTCAGGGCATCTCTCGTCCCGAGCTTCCCATCTTTGCAGCATTAAACCCCATACATTTTCTATAGGGTTTAAGTCAGGGGACCGAGCTGGCCAAGGAATAACTTTAATTTCCGGATGATTGCTAAACCATTCGCGAACAATGCTGGCACGGTGAATAGGACAATTGTCTTGCACAAAACTTATCTCTTCTAAGTCTTCTGCGGGGTAGATATTACGCACCGTAGGCAACATTACATCATTCAGCACTTCCACATAGTTGGCACTGTTGGCTCGCGTCGATATAAAACTTAATTCACCGGGCCCTTGAGCACACACTCGACGTTCGGCTGCCGTAGCGTGCACACGTACGCTCCGCACTGTCGTCTGCTCCCGATCTCGTCTCGCCGCCGTCGCTGCTACTTCGTAGCGCCGCTGCCCGCCGAGCTCCGCCTGCCAAGTCGTGGTACTACTTCAGTCTTTGCCTTGCGCTCTGACTGAGTGGTGCTGCGCCGTTTCGAATCAGCTACTCGTAGTTGGTTCGAATCGAAAACTGTCTTTTTCAAGACAAACACCCTAACAGGTCAAACGTCCCGCGTTTTTTGCCCCTTCAGGGAAAATCCACAATTTTCTGTGGTTCTTGGTGGAAACCTCACGGTGCCAACGAAGCCAAGAGGGTGGTGACCCAATCCTACCCGCCAAACCCCTTCAGGGCGAGGCATCCCATTGGAGTCGAGAGCTAGGACCTTGGCCTTGGGGGCTTCCCTCGTCAAACCTAGTCTCTGGTTTCGTTCACAGCGACACACCTAGTGTCGGTTGGGAGTGTCTACCCCTTCGCACTAGAGCCCCTTGCGGGACTAGGGCCCTGTCGCCCAATAAGATTGGCGGCAGGTTTACAAGCTTAGGGCACACCTTAAGTACTCACCTCCCTGCGTCACCAGCAGGGAGACAAACACATCCCCGGGTTATCCCACCTGGGGAGTTAGGATTAGGCTTAACCTAGGTCTTCAGGCCCTTCAGGCCAATTCAGACAGCAGTGTAGCTGGCGAGTTTGTTTGTGTTTTTCTTCTCGCCAGTATAGCACTAGGAAAAACTCAAGGGTGGGTTCGTTTTTAAGGGAGCTGTCTGCCCGGGGGGTATACGTTTACGTATCTCCTCGGGACTAGCGTAGGTGGTAATGAACCTTAGGTCCCCATAGGATTTTTCGCCATAAACATGGCTCCGTTAATAAAACCGACGATGTTAGCTCAGCTGAGGATCCTCCTCAATGAGTTGATGTCTGATGAGAGTCCCCACGTTAGGGCTAAATATGACGCGCTCTTAGAGCCCCTAAAAAACGAGTGGCAATACAAGCCCCAAACAAGCAACGGCTCGGAGGACAGCGAAAGCACACCTCAGCCCGAGCTTGTAGATTTCAGCGATGCGCTGGAATCTACCCCCTCGGCTCCAGTCCCAATGGAAGCCACGCCCATACAATCCCCAGAGGATAATATTATTACCCCGTCACTTAATGACACTGAGATGGAAGTTTCCCACTCAGACGATGCCTCGGCCTCAGAGTCCGACTCCTCCCCCTCCTCATCCTCCGAAGACGATTATCAAATCGTCGGAAAGGGAAAGAGGAAAAAGGGTAAATCCCCTTCGGCTTCTTCCTCAAAGAAGCCAGCCATAACCAGCGCTCTTCCGCCCCAGTCTCAGTCGACTGCAGGCCCCTCTCAGAGCCGCCCCCTAAGCCCAATGGCCGTAGCCACCCCGGCTGACGCCACCCCCGATTCCGCCACTCAGGCACCTAAGAAACACCGTCCTCCGCCCCTATTCATCCATGATAAGGGTAAATGGACGGAAGTTTCGAAGACGTGTAACGAACGTCGCATAAATTACATTAATGCCCGTGCCGTAGAGCAGGGCATTAAAGTTATGACAGCAACCCCCAACGATTACCGGGAGCTCTCCAAGCTCCTCAAAAACAGGGGTATTAGGTATCACACCCACACCCCCCAGGACGAAACCCCTACCAGGGTAGTAGTCAAAAATATCCCGATTGAGATCTCCCCTCAGGAGATTAAGGACGACCTCACGGCTCAGAACATCCCTGTAGCCGAGGTCCACCGCATGCACCGTAGGGTCGGAGGTCGCTCAAATTCCTCGCCCTACAACATGGTGCTCGTTGTTTGTGACCGCGTGGAAGGGCACCATCCCATCCACAAAATCTCTAAAATTTGCGGTCTCTCAGGCCTCCGTATTGAGAAGCCTGTAAAGACCGGAGTCATGACCCAGTGTCATCGTTGCCAGCTGTACAGCCACGCGCAACGAAACTGTTTCGGACAACCCAGATGCGTCAAGTGTCTGGGGGACCACGGCACTGCCGAGTGCCCTCGCCCTAAAGACCGCACTTTGTGCACTGAGCCTCCGAGCTGTGTACTGTGCGGTGAGTCTGGCCATCCCGCCAATTACCGCGGATGCCCCAAGGCTCCCAAATCTTCCGCCCCCAAATTGGCCCAGCGCGCCAATAATAGGCAACTGAGGGAATGCCCCTCCCTTGTCAGTCAGCTCCCCAGCTATCTAGGACCCCAGCGCCCCAGCCCGTGGAATTCTTTAAACCACCAGGCGCACTTCCCGGCTCTGAGGCCCCACCAAGCACCTGCCCCTCAGGCAATCCCACCCCTGATGGCACTGCCTGCCACGCCGCCCCCCAATCCTAACCCCACTGCCCAGCAGGCCGCTCCTATAGTGCCTCCCCCTCCAGCGCCCTCAGCGCCTCGCCCTCCAGCGCCTTCAGCGCCCCTACCCCCGGCGCCCGTAGCGCCTCGCCCCATCGCGCCCGCTGATCCTCGTCGCCCTCCGCCTTCAGCGCCACGCCACTTGGCAAAGATGCCCCCGACGCACTTTGCCCCGTTTACTTTCGCGGCCCCTACTCCCCCCCCCGCGAACTACCAACATCATCTCGATCCCTATGACCCGGTCAGAGTCCTAGGCAGTACCTTCGCGGTATTCCACTCCCCGCGTGCCATTCAGATGACGCGCGATACCATCGCCTGCAACGGTGACTTGAAATTGCTTGTTCAAGTATACAATGCGTACCCAGACGTTGCGCAGGCCCTCAGAAACCTCCCCCACAACCGAGCCTATAATGGATAAAGTCCCCCCCAGTAGGTTCAAACCGAAATCCCTTAAAATAGGGACTTTCAACGCCAATGGTCTTACGACCCAACGTGATGAGATCGCCACTTTCCTCCGCGACCATCAACTAGACATCCTATTAGTGCAAGAGACATTTTTAAAACCCCATCAGAGAGACCCGAATATTGCCAACTATCGGTTAGTTCGCAATGACAGGTCTCACTGCCACAGAGGGGGTACTCTTGTTTACTATAAATCTAGTCTGTACTGCATCCCCATAGCCCCTCCCCCCGTTTCCTGTTTTGAAGTCTCAGTCTGTCGGCTGGGCATGACAGGTCATCAATCCATCACTATTATCTCGGCTTACCTTCCACCTGCCAGTACCAACTTAACCGCCGCGACGATTAACGCTTCCGTTAAAGATGACCTCACTGTCCTCCTCAATCTGAGTGACTCCGTCCTTCTGGCGGGGGATCTCAACGCGAAACACCCCGCGTGGAATAGTCGCTTAGAAACCCACAGAGGCAAGATTTTATACGATCTTTGCTCCACCCTTAACTTCGATGTCATTGCCCCAATGCATCCCACTCATTTCCCACACAACGTAAATCATAGCCCTGACGTGCTAGACGTCGCGCTTCTGAAGAATGTAAACTTGCGGTTACATTCTATAGAAGCGCTTGACGAACTCAACTCTGACCATAGACCAGTTATCATAGAACTCGCTCCTAGGATAGGTCCCTATGACCCCACTAGGCCTCCCTCCACTAAAACTATCACGGACTGGAGGAAAGTAAGCGATTTGCTGAAATCCACCGAGTCCCCTCACTTAGATCAGATCCCCGACAACATCGAAACTGTAGCCGACACGGAGGCCGCGATCAGCTTATTCACGGAACACGTACAATCAGTCCTGAACGATTGTTCAAGGGAAGTTCCGGCGGATGATTACCGCTGGAAACTCCCGGATGATGTGCGTGATCTTGTGACTGAGAAGAACGCGGCCGTCCGTGCCTACAGCTCTTTTCCCTGCGCCGCTAACAAAGCTTTTATGCGCCGCTTACAACGCAAAGTAAGCGGATGCATCAAAAAGCTGCGTGAGGGGCGCTGGGACAAGATGCTCGGTGAACTCGAACCGACCCATACGGCTTTCTGGGACTTGCAGAGGAAACTTCGTTCCACTGAAGTCGCCGCTATGCCCCCTCTCATTCGTTCCGACAACACCGTCGCTTTTGAGGACGACGACAAAGCCGAGTGCCTAGCCGACAGCCTAGAGGCCCAATGCTCCCCCAGTACCCTGCCAGTAGACATAGCTCACCTCACAAAGGTGGATGCTGAAGTTGAACGCAGAACCTCACTACCGCCCGTCGAAGACCCTGATGATCCCATTCCCCCAGTCACTCCAGACGAGGTAGAGGACATCATAAAAGGTCTCAAATCTAGAAAAGCCCCTGGCTCTGATGGAATCACCAATAGGGTGTTCAAACTTTTCTCCCCCGCCCTTATAGTGTTATTGACCGCTATCTTCAATAGCGCATTAACTAACAACATCTTCCCACAATCGTGGAAGCAACCGGGCAAGCCTAAATCCTCCCCGAGTAGTTACCGCCCCATTAGTCTCCTCAATGTCATAGGCAAAATCTACGAGAGGCTTATTTATAAGCGTCTCAAAGACTACGCCGAGGCAAAGAGTTTAATTCCAAAGGAGCAGTTTGGATTTAGATCCCAACACTCTTGTGTCCAACAAGTGCATCGCATTGTCGAGCACATCAGCGCCCGCTTTCAGCGAGGCCTGATGACCGGTGCCTTGTTCTTTGATATCGCGAAAGCATTTGACAAGGTCTGGCACAACGGGCTGATATACAAGCTATACCAGCTCGGTGTGCCCGATCGTCTCGTGCTCATCCTTCGTGACTTTCTGTCAAACCGCACATTTCGATACCGTATCGAAGGTGCACTCTCAGCCCCTCATCCGATCCGCGCCGGTGTCCCTCAGGGATCGGTGATCTCCCCACTAGCATTCACGCTGTACACCAGCGACATCCCCAAGAGTGCAGCGTCCGAGCTAGCACTCTTCGCCGACGACACGGCCATTTTTTACTCCGGTAGAACTCCCGCTAGTATTACTCGCATTCTCCAGAAGTCCGCAAACGCCTTAGGCGATTGGTTCCGGAAATGGAGAATCGAGGTCAATCCCGACAAGAGCCAGGCGGTACTTTTCTCTAGCCCCCGTCAACTCTTCCCCGATACCCCCAGTCCGATCACCATGCTTGGCAAGCCGATCCCTTGGGCGAAGCGAGCCAAGTACTTGGGTGTTATCCTAGACCGACGTCTTAACTTTAGTGAGCACATAAAGACGGTGCGTTCGCGTGCCGCCTTTGCTCTCGGTAGGCTTCACTATATTCTGAACGCACGTAGCAGATTGTCACTCAAGTGCAAATTGCGTATTTACACCGCGTGCATCAGGCCTATCATGACTTTCGCATGTCCCGTTTTTGCGCACACCAAACCCTACCATCTTCATAAGATGCAGACCCTTCAGAATAGGTTCTTGCGAAAGGCCACAGGTGCCCCACCTTACGTTAGGAATGAGCAACTACACGTTGATCTCAAAATCCCCACCATGATGCAGTACATGAAACGTCTGACCAAGGGCTTTTTCGATTCAGCCGAAAAACACCCTAATCCGCTGATCTCCTCAGCAGCCAGTTATGCCCCCTCTAACATATCTAGGATTCGTAGACCCAGACTTACCCTTGCCACTCCCGATGATCCCATCACCCTTTATCAAGAGAGCTGTAGGGAAACGAGTACACTACGTAGGTACAAATACAAAAACCGATTTAAACCGCGAATCCGGTCACGCCGGCGTGGACCCCCGCGACCCCCCAGTAACATCACTGCCCGACCCCAGCCCGACATGCTCCAATTAATGATCCGACCCAGCCTGTTGTTGTCCCTTGCTGCCCTCTTGTCAATGACCCACTAAGCCGAGGCCCGAACCCCACAGGGGGTGCCCTTAGTGACGGTTCATTTAATGTGTAATTCCTGTTAGTTTGAAGGCCTGGCTGGGGGCCTTAAAGTAATTTTTGGCCACCACAGGATTGTCCGGTTAAGCAGTCAAGCAACCGTCTAGCGTTGCAACTGCGAGTGGTCCCTCCAAAAAAAAAAAAAAAAAAACCCTTGAGCACTTATCCACCCCCACATATTCACACTGATTCTGCCGAACTCATCGGCAAAACGAGTTGTTGGGATGAAACCATTCGTCTCATATTCAGCTACCATATAACGTCGCTGAGGCTGGCTAATAAGAGGTGGTCTTCCGCTCCTCTCACGACTCTTCAGGCTACCTTCTTCCTCAAACCTCTTCACCCAGCGCCTAACAGTCTCTCTCTAAAAAAAAGTCTATATTACACAATTGCAACAAGCGATTTAGGTCTACCATTATATTTTGTAGGTATTATCACATAAAATTTAAAAAAAATAAACTTACGCATAAACCGGTTTCATTCGATATTTGAGATATATTAAGGCCAGTCGAATATAGGGCCACAATATTTGCCTTAGCTTCAATTCTAATATTAGCCTGCATATTGAATTCAAAAGAATACTAAAATAGCAACAGCAAGATAACACAAACGCTCGTAACTATGTTCACCAACCAAGAACAGCGAATAGTGGAATAATTTATGTGAACTAGTAAAGTAGTTAAAATATGCAGGTAGATTTGAAACAAAGTGAACTTATCACTTTGTTTCAAATCTACCCTCATATTTTAATAACGACGCTAAGATTGAAAATTATTGTAAAACGAAAGAATCTTCGTTTAGTTGTGGAATATATTTTAACATTATATTTTGTTAACAACTCGGCATTTATATTTCACATGTAATACTTAAAAAATGTTTTTCATGTTTGATGTGAGACTCGAACCCGAACACTCGCCATGCGAGGCGCAGGCGCAGTGCTAACCAATTTGGCCACTGTATCACTTACACAACTCATTGAAATTTGTAATAACAATCTTAAGCGGGCAACAAGTTGCTAATGTGTAAGTGTTGTCAAACGTTCTTATAGAAGAAGGTCATAAGTACAACTAATATTGCTTTGCCATTGTGTTGCGAGATTGGCAGTCGACTTCTGACTGTTATAGTACCTACGTAATAGTCTACACACATTGAAGACAACAGCATACACAATAAAGTTGACAACTAAGCTAAGTATTATATTCAGTTATTTAACACGAAATATGGCATGGAGATAATAGTTGTACTCAGAATATTCTTAGAAGCTGCCGAAACTGAATTCATGTAATTACAGCGGGAGCGTTCAAAATCACTTGAATATCTGAAAACCACACCAGTATGATTTTCAACTACACTTGCAACCAGTCAGAGTGCAATTTACAGTAATTACAAGTTTTAAACATTAATTTCTCAGTAGCAACCATGGAGTCTGCATTAGTACCCTGACTGATGTGAAGTTTATAGAAAAAGACCAATGAAACGATGGATGGACTGTTTATAGGATGATATGGTAAAAAAGGAGGTGTCTGCATGATGAGATGATAGAGAAGTGTGGGAGAAGACATGCTGCGCCGACCCCAAATAAATTATAATAAACTAGTTGACCTACGCAACTTCGTCTGCGTCACATAAGAGGGAAAAAGCTTTCAAAAGGAACAAATTTTCCCCGATTTTGCAACATTTTTCACTTATGCTCCGCTCCTATTAGTTGTGGCGTGATGTTATATAGCCTATAGCTTTCCTCGATAAATGGACTACCCAACACTGAAAGAATCATTCAAATCGGACCAGTAGTTCCAGAGATTAGCGCGTTCAAACAAACAAACAAACAAACAAACTCTTCAGCTTTATAATATTATAGTATAGATAATAATAATAAGTCTTTATTAGGATAATAAAAGTTTGACACAAGTACACAACAGTCACTAAGGTACAGAAAAATTAGCAAACAGAAGTTGTGTGCGAGAGATGAATAAGAGTACAGTCAATACAAAATTTGAGCTCTGACTCCTAAACTAGGAAGATCCTGTATCTTAGGAGGCAGTGTCTTCGCATAAATAGTGGACGAGCAATTTATGAGCGTACTAGCATAATCTCGTAGAACAAACAATAATTATATAACTGAAAGGAAAAAAAAGACATATCTATAGAAATATATTTAGTACTAGCTTCTGCCCGCGACTTCGTACGCGGAACCTGTTGCTTATGCCAGCGACAACGGGGTCGTCAAAATCGAAGATCTGATACGTCTGATGTCGAAGCGCAATTCTCTATCCGTGAACGTCTCCGACTCGCGAGACAATGCGTGACGTTCACGATCAACAGTCAGTCGCGTATCACGTTCCCCACTTGTCTCTAGATACCTAGAAGTCGGTGTGTAGATACGCTGAAAACTCAAGCGTAATTCTCTTTCCGTGAATGTCTCCAACTCGCGAGACAATGCAGACGTTCACGATCAGCGGTCAGTCGCGCATCATTTTCTTCACTGGTCTCTAGACACCTGGATGTAGATGCGTAAATACGCTGAGAACGCAGGTGTGCTTCGCGATCCTAAGAGGTTTTCACGGGGCGCGGTTTTCGCGGGGGTTGAAGCCTGATGTTCTCGAACAGCATTAAGTCTCTCCTGACGCTCTTCGGTAGATTCTTGGGATCTTATGATCCTCAATCTTTTAGCTCCTTTGGAACACTGGGAAAGATTTGACCTCTTTCTAGGCATGGTTATAGTTTTATTAAAATCTAAGTGACTGCTCCGCTGCGTTACCGGGTAGGCTACCGTGCCACGTAGATAAATGGAAAAGGAAATTAAACACTAAAATAACATAAGCCGGAAGACATAGTTTTGGCCAGTAGACTCAAATTTTCAATGATACACCATTATCATCGAAAATCAGTCCTAAACTGTTACCACCTTGACCGCGTGAATATTTTATAATTATACATTGAAATTAGTGATAGCTTTGATTTCCACATCAGATCTTCAATTTTTATAAGTCAACACGAAATGCCCATCAGACCGAACAACTTTTGCTAAGACGTCATTCCTATATGTGTTATGGTGTAGCTGGGCTCTCGGAGTTCCACAACAGGTGTTCCAGATCTTCGATTTTTATAAGTCAACAGAGAGTGCTCATCAGATTAAACAACTTTTGCTAAAACGTCATTTTCTATATATATGTTAGTGTAGCTTGGCTCTTGGAGTTCCACATCAGGTGTTCCAGATCTTCAAATTTATTCTCTCAGCAGAAAATGCCCATCACGTGGAACAATTTTTGCTATGGTACCATTTTTGTATCTCTTATAGTTCAGCTGGTCTGTTGTGGTTCTGCATCAGGTGTTCAAGTTTCTAAGATAAATTATAGCCTATATCTTGCCCAGACTTAATACCTATACAACAACAAAAAAATCATTCAAATCCGTCCAGCAGTTCCGAAGATTAGCGTGTACAAACAAACAGACAAACAGACAGACTTTTTTTTTTGGATTCGTGCTCTATTACTGTTTCTAAACCCCCCTCAATTATTTATTTTTTAATATATTCAATGTACAGACACAGTTTTTCTACTGTTTTATTATATGTACTAGCTTCTGCCCGCGACTTCGTACGCGGATCCTGTTGCTTATGCCAGCGACAACGGGGTCATCAAAATCGAAGATCTGAAACGTCTGATGTCAAAGCGCAATTCTCTATCCGTGAACGTCTCCGACTCGCGAGACAATGCGTGACGTTCACGATCAGTGGTCAGTCGCGCATCACGTTCCCCACTCTTGTCTCTAGAGACCTAGAAGTCGATGCGTATATAGATACGCTGAGAACTCAAGCGTAATTCTCTTTCCGTGAACGTCATACGTCGAACGTCACGTCACGCATATTTATTCGATAAAATAAAAAAAATCAATGGGAATTTTGGCCAGTAGAGTCAAATTTTCAATGATAAACCATCGTCATCGAAAACCAGTCCTAAACTGTAACCGCCTTCACCGCGTTGAGGTACTCCCAGCTTATATTATTTTATAATTATACATTGAAATTAGTGATAGCTTTGAGATGTTTCTGATCTTCGATTTTTATAAGTCAACAGGAAATGCCCACAAGACCGAACAACTTTTGCTAAGACGTCATTCCTGTGCTATGGTGTAGCTGGGCTCTTGGAGTTCCACAACAGGTGTTCTAGATCTTCGAATTTTATAAGTCAACAGGAAATGCCCATCAGACCGAACAACTTTTGCTAAGACGTCATTCCTATATATATGTTAGTGTAGCTGGGCTCTTGGAGTTCCACATCAGGTGGTCCAGATCTTCGATTTTTATAAGTCAACAGAGAGTGCTCATCAGATTGAACAACTTTTGCTAAAACGTCATTCCTATATATATGTTAGTGTAGCTGGGCTCTTGGAGTTCCACATCAGGTGTTCCAGATCTTCAAATTTATTCTCTCAGCAGAAAATGCCCATCACGTGGAACAATTTTTGCTATGGTACCATTTTTGTATCTCTTATAGTTCAGCTGGTCTGTTGTGGTTCTGCATCAGGTGTTCAAGTTTCCAAAATAAATTATAGCCTATATCTTGCCCAGACTTAATACCTATACAACAACAAAAAAATCATTCAAATCCGTCCAGTAGTTCCGAAGATTAGCGTGTACAAACAAACAGACAAACAGACAAACAGACAGATTTTTTTTTTTTGATTCGTGTTCTTTTCCTGTTTCTAAACCCCCCTCAATTATTTTTTTCTTAATATATTCAATGTACAGACACAGTTTTTCTACTGTTTTATTATATGTAACTAGCTTCTGCCCGCGACTTCGTACGCGGAACCTGTTGCTTATGCCAGCGACAACGGTGTCGTCAAAATCGAAGATCTGATACGTCTGATGTCGAGGCGCAATTCTCTATCCGTGAACGTCTCCGACTCGCGAGACAATGCGTGACGTTCACGATCAACAGTCAGTCGCGTATCACGTTCCCCACTTGTCTCTAGATACCTAGAAGTCGGTGTGTAGATACGCTGAAAACTCAAGCGTAATTCTCTTTCCGTGAATGTCTCCAACTCGCGAGACAATGCAGACGTTCACGATCAGCGGTCAGTCGCGCATCATTTTCTTCACTGGTCTCTAGACACCTGGATGTAGATGCGTAAATACGCTGAGAACGCAGGTGTGCTTCGCGATCCGAAGAGGTTTTCACGGAGCAAGTTGAAGCCTGATGTTCTCGAACAGCATTAAGTCTCTCCTGACGCTCTTCGGTAGATTCTTGGGATCTTATGATCCTCAATCTTTTAGCTCCTTTGGAACACTGGGAAAGATTTGACCTCTTTCTAGGCATGGTTATAGTTTTATTAAAATCTAAGTGACTGCTCCGCTGCGTTACCAGGTAGGCTACCGTGCCACGTAGATAAATGGAAAAGGAAATTAAACACTAAAATAACATAAGCCGGAAGACATAGTTTTGGCCAGTAGACTCAAATTTTCAATGATACACCATTATCATCGAAAATCAGTCCTAAACTGTTACCACCTTGACCGCGTGAATATTTTATAATTATACATTGAAATTAGTGATAGCTTTGATTTCCACATCAGATCTTCAATTTTTATAAGTCAACACGAAATGCCCATCAGACCGAACAACTTTTGCTAAGACGTCATTCCTATATGTGTTATGGTGTAGCTGGGCTCTCGGAGTTCCACAACAGGTGTTCCAGATCTTCGATTTTTATAAGTCAACAGAGAGTGCTCATCAGATTGAACAACTTTTGCTAAAACGTCATTTCTATATATATGTTAGTGTAGCTGGGCTCTTGGAGTTCCACATCAGGTGTTCCAGATCTTCAAATTTATTCTCTCAGCAGAAAATGCCCATCACGTGGAACAATTTTTGCTATGGTACCATTTTTGTATCTCTTATAGTTCAGCTGGTCTGTTGTGGTTCTGCATCAGGTGTTCAAGTTTCCAAGATAAATTAGAGCCTATATCTTGCCCAGACTTAATACCTATACAACAACAAAAAAATCATTCAAATCCGTGCAGCAGTTCCGAAGATTAGCGTGTACAAACAAACAGACAAACAGACAAACAGACAAACAGACAGACTTTTTTTTTTGGTTTCGTGCTCTATTACAGTTTCTAAACCCCCCTCAATTATTTATTTTTTAATATATTCAATGTACAGACACAGTTTTTCTACTGTTTTATTATATGTATATAGATGTATCAACAGGTGTTCCAGATCTTCGATTTTTATAAGTCAACCGAGAGTGCTCATCAGATTGAACAACTTTCGCTAAAACGTCATTCCTATATATATGTAAGTGTAGCTGGGCTCTTGGAGTTCCACATCAGGTGTTCCAGATCTTCAAATTTATTCTCTCAGCAGAAAATGCCCATCACGTGGAACAATTTTTGCTATGGTACCATTTTTGTATCTCTTATAGTTTAGCTGGTCTGTTGCGGTTCTGCATCAGGTGTTCAAGTTTCCAAGATAAATTATAGCCTATATCTTGCCCAGACTCAATACCTATACAACAAACAAAAAGTCATTCAAATCCGTCCAGCAGTTCCGAAGATTAGCGTGTACAAACAAACAGACAAACAGACAAACAGACAAACAGACAAACAGACAGACTTTTTTTTTTGGATTCGTGCTCTATTACTGTTTCTAAACCCCCCTCAATTATTTATTTTTTAATATATTCAATGTACAGACACAGTTTTTCTACTGTTTTATTATATGTATAGATATAGATGTATCAACAGGTGTTCCAGATCTTCGATTTTTATAAGTCAACAGAGAGTGCTCATCAGATTGAACAACTTTTGCTAAAACGTCATTTCTATATATATGTTAGTGTAGCTGGGCTCTTGGAGTTCCACATCAGGTGTTCCAGATCTTCAAATTTATTCTCTCAGCAGAAAATGCCCATCACGTGGAACAATTTTTGCTATGGTACCATTTTTGTATCTCTTATAGTTCAGCTGGTCTGTTGTGGTTCTGCATCAGGTGTTCAAGTTTCCAAGATAAATTATAGCCTATATCTTGCCCAGACTTAATACCTATACAACAACAAAAAAATCATTCAAATCCGTCCAGCAGTTCCGAAGATTAGCGTGTACAAACAAACAGACAAACAGACAAACAGACAAACAGACAAACAGACAGACTTTTTTTTTTGGATTCGTGCTCTATTACTGTTTCTAAACCCCCCTCAATTATTTATTTTTTAATATATTCAATGTACAGACACAGTTTTTCTACTGTTTTATTATATGTATAGATAGATATCTTGCCCAGACTTAATACCTATACAACAACAAAAAAATCATTCAAATCCGTCCAGTAGTTCCGAAGATTAGCGTGTACAAACAAACAGACAAACAGACAAACAGACAGAATTTTTTTTTTTGATTCGTGTTCTTTTCCTGTTTCTAAACCCCCCTCAATTATTTTTTTCTTAATATATTTAATGTACAGACACAGTTTTTCTACTGTTTTATTATATGTATAGATAGATAGATTTTTATTTAGGTAAGCAATAATATGTACAATAATATGTATTAATGGGATTACGGCAAGAGAATGATAATGATGGCAATAGGCTCACCCCCTATTATAATTAGCGAAATGTGGTACAGATAATTATATTTATAGATAGTATCTGCGTTACCTGTAAGGAGGAGCTCGTGGCTAAATAATAACAGCCGCTCGGGTCGATCGTTAGGTTAAGCCTTGCTTGCCTAGGTTGGTCTGTGGATGGGTGACCACCCATTACATACCGAGTTTCCTCCGTGCGTCGGAAAGCACGTTAAGCAGTTGGTCCTGGACGTCATTTGTAGATCTTTGACAGTCGTTAGGTAGTCAGAGGCCCAAAAAGTCTGACAACCAGTCTTACCAAGGGGTATCGTGTTACCCGGTACTGGATTGTGGAGGTCAGATAGGCAATCGCTCCATGTAAAATACTGGTATTCAGCTGCATCCGGTAAAATTGGAAGCTGACCCCAACATTGTTAGGAAAAGGCTAGGCAGATGATGATCTGCGTCACCTGCAAGAACAAGCCCCCAAAAATGGTTTCTCGATTGAAATTCAGTACGTAATAGGTTTTATAAAGTGATTACGCAACTCATTTCACTTCATGCATGTAAGTCTAGAAACTTTGCATTCTCGTTACAATGTGGGGGAACATGGAAATATGCTAACTTGAGTTTAACTTATTATCTGATTAAGCTTTTATGGAACGCGTTTTATGAAGTTACAAGTGTAAGTCTTAAGTGAATATTTCGGATCGGACATTTGCAAACTATTGTTGGTAGTTAGGTACATAACTATCGAGGACACTCCCGCCTGATCACCAATAAGCTAATTTTTGCACTCGCTACATAGTTACGTTCTCTAGCCCCACTCCGTTGACTTTGTATAGAAATAGTGAATGAAAGACAATACCGATCGGCCGAGCGCACTGACGACGCACGCCAAACGAGAGTTATTGAGTAATTGACGCTTTCCTAATATTATAGGCCTAAACTTTAAGGGGGCGTGGCTCGGCGCCTCCGCATGATTTTAGCGATTTTTTTAACTGATCAGGTGGAAAAGACCACGACTGTACTGATTCAATAGGGAAGATGCATAAATTTTCTTTTGTTTATTTCGATACGGAATGTTAAAGTACTATAAAAACAATGACAAAAAGCGGAAACAATACATAAATCGGCCAAATAACACAAAAGTTATAACCATTTAAAGTTTTGTTTCTATCTCTTTCTAAATAAACGGAATTTAGTATGGATTTTGTACGTCGATGCAGAGAATGACGTCATTCGTGTTATCGGATCTCTCTGTCTAATCAGCAGTTTCATATGCTAATGACTTAGTATTTTAATAGATATTTAAAAAATAATTTCACTTGGCTATTTCTTATGTTAATACGCTTTGTTTAGAGTGATAAAAAAAAATCATGCATCTACCCTATTACATTTACAACTTACTTTCAGGTCTCTGTCAACTCTGTGTATGACACGTGAAAGGAATGCTGAAAATACACGACTAAAGCAAACAAAGGGTAACTGTTACCCTGTATTCAGTACATGAATATAGAGACTATCCAGTGTTGAATTTTTTTCGACGGCTTTAATTAAGTCAGCTATTTCATACCAGCAGCAGGGAAGCAGTGGTAGCCCAGTGGTGGTACGAACAGTAAGTCGTGGGTTCAAACCCAGACAGGCACTTCATTTTCACTTTGTGAAATTTATTTCATCCTCACTGCTCTCAAAACGGTGAAGGGAAACATCGTGAGGAAACCAGCATGTCCGAAAACCAAAAAATACGAAGACATGTGGCATCTACCAATCCACACTGGGCCCGCGTGGTGGATTATAGTCCATTCCCTCTCATAAAGAGGAGGCCTGTGTCGTGGGAACATTAATAGGCTGATGATGATGATGATGATTTCATACCAACATCAAGGATCATGGTTAAAATTTCAAAATATTTGAGACAACGGATTTCAAATGTATTCTGCATGCAGACTTTTTCTTAGTTTGTAGCTATAAAGGGTGTGAGCATCCTGTATAAACTTACTCACAAAAAGACTTTATAAAGACACCTATTCTTGTTCGCCAATAAAATTAGTACATTTTATCGTACGACGCATAACATCGTAACTCACATGTACCACATTCCACATTCTACCCAATACATACCATACCTGTGTGTGAAATCCTGTGGTTACTTACCACTTATACAAAGGGTAAGTCGAAGACGTAGGCACAAATTGCTCTCAGCACTGGTGATGTACTGGTAAACGCATTAAACGTCCTGATGGAGCAATCAGCCCGACACTCTAACTTTAATGGACTAGATTAAAAATCAATGTCGTAAGTGACGCGATATGCTGAGCAGGTTTCGGCAAGTTGCTTAAGGATTTTCGTAAGTTTTATTCAGGCAAGTTAGTTGGGGTTTGAGGATATGTGGTGTAGGTAATTTTATTTTTTTAAATTTTAGGTAGAAGTATCAAGTTATCAAGCAGATTTTGGCAACTTACTTTTTGATATTCTCTATTGTAAGTTGATTTTTTGAAAGTGAGTTGTGCTTGTGGGTGTTACGGGGGGTTGTGGGTGTTAGTGCAAGGTTTCATAATTTATTCTTGAGGACTTGCTTTTATTATAAGAACTGTTAATGTCAATATTCCGTAGCAATGATGACACTTTAAAATGTGTTCACTTTTAAATGATTTTAAAATGTGGTCATCGCCTCTAGTATCATTGGTAAAAATCACCCTGACTGGCTGTTTAGTTCATATATGTAGCTATTACAACTTAGTCTACAGACTTTATCTTACTTTGTAATCTGAATACACTTCAGTCTTAGACTGTAGAATAGTCACCGATTTCTGAGAAACCATTGAATAGTTCAGGCAATATAAATAATGAAGTAAAAGTTTCCTTGCCAAGCTTGCTTTTCTAGACTTGTATATTTTCCATTACTAAGAATTTTCTTTGGACAGATCTATTTTAGTTTTTTTTTTGTCCGAACTAAATTATATTTTCACGGAAAATATCGTTTCTACATTTAATATATAAACAGTATTTAATTGACGGCGGGCAAGGACCTCTCGTCGTAGATGTTAGTGAACGGAAATGAGAGAACTTCACTTTCTACTGAAAAGCGTAGAAAGTTCACATCGCGATGTAACGATGTTACCTATCTACACTTGTATATTATGTGCCGAATAATATAACGACTTATTTAAAAATGGAAGCGGTTCGATGTTAGAAAATTTTCAGGAGATAGCAAACTAGATAATTTTCTAGAATACATAGTTTACTATTTTATTTTAATCAAATTAACAGTGCGATTAGACTTTTTCTTACTAAAAACAACAAGTCGCCTAACATGGATCCGAACCGATTCACTGTGATAAATCAACAGGACAAACCTGCATAAAATCAAGTGAACTAACCAAGTCGCCTGTGAATACACTTAGTTCACATTATCATTATCATCATCATTATCATGGATCTGACGACCGATTCACTGTGATAAATCAGCAGGAACAAGTACCCACTGAAATATCCAGCGAAATCACTAGGTACGTCTCTTGACAAAGACCCTATGAACCAACATAGTTCACTGGGTATCCATTTAGGAAATTACCATGGCCAGAATAATAAGTTAATGACATTTACCTCTGGATGCTTGTAAATAATCATAAATAAAGCATGTACCACTGGCACTACCAATGTTGCTCATTTAAATCCCGGTGCAGAGGCCTATGACGGCATAGCTATGTACATAATAGCAAAAACAATGTCAAACAATGTCAATGTCTGTAATGAGGAATTTTTTAGAATTAATTTCTTGAAAAACCAGTGTTATAGTTTTCTGAAAACTTACTATTTCCCACTTTATCCGATTTTCACAATAGGTCAGTTTTTTTTTATTAAATCTGTCAGACAAGCACTCTGAAATTAACTGAAATGACTCACATTCTTCGAAAACTAGTCGGGTGGATCCCAAAACAAAACCGCATACCATAACGAACATCATAAGGTTAAAACCAGGCCTTCTGCGAGTTACTTACGTTACTACCGACATAGGTAGGTAGGTACCTACAGTTACCGGGTTCTGGCACAGAGGATGTCTCGTGGAGTGGCGCCCGGAGCGACGACTCTGAACATTTGTGTTGTGAACCCTTGCTCTCAACGTTTCACCTACATCCACCGTGCCACGTAGCTCTATAGGTACTTGACATGTAGTCAAATGTTTACATCGACTTACGACAGTATACACCTTAGGTTTCAATGGCCGGACATCTCTGGGTGGTTATTTAAACGTAATGGTTTGAGCCGAAGTGTACCTATCGTACCTACACTCAAATTTTGCCAGTTATTCATATTTCACGAGGAGCTCGTGGCTAAATAATAACAGCCGCTCGGGTCGATCGTTAGGTTAAGCTGTGTTGCCTAGGTTGGTCTGTGGATGTGTGACAACCCATTACATACCGAGTTTCCTCGGTGCCTCGGAAAGCACGTTAAGCCGTTGGTCCCGGCTGTCATTTGTAGATCTTTGACAGTCGTTAGGTAGTCAGAGGCCCAAAAAGTCTGACAACCAGTCTTACCAAGGGGTATCGTGTTACCCGGTACTAACTGGGTTGTGGAGGTCAGATAGGCAGTCGCTGGTATTCAGCTGCACCCGGTAAAACTGGAAGCCGACCCCAACATAATTGGGAAAAGGCTAGGCAGATGATTCATATTTCAGGTATAGAAAATAGGCCTACGGAAAGCTTAGTGACACCATTCCTAACCTGGGAATAGAACTCGAGACCTCATCCTCCGCAGACCTCATGTCCACAACATTTGCATTGTGCACGCTCTCAGCGTTCCACCTTCACACTTGACATACAGTCAAATGTTTATATCACCTTAGGACTGTGTACATACGGTTAAAAATGAAGATATTCATAGAACTGGGCTACTAAGACAGAATATATCTTAAATTGGAAACTTACATGTCATGTCTTGATCATTGTAATTTATTGCCAGCAGTGAAAACGTTTTAGGCTGAATCAATGATACAATGTCCATTAAAATAATCGTACCCTCAACAACTATTAAGGCGATTACATGAGCTAAATTAGCAACTCTATTTGTGGTGGTTCAAACTTCGTTTGAAATGCTATTAGAATAAAGTTCTAATCAGCTTGCACTGCAAAGTGGTTGTTACGTCAGTTACTGCGGCCGAATAGTGAAAAATTAGTGGTATTTTTGCGATTTGCAAAAAATCTATTGATTGGACACTATGATGCTAATATATTGCTTGTAGAATTAATTGCCAAAAACCTCCTTTTTTAGAAGTCGGTTAAAAATCAGAATGATCGCATGTATTTTAGTATGGTTTTTACTCGTTTAAAGAAATTTTTAGAGTTATGTTCGTGATTTTTTGTATCGAATGAATTTTGTTGTGTTATGTTTTCAAAATACTATCGTACTAGCATATATCCTGAAGAATATCATATATTTTTCTGGTTTTGTTTATTGCAGTGAATCATATGCTTTTTTGCATTATAAAACTCGCGTTTAGCTCTTGTCATCGCCTTAAGTACAATTTCAGTTGGCAACAATTCCTACATAAAATTCCAACACGACAAAATCGTAATTGAAAAACAAAATGCCTTTAAATGTTACATAAATTAGGCCTTTGAAGTAAAAGCCGTCTAAAACAGTCGTAGCTGAAAATCGTACAAAAATAAAATCCAGAAACATTTTTTTTTCTTTAATCTGTAATAATCTGTAATGTCGGGAGCACGGTTACCGTCTTGTTTTTGATGTTTGACAGTTATATTATCCGTCGTTGTCTGAAAATGTTTCATCCTTCGTGAGAGTGGCTGCCACTCCGGCACTTCAGTGAAACAAGATGGTTAAAATGACAAAAATCACTTGCTCTACTTAGCTTGTTACTCAAAAGAAAGTTTTTATCCTGACTATACTTACTGAATGTTTTAACTTAAAGATGTTTTTCCTTAGTTTTGTCGTCATTTTCTTAATTAATGTTTATTTTGTTTTGTTTCAGGTATGACACTTTCTTCAGTTGGCTTAAAAGACTTAAATTTATATAATACAGGTATTGTAATTATTAATAGTTATTTATGCAACTGTTGTATAATGAGGGGTATTAAAACACGAATGTGGGTTTATCACACGAGGCGAAGCCGAGTGTGATAATAGTATCACATGAGTGTTTTAATACCTAATTATGTACAGTTGCATACAAGACTTTATCTACATCCATGATAAGAATGCTCCATAAAAGGTTCTGAAACCATAGGATGTTGCAGTGTTGTAAGAAGTCTATGTAAATTCATGGAAAGTTTAATTGCTGAGTATTTAATACAAACAAACTATGTATAGGTAATAATATAATTATTAACATTTTGGATTGTACAATTATTAAAATGCACAAAGCTTGTATCACTCATTTTTGTAAACAATAAATTAGTGCAATACTAATATCCAAATATCGAACAAAGATGGCGGGATACGACGTGAATTCGAATTAACCTATAAGCTTTTTTTTTAATTACGTCGCTGTGGTAGTGAATCGCACGTGCTAGACAATGTTCTTTTTTTAAAACGAGTTGCATAATGAAATTCAGTACAACATTATAACACCCGTTTGGATGTTATAATGGTTATTATGACACTGGCTGTTTTAATGTTGGCCATAAGCTAACTGTTTCAGATACTTTTATAGAGGATTTATAGCATGGGTGTAGATAAAATATTTTAAAAGGTTCTTACCACTTTAACCTTTGTTTATTTTGGGTACTATGAATAAATCAATGTCAACTTAAATAAGTTCTATATTAGGCGTCACAAGTACGTAATACTTTTCTATGATTCCTGATTTTAGGCCGTCCTTTAAATAAAGATATAAAATACACTTTAAATAAAGCAATATTGATAACAATAACTGTCGAAATTCATTTAAATATAACATCGATTAGCGAGTTTAATCCATGAAATTAACCGCACATTTCATTAACATTCTAAGAAACTTGGAATTATGTGAATGTTTGTGTTATATTAAATGGAATCATAAACTATTTAAAGTGTCCTTTATAGTGGCTGTAAAGCATTTATGTCGGAATGGAAAACAGGCACTTAAGACAGATATTCGACAATACTTGACGACTAAGATAAGTATCTATCATAACTTAAGAAAGCAATTACTACTTTTATATCTGAAAAGGAATTTACAAAGGCATTATACGGAGTGACGCGGGTCGGCATCCTTCTTGTATTAAAATATCCGCGTTTAAAACTTCTGAAATTTAAAATGAGGTTTTCCTTCTAAACCAAAGAATTTTATAATGAAATCTCTTTGGATAAGACCTTTTTGAACGCTTTTCAACTTCCGATCTCCGAATGACGAAGTAAAGGTTGGCAGTTCTTAATACATTTAACAAAGGCTGGAAGGCTTAAATTATAAATTTTGAATGCCGTCTTGAACTTAAAATGATATTTCTTTAAATAGATCTGATCTTTATCTAAGTCAAAGACTAAGAAATACGGCGGGCGTTTTACCCTATCGCTTACAGAAAAGCCGTAGCCGTGTGGTATCCGGCAGAGTAGAATAGAACCAACCCATTACACTCACGGGTGTCGTATAAGGCGACTAATGTCTGAGGCAGAACACCTTGCGCCTCCGTAGACCTGAGAATGGGCAGCAGCGTTTTCTGTTAGTCTTTCATCACTGCGATCTCCAATCCGCCTGCCAAGCGTGGAGATTACGGCAAATTCCTCCCATCATGGGAGAGGCTTATGTCCAGCAGTGGACGTTATGGGCTGTTTTAGTAGTTGTAGTTACAGAAAAGAGTTTAAGAAGACTAAATTCTAAAGATGAGATCAATCGGATAAATAGAGAAAGACATGAGCAACAAATTTATTGAGTCTTGAATATCCCACTACCGTAATCAACCGGACCGAATGTTGGGTGGTACCTACTTATATGTCACATAATATCTTCTTCTATCACCGAATTTTTGGTTCTACATCATGTTAGTTTCCTCATTAATTTTTCTTCGCCATTTTAAGAGTGGTGATGATCAAATAAATTACACTAAGTTTTCCCGTCTGGGATCAAAACTACTACAAAACATAATTATAGGGGATGTTACCCTGGACCACTACTAGTATGACCACAATACAGTATAGGAGTTAAACTGTCATCAAGAACCATCACGAAATCGGCACAACAATGTCGACTTTAATCACCACTCAGTCTTTACAACTGTACAAATATTCGCATATCATTTTTAAAACGCCGTAACTTAGTAGCACGCGGGCGTGAGACGCGAGGAGGGGGGGGGTAGGGGGTAGGCGTATTGTCACGACGCGCGTCTTATCAGATAGTTTGGATGCTAAACTTCGCTAACACTTCCTTACGGCAGCTCGAGCACGCACTACGTAACACTGACGAGATATGTCACGGATTTTGTCGTATTTTGTACACTTTGTCGCGTTGTACTAGATAAATAAGGATGAGTTTTTTTTTACAAAAAATGGATATAATAGGTGAATGGAGTAGAAGCAAATGGCATACTTAGTTTTTTTATTTTCGAATAAAAAATCGACAAATCATACGCGTAGGTATTACGTATGATTTAAAATTCGAAATTTTTTATTATTTTTTTCAAAATGTATCTTTCTTTGTTCTAATAAGAAAAGTTTACTTGAAATTTGTAGCGTTTTTTGATGATGGATCATTTTTTTTCTAAGCTGTGGAAAAAAGAAAAAAAAAACTAGGTATGCCATAAGGTTCTACTCCGTTCACGTAATATACCCTTTTTTTGGAAAGTGATAAATAGTCATGCGGTATATTTGACGAAAGATTTTTTCAATGAAAGGAAAATAACGCTTTTATAAATATTTTAACTATAGCTTTTTCCGGCGGCTTCGCTCTTGTAAATTTAAAATTTGACATTCAATTCGGCTTGTACTCTACTATCATTCAATCGTGATTCGGAAGAAACGTGGCGAGATCTATATCATAATGAAGTTATTGTTGTTTTCCTCGGGAACAGTATTTTTTTCGGGATGAAAGGTACTATCGGGGTCTTTTCCGCCTGACCAGTTTAAAATTTTTTCGCTTAAATCATGCGGAGGCGCCGAGCCACACCCCCTTAAAGTTTGGGCCTATTAGGAAAGCGTCAACTTTGGCGCGCAAAATAACAATATCTCTCGTTGGGCGTGCGTCGTCAGTGCGCTCGGCCGATTCGGTATCTTTTCATTCATTATTTCTATACAAAGTCAACGGGACGGGGCTAGAGAGCGTTTCTATGTTGCGTGTGCAAGCAAAAATGAGCTTAGTGGTGGTCAGGCGGGAGTGTCCTCGATAGTACTATGTCCGTTCCTGTACACCTGAGACACACTCGTATATGCAAAATTTCAGTATGACTGGTTCAGTGGGTTAGGGGTGAAACGGAGAAACGGATCAATTTTATTTTATTTACTAATGTCAGCATTGTCAATGTTAATTATTGTTGTTTTAATGATATTATTTTAATTCTAAACTAGTATTGATATTTGCACACCATGACAATATGGTAAACATGTTAGCACAACTCTATGCACTTATATAACACCTTGCATGCATTTTGTTCATTATAATCACTCATGTCACTCAAATAATGTTATCTGAAGCTGAATCTGAATCTGAACGGTAACAAGCAAACAAACTTACTTTCGTATTTATAATATTAATAAGGACTAAATTACTGTTTCTTTTGGAGTACCTACCAAAACGATACGTTCAAGCGGCTCGCGTCGACTGCTGAAAAAACAAATCAAAGAAATAGCTTAGAGCGTGCCACAGCCCACGAGTCACAGTGACGTGACCTATTCATGCGAAAGAAAAAAATCTCACGCGCGTGTTGCTTGACGCAAATCGCTTCTCCCAAAACCGTGAACGGGGTATAAATGTACTATGGTGATAGTACTTTAGCAGTGAGCACGCTTAGCGTCAACCGGCGCGGCGTCACAGTCGGAAGCGTATTGTTTACGACGCACCTCTTATCTGTCACGATGAGCGAAATTAACTAATTTATTTTCTTAATCCACAACTAAAAACAAATGAATCGAATCGGGGGCGTCGGCCACGGGTGCCTCGACCACTGGGGGCCTAAGCCACGTACCCATACTTTCCGTCTTGCGACTGTATAAAAACAAATGAAAGAAGATCATGCCACAACTCACCGCAACGATGCGATGCGGCGGAAGTATGAAATTCAACGAGGGCATTATGATGCGCGAGCGCTAATTTTTATACCTAAAGACAATACGGATACCGTCTTTTGCTCAGTAACATTAATAAATTGCGCGACGACTTTTCCGCTTGGTGGAAACTGGCCCTAAGCGCACTATAGCGACGATGGTGCTCCTATGGGTACGCTTAGCGTCACCCGGCGCGGCGGCGTCACAGTCGGAAGCGTATTGTTTACGACGCACCTCTTATCTGTCACCGTGAGCGACCAAAACATAACTTCACTATGAATTTATGAACTCACTCGATATTTGCTTGTAGACCTAGAGACATTGGTAGAGAGTATTTTATGAGATTTTCGAAAGGACTGTTTAATTGATTTATTAGTTAATTTACAAATAGCTTTCAACTTTAATTGCTGTCTTTCGCATTGTATGAAGTCTTTAAGGTGTAGGTTAGTTTGTTCAAACATCCAGTCCGGTATTTAAATTGCGAAACGAAATGAGTCAATCTGTCTTTTACTTGTTTTGTCTGAAATTTAACACACAGAACTTATCAAATCAAAATCAAAAAATCAAAAATTATTTAATTGCGTAAATAAGGTACAGGGGATCTTAAAGATAAAGTATATTTCTCTTATATTGTCACTTACTTATCTTCCGTGATTATTCATTATTTTGAGCTCCCGATATTTCGACGCTGTTGCAAGCGCCATGATCGCGGGATGACTGGAGAATGCCCGTAAGTGACAGTATAAGTTTAAGTTTTAAACCGTGAAAGTTTAAAACTATTTTAAACACACAGATACTTAGACCATGACATAAGTCGGGACATAGTACTATCATCATAGTACTTATCATCGCGGTAGAACGTTCTCATGCGTTAATTCCAAACATCCACATGAGCGAAGCCGTGGGAAAAAGCAAGTTAAAACTATACCAGAGCAAAAGAAACATATCAAATATTACCAAATAATAAAAATTTGCTTAAAACCTCCACAATCAAATAATACACGTCCCATTTTTGTACGGTTCAACCTAAAATTTTCCCACCAAAGGTCCACGCAACCAGAAGTTAAGTCATTTACAAACACAAAAGCAATGATCTAAATACGAAAGTATCCGTTCAATAATAGACTATGAATTTCTAATACTATTTCTGTATCTCGTCGTTGCCAGCTGAGGGGGTGTCGGGACGAACCGACCGGGGGAGGGGGGGAAGTAACGTCTGAAAGCATAATATGATATTATTGCCAAAATAATATCGCGGAGTAGACAACACCGCATCTTCCCCTGTTAGGGCTGAGCTGCGTACGTCAGTTCATTTTGGAAGTAATACAGTTATATTTGTATATGAGGGTGTATCCTGTAACTTGAGTTAAGGTGAATGCTTCAACCAGCCCGCGAAATTCAAATTTTCTTACGTTTTTTTGCAATTTGCAGACCAGTGCTAGGTTGTATGTTGATTAGAATATTATTTGCGGCTGTAAGATGTATGTAGTTACAGATATATAATCATCAAAATAATCAATACAACCCTCCAAGTTCATAAAGGTGCAGGAATGAATTTGACCTTGAAAAAGTAATTTTTCCACCTTTATGAACTTGGGCTCGCTGGCTATCCTGGAGCATTCACTTTAGGTACGAAACTGACATTTGTAGTTTTGGAAATTATTTTATGATTTAAATGCAGTATTACCCTAAGTAAATTACTATTTCAGACGTTACTATATGAGCCAGCGTTCCACTGCTGGGCAAAAAAAAAGTCTTTCCCATTGACTTCCTGCTCTTTTGATCCAGTGCTAATGTAGACCACTAGTCAATCATGAGTATTGACATATTTTAAAAAATAAAGAACTTTTTCAATAAGTTTCATTACTTTTTAAATAATTTTAATGCCATGCAATGGTTCAATTAAAATATTAGGTACATAGCTATGCCATCCCTGAAGATTGACTTCAAAATTAAACGTCATAGATTATAGTGGACGGCACGATACAGTAGAGTTTAATCGTGGGACAGGTGCGTGTGACATGACCGGTCGGTCCGTGCTATCGGATTCTATTTATTGCCCTAGCTACAGTTAGCGGTGTTCCCACTAAGTATCCGTCACGAGCTATCAATTTAGCGTGGTTTTACGGTGGCATCCGCATTAACATTTCAGTTTATTGTTTAATAGTAGAAGTGAGTTACTGAAAATGAGGCGGGTCTTTTGTTCCCATAGTTCACTCTCTATTTCGTACTTTCTTCAAAAGAATATTTCGGACGCATATCTACATAGTCCTCACGTGATCTGACCAAGACAATGTCTAGACTTTAAAAAATCCAATCTGTTTCAGTCATCTAAGAAATTCCGACGTCCGCATCATCAAGTTTATGAAAGGGTTTTAACCTATTTTCAAAAATGAATAGCATTCAAAATCATTCCAGTCGTAAATTTATAAAAAGGCCGACACGATTTTCGAATCCTCCTTTCAATATTTAAAAAGAAATTAATTTATAATTATTTTCGAAACACGGAACTTTTAAAAAGTTCTTTCAAGAAGGCTTCTCTCAAGGAGTAACAAAATCCGAACGCCTGTCACTCTTCGATCCTTCTAAATTTAAACATTTAAACGGGTGACGTCATAACAGAGTTGACGCGTCTCATTCCGCGACTTCCCGGCTTGTCAGACACAAAATGGAGCGGAGGCAAGGCCTTTTGTACTTGTAGGCTTTGTGTGCAAAGTAAGCTTCCTACCGAAGCATCTGTGCGATGATGAAACTTGCCAGACAACGCTTTTAAGCACGCTTTATGTCTCGAATTAAAACTTTAAAGGAGGAAATTAAACGTCCGAAAAATTGTGCATGTTACACTCACGGGCTGTTTGTTGTTCGCTTTCGGGAGGGTTGAGTTGAACCTACTTTTTGTCACAGTCGTGTTCGCGTACAAGTAACTTGCTCGGATACGGAATCACTTGTTCGCGTGGAGACATCGTCTAGTGAATATTTGTGAAGGGGTACTAGAAAAAATTAGATAAATAGTATTTATTGGACAGGATAAAGAATGAAAAAAAAAACAAATGAAAAGAGAAGAAAAAAATTCAAAGTTAAATTAAATTTTATTAAGTAATTTTATTATTTTATTTGATTAAATCGAACACGATCATCAGTAACAGATTATTATCGGCAATTTTTACTTACTATTCATTAGTCATGTCGGTAACTTTTCTAATAAAATATATAAAGTCCCCTAACCTCCATAAAAACTTACCTACTTAAACAAACACACGAAAACACAAAAACCTCAACCAAGTGAACTAACAACTGAAGCTTAATCAAAGTACCACAGTTTCACAGCAGCAAAATTATCATTGCCGAGATGTATATTTCCAACCCTCTCTTGCAGAACAAATTCCACTTGTCAAAATGTTCACGCTATGTACACGGGAATCACAAAGCGAAACGCTTACAAAGAACGAGCCCTAACAAATGGTTCCGTCGAGCCGGTGTGTGTATAATGCGCGGTTGGACGGCACACACTATCAACTGTGATATTACACATGTTTATTTTCAACACGTAAACTACGGTTAAACGTCCTGTTAATTTGGAGGTGCTGGCCATAGGACTTGCGGGTTAACATTTAGGCTATTTTGTGGATGGCCACGAAATAGGTTGGTGACTGTTTGAGGGTTAAGTACTATGATAGTCGGGATAAAACTTAGTTAAGTAAATATTTCTGAGCGGTTTTCCTCAAGATTTATCTAGGCAACAGTATTTTCTAGGCTATACAGGGTGAATGGGTCTGGACCCGCCATAGCAAATTCGCATATAGAGGAGGTCATTTGCTAATTATAGGACACTACTTCAGACTTTTTAGAAGTTTTTTTTTGTTTTTTTTTTAAGCCTAAAAGTTTTAATTTTTAACCCTATTTTGAGGGAAGTTCCGAGGTATTTTAATCACCAATGTTTTAAACTACCCACAAATAATAAAAAAAAACTACTACCTAACATAATGCAAAAAAAAAAGTTTGGAAAAATCTAAATAAAGTTTAAAAAAAAAAAAAAAAAAATATTTATTTATTTATAAAACTTTGGCTAGGGAAAGTAGGGTTCAATAATTAGTAAATGACCTCCTCTATATGCAAATTTGCTATGGCAGGTCCAAACACAATCAGCCTGTATAAAAGGTGAAGAGTATAACTGTTTCAAGCTTTCACGGTTTCTAACTGAACTTATAGGTACAGTCAGTTACGGGACATCTTCCGTGAGTATCCATTATTCTGAAACCACGATATTTTTTTTTCGGTAATATCAGGAGCTCAGAATAATGGATAGGTAATAACAGAAGATATCCCGTAAGTGACAGTATAAGTTTAGGTAAAGAGTAGGTACAAACCAAGAGGATGAGCGGTACCAACTTTTTGATGCAATAGGAACTGGACAATCATATTGCAACCATGCATGTAATACCAGAAGGACTTCTTTACGGTATCTATATTTGATGCCGATCAAAACGACAGTCATTATGTTTGACGAAGCAGTCGTTGCATTTCAAACCCACCAACCAATCAGGAAACTGACATATTAAAACCCCATATCAAAAACTCTTAATCAAGTGAACTAAACCTACCAAACGTTGATAATACACGAACGGTACCCACCGTGATTTCTGAACTGAACTAAATAGCCACGAAGTACAAATCTACGTAACGTTCCATGTATTTGGACAATCGAGGAGATGAACTGGATATTATGGTTTGTTTGTGTACTTAACAGCAGAAGCCCTATAAGTTTCTTCATTAGAAATTGTTTAACCTACTCGAATTGCTTCCACGAAATGCTAATTTATTTTCGCAGTTTCCTGACTGATTATTATGGATGCGTCTGTTGCTAACAACTTTTTTAAAAGGATGTTTTGTAATTCTAATTTAATGAGTCTACTATAGATAGCTTGACAAAGAACGAACGCTCCTCATTTTACTTAACGAATGCATCAAAAGCATCCTACAAAGGTATTTTAATATACGTAGAAGAAGTATAAAAAACCGTGAAGTTTTCTTATTACCCCGGCGCTTTCTATCTCGTGTCACATTTTCTACAACGTGAAGATTAAACGTATTGTTCTGTCACTCAGAGAATCGCGTTACTGACATTTTTTTTCTCCATGTAACACGAACTTTGTAACCAGAGTTTTCTCGTCCCTTACCTATTTATAACATGGTTTATGCCATTTCCACACTGATAGTAAGTGGATCTTGATGTACCTACTTACCTACATAACGTGATACCTTGATATTAGACCGCTGCAATTTGTCTCGTAGGTTTCATACAAGTTACGGCGCGCTATTATAATATATGAATAAGATATGGTACAAATCTTAGCGTGTTGTTGGCGTAATGCCAAAATGTGACAGAGTTTCGGACCACCGCGCGGCTGACCTATGCCATTACCAGCTTTCTCCGTTTAACCATTTCGTGTTTATATCTTTAATAGTATCGGGTATTTGTAACCTATTTCAGTATGTGAAAGAAGGTATCTTGAAATTGTTATTGTAGTAGTTACATCTGGCTCCAAACCAAGAACGTTGTTGTGGTAAAACATGTCTCTGAGAATGAGTATGACGATGGATAGCATCGTCCTTTTCTGTTACCATCGATGGACTGTCAACCGTAGTGACTGGTGATTATGAGTGTTTTCTCTTTGACCGTTACATTCAATCAATGGTATAGTGCCTTGCCTGCCGATAGTGCTTAACATGATACCTAAATGTCAAAAAATCTTGATGTAGTTGTGAGAAAAAAATGAGCTTGGGAATTTCAGTGACGTAAGAAGATTCTGTAGTTCTTAGCAACAAGATATCATCTGGAAAGGCAGGTCATCTTGCCAATCTGATATTACAAACCGTCTAGACTGGGATCAAAGAAGGAAAATTGCATTTCTTGAATGGAATTAACTGACCCGAAAACCACTAGAGGGATAGTGGCAATCGCTTTTAAACCGTTTTCATACTTCTTCAGGATAGTCAAATTAAATGTTTGGTTGTTTACGTCAATCTACACTTATATAATCTACACTAATATTATAAAGTGGAAAGATTTGTATTTTTGTGTGTGTGTGTATGTTTGCAATGAATAAACTCAAAAACTGCTGCGCCGATTTCAAAAATTCTTTCAAAATTAGAAAGCTACTTTCACCCTGAGTAACATAGGCTATATTTTGTCCCCGTCCTCCCACGGGAACGGGAACAACGTGGGTGAAACCGCGTGACGTCCGCTAGTCCGATATATTTCTGACTTTTCGTTTTCGCTCTTCTTTTTCTTCATTTAAGTTGAACTTTGAAATTGACTCATTGGCTGAAAATGTTGGTTCCATGGTACGTTTATTATGTTATGTTTCTATTATGGCACTAAAGTTCACGTTCGCTAGGTAAAGGTTAACTCCCAATAACTATGATACCCTGGTAGGGAAGTTGTCGATGCACTAAATAGTTTAACCCACAGCGGTTTGTCAGCCAATATACTCTTGATCGTCAATAGTTGTAGCATCTTGGAGTCAGTGTTGTGGAAATTTATGGTCTACAAAGTATATATATATATATATACGAAATTACTGATAAAGTTCATCGTTCTCTGATAGATAACGATTTATTTGCCTGAAATAATATGGTATTTTACAGATTTTGTAACAAATACACAATAGTTCTTCATATTCCGCCGACTATATTGACAATGGTGTCGATTCAGTTGACATGCACAAACTAAATTTAATTTAGGCTATTGCTATCTTTTACGAAAAGGCAGTGCGAGAAAAGGACGGCTATAGCTATGAACCAACTTAGAGATGTCAAACTAGTTTATGCCTTGCACTTCACCGTGTTTTTAGTTGACATGTTTTTACGTGCACCCTTCATTTGCATGGAAATATTAGTTCCAATTAAATTTGACAGCTCTAAATTATTTAAATAATAATAATAATAATAATAATTTATTATATTATTTAGTTATTTTTTATTTTTTTTTTATTTTACAAGTATTATTATTTAATTATTTTTATTCCCAAGTAGTAACCTAAGTATTAAACTAAGCCCCATAAAACCGCTGCAATGGTTTGACTGTGAGATCACTGAGTCTCTAGACATTAATACTTCGTACTCAAAAATTATATTTCTAAATGATGGTGTCGCTTCTGTTGTGCACAAACTTAACTTAATTTAGGCTATTGCTATCTTTTACTTTTTAGTAAAAGATTATTTTTGCCAAAAGGCAGTGCGAGGAAAGGACGGCTATAGCTATGAACTAAGTAAGAGATGTCAAACTAGTTTACGCCTTGCGCTTCACCGTGTTTTTAGTCGACATGTTTTTACGTGCACCCTTCATATGTATGGAAATATTAGTTCCAATTAAATTTGACAGCTCTAAATTACGTCCGTCTCTTTCTCGTTTTATTAGAGAGAAAAAGATAGCAATAGCCTAAATTAAGTTTAGTTTGTGCACAACAGAATCGACACCAATAACAATGATTCTAATTTAACAAAATAATTAAATTCCAATATCATAAAAAAATAAGTACTAAATCAAGAATTGTCTAAATTATCAAATCAGAAACGTCATATAAAAATAATTAAATTACAAATTTTCTAAAAATCAACGTAGAACTTAGAAGATTTTCGGTTATTTCAACATGCATACCAGCATGATTGACAGTAGTGTTGCCAACCCAGAGAGCACCGGATGTAGACCGGTACTTAAGTGTCCTTACCCGTGGGGGCATAATGCACTCCAGGACATACAAACTCATTAGTCAATCAGCATTAGTGGATACTTACATGGCAAAATTACCATCCGTCATGCAGGTCCATGCAGTAATTAAACAACAATGTGTTATCCATTAATTACAAGCAAACATTAAAATCGTATTGTGGAAAATTACACACAAATGAATGAATTTAATAAGATTAAAGAATTAATTTTACCCAATGATTTTACCAACAAATCAACAGAAAAATAATTAAATACCTACCGGTAATTGAACTCAAAAATAGTGAAGGATTATTTCAATACCACACTAGTATCAAAATCTGGATTGTCAATTTTTATTAAGGTCAGCTTTCCGTTCTAACCGGATGCAGCTGAATACCAGTATTTTACATGGCGCGACTGCCTATCTGACCTCCACAACCCAGTTAGTACTGGGTAATAATCGTATTACCCAAAGTCTGACAACCAGTCTTCCAAGGGATATCGATCCCTTGGAAGACTGGTTGTCAGACTTTTTGGGACACTTGACTACCTGTAATGTCTGTCAAAGATCACAAATGACAGCCGGGACCAACGGCTTAACGTGCTTTCCGAGGCACGAAGGAAACTCGGTATGTAATGGGTGGTCACCCATCCACAGACCAACCTAGGCAAGCACGGTTTAACCTAAAGATCGAACCGAGTGGCTGTTATTATTTAGACACGAGCTCCTTCTCCTTGGTTGTGGAGGTCAGATAGGCAATCGCTCCATGTGAAAAACTGGTATTCAGCTGCATCCAGTTAGGCTGGAAGCTGACCTTAACATAGTTGGAAAAAGGTTAGATGACTAGTCTTAAAATCGATGAAGAAAAACTTCGCGACGAAACCATGCAGCATGTCTTAGAGCCGAAACATTCGAATATATGTGACACCCACCAACCTGCACTTGATCCACGTGGTGGATTACGGTCCTTTAAAGAAAAAGAAAGAAAGAAGGAAAAATATTTATTTGACATCAGTTATAAGCACACACATAGGTATATAAAAAAAAGATACAAAATAAGGAGGAAAACATAGAATATGCTGTGTGCCTCACGGCTGCGCCAAAAAGGTCCATTTCAGCATTCATGCCAGACAGGTGATGCTGTCTGACGCTGATCACACAGACGAAACCTGTGTCCTTGTAGAGAAAACGTTATAGGTGGATTATGTCCAGGGTCGAACGCTTACATTTATTAATCTTACTACTAAAAGGCTAGGCAGAAAATAAATGATAAATATATGAAAATTTGGATGGGTGGATATTTGTTACTCAATCACGCCAGAACGGCTGAACGGATCTGGATTAAATTTGGCGCAGAAATAGATTTAAGTCAGGAGCACATGAGGTGCACATTGGAAGCAATTTTTTATCTCAGAAGTACGATCCCGAGTGCAATTCTCAAACTCTATAAGCTAGTACCTACTTCATAAAACATACAACTACATATTTTTCAGTGCCTACTACTTTTGGCAAACATTTCCCTCTTACTTATAAAAGGGATCTTCCATTTCCAGCCATATTTGCCCCATCGTATCAATTTCGGCGCTTACCGCAAGTACAAACTTGAACGATCGTGGCAAATTATGATGAATGGACCACCCAAACCCGTGTCATCATAATATATTGACATGATAGCTTCTTTACTAACACGCCACATGCTACTCCGGTGGGTACTTTTTGTTATTTACTCTCTAACTTGTTACATCTTTGAAGAAGTAATAATATTATGTTTGAGCTTCGGTCTATGAAAACTTTAGATACTAATGCCAACACCTGATGTTAATGACATTGGTGTCGATTCTGTTGTGCACAAACTAAACTGAATTTAGGCTATTGCTATCTTTTACTAAAAGGCAGTGCAAGAAAAAGACGGCTATAGCTATGAACTAAGTTAGAGATGTCAAACTAGTTTATGCCTTGTGCTTCACCGTGTTTTTAGTCGACATGTTGTTACGTGCACCCTTAATTTGTATGGAAATATGATTTCCAACTAAATTGACAGCTCTCAATTACGTCCGTCTCTTTCTCGTTTAGTTAGCCTAAATAAAGTTTAATTTGTGCACAACAGAATCGACACAATTTCCTCACTAAAAGAACATACTTCGACTTAAAACGCGCGTTTTCATCTAGGCATTCATTCAGGTTACAGGTATCGCCAAACTTTTTTTTAAATTTTTGCCTCTGATTAGAGGAACTAAATCTTTAACTTTCGTGAGTTACCAATATTGCGATCCATTTGAAAAAGAGGCCGTAAGAGTAAAAAGTGCTAAGATGAGTTTAGTAACCATTACCATAAAGAAATTAAATCAATCGCCTTTAACCGTAAATTTATGACCTCACAAAAACAATTTCATAATCCTTCGACCACTGTTTAGCTGTAATTTATTTGCAAACTAAAGCACTGAATGCCCAGTTACCACAGGAGACCGCATACGGCCATAATTAAGTTTTAAAGCACAATGCTGCCTAACTAATAGCGCAATAAGACTCGCTAGTTACTGCTGTAATCACATGCCTGCTAATCCTTTAGAGGGAGAACATGAGAACTGATTGTAGATCAAAATGGATGTAGGTATGTTCTGACTTGTCTTGTGAATATGGTAGTACGCTTGAACTTGTATTTGGAACATAATAGTCGTTAATATTAAACAAATACACATTAGTTTTAACTTCAATTAGAAAAGATCGCTACAAAACATTTGCATTTTACTCTACTCTACTTCTCAGATTGCCAGACTTCACTTCAGACGTACTTATGCAAAAAAGTTTAAATATATTTGGCACAAGATTCAGCTATGATCGCCGATGTAGCCATCAGGTGCACAAGTAACATGGCCAGTTGGCCATGTTTACCATTTACAAGTACCTACGCACACCCAGAAAATAAAACATGAAACAAAAGAGTACATGTCATTCCTCCAAAGGACTAATTGAAAATCTCGAACAATCCATTATTTCGGCAACGGCTGGAAACAGAAACTTTTATACTGCAGTAAGTTTCCAGCCATCCATGGAAATAAAAAAAACAACTCGCTCTTCCCCTTTGTGATATCTGAGCAGCCAATGTCAATAAAACATTTTTTTTTCTTTCATCGAATCATCCGCGTTTAAAGGCTTTGTTGTCATTTGGATATCGGTTTTTCCATTGGCTGTTAACTGATCTAGTGGCCGTGGTTCAGCAATCTCGGTGATCCGTAGTAGAGTAAGGCCCTTCGCTCACGGTGAACTATTCGTAGCGGTGCAGTCGCGCGTTTCTTAAACGCGCTTTGTGTCGCTGTTAGTCCTTTACACACCACGTTTTTTTATGCGCTGACGACCTGCGTATGAAGCAATCAAGACGCTCAGCCGTCGCCATTTAATTATCACCTCCATTTTCACCTCTTTCCCCGCACCACCAATGGCACGAACGCGCTGAAAGCTTGCGTTTGGATCGAACAAACGCGCGTTACATTGGCCTTTGTGTCGTACAAACATATAAAATCTGCAAAAAACGTGTTGATTAGGCGCAGAGGACGTGCATAGCAAAACCGCGCGTTGTCAGCGAATAAAAATAACGTGGTGTGCAAAGGCTCATATAGCTCATTAGTCGCGACAGAAGCGATGGAAACGCCCGTCACTGTCACTACTGCATCGATGAAAACGTTCTCGTCGGAGTCCATCTTGCAACTATAGCGTACTCATGCATTTCTGCCAGGTAACAATGCTTAATCGCGTTTTGCATCGGTAGAGATACAGAATGTTGGTTACATGGGTGAAGATACACAGCCAACAACAGCATCGCGACTATGTCCCGGCTGTTTTGGCGTTTGCATCACCACAAAAAATTCGCAGTGGGTGAGGGCCCTAAAAACGGGTACGTGAAAGAACGGACAGACGGTCGGCCCAATCAATTACAAACGGATTTGAAGCGGCTGCCGCTCGTTCCGACGTAGCCACCGCCGAATAATGCACCTGCCTGAAATTGGACTGTGAATGTACGATATTAATATTAGTATTCCTTCTATTGACCCTCTGGATTTAAAGAGAATTATTGGCATCCACCGTTCCGCAATAATTTTGATAAGCGTGGTGATTATTTCGGCTGATATGTTCCTTGTAATGGTCTAAATTGCAGTATGATTTTTGATATCTATTTGAATATCCTCTGCCTAAACGCTTACTGCATGAAGATGGGGAATATAATGAGCTCTTTCTTATTTAGCCCAGAAGTTTGACTCTAGGACCTTTGTTGGAATAAATGCCGTAGGCATCTCATCCTGTTCAAAGATTTTCCCCCTTTTTCTGCCCTCTGAGTTATAACATGTTTATGAGACCTCTACGTTTCTACTGACGACACCGTGAAAGACGCAAAGTTTTAGACCAATAAAATTTAAAACAACGTCGTGCAAGGTTAAGGTCATTGGCATCTCAAGGTTTAAGTTTTGTCATTTTCCCTAGAGTCTATAATGAATCCTCATGTTTCCTAAAAGCTAAACATGTGCAAAAGCCTGTATACCTGTACATTCTACATACAATGGCATATATACACATCACAGGAAGAATACGACTTCCTGCATGAAGTGTAGTAACAAACGATTATATTCCGATGTGGAGCTCCATGTCTACATATTTGATACTGAGCTCGTACGTGCTTGTTACCCACCAAAATGTAATAAAGTAAATGGAGCCGAAAATTATCTCATGCTCTCAAATTCAGGGGCGTTACATGAACATTTTTATCATAATTCTGTTGTCTATTACAAATGTGGGAACCTTTTGTGGGATTTAACGAGCGATTCTGTCTGCGTTCGGGAAGTAGGATCCTGTATGGTAGAGTCTTTTTGAATATTTTATTGATGGTTCTGTTGCATTCGTCTCCTTTATTTATTTATACATATTTTAATATCCTACTAATATTATAAGTGCGAAAGTTTGTGAATATGGATGTATGTATGAATGTTTGTTACTCTTTCACGCAAAAACTACTGAACGGATTTGGATGAAATTTTTCGCACAGATAGTTTATAACCAGGATTAACACATTGGATACTTTTTATCCCGTTAGTAAGATCCCATGGAACAATTATCATACTTCACCTGGGCGTAGCCGCTGGCAGCAGCTAGTATTTCATAAAACAACATAAAAAACATTTAAAAATAAAATAAAATAGTGGTCCGTTGTGGTCGGGAGCAGGTTCTAAGCTACCGGTGGTTAGGGATCTAGAGACAGGAACCTCACAATGCGGGTCGTATCGAGGAGCCTTCTTAATCAGACCCTTGATTTAAATCCTTGACAGATGTTCGTCGAGGCTCGTGGCCAACTTGACATTTACTTTATTGTTCATTTTAAAATTCCTTTTATGAGTAATAAACACTGCAAGTTTCATAATATTGAAGACAAAATAAAAATAAGCTTTCCCTCGCAATCTGCTTCTAAATCAAAATTACTTTTCAGAAGATACAGGTTCGAATGAATTTAAAAACGTGTTTTCTTCACAAAATATAAAACTCCGTGATGTATTGGAGTCGAGGGGCTATATCTTTATCACGAATCCCCCTCGAGAATCAATCATTTTCAATAACTAAACGTCGCATAAAATGACAAAAAATAAAATGGCTACGCTCTTTCAATCTTTTCTTTTCTACTTCAAATTCAATGATTGTCGCAGTTAATTAACGAAAGATATTAAAGAAAAAGAAAGAACGATAGTGAGCCGTGGTGAAGTGGTCTAATAATAATCTTATAAAATGCTATGAGGAAGGAAAAACGGAAGGGAAATATTATCGGCGGTAAAAAGTGGTCGGTAGCAAATAGTATTAGACCGCAGCTAAGTGATTTGTTGTGTTGCGGTCAATCGCACTTTGCGTTGGTTTCTTATAGTTCCTAACGCCAGAGTGACTTCGAAACTTTGACCGCTAGACTGTCGTCCTCTTAAACAATGACCTCGCATTTGATCTTTATTTTGATTAAATACTTTTGTTTTGTTTTCAGTATTTTTTTTCTAGGTCATTCAATTATCATCGTAAGTTTGTGACGGCCATCAGAAAGTCATCATCTTTCAGGCTGTCTTAACACTAATTTATTTGTGATGCCTGTTGTTTTTAACCGACTTTAAAAAGGAGGAGGTTCTCAATTCAATTGTTTTTTTTTATGTATGTACACCGATTACGCTGAGATTTATGATCCGATTTACGTGATTCTTCTTTAGTTTGATGCAAAATAGTTGCTATTTGGTCCCATAAAAAATTGACATAGTTTGGCCCAGCAGCTTTCATTATATGAAATTTTTTACTTCAGTCGTGTGGTATAATTTCATGTATGTTCGCCGATTTCTCCTCCATTTGTGGAGCAATTCTAAAAATTATCGCATTTAAGTTTGGTGAAGATCTGATGCTGATCTTCGGAGATATACTCTCAAAACTTCAAACTCACTCTACAAAACTCTCAACTCTTCAAAACTAGACGGTAAATCGGTGGTGATTGCTGCAATCGCTTGGATGTTTATTGTTTATACAACTCCATGACGTAACATCACGCCAGAATGCTCTGAGGGGGTACGCAGATGTGTACAATACACCAAATTTCAACAGTTTAGGTATGTTAAGTTTCATTTATTGGGGATAAGCCTATTACCATGACATGTATTGTTAACAATGTAAAATAAATGTATAGCAAATATTTGTATAGGATATTACAACTAAAAATGGAAAATAAAAAAAAAATTGCAAAAAAAATAAAACCGACTTCAAAAAACACAAAAAAGTAAAAAATAACTTTAGCTTCAGAAGTCGGTGACAAAAAAAACTAAATAAATCAAACAAAGGTCACCGACTTCTGAAGCTAAAGTTATTTTTCCCTTTTTTGTTATACTTTTTGTGTTTTGTGTTTTTTGAAGTCGGTTTATTTTTTTTTGCAAAAAGTTTTTTGTTCTTCGTACATTACTCAGTCATCTCATAGAGTTTTTATGATCTGATAACAAACAAACTCTCCGATTTTAATAAAAAAAACAAACGTGTGTACGTTTGTACAAAATATTCATACACCTTTGGGACGTAACAATCAAATATAAGTTTAAGTAGGCATACAGGCTACCTTCAATTTAAATATTACTTGGATCGGTATTTGAATAAGTTGAAGCCTTCATCTCTAGAGCACATAAATAGAAAGTCAACAACAATTTAATATTTATTATGACATTTCTTTAATAATTAATGTAATTTTCTTCAATAATTATTGCTACTTATTGTTTAAGACATTTCTTCCCGATATTCAAAGAGAATTAAAATTAATTAGTTACAATATAATTATGTACGCAAGTACTTGAAAGTACATAATTTTAAAGTAGGTACCTACCGATTTAAGTTGTCATTTTCTCAATTGACTAATGCAAAGTGTTTTGATGACAAAGGTTGTCGGCTTATATTCAATTCACTCAACATTGCTTTAAATTGAAAAACAATAACTCTGTAAAGTAAAAATTTTCTTTTTCATCGATGAGCGGAAAAGCTTAATTTATTTTATTTGATTCATACTTGAGGCATTTTGTTTCAGTAAATAATCACTTGGCTCTTTTATTTCTTTAAACTTTTCTATTGACAGTTGAAAACTATTAAGTGCATAACTTACGACCATTCAAAGTAGACGTGTGGTTATATAGGGATACAGAACCAACTAAGTGTTAACTTACTAGGAGCATTAAAATAAGTTTAATTAATTATTACAGTAATTTGCTGAGCGTAAATAGTTAAAGTTTATTCAAATCTGTGTTTCTAATTTGATGGTATAACCACTCAAACAAATATCAACTTAATGTAAGGTGATTTTAGACAGTCGAATCCTATTGAAAAATGCAGATTTTTTAAATTCAAGCGCGAAGTGGACCTTTTTTTATTATTTTTCCAAAAAAACAATATTCGCTTACATTTTTGGAAACAAAATATTGAATCCACGTTCGAGACCGCTGATCCAAAATGGCTAGCCTATTAGCCTATTAGCCCAAAATACACTTTAAAACTGAATAAAAAATTCGTGGTCAGGCGCCAGCAATTCTGACAAATCTTACCAAAGGGTTTACCTAGTACTAGGTAGTACCTACAACGCAGTTGCGTTGTAAAATAGCACGCACCATGTAAAATAGTGGTATTCAGATGCATCTGATTAGACTAGAAGCTAACCCAATATAGTCATGAAAAGGCTCGACAAATAATGACGTGGCAAAGATAAAGTTAAATCAAGTGGGTCATCAGAAAAGATCAATTAAACAAACAATCATTTCCTCACGTTAATTTCGTTAAGCCTAGGACACAACAGCGCACTATTCGCGAATGTACCAACACGGGCCCAACGCTCACGAACAAAGAAAACGGATAATTAAAGCCAAGCTTCGAGAAAAGAGATTTTTAATGAGCCCCGACGTTTGCCACGTAATAAGACTTTATTATAACCGTAAAAAATCCAGTAATTAAATAATAAAGATGGGGAAGAAATGCTTCGGTACACATTTTGACATAAATATTTTGTGATTCGTCGAGGGATATTGTTTTCGATAAGCATGTACCAAGGATGATGTTGAAATTACGTTTGAAAGAAACACGATGACACGTATTCGATAAATGTTTTGGTGATGTATGCAGATAATTTTTATTTTGAAAAAATATTTCATGAGAGTGAGCTTTTTTTGTTATTCAAAGTAAGTATACCAAGCAATGATGTTCTCACCTGAAAAGACGACTATATTTTCAAGATTAACTGAAGAGGTTGTTTTTTTTTAAACTAGTTCAAAAAGCAAAGATCTCGAGGGATCTTAATTGAATACACTGTCTTATCTACTCCACTAAATTATAGTTCGAGAAAACCGATAGAATTTTTGGAGGTGCCAAAGGCGTCATCGCTTCTCAAAGGCAGCCTGTTCGCATATAAATTGACGAATTTGCCTCCATTTACACCTTGCTGTCATGCAGGCCGCTCTCTCTCTGAGCTAGCTCGTTAATAATTTATAATCGTTTCAGATTATACACATGAATGCTTCCTAGCTAATTTCGCTGGCTACGGACGTAAAATAGACCCTCATCATGAAAAGCATACATTATACCGTGCTCATACAACGCGGAATTCATGCTTCGTATTATTATAACAACTTTTACGAACAACACAGAGAGCAAAATAATCAAACCATAGAAAAGCAAATAATTAAGTTGGTAAAGAATTTAACCTCATACAAACAAGGTACTTCAAACATAGACCCCAAATTTTACGCAAGAATTATTATCGTGTGTATTTAATAGGAGCCTTATTTGGCTGCCAAGCACAGAAATTAATGATCTGATCCGAATAATTAGTACGTTATACTTTGTCGGATCAGTATCGGCTAATAGTAGCCGCGACCCGAACGCATGTTTAGCGGAAAAAAGCGAAATTAAACGAATGGTGGAATAAAGGACTCTCCAGATTGTGGCAAGCAGACGTGTTCAAGTAGCAGGTCGTGCAGGCTCATAATAAGAGGGTTTCATCAGGGCAGCTTCGGAACACGCTGCGACCCTCGCACCTTATCTTCTAATCATAAAATCTCCACCTTTACTGTTTTCAGCCGACTTCTAAAAGGTGGTTCTGAATACAATGCGTAGAGATATAGCTTTCTGCGTGTAGGTTCCTACCAGTAATCAAAAGTGGTTGGGTGTTCATAAACAAAGCACTAGTCTTTAAAAATGTTAAATAATAAGGAAAAGTAAATTAAAAGAATATCGTTGTTGAAAAATTGTTTTCATTTTTTGTAAATACAGAAGCTAAAACAGGAAAAAGCGTAGTTTGAAGGTTATTACGTCTAAAAGAAAGCCTTGGCTGTGTTGTTTGTAAAATATAAACAACTAGCGGACGTCACGCGGTTTCAACCGCGTAGTTCCCGTTCCCGTGGGAGTACTGGAATAAAATATAGCCTATGTTACTCAAGGTGAATGTAGCTTTCTAATGGTGAAAAAATTTTTGAAGTCGGTGCACTAGTTTTTGAGTTTATTCATTACAAATTTACACACAAAAATACAAATCTTTCCTCTTTATAATATTAGCGTAGATTAAGACAATGTGGTTAAGAGACTGCAGAGTGAAGACTTACCCTGATGGTGTAGGTCAGATAGTCAACATCTAATCAATATTGCGATACCCAGTTTAAATCAATAAGCCCTCAACATTGACGTGACACAAACTATTCTTTGAAGTGATCAAGTCAAAATGAGTGTATAATTAAAATTCTGTTTTTAGAAATTCCATTCAATATTTCGATTAACCGATAGAGATTTCAATTTCCTTTAGTCACGTGCGCCGGGATATCGGATCCAGCGGTTGGCTCCGACGGTAATGAGCAAGCGGATGGCAATTTCGCTAGATGGGCTTTTGGTTACAGGAGCCTGTTTTTACGTCAATGTGCTTTTAATATGTCTACCTCTCTTGTGTCAAGACTTAAGATACTACGTATTTTATCGACTCCCACGCTGGTTTTCCAGTTCATTTTTTTTATTTTCGTGCTTTCACCGCTTTGAAAAGAAGTGCTTCCTCTCAACGATAATTTTTTATTGCGCCGACAAACCTAAATAAAACAGGACTTTTTCAGAACTTTCCGAATTTCAGCACCGTAATAGAGATTTAAATTCTTAATGAAATCAGGAGGTCTATATCAAAATTCCATTTTTCTTGAATATTTCAACACGTCGAAAAACTAACTTAGGAAATCCCTTAGGATACTTTGAAGCAGATACGGCGGACCCGAAACGGTCGGTAGCTACTAAATTGAGTTGGTCATGAAAAATGCAAATGATAAAACGTAGGGGTCTGAAGCAAAAAGTAAATATTTTGCCTTCAGGGATGTATGTTTGGTATTTTTTTTTTTTGGAAAATTTGGGTCAAACAAAAGGTTCATTTTTTGTACGAGTTGCAGTAGTTAACTCAGTACACCGATTTGTCGTGAAGGTTTATAGTATAAAGAAACGCGTTCCACTAAGATGCACTAAGTGTTAAGTTTATTCTAGGTAAGAGTATGTTACAGTAACATAGTAGAAGGCGATTATTTCTCTTAGTTGTTGATAGCTACCCAGTTATAAGTTCACTATATATTTAAAATCGTTAGTCATGTAGTTT
Organism: Xestia xanthographa; assembly: GCA_905147715.2. Taxonomy (NCBI): domain Eukaryota; kingdom Metazoa; phylum Arthropoda; class Insecta; order Lepidoptera; family Noctuidae; genus Xestia; species Xestia xanthographa. The sequence goes on along the minus strand of LR990653.1, from coordinate 21,829,981 downwards.
TATTATGCTAAATTATGACGCGCATCGTTGGCCTAAAGTAGGTTACCGAGTAGGTAAGCAAAAAAAATGTACGGCGATTAGACCGTACATTTTTAGGGTTCCGTACCCAAAGGGTAAAAACGGAACCCTATTACTAAGACTTCGCTGTCTGTCCGTCTGTCCGTCTGTCTGTCACCAGGCTGTATCTCATGAACCGTGACAGCTAGACAGTTGAAATTTTCACAGATGATGTATTTCTGTTGCCACTATAACAACAAATACTAAATATAGTCAATGGTACGGAACCCTTCGTGTGCGAGTCCGACTCGCACTTGGCCGGTTTTCTTTTTTTGATGTTTGATTTAGGCATCTTCTCCCAAATTTCATATTAATTAGAATACTTAATTATGTAATATCAGTTTTGGGCTTGGTTTTGGTTCACTTAACAATTATCGAGGGATAATTGAAGTTTATGCTTAGCTTGGCTGCGGCAGGCAATCCGGCTGGAGTGGCGTGTGTGCGTCGGATAACTTAACGCAGCCTGCCATCCGTCAGGTTAGTTAATATACGTTTTAGTTGGCTTGTTGCCTGTCATCAGAATACACCACCATATTTCGTGGATGCTTAACTGTTTAAGTTAAGTTGCTCGAGTTGAGCTTGCTGATGTAGTAGCTATAATGGGTACTTAATAAGTTAGGATTACGGAAAGATGCTGTCAATAAGCCGTTGCATTACTTTAATTAATTAAACTATAACAAATACCCGATTGGCTACAGCTACCGCATGCCCTGAAATATTCAATGAATCATTGTTAATCCACTAAATGCTAACTTTCAAAAGCGAATATTAGGAAAACTCATCGACTTACTAGTTAAGTAGGTACTACTTCTTTGTAAATACGAAGGTAAAAAAATAACAGAAACATTTACAAATACTATTATGATACCACCTCATCATTTATAATATTACAATGGTGTTGATATTACAATTCTGTTGTGCATAAACTAAACTTAATTTAGGCTATTGCTATCTTTTACTAAAAGGCAGTGCGAAAAAAAGACGGCTATAGCTATGAATTAAGTTAGAAATGTCAAACTAGTTTATGCCTTGCACTTCACCGTGTTTTTAGTCGACATGTTTTTACGTGCACCCTTCATTTGTATAGAAATATTAGTTCCTATTAGTAGTAATTTGACATCTCTAAATTACGTCCGTCTCTTTCTCGTTTTATTAGAGAGAAAAATATAGCAATAGCCTAAATTTCGTTTGGTTTGTGCACAACAGAATCGACACCACTGTGTTTAATAAACCCTAGTCTATCTACGTTATCACGAAACGCCTATTGTCGTAAGTTTTGCGCAATAGTAACATAAACCTCATTAAAATTTACGCAGTAGTTTTGTAGAAACAGATGAATATCGCAAAAAGTATTAAATTCAATCTCTCCCCTAATTGTTTTCTGAGATTTAATTGTTCCTATTTACAGATGGTATACCAAAACTTGAATGAGGGGTGGAAAGCATCATCACAAATTGGCCGAAGGGTAGCGGTCAACCCTACATTTGACCTGCGAATGAAGGCACCATGTTATATAAGGGATGAAAAGGGTTAATCAAAGTAAAAAAAAAACCGTGGGTATCTTGGACCTAGGTGTAAATAAAAGCAAGATAAAATGTGCCGAACGTAGTAAGTTAGGGCCTGCCGAATGTCTATTAGACTCTTCCAAATTACTGTGTTTTCGACGTAACGAAATCTAGACCTTTTTGTTGGTAAATAAATTCTTGGTGAACATTATTCATAAATGCGAAAGTTACTCTGTCCGTCTGTCGGTATGTCTACCTTTTACCTTTTCACAGACTTATAAATCTCTGCCTTTATGGATGAACGGATTTCAATCAAATAAGACACATTAGGGTACAACAGACAGGATGGCTTTTTATCACTTTCCAAAACAATGGGTATAGTAGGTGAACGGAATAGAAAGAGTAGAAGCAAATGGCATACAAAGTTTTTTTTTTTTTTTTAGGTAGTCTTTGGCCCAAAAATCTGACAACCAGTCTTACCAATAGGTATCATATTACCCAGTACTAACTGGGTTGTGGAGGTCAGATAGACAGTCGCTTCACGTAAAAGATATATGATTAATGATGTTTATGTTGCAAGTAGGTTTTTAGAAACACTTTTACACGTCATTTTTTAAAACTAGATGGGGCCGGTGTTTCGTACCTGACTACTCTGAGAAGAAACAGCCGAAACAAACTTGGAGTGTATCAGTAAAATACTGATATTGAGCTGCATACGGTTAGACTAGAAGCCGACCCCAACAAAGTTGAGGAAAGGCACATGATGACGCCAGCAAAGTTGTGAACAAAAGCTTATCTATCATCATCATCATCATCATTTCAGCCGAAAGACGTCCACTGCTGGACATAGGCAAGTGTCGCCACATTGACCGGTCCCGTGCGACTCGCATCCAGCGGATTCCTGCAACCTTCACCAGGTCATCGGTCCACCTAGTGGGAGGCCTTCCAACGCAACGTCTTCCGGTTCGCGGTCGCCACTCCAGAACTTTTCGGCCCCATCGGCCATCCGTTCTGCGTGCAATGTGCCCTGCCCACTGCCACTTAAGTTTGGCAATTCTTCTATACAACACAATTCTTTTATACTAATAATAATATATAATTATAATAATATTATAAAGAGGTAACATGTTTGAAAGTTTGTATGTTTGTAAGTTTGTATGTAGGGGTAATCTCCGCAAGTAATGAACCGATTTCAAAAATTCTTTCACCACTAAAAAGCTACATTCACCCTGAGTAACATAGGCTATATTTTATCCCCGTACTCCCACGGGAACGGGAACTACGCGGGTGAAACCGCGGGACGTCCGCTAGTTCATTACATAAAACATGAATCATTCCAAAGGAACACTTACTCGCTAAACTCTCAACAATTTATCCTCTCCTCTTAACATAACATGGCCCGATTTACATCGCCTCTGTCTTCATAAGACGAAGCTAACTTAACTTGCTTAAACATTCATGCTGGACATTACTTTGCCTAGAACAAGGAACACTAAAGCTATTACTCAAGTAAGAATACACCTGCAGAACATTAAACAAAGTAGAAGAACTGTACAGGTCGCGGAGGAATTGAATTTGAAAAATTTTCAAGACGTAAACCGTTTTAGACTTTTCTTGGCGGAGAGGCGGGGTATATATTTTAGATACTGATGTTGGTACTGATTTTGTGAATTTTATGGCTATGCAAATGAAAAAACCGAAAACGAAAACGCACAAAAGTTTTCGATATTGGGTTATCGCGTTACGAAACTCAAATGAGTTGGGCAGGACACCTAGCAAGGCGCAGTGATGACAGGAGGACCAAGGTTGTCACTGAGTGGCGTCCGAGAACTGGCAAAAGGAACGTGGGTCGTCCGGCGGCGAGATGGTCAGACGACTTAGTTGCCGTTGGGGGAAAAACTGGATGAGGCTGGCACAGGAACGTGGAGATTGGCACAAGAAAAGGGAGGCCTATACCCAGCAGTACCCACTGCTGCTGATGATGGGCTGTGGATGATGATGATGAAGATGGCTATGCATGCACTGTGTGTAAATATGCTGTCTTTTTCGATTATATAAAAACCGTGTACAATGATTATTAAAATGCTGTGTGCACTTGTGGCGTGTGCCAAATAAATGTATTTTCTTTCTTAAAATACTCAGCACTCAATGTGCCGATAGTTATATCACCCAATGGCTAAATTGGCAAGAACTTCGATCAATACCTGAGGAGGCTCTCGTTAGGCAGCTTGATCAAGGGCTTGATTCAGAAAGCGGTATTCCTGGGCACGGCTCGTATTGTTAGGAGGTTCCTCTCTCTGGAGCCCTGACCGGTGGTAGCTTGAACCCTGTTCCAGATACCGGTGGGCTACATTTTCTTATATATTTTTTTAATATATTTTTATTAAATATGTATAAAATTTGTAAAGAAATAAAGGAATTAAAATACCTAATTTAAATCTCCATTAGTTACTTTGGAAATTTTAAGAGTTTTTGACACCTAGCAAAGATCTATCTGGGATTTGTTTTCATTGGTCACCAAATTATTGCGTGTACCTACATCACTTGACTTTTACTGATTGACGCCTTCATATATAATAAAGAATTTAATAAATTAACAATACTCTACCGTCCTACTAAAAAAGCAGCCTAATTACCTAATTATCGAAGCAACTCGTAATTAATCAAAGTAAGATTGTCATTAATTGGCAGTGTTCGTATTCTAGGTATCTATTACGTACAACAAACAAATAGATATTCATTAAATATTCGCTTCTCAGTAACTTCACTTTGTTTTGACGTCGGCCTAATTGGATACTCCAACATTAATAGTGTTTTCGCTGAAATTATTCTGTTTGCAATTTTTGGAAAATCGGTAAAAATAAGAAAATTTCTGTGCCATTAAGAGCGATTTTTAACAATGAAACTTAATGTCTTGAGCACATCATAGCAAATTGAATAATTGCTATGGAATATTCACACTGACAGCTCTTCTGCACACAGCGTATTTTAAACGCGCAGACGAGTTGCGTTTGGAACACGCGTTTTCTGCGCCGTAGATGCCGATTTTTACGTTTTATTGATTCAAACGCGCGTAAAACGCGATACAAACGGGCGTCAGAAACGCGTTTGAAACTCGTTTAAAGTGCGTACAAAGGTTCAAAGCCAGCGTAAGCAGTGTTCTCTCGACCGACGCCATTGTACAACTGACGAGGAGTCTCTGACCAAAACGCGGAATCTACGAGCAACTACAGCGCGCCTGTATCGCTGTATCTGCGCGTATATGTGCAGTAGACGCGCGATTCACGATCGCCCCGTGTGCTTACGTTAAAAGGTTGCGTTCAAATCTCGTTTGAAGCGCGTATACGCACGTCATTCATCTGCGAGTCGTCTGCGCGATTAAAATACGCCGTGTGCTTAGGCCCTAGATGTGCTGGTCGTATTGAGTTTCATTATTTTATTAAAGCGGTCCTAAGTCTGCCTCTGACTGAACCCTAAACCCATGCCTTTTCAAATATTTTTAGAATACCAGATTGTGGTCAAATATTAACAAAAAGTGATGAACTACCTCTACTCGTCTCGGCTACCTACAATACAATTCTGGCTTTTATTTTTGTGTTATTTGACTTGACTTGACTGAGAACGTAAATTTCCTAATATAAACTGCTCTGTGGAAAATAGTAAGTAGGTAGCCGGTAATTACTCAATAATACGGTCGCGTTTCTGTTTTCACAGACTCGTTTTATTGCAAACACAGCTTTGAACCACCTTGTTTATTTAAATATAAAAGTCTGTGGTTGAGTTTATTTTACAATATTCAATCACTTTATTCAGTGGTATTTGGCTCACGAATTATTGTATTTTTGACATTATGAAATACTCGTTCAAAAATAATGAGTTTTATTTAATTATGGTGTGACGTAAAGTTTTGGAGCTCATTTCCTCCTACATAACAGATGCTCAAAGTGCTCATACCCATTCTACAACTCTGTCTTGTCTATTACAATATTCGAGCATCGCGTTTCTGGGAATGCGAGCAAGATTCTGCTTTCAAGAGAGAAACTCACAACACTGACGTACATTTTCATTCGTATACGAGTGAAAAATAACTTCAAACAGTAATTTCGTAGCTTCATAATACAGGCTTAATTCTTGATTTATTAACCACCATATTTGTCAAGTCCTAATCTTTTGATGTCCCTTAATCCAAACTGAATAAATTAAATGGTTCCCCGTAATGCCTTATGGAAATAATTTGTGGATAAAGCCCGCAGAAGCCGGCAAATGCCCACATTTCTCACATTTATTTACATTATCTGATTTCATAACCTCCAATCCGCGGCTTATCGTAAACGTTTACAAGTTGGCCAATAAATTTTCAAATAAACGATGATTAAAACTCTTGTTTTGGTAAATAATTAAACACATTAACTTCTCCTCGGAGACAGATTGTTGAACGTGAACTGATTTAATGCTCTTACGTCTGATCTCGTTATTTTATTCGCGCCGCTTATCATCTAGGTGGATTGCCTCATTATTAAGAACTGTCTGACTTCGGGTTACAACGTAAATGGAAGTGGAATTTTAAATGTGTCGTACTTCTAGGTTATAATGTGGAGAATAGCTCGGTGTATTTCTTCGCTAAGTGTTACTTACATTTCTTAACAGTTCTAGATTTATTTTCTCTTTTAGCAAGTTCGAGCTAATAGTTTAAACTTCCACAGTGTTTAAAAACTTAAGAGCTCAAGCTCTGAAGTTGTTTTCATTAGTGCAATCTCTTTTAATCTTGAATCAACGCTCTCCGCGACGGCACTAAAGGGCCAGAGGCCCACTTGATGGTAATTCCGTTAATAGATTCCATGCTCAAATGAAGCAGTGGTTCGAAACCTCATCCCACTAAACTGTTATACCGGAAACTCATTACGGCTTAAACCAGCTAAGAAATCTTATAATCTTTTCCTTGAAAATTGAAAATCTTGAATAATTGAATATTAAAATTATTTGGAGCAAAAGCTTTTTCATCTTGCTCGTTCTTCCTGCAAGTTTTCTTTCGCAGCTATTCCATTTACTTAATAAGAAATAATGAGAAAGTAGGTATAAACTACGTTTAACAGACCAGTAAAAAATTACAATTTGAATATCAATTCGGATGAAAACTCATTTTTGTTAATGATGTTGCAAGAATCTAAATTGCGTTAATTCAATGTTACGATCCGTAACAAAATTACGATTGTAAATAAAACATAAATACGAAGTCCTTTTTCCTCAAATTGAATGTAAAATATATGACTCCGGTGTAGATACTGCTTGTTGGACAGTTTCCAGTGCCACATTTTTACCTTACGTTACGACTGTTCAGAGTAAAAGGAAATAAGACATCATTTTATTATACCTGACTTTCGGAGTGCTGTAGATGGAAATGTCATAAATTACTGAAAATTTTATTTAGTATGGCCGTATTGTTTGCTAGAAGTAGGTTCATAGATTTTACGACAGTGAATGAATCATACGCTGTTAATGTCTTACATTAAAAACAGTTTCCGTCATAAAAATATACAACCCCGCTATACTTCAACACCTGATTCCATATTGCAGGCTATTAAATAGCCAACATTTCTCATTAGTTAGCCGTTCACCCTCGCTTAACCCGCTTCCCCCGAACCATTACCTAAAAATGGCCATTCGTGCTAATATCGGGCCGCAGGGAAGATTTGTGCGGACTATTATTAAAAGCATTCGTTGCAAATAACCGCAAATAAAATCAAGCAGTTGAATACGGTGCAAAAATATCGCGTAAATCAGTCTGACCAAAGTTTACCGTATACCTTCACCTCTATTGTCTCTTTATGATTAAAATTTACCCGGGGCTGGGTAGGGAGTTTTAAAATGAGACCCAAAACTTGTGCGCCGTAGTTCCCAGTTCACAGTTTCGAAGGCACGAAACAAACAGAGTCGGGACGTAGGTACGGCTAATGTAAAAAGTTTCACGAGGTGGTAACGCTGTTGTTTGCACACAAAACACCGACCTGTGCGACGATCATCTAAATATTTTTACGGAAACCAGAACTTGGCTGAAGCGTTTGATTTTTGACTTTGTATTTTTGGGATAAATGCGATAATATCCCCTCTGTTTTACGATACCATTAAATTGTTTGTGTTTGAGACTAGTCCCTATTTCACTTCTGCTGTGACTGTCAGCCTGTGTTATCCCACTGCTGGGCAAAGGCCCCCCCATGATCTTTCGATCCAGGGCCAATGTGGACCACTAGTCGTCGGTTCTGTCCAGTTCGTCCTGCCAAAAAAATGACAATGAGTTGAAAATTCAACTTTTTGTGAAAAAACCTGAATATTTCACTACACTCTCACTGAAAATCACGCTGCTATGCATTTCAGGCTATGTGAGGGCTCCATAACATGGTTATTTTGGCCCACAGATCGACTTCTACGTAATTACAGGAAAATGACAATGAGTTAAAAATTCAACTTTTTGTGAAAAAACCTGAATATTTCACTACTCTCACTGAAAATCACGCCGCTATGCATTTCAGGCTATGTGAGGGCTCCACAACATGGTTATTTTGGCCCACAGCTCGACTTCTACGTAGTTACAGGAAAATGACAATAAATTGAAAATTCTACTTTTTGTGAAAAAACCTCAATATTTCACTACACTCTCACAGAAAATCACGCCGCTATGCATTTCACATTTTATTCCCGTCTCCAGTACAGAGCAGAATAATCATTTTCATGGCTCTTTTACTAACAAGGCTGTGTGACTACTCTTTGTGCGCCGTAAGTATTTATTCCTCTAAAATGAATATACAAGACGACGGTAGGTATTGTCTCTTGGAGTCCAGCCAAGCTCGCGAGTCGGTAATATTTTTTAAATTCAATTTCGGTGAAGCCACAGTCCTGTATCCAGTCGGCTTAATGTACACCTGCTGAACATTTAAATGAGATACTACGCCTGCTATTTACTTGAGATTTTATTACAGAGAATATATTCACGGACGTTACTATGTAAATAGTTTTAAGTTTTTGAGAAGGTAGTTGGTAGGTAAAGGATACTGCCCAATTACGATAAAGTAATTTCTGGTTATTTAATTGGTAAATTACGTTATTGCCATATACGTACCAGTTGTGATTACTATGAAAATCAGAATAGGTATTAAGTTTTGTTTTTTTACATGAAGAAAAAAAGAGGTTATTAAATAAAACAATAAAACACATTGGGTATTTAATTTATTAATGACTTTAGGCTTTAGATCGTATGAAGCCAAAATACAGCTAGCTTTTTTTTATGTCTCTAACCCAAACATTGTTAATGAAGTGTCTACCATCCACACACGAACAAATACACACTGCAAATCTTGAAAAAACACATTCATATTTGTAGAAAGTATGTACAAAAAAACTCGGCTAGCATTAAAATAAAGTTAATAAAACACACTATTCATAGAGCATAAAAGGCTGGGAGTGATCCCTTAATAACGTGCGGGCGCATCCTGGCTTCATTAGAGCGGTTAAGCCCCTCCCCCACCTGCCCGCCAGCTGCGTTAAACTTTATGAAAAAATCGCATAATTTTCATAATACTCCACATCTCCACATACAGGTAACACCCCTTAACCCACAATTTATCACCCGTATTCGAAAAAGATCGCCATTACTCTTTATTTAAAAAGTTTGCACCAATCTGCGACATAACGTCGTGTTACAGATAACCCGATTTGATAAAACTTAGAAACTTAGAAGCTGTGTAGTTTCGAGATAATCTTCTCCTAACAAAGTTTGTATCCAAATTCCAATACAAGTTCATATTACAAGTGTTCTCAAACTTTGGAACCACTTACACAGGGCAAGGTTTAGAAAACGAGTAATTTTAAAAGTAGGGCTTTTTTTATCTGCGTAACAATGCAACTGGCTTTATATTCTTGTCATGGCTGGGGTCGCGCTGAAAGCCACGTTAATTACGACTTTTCACGGCGCACCGCAGGGGCTAGTTGAAAAAATAAGCTATCCCTAACTCAGAAACTTCTATCGCATAGTTGAATATATTTTAACTCCTCTCGACCAAACAAAGTTGGCAGAAATCCCGTTGTTGGCCACGTTAGGTGGAGCCACCTACTGAATTCTGAGCGGGAACCCGGCCCGATATCAAATTTACCTGTACAAAATACTAACACGCTTTCAGATAAAGCCTGAACTGGATTGCAAATAAACTTTATTTATTATTAAACATAGTAGAGTTGATAATTAATTCATTCGTTCATTTCAAGTCGTTGTATTTGCGCCAAGTTCTCAGGATCGGCTGTTTTAACTTCATACGCCATTTTATTCGAAACTTTCTGTTTATGTTTTACTCGAGCAATTTGTGCCAGTTCGTCTAAAAGAGGTTTACTTACAATTTCGCGTAAAAAGAATCCCGCGCCCGCAGCGAGGAGCGAAAATAAATATCTAAAGTTATTGAATGAAAACTAAGGTCTATAATACGATACAGAAAGTGGGTTTTTAAATGAAAATAAAATATGGACGGCTTTCCATTTATAATTGTTGTATCTTTTTATCCAAAGACGATGGTTTTTTTTAACATACTAGTTAGTCGGTTTAAATACTCATAGTCAAATAATTTAATCTCTGGTATACTTGTAATGCAGCCTCCATCCAAAAGATTTTTTAATGTAAATGCTTTTAGTATCTAATTACTAATTCTATGAAGTACCAAGTCCTCTCAGACTTTTGGCAACTTACTTGTAGGTAGGTACATGACAGATTCATTAATCATTTTTTAATTAGACTCTTAGTAGACTAAAAGAATCTAAGTATTCTGTTTGAAATGTTTCCTCTCCTATTTTAAAAACTCCCAGAATCTAAAATTAAGCCGAAAAGTCTCTTTTCAAACGGGGTTTTAGGTCCTTTATTAAAAGATCTGAATACCTTCTTCAGCTAGGATTCTTCTTAAAATCTTTACAAGAAGATCCAATATTTTAATTTTAATAAAAAAATCTTTGTTTCATTAAGTAAAATCCTTGCTTTAGGCTTAAAGCCTTGTGATTAAGCAAAGCTAAGGCAATCTCCCAATAAGCTCTTTTTGACCTAAATTTTAATTCGAGTTGAGATTCAGAAAAAATCGAATGGAGTTTTAGGCGAATAAGAAGTTTAAAAAAATCACTTGAGCTCGCCGTCCGTCCGTCTTATGACAGCGCGGGTGCGTTCGTGTTCTACGCGCGCTTCAAAGAGATGTCAGCAAAAAGAAGGGGTCCGCAAGGGCCGATGCCTGCCGGGGTTGCGGGACTAGAAGAACTACTTATACTACTACTAGAACTACTAATTCTACAAGCAACATATTAACATCTTATTGTTTTATTTTTTTTAGTCCAATGAATAGATTTTTAGCCGTGTGGTATCCGGCAGAGTAGAATAGAACCAACCCATTACAGTCACAGGTGTCGTATAAGGCGACTAATGTCTGAGGCAGAACACCTTGCGCCTCCGTAGACCTGAGAATGGGCAGCAGCGTTTTCTGTTAGTCTTTCATCACTGCGATCTCCAATCCGCCTGCCAAGCGTGGAGATTACGGCAAATTCCTCCCATCATGGGAGAGGCTTACGTCTTACGACAGCCCATCATAACGTCCACTGCTGGAGCAGTGGACGTTATGGGCTGTCGTTGTTGTTGTTGTTGTTGTTGAATAGATTTTTTGTAAATCGCAAAAAACCACTCATTTCGCACTATTCGGCCCGCAGTGACTGACGTAACATCCACCTTGTGCAAGCTGATTAGAACTTTATTCAGTATTTCAAACGAAGTTTGAACCACCACAAATAGAGTTGCTAATTTAGCTCCTGTAGTCGCCTTAAAGAGTATTTCCGTTAAACCTTAAAAAAACCCTCTTTTTGTGTGAGTCACTATAGCTATCAATTAAACCCCAATAATAAAGTAACAAACAACGTTAAAACAGTTTCTGACACCCGCATCATTCTGCGCGACAATAACACAGCTTAGCGAGTTAGGTGTTAATACGATTTACTTTTATTTCAAACGAAGTTTGAACCACCACAAATAGAGTTGCTAATTTAGCTGCTGTAGTCGCCTTAAGGAGCATTTCAGTTAAACCTTCAAAAACCCTCTTTCTGTGTGAGTCACTATTACTCACTATAGCTATCAATTATACCCCAGTAATAAAGTAACAAACAACGTTAAAACAGTTTCTGACACCCGCATCATTCTGCGCGACAATAACACAGCTTAGCGAGTTAGGTGTTAATACGATTTACTTTTATTAAAGTTGTTTCATTGTTTGCTTGCAGTTGCCCCAAGCGGTCGAGACGAGATATTAGTGTCAGACACGAATATAATAATACGAATTATTATACTTTCCCTCTTAATTTTAAAAGATGGCGTTTTGTTCTGTTCTGTTGCTACCGTAATGCAATGGTTTGTAAAATGTTAGGTTTGAATGGAAGAGGTTTCTTTTATTTAGTTGCTGTGGGATTTAATTTACTTGTTGCTGACAAATTGATGTTTTTGTATTTTGTTTTCTGTTTTATCTGTTCAACCATTTTCTTTTATTGAAAACTAGCGGACGTCACGCGGTTTCACCCGCGTAGTTCCCGTTCCCGTGGGATTACGGGGATAAAATATAGCCTATGTTACTCAAGGTAAATGTAGCTTTCTAATGGTGAAAGATTTTTTTAAATCGGCGCAGCGCATTTTGAGTTTATTCATTACAAACACACTCGTACACACATAAAAATACAAATCTTTCCTCTTTATAATATTAGTGTAGGTAGAGGTTAGACAACCTTGTTACTTTAAGCAGGTATAGTATATGAATCTTAAATAGGTAATTAAAAAGAAGAAAATATTTTGAAATTTTGCCTAACAGTGGTACAGAGATATAATAAATAATAATAATAATACCAGCCTATTACTGTCCCACCGCTGGGCAAAGACCTCTTCTCAACAGAGAAGGCACGAGCATTGATCACCACGCTTGCTCAAGACGGGTTGGCGATTTCAGACTTCTATTAATTTTATTGTAAGTCCAGGTTTAATCACGATGTTTTCCTTCACCGATGGCTGATCTATACTTCTATACTAATATTATAAAGAGGTAACATTTGTTTGTAAGTTTGTAAGTTTGTTTGTAGGGGGTAATCTCCGGAAGTAATGAACCGATTTTAAAAATTGTTTCACTGGTAGAAAGCTACATTATTCGTGAGTATAGCGGTCGCGCGCATGCTCTTGTAGTAGCTTGAGGGCGCTCCGAGTACCGCGTGCGAATTTATTCTTATATTGACCGCATATCAAGGTAGTTAAGGTTTATATTAAATTGTTGTCTTCAAATGCGCTGCGCTGCGCCTCCAGCGGTGTGCGCTGGGCCTTTGACTTACCCTTTCGGAATTACAGACTGCTATGGTATTTTTTTAACGTCATAAATGGTTTCTCTTCTCCTCATTATTACATTCGACGTTGACGTCAAACCGGTTCCAACCCGATCCTAATTCCAGCAGACAGCACTGTTTTGGCTTACCGGCCTGACAGCGCGTCGATGACGGAATTAGATCCCATGAGATTGAGGGCGAACCTAACGCTATTTACCGGCACAATTGCACCTCCGGGCTGACAGAAACACCCAATACCACTTTGCATGCCCCGGGGATCGAACCCAATACCAAAGGCAAGTATCAGTCTGTTTGAGTCCCATTGCAGAGAAACGAAGGATTTTTTTTTTGCTGAGAGAGAAAGAGTCCAATCTAAAGAAAGCCTATTTTCTCATTGTAGTTTCTACATAGTACCTAAGTATAAGTAGTAGTAGTCCTAGGATATACTATGAACATGGCATGGGTTTTCGAATCTGCCCGTATCCAAACAAAAAAATTCCAAGAATAAAATGCGAGCATCACTATACTGTCCTTTGAATTCCGTTGGTCCATAATTCAAGGTTGTAATAGAAAACTATACAGGGTTAGTTTTCAATCACCAGTCAACATTTAAAATTAAGATCTAGATATACCAAAAGTGAATTTTAAATATTATTGTATGGGGTTGGCATATCCGTGTGGATAAAAACCCCTTTAAGTTTTCAAAGCATAAAAAAAAAAAGAATATTATTGTCAAAAAAAAAAAAAAAACAATAGCATTCATTTGAAAATGTCCTAAATTATAAACCTAGCGGAAATCAATGCACTTGTTAAATGCTACCTATCTAGGTTGTTGAACTGAATTGTGCTGTTGTAATATCCACAAGTTCGCTTTTTAGTGGTGGACAGAATTGAATAAAAAAATAAAAAGTTTTTTTTTTTTCATTAAACAAAAAAAAATGGTTTTTATTTCTTTAACTTATGACTTAACAATCACATGATAGGAAGTACCTTTTAAGCAAAAAATAACTTGTATTAGCTACTTCCGCTCTTCCGGTTTACGTTAATATTACATAAGTTAGAAATTTAACAATAAAATCAAATCCAAAATCAAACACAAAATAAGATAGGTACCAAAAAATTTAATTAAAAATATAAAATTAAATTAAATACAAATCATAATTAAAATTTAAATTAATAACAGAATTAAATCAAAGATACAATTATAATCCAAATTAAATTAGAATCTAAATTAAATTCAAATAAAAAATCAAATCAGAATTAAAAAAGAGTACCAAAATCAAATAGAAAATATAATTTAGTTTAGTGTGCGCATAGGGTGTGTATTTAAGTGTGTGTGTGGTGTGTGTGTGTGTGTTGGTGGCCAGTGCAGTGGAGTCGCACTACATTACATTAAGTAGGTATATCGAAAATATTATCGATTCTAAACCATCTCTGAAAATTTGACCGGTCATTGAAAACTAAACCTGTATAGTAGTTTACTGGTTTCCCTGAACACTAAATTAAGTTCCATTCATAAAATCACAACCGAGCGAAATAAAAAGAAACGCGATCTGAAAATAAAAGTGTGAAATAGCGCGGAAGGTGACTGTTGTTTCCATTACATTACAATTTTCCAACTGAGAAGGTATCCACTCAGGTATTCGATATTGAATAAACTATAAAAGATCAATATTTTCCCAGTGGTTCCACATCCCAAACGTCCTCAATACAACAATGCCCCTAGTTCGATACTGCACAAGTTTGCGTAGGACGTGGACTCATTCACTTCCATCAATCCCTTGCTCCCATTATTTGTTTACGTAACTAAAAACGAAACGTCACATCCACTCAGATTATCCAATACACTTTTTACCTTAATCCCTTGCCCTTAAGACCGACGTTTAACTCGAAAACGAGCTAAGGAGTATTCAATGCTCAGATTTTCGGATAGTCGAGGTCGTTCGTTTTGTAAATCCGAGGAAAAGACTTTCAATTTTACAAAAGGGTGAGCGTAACATTAAATTTGTTTTAGAATGTTCTTTACTAAGTCAAAATGGACCTTGAAATAATTAAACGTGAGTTTACAGTCGGCTAAACATGTTAGGTTGTCGGTAATGATGTCGACCACATTTTTAAGCCTGTGCTTTATAACATCGCGATCAATGAGCCCGCCATGTGCAACAGTGCTTAATCAAAACTTCAATTAAATTTTCGTAATACCTTTCGTCGAGCGCCCTCGCCCGAGAGAGCACACAAATTAATACCAACCTCCCGGAATATGTTTTAATTTCGATATATCATGATAGTAGCTGATGAGTTTCACTTAAATTAAAACATACTGTCGGAGGCTTCATTGTGGACATTTACGTCACTTCAACACATTCTGTTTACTCAGTGATAATAAAACAACAAAGTTTAAACAAAGTTGCTCCACATTAAAACTGTAAATTAAGACTAGTCGAGAGAAATAAAGGAGGTATAGTTCTCAATTAAAACACAATTCAGGCGAGCGCGCTTTAGTTTATTTTTTCATTCGTATAAATGATCTTGGTGGCAAAGTTTGTTAATACTAATAAACGGCTCGGCAAAGGCGCCAACTCTTCGCGTTTCGCGCCATTTGTCTCGGGAGGTAACGAGGACCGACTAATGGGGTCCCGGCCGAACCTAAGTAATTTAGAAAAACGATTCTTAAGATAGACGACTTTCCGTTTTATTTACTCGTGAAAGTGTAGAGAACAACCGTGTATGTGGTTTGTGGTCGTACCGACTCGTAACGTGTGCTTTAGATTTACACTGATCAAGAAAGCTTTTCACCATTTCTCGAATTAAGTTAGTTTTAAGTAAAGGGAATGCTCGCTTGAATCTGAGCCAAGTTACAATTAAGTACTTTTCTAATCAGATTCTAACGATAAAACACATTAAGTAGGTTTTTGATTTTAAAGTAAACATTTTCCACATTTTCATCAAATTGTTGCCATCTGTAATTTCGATGTCATAAACCTCTCCGAAGCGTCGCCACATTGACCGGTCCCTTGCATTTACTTAATCTCACCATAAACGCTGAATAAATGATAGTATTTACACAGAGCAGACAAAACTGTGTAAGCAAACAGAATGCTTTTTACCTCCAAAATATGTGCACGGAAGCGGCAGCTTCGAGCACAACATCCCATAACTTTTCCTCGGAACCGAGGACCATATCAGGTGGATTGTGGTTATTTCCACCCGAGGTTGTCGTAGTCTACATTCTAAACGTTCATAAAAGTCATAGTGAAAATATACAGCAGTAACAACATGGCTAAGTAAAGTTCTAGAACACCCCGAAAAAATGGTAGGTACACAATAATTATGATGGCTATAACCGTTCAGAATCCTGGAATATGGTGCCACAAGTAATAATCTGCGGTACCTACATGATGCTATCAATCTAAAGGGTGTAAAACACCTCTTAACGAAGCCGAAAGGCACGTGTTCTTCCTATCATTGCGATCATTTTTCTGTTCTACATCATACCTGGGAACCTTCTAGTTACGGAGATATTGGGGGTCAAAGTTTTGTCAAGTTTTTTTTTAAATACAAAGGGTTTAATGTGTGTTTTTTACTTTAAACACCTCCACGACTCCCGTACTATTTAATCCATCCATCAGCATAATGTTTTGAGTGCGTTACATTGAGTTCTATCACAAAACATGATATTTTACCCCAAAAAAAAAAGTCGTTTCCCAGCAATATTTTTTGCGTAAAGTTACTTAGTTTGAATGCTTGGTTGACGGCTTCGTGATGAGGTCTTTTACACCCTGTATCAAGCAAACATTTCAAATATCGTACAAAAAGACCAGGCAGGGTAACTGCGAACTACACTCATAATTTCAAACTATTCTCAACAATTCAAGAATATTCATTGCGTTTTTGACGATGAAAGAATTTTTCAAACATAATTTTGAGGGTAGGAAGGAATTGGGAAAAGCCTACCAAGCATTGGGATAGTACAGGCTAACACAATAAATATGAGTTACGAATTTCTTAAAGAATCCTTAAGGTCGGGAAGTAATATGTGTCACGCAATTGGAGTGCAGTTCCCCATTTTTCATATCAGCGCCCTCTCCCGTATCCACTCGTGTGGAACCTTCGGTGATTATGCCAATCCCTCCTGTGACCGTTCTTGGGAACTATGACGGAGGCTCACGTCCAGCAGTGGACGTTTACGACCTGTTGAGATTGATGGATTGATCCCAACGACTACGCTACGTGCCTTGACTGACTACAGAACATTTCTTTTTTAATTTTTCCTTCTTTTACCAGAATATAACGAAGGAAAAGCTGCAAAAGTTGTTTGTTTAAATCGTTCGTTCATGGAAGGCATCTTAGTTTTTTTTTTACGAGTCTTGTACACTATTACCTTTGTAAAGTTAATAAGCTTTTGTGTAAGACCTTTTTAATAGAGTTCTAATATTATAATATTATTTTTCTATGTATACAGGGTGTAAACAACCTCATCACGAAGCCGTCAACCAAGCATTCTTTACATAAAACTAAGTAACTTTTCGCAAAAATTATTGCTGGTATTGGTTTTGTAGTAGAACTCAATGTAACGCACTCAAGACATTGTGCTGATGGATGGATTGAATAGTACGGGGGTCGTGGAGGTGTTTAAAGTAAAAATCTTACAACAAAACTTGTATTTAAAAAAAACTTGTCAAAAAGTTGGAACTTTGACCCCCAATATCTCCGTAACCAGAAGTTTCCCAGGTATGGTGTGGAACAAAAAAATGATCGCAATAACGGGGAAAACAAGTGTCTTTCGGCTTCGTTAAGAGGTCTTTTACACCCTTTATAAAACTATTGGTTCTCTTACAAAGAAAAATGTTTTTTTTTTATATTTGTCCTTAGTTAAGTTAGTAATTCTACATAGGTTCTACGTCCAGAATAGAATAGAATAAAATTTTATTTTGCAAACATGGCTAATACAATACACTTGTTATAAAATATCAAACTTCAGCCATATGAATGATGAATAAATCAACCTTTCTTAATTTTTTAGGGTTCCGTACCCAAAGGGAAAAACGGGACTCTATTACTAACACTCCACTGTCCGTCTGTCTGTCTATCACCAGGCTGTATCTCATGAACCGTGATAGCTAGACAGTTGAAATTTTCACAAATGATGTATTGCTGTCGCTATAACAACAAATAATAAAAATAAAAATACAAGGGGCAACCCTCCTACGATGGTACGGAACCCTTCATGCGTGAGTCCGACTCGCACTTGGCTGGTTTTTTTTTTCTTTCTATTTCGTGTGGTACTTGTCAAGAGTTTTTATGCCGCCCATGCAGCTTCTGACTTGGCTTTAACAACCTTTAAATAACCAGTACTGTAGTGTTGGTGCCAGATAAGGGTGAGAATAGCGGTCATTGACCCACCTACATTTCTTAACTTTGAAAACCAAAAATAAGCCTGTTCAAGTCTTGAATCGTCATCTATCCTGATCTTCAACATTTTTTCTTATGAAAAACGATACTTACATGGTTTATTTGTTTTGGTTCGTACGAAGAGATATTAGGGAAAGGGCAATGACCGCTATTCTCAATCTTAACTGGCACCAACTATAAAATCTAGACTACCTAAATCGATTATCAATGTTTGCGCAAGGGTTAAAGTCCTACTACCGCTGAATTAAGATCTCTAATTCAACCTGTTTCTGAAAGCCTAATTTAATCTGATGTCAGTTCTGGTGTCCAGTGATCCGGTTAGGTAGCCCGTAGTTATTTCTGTCGATCATTAACTTATCATAACGGCTAGCTTGAAATTTGACAGCAGATTTACAGAAAATAGACTAGATAGGTAAATATGACTTTGCTTAAGGCGACTACAGGAGCGAAATTAGCAACTCTATTTGTAGTGATTCAAACTTCGTTTGAAATACTGTTAGAACGTCAAGTCACTGCGGGCCGAATAGTGCGAAATTAGTGTTTTTTGCGATTTACAAAAAATCTATCGATTGGACTAATAAATAAAACACTATTATGATAATAATTATGTTGCTTGTAGAATTATTTGTCAAAAATCAGAATGATCGCATGTATTTTAGTAAGGTTTTTACTCGTTAAAAGAAATTTTGACAGATAAGTTCGTGATTTTTTATTATTGAGTAAATTAAAGTAAAGTTGGATTATGTTTTCAAAACACTATCATACTAGCATATATCCTGAAGAATATCATATATTTTTCTGGTTTTGTTTATTGCAGTTAATCATATGCTTTTTTGCATTATAAAACTCGCGTTTAGCTCCTGTAGTCCCCTTAAACCAAGGATTTAATTCGATGTGCTCTCTGATAGTTAGTGGTACACTCACCATACTTTGGTCGCGTGAAAAAAATCTTATCCTGAAAAAAGCGGCATCCTCCATGTAATGTCAGATTCGATTTTCAATCACCATTATTCTCCTCCCCTTATCTTCTTCCATACTTCTCTATAACTCGTCATCTAATCAGACACCTCCTTTCCAGCCATATCATTCTTCATATAGTCCTTCCATGGTTTCTTTGCTCTTATTTTCTACACAACAACAACAACAACAGCCCATAACGTCCACTGCTGAACATAAGCCTCTCCCATGATGGGATGAATTTTCCGTAATCTCCACGCTTGGCAGGCGGATTGGAGATCGCAGTGATGAAAGACTAACAGAAAACGCTGCTGCCCATTCTCTGGTCTACGGAGGCGCACGGGGGTTTTCTGCCTCAGACATTAGTCGCCTTATACGACACCCGTGAGTGTAATGGGTTGGTTCTATTCTACTCTGCCGGATACCACACGGCAAAAGTTATTTTCTACATTCATACTCAAAACTTTCCTCACGACATTTTCCTCATTCCTCCGCATCACATGCCCATACCACGACAACGGATTACCCCACAACTTTTCAGTCACCGGCGCCACTTTCAGACTTCCTCTTATGATGTCTACGATTTTCAATAGGATCTGGTAAGCGAGATAATAATATTAATAATAAATAATAATAATAATAAATTTATTCAAAAATATATAAGGTAAACGTTTACAGTTTTTCTTAAATATATGTCAAGTTCACCTATAAGCTGTGCGCCTGAACTAGGTAATCCTGTGTTTCAGGCGATTTGAGGTAACATTAATAAATTGATCAAATAATCACATACAAATTAATACTATTGGTACCAATGTAAAAATGTATACAAAAATTATACTATCTTAACTTAGCTAACTAATTTAAAAAATAACAATTAACAATAATATTAACAATATTTACTTTAGCACAAGTAATAACTTCTCTGTATCTTCATAGGACATAGTTTGAAGAGCTTCCTTATGGATTTTCTTGCAGTTATTGTGATTTAATGAGTAGATGTTTACATACATATAGTAGCGGTCCGAGGTACATATAAAACTTGGCTGTGAAAGCATGTTTTGTACTTTTTTGAGGGCAAACTATATCTTTCCGTCTTTTTTTAGTAAACAAAGTGCTGTATGGAAGTGCTGCGTGTTGTATATTGACATTATAATATTCAGAAAAGAAACGTGACCATATATTTTGAAGTGATAGGGTGATACTATTCTTAAATCAATTATTTAAAGCAATTTACAATTTACTTAGTCTTACCAAGGGGTATCGTATTACCTAGTAACAAAAACCTACCGCCGCCGCCTACGCCCGCGGTAGGTTTCCTTCCTACTAGAATTGTATGTACACTCATGTTTGAGCAAATAAATTTATCTGAATCTGAATCTAACGAGGTTGTGGAGGTCAGATATTAGGCAGTGACTTCAAGTAAAATACTGATATTCAGCTGCATCCGGTAAGACTGGAAGCCGACCCCAACATAGTTGGGAAAAGGCAGCTAGGCAGATGATGATTACAATTTACTTAGTGATCTATTTTTTGTTCTCATCGAAAGAAAAGACCCTCACCGAAAACACCCACAAAACCAATAAAACAGTTTAAACATTCATTAAGACATACACTAACACTACGCATTTACAAAAAGAACTCTCAAACGTTATTGGTCGAGCGCAAACATCATTCTACACGAGGAGTTTGCTTAGGACTGTCGATACAAACCAATAGACAGCTAGATTAACCACTTAACTATCGTGTTCCGACCCACTGGGCTTGTATCGTGTTTCAGATTTACTTGTAGCGGTGTTATTTGAAGGTTTTTTGTTCTTTTTTGTGTTGTGCCTGTATCTTTTTTTAAACCGTGGTCGTTTCATGATTAGGTACTCTAGACCTCCATGGTCATTTATTAAGTTCGTGGCATAAAATGACACAAACCCTCTTCAGTTCATATTTAGAATACCACAAAAGCAACAGTCAGCTAGCGCTGTATTTTGTGTTTTCTATCCGTGCCTTTGTTTTTTTTTTATATCGTCGAACTTTTAGGTTATAACAAAGATCGCTGTTAACATTGTAGGTCTTATTTTGGGCAATTTCTCCTGCACCGAAATCTCCAGAAATATACAGAAAAGCTTTGCTGAATTTTATCAATTTATTTTCAAGAAAAATGGTACTGCGTCGAAAAAAATCTGAATCAAATCAAACAAAAGACACGTTCTACATTTCAAAATTCGTATCATAGAATTAATTTGAGCGGTCGATCGCAACCACCATCTTTTTTCTACTAGCCGGTATGATTTGAGGTTACCAAGGAGATCTTCAGGTAATAGATAGACAACCTTTTACAATGTCCACCTACTTAATAATTTACTCTCATTGTTAACGGTTTTCTTTTTTATTGACGTGATTCAATACAGGATCGCCAAAATAGTTCAGCTTGTGAAAACGCCTTGTGATGGGTTCATGATTAAGCGCGGTCGAAACCGAAACGGCGGGAAATTCGGAAAAATAATCAAATTTTACTGTCCAAGAGCGATGTAAAAAAGTCATCATCATCATTTCAGCTGAAAGACACCCACTGCTGGACATAGGCCTCCCCCAAGAATGGGGGGGTTTTGCCATAATCGCCACGCTTAGCAAGCGGGTTGGCGATCGCAGTACGGTTGTTACAAAAGCACAGAGAACGCTGCTGCCCATTCTCTGGTAAGTTCCTTAGTCGCCTCTTACGACACCCACGGGAAGATATGGGATGGTGCTATTCTTTACGTCCGACACCATACAGATCCCAGACAGATGTAAAAGTGTTAACAAACAAATTATATTAAAACAAAATGTAAAAGTAGGTCACAATCAATTTAGTTTTGTTTGAAATTTAATATTGAAATAACATCACGCCTGTAATCCCAGAAGGAATAGGCAGAGGTATACCTTCATAAGGTCTACCTCACCAATTTACTATTTTCAAAATAACTCAACTGGCCAAATATATCTATGTATAGAGAAGTCACGCAATACGGCCTCCTTAATGGTACTAAGCAACTTAATACCCTCGTACAAAACAAGGTAAATTACCCACTTTTGGGGGCACTAATTGTTAATAACTACGCTTCAGTACATGTTCGAGTCTCTAAAGGATTCTAAATAATTCCAACGTTTCTTGTTTCAGACTACAGCTCATCCCGCATTCAATACGGTCCAAGCAATCTAATTACGTAAGTACTTTTCACCTAATTAATGATTAAATTACGTGTTCGGAATTTATCGATTCCTGTTACCGAACTAAGTGACATCTTCTGTTTCTTTAAGAGCGGATTTCCCAAAACAAACTGAACCCGATCAGTATAACTAACCCTTGTTCAAGAGCTGCCAGATATTCCATAGCAATTATGACCCTGACAGCACTTGAAGTTGACTTGACTTGCTGTTTAAATAACATAACAGAAAAATCCAAACTATTCCACAGTTAAAATAAATATAAAAATTTACAATGAAGACTGATAAAAATGATCATCATTCATCGTCATTTCAACTGAAAGACGTCCACTGCTGGACATAGGCCTCCCCCAAGTGTCGCCACATTGACCGGTCCCGTGCGACTCGCATCCAACGGATTCCCGTAACCTTCACCAGGTCATCAGTCCACCTAGTGGGAGGCCTTCCACCGCAACGTCTTCCGGTTCGCGGTCGCCACTCCAGAACTTTTCGGCCCCATCGGCCATCCGTTCTGCGAGCAATGTGCCCTGCCCCAATTGTTCTTCCGAAGAATTGATAAAAAATATGAAATAAAATAATTAAGCTGAAGTGGGAGTGGGCTGGCCACGTAGCACGAATGCGCCCGGAAAGATGGGCCACGATCTTCACTCACTGGACGCCTGTCGGAGGAAATCGCCGTCGAGGTAGACCGCGACGAAGGTGGTGTGACGAACTGATCTCGTTTGCGGGGCGAACATGGCCAGATACCGCACAGTACAGAGAGGTTTGGAAGGAGAAAGGGGAGGCCTTTGCCCAGCAGTGGGACACTCAAACATGCTAGCAAAAAAAAAATTGTAATAATTTCAAGAAAATTCATCTTTCGTCAAACACCCACGCCAAACGTCTTCCCATCTCGAGACAAATAAAACACACGATGGTGTTGATTTCAGTAGAGCATTCAGAATTTCCAGGGCGCGAAGCATTCTAACCCTCCCTGGGTTTGAATGAGAAACTGTGCGTGCAGTTAGGACATCCACCAATATGTGTCCACGCGGTCTCAGTTGGTACTTGGGCATGGTTGGAACAAAAAGTCTCACAAGCGGAGTTACTAGTTCCGGGCAAATTGGGTCACCATGAAGAAGTAGATGTAGGTACCGATCGCATCCACTTCATTGGTACTGCAAACCTGCCCTAATTCTGCATTTATATACCTGGTTCCAACAAAACATAAAATACAAATGAAATTACTTACATAACTCACGATTAATTAGAACAATTCAAAAGCAAACGACATTAAAATTACAACCAATTAAAATTAGATTTATTGCTCTATTCTTATAAGTAACATTTAACTGAGAAATTTATACTCAATAATTTCATCAAATCATTATTGTTCAGTCTGAACTAAATCACTAATCGTAATGTCATGCTTGTGCCGATGAGACGGCTTAACCAAAATGCACTTTTGTTGAAAAATTAGAAGAATAGCTCTTACGCTCACAGTCGTAAACGATCCAATAAAGGTCGCTTCATCCAAATTGAAATGCAATAGTGAACCATGTACCATTGCTTTTAGAGGTCCCCGATCACGCTTCGCAATAGGGTAGATGACAAAAAAAAATCTAATTACTCCGTCAGATATTTTTCCAAAAAATATTGGACACATTTTTTATTTTTTCACGTAAACAAAAAATGAAGACGATACAGTGCGTCGAACACTCGTGTGACGTCACATTCACATTTGAGTACATTTTTTACCGGAAACATTGCAAGCCCACTCATGATCTTTGACGCGTTTTATCTTCGTCAATTTTTATTCATTTGTTATAACAAAAAAGACGTATCCAATATTTTTCGATACTTAATCTAACTGATAGACTAAACAGAATCTTATTTTCTTAGTCAGGAATCATCCCTATTGTTTATGTGTCTGACAGCCGGCGAACTGTCGGCTTAAACCGTCTGCGGCGACATCACAGGAGTTTCGTATGACAATGAGATAAGCCTGGCTGAAGCGCGACAACATTATTGTACGGGAGGGGTTTAAAGTTAGCAGCTGTTTTAAAATATACTTATTTGTGAGTCATGGGGGACAGTAAATATTGATTTATTTATAATTATATACCGGGTGACTTTTTTATCACTTTCCAAAAAAATGGGTATATTATGTGAACGGAGTAGAAGCTAGCACACCTAGTTTTTTTTTTCCTTTTTTCCACAGAAAAATATTTATCTATCATCAAAAAACGCTACAAATTTCAAGTATACTTTTCATATTAGAACAAAGAAAGAGAAATTTTGAAAAAATAAATAAAAATATCGAATTTTATTTCGTTTTTATATGAATTTTTTTTTCCGAAAAAAAAAATCTGAGTTTGTCATTTGCTTCTACTCCGTTCACCTATTATACCCCTTTTTTAAATGACAAAAAAGTTATTCTGTACAGCGTCTGGTGTAGCAAAAGCTTTTCAATTTTCGATATCGTAACGAATACATCGTGTAATGTTTTCATATCTTTAGACAGATGATAATTTTATTGTTATTCTGTAAATTATTTCCTTCTTTATCGTGTGTAGTAGTGCCCAACCTGCCCGCTTAGCATGAACGCCCCGTAGACACGAAAGAGAATCGACAAATCTTTTGTTCATCTGTCATTGAATCGACAAAATGACAGATGAACAAAAGATTTGTCGATTCTCTTTCGTGTCTACGGTGGACATGGTAAGCGGGCTGGTGTCAGAGTTTTATGTCGCCCATGAGATTCTGACTTGGCTTTACATGCCGTCAAGAAATATCTCTCAGGCATGCTGGTTTCCTCACGATGTTTTCCTTCACCGAAGCAAGTGAAAATGGTTTAACAAACACAATTCACAAAAAATATGGAATAACTACCAGACAATCAAAATCTTGGATCATTCAAATTAATAAACAAGATAAAACAGAGTAAAGTTACATGTAAGTATCAACTAAAAAGATATCTATATTCAAAATACCAACTAAGCAGCTAATCTCTATTCACAACTAAACTGCAACAGCACAAACCTAATCGGAACCACATAAATAATACCGGACTGGCCGTCAAAGTTCCACCTCAAACAAGATTTCCATCCAATGCGATCATTTATTATTCAGCTACCTACGGACGTCGGTAAGTAAATAACGGCTGCATAGACTAAGACGAGCTAGCCATTACAAAATTTAGCCCTGCGGACCGTTCTACCTGATGTCAGAAATCTGGACGGTGGTATCTGGCACATTTTGGTACGGTTGAGACGATATCAATTATTTGGGAGTCGATGCAACGCAGCCGGCCATCGGACGGCGGCGGCGCTATCAAATTGCAGGAAGTCAACTCGCTTTGAATTTGTAAGATGCAGATATAAATTACGGGTGCAGTTGCAAAGATAACAAGCCAGCTAGCTAGGGAGCCGGGTAAAATAGAGGCGGTTTTCTGGTTTGACTAGGAGCGTGTTGTACAAGAATTTACTGCTTTGACCGAATCATATTTCAACCTAAATATTGTAGGAACTGTTGATTATCTCATATGGCTTCTGATTTATTTTAACACCTTTTTTTACATTGTTTTACACTAACTGAGCCCCGCGAGAGTAGGTAGAGAGGAGACCTGTGTGTAGTGGGAACATTAATAGGCTGATGATGATGATGATGATGAGCCCTGTGACCTTCGTCCTCGTGAAATTATTATAAAAATATGACTCTCTATTTGAATCGGATTTTGTTAACAATTTCAAGGTTTTTATTTTTTGCCGGAAGTCTAATCCTTTTCCCAAAATAAAACTAGTTTACTCTTTATAACATCAGCTATCTGACAATAAACGTCCCGTCGAAATCGGTACAGTCGTTTCGGAGATTAGCCCAAACAGAGAAAGCTTTTTTGGTTTTAAATATTTTCATAATATGCATTCAGTAAAAAGCTTTATTCATAATATTTGGCAGCGTTACTGCCCATCAAATTAAAATCATAATAAAATGTATGAATCTGTTAAAATTAAACACCTCTTTACTATGAAATTGCTTGCCCACAGTGAAATAACGTTAATATAATTCTGATTGCATAATCAAACTATAATATTCAGCATTAAAACATCAAATTACTACATAAATTCGTACTCCGCAGTGAGAAGCTCAGTACAAGGCTCTTATTTCATTAGACACGGAGGGAACAATTACCAAATACACCAGGAGTTATTAATTCCCCTAATTACCCCACTTTTACAGCGGGTGGGGGGTGAAACGTGAATATTACGGGGTATGTAATTCTAGCTCAATTAGTCCGGGTTTGAGTTCTAAACTAGTGTTTTTAGGTTAGCTAAGTCTAGTTGTTTGTTTCCGTGATGATAAGGAGTATGTTAAATCCATCAAATATAATTTTTTCCTATGATTTGAATTGAAATATGTCAGCAAGACGAATTTATGTAGAAAAAAATATTTTTCAATACACTTCCTCGAAAACTGGTCCATAACGCACTACAATTAAGTACAACATGCAATGTATTTCACACGCGTGCGTTTTTTTCCAATGACAATTGCCACAGATAACTATACCCATACTTAGTCCAAATTGGTTCAATGCCTATAGTCTGAGGTGAATGTTTTTTTTTTTTAATTTCGGCAAAGCACTACTCGTCTTTACGGCATAAATATATTTTGAATATTAATATTGTGTTTATAAATAGAATATCATAGATAAACATGATTATTAAAAACTAATAGTTTTTTTTTATGCACGAATTAATATTTATTTGTGTTCTGAATTCAAAAATATAAAATAAATCTATTTTTTATATTAGGCTGTTTAACGGCTTCATACTTTTGCCTCTTCTTCATCCTGGCGAAAGCACAGCGCGAAAAAAAAACAGTTTCTTAGTTCGTTACAAAAATATTTTTCGTTATATTTTATTTCTTCAAAAGTGTATTGAAAAACGTCGTTTGATACACGTGGACATTTGTTATTGCAATTCTCGGCTCAAAAACACCCTCGCCTACGGCTCGGGTGTTATAATTCCGCCTCGAATGCAATAACAAACTGTCTCCACTTGTATCAAAATGTACTATTATTGACGAAATTTTGTTTTTTTTTTTCGGATAGCAAACCATCAAATGCCTCCTCTCGCTCTGGGCGGAGCAGGAGGGAGTGTCAGACTTTTACTGACTAAAACCCATCCATGTTCCTTCATCGCCCTTTGTGTTCCGGGGCCACGGTATCTCTTTCAAACAGTCCCGCAGCCCCGGCAGGCATCGGTCATTGCAGACCCCTTCCTTTTGCTGACTCTCTTTGAGGCGCACGTGGAACACGAACGCGCCGTCGACACGGCCTGAGCTAGCTAGCGGCAAGCTAGCCCATAGCCCACCGTCCACAGGCCCGCCAATTTATTTACACCTCATCGTCACTTCTTCAAAATCTACTAAAACAAGAGTATTTTTTTTTTATTAGGTACCTGCTTATTTAATTTTTCCCCTTATTTTTCCATGAAACCCCTTAAAGTTAAGCACATAACGACAACACGATACTTAAGCGCCGCCAGTGTATAAAGCACAAGTACAAAGTTAGTCTACGGTCAAACTTACGCAAGGATGCACAGCGCGACACTAAAACCCACTTTACCTTGTGTAAGTTTACCGCTAAAACAGCTTAAGCGCCCACTGAGCAAGCATTTATTATTTTAGCTTGATATTACGAGAAAATGGAGACAAGTTACTTTTTTAATCGTGTTATAAGATGAACAGCTGCGTAATATTTATTTTTGAGTAACATAATTAGGTTTAGATTCGCTCGATTGAGCTCGTGGCTAAATAATAACAGCCGCTCGGGTCGATCTTTAGGTTAAGCCGTGCTTACCTAGGTTGGTCTGTGGATGGGACAAACACATACCGAGTTTCCTCCGTGCTTCGGAAAGCACGTTAAGCTGTTGTACCCGGCTGTTATTTGATCTTTGACTGTCGTTACAGGTAGTCAGTAGCACAAAAAGTCTGACAACCAGTCTTACCAAGGGGTATCGTATTACCCAGTACTAACTGGGTTGTAGAGGTCAGATAGGCAGTCGCTCTATGTAAAATACTTGTATTCAGCTGCATCTGGTTAGACTGGAAGCCGACCCTAACGTAGTTGAGAAAAGGCTAGGCAGATGATGATGAATTAGGTTTAGATTGAAAGTTCATAATCGAATTTAGATTGTTTTTGATACTCTCGCTCAGTTTAGCCTCTTTGACCGAATGTTTGGTCATCAAATAAAATATAAAAATAAACCCACCCCCGCCCCACCAGTGTGGACACGGGCCTTAGGCCAACGAGAATCACCATATAAATTAATATCAAGAAACTTTTCTACTTGACTGTACAAATCATAAAATTGGTCAACGGGATCAGTTGACCAATTCAAAAATTCATTAGGTCAACTGATCCCGCGGGATCCACCTGTGTGGGACCAGTTTACTAAACACCCCATCATTCTCTTGCCATGGAGCAGTTTGGGAACTCTTTTTGGAGTAGGTACTTACTTTAGGAATAACCCATCCCAATTCATTTGAGGTCGGCGTCACATGTCATCTTCCACACTTCTGTATTACTCGAAATCAGCTCATCAGACACCTCTCTTCTTGTCATATCATCCTTTAAACAGTCCATCCATGGTTTCATTGGTCTTCTTCTAGGTACTCCACATCAACCAGGGTACTAATGCAGACTCCATGGTTGCTACTGAGAAATTAATGTTTTAAACTTGTATTTACTGTAAATTCTCTTCTCTATTACTCGTAATCTCATCAGACACCTCTTTTCTTGTCATATCATCCTTTAAACAGTCCATCCCATCGTTTCTTTGGTCTTCCGTTATTCTTATTTATTTCTTTCTTTCTTTCTTTCTTTCTTTCTTTCTTTCTTTATTTCTTTCTTTCTTTATTTCTTTCTTTCTTTATTTCTTTCTTTCTTTCTTTCTTTCTTTCTTTCTTTTTTTCTTTCTTTCTTTTTTAGTGTTTTTAATATTTTAATTTAATTTAATATTTTATAGTGTAGCCTTAATTAAAGGCTTAACATTGGAGAAGAAAATGCAGTTACAAAACAGATCTTACCCATTCAGATC
Source organism: Xestia xanthographa (assembly GCA_905147715.2). Taxonomy (NCBI): domain Eukaryota; kingdom Metazoa; phylum Arthropoda; class Insecta; order Lepidoptera; family Noctuidae; genus Xestia; species Xestia xanthographa. The sequence goes on along the minus strand of LR990653.1, from coordinate 21,800,409 downwards.
TATCTAAATAAGTAAAATCCGCTTTGCGCTGCCTTATCTGCCTGTTTCTGTATTTATTAACTGCATTTTTACACCAATTATTGGTATATAAATACAGCCAATATATACCCATCCACATTCATACTCAAAACTTTCCTCACGACATTTTCCTTATTTGACTGATTTTTTGTAATGCTAATTAATATACCAGGCTAGGCTTATATCTACACAGCAGTCGTTTAATAAACATACTTATTACAAAAGTTTATTTACGTTACATAAAATGAATAGCTTACACATAAAATCATTGTAAAACCACCAGACTACGGAGATTTTTACACAGAATTCATTACTCTGTAAAACACCTCATGCGTTCACTTTTACGGACTTATTAATTTTTCATTAATGCAAACAAAAACGTTGGAATATCCGACGTTTAAAGTAGAAAATGTTTAAAGAATGATTAATGAAAAAACCTTTTTTGAACTAACATTGTGAATCGAAATTTTCACTCAATCCCGCACTACAAATAAGCCGCATCGAGGTTAATTGGCGTAAAAATAACGATGTAATTGAAATTTACACGTTGTTCAAAGTAATACGGGCTCGGTAATATTTAAAATACATGACTGATGTACTTTTGATGATAATTATGGCATGATACTATGTTTCCACATTCAGGGACATCAGTTTTCAGCATTGGCGCGCATAGTCCTGAAATCGCTTCCTGAACAGTCATGAAAGTTAAATAAGTGTATTATTTCCCAGTAACCCCTATCCCCCTCGTTAGGTCTACGCCTGAGATAGCGAAGAATGATCAGCTACAGTTAAATAGGTGTAGGACTTCAGTGCCGTCTGGCGGCGAAGTACAGTACAAGCGTGCGCCCGGTAATAGGGTATAGGCAGACCACCAGGTACACGTATCCACGCCATCAGCGGATCACGCCCGGCGCCCGTCCGAAGGTCTATTCGTTCTTGTAGCTTGTAAAGACAAAAAAGAGTTTACTTTATTATATTCTGGCAATAAAATAAAGCGCAAAGCTTAACTTAAGCTAGCTAAGCTTCTTTACAAAAAAAAAGTTTTCCGGAACATGTTAAGTAATCAATTACTAGGTGGATGGTGAATTAGGCACCTACATACCTATCCATATGATTTAAATTTAACTGGACTTCTTATGACCTTTTTTCCAGGATCACAAACGCTTCTATCATGGGGGTATAGGTTTCCGCACTTAGGGATTGAAGAACTGAGGCACTGTCGGAGAGTATTCGAATATTGGTATCTGTAACCTCCCTGGCCTCTATAGCGTGTGCCGCTTGGATAATACCTACACACTGCTTGGTAAACAGAGTTGAGCATTCCAAGTGGTTTGGATATCTTAATGTTTAGGTCGTCGGAGAACACCCCGACCCCTGTCCCATCGTCGGTTTTTGATCCGTCAGTGTAAATCCTTGGCTCTTTTGCACCTGAGTAGTCCCACAACTCCTCTGTGAGCTCACAAACGCTTTCAATCCAAGTTTATTTTTAACTTCATGGTAGGTAGGTACTACCTAATGCGACATTTCTGGCCATCTTAGCAAGAGAATGCCTAATTACAAACTAGAGCCAAAACTTCACAATTTGTGGACTAAAGAAGATATTAAAGTACCTAAATCACTTTCCCCGTTACTTTAGTGCCTACTCGATAAAGATGATTAACCTCCGAAATAACGAGGCGGCCATCTTTGTTTTACCAGACAATGTTTCTCAAGTTGCTGTAAAATTACTTTTGTTATACTCTTAAAGTGAAAGTGTTCAAAATTGCTGCTTTATTTTTGATTAATCAAACGGAAAGAAAATAATTGGGCGAGGAAATTGGTCAGTTCTTGATGTTTGACTTTCGGTCGAGTTTTTTTGGTAGAGGTAAATAAGAAAGTGCTCAAAATTTCATTAGATTTACTACGGAATGATGAAGAAACAATAAATATATTGATCTTAATATTTGTGAAGATAAAAAGCAATTTTTTTGCGATTGGATTTAATTTAAACACAGTCAATGAATCCAGATACATTTCATTAAAATAATGGATAACATAGGATCTACCACAAAGCTATTTGTCGAAGTTATCGTTCCTTTTACCATCAACGATGAAATTATGCTTTAAAAATGAAATGAAAGCACTATTCTTGAAAAGCAATACCGTCATATAGGTATAAAAGAATAGCCTTTATAAAACTGTTACGTGCGATATTGAATAGTAAAACTTCCCGAGAGCGTTCATATAAATGAGAATATTAGTAGAAATATTTTATGTGGCCATTGTTGGCGGGAACTTAAGCAAGATTTCCGCGGGGACCACAATTTATAATCAGCACCATGTTTCATTAATCATCAGTACTTTCTCGATAATGCACACGAGTTTGTAAAACGATGTGGAGAAGTTGGAAAAATTTGTACAAGCACAACACTTTTACTATTATAGGGGAAGCGCTATGGTAGCTCGCGAAATTGAAATTAACTTTGATTTTTTTCAATGATATTCTAACAAACAGATATGGTATAGGTACACTTATAAACCACCGAAAAAAGTGCAGGCAGCGCCAGCTCACATACACGCAGTGACGCAGAATAAAGGCAAAACAAGCCATTTGGCCCGTTTTCGAGTCTTCACGATTGCGCCCTCACAACATATCTGTTTAATAGAATATCATTGAGTTTTTTTACAATTTGCATGTCAGTGTCAGGCTGTATGTTAAAAAAACAACCCCGACACTGACCTGCTAATTGCACAAAAGGTAAGAAAATTTCAATTTCGCGAGCTACCCTAGCGCTTTAACCTTAAGAAGCTCATAGCTTTAAATTTGTGTGTTTGTAAGGACCGCGCACTACAAATTACTAAATGCGTTTATCATTTAAGAGCCTATACTACCTCAGATTAGCAACTCTATTTGTGGTGGTTCAAACTTCGTCTGTAATACTGTTAAAATAACGTTCTAATCAGCTTGCACTACAAAGCGGTTGTTACGTCAGTCACTGCGGCCGAATAGTGCGAAATGAGTGGTTTTTATTCTTTATAAAATCAAATTTTCGTCTAAATAAAAAATTAAGTCAACACGATGTTAGATAATATTGTTACCTATCTATTAGGCTAAAAATCATCATTAACTTCCGTAGGGTTTCAGAGATCCAACACAAAATAAGTGCAAAACGAGTTTTTTTTGTCTTTTTTTTCTATCGTGATTTTTTTATCCAATCGTGTTTTCGCTTCAACAGATTTAATGATTATAAGTCCAAGTTTAATGGTGTCCAAATAGCGAACTCTTAGGTCTTATAGATACCGAGATCTAGATCGCCCAATATCACCAAAACAGCAAATACAGGCTCTTAACTTATTTATCATAGATAATTTTGTAACATCCTTCTGTTAAACATCAATTGTTTGAAGGTGACAAAAACAAAATGCTTTAAGCAGGTTTCTCAACATTCAGTGATTCATGGTGCAGGCGAGTCTTAGTTTATGATAATAAATTTCAACGAAAAATATGAAAAGAGTAGTTCGCAAAATATTTGGAATATTTTTAAGCGATGTTGCTATTCAAAAAGTTTGTTTGAAGTCCATGCGTCGACGTGTGACATTACATTCCCTGAAAAAGAATGTGCATTTCAACGCCTGCAAAAGCAGTAGGTACTGCACACTGGATATACTTCGAACTAAATGAAGTTGCTTTCAGGCATTTTTTAGACTTTAAACAAAGTGCCAAAGCTCGTTTGACAGAAGTTTTAAAACACTTTTGTGCCATAGGTGATAAAACGGATTTTGGTACCCTATTTTTGGTTGCTACGGAATTTTTTGGAGCTTGAATGAAAGTGACATTGCGTTGTTGGTAAAACATTTAGGATTTTGTTTCGTGCAATATTATGGATAGTGAAATATGGGAAAAGACGACCAAGAAAACGATGGACGGATTGTGTGAGGAATGATATAAAAAAAGGTGTGATTGTGTGACGGTTGACAGAGGAGAATGGAAGAAAAAAACGTGTTGCGCCGACCACAAGTAACATGGGATAAAAGCAGGATGATGATAATAAATAGTAAAAAAAACAACATGACATGACAGCGTTAGTTTGATTTTGCCCACGCCTTTTTTTATTTATTTTTTTCGGTTGGGAAATCATCAAATGACTCCTCCCGCTCTGGGCGGAGCAGGAGGGAGTGTCAGACTTTTACTGACTAAAACCCATCCATGTTCCTTCATCGCCCTTTGTGTTCCGGGGCCGCGGTATCTCTTTCGAACAGTCCCGCAACCCCGGCAGGCATCGGTCCTTACGGACCCCTTCCCTTTTGCTGACTCTCTTTGAGGCGCGCGTGGAACACGAACGCGCCGTCGACACGGCCTGTCGTCATGAGACGGACAGCCCATAGCCCATCACCGTACACAGGCCCGCGCCTACGGTGTATCTTTTTCGAACAGTCCCGCAACCCCGGATTTTGCCCACGCCTCAAAGGGTCTTTGTAAGCTTTAAATATTATTTTAAATAAATAATAAATAAATATTGCTGGACATTACACACAGCGCCATCTATTGCCATACTAAGCAATGAGGCTTGTGTCGTGGACACCAGATAGTTGATGTACTACATAGATACTTTTTGTTTGTAAATACATACTTATTAGGTATACATATAAACATCCATGACTCGGAAACAAATGTCCATGCTCATCACACAAACATTTGCTCCGACCGGGATTCGAACCCGGGACCCTAAGAACGTAAGGCAGCCTCACTACCGCTGCGCCATTCGGGTCGTCAAAAAATAAGTTTGACAACCAGAAAAACAACTTCAAGTTTGAAACAAACCTCTAGTAACATATTTAGCGGTCTATAGAACCAGTGCTTTAGCAGATCCTAAAATATTTATGAGCAGAACCTTTTCTCTGGGCTTTTTTATACCCGTATAATGTGAGGAATTTACGGCCGTGATCCTTTAATGTAATTGAATTTATAAAATCGATAAGATACTTAACATTTTTCGGAAAAAGATGGGTTTATAAACGACTAGCTGACGTCCCGCGGTTTCACCCGCGTAGTTCCCGTTCCCGTGGGAGTACGGGAATAAAATATAGCCTATAGCACTCACGAATAATGTAGCTTTCTACCAGTGAAACAATTTTTAAAATTGGTTCATTACTTCCGGAGATTACCCCCTACAAACAAACTTACAAACATACAAACTTACAAACAAATGTTACCTCTTTATAATATTAGTATAGATTTGAACTGAACGTAACATAATCTCTCCAAAAGATATGACAGCAGTAGTGTTCCAGCCGGTTATTTTTAAGTCCCATGTAATTGGGGGCAAACCTATTGACAAATTCGGGCTATTATTTACTGAGAAATTCCTATTTGGAAACCTTTAACACTTTGGCTTTCCTGGGAATCGCACCCTGGACCTCATGCTGAACTGTAGCGCTTACAACCACTAGATCAATAGAAAATCAGTTTATAAAAGATTTTAAATAAAATTGGACCACAAATTAACCAGACGTGGTCAACGTGGTTTTTAATTACATGTCGTAATGGTTTATTGTTTCTATTTATTTAATTGAACGTTTGAATTTCGTTGCCGTGAAACATGGATATCGTTGATTAACTTTCAATGATTCGGTTTACCGAACTCAGTTAGCATTCGTTTGTTGAAATATTGGTTACGGATATTTATTGTGAATTTTAATAAAACCCAGTTTTGCAATAATGAAACAATGTAATAAAGTGTACTCTAGTACGTAAATCCGTAAAACAATTTCAAATCTGGAATGTTATTAAAATCCCGAATTTCATCGAAACCTAAACATTTACGGGTACCGGCCCGATACCGAGAAACCAAGAGCGAAAAACCGAAATTCGCAGACGGAGTTGCATAGTTACCTGCGTGGAGCTACCGGCCGCCGTCCGTAGCCAAACTACCGCTAATTAGTTAGGTATTTTCGCGGGAAAACTTCAATTAATTCCGTCAAAGCCACCACTGGCGGTCCGCTAGCCTTTTTGTTGGCGAGAAAAGTCAAAGACGCGCGAAAATCGGAATGAAGTAATGAAATTTCTATTGGCGAGCCGTTTAGAAATCCGCCATTTCTTTCCTCCCTTTGATTCCTTTTTGGTTAATCTGCACCGATTAAGTTTATAATCGTGGTTTGAAGTTTTTGTTTGGGTTTTTAAACTGGTCTTAAAAGGGATTAAGTTGTTTGTATGAGACTTTAGACTCCAATTAATAAATATTTGAATGTAAGAAGAAACCATCATAACCAGTACAGTATAGATGCTCAGAGATCACTCACTCATATTTTCCGATGTGACAGGGAAAATGAAATGCGATTTTCTCCCAAAGTATCAATTGCATACATTTTACACGCGAATGTACATTTTTTTATATTATCTTCTATATTTCTGTACAGTAATAAAATAGCGGCACAGCAAGGCGCGAACTCATCGAAGCGTCGCCGACTACGGACGTCGGGATAATCTCATTGAAAGATTTGATTTTCCGCTAAATTACATAAAAGTAATGAAATACTTTCCCGGGATACCGGGAACCCGGAGACATTGAAAGAACTTTACACTGATCTTATTAAATGTTCACACGTTTTTGTTTTACGTTTTCTTATAAGTTACAATATTGCAATGAATATTTTTTGGAAATGTCCATTGCATGAAGCAGTTCTATATCTATTGCCTGAAAGAAAAAACAGTACCTAAGTGTTTTAAAAGTAACTTAAATATATTTAAAAGATGGAACCTATTGAAAAATTACACAAGAGGATTCAATAAAGAACTTCGGACATTATAACCCATAGTCGCACAGTTACTGAACCACCAATAAGACACCACAAAACACTTACAATTTAAATACATGTGTCTCAATAATCCAGTCGAGTACAATTTTGACGTAAGACTAGTGTGCAAAGTTTAACATTTCATTGTATAGAGCAATAGCTTATAAGTGAAATGTTTTACAGTTTAAGCGGGATATCGTCCTCGTCCCCCGCACTCCGCACCCCGCACCCACTCTCGCGGGGGTATATTCCGTGCCTCTTATTCAATTTGTGAGCGAATCAGTTCCGCCAACCCGATTATCTTCCACGTCGAGATTTATATGCTCACAAGAGAGCTTTTTCAGAGGTTTTGCTCCAAGAATGCTACAAAAAATTTCATATTTGAAGCTTGTGAATGTCGACATTTATTTGTGAACTATTATGTTTTGTGAGCTTTCTTTCTTATGTTTGTTTTATTCGCGTGAGTTCTTTCTCGAATAGAATGTTTTATTTATGTGAGATGTTGTTTTGGAGACTCTAAATCGTATAAAACACAGTCCATAACTTTAATGAAGTCAAAGAGCGCTTCAACAGAAAAGTAAATGCAACTATTAACTATTAGTCTCACTTTATTGGCTCATTGTGCTCGCAGCGAGTCCCTGTGAAAGCAACTAGTACTTTTCTATAATGGGAAAGCAGTTGGCACATGTACGGAGCACAGAGCAAGAGGCCACTCGACTTGGTAAACATTTGCCCAATAATTGCAAGTCCTCAGTTACGTACCTACGCTACAGGAATAAATATTCCCGCTCCCTGCGGAGAACGTCGCACATTCCTTTAATTCAAAGCATTTCTTTATTGGAGAAAAAGTCATAGAGCTTATTGTTTTATTACGGAATAACTTGGAGAATTCGGCCCGTGGTTTGTTTGTATACTTGCCCCAGCAGAAATCAAGTTATCTGTTTTGTTTAGGAGATGAAATATTAAATATTTCGTGATGTGAAGCTGTTGTAATGTAATTAAACTGGCCTAACTTAGTTTGTGTAACAGTTGATGCATGGCTAGTAGATGACTTTTTTATTAAATAAAGTACTCTAATATACTCCTAATCTGTTCTATGTTCATAATTTATGGATTAGTAATAATTACTTACTTGAACAGTGAAGCAAAACAATGAAAGGATACAACAACAGCCCATAACGTCCACTGCTGGACATAAGCCATGATGGGAGGAATTTGCCGTAATCTCTACGACTGGCAGGCGGATTGGAGATCGCAGTGATGAAAGACTAACAGAAAACGCTGCTGCCCATTCTCTGGTCTATGGAGGCGCAAGGTCTTCTGCCTCAGACATTAGTCGCCTTATACGACACCCGTGAGTGTAATGAGTTGGTTCTATTCTACTCTGCCGGATACCACACGGCATAATGAAAGGATAATTGGAAGGTATTGAATTCCAGATTGCAGACAAAAGTTGAAAAATTACTCTTTATTAACTTTATTCTGTCTGGAGAATTCTTTATTTTATTAGGATATTGAATATAAACTGGGGCCGATGGATGGCTCGATTGAACGTTCATAGCTGGAGATGGCTGGCGATTGTGTCCATTATGGCGGCAATTCAGTGCCGGGCAAATGGTCTGCGGCGATTTCCATCACTGCCCTTTCCTTTCCCATCGTTGTCCCCACTTTATGAGATACTTTACAATTTTATCTGTTGTTTATTATACGACTTTTACAAAGGTTCTGATTTTACTTGTGTTTGAAAAGGATCTTTTCTTTCCTGGGTCTAGCTTAGATTTTAAGAATTCGGTGTTTAAGAGCGGCCAACCTGCCATACTTTTCCCGAGAAATTTGACAATAGCTCGTGCGTGATTATGCCGTTGTTAGACATATATCTTTGATTTTTTTGATCTAATAGATATCTTGTGGACTATATCTAGGCTTCTGTCGAAGCAGAAAATAAAAATTTGTAGAAACAAATTCAGTATAAGCCTCCAAAAATTGCTGTTTTGCACAACTTTTACCTCAACTTTGGCCGTTCATAATGTGCTTATAAATTGTAAAAGTAAAGAGAAGAGCATCATGATAGACTTTGCAAATGTAGTGGAGATTCTAAATAACAAATATTCATTTCACATACTTGTAAGACTAATTAAAAAACACGTATTTCCTGGAACAAGTTTTATAAATTTTCGAACAATATTTTTCGTTCTATGTCCTCGCGTTAGGCGTTATGAGGTACGCGGGAGGCAAGTAGTGCGGTTTCGGGGCTAGGTAAGACAGGAGAGTTGAAAGAATACCACCGCTGTGGCTCAAGATGAAACAACAAGCTTTTCGACCATGCTCGCGTTGACGAAAGGCGGGCCGGGAAGGGCCCTCTTAAAGCACCTATCTACTTATTTTCATATAGTTTAGGTTGATTGTTTTATTCATCTATCATCATCATCTGCCTAGCCTTTTCCCAACTATGTTGGGATCGGCTTCCAGTCTAACCGGATGCAGCAGAATACCTGTATTTATTTTAAACATCTATGTGTGTACGTAAATATAAACTTAAGAGATAATTTAGCCTGCTACGCAGTATCTGATGAGCCGTGGAGGTCAGGTAGGCTGTCGCTCCATCTACTATCGAGGTCACTCCCGCCTGATCACCACTAAGCTAATTTTTGCTTGCACTCACAACATAGAAACTCTCTCTAGCCCCGTTGACTTTGTATAGAAATAATGAAAGAAAAAATACCGATCGGCCGAACGCACTGACGACGCACGCCAAACGAAAGTTATTGTTATTTTTCGCGCCAAAGTTGATGCTTTCCTAATAGGCCTAAACTTTAAGGGGGCGAGCTTGGCGCCTCCGCATGATTTAAGCGAAAAATATTTTAACTGATCAGGCGGAAAAGACCACGACTGTACAATACTGGTATTCAGCTGCATCCAATTACACTGGAAGCCAACCCCAACATAGTTGGGAAAAGGCTGCCTGATGAGAGAATTTAGCCTGAAAACCATTGAAATTAATCTACCAATATCCAACATACGGAATTTGTAATAGATAGTTAGCTAGTGCCTAATTGCCTATACAGCTTAAAATTATAAATTCAATGCACAAACTGAATTTCAGATGCACTAATAAATTCATGACATAAGTGCATCTCATCAGTATTGTAACGACAGTCAATGGTACATTTAGGGTAACAGTAACCTCTCGCGTCCGGCCCTGGTGCAAGCCATGGTCCGGAGCGAGACGGAATGGGACGCCGTCACCTCCTTCTGCGAAGCAGTAATGCTAGAGAAGGAGGTGGCGGAACATGAGAGGGAGAGAACCTCTCAACGTCCCGGCCGACGCGGGAGACGCCTCGGGCGCCGGGGGCCACCACCACGTGGCTCCCGGCCACCGTAGGCCCGGGCCTGTGAAAAGAAAAATAAAAAAAGGGTAACAGTTTGAAATTGACAGGACTTTTAAGTCTTAGCAATAGGGATGGTCCATTACGTTTCGATTGCTAGGACACGGACCTCTTCTTAGTTAGAAGGAGTGGGGCATCTATCCATCCACCATGCGGACCCAATGCTACCTGGTAAATGTCACATGTCTACTGACATATTGTGACATCTAATGACCTGTTACGTACCTATTTTCTAACGATGTGTATTTTTAGGGTTCCGTTGCAAAAAAACGGAACCCTTATAGATTCCTCCTGACCGTCTGTCTGTCCGTCCGTATGTTAGAACCATTTTACTATAAGACTATTGGCACCATACAGTTAAAATTTGGTGAGTAGGTGCCTTGTATGAACCGCTATTCAAATATGGGATGTGAAATATGGGATGGGAAAAGAAAAAATATGAATAGTGTTGACCCTCCATACATGTAACGGAGACGGGTAAAAAAAAATATCTGCGAATATTATTATTTATTTATTTAGTACAGTATTTAAAACCATTAACACTAAATTAAATACCTAATCCTTTTACTCGGTCTTCTCGCAGAACCACAAACATTCCAACAATATCGTCTTCCATTCATCAGCAAACAAGTCCAATCCAGGGTTGGTCTCCACGAGAGCGTTGAGGTTCGTAAGCATATAACTGTGTGAGGTGTCTATCGATAGGTCTCAAAATGATATCGAGGTTTCTTAATTACTTTTATTTGTTAAGTCAACTGCTGATGAGATATTTACTTGTAAATACGAAAAAAAACAAAAAATGAAATGGGTTTGAACCCTTTGTACACGAGGCCAACTCACTCTTGGACGGTTTCTCACCATTTTCAGAGAAGTGATGACGAAATAAATTACATAAATTGTCTGTTTAGAAATTGGAGCACCACTGCAGAACAATAAGGATGATTTTGGCAAATCAAGGGTTACCGTTACCGTAAACTGTACAACCAATACGAGAGCGTTAATTATTTCCAAAGTTATTTGAGGGAACGCTGTTAGATTGTTCTGCATAAATAAATGTTGTTTGTCTGCGACTCCCAGGAGAATGTTCTGAAGTGTTTCTTGATGGAGTGGTTCCTGTAGCAGATCTGTCATGTAGGTACCTATGTCAGATGTAGGCATGATGTAGGTGATATTTTGAAGGTAGGAAATTTGACACTGTGTGTTTTGTGTGAATAAATTATCATTGATACAAGATATTAGGTCTGTCGCAGATAAATAGAAGGAAACTCTTAGAACAGGCAAAGGTAAGATCAAGCAGACACATTTTTTTATTTTATGTTAGCCTGCTTGAATGTCCCACTGCTGGGCCTGCCCAGCAGCTCCCCTTTCTCCTTCCAAACCTCTCTGTCCTGTGCGGTATCTGGCCATGTTCACCCCGCATACGAGATCAGTTCGTCACACCATCTTCGTCGCGGTCTACCTTGACGGCGATTTCCTCCGACAGGTGTCGAGTGAGTGACGATCGTTGCCCATCTCTCTGTGCGCATTCGTGCTACGTGGCCAGCCCACTCCAACTTCAGCTTGGCTTTTTTTACTCCAACATCTGCAACTTGAGTGGAATGGAGCGCAGGGTAGACACAATTACCTACTGATATAATTTTTTTTACAGTAGATTTTATTGTATCGTATAACGAGCTGGTGTCAGCAACTCCACGTCCAAAGCGTATATTTTGCGTACGGAAAGAAATACTAAACTAATCCAACATAGGCGAGAAAATGATTTGTTTTCTAAATCGACTTAACTTGTCCGTGTATTTAAGACTAACTTTACTTGTCCGTACGTATATATTCAAGATAACAGCAAATTCGTAAGAAATTGCAATAGCACAGTAAGCTTGAAAGTTGAAAAAAAAAGAAAAAGTAAAGACAGCTTTCATAATAATAAACTTTTTACAGCTGCCAACTGAGATAGTACTAGATAGTTCTAAGTTGGGTACATACATAGTTAACTTATATATCCACAAGGTACCGTATGTAAGTCATAATTTTCAACCTACGTCAAATTATTAAAATTTTGGGAACAGTGAGATGTTGGCATGTGGTCCCAACTCTTTAGTACTGCATGTCGTTCAGAATTAAATAGCGCCATGTACGTTTGCGGACCTCTTCCTATTGCTGACTCTCTTTGAGGCGCGCGTGGAATATGAACGCGCCGTCGACACGGCCTGTCGTCATGAGACGACAGGCCGTGCCGTGCCGTTGCCGCCTTCTTAATCCACCTAAGGTAAAATTTGTTAGCTTCAACTTTATGACATGGCTTATGATAGCTAACCTGATATAGATTGGTAAACCCAGTTTTAAGACGTTAAAACAATAGTTAAAATAAGCTAAAATTTCAAAGATAGATTCCCCGTCGTGCAACTTTTCAACATAATTTTCAACATTCTTTAAAAAGTCTGACCGCTTTTTGAATTTCAAAAATAAACCTACCTATATCGACGTCACTCAGTAGATCTAAACCAAATTCTAATAAGTAACATCTACAAAATAATAGTATTATAACTCCGTAGATTTACAATAAAATCCTCTCTAAACTTTCAAAGATAGATTTTCCGTCTTGCAACTTTTCAACATTCTTTAAAAAGTCTGATCGCTTTTTGAAGTTCAAAAATAAACCTACCTATATCCACGTCACTCACTAGATCTAAGCCGAATTCTAATAAGTAACATCTACAAAATAATAGTATCATAACTCCGTAGATTTACAATAAAATCCTCTCATAAATAAATATGAACCTTATTGTTTTCTGAAACAATATCAATATTAAAATAAAAAAAACTCTTTACGAATTCAAATAATTATTCAAATAACAAAATTTGCGTAAGTGAGACAATTTATAACTTAAAATATAAGGGCAAATCGACAGCTCTTGAGTTTATATAAAATAAAAGAGAGGAAAACTCACAGAAAATTTCATGTTTCTGCTTGGTAGATCTTCAAAATTAAATTAGCATTTAGTGGATATCAGATCAAATTGGTTTCCCGTGGGTTCAATCGGGTTCATGTTTATTTATTGGACCCTAAAAGGATGCGGTAATAATATGCTGAGCTCAAAGAATTTGCATAACTAACTAATTTGGTGCTCATGAGAGTATTGTTAAATATTTAACTGGTTAACAGTTTGTCGTTAACTCTGTGATCTAATTGTTACTTGTGATTGGAGATTATCTAGTTTTTTTTTAATCTAATGTTTGTTTTATGTCACCGCCGTGATACGCCGCAATGATCGATCTAAATATACATACCTACATATATAAATAAACCTACTAATAAATATCCATAGCATTACGAATTTTCCAAGTAGAAAATGCGATGGCAAGTTTTTTTTTGTAACGGTAAGCCGCCGAGTCGATTTTGATGACAAAGGTAACTTATAACCCAAAGAACAGGTATTTTTTATTCTGTTTGAAGACTGAACAGAATAGCGAAGATTTACTACGTGCATAGGTAATTTAATATTCGATTTTCAAAAATAACGCAGTCCACGGCTGCTTTAGATAGGTGTTCTAAGGATTAGGCACTTCTGCCTAATCCTTAGAACTATCGAACACCCCCATTTCACCAATTATTCCCATGTAACAGGCATACGTATACAGACTTAGGGCTGTTGAGAAGTTCCTGATAGAAAACCCAAATCTTTTGTACATTTCGTCGCCCACAAAGGTTTTTACCTCTTATTTTTTATCGTCTTTTACAAATAAAGTGTATTACTAGCAGTCCATTAACACCACAATAAATAACACATTTTCCTTATGTGACTGTAACAAATTACACGAGGTTAGAGAGCATCATGTATATTGCTTTGCGGTCCACTAAGAAATAAGAATGGGCCTCCCCATAGCGTCCCAGGAGAATCACTGGGGCATTCGTAATGTATACCTTTAGTAGAAACTCAATAGATCTAAGCTTCTGCGTATTATTTACAGAACTGGTAATACTCGTACTATATAAAAAGATTTACAAGGATCTAGTACCGCGTGGCCATCTAAAATCTGAACTAACGCCAACTCCTTGGTTTTATAACAAATTTCACAAAAAATCTTTACAAATGTTTCAGCAGCGCCACCTGTCAACTAAACTACACAGTACTACTACAGTACTACACCTCTGTAAAACCAACGGAAAAGCAATGAAAATTGAACTGTCTGAAATATAAACACTGTTTTAAGCTTTCACGGTTTAAAACTAAACTTATACTGTCACTTACGGGATATCGGGTTTTTTTTGTCTACTTTTTTTTTTTCTTATTTGTAGACTGAAATTTAACAAAATTTTCATTCTCTTTTTTGCTGTCGTGACCAGACGTTTTTGTTTTCTTCCTAAATTAACTTGTTGTAGCACTTCAATACCCGCAATTACAGACACAATTAAAATAACAATGCACTGTGCCTCAGGAGGCACGGCCGGGAGCAAACATTTTTTCAATCTAAAACTGTATTAAATGGAGAGATTCTGGTGTCCCAAATGTCACCCTTTTTTGGCGGAAAAAATGTCTAATTCTGAAAAAAAAATCTATTGAGTTACTATTTGTGTTTAAAATATTTTTTTATGCAAAATTACCGTCTACATCGAAAACAACAAAACCATTAACTGCTATTATACAAATAGTTACTTCAAGTTGTACCTTCACAAACTTAATATCAGCACACACACGAGTTACAAAAGCCGACGTCAGAAGCATGCGCCTGAAACCTTCGTCACCGAACTATGACAGAACACACCACAGGATCTCACGGACATGTCGATAACACATCCTCATTTTAAAGTTAGTTATGAAACCCCAGCGTCGTTCATGAAGATGTGAGCCACGTCTATCAGCTGTCGACTCACAAAAGCATCGTAATATCTAGAGCAGTAAGGTGTAAGGTATAATACACATTTATCAGAACAGGCTGCCTTGCGACAGTGACAAGTGTTTCCGTGAGTGGCGACCGTTATGCCTAACAATGGGTACCTCTACCCTACATCTCTTCCCGCACTATCGCCTAGTCTCTTTCTGTACTATGATTTCTATAGGGTTCCGTTCCACTATCAATGTTCTGTATCTCCTTGACGTTTGACGAATCAATGAACTTTAGTTTGTCAATCTATTTGGGCTTTGTTGTTATTTGATTTATCCCTGTCCTATATCAAATGTTGTTCCTTGAATTGATGTTGCGATGAACAATATTCGTGATAAGTTTAATAGAATATTGGGATTGAGTCTCGATAGTTTCTCGCAGTTGATAAAAAGTATCAAATATGTATTCACAAAAATAAGATTTATTCGTGTCGAAGCTTTTATTCAAAGAAAAATTTATTGTATAAATCTCGAAATAATTTTAACCCACGAACAAACGAAAATATAGGATTCCGAAAAAAAGAATTTCTTTTTGATATTAAAAAACGAACTTCAAAGTAAGCAAAAAGAACGGCTATTCAAACATTTTAACTTTTGTGCGAATTTTCCACTAAATAAGCAGCAGTAGCTGTTAGTCATTTTTGCGAAACGATATAATTTTTGCACCGAAATTGTTTTGACGCGTTCCAGGAAAAAGGTTAATTTTCCATCAGACGTTTTAAATTTTCCGGAACATTGTCTCATGTTGATAATAAAGCGTGACAAATAATTTTGAAGTTGGAAGAGACAAAGTTTTCTCATTGCACCAAAGGAACAAGTTCATAATTATTTGTTAGCCTCAACGAACTACTGCGCAATTTTAATTGAAACACAACAACCAAAATACGAGACAGGCTTGACCTGCTATTGAGAAGTTAATTTAGTGCTGTATTTCGGAGTTCACGGGAACATTTTTATCTTTGCTTTGTTCCATGATAACGAGAATCAGTTCGCGCTTTCCGATTCAATAAATCGGAATCAAAGTTTGCAGACTCGCGACAAATATTCGGGTAAAATGAAATTGAATAGTAAATACAGTGTTACAGTTCGTTTCAGGATCTTTCATAAATTATGTTAGTTGTTTCCAGTGCTGTGGAAACTTAAATTACTTTTGCGTAAGTATTTTTATTTGACCTGAAAGTATTTGATTGGTTTTGAAAGGGTAGGTTTTAGTATCAGCTTTTATTTGTTGTGAACAGATATTGATGACATTTGATGAACATTTGACTATTGACATTCTACTTATTCTGTACTAGCTGTTGCCCGCGGCTTCGCCCGCGTGAAGTTCGGTAATTGTCCCACTGGATCATACTAAAGGGATAATAGTGTCCTCCATGTTAATCCAGGTTATAAACTATCTATGTGCCACATTTCATAATCATCACAATTATTATTATCACAATCACCATAACTATCACAACCGCCATCATTATCACTGTCACTATCACAATCACCATCACAATCCCCATCACTATCGCTATCACAATCACTATCACAATCACCATCACCATCACAATCACCATCAAAATAACTACCACAATCACCATCATCGTTATCACAATAATTATCATCGTAATCACAGTCATTATCACACTCACCATCACTATCTCAATCTCAATCACCATCACAATCACCATCACGATCACCATCACAATAATCATCACAATCACCATCACAATCACTATCACAATCATCATCACAATCACCATCAAAATCACCATCACAATCACCATCACAATCACTGCCACTTTTACAATCACCATCACAATCACCATCAAAATCACCATCACAATCACCATCACAATCACCATCACCATCACCATCACAATCACAATCACCATCACCATCACCATCACAATCACCATCACCATCACAATCACCATCACAATCACCATCACAATCACCATCACAATCACCATCACAATCACCATCACAATCACAATCACCATCACAATCACCATCACAATCACCATCACAATCAACATCACAATCACCATCACAATGACCATCACAATCACCATCACAATTACCATCACAATCACCATCACAATCACCATCACAATCACCATCACAATCACCATCACAATCACAATCACAATCACCATCACAATCACCATCACAATCAACATCACAATCACCATCACAATGACCATCACAATCACCATCACAATTACCATCACAATCACCATCACAATAACCATCGCTATCACCATCACAATCACCACCACTCTTATAATAACTATCACAATCATCATCACCATCACAATCACCATCAAAATCAGTATCACAATCACTATCACCTGTTTGTCGCACTCACGACGTGCTAGCTGTCAACTTCTTTGTTCTTTTTTTGCTTGTTTCTGTTACGTTCTGTTATATTATTATGTTAAACGTCTTAAGTATAAGCTTTGTACCGATGTTTTGCATGTCGTGTGCCTGCGGCAAATAAATATTTTTTCTTTCTTTCTTTCTTTCTTTCTTTCATCATCGTTATCACAATCACCATCATCGTTATCACAATCATTATCATCGTAATCACAATCGCTATCATCATTATTACAATCACTATCATCGTAATCACCACCATTATCACCGTATTCACAATCATCATCATCACAATCTCCATCCTCGTCATCACAATCATTATAATCGTAATCACAATCATTATCATCGTAATCACAATCACTATCATCTTAATCACAATCAACATGATCACAATCACCATCACTATCTCAACCACAATCATTATCACAATCACCATCATTATCACAATCACCAACACTATCACAATCAAAATCACAATCACCATCACCATCACCATCACAATCACTACCCTCGTTATCACAATCATTATCATAGTAATCACAATAATCTTATTCATAATAATATATCATTATTACAATCACCATCACTGTCACAATCACAATCACCATCACCATCGCTATCACCATCACAATCACTGCCACTTTTACAATCACCATCACAATCACCATCAAAATCACTATCACAATCACCATCATCGTTATCACAATCATTATCATCACAATCTCCGTCCTCGTTATCACAACCATCGCTATCACCATCACAATCACCGACACTACCACAATCACCGTCACTGTCACAATCACCATTACAATCACAATCACTATCACAATCACCATCATCGTTATCACACTTATTATCATTGTAATCACAATCATTATCATCGTTATCACAATCATCATTATCACAATCATCATCATCGTAATCACAATCTTTATCATTGTATTCAAAATCATCATCATCACAATCATCGTCATCATTATTACAATCATCATCATCGTAATCACAATCATTATCATCTGGATCTCAAAATAAATGCCATTTTCGTAATCAGCACCCCTGATAATCTCGGTATCGACACCCATATTGATTTTTAGACATTTCAACCCCATCGCACCCCAACAGGGAATGGTAGTATTCAGGTCTGCCACATTAAATCTTAAAATCGTTGTTTTTGTAATACACCCGACCCAATTCACCATACAACCAATACCTATGTTGAATTTCAGGCTTTTTTACCCCATTTCCCCCTTTAGGGGTTGAATTCTGAAAAAAAACTGAAACACAAACGTTAACTCATTTATCGATAGGAGTACTCCTGTTAAGTTTCGAGTAAAGTAGTCTAACTAATCTTATTTCCCCACGTAATCTTTGGACTCCCGTTCCAACCCCTAAGGGGGTGAATTTTGAAAAATTATTTCTTAATGCACCCCTAAACCTCATAAAGAACCTTTGTGCCAAATTTGGAATCTCTAGACTAAGCGGTTTGGGCTGTGCATTGATTTTTAAACTTTGCCACCCCATTTCCCCCTCTTAGGGGTTGAATTCTGAAAAAACCTGAAACCTGTTTCTACTCATTTATCAATAGAAGCACTCCTGTGAAGTTTCGAATAAAATAGTCAAACTAATCTTGTTTCCCCATACAAACTTTGGAGCCCCGTTTAACCCCCTTAGGGGGTGAATTTTGAAAAATCCTTTCTTAGTGCACCCCTAGACCACATAAGGAACCTACTTGCCAAATTTGGAATCTGTAGACCCAGTGGTTTGGGCTGTGCGTTGATAGATGAGTCAGTCAGTCAGTCAGTCAGTCAGTCAGTCAATCAGTCAGTCAGTCAGTCAGTCAGTTTCTTCTTTTATATATTTAGATGGGAGCATGACGATGTTATTTTTGTGAAAGGGTCATACACTCACAAATAGTGGTGTCTGAGTTTTTTTTTAGACATCATCATCATCATCTGCTGGACATAGGCCTCCCGGACATAGGTCCCGTGCGACTCGCATCCAGCGGATTCCCGCAACCTTCACCAGGTCATCGGTCCACCTAGTGGGAGGCCTTCCAACGCAACGTCTTCCGGTTCGCGATCGCCACTCCAGAACTTTTAGGCCCCATCGGCCATCCGTTCTGCGAGCAATGTGCCCTGCCCACCAGACATATGTTTTCCAGACATGTCATTATAAAACCTTTAACAATAAAAAGATAGATGGATTGTGTGAGGAATGATATGAAAGAGAAAGGAGAAATTGATGCCGTGAAGTAATATGGGAAAAGATAACGTGTTGCGCCGACCCCAAGTATAATGTGATAAGGTCAGGAAGATAATAATTATGTCAATATAAAACTTTTCCTGTCAGTTATAACTTAAGGTGACTACAGGAGCCAAATTAGCAACTCTATTTGTGTTGGTCCAAACTTCGTTTGAAATACTGTTAGTAATGGGTGATTCATTCGGAGTTACTTTTTCCAAAACGTGCTGTGTGGCAAGTGGCGCCGTCTTGTTGGTACCAAAAGTTTTAGAGATGACGGGCTTCAATTTCAGGAAACAAATAGTCCGTTATCATGGTACGATGAAAACTGGAACTCCAGAATGGACCACCTTAATCGCAGTTACGGACAACATTTGAAAGAAATAATCTTTAAAAAGTAAATGTAAGGAATGGTTCTTTTGTATTATAATAAAGATTACCCGATAAATTTGTTTTATTCATATTTTTTTTAGTTTTGGAAAAAGTAACTCCGAATGAATCACCCGTTATAAAGTTCTAATCAACTTGCACTACAAAGTGGTTGTTACGTCAGTCACTGCGGGGCCGAATAGTGCGAAATGAGTATTTTTTTTCGATTTACAAAAAATCTATTGATTGGACTAAAAATATAAAACACTATATTATGCTAATGTGTTGCTTGTAGAATTATTTGCCAAAAAATCTGAATGATCGCATGTATTCTAATATGATTTTTACTCGTTAAAAGAAATTTTTAGAGATAAGTTCGTAATTTTTTTTATGGAGTATTGTTAGTTGTATTATGTTTTCAAAACACTATGGAACTAGCATATATCCTGAAGAATATCATATATTTTTCTGGTTTTGTTTATTGCAGTGAATCATATGCTTTTTTGCATTATATAACTCGCGTTCAGCTCCTGTAGGTAGTCTAAAAGCTTCTAAAGTCTTCCCTTAAACCTAACCTTGAATCTACACGTGTCATTTTCTTTAACATTATCCTCCTTGCTTGTAATTTGACACTTTTAGAGAATAAAAATTGTTTGGATTCTAAAAATACTCATATTAACGAGATTTTTGTAAATGGGTGACAATGCCGTGAATAAAATAAGTTTATTAGATGTTGCAAGTGATTTTTGTGTGAAGGAAAAGTCATTGAAAAATTTAAAATATTATTCAATAAATATAAAAGTCTAAGATCACCAATCTGCCTGTAGCAAACTTTGTGATCAATGCTTTCTCTAAATAAAAAGAGTCCTTTAATTTTATTAATTTCATTTATTTATTTAATTCAGACCATAGATCCATAAAGGTTTATAGTAATCTCAAAGCTGGCAGTGGGAAAGTTAGTATTGTTAATTTAAAATAAAAAATAAAAAATATATTACACTTTTTAATTTTTTTAATCATTTGAGCTCCAAAAACGACACGTGGCTACACAGGTAGGTTTCCCAACAAACAAGCCTCAAAATATTCTAATTGAAACATGTCTGAAACAGCAACGAAAGTTAAAGTTAGGTTATTACAAAACTGTCGTGGTAGGTAACCTAAATTCTATCGAACGGGTTCAATTAAAAAGTGCCGATACTAATTAAAGTACAGTTTGGCCGGTCGGTGTCACGAAGTTACCTGGCTGGTCGAACCGTCGAACGGCTGACTCTGTCAAACCGAAAATTAGTTTCCAAATTTCGATGAAAACTTTAATTGATTCCTCAGAGCCAATATGTGAAAGTGCTCGTTCAATCGAGTCTGTGAGTCCCGTCGACAAGTTCACGTGTAACTTTTGTAATGATTATTTGTCAAGTAAATAGACTGATGACCCATTTAGCGACCGAGGACATATAGGGTGTAAGGGCCGCGTAAACTGTTGTCATCAATTCTGCTGGATGATCCACAAGCGCTGAAATATTTCGTCGCTCATTTTGACTTTGTGTGCCACTTTTATATGAAATGGCTTTTCTAAATTCGTATAATTTCTTATCTATTAACAACCCAAGCTCTTTATTCATGGTGCTAAAATATGTTTTTTCGTAATAGATAACAGTCAGTGTCAAAATGTTTTTCTACGAGTAATATTTAAAAGTTATCAAATGAAGACGTCATAAGATTTAACTCTCACAATAATATAAAACAGAAACAATACATATTTTTATTTTTATAGACGATCAAGTGGTTTAAATAATTCAAGTTTGAAGACAACCTGTATAGCGATGGGCTCAGTGTGGGGTAGCCTATATAAAATGTATGGTTGCGGACATGCATTTACCTTCCGTCACGTTTTATCCTTTAGGATTAAGCCGTATCCGAAGCGACATGTAATGCATATGAATATGAAACTAATGGCTCCTATGTATACAGAGGATTTTCATAAAACAGGCAGATTTTGCTTAGACAGATACTATTATTTGTTGTCATCGCACGAGTTTATGACGGTTGTAAACATGTAAAATTAGGGTTGACATTTCTAAATTTTAAATGTGCTGTTGAAAACCAGATAATCTGCAAAAAAGTTCGAAGATTTTTTTAACTTGTGCAATTTTATATTTTCTACAAAAAATCTCCTTTTTTCGAAACTCCGTACCTACATGTTCAAATAAATCTGAATAGACAGTATGTGAAATAGAGGAGACATTTTTTCATTTAAAAAATACATTTTCAACGTTTTATAATCCTTACTACGGAATACTGAAATATCTCCTAAAAGCAGAAACATTGCTTCACATTTCTTTTTCAGAATTTTAGAGTTGGCTTCTATGTTTGGCTCAGGGGTTAATCAGAAGCTTAACTTTTGACCTTTAGCTACGAAACATTCCTACCTAACTTAGCTTTAAATTTTGCTTAAAATGTAACACAACACGCGTAACACAACGCTCATATTTCCCGAAGGAGTGGGCCGGACTCCACTAAAGCGGAGATGAGCGGAGCGGGGAAGAGACGTGCGGAAACCAACCAATCATATTGATTGAAATGGACTTAAAAATAGAATAGTTAGAACAAGAGTGTGGAGAGAACTTGCAATAAAACTGGGAATTGAAAGTAAATATATCGATTTATTAACAGTAAACGTACTTAAACAAGGCAAAGTTAGGTATACGTGGGACACAGAGAGTCAGCAATCAAAGAGAGTCAGCAATCAAAGAGAGTCAGCAATACAAATAGAGTCAGCAATAGGAAGGTGTCCGCAAGGGCCGATGCCCGCCGGGGTTGCGGGACTGTTCGAAAGAGATACCGTGGCCCCGGAACACAAAGGGCGATGAAGGATTAGGATGGGTTTTAGTCAGTAAAAGTCTGACACTCCCTCCTGCTCCGCCCAGAGCGGGAGAAGTCATTTGATGATTTCCCATCCTAATGGTATACGTAGGAAAAATGTTTTTAATTAATTATATTTTGCCAAAAGTAGTCTGAAAACTGCTGTCGTATATTTCTCGCGGCCGGCGGATTCACCCGAACCACCCCGAACGCAGAGCGTGCACTATGCTATGGCCACTCATTGAACGCGCGGTCGGTCGCTCGACGACGCCCCGCAGAACGCGCCGCCCAACCTAGTCGCTCATTTGATATCTAATCTTGCACATCTCTTCTACGCTCCGTTCCTATCCGCTTTAGTGGAGTCCGGGCCTTACAGCGGAGTTTGGCACCTGTTATGTCTTCTTCTTCGTGTCACTGCCACATAACAGTATTTATATTTTGTTAGCCCAAAATTTCGCCACTTCATCATCGCTGGCAGCGCAGAGGTCATTTCGGCTGCATTTTTTTGGCCTAAGAGGGAAGAATAGGAAGTGGAGCGTGGTTTGTTACACAGTTCCACGTCCTCCAAGTCTCTTCTAATAGAGTGCAAGCCTTTTGCCATCAACAGGGCACACAGACACATGCAATAGGCTCGCCCCCTATCACGTGGCGTGATGTTATGTAAAGTAACGTTATCCTATAAATACAAAGTGGAATGGACAGCGACGCACGCGTATTCAGGACATAATTCTACCCCCCACATCGAATTCAGCTATTCCATAGATTTTGACCGCGTAGGTATTGCTCTTTCACATTACTTTTAAATTACTGGTTCAAAACTTTTATGTACAGAATGATGTGCTGAAAACGTGGTACCCACCCTGTTTATGTACCTACGTAATAAAGGGTGTAAAAAGACTCTTAACGAAGCCGAAAAGCACTTGTTCTCCCCGTCTTTGCGATCATTTTTTTGTTCTAGACTAGACCATACTTGGGAACCTTCTAGTTACAGATATTGGGGTTCAAAGTTCCAACTTTTTCACATTTTTTTTTAAATAGATGTTTTTACTGTAAGATTTTTGCTTTGAACATCTTGTAAATGTTTGGTTGACGGCTTCGTGAAGAGTCTGCTTACACCCTGTATACATCTGAATAGCTATACCTACACAACATCAGAAGGAGCGCTAGTGAGGTCGTATTATTGTTTGGCGAGCCATTCTTCTTAACGTCTTGGAATCTGATTAATAGCAGTAATATTTGGCGCTAACTATGGACCGCAAGAATTGTTCTACGGCTCTGCTGGAGTTTGTGTTAGGATATCCCTACGAGAACTTGTGTTTATAGCTATGTTTGTGAGTATAAGAACTGAGTAACTTATTGAAGTAAAATACTTTTAAGTATTTGTTTTAGTGTTTTAACAATCGAATGACCTTTTTTATTACTTACGAGTTCTAATAAAAACAATTTGTTTTTTCACTGGTAAAGACAAAATCATCCCATATCTTCCCGTGGGTGTCGTAAGAGGTGACTAAGGGACTTACCGGAGAATGGGCAGCAGCGTTCTCTGTGATTTGTAACAACCGCACTGCGATCGCCAACCCGCCTGCCAAGCGTGGCGATTATGGCAAAAAATCCCCTTTTGGGGGAGGCCCATGTCCAGCAGTGGTCTTTCGGTTGAAATGATGATGATGATGAAAGACAAAATAAATTGTGAATAAACAAACGCTGAAGCCTTTTACTTCTCTTGGAAAAGTCAAATTCAATCAATTCAATTTGTAACCGAATATGTGAGAAATAAAATGGTCCCAAACTTTTACGACATGAGAATTTCGATAAAAAGAAGACTTTTCGACTCTCGAAATATGGTTACTGTGTTTACTTATAATTTGTATGAAATATGTGCATTTTTTTCCTTAATAAAAGAGTGACTCTAACAGAAAACTCACATTTTAAAAACAATTTAATCTAAATCCGGCTACGTACAACTTAACCACATTTATTTTCCCGCGCTTCAAACAAAAGAAAAACCAAAATGGCCGCGCTTAGCTAAAAGTATCTTCATAATTCTAAACCGTCTGTATAATAACGTGCATATTTTTAAACTTCCCAAGATACCCGGGAGAATGTTATCTTTCAATCTGAAAATTTGTGAGTAATTTTATAAAGGGAATAAGCTCCTATTTTGTACATTGTTTATTTTGTGGTACCCAGATATAGATATACTCTCGCAATGATAGCTTATTCACCAATTTGCATTGTTAATTTTCACCGTATAATTGCTTGATCAATAACATGAATGTTTGAATAGAAATCCGTAAATGTCCATAATATTGATAATCTGAATCGATTTTGTATTTGCATGTCATATTATCATGGTCGAATAGAATTATCTCACTTTTGGGATAATAAATTATCGTCTCTATTCTTAGCATTTATATACCTTTTTTATTTTATTTTACTTAGCCTATTCTGTCCCACTGCTGGGCAAAGGCCTCCCCCATTTCTTTCCAACTCTCCCGGTGTTTTGCCTTATATACCTATTATAATTTTATTATTAATTACTTTATTCAACTAATTTTCGGTCGTCCAGTAATTGTGGTGTTTGTAAAAGTTACTATAACTACTTACTTTATCGATAATACCAAACGAAATTCACTTTCGGGATAAACGGATTTAATTCCGTCTTCTCTTTATCTTCTCTAACGGATTTAATGGATGAACAACAATGTTCACTGTTACACATCTCTTTCAGATATTTCTCGACAAAACAGATTGACTGATCCCACACACTTTGCTCTATAGACGCATTCGTACAATCCTCTTGGGCTGGCAAATGTTTGCGTATATTGAAAACTGTCAGCATGATTCCTATCCCTATCGTTTTGCTCAGTTTGTTGTTATTTGTCACTCATAAATAATGCTAGCACGATGATGAGCAAGGAATGTTGGTTCTTATTTTGGTCCTTCGAGCCGGATCATGTACAAGTCTCATAAAAATAGGTTTAATTTAAAATCCAATAATCCATTAACTAGAAAGAAGTCATGTTATTTCGAGAAGAAGATGCAAAAAATGTTTAAATTTGCACAATACATTTCAACAGGCACTTCACACCATGTAGCACCATATAAAAAAGAATTTTACGGGCTCCACTAAAATACTCCTACTTCATCTCAGTTGCTTGTTGTCTGATTTTTGCATCTACTCCCAGAATCCGAAATTCAACTAAGGAACCAAGAAGGATCGCGTGAGCCCACACACTTTGACCCACAAACGCAATCCTACACTCCAAGCCACAATCCAGCATTAGGCATCCAGCATTAGTTGGCAGGGATTACAAATGTTTGCGGATAGGTTTGCGGCAGCTATTGAAAACGATCGGCATGTTAAGAGGGTATCTATTTATTTAACAACCTCCCGGGATGAGCAGAATTGCGGCCAACGATAGCTTATTTGCCAATTTGCATCATTATTGTGGAACGCTTAATTGATTTAATATGTAAATATCGTGATAAAATTTTGTTAGCCGTTAACATCTATTATTTTGTGTAGTGATTTCAGAATGGAGTGGAAAATTAAGGACGTGTCTATTTAGTCCCATAAACATGGTGCGTTTAGGCCTGAAAATTATGTCGAAA
The DNA here is from genome assembly GCA_905147715.2 of Xestia xanthographa. NCBI lineage: Eukaryota > Metazoa > Arthropoda > Insecta > Lepidoptera > Noctuidae > Xestia > Xestia xanthographa. The sequence goes on along the minus strand of LR990653.1, from coordinate 21,773,903 downwards.
ATGAACGTTCGTGCCGAAATTTTGATGTCGTCGTCACACGTGGCAGATCATGTATAACATGTTGGAAGTGAAACCTTCTGCCCGTCTTAATAATAGCATTAACTTTTCCATATAGAAAAACCTTTTTGCACTAGCAGGCTTTGCTTCTTGTAGGCCCTAATAAAAGTGGTTCCTTCCAGATATTAACCTTCCAGAAAGGAACCATATTATACAGGGTGTAAAAGATCTCATCACGAAGCCGTCAACCAAGCATTCTGTACCGCAAAAATTATTGCTGGGAAACGACTTTTTTTTTCGAGGTGAAAAATCATGTTTTGTGGTAGAACTCAATGTAACGCACTCCAAACATTGTGCTGATGGATGGATTGAATAGTACGGGGGTCGTAGAGGTGTTTAAGTAAAAATCTTACATTCAAAACTTGTATTTAAAAAAATCTTGTGAAAAAGTTGGAACTTCGACCCCCAATATCTCCATAACTAGAAGGTTCCCAGGTATGGTGTAGAACAAAAAAAATATGACGGGGAGAACAAGTGCCTTTCGGCTTTGTTAAGAGGTGTTTTACACCCTTTATACTTACCTGTAACATGGATAGAGACTTAAAATAAGTAGCTCAGTCAATGCTAGAATTTTGTTACTCTCGTTCATAGAAAATGTGCAAGCTTTTTCCTGTCAAAAAGCGTTGACAGATTAAAATCGAAATGGCTCTAGCATTTTGCGTGAGAGTTTAGTTGCTGAAAAAACATTTCACGTACGAACCGATGTTAACCAACATGGCCTGCGTCAGGCCACTAAATTCAGCAGGCTGACCTACATGTCAGCCCCGTACCTCAGTGTATGACGTCACTGGCTTATCTCAGCTGTTAACATGGCCGCTGACACGTAATGCCAGCGCAAATTCTACTTATCTTTTAATCAATTACAGTTGGTGTTGAATATTATTATGAATGTTTCTTGTAGGTGGGTAGTAGTGTAGGTGGGTGTAGGGGTGTAACTTTTGCGCCCCATGTCATGTGCATGTCACCAATACAGTTTTGGGTAAACTATAAATAATAATCTGACCTAGCGATTTATTTCTTGCATACGGAAAATACAATTTATCTACAATGTGTTCTTTTTCAACAAAGGTATTTTTACGTTTACCTTTTACATATTTCTCCCAACTTGTCCATCACAGGCAGACTGAATAATCAAAAATATGAAACGTTGAGTCTAGCTTTTCACTGTCTCACCTTCGAAATGCATGAAAAGTCAATATTGAACGAGCAAACTGCATTCACAAAAAAGGGAACGCATTTTCATTCACGATTAACTTCGAGGTACCAGAACTTCATAAATGCTTGGAGCACTTCGAATTCTTACGAGAGACTAGCACGCTGTTGTCTGCAAACGGCTCGTCAGTTTACGCGCCAATGTTAATTGTCTAGCCTGGCAGCCTGGTATTGTAATGCTGTAGAATTTAAACAATGCCGCTTTTCTTTCTTTGGAAGTTTGTTTTTTAAATACCGCTTTATAGACCACCGAGGGATGAGCTTTAAATTACAAGTAATGGAGGAATTTATGGTCTTGCCTCGAGTTGTTTAAATACGTGTTTTGTTTGTTGTGCTTTCACACCCAAAACCTAATTTGTGTGTCAAATATTATGCATTTTATGTTCATTAACATTAATTCGCTTGGATCAGCAACCAAAGACCAAGTATTAAAACTTAAGCAAGATGTGCTGAGATGGAAACTATAAGCTCCAAACTTTCTTAAATATTTGCACGAGAAGGCTTTTCTTCCAGCTCTAGCAGCGAATTTTTCTGTTTGTTACAAAAGTTGGGATAGAATTAGCATTTATCGTCTATAGACAAGATTAAACAACTCTGCAAGTTGCATTTTTATAAAGAAAATCTGCAAACACAGGAACAAAGTTTCACAGTCGATGCTCTCAGTTTTAGTTATGTTAAAACGACGTTAGTGGTGGATAGGTATGTTAAAACAATTCAGTTTGAAAAAAGTTGGAGTGATTCACCAGGAAATCCACACGTACTGGATGTATACTGGATCTTCCGGAAACCTTTAAATGATATTGGAATCCAACCAATATTCAATGTGCTTGATCAATCTAAACATTCCATATTCGATTGTGATATTTTTTTTACAGACGCCAAACAAAAAAGGTTTTATAGATTCACCTACCTATATGTGGGTTAATACCTAGATACTAAATGTATTAAAACCTCCCACTGAACTAACAGTATCCAAAAAGTCAAACAAAATGTCCACAAAAAATAACCCTTTGAATACCGAGCCACTTTTCCGAGGGGGAGCGAATGACGAAATTTGATTCGACAGGCATTTCGTTTCGGCTAATAAAAGGGGATGTTTCGTTTGATCCGGTTTCAAACAATATAGATTAGCACTTCACAACAAACTACGGGAACCTGAAAGGTATTATTAATATTGTAGAACAGATAAAATGTTTCGCGACCAGCTTAGATGGCTGTGATGAAATTACTTGTCTTTTCGAAAGCAATAGAGCTTACGTCGTCGGAACCAATTTCTTTAGGACTATCATCTAGATTAGAAACCTTTTTGATATTGTTTATATTGATTAGAAAACTGTAGTTGTTTGTATAAGTATAGACGGTATTTGATAATTCATTAAGTTGTGCGTTTGTGATTAAATTCCATGTCATTGCTTGAATGTTGTCACCGACACAGCGGGAGGCAACCGCCTGTGTTTTTAGGGCTCTTTAGTTAACTGATCCCACACAGGCGGATCCCGCGGGATCAGTCGACCTAATGAATTTTTTAATTGGTCAACTGATTCCGTTGACCAATTTTATGATTTGGTACAGTCAAGTAGAAACGTTTCTATTAACTTTCTCTGCTTTGTGATGCTGCCCGAAAATTTCAGTGTACTACTGTTGGATTGAACCACATATATCATGGTAACAATGCCTACATTCACTATTAAGATACGCGGCATTATCCTCACTTTTATGATTCGATCAATTATTTTATAATTCGATCTCCTTTCTTGTCTTTATAGCAAGTTCCCCTTGTTCTCGGGTAGAATTTCTCAACGAAAAAAATTATTTACATAAAAAATTGTAACATAATGTCTCTGTTAAGGTGATCCCTTAATTTTACGGAAGTGTGCGAAAATAAGAAGATAAAAGCTTTTTTGTAACTGATCCTTTAGGACTTGTCAATATTAACAAATTTTAATGTTCTTAAAGCACGCACGATTCTGAAATACGTAAATATCGGCTCATTTACAAAAAGGTATGTAAATGTATTTCGGAATTTTCGGTACCGTGAAAGCTTTTAGCTTAAACTCCGTATGTGGATATATCCACATTTCGCATTTCTTTCTTATCAAAAAATCAAGATGCAATCACGCGACGTTCCTATTGTATAAATATTTTTATTCGGGTTACATCTGCTCTTTCCCATACCCTTGTCTTATCGTTTACCCTATCCGATATTCTATCTTTGTTATACTTCATAACAAATATCTTGGACGACTGTATTTGAATAATATTGTTAGTGTACAATGTATCTATAGTTCTGTTCTGTTCTGTTAACAATTATGGGTCCTGCCCACACGGACGCGCTCATAGAATGCCATCCATATGACCGTCTTCGAAATATAATCGCGTTATTGGATTTGCAACTTTCAGCACTAAGCCAAGCTTTCAAAATTCAGCAGCGTGCTTTTGTTGATACATTACTTTCAGTGTGGCCTAGTATTAGAAAAACGGTCATAAATTAATCTCTAATGTAGAAGTGTAGATAGTTGAACACGAACTGTTTCTATTATATGATGCTGTATTTTAAATTACAGCTGTGTGTGAGATAGCAATTAGGTATATGCCAGACTTCAAAAAGGCTTGAATTTAAATAGCATTTTTACATATAAATAATACTGTATGTTTTTATTTTCCTAGTGCAGAACAGTAATGCTCCCGTAACTGGATACTTGACTACGCTTAACCCTCTGCGACTGACGTGGCTCAATTTTCACAATTGTACTGACGTTGTAGTACACGAGACACCATTTCAACTGCAAATATTTTTATGGAATTACATTATGCAGCTATTTTATTCATATTTATGAGATTCTTAGCCTTTTTTATGATAGATAAACTTTAAATAAATAAAAAAACAATTTGTATTTTCAAAATAAAATAGTGTTTATTGATTTCACACAAATCACTCTATGAATCTCTACCTAAATATTAATGACCTAGAAAAAATTACAAAATCAACTTTTTTTGATTTGAGTTTTTTTTTTCATTTAAAAAATTAACAATTACAATAATCAGTCTAGGAAATATGATAAACATTCATAGGTTGACTTCAAAATTAGATAGCTTCAAAATCACAGTTTTATTGTCAATTTTTACAGTAGTGGCTTTGGAGCACTGAAGGTAAAATGGCTTCGAACAATCACAGTAACCATTTTTAGTTTATCTTTTTATTTTTGTTGGACAAATAGACCAGTTTTCTGCCACTTAGTGAAACTAACCGAACTGCTGGTGGTGGAGGGGGGATTTACTTACCTGAAAGCCTAGTGAGTCATGTGCAGCTCCGATGGAAATCTTTCATTGTATGTCTTGTGACTCGTCTGAAGATCGTTGGCGTTCAACCACTGTGGCAGGTTCTTATAGTGCTTCTAAGTTTAGCTCTGGATCTTCTTCATATGAAATGACGTCTTCTTCAGGTTGTTGGATTTATGGATCGAAATTTGGATCTATATCTTCACCATCAATATCGCTAAACTCATGTTCACGTTCCTCTTTCAGCGACTGTATTATTTGATTGTCGTGACCTACAAAAGTTCCAGCCAACATTCTCTTACAAGCAGAAGAAGCACCTGGCCTGCAGGCATCTAAAAAACAAGTTTTATAAATACAAAAATACAAAAGTATCCTCTTTCAAATATTAGTATAGAAGAATAGATATGTATAAATTATTTAGATAAAAACAAATTCTAAAATAATGCGTAATAATACAAAAAAATACCTTATTGTAAGATAAACTAAACCTATTTACTGATGTGGTTGTTTAGGAGACACTATGAAAGCATGACCATTTTACTGAGGTGGTAGTCTAGTAGATACTTACCTTAACACTGATGTCGTCGTCTCGTGGACACCTTCCTCCCGCAACGCACACGTGCGCTTGCTACGACCGCCCTCCGTACACGGACCGACGCGCGATATCGCTACAGTAAGGTACTAAGAGCGGCGGAACTCAAATTTAAAATTAACAGGAACAATCCGATTTTTTTTTTCACGGTGTCCTTTGGACTAACACGTCATCCGCAGAGGGTTAAAATCGTTATTTATTTTTATTTTCTCCTGAACGATTCAAAGTAAATCACATCGCAGAAAATAATAATAAAAAACAAAAACGATCTTTTCATTGAACATTAAATCTTCGTTCGTCTTTCGTGCATTAATTGGAAAACTTAGATTTTTATGCAGAAGGCAAATAAAATTGCAAGCATTTTATAGAGTTATTTAAATTATAATGGCAATAGAAAGACCAGAAGAAAATGCCATTAATGGTTTACGACTGTAGATTTGGCAATCTTTCACTATGATTTCACTTGTCATGATATTGCAAATCAGCAAGCTTGGCGTGTAACGCTTCAGGCTTAGGAGGAGCAGCTGGACGAGTTCATGATCAATCTCTAGAGTTCATATTTGAAAGCTTATCCAGCTCAATAAAACCAATGAAATAACGAGTTATCTTCGCGGTGGGGTCCAGTGAACACGACCGCGACGTATGATTTCGCAGGTACGAAACCAGACAGGGAAAACAGCATGTACTACGATAAAGAATCAAAGACATTATAACATTATTGATTAGATGATAGCAGCGGTGGCCCAGTGGTGGCGGCCCCGACTTACGAACAGTAAGTCGTGGGTTCGAACCCAGACGCATTACTACTTAGAGGCGCATTACTTTGTGTAAGTAATTTATTTCATCACCACTGCTCTCAAAACGGTGAAGGAAAACATCGTGAGGAAACCGGCATGTCCTAGAACCAAAAATGTGAAGACATGTGATGTCTACCAACCCGCACTGGGCCCGCGTGGTGGATTATAGCCCATTCCTTCTCATAGAGAGGAGGCCTGTGTCCCAGCAGTGGGAACATTAAAGGCTGATGATGATGATAACATCATTAGGACTGCCTTGTTGTTCAAGTGGTCCCAAGCGCAACTGCTGAGCATGATGTCAGGAGGGTTCGATTCCCGGATCGGACAAAGTGTAATTGGATTTTTCTATCTGAAATTTCTCAGTAGCAGCCACAGAGTTTGGATTTGTGTCGGTTGAGGGCAACAGATTCGTCGCCCCCTATTACATGGGACTTATAACATAACTGGCGTAAAGGGATGACAACTGACTAAAAAAAATATGATTCTGTTTAGTCCGTCAGTTAGATTATCGAAAAATATTGGATACGTGTTTTTTGTTTTTTCAAATTAATAAAAATTGACGAAGATAAAACGTGTCAAAGATCATGAGTGGGGCTTGTGACGCCACATTTGAGTAAAAAATGTACTCAAATGTGACGCCACACGAGTTTTCGACGCATTATATCGTCTTCATTTTTTTGTTTATAATAATTTAATAATTTCTTTATTGGCATAATAATAATAAACGTTTATGTGAAAAAAGAGAAAATGTGTCCAATATTTTTTGGATATCTATCTTTTTTTTATTACAATATGGGCCTGCTCTTGACCTCGATCGAGCGCACACGACGCCTGATGGAAAGCGATCAATGAGATCTATGATGGAACGAGAACGATCTGACGGACTAATTAGATTTTTTTTGTCATCTACCCTAATGTGGTTGTACTACTAGTTACATCTCAGCCCAACTCTTCGGGGATTATAGGCGTGATGTTATATGATAACATCCATCAAACCGCAATGGGCCTGCATAGATTATGAGCCGTTCCTCTACACACATAGAAGACCTGCCAGCCAGCCAGCCAGCCAGCCAGTGGGAACATGGTTGACGAGTACCCAGCTAGTTATTAAATAAATAAATAAATATTGCTGGACATTACACACAGCGCTATCTAGTGCCACACTAAGCAACGAGGCTTGTGTCGTGGACACCAGATAGTTGATATACTACATAGATACTTTTTTGTTTGTAAATACATACTTAATATGCATATAAACATACATGACTCGGAAACAAATGTCCATGCTCATCACACAAACATTTGTTCCGACCGCGATTCGAACCCAGGACTCTAAGAACGTAAGGCAGCCTCACTACCGCTGCGCCATTCGGGTCGTCGTATTAAAATAACAAAATGTAGCTATTTTATTTATCTACCAATCCATTCATTTCCCTTAGACAAACCGTGAGCTCTATTCCACTATGGTAATCACCACGTGCATTCCGCTCATGTTTATTTATTCACAACTCTGAATTGACATTAACATTCGACGGAAATGGAGTTAGTCAATTATTTGACAATGTCCGAGTGTGATCTGCTTTTAGCTATCCGGACGTTTGAGCATTATCATTCAAATCAATTTCTATATAGTATTAGCTTTAAACGTCCGGTGTTTATTATGGGGAATTAATAGGCCGTAATTAATAATGAGGTGATTAAACGATGTAGTTATTATTGGTGTGAGTATTTTATTTTAAACAAGTTACACTTCAGTGAATTTTAAGGCATCTTTTGAACTTAATTATCTCTCTTAAAATGCATATTAAATGATGAAACTATATTACAACAACAAGAAAAAACCGGCCACGTGCGTGTCGGGCCAAGAGCAGTGTAGGGTTCCGTTGTAGCCCGTTATATTTTAGATTTTGTTTTTCAATGCAAGTCTTCACCCATTATAAACAAGCAATTACTCCATCTTAGTCACTTTAAAGGATTTATTCTAAGGATTTTGTGTTTTTTCTGTTTTGTTTTATTTGGTACAAAATTGATCTTAACCGCTATAGGTTTTCTTTAAAGTTCATAAAATGCACTATCATTAAGATTTTTTCCAGATTTTTCAATCCAGCAGTTTAGCTTTTAGAGGGGGGACGACCCTACTGGAACAAAATTTGCACTTTAAAGTTTAATATTTCGTAAATGCAGCATTAAATCGAAAAATAGTATCAGCAACCCCTAGTCATTTTAAAAGACCTATTCAACGATACCACACACAATGGGGCAGATGACGAAAAAAAACTTCATCCCCACTTCACATGTAGGGGAGCTACCCTAAAAAAAAAATTACTACTTTGTTGGCGTAATTGATATACATACATACCCCTACAAAATTACAGCTTTCTAGTACTAACGGTCTCTTTGCAAAACCTCGGACAGACATGCTGACGGACATGACGAAACTATGGGTTCCTTGTCAGGACTACGGAACCCTAAAAAATAAAGTTCTATAATGTTACCAGTGTAAGAATGCATGAAACACTCAAAATACCAATGCTATATATTCATTTTGACATTTATTTATTTTTCAATTTCTATTCTGTGCTATAATATTTTTTTCAATACACTTCCTCGAAAACTGGTCCATAACGCACTACGATTTGGTACAACATGCAATGTATTTCACAAGCGTGCGTTTTTTTCCATTTTCCCGCACGTGTGCAGGAATGAAAATTGCCACAGATAACTACCTACCTATACCTATACTTAGTCCAAATTGGTTCAATGCCTGTAGTCTGAGGTGAATGTTTTTTTTTAATTTCGGCTAAGCACTACTTTTTCAGCAGCACTTCTTTACGGCATAAATATTTTTTTAATATTAAAATTGTGTTTATAAATAGAATATCATAGATAAACACAATTATTAAAACGAATAGTTACTTTTATACACAAATTAACATTTATTTGTGTTTTGAATTCAAAAATATAAAGTAAATCTGTTTTTTATATCAGGCTGTTTAACGGCTTCATATTCTTTCCTTCATATTCATTTATTCTTAGTTCGTAACAATAGTACATTTTGATACAAGTGGAGAAAGTTTGTTATTGTATTCGAGGCGGAATTATAACTCCCGAGCCGTAGGCGAGGGTGTTTTTGAGCCGAGAACTGCAATAACAAATGTCCACGTGTATCAAACGACGTTTTTCAATACACTTTTGAAGAAATAAAATAAAATATAACGAAAAATATTTTTGTCACGAACTAAGAAACTATGATTTTAATTTTCTTTTTTTCGCGCTCTGCTTTCGCCAGGTTGAAGGAGAGGCAAAGGTATCAAGCCGTTAAACAGCCTAATATAAAAAATAGATTTATTTTATATTTTGAATTCAGAACACAAATAAATGTTAATTTGTGTATAAAAATAACTATTAGTTTTTAATAATCATGTTTATCTATGGTGTTCTATTTATAAACACAATTTTAATATTCAAAAAATATTTATGCCGTAAAGACGCGTAGTGCTTTGCCGAAATTAAAAAAAAACATTCACCTCAGACTATAGGCATTGAACCAATTTGGACTAAGTATAGGTATAGTTATCTGTGGCAATTTTCATTCCTGCACACGTGCGGGAAAGTGGAAAAAATCGCACACGTGTGAAATACCATGCATGTTGCACCTAATCGTAGTGCGTTAAGGACCAGTTTTCGAGGAAGTGTATTGAAAAAATATTTTTCGTTATATTTTATTTTATTTCTTCAAAAGTGTATTGAAAAACGTCGTTTGATACACGTGGACATTTGTTATTGCAGTTCTCGGCTCAAAAACTCCCTCGCCTACGGCTCGGGTGTTATAATTCCTCCTCGAATGCAATGACAAACTTTCTCCACTTGTATCAAAATGTGCTATTCTTTCATTCTTTACGTAAACGATTTTTTCAATGGATTACGACTTTCCATAAAAATCCCTCCGATTATGATAGAGAACTATATTACGCAATTGCAAGACAAGGTTGGTTTAGTTATCGCCAGCGCGACTGCGCAGCATCAGGTCCTTTTTTTTTTTTTTTTTCTTATGGGAAAACATCAAATGACTCCTCCCGCTCTGGGCGGAGCAGGAGGGAGTGTCAGACTAAAACCCATCCATGTTCCTTCATCGCCCTCTGTGTTCCGGGGTCACGGTATCTCTTTCGAACAGTCACGCAACCCCAGCAGGAGAGCATGAGGTCCTGGGTTCGATTCCCAGGTCGGGCAAAGTGACTATGTTTTGCACCTGCAATTTCTCATTAGTAGCTACAGAATACTCAATCTAGATTTGTGCCCGTTTGATGGCAATAGGCTCACCCCCTATTACATGGTACTCAAACATAACTGGCGAAATTTGGGTGTACTATTAGGTACACCTCTGCCTAACCTTTCGAGAATTACAGGCGTGATTTTATGTCATGCAAGACTAATTTTATGTCATGCATGACTAATTTTATGTCATGCAAGACTAATTTTATGTCATGCAAGACTAAGTTTCGCCCTCTTCCGACACAAACACCCAGAAACAATCTCAACAATCAGTAATTCAGCCAATCCTCTCTCACTTAACACAAAACTTTCCTATTTGGCTATTTCTTTTATTTTCCGGACATCTGTCCACTTCCCGGACGCCCGGCACCCGGACCCTTTTTGTACCCTTGTCCGGGCACTATTTACCTGTCAATGTCTTCATAGTTTGTTGTCAATATTTCAGTTTTTAATGTTTGATTTTGAATGTGTTTGAAGAAATTCATTGCATATTGTTGAAATATTGAGAGTTTTTTGAAGATCATTTCAATCCGTGTAACGATTTGAACTTAATGTATTGTTTAGCTCATGTAGTAGGGCTCAAATACATTTATGCATTAATATAGCGAATTATTCTATTTTTTTATATTTTTATCTCCATCTGTTGAAGTGAAAACTTCTTCAGACGCGTTGAGCACTTTTTGGGTGAAGGAAAAACATTGAACTCATCGTCACGTAACGTAACGTGCGGTCCCGCTTCGTAGCCGTTCGTAGCACTCGTAGCATCCGCTACGGCGTAGCACCACATAGGCATGCGTGGGGAATAACCAGTGCTACGACTGGGGCGGGGCCTGTGTACTTTTTGTTTTCACTTCTATCGGTTAGTGCCTAACCTGGTGTTAGAGTTTTTATGCCGCCCGTAGGCGTCTGACTTGGCTTTACATGCCGTCGAGAAATGTCTCTCAGGCATTCACATCAAAAGCATAGATTCACAGTGGCATAAGTTGTTAATAGATAGAACAAGATATTTAAATCATGATCATCATCTGCCTAGCCTTATCCTAACTACGTTGGGGTCGGCTTCCAGTCTAACTGGATGCAGCTGAATACCAGCATTTTACATGGAGCGACTGCCTATCTGACGAGAGACAGAGATGAGATTTAACTCCTGATAAAACCTTTAAATGTTTATCTATACTAATATTATAAAGAGGAAAACTTTGTTTGTTTGTTTGTAATGAATAGGCTCAAAAACTACTGAAACGATTTCAAAAATTCTTTCACCATTACAAAGCTACATTCACCCGAGTAACATAGGCTATATTTTATCCCCGTACTCCCACGGAAACGGAAACTACGCGGGTGAAACCGCGGGACGTCCGCTAGTACTAAATACACAGATAAAATAAACAGATTCTTAGCTTATCTATAGTAACCATTACCCACAAACAACAAATATTCCCAACAGTAAATATTTCCTTTGACATTTTGTTTATTTAATACCAACATGAAGTTTGTACAAAAAAATATTATATTTGGGACACGACCGCTTATTATCGGAGGAGGCTCCCAAAAGAGGTTCTTAAGAAAATTTTTGGTGTAACACAAAGACATTTTGCTCGTGAACCCACTCGGAGACGTCAAGTGTAGCCAGGGATTAAAGCCACGAGGGTAGCTTCGCGAATTCTTTGCTACCCTTACAAAATGTAGAAATAGGTTTATATAAGTCTAGGTTTTTCTTTGCGAAAGGTAAAATGTACTGTATCAAGTGAGGTTTAAGTACTATAGTGAAAACGTAAAGAATCTGAAAAAAAAATCGTAAAACTGTTTGCTTTATCCGCCAAGTTCTATTCTAAAACACGTTTTTTTTTACTTTTTTTTCATGCGTAATAAAGATGTTCATGGTGTTAATATTTATTTATTTAAACTTCATGTACAGGAGTAATACATAAGCGGACTTAATGCTACAAGGCATTCTCTACCAGTCAACTTTTGGGTTGAATAGGAAAATATAGTGATAGCGTACAAAGTAACGTCTAAAAACTAACTTCTTGTTAACGAGAATTTATATACTTATATTGATACTAATACACAAACCCATTAGGTAAGCCTTATTTGTCTCAACTGGTAATAATCTTCCTCAATAAAACTACGTCAAATGTGTTGTACCACAGATAAATGTCCCAACCACTCAGTGACCGCTCAGGCACTCAGTGACATCGATAAATGTACACGTACAGATACAAATATTTTCCGCTCCGATGGTTGGTTACCCCTGCGTTAACCGCGGCGATGCTCTCAAGCCGTGAAGTAGAGACGCGTGATGCGGCGCCCCTGGGGACCGAAAGGTAACATCACATTACCTTACGGAAACCCAGGACCGGAAAACTCTCATACAAATTTAATAAACGCATTTTTGACGACATATCAACGTGTCGTTGTTATAATAATGCTTTTTCTACATTGATACGAAGAGGTAAAGTTTGGATCTAGGGGGTAATCCTCGGAACTATTGATCCGATAACGAAAGTTCGTTCTTGTATCAGAAGCTACATTATCCCTGAGTTTCATAGGCTGTATACAAAAAATAGGTCGTTGCCGTGAGAAAATTTCTGACCATGCCACGGGCATAAGGTATCACGGATATTTCTGCTAGAAGAATTTTGATTGTGTAATTAGGGAATTGAACCTAACTATTCGGGTCTGTCTGCCTAAAATTACAATGTATGATATTTCATTCGAAAAGCCTAAAAACAGACGTATCATGTTTTTAATATATCCAGCAGCCCTGGGATTTGTAAGGAAAACAAATATACAGTTAAAGCGTTGTAAGCTCAGACTGTGTAACATAGGACATGGTCTGCCTTGGGGCGCTTGGGTCTAAAATGTTCACATAATAAATAGGCACAGAAGCCCTTTATAACCTTATAAAAAGTAGGTAACAAAAGAAAACATATTTGACCTGTTTTTTTTTGTAACAAATACCCGGATTCCATACAAAAGATTTTCGTGAGTGAGTGACTGACTGATTGACTGACAAGCATGAAATTCGGAAGAATGTTTCTTAGGAGGTCTCAAGAGGGTGTGAATTTTTCAAACTTCACCCCTAAACGGGTCAACGAGTTTTTGACGGACTCAGGAGCATAATCGACGAAGCTATGAATATTATACATAAAGAAACACAATAGACGGTGCAAGTAATAAGTCTAAGGCTGTGTCGCCAGTAGGCAAACTGTTAGCTGCCGACTGAGTTTGCCGTCGGATACGTCGGGCGTACTAAACCGATACGCCTATCGGTTTAGTACGCCCTTCCATATTTGAAATAGAGTGTCCACAGTTTGCTAGTTTTGCGCGCACTTTACGCAGTTTGCAGCGTTACGTGCGCCGACTGTCTCAGTTAGTAGCCGACTCACAGCAAAAGCAGTTCCCATCGGCGACGGCGATATGGTTGTTCGCCGGGCGTAGTGAGTCCGTTTGCCGCAAACTGTCTGTTCATGGTTCATGCTGACAGTTGGAAAGAAGCTATCGCCGTGTTCGGACGTATTCATGCTTGCATCGCTTATACTTAACTAATCTCTACGCACACACACCACATAAAATCCAAGATGCCCTTTGATACGGAAAGGTACAACAATAGTAAAGTGAAAAATCAGTCAGTCGACCTAAATAAGCGGCTAACTCATAACAGTTTGCTTGCGACGCACGAAAAATGATCTGAGTTTGCAGCTAACTCGAATTTCAGTTCGCCACAAATTTGCGGCTCACAGCGGGGACACAGCCTTACAACAAAATATTTAAGAACCCAATATCACAGAATATTTAATAAAAGCTTCCAGTCCACGCAGCGTAAATATGAAAAAATAATAAATACAGCTGCAGTTAGTTCCGTACATAAAGCATACACCTTAATGGCGTTAGTTAACACCTAACTAGACGTTTTAATTAAATTTTACTCTACATTGTAACAATTTAACGCCGGCCATGTTATAAAAAGTAATGTTAATAAGATCCGGGCCCTGTTTTACGCAGGTTGTAAATCAGGCCTCTTTTCATTTTGGCAGAGGTGTCTGATCATTTCTTTTCCGCTTAGGGAGGAATTAAACTTGTCTATGGGCAATTGTGAGCTTCCTTCGCGCTTTAAAAATTAAAAGAAGTCGCCTTTGCCACGTCTTGTGATGTAATTAGAAAATATCACGTTGGGTTACCATGGTTTATGACTGACGTAATGATATATTGTGACAAGCACGTAAAGTTTTATTAAACTTTGTTATAGAAGTTGGGTGTGTTTATTTTTAATTAGAAAATGTCGTGCTGATTGGAAGTCTGACGTCTCATGTTTCATAACCATTTAACCAAGTATCACTTAAAAGTTCTATTTATACTCTACAGTCTACACCGTTATTTTTAGGTCGTTCTGAAACCGAAAACCATAAACCAATCATCAAACTTTATTGGGACTATTTTTTTAAATAGCAAAAAAAAAAAAATGTTACAAAATTAATTTTTCGCGATTATTTATTAATTTTTCAAAAATGACGTTTTTTTTATCACGAAAAATTAAATTTATATTTTTTTTTTAAATAGTCGCAATCGTTCCAAGTTTGTCGTTCGAGTTTATGGCTTTTGGTTCCAGAACGACCTAAAATTAACCGTTTACACTAGTTTATGCCCGCGGTTTCGCCCGCGTGAATTTCGATAACTGTCCCACGGGATCATATTACCGGAATAAAAAGGATTCTATGTATTAATCCAGGTAATAAATTATCTGTGTGCTATCCAAATCTGTTCAGTGTTTTTGTGCGAAAGAGTAACAAACATCCATATAATACTGGGTGTAAAAGACCTCATCACGAAGCCGTCAACCAAGCTTTCTGTACATCAAAAGAAGTAACTTTACGCAAAAATTATTGCTGGGAAACGACGGTTTTGGGTGAAAAATCATTTTTGTGGTAGAACTCAATGTAACGCACTCAAAACATTGTGCTGATGGATGGATTGAATAGTACGGGGGCCGTGGAGGTGTTTAGAGTAAAAATCTTACATTAAAAACCAGTATTAAAAAAAAAAAACTTGTCAAAAAGTTGGAACTTTGACCCCCAATATCTCCCGTAACTAGAAGGTTCCCAGGTATGGTGTAGAACAAAAAAAATTATCGCAATGATGGGGAAAACAAGTGCCTTTCGGCTTCGTTAAAAGATGTTTTACACCCTTTATACCCAGACATCCATACATTACCCTCACTTTTCTTAAAACTTTCGCATTTATAATATTAGTAGAAAAGTAACAGTAATAACTGTAAAGTACGTAAAGTCGTTAACAAGTTTAAATTAATTGTTTTTCTTAAACTTTTTGAGTCATACCTAACTGTCGATTCCTAAAATACTTATTTTAAAGTTTTTACAATGCTCTACCAACTTAGAATTTTATCTTGCCCTGTAAATTTTTCAGTCATCTAAATACATAGATAATAGTGTTGATTCTGTTGTGCACAAACTAAACTTAATTTAGGCCATTGCTATCTTTTTCTCTCTAATAAAACGAGAAAGAGACGGACGTAATTTAGAGCTGTCAAATTTAATTGGAACTAATATTTCCATACATATGAAGGGTGCACGTAAAAACATGTCGACTAAAAACACGGTGAAGCGCAAGGCATAAACTAGTTTGACATCTCTAACTTAGTTCATAGCTATAGCCGTCCTTTTCTCGCACTGCCTTTTAGTAAAAGATAGCAATAGCCTAAATTAAGTTTAGTTTGTATACAACAGAATCGACACCACTGTCAGTTACCTACAGACATCTGATAATGCATTTAACTAACCTACCTACCTACGTGTGAAGATTACTTTACTACAACACTCAAATACAATGACCCCACATCTGATCCACCACCGGGATATTAATTGAGCCGTCTTATACCGCAGGAATTCATGTGAGCAATTCTACCAATCCCAGCCTAAATTAAGGTTAGTTTGTGCACAGAATCGACACCACTATCCCTTCTAAAAACCTGATGCACACTCAGTATTTCACTTTCACAGCACTTCATCTCAAATGTAACTGCACCTTTATCTTACCTATCATCTAAGTTAGGGCCACAACTCAGTTTTATAGTGGCAATCGCTTACCGACACCCTAAGCTTTAACTTTCCAAGTTGATCATATATATTTGGTAGGATAAATGTTTTCAATTGAAATGTTCAAAGTTATGGGTCTGAAATTGAGGTAGCCCTAAGTGTGCAGATTTGAGTTTAGATTCATGATTTATGAGAAGTGTTTAGAAGAAGTGAGGTGAGCTCGTGGTTAAATAGCCGCTCGGGTCGATCGTTAGGTTAAGCCGTGCTTGCCTAAGTTGGTCTGTGGATGGGTGACCACCCATTACCTAGTGGATTTTGCTCCGTGCCTCGGAAAGCACGTTAAGCCGTTGGTCCCGGCTATCATTTGTAGATATTTGACAGTCGTTAGGTAGTCAGAGGCCCAAAAGGTCTGACAACCAGTCTTACCAAGGGGTATCGTATTACCCGGTACTAACTGGGTTGTGGAGGTCAGATAGGCAGTCGCTCCATGTAAAATACTGGTATTCAGCTGCATCCGGTTAGACTGGAAGCCGACCCCAACATAGTTGGGAAAAGGCTAGGCAGATGATGGTTTGTAGGATTTATTTTTGACGGTTTTGAGTAGGATGTTACTATGTTGTAGGTGCAACAACAGTGTATGTTTGTATTAGTTTTATCGAGGTACTTGGCGATGATCTGCAGATTAAATTAAAATACTTTTTTAAGACTTGTATGGTTCCCACAAGTCCCACAACTACCGATGTGTATTTTTGCAACGCCTCCAAACTAACCTAGTCTCGCAAATTCTAAGAGTTTGCTAGGAATTGAATTCACGACCTCTTAGTTTGTATCATTTCATTACAAATACTTCAAAGAGTCTACAAAACTGTCTTCCAGTCAATTTATAAACAGAAAAATAACAGAATTAGTAATCAAAATCGACATCAACATCAAAAACCTAATAATAAACACCGGCTCACAAGTATGAAATTGATTGATGCATTATCAAAACGGTTTTCACCCCTCTTAAACCAACGTTTCACCCCGTTCCGTCACAGCACTCACAGCCAAATGAAAACGGATTAGTGTTGTGCCTAGTGGCAATGAGCTAGCAAACAACCGCTAAATATGCGAGCTACGACCTTTAACAGCTCACCACTAAACCTGGCTTTGTGTGAAACGAGCGGAATTAACGTTGATGGCGCTACGAGTTTTTGCCATCTAATAAGAGAAAATGAGCGAAAGATATAATAAATAAATCATCTTTATTATTTGCTACACAAAAAGAAATGCTTAGATGCTAGCAGTATTATCGTTATTTTTCAGTTTTCTTTTTTTTTTGCATTATGAAGCTCATAAAGTAGTACTTAGTGGCTAAGTTGTTATATTAATTGTTTTCATCTTCTTTAGAGTTATAGAGATTTCTCGCCATTATTATATTTTATATTTATGTCATTAAGGCTGGGGTATCTGCTAAATTAGCAACTCTGTTTGCGGTGGTTCAAACTTCGTTTGAAATACTGTTAGAATAAAGTTCTAATCAGCTTGCACTACGAAGCGGTTGTTACGTCCGTCACTGCGGGCCTATTAGTGCGAAATGAGTGGTTTTTATTTAATTGTAGCCTAATAAATCATTAGATCAAAATTCCAATTGTACGCTTTGTGAAGAAAAACGTGACAAATATTTGTGTGAAAAAAAATTATTAAAACTTAATGCCGTTTAGGAGTAGTTACGAAATTTCAAAGAAAATATGCTTCACTTTGAAGATTTTTTTTATGTAGTAATAATAAAGCTAGAATTATTTCAATTGTACCAATTAAAGTTTAGAGTCTATCAAGCAACATATATTTTTTTTGGACATTTATATTCACTCATCAAAGAGGAGTTACATGGAGAAAACCTCTCATTAGCAGGTACCACCCCCTTAACAGAGGGGCCTTGGCCTAGCTGACGTCCCGCGGTTTCACCCGCGTAGTTCCCGTTCCCGTGGGAGTATGGGAATCAAATATAGCCTATAGCACTCACGAATAATGTAGCTTTCTACCAGTGAAACAATTTTTAAAATTGGTTCATTACTTCCGGAGATTACCCCCTACATACAAACTTACAAACATACAAACTTACAAACAAATGTTACCTCTTTATAATATTAGTATAGATTATAGTATAGATTTATGTCATTAACAGAAGGGCCTTGTATGCAAACATGTGAGAAATTGTTTCGTGAAAATGTATTGAAATAAGGTGTTAATTCCGATCTTCCACACGTGGCGAAATATGAGTGTACTGTAATGATATACTTAAGTTGAACTTGAGTCTTACTTCGACGGCCTGTAAAGGTCAAGGCTTTAATTTACCACTTGTAATAACCGTACATATTTTCATAACAACCCTAACAACTGTCAGAGAAATAAAATACGTTTAATTAAACGTACGTAAAACAGAAAATGATTTAAGTTCTTGACAGCTGTATACGACAGGCGTCTGAAAATACCGACTTCAGTGATGAAAGGATGGGAGTAAATGTTAAATGAAATAAATCAACCCCTAATTTACCCACGTCTTAATCAAGACTCACTCAAATTAACTTTTTGACTGAATAATTAGACCCCTATGACCCGTCGGAAAAGTCCCCCTTATGCTCCATAGAGCAAAAATTTCCTTTTTAATATATGCGGTCGAAATTCTGAACAACGTAAATCTAATAAAATAACGGAGGTCCCACAAACTCGTGTCTACGCAGCTGAGATATTTGTTCCAACCGTATCATATGCATGCCTTCATGTTCTTGAACTAAAATTAAATTCCCTCGATTTTCAAAGTTCTATAAACAAGGATTCTTCTGAAACACGGAGAGTAGTACCAACAGAGTACCTACTATACAATTTCGTAAACTTAGGGGAGAGACTGGGGTACAACTTCAAGGGTAACAAAACCAGTACAAGCTGGTCCCTTATTTTTCAAGGTGAAAATGTTGCGTTGCGTGCGGTTCGCTTTGCCTATCTTACCACTAATGGGTGTAAAACACCTCTTAACGAAGCCGAAAGGAACTAGTTCTCCCCGTCATTGCGATAATTGTTTTAATGTACGCCATACTTGGAAACCTTCTAGTTACGGATATATTGGAGGCCAAAGTACCAACTTTTTGACAAGTTTTTTTTTTTAATACAAGTTTTCTAATGTAAGATTTTTAAACACCTCCACGACCCCCGTACTATTCAATCCATCCATCAGCACAATGTTTTGAGTGCGTTACATTGAGTTCTACCACAAAACATGATTTTCAACCCCAAAAAAAAAAGTCATTTCCCAGCAATAATTTTTGCGTAAAGTTACTTAGTTTGATGTACAGAATGCTTGGTTGACGGGTTCGTGATGAGGTCTTTTACACCCTTATAGGTGCGAAAGTTTGGATGGATGGATGTTTATTTCTCAATCTCGCCAGAACAGCTGAACGGATCTGGATGAAATTTAGCCCAACGATAAATTATAGTCTGGAATAGCACATAGGCTACTTTTTATCCCGGATGTACGATCTTGTAGACAATCCCCGAAAATTCAGGCAGGCAAAGCCGCTAGCAAAAGCTAGTATGTCATACGAATATGTGATTGCCATGACTTCTGAAAATTTGTCAAAGACTAAGGCGACAGTTCTGAGCAGTGGAAATTCCTGTGTTGCGAACTCCAGTAGACGAGTCAACCGCACACGCCTCCCGTACACTATTGACAAGACCCTCACTAAGGAATGTTTCACCACATACTATTAATTGACTTGAGACAGACGGTAGGTTACTTTGAAGCGAATGCTTTCAGTTGGTGTGATGTTTAGAAATGGATATTAATATCGGAGGTGACTTGTCATTAAACCAAATGTAGGTACTAATTGCGAGGTAAGTGCTATATTAACAGCGCTGAAAATTGTAAAGGAGAAACGTCGCGAGAAAACGTAGCAAAAATTTAACGATATGACATCCACCAACCCACACTGAGCCAACGTGGTGGATTACAGACCCCTCTCTCTTGGAGGCCTGTGTCCCAGTAGCCTCATGATCAGCCTAGCTTTTTTCCCAACTATATTGGGGGAGAGCAGCGGTGGCCCAGCGGTGGCAGCCCCGACTTACGAACATTAAATCGTGGGTTCGTACCCAGACAGGCGCATTACTTTGTGTAATTTATTTCATCACCACAGCTCTCAAAACGGTGAAAGAAAACATCGTGAAGAAACCGACATGTCCTAGAACCAAAAAATTCGAAGACATTTGTGACATCTACCAATCCGCACTGGGCCCGCGTTGTAGGTTATTTATAGCCCATTCCCTCTCATAGAGAGGAGGCCTGTGTCCCAGCAGTGGGAACCTTAATAGGCTGATGATGATGATGATGATATTGGGGTCAACTTCCAGTCTAACCGGATGCAGCTGTATCAGTATTTAACATGGAGCAACAGTCTATCAGACTTCCAGAACCCAGTTGGTACTGGGTAATACGAAACCCCTTGGTCAGACTGGTTGGCAGACTGACTGACTACCTGTAACAACTGTCAAAGATCGACAAATGACAGCTGGAACCAATGGTTTAACCGGCTTTCCGAGGCACGCAGGAAACTCGGAATGTAATGGGGCATCCCGGGGGCTATGTACTACTGGTACATAGCCATGTACTTAGATTATTGGTTGATTATCCTTATTGTACAAATTGCTTCTTATACTAATTGGTATCATGTACCTACCTAAGATCACTTTAACTTAGCTAACTAAAGGTTGTAAGCTAAGAAAGATAAATAAAACGAAGGAAACTATTTTATATTAGATTAAAACTCACAATAAACTTTTAATCCATTATCCGATCAGGCCTGGACAATTCATTTTATATCTGCTTTTATAGCAAATAATTTCTACTGGACCGTCATTTTTATTCTTCTTCCTCAATACCGTGTTTTCCAGAAACGTTTTTAGTGACCTAGCCATTCTTCGATATGACGAATGGCACATTGGGCAACCGCAAAATCAAAATCAAAATCAAAGCATTTATTTCAAGTAAGCCAGTTACAGGCACTTTTGAATTGTCGAAACAAAGATGAAAATTAAATGTAGCTACAGTCCCAGTCACAAGACATAAAAACTGTGAAAGTACTATAGTTGCCCATTCCCTAGCGTAGATCTCTATGGAGAAGAACGGGCAAGAAACTCCATGGACACTCTTTTAAATCAGAATATTGTTATAAAATCTTGGTTACATCATTCACGTTGAGATGGTATATTATGTGAGAACAATGTAGCAAGATGTGCACGGTAAAAGTGTCCACAGCAAAAACACACAAAAAAAAAAAATACAATTCAAAATAATTCATTCAAATAAGCCATGGCAACCAAGAGATGACCAGTCACAACTGACAGCGCCCGTTCACGGACATGACGCATGGATCAGCACCATTCAACTCAACCATTTTGAAGGGAACTAAATGATCCGACACATGCGCCACCATCAGCGAGACAATTGAGTGAGCATGACATACTCCAAACCGCCAGGGCACATTCAAGTCAAGAAAAGACGTAGGTTTCCAGTGAATGATAGCTTTAACGGCACCTGAGGTAATGGTACCTGAGGTATTCCACTGGTGCAAGCCATGGTCCGGAGCGAGACGGAATGGGACGCCGTCACCTCCTTCTGTGAAGCAGTAACGCTAGAGGAGGTGGCGGAACGTGAGAGGGAGAGAACCTCACAGCGTCCCGGCCACCGCGGGAGTCGCCCCGGGCGTCGGGGCCACCGTAGGCGCGGGCCTGTGGACGGTGGGCTATGGGCTAGCTCGCCGTCCGTCCGTCTCATGACGACGGGCCGTGTCGACGGCGCGTTCGTGTTCCACGCGCGCCTCAAAGAGAGTCAGCAATAGGAAGGGGTCCACAAGGGCCGATGCCTGCCGGGGTTGCGGGACTATTCGAAAGAGATACCGTGGCCCCGGAACACAAAGGGCGATGAAGGAACATGGATGGATTTTAGTCAGTAAAAGTCTGACACTCCCTCCTGCTACGCCCAGAGCGGGAGGAGTCATTTGATGATTTCCCATCCGAAAAAAAAAAAGGTATTCTACATACGGCACCTATCAATATTTTTTGCAAGTGCCATTAGATGAAATGTTAACTTCATTTTCGCCAACCCATCATCAACTGCCTTTCCCAACTGGTGTTGGGGTCGGCTTCCAGTCTAACCAGATAAAGCTGAATAATTACCAGTATTTTAAATTTAACACAACAACAAGGTAACACGATACCCCTTCACAGGACTTTCGGGCTTCTGACTGCGTGTAATAACTGTCAAAGATTTACAAATGATAGACAGAATGCAAAGCTTAATGGCTTTCCAAGACAGTGGGGTCTCGATGTCTGATGTGCGTAGGTACATAATATGATCAACTTATGTGGCTGTTATATAAATCACGAATTCAAGACACTGTACCTACTCCACAAATTGATTATATTTTACTAAACAACTTCAATACAAAACCGATTGTCTTAAAGTCGGATCCAGCATTCTCTTTTACACAGATCTTGCGTCTGCCAACATGTTAAGGCGGTCTAAGCAGCGAGTACCAACAAGATACCTGCATAATCCGATTACTTCACTCCGGAATATTAGAGTACTACACGAGGGAAATAATTATATCTGAACACGACTTAAACAATCTGGGAGCCATAGTACGCAGACTTGAACGACGAACGAACGACTTGACTTGCAGACGCGAACTTGCAGACTAAACGCCCCGTTGACGAACTTAGGTGATGCGACTTGCGTCAATCGAAGCGCACGTGTTTACTTGTTTCCTTCGCAAAAACTGGTAGGTAATCAAATCTTGCATCTGAATTTCAAACCAGTTTCTCCCAACCGATTGAGCTGAAATTTTGCACACACCTTTGGTTCTGATGATAATACATTTTTATGACAGACATGAGGCGATCCTGCACCCAGGATCGCCTCCTCACAAGAGAACACCTCAACTATTGATAGTATCATCATCTGCCTTAGCCTTTTCGGTTGATAGCACGGACATGAAACTTGGAATACGCGTTCAATGATGAAAGTAAAACCTAATTTTCTTCTTTACGTTCTAATAAAACTTTTTTTTAAGGTTTATTTTATTGACAGTCGCTGTCGCAATACGCGTCTAGTTCGTGGCCATGCGATAAATTCGAACAATTAAAAAAAAAAAAAACGCTTTCGCACGCCTTTCGCACATCATATTTACTTACCTACTGATCTTTAGACTATATACATCTATGGGTGATATTAAATGTACTGGTCGCAAAAACATTTCGACAAGGCTTCATTCATGTCGCTCGTTCGCGCTAGACCCTCTGGTGCAACCTTCCCGTTCCAAGACAGAGGGATATAAATTCAACCTCAAATTCTAACCCCCTATTGAAACTTGTCATAACTTTGCTATTATTGTTTGTTCTATGTTGTGCTGCTGCGATAACAATTCAATTAACTTTTGGAAACTAAAGTGGATGGTTATAAAAACTATGCTGCATTGTCTTGTGGAAGGGTTTATAGTACATTATGATATAAGTGCGGTAAGTTGAAAATTACAGCTGAGGCGATATTGCTAGCACGAGCCGTAGGCGAGGGCTGTAATAAAGCAGAGGCTGTAATTATCAAAGCGCACGTATGTCATACGACGTTTTATAACATATTTGCGAGGAAATAAATAAAACTCGGGACTTTTTTAAACGAATAAATCTTTTACTTGTTCACAAATTAAAGATGCGCATCAGCGCATTTTTTTTAAGGCAAAGACACAAAACAGCCAGTATTACTAATAAAGTAAATTAATATTTTTGTGTTTTTGTTACAGATAAATGGTTGTAATTTATTGTCAAAATTAATTAAATTAAAGAATTAAATGTTTATTTATTATATTTCATCTCCCACAGTTAATTTTATTCATAAAATATTGACCACTTTTCTGACATAAAACTCTTTGCTAAGATTTAAAAAAGTACCGTTCGTTTTAGACGGAGCATTTACATTACTGCACAAGTACGTAATGAGATACATTACGATATTGAAATGGGTGACATAAGAGACCCTTTACGAGCAAATGTGTTATAAAATATTTTATATTTCTAGATTCTCTGTGACACACTGACAGTCTAGACTTGAGTAAACTAGAGTTACATAGGTATATTAAAATAAAACATGACGTGTGCCCGATGCGATTTTTCATCGGTAAAAGTGTCGAAGTTCCGTACAAAGTTCCCTTGTACCTTTTTTGAGGGAAGAATTTTCAAAAATATTTTCTTTGTGCTCATCTTTATTATTCTGTATACCTACCTCTTGTGCAAACCCAGCGGCTTAGACTGTCAGATTTTTTATTAAGTCAAAGATCTACTTAATGAAACAATTGTAAATGGCATGTAAATTGGTATGAAAATAATGAACTAGGTATAATAGGTTATAACGCAATCCTGCTCTTATAGCAATGTTGACGTCATCAATCAATTAGTGCCGTAGGAAGGTAGTTTGACAGGCTTGCAGATAGATGGTAGACGGTAGATAGAATAGCATTTAACAAAACCAGTCAAAATTGTAGGTACTCTATTACCGTATTCATACGATACGGTACAGAGCGTTTAAAATGGCCACTTCAGCAGAATCATAATAATATAATAACATGAATTACGTTACAATTCGTAAATTGACAATTCATAATATTATTAACGGCGCCTATGACCAATTTAAGAATTTAAACCGTGATTCATATTGTTATGCTAAGCGGCCATTTTAGGCCCCGAGTTCGCATAACCGTTGCGCTTCTGAAAATCACTAGACGTACCTTACTATGTCTATTTCTCGTTTCAAACATAGTTTAATAACATAACAGCCTCAGGCGAGGGGTTGGAAACCCTGGTAACAATCCTACCGCCATTTGCTAAATACAATTTCTAGCATCATCATTTATTAGACCGCTCATTTATAGAGACTGGAAAATGAATCGATGTTCGTAGATCAGATGTTTTCGACACTAATATTAAGTATAAAGAGTAATATTAACTCTACTGAGTTAATATATCTATATATATAAAACAAAGACGGGTTTGTTACAACACTTATAACTCGAGATCTGCTGGATCAATTTTCATGGTTTTTGTTTCGTTGGATTTGTCTCCGCCCTGAATAGCAGAATACATTTTAAAAACAATGAAAACTTGTCGAATACATAATTATGAAAATGAATCATTTTCCATTTAATTATGTTCCTTTGTTTCGTACCTGTCAAACATTTGTTTTCCTCCTGTCATCCTGTCAAATACTGTGATTGACATTTATGGATGCGTTCAGAAATGTATTTTGTGTAAACTATTTAAAAAGGGTGAATAAACTTTTGTCTGTATTTTCTTTAATCAATTACGTAGGTAGGTAGGTAGTAGGTAGGTAGGTAGCTCATGTGACGTAGACGAAGTTGCGCGGGTCAGCTAGTAACTAATATTAACTCAGTAGAGCTTCTGGAAGAGTGGGTCTAAAAATGAACATGGACAAGACTAAGGTCATGTTGAATGCCCATGTCACACCCACTCCTATCAAGATCGGAGACTCTACACTCGAAGTTGTATACGATTATGTGTACCTGGGACAAACGGTCCAGTTAGGTAGGTCCAACTTCGAGAAAGAGGTCAATCGTCGAATCCGACTCGGTTGGGCAGCGTTCGGGAAATTGCGCGGTATCTTCTCGTCCAACCTACCGCAGTGTCTCAAGACGAAAGTCTATGACCAGTGTGTGTTGCCAGTGATTACATACGGGACCGAAACGTGGTCGCTCACAATGGGCCTCATCAGAAGGCTTAAAGTCACCCAAAGGGCAATAGAGAGGGTTATGCTCGGAGTTTCCTTGCGCGATCGAATCAGAAATGAAGACATCGGCAAGAGAACAAAGGTTACCGACGTAGCCCGAAGAATTGCCAAACTTAAGTGGCAGTGGGCAGGGCACATTGCTCGCAGAACGGATGGCCGATGGGGCAGAAAAGTTTTGGAGTGGCGACCGCGAACCGGAAGACGTTGCGTTGGAAGGCCTCCCACTAGGTGGACCAATGACCTGGTGAAGGTTGCAGGAATCCGCTGGATGCGAGTCGCACGGGACCGGTCAATGTGGCGACACTTGGTGGAGGCCTATGTCCAGCAGTGGACGTCTTTTGGCTGAAATGATGATGATGATGATTATAAAGAGGAAAGATTTGTATTTTTGTGTGTGTGTGTGTATGTTTGTAATGAATAAACTCAAAAACTACTGCGCCAATTTCAAAAATTCTTTCACCATTAGAAAGCTACATTCGCCCTGAGTAACATACTTAGGCTATATTTTATCCCCGTACTCCCACGGGAACGGAAACTACGCGGGTGAAACCGCGTGACGTCCGCTAGTCTTCTATACTTCTATACTAATATTATAAAGAGGTAACATTTGTTTGTAAGTTTGTATGTAGGGCGTAGGGGGTATATCCGGAAGTAATGAACCAATTTTAAAAATTGTTTCACTGGTAGAAAGCTACATTATTCGTGAGTGCTATAGGCTATATTTTATTTCCGTACTCCCACGGGAACGGGAACTACGCGGGTGAAACCGCGTGACGTCCGTTAGTTTTTTATAAAGAAGCAGCTGAACTACATCATGAAGGAAATACTGACTTTTTTCAGTGACCTGTCTCTTTCTAGGACCATTTGGGAAACACATCATCATCTGCCTAGCCTTTTCCCAACTATGTTGGGGTCGGCTTCCAGTCTAACCGGATGCAGCTGAATACCAGTATTTTACATGGAGCGACTGCCTATCTGACCTCCACATCCCAGTTAGTACTTGGTACTTGGGAAACACATGCATATACTTATAAATCACGCCTGTAATCCCGGAAGAGTTAGGCAGAGGTGGTTCTTAATAGTACACCACGTTTCCCCCCTGTTATGTTTAAATCCCAAATGGCGAGCGTGTTACCACTAACGGGGCACAAATAAAGACTTCGTGACTGCTACTGTGAAATTCCTAATAATGAAAAACCCAAAAACACTTTATCCGACCGGGGTATCGAACCCACGACCTGTGCAATCGCGCTTGCGACCACTAGACCAACGAGGATTGAGACTTTAGAAAATCTAACTCACAATTTTCTATTTTAGACCCCGAGGTTTGTAATTTAGAATCACATAATTACTTCATTATGAACTTCAAACTAAGTATATCTGACGAAATGTGGGTGTAGAAACAGTCACGAGCCATGAAATGCACCAACACACTGATTAAAATTAAAAGCTATTTTCTTTTGAAATAGTATGGTTTCTAAAATGCTATGTTCGTAAAAACGTAAAATGTTAATCAATGTAGTTGGAGAAAATCGCTTTTGAATTTTGCTAATTAAGTTACATTGCATTCCATTGCTCGTGACTGTTGGTTCACCTCTGCATAACATTTTGAGAATTACAGACATGATATTATGTTTGTTTTTTTTTTTGTAATACAACTAATCCATTCCATATAATTCTCATCATAATTATCACATAACACCACAAAATCAACCAACACAGAAAAAAGACGCATTGTACTAAAATATTCTATTTAAAACGCTTCCCCATGCATGTCAAGGTATTCCGATTGAAAGGCGGACGTCGACGCGGCCGTTGTGAATTTTTGCAAGGCAACATAAACTTTGCGTTGCATCTCTTTTACAAGCGTAAGTTCTTTTATGAGGAGATGCGACGTTCCAGACACCGTGAATGACGCCGAGACTCACGAAGCAATTAAAACTTGCTTGCACGTGTGTGTACAAACGTAATTAGTGTTGTCGCTACTGTCTTCTACCATTTTGACGAGTATTTTGGTAGAATTCTTCTTGGGACGGTTAAAAAATTCAATAGGGTAGAAAACACTATTGACCGATAATTCCAAGAAACAGTCTCCAAATAAATACTTTATTTTAGATTCTAATCCGGTAAGTTTAAAATTAACTGTATAATTCGATTTTTAGATGCTATGAGATCAGTTGAGTCATTGGTGACGTCACAGCGTGCTATTGCCATGCAAAATCTATATGGGTAAATCGTTTTTTGACAGCTAGGTGTGACCACTAGCCTACAGTTACGCGGCAGTTACGCGAACTACGCTCACTGATGCAGACTTAGTATCATCACGTGCGCAAGTTTCAGGGCATGCGGCAACCATGGCAAAAAAACTTTGGTAGACCGAAATTAGTATATTTTATGACGTAAAAGGAATTTGATAATCAATTACTTTATGCTTTTGAAAAATTAGCCTGCTCAACAACGTAAAGCACGCAATGAATATTGTTGATCAAAATGAACGCAATTACCCTGCTGATCATACCACCGAAGCATAAAGGTCAAAAAGTTCGGCTTAAATGTTTAACTATACATAGATATTTACAGCAAGACTACAAACTTTTCAAACAAAACCAAAAATAGTTAAGACAAACTTGTAAAGGGCAAAGTTATTTTAAAAATCTTGAACTTAATCACTTTAAAAACAACAAAGACATATTTTGTGCAAAACAAGTTAGTAAGTTTGAAGGGATTTAGACCAGCTAAGAGGTTTATCCGCCCACGGCATTAACTTCATAAATACCTAGGTACAATGTCCAACCATGAAAATTTCAGGTTAGTGGATCTCTGCGTAAGAGCATTGACCTCGTATGTATGTGAGTACGTATATAACAACACGGGTTTAACGTGGTACAGGGTATACAATGTTATGTAGAGAGATTATGTTATTAGCTTATATTTCTAGGTCAA
The DNA here is from genome assembly GCA_905147715.2 of Xestia xanthographa. Lineage (NCBI taxonomy): Eukaryota > Metazoa > Arthropoda > Insecta > Lepidoptera > Noctuidae > Xestia > Xestia xanthographa. The sequence continues at coordinate 21,744,869 of LR990653.1, read as the reverse complement.
TAAATGCTAAGCTTGAGATCCTGTGTTCAATTCAAAGTGTTAATTTGGTGGTGTCCATCAGAATTTTTCTCAGTAGGAGCCACGGAATTATGATTTTTGCCCGGTTGATGGGTAGGCTCGCCTAGGCAGGCAGGAGCAGGAGCGACATTTTTTTTTTTTTGTAGTTTCTAAGATACCCAAGATAATTCTACGTATAATTTCATTGACCAAAAGTTCGCATACATTAAGTACTAACTGATGTTGATCATATACCTTCATAAATTCCAAAGAATTTCTTGAACAAATGGTATTTATGAAAAATGAAATAGTAAAGCATTGCAGTCCAGCTGGGGACCACTAAATCGATGAGGACTTTCTAAGTTCTATTTCTAGGTCGAATAAGCTTTCATTGCCTGAACAGTCTCAGCAATTTTTCAGCCCCTAAGGGCATTTTGCTGCGGTGTTTTCACAAGAACTTATATGTTAGTATTGCAATATATATGAGCAAGTACCAGCTCTCGATCGTGTGTTAATCGCTTTACCTTCGATAGACAATAGCTTCTCCGATAGACATGCTTCTATACCAAATGGCCGGCCTCAGACGCGTTAACAATCCATCTCCTGCAGTCGATTCGCATAATGGCTACATATGCCATTCTGTTTCTCTATAATCCCATGATGCGTCATATAATCCAGCAGTTTCCTTCTACAGCCCACCCAGGTTGCACAACGGTAGGTACATTATTAACTGCACTAGTCATTAAGCCCCGTCATCATTGCTGGTCTCGTACGCAATTAACCGTGGGCCACTCTCACAAACCCGGACATGGACAGTTATCATGGACTACAGCACAAGCAGCTCGTAATATCGGGTATTCGGCTCGTATCACAATTGGCTCGGGTCCGAAAACGAAACGGGGAGGTGTACAGTATACCGGCTGTTGAAAGGTAAACACTAACAAACTATTCCAATATTGTTGAACGTTGCTGTACAACGGGTTTGCACGTTATGGTCCAACGGGCTTGCAATAAATAATATACGTACTATGTACTTCCTCTACGAAATAATTGGTTTCAATGTACATATGTTGTGTTTTCAGCCATGAGTGAATACGCCAAAACGTGAATAACCTATCCTGGGGTTAAACGTATATTTTATTCGTGTTTGCTTTCCACCGTTATATTGCTGGACTGTATAAATAAGTTCAGAAGTTGTAGACTCTTTCCATGGTTTTCATTTCGCGGACGCTGGGAAATGTAAACAGGAGAGCAAATAGACCTGACGCTCTGAGAATATGTCGTAACACAAAAGGCTGAAACTATGAAAACCGATATAGGTATCTGACTAAAAATACTTCATAGCTAAGAATATTTCTTCGCTTATGTAAAAATAACTAACATTTTAAGATCGTACAACTTCTTATTACTATACCTACCGATACGATATACTATTAAATATACTTACCTTATTCTTCTTTTTCCTTCTTCCGTATTTACCTTGATGTACAGTCGAGGACTTTAATTGATGAGCCACTTGCCACTATTCGTATTTTAGCCGTGTAATACAAATCGAGTTTAGTCGGTAATATTCGTACTCGTGAATGTATAAAAGTGCAAAATTGGAAAGTAGTGAAAGTGGCTTATCAATTAAAGACCTCGACTCTACCTATCTACCTATAAGTTACCTACTGCGATTATTTTTCATTTAACTTTGGCAGAAGTTATCGATAGATATCATTTGCTATTCAGGAGCAGGGTTGCCATACGTCCGGAATTTTCCGGACAAGTCCGGAAATATAGGTCTTTGTCCGGAATGCGGGGGGAATCTTAAACCGTCCGGAATTTCTACAAATAAGTGAAGGGTGAAATAAAAAATGAAATACACTATGAATCCGCAATACGTATGAGTACGTACGAACTTCAAAATCACTTCTAATCGCTGCAAAGACAAACGCTAGACTAATGACTAAATCAAAACAAACAAACTCAAAGCAAAAGCACACGGTGCGCGGGTGTATCATGTGCGCGGTCGAACGCAGGCGACAGAGAGGCGCTTCCTCCTCACCCCTTACCATTTCACCGCGCGCGTGTCAAAATTCGAACGATTTGGCAATCGATTTGGTTAGTTTATTTACTTGCACGATGCGTAACGATTTTAATAAAAAATTAACAAGATTGTCCGGAAATTTCATGGAATGTCAGGAATTTTCTCCGGATTTTTGATATTTTGATCTGGGAACCCTATTCAGGAGTAAGTTCATATTACTGTTTTACAAACATTATTTATTTTTATAAATTAGACCAGAGAATGGAAAAAGAAATCTGTCAGGGATTTAGCTTGCAGTTAACAAATTTTCTGTTTCAAAATAAAATGGTAAGTAGGTATAACAAGGAATGTCAGAGTCATTAAAAAAAAAACTAATCTGCTTCAAATTGTTGTTGTTTTATACTTATTAAAAATGTATTCATAGCTAACAAAATAATATCAAATTCACAAAGACACAACGTAAGATGTTACCAACTAAACTATCTGTTAATATCATTAGCGTCTAATCTTCCACACGTAATTTAGCTATCCACTTGTTATAACGTAGGTATACATATAGTATGTATGCATCTTTAACTTAAGTATAGTAACCAGAATATTCACAGATAATGCCCGCACGGAACTGAATCAATCGACAAGGAATGCTATAAGGTCAAGGTGGGGAAGTTCGTCTACGGGGGAACACCATACAACGTCTTTCTAAGCTGTGTTTGAATAGCTACGACGTTGGTAGCTCGGTCGGTAAAACAGAGTCACTATTTGGTCCTACCTTTAAATTATAGATGACGCTGTGTTGAGTTTAATATCAAAAATCGGTCTCACAAATTTTTAGTAGCTGAAAAGTTGAAACACGAGTTAGGTGTGTCGACGTTTTACCTAACGTGAAATGTGAATATCAACAGATTTTTACATGTTGGAGTGGTAAGTGTCTAGCTTGTATTACTTTTAATTGTTTTATTTTATTCAAATCGAATTTAAATCTATATTTACAGAAATATTAGTTGTGATAAAAACTAAACCTAAAAATTCAATAGTGGGGTAAGACTGTCTAGTAATTTAGGGAAAGGCCGTCATGTGCCGATCTTGCCCCAAGGCAGATGTTGTTAACCTTTTTTGGTTTAAGCGTTTTATTGATCATTTTTTTTTTTTTTGTTTTTAGGATTTTAGCAAATATGTCTTTCACAAACCGCTCGCGCTCTGAAATAATATTAGAGATCTTAGAGGAACCGGACTCCTACAACGAAATGTATGAAACTTCAAACAACGAAGACGAAGATCACGTACCAGAGTGCAGCCAAAGTAGGTAGTGGGACGGTATTTTTATACCGTCCCACTACCTACTTTGGCTGCACTCGACACAAATGTAAACTTGGACTCATCAAGCTTGGATTCGTCAGATGATGTTGATCTCTTGACCCTTCAATTGAAACTACACCAACGTTTCTTCAAAGGAAAGGATGGAACATGCACTGAACAAAACAATCGCAGATTTCGCGGAAGCATCCTCTGATGAACCTCCCCGGCAAGTTCCTGGGGCTTGTAGGAGATGTCAGGTGTGTCCTTCAAAAAAGGATAAGAAAACTAGCCACACTTGCAATGCTTGCCAGATATACATAATATGCCCTGATTACATCCCATACTGCGAAAATTGTAGCAGTTCCATGGCTAGGTATGAGGAAACTGAGGTTTAATTACCTATATGTATAATTGAAGCTCCTAAGTGTGTATGATCTCTCTATTAGTGAATTAGATTTTTGTTTTGTTATTTTAGTAAGTTTTCTATAATAAAATTTAAATAAATACTCAAGTTGTGTTTTCAAAGTTGATTTTACATTTTTTTTCTGTGAAAAATGAATAAAAGTCGATTTTATGAATATTTTGGCATTTTTGTTATTTTACCCAATAAACAGTAACACAAACTAAAACATGATCATTAAAATAGCCTGATATCATTACATAACATTTAGAAAAATGCTGATAAACTTTGGGTCACCATGACCCGGTGTCAAAGTCAGCATTATTATTTTTACGTAATTGGCGCTGGGTTAAATACCCTCTGGATCTGGTTTGTATCATCTAAATACCAAAACGTATTAAAGTTCAAATTCATTTCACCTAATAAACATACTTACATTTAACCTACAGTCAGAATATTCAAATTTAATTAACAAAAAAAATACTGATTAAAATGTTGACAATCCCTGCACTTGAAAATATACCGGACTTACCCCACTTCATGATTTTACCGCTGTAGATTGTGATTGCTACCTTATTTCATAGAACTTAAAGCATGGATTTGATTAACTTTTATTTTCGAATATTTACTGAATATGACTGCTGCAAATATCTATCAAATTACAAACAAATCATGCATATGACGGACTTGCCCCAATTACTCGGGAAAGACCGTCTAATATCTACCTTTAAAAAAACGCGGTTATTTTCATATTGGCATTAGTTACATTGATGTTTGTAAAAGTAACTGATAAATAAGAAATCTATAATCATTATTAATATGCAAAACATACAATTAGGTAAAAAAATCAGGCAGGGGGGTTCATCAAATCCAATTTGCCATAAATTATGCCGGACTTCGCCACCTTGACCTTAAGTATATCAATCGGTACGCATATCAGTAGGTACCTACCTACACCCTGATTGGTAGAATTGCTCACATGAATTCCTGCGGTATAAGACGGCTCAATTAATATCCCGGTGGTAGATCAGATGTGGGCTCATTGTATTTGAGTGTTGTAGTAAAGTGATCTTCACACGTAGGTACCTAGGTAGGTTAGTTAAATGCATTATCAGATGTCTGTAACTGACAATGTCAATCACTATTCGATTATACGGAACAAATAATAATACTAGGTACGGTCAAACCGAGCGGACCAGTCTCCGTCATACACTTTAAAGGGTGTAAAAGACCTCATCACGAAGCCGTCAACCAAGCATTCTGTACATCAAACTAAGTAACTTTACGCAAAAATATTGCTGGGAAACGACTTTTTTTTTGGGGCGAAAAATCAGAACTCAATGTAACTCAAAACTTTGTGCCGATGGATGAATTGAATAGTACGGGGGTTGTGGACGTGTTTAAAGTAAAAATCTTACATTAAAAACATGTAATAAAAAAAAAAATGTCAAAAAGTTGGAACTTTGACCCCCAATATCTCCGTAACTAGAAGGTTCCCAGGTATGGTGTAGAACAAAAAACCGGCCAAGTGCGAGTCGGACTCGCGCACGAATGGTTCCGTACCATTATTTAAAAAAACCGGCCAAGTGCGAGTCGGACTCGCGCACGAAGGGTTCCGTACCAATTATTATAAAAAAATCACGTTTGTTGTATGGGAGCCCCCCTTAAATATTAATTTTATTCTGTTTTTAGTATTTGTTGTTATAGCGGCAATAGAAATACATCATCTGTGAAAATTTCAACTGTCTAGCTGTCACGGTTCATGAGATACAGCCTGGTGACAGACAGACGGACAGACGGACAGACAGCCAAGTCTTAGTAATAGGGTTCCGTTTTTACCCTTTGGGTACGGAACCCTAAAAATTAGACAAAACTGCAAAAAAATCACGTTTGTTGTATGGGAGCCCCCCTTAAATATTGATTTAATTCTGTTTTTAGTATTTGTTGTTATAGCGGCAACAGAAATACATCATCTGTGAAAATTTCAACTGTCTAGCTGTCACGGTTCATGAGATACAGCCTGGTGACAGACAGACGGACAGACGGACAGACAGACGGACAGACAGCGAAGTCTTAGTAATAGGGTTCCATTTTTACCCTTTGGGTACGGAACCCTAAAAAATGATCGCAATGACGGGGAGAACAAGTGCCTTTCGGCTTCGTTAAGAGGTGTTTTACACCCTTTATAATACAAGGTCTCCGCATCGGACTGTGGACGGCCAGACTTTGACAGTTACTGTATTAAAATAATGATTGCCTCATTGGTCCTGTTGTCGCAAGCGCGACTCCTGAGCTTGAGGTCCTGCGTTCGATTCCCGTTTCGGGCAAAGTGTTGTTGGGTTTCTCCATCAGGAATTTCTCAGTAGCAGCCACGGAGTCTGGATTTGTGCCTGGTTAACGGCAATAGGCTCACCCCATATGATGAATATATTCATCATCATCATTTGAGCCGTAAGCCGTCCACTGCTGGACATAGGCCTCCCCCAAAAGGGAGGCTTTGCCATAATCGCCACGCTTGGCAGGCGAGTTGGCAGTCACAGTACGGTTGTTACAAAAGCACAAAGAGCGCTGCTGCCCACTCTCTGGCAAGTTCCTATATTACATAGGACTTTAGCGGCGAATTAGCCGTGTGGTATCCGGCAGAGTAGAATAGAACCAACCCATTACACTCACGGGTGTCGTATAAGGTAACTAATGTCTGAGGCAGAACACCTTGTGCCTCCGTAGAGCAGAGAATGGGCAGCAGTGTTTTCTGTTAGTCTTTCATCACTGCGATCTCCAATCCGCCTGCCAAGCGTGGAGATTACGGTAAATTCCTCCCGTCATGGGAGAGGCTTATGTCCAGCAGTGGACGTTATGGGCTGTTGTGGTTAACGGCAAAATGTGGGTGTAGGTATATTAGGTACACCTCTGCCCAACCCTTCAGGGATTACATGCGTGATGTTACGTATTAAAATTTATGTCGAAGTCCGGTGTGTATAATATATTTTTCAATACACTTACTCAAAAACTGGTCCTTATCGCACTACGATTAGGTACAACATGCAATGTATTTCACACGCGTGCGATTTTTTCCACTTTCCCGCACGTGTGCGGGAATGTAAATTACCACAGATAACTATACCTATAATTAGTCCAAATTGTTTCAATGCAAATTAAAAAAAAACATTGACCTCAGACTATAGAGTCTGAGGTGAATGTTTTTTTTTTTTTTTTTAATTTTTGCAAAGCTCTACGCGTCTGTACGGCATAAATATTTTTTGAATATTCAAATTGTGTTTATAAATAGAATATCATAGATAACATGATTATTTAAAACTAATAGTTACTTTTATACACAAATAAACATTTATTTGTGTTCTGAATTCAAAAAAATATAAAATAAATCTATTTTTTATATTAGGCTGTTTAGCGGCTTCATACCATTGCCTCTCTTTCAACCTGGCGAGACCAAAGCGCGAAAAAAAAAAAATTTAAATCATAGTTTCATAGTTCGTGACAAAAATATTATTCGTTATTTTATTTTATTTCTTCAAAAGTGTATTGAAAAACGTCGTTTGATACACGTGGACATTTGTTATTGCAATTCTCGGCTCAAAAACACCCTCGCCTACGGCTCGTGTGTTATAATTCCGCCTCGATTGCAATAACAAACTTTCTCCACTTGTATCAAAATGTACTATTTCAATACACTTCCTCGAAAACTGGTCCTTAACGCACTACGATTAGGTACAACATGCAATGTATTTCACACACGTGCGATTTTTTCCACTTTCCCCGCACGTGTGCGGGAATGAAAATTGCCACAGATAACTATACCTATACTTAGTCCAAATTGGTTCAATGCCTATAGTCTGAGGTGAATGTTTTTTTTTTAATTTCGGCAAAGCACTACGCGTCTTTACGGCATAAATATTTTTTGAATATTCAAATTGTGTTTATAAATAGAATAGGTATCATAGATAAACATGATTATTAAAAACTAATAGTTAATTTTATACACAAATTAACATTTATTTGTGTTCTTAATTCAAAAATATAAAATAAATCTATTTTCTATATTAGGCTGTTTAACGGCTTCATACCTTTGCCTCTCCTTCAACCTGGCGAAACCAAAGCGCGATAAAAAAAAAAAAATGAAAATCATAGTTTCATAGTTCGTGACAAAAATATTTTTCGTTATTTTATTTTATTTCTTTAAAAGTATATTGAAAAACGTCGTTTGATACACGTGGACATTTGTTATTGCAATTCTCGGCTCAAAAACACCCTCGCCTACGGCTCGTGTGTTATAATTCCGCCTCGAATGCAATAACAAACTTTCTCCACTTGTATCAAAATGTACTATTTCAACACACTTGCTCACAAAATGGCTCTAATTTCACCGCAATTAGGCACTTATTGACATCACCTGTAATCAAACTGTGACTTTTTCATTGCTATTATTCACAAGTGAGTTATAGGGTTTTTTTTATTTATTTTATTGGTTGAGTTGCTTTGCTCTTAGAAAAGTTTCAATAAAATTATTTTTTAAATTATTTTCTTCACAAGTGTGTCGAAAAACGTCGTATGATACACGTATGTATTGATGTTTACCGTCCTCGACTCTCTTAAGACCCTCACCTAACGTCTCGGGTCTCAATGGCGCCTCAGCTGTAATCACCAACATTACACACTTGTACCATAATGTACTATTAATCCATTCGTCTTCCATCTGAATAAATCTGTTTACTAAACAATACAGAAATACCTAACCACAAATAAAGACCTACGGCCCCATTTTGCGGGTAGAAGTGACATAATAAATAACCATTAGGGCTGTAATCCACGACAGGTTAGGAAAAGTTGAACTGTCATACTCCTAAACTTTTCCGACGAAAATATTAGGTCCCTTGTGATGAACGAGTGGTTGCCGGGCCTTAGTTTCAATCCATTATACTTATTTAGAATAACTATGTTGAAAACGACAAACTTAAATTACCTAGGCCGATATTTATGACCGATACTTAGCAAGGCCTTTGGCTAAGCATTATTCTCGTCACTGTCATAGAGCCGGAAACATGAGACTAAAAATTTGGTGGCTTTAGGTTCTGATTCTGAAATCAAAATTAAATGGAATCAATGATTGATGGACAGTGCTTGCGTGTGGCTTCTCTGACTGAAAAGAGGCTTATTATCTACATTTTGACATTACAGGGTGATTGGTCAAAAGTGGGCAATATTCTAAGGGAGTAAAGTTGGTACCTAGGTACTCATAAATTTGAGCAAAATTGCTCATATTTATGCTCATACTATGGGACCAACGATCAAATACCTACGATAAAAAAACTGTGTTACTTATCCAAAATTTTATATTGATACCAAATAACATTCTAAAGAACACTGAGAACTGTGTGTGTTGTGTGTGGTGTCTGTGTGTGGATGGTGTGAGTGGTGTGTGTTATGGTGTGGTGTGGTGTGTGTGTGTGTGTGTTTGTGGAAGCTTGTAAATGGATGTCATCCATGATGGTGGCTTATAAGCCTAAATACAATCAAATAAAATAACACTACATAACATTTATGTCTAAGGGCCAAGTTCACCGAAAAGATAACAGTCTGATTATCTACAAACAGCTGTTTAAAACACATTTTTGAACATGAAAATGTGTTTTAAACAGCTGTTTTTAGATAATCAGACTTTTAACAGCTGTTTTTTTCAGACTGTTATCTTTTCGGTGAACTTGGAAATAAGAAAACCAACACCACGCCATTTCAGTTTATTTATTAACTGTCCTTGTTATTCTGTTATAGGTAAGTGAAGTACAGATAATAATCTCTCGTTGCTCAGGGCGGTAAGGGGTCTCCATCATCAATTACCCTTGCCGACTTAATCTATTTATTTACTGTCAATTTACAGGAACCCTACTTTCTCATTTTATATCTCCGTGCTTTGATTAACTGCTAAAATGAACAGGTGAATAATGCAAGAAAATGGCGTCGATTTGTTAGAAGTTTTCGACAATCTTTAATTACGTATTCGAAAAGTATGTCTTAAGATGGCGAAGGAATGTCAACTGAGATAAAGCGGCTGAATCTGGAAGTTCGTTTAAAAACCGATTGTTTTATATTAGAGGATTATTAACTTTAATTGGTTTCCGACCGTGGGTTGAGATGACATTCACTGTAAGCTTCCTCGAACTGTATAATTCACGGGCCTATCTTTAATTAAAATTAAAATAATAAAGTTACAAAGTCGGCAAAGTTTTAAGTAGATATTTTTTACATAAAGCCCAGAATTTTCGCATAAATACCTTTAATTAGTCTGTCATTAATTTAAAGAGATTCTATGAGAGAACGAAGGAGGGGTCCACAACTCTGTAGTCGAAGCAAACTGATTGCTTCGCATAATTGATGGAGCTCAAACAAGATTATGTGTACAGTAGGTACAATATATAACAATAATATTATTACATTTAATGAAGCATTCTGTGTACACTGGAATAAAATGTATTCAATATTTGCATGCAATATAATGATAAAGTCTGTTCAGCGTTCCAAGAAAAATACAATGAAATAAATATGGGGCTGGTCGAAAGCTTATTCGAAAGAACGAGTTAATCTTTTTTGGGAATAATAGAGTTGCTATTGAACAGTTTTTAATTATCTTTTGACTGCAGTTATAATATTATAGGATTCCTTAAAGAACGACCTTCGCCGAGCTGGTTAATGGATGAAAATTATTTTAAGGTCAACTCGGCGAAGACCGTCTGGCGGGTAAGACCGTACAATAAGCAATACAACAAAGTCTGAATAACCACAGCAATGACAACCCGAACTACAAAAACTTTAAACTGTTTTAGTTTCAATAAATTGACATAGATGGCGCTATTTACAACACAAAGTGAAAAAATGACGTCCAAAATTTTGTCGGATTAACAACTTGTAACACGACCAGCACCACGCTGGAATAAAAAATGTTTTAAGTGGTATTTCGTGATTTAAAACAGGATCTGTTTGGGTAAGTTCATTTATGATCAATATCTTTACCTAATTATAATATTAGAATGTATTAAAGCATATTATTTACGAAATTACATCTAGTGGCAAAAACCTAACCTCAAATTGGAATAGTGGAGAAGTCCGTCTAGTACTTGGAGGGAAACATCGGCATAATTATGCCGATCTTCGCCGTTTTCAGATGTCACAAACCTTTTACGCTTAAGCTAATTTTATGACTGATTCGTATTTTTCAGCTTCCAGCGTAATGAGTAACCATGAGTTCTACTCTTAAAATCGATATTCGTGTTATCGGTTGTGTCGTATCCTAGTTACATGTTTCCAACGAACGTTTAGGTACTTACGTGAACGTTTTTTGAACGAACAATCTATAATATAAAAAATCAATTGCTGTTCGTTAGTCTCGCTAAAACTCGAGAACGGTTGGACCGATTTGGCTTATTTTGGTTTTGATTTATTTTTGGGAAGGTTTAAGAGGTCTTTTTTTTTAATTAAGTACCTATAATAGATTCTGAGGTGGTACGAAGTTTGCCGGGTCAGCTAGTACTTGGTAAAAACGACGATATCGATCAAACCCTACTCTTAGTTGCAAATTTCAGTGGCGAATATTCCATTTTTTGATTTTGTTGTTCAGGGTTTTTATATTTCCTCAGTTTTTTAAGACTGTATTAAAACAGTTAAGTATTATTATTTTTTCAGGTAATATATAAAAAAAAACACAAACATGGGAAAGTATCAAAGAAAAACAAATAGAGGGTCTTATTCGAAAGAAAAATTTAATGAAGCCGTGCGAGAGGTGGAATCTGGCAGATTGAGTGGATACAGTGCGTCTAAGAAATTTAAAATACCTCGCATGACCATTATGGACCATGTTAAAAAAAAAATCTTTCAATAAAAGCTGATTTAAGTACCAAAACAAAGTTTTTTATTTAAGTAATGAAACTGTTTTTAACCCTTGACTGGCGGTCTATGGGCGACTTACCCGACAAACGCTACTTTTTGAAATTGATGCCGATTGAAGCCTTTAATTTGATAAACGACAGCACACATTGAAATGCCTTTGAAACACACACACGTACACAATGTCTTTCTTCGAGTAAATCGACTATTTATAGGTATTTTTCTCATTAGACGGTCTTTTCCGACGTGGTAGTAAATTCCGTCTACTTAACCGTTTTTTCGAAATTTGAATGTATTTAATTAATCGATAAGCTTAAAGCAATATTGACAATATTTTTTCATAGTCCTCTAAATGTTTAATCACCTCATTGCATAAAACTTGCCAAAAATATAATAGAAATGGCAAAAAAAATCTAATGAATTGAATTTTTAATGAACTATCTTCGCCGAGTTGACATATCAAATTAAATTATGTCAAAAAATATATTGCAAATGGGTTGACTAAAAAATTTCAGTCAAGAATACATTTTTTTTTTTCAACATTTCACTGGTTTGGCTAATAGACAAATTCCATACCAATCGAAAGTGTGAAATCTGTAGAATATGCAAACGTTAGATTAATCTAATATTTGCATATTCTAAAGCCTATAGAATATGCGTTTGCGTATATTCTATGGTCTCCATACTTTCAATTGGTATGGAATTTGTCTATCAACCAAACCATAGAAATGTTAAAAAAAATATATAATTTTTAAATTGCTAATTAATCATATTTTGGACTGAAATGTTTAGTCAACCCATTAGCAATATATTTATTGACATAATATTTAATTTGATATAAAATACTTTTCATCCATTAAGCAGCTCGGTGAAGGTCGTTCTGTAAGGGATCTTAGACTATACGTTCAGTCGGAAGTGAAACATTTTTCGATAAGAGTAACGAAAGGGTCGGAACGGAACTCCTTTGTTGTCACAACCCTACGCATGGCCACCGTCTGTCCATCTGTCCGGCTTTTGAAACGCGACACAAATAATATTTGATATGTAATGTTACTTATTATGTGGATACATAACAAACCCATATTATTATTTAGATCATGGGTTCGATAAAGGTCAGGAAAAAAACGGGCAAGTGCGAGTCGGACTCGCCCATGAAGGGTTCCGTAGCAGCAAGTAACATAATATAAAAGTTCTTGTAGTTTGATTTAACTTTGATTGATGTTTATGACGTATTAAAAAAAACTACTTACTAGATCTCGTTCAAACCAATTTTCGGTGGAAGTTTACATGGTAAGGTACATCATATATGTTTTTTAGTTTTATCATTCTCTTATTTTAGAAGTTTCAGAGGGGGGTACACATTTTACCACTTTGGAAGTGTCTCTCGCGCAAACTATTCAGTTTAGAAAAAAAAAATGTATTAGAAACCTCAATATCATTTTTAAAGACCTTTCCATAGATACCCCACACGTACGGGTTTGATGAAAATTTTTGAGTTTCAGTTCTAAGTATGGGGAACCCCTAAAATTTATTGTTTTTTTTTCTATTTTTATGTGAAAATCTTAATGCGGTTTACAGAATACATCTACTTACAAAGTTTCAATAGCATAGTTCTTATAGTTTAAGAAAAAAGTGGCTGTGACATACGGACGGACAGACAGACAGACATGACGAATCCATAAAGGTTCTGTTTTTTGCCATTTGGCTACGGAACCCTAAAAAGGGAATATTGGGTGGGTAATCTGCTTGGGGAGGTTTTGAATAGTGTTTAATCTCAGTATACGTATAGATGAACAGCTGAACTTGATTAGTTTCGACCCCAGTATTATTAAAAATCAGTTTTGTTAATCAGTTTGTTGTATTGTTGTTGTTGTTTATCAGTGTTGTTGTTGTTTATCAGTGTTGTTGTTGTTGTTGTTATCAGTATTGTTTGTTGTTGTTGTTAGTCAGTATTGTTTTATATATAATATCATAATGCAACTGCTATGGGTGAACTGTATGTGATTACGTGCAATGCCTGAAATAAAATGATTTATTATTATTAAGATTTTTTATTTTTTTTCGTGTGACATCTACCAATCCGCACTGGGCCCGCGTGGTGGATTGTAGCCCATTCCCTCTCATTGAGAGGAGGCCTGTGTCCCAGCAGTGGGAACAATAATAGGCTGATGATGATGATGATGATGATTATTATTATTATTAAAAAAGCAGTAAGTAGGTTTCTGCTAATTTATAAACATAGTAGGATTTCGCCCACGATTTCATCCGCAATAATTGTGATAGTTCGGCTAATATGCATGATGAAATATAATTTATAGCCTATGGACCCACGAATAATGTAGCTAATCAGTGACATTTTGAAATTAGGTAAGTACAACATACAAAAAGTTACAAACAAACTTTACCTCTTTTTAAATACTTACGTAATATTAGTATAGATATCGTGGCCATATCGTAGAATTGCTCACTTCATGAAATGCTCGAGAATTTCATGAAATGGTCGCATTTCATGATGTGGGCAACTTCATTTGACCAGATCATTAAATCGTCAACATTTCATGATTTTGTCATCCACATTTGGCCGGATCGTATCTATAAATAAGGTGGCCGGATCGTATAAATAGAAAGAAAGAAATAAAAAGCATTTATTAGCCCGCACAGGACAAAACACACAAATAGGTAGGGCAAATAGGGCGGTGGGACTTGGGGCACCTTGACGTTAGGTTAGTTAGGTTCCTTTAAACCCCGCAGACAGAAATAGGAGCCCCGCCATCGGGGCTCCATCGACTACGCTTTTTAGGCGAATATAAAGTGATTTGAGGTTAGGTTACAGCGTCTCTACCGGCAATTAAGTAATGTAGGTAACTAAAGTTCGGCCGCTGAGAGAATGCGTTCCTGACAGGTCACGAGTTTTAGTATTATTGGTGATGGTAGATAACTTATTGCTTATATGACTTACCTATTATTACCCTTTTTGCCCTTTTAACAAATAATATTATTAAAAACGAAATCATTAAATCAATTATCAATAACTGTTATAATTTCGCGCTAAATTTTTGTACCAACTGACAGATGTCAGGAACGCATTCTCTCAGCGGCCAAACTTTACGATATGATCAAATAATCACCATTACACGAAGAAGCCCCGCGCGTTAGTTGCTCATATCGAGAAACGATTTCTTATAATTGATCTGCCCAAACCACATCATGATGTGGCCAACATACAGTGAAACATTTTTATGAAATGCGACCATTTCATGAAATTGTCGATCATTTCATGAAGTGAGCAAATCTACGATATGGCCACGACATAGATACAAATCTCTATAAATAATCGTCTTTTTGTTTTTATTCCCTGTTAGGCCCTGTTCACTGTGTCGTGACGACAGTTAATCGTGTAGTTTTAAGTGTCGTGGCTTGTGTATTTAAATGGAGGTGTTCACATAAAGGACGACGCTTTACTTATTATCGTCTGTCGTCCACGACTTTTGCCACCTAAAAACCAACGATAAATCAATCGTCACGACATGGTGGGAAGGGGCCTTACAGTAGAAATATATTGTAAGTATGTACTATCCAGGACACTCCCGCCTGACCACCACTAAGCTCATTTTTGCTTGCACTCGCAACATAAAACCGCTCTCTAGCCCCGCCTCGTTGACTTTGTGTAGAAAAAATGAATGAAAAGATACCGAATCGGCCGAGCGCATTGACGACGCACGCCAAACGTAAGTTATTGTTATTTTGCGCGCCAAAGTTGACGCTTTCCTAATAGGCCCAAACTTTAAGGGGGCGTGGCTCGGCGTCTCCGCATGATTTAAGCAAAAAAAAAATTAAAATGGTCAGGCGGAAAAGACCCCGATAGTACATCCATCCGCGATGACATAATCTTCGCAAATTGGTTTCGTCTTTGAATCTATTCATGACATGAAGTGACATCACACAGTGATTCTAAATAAGTAAATAACCGTCTATTTCTGAGTCAATTACCGAAACATTTGACTCACAAAACTCTCAAGTAATTTCTTCAAAGAAATCGTCTATACAAAACAGAACCAATTTCCTAATACCTAGCAATAAATGATTGATTCACGTAAGGGCCTAAACGGTTCAATTAGGAGTTTTAGAAAAGCCCTTCACGAACATACCTTCCTAATTGGTCCTGAAACTTTCTGAATAGCTCAACAAATTACTGACACAATTATTTACTAAACAAAACATATATAAATCAAGGAAAGGAACTAACCCTTATGTGCTGAATCAACGGAAATTGGAAGTAAGTTAGCAATAAAAAAAGTACTTAGCTGATTAAGTATTATTTCTTTGTAAGTTAATATGGTATGGTATGGAATGTTCTGTTAGTTTGAATAAGAAGTTGTACCTAATGCCTAGTAGTTTTATTTAAGTTTGTATTCTGCTCAACTCTGCAATATTTTTGTTAAATTATTGCAAAATTAAGTTTTTCGGAAACTGGAAATAATCATTTTACCGATTTATGTTGTTAACCTTTGTAATGATATGATTATTTAATCTATTTTTTTGCTTCCAGATATCTTCGAAAAGAACACAACATCGGCAAAGCAGCCTTATTAGTATTACCATGTGAGTATAAGAAAACTTCTGAATGTTTTTCGTAAATATTAGATATGTTCCTAGCTGGTATAAACTGAAAGGCAGGTAATTGGCATAAACATCCTTATTATCGACTGCCTACGGCTATAATATCCCTTAGATACTTGTATCGCTTTTAGAAAAATAAACATCCCACACAAAAACGATCAAATTGATAAAAATATATCCCTACTTATTTGTAGATAACAAGTCGTTCTCCTGATCTAAAATCAATTATACTTTTCAACGAAACCCTTTAACCGTAGGATAATACTTAGTCAAACATAACAGTGATGGCTCGTTTGTCGTATTTTTATTCGAATTTTATCACGAACTGAACACGATATTCGAATAAATTTGCATAAAACGAATGGACATGCGAATAATCCCCCCATCTATGCCTCTTTATGCGATGTAACGGGTCTCTAGAAACAATTCAAAGGATGAATATTGGTGAATTTTGAATGAAATACAACTCTGTCTCATCATATGTCACACAGAAATATTAATGTAACCCGCAACTAGGATTAAAACGGTCCGAAGCGAAGCGGTATTTCACTCGCAGGGCAAAATGTTACTCGTAAACTTTTCAATGTCAACTAACGTGCAAATAACTCGGCCGGTGGTGGCGTCGGTTAAGGGTTACGTTTTCTCAACATGCGTTTTATTGACTGTTTGTTTTCGATGTTACCAATAGTAAAGCTTCTTTTCCACATTTTAGCTAAGCTAGCTATGTGATTGGTTAGTTTATGCACATCTCTAGCTACACATCCTCGCACTCTAGTGGAATCGCAGCCTCTTTTTTTTTCGGTTGGGAAATCATCAAATGACTCCTCCCGCTCTGGGCGGAGCAGGAGGGAGTGTCAGACTTTTACTAACTAAAACCCATCCATGTTCCTTCATCGCCCTTTGTGTTCCGGGGCCACGGTATCTCTTTCGAACAGTCCCGCGACCCCGGCAGGCATTGGTCCTTGCGGACCCTTTCCTTTTGCTGACATCTCTTTGAGGCGCGCGTGGTACACTCCTGCCCGCTTAGCATGACCACCGTAGACACGAAAGAGAATCGACAAATCTTTTGTTCATCTGTCATTGAATCGACAAAATGACAGATGAACAAAAGATTTGTCGATTCTCTTTCGTTTCTACGGTTGTCATGCTACGCGGTTACCGAAAGCTTACTGATCGTGTTTCGTTATTTGATCGAAAAAACATCAACAAATCAGTTTGTTGGCTCCATTGGTTCCTAAAAGCCTGATTTGAAGCCTGGTCAGCCACCTGACAACACAAATCAGGCTTCTAGGAACCACTGAATCTGCGAGTGATTCTAAGAAAAAGACAAACAAAAAGTTCTCAAACATCCCTAAAACCTCACTAAACAATTTACCATCCTGTTCTAAACTCTCATCCACGTTCTCATACACAAAAACTACTTACTTATTAGCTATCCTATCCTCCAATAATTATTACCTCAACTACGTAGGTATACATAAACATAGCTGGAGGATACCTACCTAATCACAAGACAAATGACAATGGAGCCCACTTAAGCTGATCCGTCCACGCGAGATTTGATCCGTCCACGCGAGATTATCCTCTCAGCTGTTGTTGTTATGTACGCACTTGTACTGGATAATCCTTATCATTATGTGGATGAAGACCTTATTTCTGGCATTGTATGATGGTAGATTAGTTGAGGGCTAATTGTTTTGTTTTTTAGGTCCAGTTGTTTTGTTTTTAGGTCTACCTAACACAATGGGTGCAATTGAGTTTTCAAAAACAGAACAACTGTTTTTTTGAAAACTAAGCGTGTAAGTAGGTAGGTATACATGCGCAAAAAATTTGCAATGTCACGTAGCTACTTACGTACTCATTTTGTGTGTTTTTGTGTTTTTCGTTCGTTACTCACGTAGCACTTGGCCCATCACCGACAATGCCAACCAGTGCAACCTTTGCCTCCAGACGTAGGTAGTGCTTTCTAGGGAGTGAAGTGTGAACCATGAAAACTAGACACCACAATTCTTGCAACAAATCAGAGATTGTAGGCAAGCAGTACCTATCTTTAATTTTTCCTACAGACTTAAGTATTTATGTATATTTGACGGCTAATAGCCGAAGTGCGGCTACACCTAGTTTTAGCCGGCTAGAACTAGGTGCAGCCGGCCATATGCGGTTAAACCTAGGTGTATCATCTTATCTTCGGTTAGAACTAGGTTTAGCCTTTATCATAGCGGCTAGAACTAGGTGCAGCCACACAATGGTGGTTAAACTTAGGTGTGTCTTATTTATCATCGGCCAGAACTAGGTTTTTAGTTCAGTTAAGCATAATTATTGGTTTTGTTTTGAAAGAAAGAAAGAAAGAAAAAACATTTATTAGCCCGCACAGGACAAAACACACAAATTAAAATGGTTAATTAACAGTACAACTAATAAAAAAAATTAAACAAAGAGAAAAATAAAACATGAAATGAAATTGGTCCTGTACTAAGCCAAAAGGCCCTATCTCAGCATGATGCTGTAACATTTAAAAAAAACGTCACAGCGCTGGTATTTTTATAGGGCCCAGAGTGATGCCACGGTCAGACACGGAAAAATTTGCTTGAAAATTTGTTTTGAGATTCTTATCTTGCGTTTCCCGATTGATTCGATTTCGTATTACCCCCGCAGATGCATCCGAGTCGAGGGAGAACCGGTCGAACGGGCCCCGCGATCAGGGCTCCTACTTCTGAATGGCTTATAAAAAAATAACCACGAAGGGTATGGCGGGGTCTATTCGCTCGCTTCGCTCGCTCATTCGACCCCGCCATACCCTTCTAACCTAATCTATCTGTGTCGGGGTGCCCCAAGTCGGTCTAGGCAAAACTAGTTTGTCATCAACCACCTCATTACTGAACTGAAATCCTAGTTCCAGGCGATGATAAATAGGATACACCTAAGTTTAACCACCGGTGTGTGGCTGCACCTAGTTCTAGCCGCTATGATGAAGGCTAAACCTAGTTCTAACCGAAGATAAGAGCATACACCTAGGTTTAACCACATGTGGCCGGCTACACCTAGTTTTAGCCGGCTAAAACTAGGTGTAGCCGCACTTCGGATATTAGCCGTAACATATACAGCAATTGAAAAATTTTTTACCGAAATACTCTACGTATTCACTCTGAAAAATCTCTACATTCTGTTCCCATAAAAACGTCAACCTTTCCAATACAAAAAAACATCGAAAAACAAACTCGAAATATCCAGGAATATACAACCCCGAAATCATCATTAAAATTAAACGCCGGGCTGGGAGGACGATTCGGTTCGTCGGCTTTCGGCCCTCGGCCCTCGGCTTTCGGCGTCAGAACGGTGTCATGTGAGAATATCGTTGTAAATAAATTGTTGGATGCCGCGGTGACCGTTGTCAGGAGATTACGTGCCCCTGTGAAGTGTGATCCATTACTTTCATATTTCAAAATGTACCACGACCAGTTGCCTTGCGTACTAGGTAGGTACCTACTTGTATAATGGGATTATGGCATTAGTACCTGCAGTGCGTGTTCAAGTGTCCCATACAAACTATCATTACTTATTCTAATTGTATGGGACAGCAGATTTTTTTATTCGCCATTGCTATTTTGGCCCATGGAGAAAGTTGTTCAGTTTACCGGTCTGTTTCACACAATATTTGAATGACCACACTCTTCCGATACCATACTATAGCTGGGAAGGAGGACCTCAGTGACGTAGCTATGGGGGGGCGGTGGGGGCCACGGCGCCAGGCAGCATACGAAAGGGCGGCAGGAAGCGTCAATTTATTAATTTGGAAAAAGTAAAAAAAAAAAAAACGAAGTCGCGTGCGCAATGTCATGCCATTCTTACCATAGAAAACGATATAAATGTTGATATACAGGGTGATTGGTAATTTGGTGCAGGCCTTCAAATGGGTGATACCCATTATTTGCTACAACGTTGACCCCGATAACTCGGGATCCAAACTGGGTGGTTTTTGAGAAATCTAAATTTTAAAGTTATTTTGAAATTTTATCACCTCTCCACCATAAAGTACTGATTGTGTAAAATCAAAGCCATTCAGGATGTTAAACTGATACTTTTCTGATAGCAGATCCAGCAATCTGCAACAAGACAACGACAGACAACGTTCTTCGAAAAAAACTGTACTATCCAGTTTTATTAAAATACTAACTTCGTTACCGGACCAATCGTTGTTTTCAGGTTATTCACTTACTAAAAAAAAGTATACTGTGGCACCATTTTGGAAAACTAATGAGCAAGGAACTCGGTTCTGCAATTTGCACGACAAGTATCATACATTTATTTTGAGAAACCTGCCTCGAAAAACAAGGGAAGTTTCAAGAAGTTTTCAGAACATGACCTTTAGGGCGCTTATTTTCCAAAGGCATATGTCTCTTTTGACAAAATATTGGTTTTCGAAGGATACATTCGTTCATGAGCTATCAGAAAAGAATGAGTTTAACAACCTGAACGGTGTAGATTTCTCATCAGCACTTTAAGTGAGACCCCAAGATATCGGGGTCAATAAAAAACAAGGGGCGGCGTATTTCCGGTCGGCCCCGAGCAGCGAAAACCCACGCTACGCCACTGGAGGACCTAAGAGCAACACTAAGCATAAGTCTAATTAGGAGTGGCTCTAATATCAGACCGTTTGCAAGCGAAGTGGTTACAAGATCTACTGTAATAATCTTTACCTATTAATAGTCTTCACTTGATCTTCTTATCAGGGAGCTAAGAAATGTGTAATAATTTATAAACCAACATAAATATTATTTAGTAACCAATATTTCGGATTTATTTATTTATACTCTTCACGATAATATAAACGAAATGAAGGTACTGTAAAACGAAGTATATAGAACTGTATCAGTATTTTGTAACGAGCGACAAGACTTTTCTTTTCTAGTTTAACAAGCCTTTTAAGGTGAACGCAGACCCGCAGTTGCCGCATTCGAATTCTTCTATGCAATCTCGCACACAGATACCTACATAAACACAGATTGCATAGAACTTCATACGAAGAAGGCTCGGCGCAAACGGGCCACCAAACACAGCCACCGGTAGCCAGCGACAAGCAGTTCACACGCTTTTTCATACATTTTGTTGAAACTCGCCGCACACGTGTGGCCGGTGGCGGCCACTCTCTACAGTTGCAGTGTCGGCGACTAGCGGTAGCGCGCGACAGTCACCGGTGGCTGTGGTTAGTGGCCCGTTTGCGCCGAGCCGAATTCGAATGTGGCGACCGCGGCGCGTCCGGTGCGGCCAGGTCTGCATTCACCTTTAAAAGTAAAAGCAGAAGTCACAGAACAGAACGTAAGGAAATCATAAACAATTTATAGAGTTGTGTAGGTAAGCATCTTTGGTGTGTGTGTGGCCAACGTCGGAACTTACGCCGCCATCTTATTTTTTCACAAATGTTTACCAACAAGGCGCTGTTCTTTGCCATCCTTTTCAATGTAATTTGAAGATCCTTACCTACACACTGTTATTTGTTTCGTCTCATAATACTTATGTTCGGTTCATGTTCGGTTGAATCCTGGCTATCCTGCGAAGTGCAACGAGAATTGCGAGCGACGAGACGAGGGCAGAAACGTAGGATAGGATACTGACCGTGTCTAGGTCAA
The DNA here is from genome assembly GCA_905147715.2 of Xestia xanthographa. Classification (NCBI taxonomy): domain Eukaryota; kingdom Metazoa; phylum Arthropoda; class Insecta; order Lepidoptera; family Noctuidae; genus Xestia; species Xestia xanthographa. The sequence goes on along the minus strand of LR990653.1, from coordinate 21,723,004 downwards.
AACCGTTAAAGTAGCATTAATTACATTGCACATTTTATTTAACACAGTTTTCATTTATTGCGATAGTACAAACTGAAACATTTAATTTGTACATTCTTCCCAAATTGCATTTTTTTTATTCATTTCGAAAACAAAAACAAATTCGTTCAGAATTCAAATGAAAATTGCACACTGGCAATTTTTTTCTAGTAGGTACCTACAATTTAGGTTATAAAAAAGATTTCTTTCCTAGGTTTTTAACGTTATTGCGCGCTTGGCCTGAAAGGTAGTAGGTAGGTACCTAATCAACGAATCGTTGTAGATAGCTAAGCTAGGTAATCGTAGTTCTGGGGAAAGAGTTAAATAACCTGGAATAAAACGTTAATTACGTGTCTGAGCTGAGCTGAGCCTTTTACTAGACTTCGAGAATTGACTTTATCTCGACTATTTTAATCATAGATCTTTTTGTTGCCAATAACAAAAACTGACTTCATTCTTCATCTGATTTAGCTTGTTAAATAAGTAGGCAGGTACCTACCCTGAGTACCTTTAATATTTTCTTTTTTCCTGGCCAAAAACTAAGGAACTCTCAACAACTTACAGCCAAGTAAAAAAATGTTTACCTACTTCAGTAAGTAGGGAAGTAATTTTACAAAGAAAAGACCTTTCATGACCTTAGGCGATTTTCAATTAAAAGCTTTTCAATTTTACTCTTTTATGTCTCACGGGAACTTGTGAGCGTTTCCCAGTTCTATAATCGAAGATTGTTTGTTCACTTAGATTCTTCTTAAAGTTTTATCCAAGGTTTCAAGAGTTAGTCAGGGACTTACTTTACTTGGAGCTTTTGTCAATCTTACAACGATGAGGAAAATTTCAGTTGTTTTATAATAATATAAAAATAGGTAGGTACCTACCAATCTAAGTATAGATCTACCATTTGATAATAATATGATATTGCCGACAATAATAAATTAGGCCTTTAAATGTCGACCAACCTTTGAACGCGAAAGGTCTTTGATGACTTGATGAGGGCCGTTATTTATTATCTAATTAAAACCCCTGAGTATTTAATCCACAGAGTACCTACATTATACTTATGGTCTACCTCTAAATCAATATTAAATAATTAAAACGTACAATCTCCACACCCATTGCTGTCCCGAACTAGTCTGAAGTTAGATCTATTTATGTGCAGTGTACCTCAGGAAATATCCCTTCGACCGACAATAAACGGGGAACGAATTTGCATGGGACAAAGCATTCAGCTTCAATATTGGCGTGCGGGGACCAACGGGCTTTTTTTGTTCAACTCTTCCCTATCAACCACTGTAGAATATTCAGTGTTTTTTAAATCTTGCAGCTATTTTAGGTGAGTGTTAGAGATGTGCCGATAGTTTATGTTTTTCGTCGCTGCAAATGCTATTGTTTACACACATCAAAAACAGTTTGTGATAAATGATAAATGATGTTTATTTTGCAAGTAGGTTTTTACAAACACTTTTACACGTCATTTTTTAAAACTAGATGGGGCCGGTGTTTCGTACCTGACTACTCTGAGAAGAAACAGCCGAAACAAACTCAGAGATCATAGTCTCTTTTAAAGTCCAGACATAATCTTGCTCAATTCACATGAGGACTATGCAGATTAGTGCCTGAGATGGTCTTTTGAAGAAAGAACCATACAGATTTGAGTGGACCTGTCCAGTCAGTGCAAGCATTTGTCAGTTAACGTGTAGCTCGACTTATAACTCAAGGAGCTCAACGAAACGACGAACAATACCAAAGAAAGGACATTTGGGTAGGTCGCTTATAGTACTCAAACTGCCAGACAGTTGTGGGAAAAAACAAACAAAAATTAAAAATGTGACCCACATGGTCCCCACATTCACAATAATCAAATAAAATTAATAACAAGTTCTTTCCAAATGAATGTAAGTAAAAAAAATCACAAAAATCATTAAGTGTCGCAATGATAGTAAAAAAAGGGTAAAAAAGTACTTAATAAAATAAGTATTCATGTCAAATCAGTAAATGTCACATAAAATAATAAAAAAAAATAAAAGTAATAAATAATGTGATCAGTAATCACTAGCTTATTATGCTGATATAATTTTATAAATTGAACTTTATCAAGAAAAATTCTTTGTTTTGTGTTTTCTTTGTTTTGGTTTACCGTTTATTGTTTTATATTCTAAATCTATATTTATAAAAGAAGAATCTAAAAAGAAGAAGAAATCATAATTTAATCTACCGTAAAAAATATTTCGATTTTTCAAAGTGATCGCAAACTTTTTTTGACGTGTGTAGGTACCAGGTATACCGGCGAGGAAATTGTTCATGAAATTATTAAAGCATCTACGTATGTCACCGTGCTAAAGATATCGAATGAATTTCGATGTATGATTTTATATTGATATAGTTTGTGACCCTTTAATTACCCTCGTTTGTGAAGTGTCTAGTAAGGATTTCTACTACATTTCTAAACTCATCATCTGCCTAGCCTTTTCCCAACTATGTTGGGGTCAAAATCAAAATCAAAATCAAAGCATTTATTTCAAGTAGGCCAGTTCCAGGCACTTTTGAATTGTCGAAACAAAAATGAAAATTAAATGTAGCTACAGTCACAGTCACAAGACATAAAAACTGTGAAAGTACTGTAGTTGCCCATTCCCTAGCGTAGATCTCTATGGAGAAGAACGGGCAAGAAACTCCATGGACACTCTTTTAAATCAAAATGTTGTTACAAAATCTTGGTTACATCATTCATGTTAAGATGGTATATTATGTGAGAACAATGTAGCAAGATGTGCACGTTAAAAGTGTCCATAGTAAAAACAAAAAATACAATTAATAAATAAACATTCAAATAAGCCATGGCAACTAAGAGATGACCAGTCGCAACTGACAGCGCCCGTTCACGAACATGACGCATGGATCAGCACCATTCAGCTCAACCATTTCGAAGGGAACTAAATGATCCAACACACGCGCCACCATCAGCGAGACATTAGAGTGAGCATGACATACTCTCAACCGCCAGGGCACATTCAAGTCAAGAAATAAAAATAAAAACGTAGGATTTCAGTGAATGATAGCTTTCTAGTACATAGTACTCACACAATATGGACTATGCGATTATATAATACTAGAGATTGATTCTATACAATTCAAAGATAGTTGTACAATCTTCAGCAGCTCCAACAATTCTATGTAATGCTATCAATTTATGCGCCCCTGTCCATGTGGAGCAGGACCAGCATTGAGCCACGCATTTTTATCAGCGATATAATCGCCCAACTTGTAATAAGCTTGCTTACATAGTGTGCGTTTGATACATGTTTTAAATTTCGTCTCATTCAGTTCAAGAATACTTTGTGGAATTTTATTATAGCATCTCAAACAGTACCCCATGAAAGATGAGTCTACTTTAGCGAGTCTGAAGCCTGGCTGAACGAGTTGGTCCCTATTTCTAGTACTGTAATTATGTCTATCACCTCTTTTACCAAAAAGGTGCAGATTTTTTCTGACGTACATTATGTTTTCGTAGATGTACTGACAATGTACCGTCATGATGCCAATATCCTTAAACAGTTCCCTTAGAGAATCGCGCCTACGAAGATTATATATGGCTCTGATGGCTCTTTTTTGCAGAATAAATATAGACTCAATATCTGCAGCCCGTCCCCATAGCAAAATGCCATAAGACATTATACTATGAAAGTAACTAAAATAGACCAGTCTAGCGGTATCTACATCAGTAAATTGACGAATTTTTCTAATAGCATATGCCGCTGAACTTAGCCGCGCCGCAAGGGATGTTAAATGAGAACCCCATTGTAGCCTTGAATCAAGCGTAATCCCCAGGAAAACCGTTTTATCTACGAATTCAAGTTTCTCTTTATTCAATATTATTTCACAATCACTACTTCTAACATTGGGTAAAGCAAATCTTATGCATTTAGTTTTTTTTTCATTTAATACTAAATTGTTTGCTGTGAACCAATTATGGACCTGAAGTAGGGCGTTATTCACGTCATCTAGATTTTGGGCCCGTCTATTTATCTTAAAAATTAGGGAAGTGTCATCAGCAAACAACACCATATTTTGAGGTTGGTTTTTCAATAAATAGGGTAGATCATTTATATACACGAGAAAGAGGAAAGGACCCAATATTGAGCCTTGCGGAACCCCCATTACTACTTTTAAACCCTGTGAGTTAACACCATTTATTTGAACATGTTGTTGTCTATCACTCAAATATGATTTTACCAAACTAAGTGCAAGTTGACCTAATCCGTAATGCTCAAGTTTCAAAAGTAATGTGTCGTGATTTACGCAATCAAATGCTTTGGAAAGGTCACAAAATATTCCTATGGCATCTTGAGACTCTTCCCACGCAGTAAATATTTGCTTTAATAAGGTTACACCGGCGTCAGCCGTACAACGTCTCTTGGTGAAACCATACTGTTGATCGGTTAAAATTTTGTTGGTGTTAAAATGATTGAGCATTTGATTCAGCATTACTTTTTCAAACACCTTGCTAAAAACCGGCAACACGGATACAGGTCTATAATTATTAGTATCTTTACTGTCCCCGGATTTGAAAAGAGGTATGACTTTACTGTATTTCATTAGATCAGGGAAAACTCCTTGGTCTACACACAAATTAAAAATTAAAGCTAAGTATGGGGCTATAGTCTCAAGTATGGATGTACAAACTTTGATAGACATTCCCCATAGATCTTCGGTCAGTTTTATTTTTATTTGCCGGAAAGCTTTAATAACTATCATAGGGTTTATGTGTTTAAATTGAAATTCAACCGTGCAGCCAGATACATTCGCCTTTAATAAACCAATTGAGACTTCAGGTGAGGAATTAAGAGCCTCTGTAGTTTTTAATGGTATATCGGTAAAGAAATTTACAAATTCTTGAGCTACTTCCAGATTAGAGCTTTTAGGACCACATGCTGAATCTAATGTGTAGCTAGTGTTACGTATTTTATTCCTGTTAGTCTCATTATTTATGACCTTCCAAACTGTCTTTATTTTGTTTTCTGCTGTTTTGATCTTGTTGCTAATGTGCAGGGCTTTAGCAACCTTGCACGTATTTCTAAAAATTTTTGAATACTTAGCAACATACTTGTTAAAAGTTTCAGTGTTTATAAAAGGCTTAAGGCCATAAAGCTCAAATAGTCTTTCCCTACTTTTTCTGATACCTCTAGTTGCCCAATCACTGAATATGAATTTAGGGCTAATACTTTTTGTCTTCTTTTCAAAAGTTTTGTTGAATTCCGTGTGAACTATTGAAAAGAAACGATCATACAATTGATTTATATTAATATCGTCATGGCTCATAACACCTAACTTGTTCTGTAGGGAAATATTATACCTATTTAATTTGCTAGAAGTTATAGGTCTAAATTTTATCTGAACTTTTTGCAATGGTGTATTACATCTAAAAGTTACAGTTTGTCCGCTATGGTCAGACGGTAGACAATTTACTATGGCTTTATCTATGTAATCACAATCGCAGAAAACATTATCTATACAAGTAGCTGAAGATGGAGTGACTCTAGTAGGTTCTATAAAAGTGTTGGTCAAGTCAAATGACTTAAAAAGATTTAATAACCGACTGCTATTTGAATTTTCTTCTAAAATATTGATATTGAAATCACCACAAATAATTGTAGATTTATTACTGGCTTCCAATTTTGCTAGTACATCTTCCATTATTGATTCAAATAAGGGAAAGTTTTGATAGTTTGGGGGTCTGTACACACACACAATTACATGCTTATCTAGCTCAACACAGGACAGTTCGACGCAATGTTCAACCGAGAGACCTACTATATCATTACGTTGCTTATATTTAAAACATTTTTTTATTAATATTAGGGAACCTCCACGAAGCATAGTTTTACGATTAAAGCAGCTACCCACCATATAGTTCTCATAATTGATAAGCATTTGGTAATCCTTTAGCCAATGTTCAGTAAAACAAATAATGTCAAACTTACTATTTTCTAAAAACAATTCAATTTCTAATAATTTGGAAGAAATGCCTTGGATATTTTGGTGGAATAATTTTAAAGTGTTCTGCTGAGGCCCTTTTTTACTAACTAATTGAGTGCAAGAAGATACGTTGGTAGGATTAACAATATTGTTAATGGTACCTTCTGTTGTCTCACATTCTAGTTTAAATTAATATTTGGAGTGAGGCTGGAGACTCCCGTGCCATCCTCAGACAACAAGACCCTATCACTAATAGACCCTAATTGAGAATTCTCCACGGTGACACATGGATCCTCCTCAGTACAATGTTTGTAAACATTTATAGCACTAATGCTATATTCATTTAAAGTCACCTGTACATTAGTATTACTACTAATAGTCGCAGTATTAATAATAGAACTAAACTTAGACATACTATTTATGTCTGTGTGAATATTATAAGCTAATAGCCGAGCTATTTTGTGTCTACAACTAATAGGTAGATACACTTTACCCCGAGTCGATCTAAGTTTATCAACAAAAGTGTTTATATCAAGATATATGAGTTTGTCACAATAATGACCTGCTAAAAAATGTAAATGTTTATTTAACATGTGAATATAATTGTTTTTTCTGTTACATAAATTTTCAAAGTATGGGAAAGCACATAATATTATTTTATTACACTTTAACTTCAACAACTCTGAAACATAGTCAGTGATGTCTTCCTTTTTAATCTTTGAACTTTTACCAACACATATAGTAATGGTGGTACTAGGATCACAAACAGTCTTTGTTACTGATGCCATAATCTGTTTATATGTTGACCCTGGCATGCAATTGTTTTGGGTACAGTAACTCAAGTTATTACTAATTAATTTACCTAGCCCCCTACCTATACTGTCAGAGAACATAACTGAACGATTACAATCATGACTATTAGGAGAAACAAAATTATTAATCCCAGGCAGACTCTCATACAACTCAGACTGTACCACGTGTGAATAATCTAGTGTAATATTAGTTGTTTGTTGGTTCAATATGCTGTCCTGAGACAAATTTTCAACCTGGTATGGGTCCTCCATTATCTCAGGCTGGATAGTATCATGGTTGGTAACTGTCTGGCAACTACATTGACCCATTACCAACTCATTTGCTGCATAAATATGTTCCCTAATTTGGTTTTGAGAAATCTTATACCTACTAGAAAGGGAACTTAGTGAGTCGTGAAGTACCTGTATTTCAGACTGTAAATGCTGAGTATCAATTTCATAAGTCGGCTTCCAGTCAAACCGGATGCAGCTGAATACCAGTATTTTATATGGAACGACTGCCTATCTGACCTCCGTATCCCAATTCATACTGGGTAATATGATACCACTTTGGTAAGACTGGTTTTCACACTTTTTGGGCCACTGACTACCTGTAACGATTATCAAAGATGGACAAATGACAGCCGGGGCCGACAGCTACCCTTATGTCCCCAGCCGTGCCCGACCGGGCACGGTGCATTGTTATTTTAATTGTCTGTAATGGGACGGGCAACTTGTGGAACTAATGGCGCTAGCACCGCATGAACCTAACATAGTCATTGGTTGAAAATCTGTCAATGTCATTTTATATTTCAAAATAGTTTGATCTCATTGGTCACATTGGGTCTAAGCGATGGACACGCCATCTACAATCAGCTTTGACCAGCCAACCCCATTGCGGGTATCTAAGTGGTACCGTGCTTTCCGAGGCACGGAGGAAACTCGGTATGTAAGGGTGGTCACCCATCCACAGACCAACCTAGGCAAGTACGGCTTAACCTAAAGATCGAGCGGCTGTTATTATTTAGCCACGAGCGCCTAGCGTCTAAACTCTCATCTAAAAATCAGTGGGTGAAGATACCTACTTTACCTCTATCTTAACCAATTTTTGAAGGGGGAAAGTTTCAAGAAGTCCCTTCATTTGGGGATAAAGATAAAAAAAGGGACTGTGTTATTTTTAACTCCCTACAACCAACCCTAAAGGGAGTCTCACCTGAGCCTCCCCCCACCCCCCCGAGGCATCTCGTGACCATTAGGTACGCTACCGTTTTCCCTGATGTCATTGCTCGGTGGACGACAGAGGGCCCAGTCCAACCCCAAAGTCCCACCTGTCTTACAATGTAGACCCTATAGCCCCTATATCAAAAACGTGCGGCTTTGCAACATGCCACAAGGGCGCATGCTACAATAATTTAAAATGTTGTACATTGTGGCAATGATCATGCGGCATGGCAACACTTTGCGTCATGTGGCAAACTGTCGCAGCCAGTCGTAGCTTCTATCCAAACACAATGGATTTCATGCTACATTTTTGGTGCGTCATACAGTTTATGGGTTATGTTTTACGATGCTTTGGAAATTATCTAGGCACGATGTTGCCTTTATGTTGGTTATTAGTAGCGTACCACAAGATGACGCACGCCACAATATGTAACATGCTGCAATACCGCTCAGTGTTGCCCTGGTGTAAAGCAGCCTTTAGAAACTACTTCAACCTCCCAACATTTAGTACCTACTTTAAGTATTACCGACTACAAAAACAAAATATCGGCTTATTTATAAATCACTAGGTACATTCATCCATCAGCCAGGCCTGCTGGCATTTCAGCGTCTGCCAAGCAGAGTCAACGTTCGTAGTAACAATCTCAGGGTGAGACTATGTTTATCAGTGGACGGGTCGGTAACCACGAGAAAGAAAATAATATTGGGTAGTACTCCTTGGCAACGACTTCCACGCACAAATATTGCGACAGCCACTGCGGAAAAACAAATGAAAGCAGTTACTTGGAGCTTAAGTAAAGTCACCGCAATGCAACTTACAAGGTACGACGAACGACGATAAGTAGGTATTCGGTCAGATGGGTCGTCTTCACGCAAAACAATCAAGGGCACTCTTGATTTTTTCGCGTGTCGTTTGACGCAAGCAGAGCCTTCTCTAGCCCATGTAGCACCCGTGTACAAACATTACCCAAGCGCCCCCTAGTAAGTGCGCGGTCAAAATGTATGCAAAGCGGAGCTCTTTTTACGTTGGTCATTGAAAGTGCCGCGGCCGGTCAACGTGCGCGCCGAGTAGGGCTCCGTAGCGAGCGCCACTTGGTGGCCCTTAGGACCGCTGCACACGTGTGCAACGCACACCCTGCACTGCACACTAGGTAAAGACAGCCCTGGACACAAGTTGCATTCTTTGGAGTCGTGGTGGGCTACCATATCAGCACACTGCGTGGTGTCCAGCAATAAAAAAATCGGGCTCTAAAGTCACATAACCATTGTGACTATTCACCGCACAGCAAAGTAGACCAAGAATGCAAATACATATAATCAGACCGTGGATGATAACTACCTACTTATGTATGTGATGAATACGTCATCGTGAACACATCCTTATAAATCATAAATACCCTGTGTGACGTTTATGGTTTACCGTTATGCGGATTATGCATGTTGTCACAAACACAACTTTCTATACCTAGGTTTATATTTGCTCACGCCCTTGGCATTAGTCGTAAAGACCATGCTTTTTTGTTAAATATTTATTTTCATCAATTCAGAGCAAATACCTACTGCTGCTACCGAAACTTGAATTCTCTAGTCGATTGCTAGGCCGGGTTCTGACCCGTAGAGGCTATTGGGTTTTCTCTTCGAAAACTTACAATAATTGGTAAGTAGCAGCAAAGTTTGGAATTGTGCCAAATAAATGGCAAAAGGCTTGCCCTAATTACGTGGGTTAGGCAACAGTAGAGATCAGAGACATTACCTACCTAACTGTACCTACATCTTCAGAAAAAAGGTATAAAATCTTAAAAACGTGGTGATGTAGGAAACTTGCAAATTCGCACAGTAAAATAATGAAATATGGACACATTAATACTTGAACTAATATTTGAAACTGGCGCCAGGTCAAGTCCTACAACTTTATTTACAAACACCAACAACCTCTATATTTTTTTCGATAGTAGGTCGCCTGCCTGTACGGGGCACTACGGCACTAACGTTGACTGTTTTACCGACAAAAACGTCATCTGTCAAAATTCGTTCCTCTCTGCCACTAGGGGCGCTGTAGTCAGCTTTTCCCTCTATCCTATTTCTTTCTATCTCTATGCTCTATCCTCATTCCTCTATTGTTTATGACAATTACAAGCTTCACACCGACGCGTCACCGTCGAGTTTTATTTTAATTTTATAATTATACGTGACAAAGAAAATTGTGATAAGTGTGATTTTTATACACATCTTGGTGATAATATTAGTGTTAAGATTTGTTAAGTTATTGTTGGAACGTGGAAAACAAACGAGGTAAGAAAGTTCATGAAACTCGACTGTTGGGAGAATTGTTTGGGATTACTGGGATCGATAACCTGGTCGGCTAGCCATGAGGCGCGACGCTGAGGTTATGTCGCGAGCCGCGAACAGGTATCGAAGTTCAAGTAACGGTCCCTCCGTCCGGAGCGGGCCGCCTCGCGTTACAGCCGCAGAATCCGGTCGTACCTAGGACCAGTTAGTTCATAATAGCGACTAGATCCTCATTTGCCGTCCTCATTCCGTTACGCTTGCCATCGACCGTCATTGTAAATAAATATTCGGTAATCGGCTTCGCTTATTAAAAATCGCCGAGTGCCCTTAAACCCTGTACCTTTAGTTCGCTCGAGACCTATGGACGTTCCTTTTGAGATGTGCGCCTGTTTTCCAGCTTACCCTGCCTGCAGTGCGTGCCACGAGCCCCAGAGTCCCAGCCATTAGATTGAGTGGAGTGTCCCCTGTGCCCACACGTAGCCCTGTACGCAGCCAAAATTCCGCGAGACACGTCGGACACCTCCTCCAGCATGGATCTGGAGAAACCCCCTACTCTCCACGAGGAAGACTCCAAAGTTACCCTCACAATCAGACTGATTATGCAGGGGAAGGTAAGAGAATGAACACTTGATTTATTTTCAAAATTGGCACCATTTTCAAAATATTTTTCAAATTGTGAAAGTGTACACATTACCTTCTTCTAAATTCCACATAAAGTAATATGGTATTTTTACTAATGTAGTGTAAACAAAGTAGTTACCTATTTAATGTGCCTGTTTCCCAATATCAGTAAGGAATGTAGTAATTAGTTCCTGTAATTTAATTTTAGCAAGCATTAAACCCAATTAGTGCTATTTGTATTTAACAAAGCAGGTTTACATGTGGTAATTTTTATTGTAATCAGAATCCCTGATAAGACACTAAAAAAGTGAGTTTTTAAAGTCCTAAAGTCGACTTAGTTTATTCAATACATAAGTCTTTCCAACATTGATTGAAGCTACAAAACTTTTTGCAAGAAAGTCAGTAACAAGAATCCTTATCGTAGGGGCCTAATATGTCCCAAAATGTTTCTTTGCCAAAAATGTACACACTTAAAATACATCTGAAACAGATAAAGTCTACCCTAGTTAGTTGCTCATTGTTTTAATTTCAATGCCAGATACACAAAGATTTCATTTAATCATGCCTAGGTCAGACATTTTGTATTACCGTTTACATGTAACAGTTGTATTGTTTGATAGAGACTTTAAAATTTGTCAAATGAAACTAATAAAAAAGAGTAGGGTTATTATCAAAATATCAACATCTACACTTTTTAGGGTTCCGTACAAGGGTAAAAACGGAACCCTATTACTAAGACTTCGCTGTCTGTCCGTCTGTCTGTCCGTCTGTCCGTCTGTCTGTCACCAGGCTGTATCTCATGAACCGTGACAGCTAGACAGTTGAAATTCACAGATGATGTATTTCTGTTGCCGCTATAACAACAAATACTAAAAACAGAATAAAATTAATATTTAAGGGGGGCTCCCATACAACAAACGTGTTTTTTTTATAATAATTGGTACGGAACCCTTCGTGCGCGAGTCCGACTCGCACTTGGCCGGTTTTTATTACAGCTAGGCAAACAAAGCTATTCACAAGTAGTAGTTGACATCTATGAAAACAAATAAAAATATGGTACAATAAAAAGAAGCAAACTCAATGTTTGAAAAGCACAGTGATTAGTTAAGCCTCACACTGATCAAATAATGGGCTGTCCATCCATTGAATGAATCTATATGTTTGCAACAATGGCCAAGTATCATCCCGCTGTCTTTGAATATTTAACTATTCATCCTATTAAATGAGCAATATTTGTTTATTTTTCATCACAGTCTCGAAAACAGCTCTAACATTTTGATGAAAGTTGAAACAGAGGTTTACAGGAGTGAAAAATCAATCAAGCTAGCAGTGCAAGTACGTAGCATTCGATTCGATACGATTCGATAAATCTGACAGTTATTCTCGATAAAATGAGTTTTTAACCAATCGAAAAGTCGGATTTATCGAATCGTATCGATTCGATCGTTATCGATTGCTACGTACTTGCAGTGCAGGTCACATATCTGTGAAAATTCAATTCTACTCTTTTTCTCCCGAGCCTAGCAAGCAGAGCTCGGTTGCCTAGATACTATCATTAAAATGTCTGACTTCCTAGTATTTAGGGCAATTTATAATTAGATCTTGTTCATTATGATTGCTTATTAATTAACAGCAATGAGTAAAATACCAAGTCAAATTAATTTATTTTACTTTGGAATATTTTTTTTTGCAAGTTTGTATTGTCACCTGCATCTGACAACTAGAATTACATAGTTTCACTATACACATTTCAATAAACTTGAAACAATGTTGTTTGTACCTACAATACACCCCCTAACTATAAAGGTTACAATGTAATTGTCCACATTCAATTAGCTATGGACTTGTATTAAACATTCAGCAACAATTTACTTTAAAATAATTTATTGTTGTACCCATAATGTGAAAGAGTTGTATTTGTTTGAACATATGGTAATCTAATATTACTTTATTTCAATCTTGTTAGGGAACACACACTTGTAAGGCTGCCCAACGCAATATCCTGTTTGTTAACCATGTAGGCTTGCTTAACGACTAGGCTTTCATTTTATTATTTCTAACAAACCCTTATTACTGCTTCGGGTCAACCTAAGTACTCTACAAACATGTAAAAATAGTATCAAGTTGCATGTTTTTGACATAACAGTTTATTAGCATGATATAATTCACATCACATCGAGACTGTTTTATTTAAGCTCTCATTACTCAACAGCATCACTAATTTAGCACACCTAGATGTCGCTAGATTGCTCTGACATGTGAGATGTATTGATGTTAACATCTACCTATATCTACTTTTACATGTAGGTACTTTTAATTGGCTATAATCCAATACAAAGTACATTTGGCATCAGGCCAGCTATTGGCACTCGCCCTGTTCATCAAACTTCGATTTGTACCTTTTTCTAATTGGAGTAATGTTTGATATTTAATGTTGTCATTGTGTTTGCCCCTACTCGCTTCCTTAATCGTAGTCTGGGATCGGTATATTTTTGTTTCGTTGATTAGCTCCCGTATTGTTTGTGTAAACATTCCAATAAATTAGTTGCTTTAATGTTATGAGACACGTTTCACAATAGGTTTTTATTTATATTTTTTAAAGTAACATAGGAAGTCCCAAATACTTTCACGAATTCCAGGTTTCCGCGAGAGTAAACTACCAACTTTTTGTTTCACCGACTTCTCTTTTCACGCTACAATTCGTCAATGAACGTAAAAGTGAAACGAAATTCTCGGCATGTAATCAATTATTTACGACTAGCATAGTAAATAATTCATAGATTAATCTGCAGTGAAATTGGTCACTGTCAATCGTCACAGTAGTAGCTGGCTGCTTTCTTAGATTATGTTCGCTATTTGTGTCGTGTAAGTGGCGGCGTTGGGCAATAGCATTGTTCACATACTGTAGAAGTCATGATGCTCAGTTGCCAGCACCGATCTGATACAACAAGTCTCTAAAACCGTCTCAATGCAACCCCGATGCGTCTGCCTGTAGCAAAGAATCTCTATGCAGTGACTATTATTGGCGACCAGACAGGAAATCTTTTGTACTATAAATCTCAACGCGACTACATTAATTACAAGTGCGTGCGCCCGTTGCACAATACTTGCCAATGTAGCAATCCCTTTGGTTATTTTGGACGACATTTTTAATTAAATAGAATGTAACACTTGTTCTAAGTATAATATAGTTTCTGTTTATTTGCAGGAGGTTGGCAGTATTATTGGCAAAAAAGGAGAGATTGTCAAAAGGTTCAGAGAAGAGGTGAGTCTTTATATCGAAGTCATAACTGGTTAAAATCAAAACGTTTACGTAACTTTTTCAATTCAACAAAAAATAAAAAATAACACTTTTACTTTTAACAGAGCAATCTTGCAAAGAACCGCTCGGCTTATCAGCGAAATACGACGGTCGATTAATATTTATTATGTTTTGTTTTCAGTCTGGAGCTAAAATCAACATATCTGATGGATCGTGCCCAGAGCGTATTGTCACTGTTACTGGCAACACAAGTGCTATATTCAAAGCATTCACACTTATATGCAAAAAGTTCGAAGAGGTTTGTACGACTTACCTATCATACAATTTAAAATGTTGTTCACTAATATTGATTGATATGAAAATATTGTTATTATGAAGCAACTATTTTCGTATCTTGTATTGCCAAAAAGAGCGAATCCGATCGGTTGCCACGTGCATACCCCACCATAGAGTTGAAAAGTTGTTGAAAGCCGAAGTACGGTTACAATTAATCTAGCCGGCAGTACCTAGTACCGGTAATTTAGCGTTTAGCGGTAACACATACATTTCAACCGGTGCGTGCGCTAACATGCCACTCGCACGCATTTTATTTGGTCCGGCCCTTCTGCTTTAAAAATAAATGGATTCATCAGCACAACGAAGAAGAAAAAATTATGAGCCGTCACGGGACGCCTGGTAGATGTGAAATATAGAAATTATTTTGTACGAGTAATATGCTTAAAAGAACAGATTACGACGGGAACTAAATATGGCTTAATGAAAAAAACAAACGCTTATAGTAAAATTAAAACAAAATTACTCGAAGTCACGAGATTGTTACCCAGCGCTGTGCCCCGAGACCAGCTGGCTTGTTGTAAACCGTGGCGAATATGTAGATCTTATGCTGCTTCAACAGGTCGGTAATGTTCGGGATTGTTCGGGCCTTGTTGACAACTTGACAGGTTGGCGACGCGTCGCCACGCCATTTTTTGGTTTTACCCGCACCTATAGACACATCAAAAAGAAATAGTTCAGTAGCCTCATATAGTAGACCATCATTCTATGAGCCGTCACTTGTAACATTCCAGTGGTGCTCGCAGTTCAATGAGGGCGGCGGTGGCGGGTCTCGCGCTCCCATCACACTGCGCCTCATCGTGCCGGCCTCGCAGTGCGGCTCGCTCATCGGGAAGGGCGGCTCGAAGATCAAGGAGATCCGGGATGTCACCGGTGCTAACATTCAGGTAATTTGAGACATTATTTCTTTACCATCGGAGTATGACTAGTGAAGGAAGAGAGAATGCAGCTGTGTATGCACTCACACTAGTACACAATAATTATCTCTCTCACTGATAGCTACTCTCCGCTCAGATTGGCCAGAAGAATTGCTCAGCCTATGGAAAACAGTAAGGACTATTATTATTGTTTCGACCCACCTGCCAATATATGGAATATCCTCAACCGTTAAAAATACCGCTACCGGTAAAACCTTTTCTGTCTGACTGTACCTGGAAAAAGCACCAACAACCATTGTCGGAGGGCCGAAAGATACTGGTACCCTCATCTCCTTCCGTCACCTAACAACCTAGACTATACATACATCAAAAAAGTTTATGATCACTAGCATAGGCTGATATAATTTTTCAAATTGAACTTTATCAAGAAAAACTCTTTGTTGTCTGTTTTCTTTAAGTAGAAATACCCTATTTGAAATAAAAAAGTAAAACTAGTTTTTCATAATATTATCTACCGTAACAAAAAGATTGCGATTTTTCAAAGTGATCGTAAACTTTTATTAATGTGTGTATATAGAAAATTAATTGAATTCATCACGTAGGACGTATAGTTGGTGCCAGTTAAGATGAGAATAGGGGTCATTGCCCTTTCCCTAATATCTCTTCGTACGAACCAAAACATTGTACCTACATTTATCAAACTTCTTAACTTTGAAAACTAAAAATAAGCCTGTTCGCCTGTTGTGTTGTCTGGAATCGTCATCTATCGTGATCTTTAACATATTTTGTAATGAAAAACGATACATGGTTTATTTGTTTTGGTTCGTACGAAGAGATATTAGGGAAAGTGCAGTGACCGCTATTCTCATCTTTATTGGCACCAACTATAGAAGTAATCCGATAAGAGAGGTATTGGACCGGTCGATGTCGCAAAGCATAGGATGGCGAATTTTCACAAAAAAATGTCGACGGGCAATTCATAAAATAGATGATTAAAATAATAAGAGAACACAGTTTGATAATAATCTAAACTGGAATGTCGGCATCCCACACTGCATGGTACTACGGCAATAATCTAATAATAATTATTAATCTATGCCCTAATCCATTTTGCATTAATGAATGACAGCCACTTAAAATAAGACCTTAACCTTCCGCCGGAAACTAAAGCATTTAAATATATTGAGGGTAAACGTTTCTAAATAACAAGATTACAAGTTCATGACCATTAAAGCCTGAGGCCTGCGCGGGCGCAGGTCCGCCCACTTCCTCGGGCCACAAGTTTAGTACAACCGCATTCTTTATAGAGCAGTCATGAGCCTACACCGTTATACGAATTCGTGTGGGTTATCAGGTGTTAATACAGGGTGTAAACTACCTCATCACGAAGCCTAATGTACATCAAACTAAGTAACTTTACGCAAAAATTATTGCTGGGAAACGACTTTTTTTTTGGGGTCAAAAATTATGTTTTGTGGTTGAACTCAATGTAACGCACTCAAAACTTTGTGCTGATGGGTGGATTGAATAGTACGAGGGTCGTGGAGGTGTTTATAGTAAAATTTTTACATTAAAAACTTGTATTAAAAAAAAAACTTTTCATAAAGTTGGAACTTTGACTCCCAATATCGCCGTAACTAGAAGGTTCCCAGGTATGGTGTAGAACAAAAAAATGATCGCAATGACGGGGAGAACAAGTGCCTTTCGGCTTCGTTAAGAGGTGTTTTACACCCTTTATAATATGAAACATTCTGATAAATGACATCAATATCTTTGCTTCCAAAAAAATCCAGAACCTTCCAGATCTTGGTAGTCATGCCAGAAATGGCATGCAAAGTTACGATAGCATTCTCAATAAATAACGTAATAGAATAGAATGTATCTTTATTCAAGTATCCATGACTCAAAAGCTGTTAGTAAAACTTACGACTACTTCGGACACGATGAAAAATTTGCTGGTAAAAAACAATCGCCCCAAAACCTCATTATTGGCATAATTTCAACAACAAATTCAACAAACCAACATAATTTAGTTATAGTTGCCAGTTAAGATGAGAATAGCGGTCATTGCCCTTTCCCTAATATCTCTTCGTACGAACCAAAACAAATAAACCATGCATCGTTTTTCATTAGAAAAAATGTTGAAGATTACGATAGATGACGATTCAAGATTTGAACAGGCTTGTTTTTGGTTTTCAAAGTTTACAAGTTTAATAAATGTAGGTGGGTAATGACCGCTATTCTCATCTTAAGGGCCTATACTACCTCAAATGGCTTAGCATGATCCTCCGTTACGCCTAAAATACTGCAGCATTAAATTTGAAATAAATATATGGTAAAGTTGAGGATTAATGTTAGGTCTTATGTTTGGCGAAAACACGATTTCATAAAATTTTCTCGATAGAAAAAAATCCCAAAGTTACCTCCAAATCGAACAATAAACCGGTGGTATTCAAAAAGTACTTCAAATTAGATCATGAAAAATTGCATACTAACTGAACTAACTATAAAGCAGGTCTTATGTTTTTTATTTTTTACAAAAGGCGAAAATTTGATTTTATAAAGAATAAAAACCACTCATTTCGCACTATTCGGCCGCAGTGACTGACGTAACAACCGCTTTGTAGTGCAAGCTGATTAGAACTTTATTATAACAGTATTACAAACGAAGTTTGAACCACCACAAATAGAGTTGCTAATCTAAGGTAGTATAGGCTCTTAACTGGCACCAACTATAGTCAACATGTTATCAACTCGTGTTATTGTTATTTTCAGGTGGCAAGTGAGATGCTACCAAACTCCACAGAGCGAGCCGTGACTATCAGTGGGACCTGCGACGCTATCACACAGTGCATTTATCACATCTGCTGTGTCATGCTAGAGGTAAGTTTATCAAGAATTCACAATCATTACTAAAAAAAGTATAATTTTCGCCACCACTTGACAAACATGACATATACTTAGCTCAATATCGTTATTAAAAAAAATTGCACTAGCTGAGTATGAAACATTCTAACAAAAGTAATCGTCTAACTGCTAGACGATCACTTTGGTTCGTAGACTAGCTAGCGAGAACTGAATTTTGTTCGGCGAACATGAACGCTTGATCGCTTTTCGGTTTTCCGAACAAATAAGAAGCAAAAAGCCTCCTCCATACAGGCGCGTTTCTGCGTCCCAATATAAAATGCGATATTGCGATAGGAGTTCTTAGAACATTTGGTATTGGGACGCAGAAACGCGAGAACGTGAGACTTAATCGCTTTAGCTACGCAGCATATAGCTAGCCTGTTTTGTCTATAAACTCACAAACTACCAAAACATTAAAAAATAAACTGAAGAAAATTGCCAAATTGGGTTAAACCAAAACTTGATCAATTTAACTTACGGTTTAGGACTATCTCAATGCTACCAAGACGGCGGTATTCTTTTACTGTAATCGTCTTTCTCTCTCATTACCTGACTGCAAAAGATAGCAACAATCAGTAATAAGTAGTCTAATCACCAAACTAATAAAGCCACTTATGTTTCAGAGCCCACCAAAAGGCGCCACAATTCCGTACAGACCAAAGCCGAATGTCGCCGGGCCAGTCATACTAGCCGGCGGACAAGCGTACACAATCCAAGGCAACTACGCGGTCCCAGCGCAAGATGTAAGTTTTAAATACTCTAACTTGTTATATTACTAATAATACTTAAACTTAATAAACTGCTAATCGAATAATTGGCTTTTAATTTTTTGTGAAAGTATTTGACGTAATTTTTATAGGAAAATTACTAAGATTTTTTTTAAGTTCGTTATATAAACCTTGATGTCTTAATTTTCAAGCTTTATGAAAACTAAAATTTAACTTTTTAATAAAACTGCATTCGAAACTGGCAACTCTACTTATATTTATTTTAACTGGCTAAGTATACCATTTGTTCGTGTCATTTGTGTACGTCATATTTCAGCTTCGCATTGTTAGTAATCTCAGTAAAATGAAAATGGATAGAATTTAGGTCAGACTATGGGAACTATCGATTATAAGAATAACAATAATTTATAAAAATGTGAGACAGTTAAATCTTTTGCTTAGAATCACGACAATTTTGCAATCACGTAAGCGTCACAAATACTACACAATTTTATGAATTTAGGTATCACCTACACAATCATTTAGCAACCGGTCAAAATTTCAGGAACTCGCCTACGGTTACCTTTCAAAAACGTTAATACGTTTAGGTGTTGGTTACTTACGCATTAAATTTTACCCGTCTCTGACACGGAATTTTGACGTCGTCGTTTGCTTCGCATACTCTGACGACACTAAGATTATTTAAGGTTTTCATAAGGTAATTGTGCAGTTAAAGCAGGCAATTAATGTGTGCCCAGCGCTATCGTTTGATTCTTTGAAGACGTTCTACTGTCTTATTGGTACGCGTATCACCTTTATATCTGGATTACGACCGAGGTTCCAACATAATGATATTGCTGCGATGGGCATATCCAGCGTTTTGTCTCCATTATTGCAAAGTGCGCTAAACTTCTTGGCCGGCCTGAAAGTCGTCACGGGAAATTGTACGCTAGTAGACACTTACTTTTATTGGATGTACGTGATAGTCACACAAATATTTGAAACATATTATAGGCTACATAAGGTAGCGTAATCACGAACGATACAAGACAGTTTGGATGAGTTCCGTAACACATCGCAAAAACCAAGCAAGGTCTGTCCTCTATAAGCTGTGTCGGACAACCCTACACGCAGAATACGATCGAAATAGTTTGGACAACATTCCAGCCAATTTTTTTAAAGGCGGTCTAATAACTAAATCACTACATATTATAAAACAAAGTCCCCCGCCGCGTCTGTCTGTCTTTTAGAAAGATTTTTCCGGCTGGCATTATATTCAGAGCGGCCAAAAAGTTCAGTGCACTCTTGCCCGCCGTCGTGGAGCTCCCACACGTAGGCGATGGATCTGGGACTTTTGCGCGAAAGACACTTGTGAGAAAGACATTTGTGCGAACCCACTTGCGCGAAAAGACATACGTGCGCATGGTCTTTTGCTCGATTGGACTTTTGCGCGAACGGCAATATGCGCGCATGGACACTTGCGTGAATGGACTTTTGCGCGAACGGACTTCTGCACGCCAGAACACTTGCGCGAATGGACATTTGCGCGACTACACTTTTACGTGACTTTTTCCTCGCCGCCATCTTGGAACTTTATTTTCACCTCATTTTCGTTATCAGCGACCCCGAAAACCATGAAAACGACACCCATGATGAAAAAGTCACGTAAAGGTCCAAAATTCCAATCGCGCAAAAGTCCATGTGCGCATAATTATATATTTTCGCGCAAGTGGGTTCGCGCAAGTGTCATTCGCTCAAATGTGTTTCGCGCGAGTGTCCTGGTACCATAGGCGACGTGTGCGGGCTCCGCTTGTCCGGAGCCTGAGCGTGCGGCTGCACAGTGGGGTGCGTGCGCGCCGGTGTTCCCGCTGCTGGAGGTGAAGGCGCCGCTCGTGGGCGCGCTGCCGCCGCACCACCTGCTGCCGCCCGCGCTGCACGACCACCACCTCGTGAGTGCCCCACACACCGCATAGAGAGAGTACCCCACCTCCCGGCTGGGCGGCGCCGACTTGGACTGCTAATCTAACCAGTGCGGCGACACATCTGCTGAAGTTCGTCGAGTCGCTCGAGCTTAGAACTGCAATGACTGACAGTTTCGATGATTCTTACATCTTGTCAGACACATTAAGACTACTGTAGTTTCAAAGGAACCGTGATCTAAACTTCATACTCGGGAATCGTTCATACCTGTATTAGGGACATAGACAGAAACTTTCAGGTTTTATAAAATAACGAAGGTCTGTCGCGGGCTCTTGCTCTAATTAGCGTATTTTCGGCGCGTATAAGCTCGTTTTTAAAAGCGCGCGTGGCACGTTACTCGAGATTTACACGACTTTTTGCTACTGACAGAACTTGTGGGTTTGAGTAGACACGCGCAGTCTTTTTTTTTTTTTGAAGCACAAAATATGATGCGCTGTACACGCGTATTACGATACGAGCTTATACGCGCTGAAAAATACGCTAGTCTGAAACCACTCTGAGCGTAAAAATTGGTCGCAGAAATTCGGTAAACAACTGTAACGCCTTCTTTACAATTTGTATAGGAACTACGACGTCATTTTTGACACGTAATAGGAACATAAAAAAAAACATTCCGGCGCCGACTTCCACGACTTCGGCAGGTGTCGATAGACAAAGGCTCTTCTCGCATCTGAAAAAAAATCGACACGTTTTGACCCTTCATATATCATGCAGGCCTATCTGGTAGAAAAAACGTAAAAGCGATTAATTTTTTTACTACACTCTATGTACGAAATAAGTCTGCATGTAGGATAAACAACAAAAATCCAAGACGCTGCCTGCCTAGCTGGGACCAAAACCTTGGGCCTTCCGTAAGATCTTCACGTCCATAATGAATGCTGAACCGGTTGAATATAGAATCTTCAAAAATACACTATTTTGCTAAACCCGCCCCGTAGACCTGAATCTACCAGAATGTTCTACTTTGCCTGTTAGTACATACGAAGATCTTCTAGTTAATACCCATGACGAGAACTCCATGAAACAAGTATTTAAAACTCTTCTCTATGAGGTTGTGTGGACTGAGTGACGTAATGTGATTGGTGCTGCCCCAGAATCCCCTCGAATTGGATGTGTGGTGTCGAATCCCCGTAGCGGCCATGAATTAACCCTGTACTATAATAGTTTTAGAACCCCGGTGATGTGGCGTGTAGGAATGATATCCATATTATTTTGCGCTGTTCTCTTTGCACCTTACGCTTGAAACTCATCGATATATTCTTTCTTGTTTGCACGTATACCCCTACATCTGTATCACTCTTGTTCCAATATGTTTTCCATTTATCGATCCGTAGTGTAGCATTTAATCTTAGCACATTTGAACCGAATGTAATTATTTATAGTCGTGTAGTGATAAACACATTCACATTCAAAGCTTTATCTGTTTGTTTTCTGGCATTGCCGAGATACGAGCGTATGTACTTCAAACAGCTCGCGCACCTATCTGCGATGTTCAAGTTCTTACAAACGTTCCTGTACTTGCACCTCTCCTTATTTTGCCTTTGCCTTGCCTATTCCATCGTTTTTCTTTTTATTTTCCACACGAATAATAATAATGGTGATTAACCATGGTCGCGCATGGCTTAACGTGAAACAAATTTATATTTTAGTATACAGTAATCTTTGCCTTTTTGTTATTTAAAGGGTGCATTTTAAGGGCAGCACCATTCAAGAACTCACGACGTGGTTTTAATTTTTTTCTGAGAATTCGCAAAATGAAATGAAAATTCGCAAATCCTTTACCTTTCGTCCAATCTGAATCCATAGACTTCACTGTTCCGGTATGTTTAATTCAGGTGTTGGAATTTGAAGTATTTACTAATAGATGTCTATTTTCACAATCTGAATTAATCATACATCATGTCTAAATTGAATCGAAAATTGCGAATTTTCCTAGAGTTTAATATTTACTTTGTAAAATCTAGTTTCTACCCAGGTAACCCTATCCAGCGATCCCATCCCGGCTATGTCAGAGAAGATGAAAACAAGCAGCTGGAGCTCATAAATATATTTAAAATTAATCTTAGCATACCTACTGTTATGAAGAATGAAGTATCACACTGTGTAGTATGATTTCTTCTTCCTTTGTATGAAACTTGTATGGTCTTGTAAAATAAACTGTTTTTGTAGTATTTATGTGTTAAGGACTAAGTGATAAATGAGGGCATTATACAAAATGCCCGGGCATTATGAATAAATGACAAGTCAAATTGGGTGAAGTGATTGATGACCTAAACTTCAATATTTTAATACAACAATGTTTTCTGTGGTTTACCATGGGCAAACCCGATCTACGGTCAAACTAGTTTTTTTAAAGGTCTACCTACCGGTTTACACTGCAATCAACTTAGATGTAGCACTCGCCAGCTGCTCCCGCAGCAGCGCTCGCTCGGCTCGCGCGTTTTTGGCCACAGTTCTAAACGTAACCCATTTACTCAAGGTGTCCTATAATCATCTTTTTGTGAAGAGTCCTAGCCTTAAACCCTTTCAATTATGAGTCTAAACTTGCAATTTAAGTTTGTCATTCTCGTACTAAACTAAATAGTAATAAAACATGTTCCAATGTAAGTAGACACACAATATTCATAATGCCCGGTTCAATATTTCAACAGTTTTAATAAAAAAATCCCTCTCAGTTTGGGCATTTCTCATAAGTGCCCAATTATCACTTGGTCCATAACATATACAAAAAATAATACTTTTCCAAATTGTATAATACTTATTTTACATTTATTTTAGTAAGTATGCTTACTAAAACATTTGTATGGAAAGCAATATGAAATTGTAGATCTAAGGTTTGGATTGGGAACTTGAAGAAATAATTTTAGAACCCAAGCAAGGTGACAAATATGCTGATTGTGTATTTTGATGCAGCTAAGAAATCTTTTATGAAGTGGTTTGTTTAGTGATACACGGCGCAAAAGCCATGTCAGGCATTTACAAAAATAGACTTGTAGCTAATGGTGTTTCAAATAATCCATGTAAAGTCTGGTAAACTGTTCGTATAATCAAATCACAACTGTCATTTTCTGACAGCTGTCAAAAGTGACAGATGCCTAATTACATGACATAGTTCTCTAAATCAAGTCAAACTCAGATACACAATCATACACCAGCTTGCTTGGTAATAAAACTCGAACTAGGAACTTGACTAAACATTGATATTCTTTTCTAGATGGGAGGCCTAGCTAAGTCACCACTGGCCGGTCTGGCCGCACTCGGTCTTGGCGGCCTGGGGCCAACCAATGCCACCGGACTAAACCCTGCAGGTAAACAGAGCCTAAGTATGTATTATTATTTTTAAATCCTTACTAACAACTAATATTATTATAAGTAAAAAGAGGTTGATACGTTATACGCGATTAATGGCACCTTAAAACTTGTCTAGCCTTAAAATGAGCAAACCTGAACGGCAACAAATTGTTGTCTCTTTTTCGCTCCCGGCAATAACGAATTAACGATATGCTATCCTACTTCCACGTGTGTAAATTAGTGTCACATTAGTACGTTACAATATTACTTACGTCACTTGTGTCTGCGGTTGTGTTCCGTTTTTGAAGTTCAAATATCTCTTTTTACTCATAATATCAACGCTATTAACTTTATATTTTATCGCATTTGTAAATATGTATGAATAAAGTTTTTATAGTGTTAGAGAAAAATAAATAGTACTTCGGATTCAGAAGCAAAACACCGGCCAATTAACTTAGTATTGGGGAGAGTGATACGCGCAGTTTTGCTTTTATACAAGTTGGAGATGACAATACGATAATAATTTATCTTCGTATACCTCATGACGTTCTCAGTCCGCATGAAAAAAATCAATTGAATATATTCAGTAGTCGCACGACACAATTATTAATTTTTAGCATTTTCTACATCTTTGCAATCGGAGGTCGAAATATAATTTACTACTTTTGGAGTCAATTAATTTGATTTAATTTGCTAACTGTTATAAAAATGTGATTTTTATTTGTGATACCTATAATAAATAGGTTATTATTTTAAAATTGAAATTAAAGAGGCTGACTAATTAATGTTTGTGCTATTTATTTTATTGGCCGCCCGTAACACATCTTTCTTCTGCCACCATCTCCGACTCCGAAAAATCAAATTTAAAAACTCCGGACTTCGACTTCGGTTCCGATAAAACCACCTTCGTAACATACCTAGTATAAACATTTTGCCAACTCGCTACTTTAATTAATTAATATTTATTTATTTCCTCTTACGAATTAATGCAAATTATACCTAATTTTAGCGAGTTTATAATTTTATTTCTTTTTAATTTACAGTTTTATACTACTATTTACATTTACAGTTTTTTTTATTAGTTTCAATGTTAGGGTTTATTCGATGGTTTAAAAATATTCTCAGGAACTAGTATTACCAGTGTTTTCATTTATTGTTGTATCGTCGTCTTCACTTCTATTATTTTGGTATTATTTATTTTTCTAAAGAATTGTAAAGCGTCTCGTCCACGAGATTGTATCTTAGAACTAAAATCACTTGTAAAAAGTTTCATAACCATAATTATGCATTTACAATAGTTAAGTTCCTATTTAGTACGTAGAAATTAGAATCTGTTCTAGATAATTTCACCAAGCTTTAATGATTAAGGGCTCACCTTTCATTGCCAATATTTCACATTAAGTGCCAAGCAGAGACTGATTAACCGGGTTAAAAGTTCACCTTTATACGGGTTAACCTTATAAAATATGGGTTAACCATTAAAATATTGCAGAAAGAATGTTAGAAACAAAGCACCAAGCGCTGGCTAATTCCGTCACTGCACAAAAATGAACTGATGTGAACCTGTTATTATAAGTTGATTAACCCTATAATACGGGTTAACCTAAACTCTAGGTTTTTTCACTTAACCTAAAAAAAGAACCTGATGAAAACCCAAATACGGTTAACCTTTTAAGTCCCTGGTGCCAAGCGATTATAAACCATGTGCAGTGCAACTATATATTATCGTATGCATAGCTTGTCGTGGAGGACGCGCTTTACAACTCATTCAGTAGTTAGTTCTAGTAGTGTTAGATAACACAAATAACAGTCCCATTTAGGGAGTAACCAAACTTTTCGACCCGGAATCCGGCTGAGGCTGATAACGTATTCAATGACCATATTTATCGCATTCAGCTTTTATAGCAAATACATAAAGCTCTCTGCGCTTCACCGGGCCTCAAGCCGCGTGGACACCATCAGAGTATGCTCGGACCGAGTGGACTCGGATAGCTACTCGGACACAACTCGTATTGTGGCAAACCATACCAACCATCTCAGACACTAATCTGCATAGTCCTCATGTGAATTGAGCAAGATTATGTCTGGACTTCAATAGAGACTATGACCTCTGAGTTTGTTTCGGCTGTTTCTTCTCAGAGTAGTCAGGTACAGTACTCCCAAATTAATAATGCGCATGCAAATCTTCGCTAATTGTCGTATTCCCGGAAACACCCGAATCATGGAATCGGTGAGAGCCCTAAACAATGCACTTGCATTTTGCACCTTGTTCGAAAGATACAGGAGTCAATGTCATATGTCAAATCATGTGAAACAATTGAAAACAATTCGGGCGGTTGGCGGCTGTCGCCGGTCAGTCAAAGGTCCGTCAGTCGTCTTTATATATTGGTGGTGACTGCACGTGTTCTCTCTGTGTGGAATTATATAGAGCTGCTATTACACCCTTCTTGGTTTTGTTTTCAAAGGTGAATTTAATTTCAACTTTAATTATCTTACTCAAATTGAAATAGTTTTTTTTTTTTGTAATTATAATATTATTCTGGAATGATCAGTGCTGTAAATACTTTTGAACTGAGATTTTAATGATTAGAGTTTAATGTAAACCTGTGTTTGAAAACCATTTTTTCTTCTTCTAATATAAACCTTGTGTTATTTAAACCTTCTTTTCTTCCATCAATACACCAGCTTCAGTATGAAGAAGTAAATCAATTCAACAAAGATTGTAGCATATTCGCAATCGTGTCGTTTTCCTCGCTATTTACTTACATCGAATTATCGAATCAATTTCGTTACTGATAAATCAATATTTATCTCTTTTAGCACAAAACACATAATTCTACTAAAATATGCATGAAGAAAATGCACTTAACCACTCTATATACATATCGTCTTCCGACGCTCGGGGAATACGACCGTTGCCGAACAGTGACGAAGATTTCTATGCGCATTATTAATTTGGGAGTACTGTACGAAACACCGGCCCCATTTAGTTTAAAAAAATGACGTGTAAAAGTGTTTGTAAAAACCTACTCGCAAAATAAACATCATTTATCATTTAACCCATACGAGTGCGCTCGCATTATGCGTTGCCGCAATAGGAGTTGCGTCCGAGTAGCTATCCGAGTCCACTCGGTCCGAGCACACTCTGATCGTGTCAACGCGGCTTGAGGGCGACCTTACGCTTGCCGATTCGCGATCGGAACAGCCATCAGCCTATCCGGTGTCAAAAAGTGTGGTCAATCCCTAAAATAAACGTTAACACAGTTCAAAACGCTGTAGACGTGAAATGAGGTCTTCATTCAAGACCTCTTACAAACTCCATCTTATAATCATTATCCCCAGCCATTTTTTCAGGAGATTTCAGCTTATCATAACATTCTAGAAAGAACATTGAACATTCTCATACTTAAAACATGTTATTATTAATCGGAACTATGTATTGTTTGCAGCGTTAGCAGCTCTAGCGGGCTCTCAGCTGCGCACGTCGAACCAGTCGCGCAACCAGCCCGCCACTAACCAACAGTCGCATGAAATGACCGTGCCCAACGAACTGATAGGCTGCATCATTGGCAAGGTGAACACCAACATAAGGTTTATTTTGCCCTGACAGAGATACCGTCAAAAATATGTAGATCCCTATAAAATTCATCCCAGCTTCCTCGACATTTCAAGACATTTTGAACCTTGCGACAGCTTCATAAGACTTTCAATGCTTATCGATACGATACGATATCGGGAAAAGAAAGCTATTACTCATTTTGAACCTTATTACATTTGAAAAGAGTTATTTTCCTCTATTTTGTTGTGAAACAACTTTAGCTTTGGTGTTTGTCATACACTTTAAGGGTCAATTCACACCGAGACGCGACACAAAATATAACTTTATTTACTACACGAAAAGATACACATTTCATTGCGTAGCGTCTCGCGGCGCCGCGCGAAATCACTGACCTCTACCAGTACTGTCGCGTCTCGGTGTGAACTGACACTCACGCACTTATAAACAGGGCTTTCATCAATACCAACACAAATAATGAGACGCCAACCATCAATCTGTTCTAAACTAACATAATTCACCAGGGTGGCACCAAAATCGCTGAAATCCGACAAATCTCCGGCGCTATGATCAGAATATCGAACTGCGAGGAGCGCGAGGGTGGCAGCACTGACCGGACCATCACGATCTCTGGCAACCCTGACTCCGTGGCCCTGGCCCAGTATCTCATCAACATGAGGTAAGTCCATACTTAACAACAAAACAACCGTTAATTCTATCCCCCATCCATCCAACTCCTCAGGAGTATTATTTTGTCCAGTGAACTCTTGCCTAGTCCACCCTTAAGGTCGATTTTTTTATAATCCCTCAATATTCCTCTGATTTATCAACCTTATGGGCCGTTTCGAAATCGTTTTCGTACAAAAAAATAGTTAACAAAAAAAAGGCGTCTGACCCGAGTAAAAAAATAGGATATTATTCTTTTTTGTTTATTTTAATGCTATCGTATCATTTTTCATGATATTCGATGCAAACCAATGTTATTTGTCCGATTAAAGAATTTGCAGTTACCTTTGGTGGAATTCAATTTTATTTTTACTTTCAAACGCTCGGAAAGCCACTATCTTTACTTTGATAGAACATTAATTGACTTCATTCTTTACTTTGTTATTTTTTTGTTTTTAAAGAATAGTTTTTGGTTCGTAAATATTTGGAAAGTATCTGATATGAAAACCTTTTGGAAAAATCCTGATCCTATACCTTTTCATATCCTGCATTTAAATAAGCCGCAATAATTTACTTTCTACTTATATTCTTAACTGTAAGTGACGACATGACACGTTATTAACCGATTTCTAAAAGAAGGGAGTTCTCAATTTAAAACTCGCACTAAGCTTATTTATTATACATTGTTCAATGTTTATGTTGAGTTTTGTATAGATTATATTTTTTATATTAAAATACTAAAAATTATGCGCTTTTCCGAAAAATATTTATACAGGAATCGCTAGTTTTATTCGATAATAAATACCATGTTTTGTGTCTTTACCGAGCGTTTGTTGGTGATACTTATTATAACAATAAAAACATAATTTAAATAAACTCAAACAAACGGCATTTGTTGCAAAACGAGATCGTGGTTAGAACTTAACTCGAAATGACAGCAGAAAATCTGTTATTGAGGTCACAATCGCAATGCAGTAAAACAGCGTTACACTGAGATCTATCGAACAAGGCCGTATTTCATTTTTAAGTAAAGTAATCTGGTTACTCTACTTAAGAATGACATACGGCCGTGTTTCATCATTTTTACCTCCTATACAACGGAGTAAAAACACTGAGGGGAAACATCGTGAGGAAACCGGCACGTTCTAGAAACCAAAAATTCTAAGTTGCTACCCACGGCTACGTACGGATGCGTGACTCGCAAACAAATGAACCGCGCAGCTGTCGTGCGAAACCTACCCAACCAATGGACGGTCGACTTTACAAGCGTACGACTGAGCCAAGCGAGCATCGGGGTCGAAAATGCGATTACCATCATATCAGCCGGAAGACGTCCACTGCTGGATATAGGCCTCCCCAAGGGGGGGTTTTGCCATTATCGCCACGCTTGGCAGGCGGGTTGGCGATCGCATTACGGTTGTTACAAAATCACAGAGAACGCTGCTGCCCATTCTCTGGTAAGTCCCTTAGTCGCCTCTTACGACACCCACGGGAAGATATGGGATGGTGCTATTCTTTACGTCCGACACCATACAGACCGATTTGGCGATGGCGATTACCATGACTGAGACAAATAGCGCCAGACGCATCGCAGCAGTCGGGAACGTGGAGATTAAAACTGTGAACTCGAATAGAGACAAATAGCGCCAGACGCATCGCAGCAGTCAGGAACGTGGAGATTAAAACTGTGGATGAATACTTCGACTTCTTTCCAGACAAAATAAGATAATGATTTTGGTAGAAGCACCAAAGATCAATAGCGATGAAAGAAACCCTGGACCGACCCCTTTCGCTCATGTTCATGAGCGTTCTCCCCGCCTTATCAGACTAGACAGACATGGTGACAACATACCTGCAATGGAACGCAGCATTTTAGGAAAGCAACTTGATTACCGTATACTAAACTCGATAGCGACACTGCTTTCCCAACGCAGAACCCAAATTGTTTGTGTCGCACAGCTCCTGGGTTGAAGTGGGAACTCAAACTCTCGAGAAAAGAAGCAGATGGCAGGATGGCCTAAAAGACTGGACTCAGATGGGAGCAGACAAGGAAAAACGAAGCCTTTCCGTTGCAGTAGGCGCGTACATCATAGGCTAAACTAATAATAGTAAAATGTTCGTTGTAAAACTCGGGCCAGCGCCGTCTCCGCGTCCGCGTCCACTCGAATAGGCCCAGAGGTCGCCTGACCCTCTACAACATTCCTGTCCCGCTCCGACAGTGTGGAGCTTCAGAAGGCGAATCTGGAGGGTAGCTCGACGAGCGGCACCACGACCTCGTCGACGACCGCTAGCCCGCTCGCGACCGTCATCCCGTTCGCGCAGCTGCTCAGCAAGACCTGCGCACTGGGCACGAAATCGATCTCGTTCTAGTTGAAAATAAAATGGCGTCTGACCCGAGCAATAAATAGGATTGTTAGTTACTTTATTTTTTGTTTGTTTTAATGCTATCGTAGTATCAATTCGAGATTTCGATGCAACGTCTTATCGGCCGACTAAAAGTTTGGATGAATCAATAGTGATATAAAATTCTATTAAGGCATAGCGTGCGGTTACTGCGCCAGCCCAAACACATAAAATGCGTTTATGTCTAGGACAGGTCAAATTTATTTCGAAAAACGAATATACGGCCTGTCTGCTCGAAATTATGTCGCAATGTTTGTAGTCTAAGGTCTTCAAATAGCTCTAACGTATGGTGCCGAGACGCTGTCACTAATAGTCGGTTTGGTCCAACAAATTCAAAGCCACTTGTGCACGCTTGAGGTATGTTTGGAAGTTCTTTGAACGTTAACACGAAATGAAGCTTGACTGACGTAACTTACGGGGATAGTAATCGGAAGTTGCAGTGGACCTGCCATGTTTGTCGAAAGACCGATGGCTCTTCGACCAGAGAAGTTTTGGAGTGGCGGAGACCACGCATTAGTAAACGCTGCGTTAGCAGTCCTCCAGCTATATGGACCGAAGAACTTAGGACATCTGAGTGTTGTGTCGCAACTTGGGTATGGGCCTATGTCCAACAGGAGACTGCGGTAGACTAACGGCTGCGTTGCTTGATTTGTTCTTGTACAGGTATTTGCTTAAAGAGCGTGGTTCGTTTTCAACAAATTAAAGGAACTGATGACTGGGGGAAGAACATTAAAAATTATGCTCTTGACTTTCGGTCGAATATTTTCAAATCACTTTTTCAAACAAAAATAAATAACATTGGTTTGTGACGTAATACTTTTACCGAGCGTTGTTAATGATACAGATTTAATATAAAAATAATCTTAATTTATGTAACGTTGCGGCTAGATCTTTCGCACTATTAAAGGAGGATGTACAAATGACGCCTTATGGTTCATAAAATCGTAAAACCGGTTATTAGCACAACTGAGTTGTGTGAATAAAAACAGCATAAATAATTTAATTATTAAAACGTCCGCTGTAAAACTCGGGCCAACGCCGCCTCCGCATCCGCGTGCACTCGAATAGGCCCAGAGGTCGCCTGACCCTCTACAACATTCCTGTCCCGCCCCGACAGTGTGGAGCTTCAGAAGGCGAATCTGGAGGGTAGCTCGACGAGCGGCACCACCGCGACGTCGTCCACGACCGCTAGCCCGCTCGCGTCCGCCATCCCGCTCGCGCAGCTGCTCAGCAAGACCGGCGCACTGGGCGCGCTCAGCTCGCTGTCCGCGCTCGGCGGGCTCACAGACTTGCTGAGCGGCAGTGCGCAGCCTGTGCAGACCACGGGCGTGCACCGCAGCCACAAGTCTTTCAGTCGCCGACAAGATGACGAAGCGCCCCCAAAGTCCTCAAAGGAGAGGAAGTACAATCCGTACTAGCCGAGTACTCGCGGGCAGCTTCGAATGCGCCCAACTCGGACTGTAATCGAAGTGATCGTGACTGGATAGAATGATGAGGATAATATCGATTTGAAACAGTAATTGATGCGACAAAAATGTGTGCCAATAAATTCCCATGGTGAAATAAATAGTCCTGCCCAGGCCCCTTATTCACAACGCTTCGATTCGATGTTCGATTCGGAATGTCGCCTGTCTATCTTTTTTTGACATTACGAAATCGAGCGAGATGGACATACGACTTTCCGAATCGAAAATCTAATCGAAGGGTTGTGAATAGCTATGCTGATTGCTGACAAAGTAAGTATGTAAAATCTTATTCTACAAGTTAATAACTTGGTACGACCACTACCCAATGCAATATAAAAGTGTCTCTCAAAAAATTACTCCGCAAGGAGGTTTAGGCGATTTTGTAATTTGTCTGTATCGTCAATCGTGAATCTTTGAAATTTGTACTAACAATATTTTTTGCCTAAAATATTAAAACATGTTTTAAGGCGAAAAACAAACGAGAGGGTCTTCAGTTTGTGGTTTAACTGGGTAGCGGCGTTAATTCTTTCATAACCGGAAACCCAATGGCACACATTTTTTTTGTATCGATAACTTTTTTTTTGGTCCGCACATTTGTGTTGGACATTCTCCTTTATTACTTTGAAATCATGTAACTAGAATTGTCATCGTAAGATTTTATTGATTATGTAAGAGCGAAGTTAATCGTCGCTATAGGGGCCTACTACTTGGCTGAGTAACAGGGCTCGATGGAGATAAATGCGTCTCGCAATAAGACTATCCGTCGAAACGCTACGTTCTCTAAGACACAGTAATTTATCATCCCTAAATTATTTCTAAGAGTAAATAAACGCAGTTATTTATTATTATGGGGCATAGTTTTTTATCTTTACTACTTTATTCAGTATATTGAAAGAAATCTAAAACACTTTTGGAACTAAAATACTAAATGGTATAATGGTTCTTTTTATCTTTTGTATGGTACTTTGTAGCAGTACTCAATATATATCGCTCTAGGTTTAAATGATTTAAACCACTTTCAGTACACTTTTTTTTACTATATTCCTTTTTGTGTGAACAAAATATTGATTTTCTATTTAAAATAAAATCAATAAAGAATTTTCTGTTTCTGTTCATAAGTATGACTGCGCTAGAGACAGCTTTTGAAATGACGAATAAGCTAAATTAAAATTATTGTTAAAAAGACCTCGATTTTTTATAACTATTAAAATTAAGACTAAAATATCATCATTAAAAATTAAGCAACTAAAATGAAATAAAATCGCGATGGTAATTACTTAGTACATAATAGTTATGTAACGTTACATGATGGACTAAACGACGGAACATTAAAATTAATACGACTAATGACAACTAGGGATCTTGACAATAGTAGAAGTACGTAGAAGCTAAAGGCTGTAGAATATACAGAGTGCTTTGCGATCAGATGTAATGAAATGTCTATTTGGAATCAAAATACAGGGTGTCACAATCAGAAGAGTACATCAAACGATACTTCTCACTCGAGAAATTCTAGAAAATTGATGCTCTAGTTATTTTATATCTCGCCTCATCTGTACACATGCATTTTAACATATTAAAGAAGTATTGTTTGATTACTGTACATACCTCTGTATACACATTTTAAATGGAAGATCAAATTAGATTTTTGACAGAATTATTGTATTAACAAATCACATTTTGGGTTTAATTATTTCAGTTTACGACTTCGACTATTTGTTGCTAAATTGATATTCCTTGAAACTTTTCGATACATTTTAGAAATCAATGAACTTAGCTTTGTAAAACTATAAATTAATAAGAATAATAAAAAGTCCTAGTATGAATGATGTTTTTACTTGGTAACGATACAGTTTATAGTTTTATAACGCTGACCGATCGTGTATGACTTTTATTTTGTTAAACATCAGGAAACGATCTGTTTGTAGTCCGTTTGAGTCGTTCTTTACGCCAAATATATTCCAACAGGAATGGGAATGTTGGAAGTTTTTATTATTTATTATACATTTGTGGCTACTTATGATTCTATCTCAAGATTATTATAAGTAGTTTGGACTGTTTTATATTTAGGTGACCTTATTAATTATAAGGCAGGCAGCGCCATTACGTTAGACATAGCGAAGCTATAGCAAGATTAGATTAGGTGATGGCGTTGTTTTGTCACTACATTATTTTATTAATTAGTGCGAATTTAAAATTGAGGTCCAATTCGTATGTTTCTAAATGTAGTTCCGTAGGGAATGCCGATTATTTAGCTGTCAACATTATTTTCTATTTGTAATAAAAATCATGTTAATTTTAAGGTAGTAAACGTTTTCGTATTCGTTTCAGGTTTATATTACTCGCTAGAATCGTTAAGCAAAAGTGTATTGTTTTAAAGTACATACTAAATAAAAATAATAATAGTACGCGTGTGTTTTTCATTGATAAAACTTTTGTCTGACAGAGCGCGGCTTAGTCTTAAGTGCAGGTAACCATGTCTAAGTAAAAGTTCCGAAACACAAAGCCTCCTTGAAGAACCCACGCCACAATCCTGCCCACCCACGGCACCAAACATTCCCGTGATACCTGACATGCTGAACTTTGCTCCACGCGTACTATCCTACTGCTCAATGGATCATCCAATATCCTGGTAAGAGATTTCCTTACATTTAATTTAAATCCTAGTGTTTCCACATTGTAAACTTACTTGTTTCTATAAACGGGTCTAACATCAGAACCTTTTACTGCTTTATCCTATGAACTCCATTTCCATCCAAGCTGTTATTTGAATCTGATATTTTGAAACCCAACACGAAAGTTTAACTCGTATGTCCCAATGAATGGGGTGTTAGTGTTACTGATTGTTATTTTGACGATTGTTTGAACAAATGTGACATAGTGTTGTGGTGTGAGTAAAGGGAATTAACGTTGATTGTAATGTTTTCCAGGATCACGATGGAGACAGCCGGGCTGCCTCTGCCGGGGTACCACTACATCGCTCCGAACCACATCGTGAAGGCACCGATCCATTGAATGGGGCTCCGCGGCCAGAATTCCGGCGTTGCGTACAAATGGTACAACACTGAACGCACGTTTCTGATGCAGCCGCAATACGGAACTCTGGCTCCGATATATTTCTTCAAATGAACGTGACCAAAACAATCTCTCTAAATCGAGGTGACGCTATTGGCAAGACATTAGATCCACGCTGAATGTATGTTTACATTTGTTACGAGTTTATAAGTATTTTAGATATTCTTATATTTATTCTCCACTGTATGATTGATTGGAGCAGAACGTGTCAGTGATTTATATATCAGTAAGACCTGGGGAAGGGGTT
This sequence comes from Xestia xanthographa, assembly GCA_905147715.2. Taxonomy (NCBI): domain Eukaryota; kingdom Metazoa; phylum Arthropoda; class Insecta; order Lepidoptera; family Noctuidae; genus Xestia; species Xestia xanthographa. The sequence goes on along the minus strand of LR990653.1, from coordinate 21,687,320 downwards.
AAAAAAGTATTATTATAAAAAAAAAACTTCGACTGACATTTTAAAATTTTTGCTAATCCGTGAACAGTGAACATGTAATATAACTTCACAAAAACACTTATTTTAAATAGTTAAATATTTATAATAATTTGTCTGGTTCACTGGTCACGGCTTATGAATTTATAACAAAGTGTGCAACTGGAGTTAGCTAAGCTGATCGAATTTACTATGGATTTAAGCGGTTGAGTGTATCAATTGTCTATTGGATTTGTTTTCCATTATGATCAGTACCGACCACAAGTAATAATGTTCAAAGTAAGTTTAATCGAGTGTCGGCGTACTAGATAGGTGTAGCTGCGTTACAATCGACCTCGGACCCGCTGACGTAGCGTAGAGTAGAGTAGAGAACAGAGCGAGAGGGTTTAAAGACAATATTTGTAAATAAAATAATCGTAATTACCTGAGAATTAGGTGTTACAGTAACAGTTGCGGCGCTCGGACGCGGCGCGGCGATACGAAACCAGTGGGATCAAATCCTTTAAGAAAACTTAATTTAAAAACGAAGACAGAGGAGAAGATAACATTTCAGTATATCATTTAAAATCGTCTAATATCACAAAAAAAGACGTTAGGTATAAAAATAGTGTTGCTAAATGTGATAGTCTTCTAATTTATTTTACATTTGAACTATTAAGATCTCTAACGTATACACAATGTGTAGGATACATCGGCTGCTGGAAAATTTAAGTCGAATTATTAATATTGGTCTAGGGATCAAAGCCAAAGATTGTTAAAGTTTGTTTAACATTAATAATGTTGTGGATTTATGCTAAATTATTCTGAGAGTAGTTAATGTTTAGTGATGTAATGTAGAAAGGTTAATTTGATTTATTTTATCACCCTCTCCAGACTGCTCATTGTATTTTAGTCTTAGATCAAATATAGTCCTGTGGTAATCAAATATTTCCAAAAAAGTAAAAAAAAATACACATAGAGTAATGTAGGATAAGATAACTATAGGACCACTGTATTGACAAACTTCTCAGGAAATGTCTTTATATTGCTTGACAGTTGCATAGTGCCAAGTCACGATGAATATCGAGTGCCAAAATATCTGAATTTCAACTTCGTAATTAAGGCATAATGTGTCAACTAAGCATGTATTTTAAACATGATATATAATAAAATAACAGTAAAAGTATCAAGTTAATAGGAACTACGTAAGCGATTACTGTATTATCCACTACTTATTAATTTTGCACCCTAGTTATAAGATTACGCGATTAGACTATATTCTCGAAACATATCCCGATAACATATTTCCCAAGTCTTCCCCTGCAGTATTTCAGTAATTAATGATTGTGCCAAAGTTGTGTCTAAAATTTATTTACATAATTATGTGTATTTTATTGTGACGTCGTTAGTATTGAAAATTAGTTTGTATTTCGTTAAATCGTCGGTCGATATGCTAGTCAAATTGTTCTGAAAGTAGAAAAAAAATTAAGAAATTCTATAATGCTAGTCAAAATTTGTTTTTTCTATCGGTGTATTTGCGTTATGTAAAAATATTAAAAGTTTAATTTTATTTTTGTTTACACATCTCTCAAAGTTTTAACTATTTTTGTGTGCTTGAAGTAAATTAACGTAGCAATAAAATTTTTGATAAAATCAATTATTTATAGTCTATTAAATTGCAATTAAGACAATGTATAGAGCTTTGTAAAGTAAGTACCACACAGGTTACATAGAATTACTCTATAGATATAAATTTGTGAAAAGATGATTTTGAAAAAAAAAATAGTAATTTACTGAAGAGAAGAGATTTCATAGCTGTGATTAACGGTGAGGGGTTGCACTTTTGTGCAAGAGCTACGTCAGGAAGTCGTTAGTCGCGTTATCGGATAGTGAAGCAGGTAGTAGTCATAGTGCACGCTTGTATAGTTCAGAGGAACAGCGAGCCGCGCCAGAGGGCGTCGCACAAGCGAAACACGTTTTATAAAACAAAGTGACAGGTTATTGTAACGCAAATACTTTCGAACAAGGAAGTATCAATTCATCGGTGTTGTCAATCATATTAATAAAATTTAGGTCAATGCAATTTTAAATTATTAGTGAATAAAATAATAATTAGTCATAATTTTTCATTATATCCTTGTATTATTACGTTCAGTTGTAATTAATAGTACAGCAATCGATATAATCTTTATTATACTCATTATATAATTATACTTAGCAATATTATTATAATTCGTATTGTTATTGTTATTTTCATTTGCTCAATTTTGTCAATGTTGATGTAAGCTAGGATGAAAAATGAAGTTTAGTTTGTTTTCTGTTGTTCGATAAGCAATATTATAATTTAGTGTGCTATGCACATCGTACTAATTTGTGCGACGTAAGAATACAATATATTACATACATATGGAGCATCTTGATTACTTAATTTTAGTCGCACCAAATATGCTATAGGCAAGATACGTAACTCGTTATATTACTTATTGTATAATAATCACTTACTTCTTAATTAAATGTAATTTTGTTACTGTTCGGTCGACGTTTCTTTCGTTTCTCTGTCTATTGCGTATCGTGCCGTATAACATATTTAATAATTAATTTTAACATACAGTTAAATGTCGATGATTTTCTTGACTTAGGGGTTTTTAAATACAGGAATGTTTATTTAGGTAATTTTGAGAATAGTATCACTGTGCCATCAAAAGGATAAGAGATTGAGTAAGGGATTGGGACCTCTAAACAAGCAACAAAATACATAGTCCATGATTCCGTATGAAATATGAGATTTCAATTTAATGATTGTTTACTGTATAATCAGATATCAGTTTTTATCCTCGTTATTTGTATGTTTCAAATATTCGTAATATATTAAGTCACTAAACTAAAAGTTAGTGCCTTTTGTTCTTAGATTTTCTTCAAATTATTTTAAACTGTAAGTTGTACGATTGTGGACTTCTTTTGGATCGTGTTATGAATTATATAGCCTTTATTGACAGGGTCTGGCAGCGCTGTATAGTGTAATTACATTCAATCTTAGCAAATATTTATAAATGTAATAGTGAATTTCTTTACAACTTTCGTGTTAGCACATGTATTTGAAGTTCTTATTGCACCGTTTTCGAGAATACCTTGAATTTTACGGTTAATAATATTAAAATTTGACATTACTACATTCTATAATTAAATATTTTGGATAAATGCTTACGATCCACTTCGTTCGCAAGTTTATTGGTGACATTATATTGCTATGATTACATTCATAATACATAATATTTTGCTATGTCCTAATACATATTTATCCATATACAGGTTCAACACAATTGGGTAAAAAGGTTGTGTAATTTATTATTCATATTATACAAAATATCCAATAATATTATATTCGCTACATCCCTTTCTTAGTACACTACCATCATATAGACAAAATATTCATCTTTTCAATACTACACTTTCGTAGTGAACAGGGTAACATGATACAGAGGATTTCATCATATCTTCACATTATCTACACAGCTATATAGTTCAATTGTATGTATTCCGAATACCCTTTATGATAGAAGATATTTTTAACAATTGTTTTTAAATCCTCAACTGAATAAACAATTGTCTATGCGGGTACGACAGATCGCGTTCTATAAAGTATACGAACACACAAATACTATGCGTTTACAAAATTATCAAAGTAGATCTGCCATCTTATTTTCTGTCATATTGTGTATGTGCGTAGGCTATTAATTTGAAAGTTTCGACACCTGTTTAGTATTAAAGTTAATAGTAATTATTGACTGAGTATAGTTAAGAATTGTAATATCAAAAAGCAACAAGAATATCTGATGTTTTTGTTTCACTGCTGTTACTTCAATAAGCATTTAATTTTTGTATTCACTATAATTAGTAAACATTATAAAAGTCTATTGTTCTACAAATGTTATTTGGATATAAACATAGACTTTATTGGTTATTATCAATGACATAAATATACTGACATTTAAGTTTTGGAGAGTATGGTTAAGATGATTGAAAATGTGTGTATTGTGATCTCTAACGCGGCTATGTGTCTAGTCAATCCAACGTAATGTTATCGATACTGCTGTGGCAGATCCTTCAATGTTGATATATTTATGGCGCTGAATGCCACCAACATCATAATATGCCATGCAATAATACCCGGTACCTAATTAAAAGTTAGATGTAACTAGAAGAAATTGACGATTGGATTCACACGCGTCGGGCGACATTGCGGTACTCTTCTAGTGAAGTGGGCTGGCGTGAGGAAACACTGCTTCCTGTAGAAATCAATTTTATTGATTGGATTTCACAGGCCTTCAATAATATTGGTATGAGGAGCTGACGTACAGGCAGTATGGAGAGATCGGTAGTCGAGCATTGTGTTAACGTGTTGTTGAGAGTGAGAGCTTATCATAGTAATAAATTGGTTGTGCGGATAATTCACGTAGTGTTCGTTTGACCGAATGTCGCCGAGAATAGATAGGGAATGTGCATAGTATAATAATAAAGAATAACTTGCACATATTTTTATCAAATCTGATAAATAATGGTTTATTCTTTACTGCTTGTAATTGTACTGCAGATGCAAGATGTCGTGTAATCTCTATTATGTTCTCACAACTCTAGATGTTCACATGTCATATCTTTCGAATATCACTGTAATTATCTACATATCTAATCGTTTTGTGTATTGAATTGATTAAATGTTATGAATATAAATGTTGTACTCACGGTTACAGTATACTGTCATGAGGTTCATTTCAATATGATATTAATGTTTGTTTTCATTATGTTAATTCAATAAAGTGTGTAAATAAACTTTGTGTTTTATTGATTGAACACCCTGAAAGTGACTGCCTCGTTAGTTCATGAGGTCCTGAGTTCGATTCCCGGGTCGGGCAGTCATTGGGTTTTTCCATCAGGAATTTCTTAGTAGACAGCCACGGAGTCTGCATTTGCGCCCGGTTGATCGCAATAGGCTCGCCCCCTATTACATGGTACTTAACATAACTGGCGAAATGTGGGTCCATGTAGTTTTAGGTACTTACCTACACCTCTGCCTATCCCGTCGGGGATTACTGGCGTGATGTTGCTACACCCTGACAGTTCCGAAGTAGGATGACAGGATGTTTTGTTGAATCCAAGAAACAAAACAATTTTGTATCAACTCTTCTATCAATTGGAGCAAGCCCCTACCAACGTACTATCGAGGACACTCCCGCCTGACCACCACTAAGCTCATTTTTGCTTGCACTCGCAACATAAAAACGCTCTCTAGCCCCGCCCAGTTGACTTTGTGTAGAAAAAATGAATGAAAAGATACCGAATCGGCCGAGCGCACTGACGACGCACGCCAAACGAGAGTTATTGTTATTTTTCGCGCCATAGTTGACGCTTTCCTAATAGGCCCAAACTTTAAGGGGGCGTGGCTCGGCACCTCCGCATGATTTAAGCTAAAAAAAATTAAAATGGTCAGGCGGAAAAGACCCCCATAGTACCTACACCAGCCATATGTAGAGGACTTAGCGCAGGCCACACCGTCAGCTAGCGAATTAAGCCCTTTTATACTTCGTTTCGGCTCTTTCGATAGTTCGCGGTGTGAACCGAAGTTTTAAAAGAAGTGAAACGATGCCTCGCCCCCTCTCCAGCTGGCGGTGTGGCCTGCGCTAAACCGACTGTTGTACCTTAAACTCAAACCGACTGTTGTACCTTAAACTTAAACCGACTGTTGTACCTTAAACTCAAACCGACTATTGTACCTTAAACTCAAACCGACTGTTGTACCTTAAACTCAAACTTAGCTAAAGTTAAGTCTCCTCAATTAACATAAGTAGGTAAGTACTGAAATAGGAACGGTATTCAACGGGCCCATGTTTGTCAGTTACCCATGTTTATGTGCAGTGTAATTAAAGCGCATGCCTGCTTCTCAAGGTTTGTACCAAGGGCCTACTACTGAAAAGACGGAACTGCTACCATTGGACTACAACTGTTCTTTGATGAGGAGCACTACAGAGCAATGGACCATGAAGATATCCAATCTACTTATTCAATAGGTAGCTAAAGCATCGACGCCACACCAAGCAAGTCCAGGTTGATACAGAAGCCTAAATATTTTCGCCTCGGTTTTTTTTAAAACAGTGCTTCTAATACGTACTTACGTAGTTACGTAGGTATACAATATTGTAGACGGTAGGTAGGTAACTAGTCAGATTAAGGTGTTGACACTTAGATACTAACTCGGTAGGCATCCTACCCATTAACCACGAACTGGGCCCTAATTTGAGACTAACGTTTCACTTCCTGCTTAGGATACCTAAGTAGGAAATGATACGTTTGTACGCATAATGTGTTTACGTGTGTCAATTCAGCCATAGTGTACGGTACTTATGGTACGTTAATTCTGACAAAATCTTTCCATTCTGGCTGAAAATGATATCAAATACCTAATAAGTAGATACCTTAGTTAAACGTGGTTTACACTCACGGGTGTCGTATAAGGCGACTAATGTCTGAGGCAGAACACCTTGCGCCTTCGTAGACCAGAGAATGGGCAGCAGCGTTTTCTGTTAGTCTTTCATCACTGCGATCTCCAATCCGCCTGCCAAGCGTGGAGATTACGGCAAATTCCTCCCATCATGGGAGAGGCTTATGTCCAGCAGTGGACGTTATGGGCTGTTGTTGTTGTTGTTAGTTTAACCAATAGCACAGCCGTGGTCTGCGCGTGAGCTGCTCCGGAACGTGGATCCAAAATTGTACCTAAAACGTAATAACATACCGCGTCGAAACCAAAAGGGATGATTTTTGATTGCCTTCAAGCTAAAAATAATAGCTGCTTATGTGAACTTAGAACTTTCGATGGCACATTAAGCTAAATTCAAAACTAAGTAAGTACCTAAGTAGGTAGGTCTTTCTACTACAAAGTGATGAAAGAAAGCAGTCGACACAATAATTATCAATATAACTTTAACTTCTGCTAGCCATGTCTATCAATGGGGAGACACAGGCACAGATAATCTTAGATGGCGCCACCATAGCTGGTCTCAATCTGACCAATGAGGTTAAGCTATTATGAAATATAAAATGACATTACCACATTCTCAAACAATGATGATGTTGGGAACCAGCTATGCTAGCGCCATTAGTTCCACAGTGTGTCGTGTGTCTCCCCAATTGAAGAGGCAAGTAATTCCAAGAGCAGTGTTCGATACCGATATATATTTCAACGCTGTTGGCTGTAAGGGTCTCTAAACACATAGGTAGGTAGGTATGTAACTGCAACACGCAGTTAGTTACGTATCTATAATTATGTTATACCTGCGGGTGCAAAGATGACTGACCATTCATTGAACTTTGGCTGCTATGGATACCATGTTGTGAAGTATAATAGAATGTTAGGTATAGGAACTTAATTAAGTAAAAAATCTGCTGATCATCAGTAGAATTTAGTACCTAGTAAAAACGACACCTTATTAAAAAAAAAGTGTAAAAAATACCTACTTAAGTAATAAAATTAAAGTAAAAAAACCTTATTTCAAAACTCAGACCTTTTCCCATTAGAAAAAACATTATCCTAAAGTTTGCTTGTCGTCGCCCCTGAGTTACGCTTCACCTTCGTTACGCTACGGGCGAGGTGGCGAGCGAAAGGACTCCCTCCACTGTCCATCTGTCACCAGGCTGTAGTTATCTCATGAACCGTGATAGCCAGACAGTTGAAATTTTCACAGATGATATACCTACGTACCTATTTCTATTGCCGCTATAACAACAATTCTTTTTTTTCCTAGCCTGCTCTGTCCCACTCCTGGGCAAAGGCCTCCCTCCACTCTTTCCACTTCTCGCGAACCCGCGCGTCCACCTTCCAGTTCGGACGAACAACGAACAATAAATTACTTAATAATCAAAATTAAAGGTGGCTCTACCTTCTCTGCTCTCCCTACTACGATGGTACGGAACCTCATGCGCGAGTCCGACTTGCACTTGGCTGGTTTTTATTTTCAAATACCGAGGTGAGCCTGAAAGTACCCACATTGCTAGTAACAACAATATTATTTACTTACAATGACCCGTTTGGTGCAGTGTTTGCTTCACACCAGCACAGGTCACATGATGTATCGTGGTATTGCAAATAAACTGTGCTTTATATTTCGGCAGTTTTTGTTTAGTAGATATGTACTTACAACAAAACTATATTCCTACTACCACATTGTACGGATCAGATGTAGGTAACTAAATACCGTAGCAGGTCATTGAGCTATCCAAACTGGAACGGACCGGGGCTGCCTTCAGGCGGCTTCTGCCCAACCTGGGGGGGCCAAACGCCTCCTGCCGGAGGCTCTACGCGGGAGTCGTGCGGTCCATGGCCCTTTACGGGGCCCCGGTGTGGGCGCGTTCATTGAGGCGGCGAGCCGCCCACTACCTGAACGCGCCTCAAAAGGTGGTAGCCGTAAGGCTGGCCCGGGGCTACCGCACGATCGCCCGCGAGGCGGCGAGCCTCCTTGCCGGATTGCCGCCATGGGATCTGGAGGCGATAGTCCTCGCGCGCCTGCATGAATGGCGCGCGGAGGCGCTACGCCGGGGGGAAACTCCGCTGCCGCGACAAATAGTCGCTCAGCGGACAGACTTCCGGCGGGCTCTCATGGCGACATGGAGAGAGCGACTGTCGCAACCCCGTGCAGGGCACGCCACAATTGTGGCGATAAGTCCCCTCTTTGAGGAGTGGCTTGAGAGACGCCACGGCGTCCTTACCTTCCGCCTGACGCAGGTCCTCACCGGACACGGTGTGTTCGGGAGGTTCCTGCACCGAATCGGGCGGGAGGAAACGACCGGGTGTTTCCACTGCAAGGATCGACCGGAGGACACGGTGGAGGTGTGCCCCGCGTGGGCGGAGCACCGCCGTGTCCTCGAAGCGGCGATTGGCGGCGGTGACCTCTCGCGTCCAGCCCTGGTGCAAGCCATGGTCCGGAGCGAGACGGAATGGGACGCCGTCACCTCCTGCGAAGCAGTAATGCTAGAGAAGGAGGTGGCGGAACGGGAGAAGGAGAGAACCTCCCAGCGTCCCGGCCGCCGCGGGAGACACCTGGGCGTCGGGGGCCACCACGTGGCCCCCGGCCACCGTAGGCGCGGGCCTGTGGACGGTGGGCTATGGGCTAGCTCGCCGTCCGTCCGTCCGTCTCATGACGACAGGCCGTGTCGACTGCGCGTTCGTGTTCCACGCGCGCCTCAAAGAGAGTCAGCAAAAAGGAAGGGGTCCGTAAGGACCGATGCCTGCCGGGGTTGCGGGACTGTTCGAAAGAGATACCGTGGCCGATGGGTTTTAGTCAGTAAAAGTTTGACACTCCCTCCTGCTCCGCTCCGCCCAGAGCGGGAGGAGTCATTTGATGATTTCACATCCGAAAAAAAAAAATATCATCAAAAATATGGTCATTGAGCTATTACTACAGATATCGGCGTCCGGCACGGTTCTTGAGTGCTCGGCGGAAGAGTGGGGATCGCTTTGCGCATCGTGCACTTATACGCGCCTCAATTCATACCACCAAAGGGACCCAATAACTCACTTTTGCGCAGGTGAAGGTCAGCACTCAAGAATCGTGCCGATGATTGTACTACGTATAGAGAAGACGCGAACAAAATCTGTGCTCCGTTCAACTGCAGTTCATTCAGTCGCTTGCTCGCCACAGCATCTAGATACGTATATACGGGGCTAGCCGCCCCCCGCACTGCCGCGCTTGTTGCACAAATTTTGTTCGCACTATGTTCTCTATCATCATTAGCCTATTAATGTTCCCACTGCTGGGACACAGGCCTCCTCTCTATGGGAGGGAGTGTGTTCTCAATACGTAGTAGTAATAGCTCAATGTAGCAGGTAGGAACTGTAAGTGGTGTCCTGAGTTCGATGCCCAGCTTAGGTAAAGTGTCATTGCGAACTAGCCAATAAATTCTTCTTCTTACCTACTAGTAATAAAAACGGATAAATGATCTCCTCGGGATTGAGTTGGGACTCAGAATGAGAAGCTTTTGATAAATGAAGAAAGCATCCGTAGGTCACCTGGTATCTTCCTGTACCTACGTGTAGTACCGGACAAACATAAGATTGGTGTTTCCGTGGGCAGGGCTTTAAAATCGAACTCTACATCATATTTTTTGTATTGTTGATTCAGCATACTTTACCTGTACCTAGTGGTGGCTTAGCGGGATTGGAGCCGTCCGAAGGAGCTCTAGGTATGTCTTATTCTTGAATTCTGGCACTACAATAGCTTTCTTGTACTATTCAGCAGGTATGTATACGTAGTGTCTCATCAAAAAGTAAAAAAAACAGATAACACTCTCGTGCTCTAGGCAAATGTATGCCATTTTTTTTTTCGTACTGGAAATCGTCAAATGACTCCTCTCGCTCTGGGCGGAGCAGGAGGGAGTGTCAGACTTTTACTGACTAAAACCCATCCATGTTCCTTCATCGCCCTTTGTGTTCCGGGGCCACGGTATCTCTTTCGAACAGTCCCGCAACCGGGCAAATGTATGCCTCAGGTGCGCAATGCTAATGACATGACTTAGGTACCGGCCTTAAGTAAATAGGTCATCATCATTATCATCAGCCTATTAATGTTCCCACTGCTGGGACACAGGCCTCCTCTCTATGAGAGGGAATGGGCCATATGTACCTATTATCCACCACGCGGGCCCAGTGCGGATAGCAGCAGTAGATGTTTTTTTAATTCTAGGTCTTTAGATACCTCATCATCAGCCTATAATTTTCCCACTGCTGGGACAGGGCCAATGAGAGGGAATGGGCTATAATCCACCACGCGGGCCCAGTGCGGATTGGTAAATGTCGCATGTCTTCGAATTTTTGGTTCTAGGTTTCCTCACGATGTTTCCCTTCACCGTTTTGAGAGCAGCGGTGATGAAATAAATAACACAAAGTCTGAGCCTGTCTGGGTTCAAACCCACGACTTAGGTACTGTTCGTAAGTCGGGGCCGCCACCACTGGGCTACCGCTTAAGTAAATAGGTAATTATTTTAATTTTAATATTCCGGACTCTAATGAAGATGTTAGATCGGCTGCCATTGATGGCTATGCGACAACCCAGCAACCAAGTTTAAAAGTTGGAGAATGGAATTTAAATACCTACCTACAAACCGTTGTGAAATACAACTTACGTACCTATTTCAGTACCCAAGGCCGTCTTAACCTATGCTGGGGCCCTTGGGCACACAATAATTTGGGGCCCTTTTGGAAAGTAAAGATAGCGAATTGTATTAAAAAAAAATATTATAGTCTTCTATTTAGGTATGGGTAATCAATAAACAATATAATATGTCATTAATAAAATTACTCAGTATGCTGCTGGTTTTTTCCTTTCGGGATTTCTGTTGAGCAAAATCTTCTTTATATCCTCAAAGTCAATTGTTTGAAGGATGTCGCTTTTTATGCGCATACTCGTAATTGACAGAAAATTGTGTTCAAAATGGCCGCATCAAATTTAACAAGTGAGTAGCTAAATTGTAATTGTATAGCTTAAAACTCTTGTAGTTTGCGATCGTCAAGTGTTTTTATGTAAGGTGTCAAATTACATGCGAACATTTTTGAGAATAAATGTGAGAGAAATTGTCGGTCCTTCGGGGCCCTCTGAAGATGGAGGCCCTGGGCACGTGCCCCATGTGTGTGCCCTTATGGTAAAGACGGAACTGCCTGTAGGTACCTATAGATCTACGAAAACAGCAAAACGCAACATTATTAAATGTTGCGTTTTGCTGGATTCTTCTAAAAAAATGTAGCGAAACAAAAGGTTAGAAGGCTCTGAGATTTTATACTAGGTACCTATATTAGGTATAACCTACTGAAACAATTAAGTAACCTACTTATGCTAAGAACGTAATAAATGCTGTTGCAGTGGTTTAAGAATAGCGCCACTATTCCTATTCACTATTCCAGCAATGGTGTGCTGGTGGCGCTAGCGTTCCAATATGGATTGGAACGCCAGCGTCATATTGATGGCGTCCATCAGTGAGTCCGCCAGAAAAACTCCTTACCAAGAAGCTCGACGAAGTCCCGGAAAAAACAATTGAACTATCTTGGATCCCGAGACGAAATACCTACATCAGAAAAGAATAACGGAGGAGTAAGTAGGGAAAAAACTTCCCTCCATAGATTCCGATAATCTACCTACCTATGACTTAAACATAACGTCCTGGTGAAATTACAAAGGGTACCTTCCTAGCTACACCTGTGCCTAACCCATTGAAGTTCAGATACAGGCGTAATATGTTATGGTCAATTTTTTTACTAAAATATTCATGAAGAATTATGTGGTAAATACAAACGAGTTCACGAGTTGACTAACGTCGATCGATTGTATCTAGAACGATTGGTAGGTAGCTACCTATTTCGGTAGTAAGTTCAGGAGTTGTATTGAAATACCTACCTACAGCTTTTTTCGATTAAGTAACCGGCCTTTCTATTAACTTATTTGCTACCTCTGACATAAGGTTAAATCGAATCATTGACTCGAGCTGATTAAGAGCGGGCCGAGCTTCTGGCGCTAATAGATTTTAGGTATTCTATGTGCTCCACGTATGTGTGCGTAAGGCACACCCGCAAAAGCACTGTACGCTAGTGATTGACTAAATCGGAAAGATATCGAATCTTCCATTTATTATTGTACAATTATTTTTTTGGGATCCTGAAAATAGGTAATTAAATAAAAAATAATGTCCGGAATATAATATTATAATAAAAATAAACAATATGTAGCTAAAAAATATATTAATAAGTAAATTAAAACAATAAAATATCCGGTTACGTTGGTTTAAGCCAGCGGTCGGCAACCCGCCGCCGTCTCACTTGCGGCCCGTAAAAGTTTTGTAAATAAGTTATAATTACCAAAATAAAATAAATGCATGAACAAACCACAATCGACCGTATAGTGTGAATCCAGCCTTAAGGTAGTCTATATTTTTTCCATAGAAATTTCGGGAGGGAATTACTCCACTGTTGGACACTGTACATACAAACTCCAAAGTTATACATGATATCGTTTTGTCTCAATAATAATTTTACACACACACAACACAGAACAGCACAACAGGAAACAGAATAGTAAAATAAAAAGCCATTAAGGCTGATGCTCCAGGGTAACCCGCGAAATTTTAAATTTTCTTACTTTTTTTGCAATTCGCAGGCCAGTGCTAGGTTGTATGTTGATTAAAATTGTTTGTTTGCGACTGTAAGACGTATGTAGTTACAGAATTATAATCATCAAAATCATCAATACAACCCTCCAAGTTCATAAAGGTGCAAGAATGATTTTGACCATGGAAAAGTAATTTTTCCACCTTTATGAACTTTGAGGGTTGTATTGATGATTTTGATGAATATAATTCTGTATCTACATACGTCTTACAACCGCGAATAATATTTTAATCAACATACAACCTAGCACTGGCCTGCAAATTGCAAAAAACGTAAGAAAATTTGAATTTCGCGGGCTACCCTGAAGCATTCGCCTTAAAGAGTTACGAGCTACCAAAGATTCGTTTTACTTTTTATTGCCAATTTTAACGCAACTTTGGGCGTAAATTAGTAATAAAAGATGTGTCAAATTTCCAAAACAAGTCGGTACTGACAAAGCACAATATCGAAGAATTCAATCAATTTGATTTGTACTTGATTTATGCCCTGGTTTTTTTCATAAAACTCGATTTTTCAAAGTTCTTTTCGTATTTTTTAGGCACCTTTTACTATGAATTATCTTGCATCTCACTGAGCTCATTCTGTCGGGCACGATGCCAGGTGAGACAGCATGCTTTTTGGGCACGCGCAACAGTGAGTTCGAGCCCGCGACAAGTGCAACCTCAACAAGCGCTTTTCATTTTTTCTATGGGATATGATACGTAGGTATATTGGGCTTCTAGAGTTAATATCACAAGTGCTGCCCGCCTTTAGTTTATTTTGCCACCTTGTCGCCCTTGCCTGCCAAAAGGTTGCCGACCGCTGGTTTAGGCTGTCATGGCCTATTGAAACAGTAGTTAGTAGCACGAGGGTAAGGCATAATATACGATAATTCAAAGCCAAAAACACTCCACCGATTTAACCTCAAATTTAATTAACTTACTTAACGAAAGTTGGTTACGCGTTTCTCTACTATGCTGTAAAATAATCAAAATACGTAAAAACATTATTACAAATCGATATTCCAACCGGGTTAAAACGGTTGACAAATTAAAAAATCGACTAAAATAGCAATATTTCATTCGTCAGTCGATATTGTCGACAGCCTACGTCAGTGGATCTCCACACGCACATCCCTAACTAGTCGCAAGAAGAAGCGGCTGTACTACGCGAAGTATCCGCTTAATGAAGTATCGTTTTGTGATTTTTACATTGCTTGTCCAGTGACTTAGCGACAAACTTACGTAGTGGTCAAAGAGCAATGTATTTATTGCAAAAATAGTACAGTCGTCACGTTGTTGTTGTTACGATCGCGGTCCGAAAGTCGAAATTTAATAAATTATATTTCTATGGCGCGCCGCAAAAATCAACAAGCGACACAAGCTCCCCGTCCAACAGCCGAAGCAGGACTAAAGCGGATAGGGGGGAAGCGTGGCGGCTCTGGTTAGAACGGGCGGCACGCACGCTAATTTAGGTATTTCCTTCATAATATTCAAACAAAGACACATTTCGAAAATGTAAAACGTATACGTTATAGAAAACATGTAGTTTTGTTATTATTCAAAATCTGATGATCTTCCGTGAAGTATTTACGCCGTACTTAGGGTTTATTTTGTTTTTTAGAGATTACTTTGGATTTTTTTTCTATCGAGGAAACTAAAAGTAATCGTGTTTCTAAAGCGTATGATGTATTGAGTGAATCCTTAAATATCTTACATATTAATTGCATAACTGAAGCATAAGTAATAACGATGCAGTAAGGGATCAAGCGAATGCAATTATTTTGGAATTACGTATCGTTTGCTCGGTAGCGCCTTAATCCTTAGAAACCACCTATAGTTTCGGGTTCCAATTTGTATCGAACTTGAGTTCAAGCGAACAATTGGGTAAATACTTGATTATTAGGTACCTATTTAAAGACTTAATAGGTGGGTAGTTGGGTACTATCGAATTCACTGACGATCTACAATTTTTCATCCATAAGACCTATCTAATAGCGCTGAAAAGTGGTCAGTAAATTCGGTAAGTACCTATAGTTGGTGCCAGTTAAGATGAGAATAGCGGTCATTGGTGTCGATTCTGTTGTGCACAAACTAAACTTAATTTAGGCTTAAGGCGGCTCCCCGAGCAAATAACCTTGAGCGAGCAGTTTTTTGGAGCCTACTCCTCTTTATCCAAAAGAAATACCAACTAATAAAAAATACATTAAATTACTACATATTCTTGACTCCAAAATTGTCGTTTCATATTTTTTTTTAAGTTGCTTAATGTTTAATAAATCCCCTCACAACGAAACCACAGAAATGAGAAATAATGATTTATAAAATGCTACTCCTCGTAAAGTAACCATTATTTTGATTTGCTACTTATACTAATGGATAGGCAATTTAATAATGAACATAATTGTCGTTTTATTTTTTCCAAAAGACGTAAATTTGATTTTATAAAGAATAAAAACCACTCATTTCGCACAATTCGGCCTGCAGTAACTGACTTAACAATCACTTCGTAGCGCAAGCTGATTAGAACTTTATTACAACAGTATTTCAAACGAAGTTTGAACCACCACAAATAGAGTTGCTAGTTTTGCTCGGGGAACCGCCTTAATTAAGACAGCTCTAAAACGAACCAAAACAAATAAACCATGTATCGTTTTTCATTACAAAAAATGTTGAAGATCACGAATAATGACGATTCAAGACTTGAACAGACATGTTTTTGGTTTTCAAAGTTAAGATAAGAAGTTTAATAAATATAGGTGGGTCAATGACCGCTATTCTCATCTTAACTGGCACCTACCTATCTGCTATATTGATTGTAAATATTAAACAGGTTACCTACATTAGGTAGGTACGTTACCTACATTATACGTAACACATAGCTACGGTACATACGTATGAAGGACTGCGTATACATAAAGTAGGTGCTCATCTACTTAAGATCTAAATAAAACAAAGACAGTTTAGAGTTAGGTACCTAGTTAAGGTTTCAGTTAATGCCCCAAGTTTGTAAATCCCGTTGGTTACAAAACTACAGAACTTCCTTCACGTCTGTCGCGGTCTCTAGTTGTACCTTCTGTCCATAATAATTATGCTCTCATGGGAAAAAGTCTTGAATTTATGTACTTATTGTACTTAGATACTTATTATCCACGTTTGACGCGAAAATTATCATCATCTGCCTAGCCTTTTCCCAACTTTGTTAGGGTCGGTTTACAGTAAGTAATAAGTACCGGATGCAGATGAATGCCAGCATTTAACATAGAGCAACTGCCTGTCTGACCTCCACAACCCAGGTAGTACTGGGTAATACGATAGCTTTTGGTAAGACTGGTTGCCATGGTTTTCGGGCTACAGACTACATGTGACGACATTCAAAGATCTACAATTAATGATACCGTGACCAACAACATAACGTGCCTTCCGAGGCACGCTCACGGAGGAAACGCGATACGTAAGTAATGGGTGGTCACCTATCCACAGACCAACCTAGTCAAGCGCGGCTTAACCTGAAGATTGATCCGAGCGGCTGTTACTATTTAGTCACGAGACGCGAAAATATTAACCGCTACAATTACACTAAGTAGTTGAGCTACATCCATCCAGATGTTAGGCAGAAATTCCTGATAATTGTTACATGGTGTAGTGCTACTCCAGATGTGCCGGTTAATTGTTTAACATAAGGCTCGCGACAGACTTGCGCGGTCAACCCCCCAGGTTAGGTACTGTTTGTTTCATAAACATAAGATTTGCATTTTAATTAACATAAGAATGCTGCTTTTAGTGTAAGTAGGTACTTAGCTGTCATTATTATTATTATTATTATCAGCCATTTGTGTCCCACTGCAGGGCAAAGGCCTCCCTTCCTTCCTTCCACTTATCCCTATCTAGTGCTGTTATGCGCCAATCCTTGTGATAAGAGTCGAGTTCGTCCCGCCATCTCCTTCTGGGCCTGCCGCGTTGCCGTTTGCTGCTGTTTGGGACCCATTTTGTGGTAGCTTTAGCCCATAGCTCCTCCGGCATGCGACAGATGTGGCCAGCCCAGTTCCATTTGAGCTTGGCAGCCGTGTGACCTACATCGGCAATTTGAGTTTTGGAACGCAGTATCGAGTTCCTTATACGATCAGTAAGTTTCACTCCAAGGATACATAGCTAGAAGCTAGCTTTAGCTTTAGCTTTAGCTTTCATAGGCCGCTGAAAAAAAATTGATTTTTCCATCAGGAATTTCTCAGCAACCGCGGGCAGTCTAGATTTGTGATAGTTGGTCAAATGCGGGTGTAGTACAGGTAGGTACCTTCGGAGATGAAAGCGTGATGTTCTGTAAAAATAAAAACCCAGAAAAGATAAATTTTAGTACGAAAAAATAAATCCACTCTGAGTATCCGCATGTCGCCATTTTCATAGATAAATGTGCTAGACGTGCGAGCCTATAATAGCTACAATAAGCCACGCACGACCAGCCCCTTTAAATCAAAACACCATTTAGGTCTGACTATAAATTACAAAAGGAGAAAGCCGGTAGAAAAAAACACGTCTTGTGCAATAATAGGTAGGATTCCTTTAATAATAGTCTAAAAACAAGAACACATAATTTTCTGAAACTTTCTAGTTCGTGTGGTTTGCCTAACCTGCTTAGCTATTCACAACCCTTCGATTCGATTTTCGATTCGGAAAGTCATATGTCTATCTCGCTCGATATCGTAATGTCAAAAAAAGATGGACATACGACTTTCCGAATCGAAAATCGAATCGAAGCGTTGTGAATAAGGGGCCTGGTGTCAGACTTTTTATGCCGCCCATGAATGAGCTTCTGACTTGGCTTTAGATGCCGTCGAGAAATATCTCTCACGTAACTAAAATATCTTAAACTTAAATACATAGGTTCTTATCATTGCTTTTTTAGGGTTCCGTACCCAAAGGGTAAAAACGGAACCCTATTACTAAGACTTCGCTGTCTGTCCGTCCGTCTGTCCGTCTGTCCGTCTGTCCGTCTGTCTGTCACCAGGCTGTATCTCATGAACCGTGACAGCTAGACAGTTCAAATTTTCACAGATGATGTATTTCTGTTGCCGCTATAACAATAAATAAAATTAAAAACAGAATAAAATTAATATTTAAAGGGGGTATTTAAAGGGGTCCCATACAACAAACGTTATTTTTTTTTACGTTTTTCTAATTTTGTATAGATAAGGTACGGAACCCTTCGTGCGCGAGTCTTTCTTCTTCTCTTTCGTTTTTTCTGTAAAATGCATATAGGTAATACGAGTTAGTAAAGAAGTGGTTCGCAGAAATCTAATTTTCAGACAATTCACCGTTTAACGCCGCAGCATCACACCCGCACGATGGTTAACCGCATCGCGTCTATCAGAACAGGGCCTAATTGCATCTCGCTTAGAGGTATGCCACAGGTGTGCACTGTGCACGCGGCTCATAATCACAGCTCGTGGTTATATTGGTGTTTGTGCCTGTATGCAATTTTCATGAATTTTCCATTTTTTTTAAATAGCGTACCTAGCCCTTGCTTTTCTCTCGCAGAAATACGATTTCCAGGCAAAACAACGTGAATTTGTGCGAGAGATAAATAAAATACTCATTTTTTCTCTACATCAAGAGAGGTCTTTACCCAGCAGTGGGACAGTAGAGAGAGAACAGTAGAGAGTACCTTTTATTCATTTTTCTTACACACTATTTATATAATTTTAAATATTATATTTTGTGTCTGTATGGTGTCGGATGTAAAGAATAGCACCATCCCATATCTTCCCGTGGGTGTCGTAAGAGGCGACTAAGGGGCTTACCAGAGAATGGGCAGCAGCGTTCTCTGTGCTTTTGTAACAACTGTACTGCGATCGCCAACCCGCCTGCCAAGCGTGGCGATTATGGCAAAACCCCCCTTTTGGGGGAGGCCTATGTCCAGCAGTGGACGTGTTTCGGCTGAAGTGATGATGAAATATTATATTAACAAAATTAAATAAAAACATTTAAACGTATAAAAATACTAGCCCACCAGCATTGGGAAACAGGGTCCGACCTACCGGTGGTCAGCCTAAGGCTCTTGAGAAGAGGAACCTCCAACAAAACGGGTAGTGTCCAGAAGTACTGCCCCTTGAATCAAGCCCCTTAACCCAGCTGAAAAGCGAGAGCCTCCTCAGATGTTGGTCGAGGCTTTACGCTATTAAGCCATTGGCCAACGTATCTATCAGCAGAATGACTGCTGTCATCATCATCATCATCATAATATCAGCCCGGGATCACCCATTGCTATAGGCCTCCCCTTTTTCTGCCACACTTCCCGGTATTCTGCGTCCCTTATCCCCGTAGTCCGTATTAGGTCCAGTGTTTCCCGCGAATTTGACGATGTCGTCGACCCAACGAGCTTTAGGACTAGTGTCTAGTATTATTATTTTTATTGACGCAGTATCACTCCCGCGCGATATTTAACCGCAATCTGAACAGAACCTAATGGTATCTCGCTGGTTACGCCACAGGTGTGCACACGGCTTATAATCACTGCATGTGATAATATTGTATGCACAGCACTAGTTCCAAGAAGATGATAATTAACGTCTAGCTCCGAAGTTTGCCTACTGTGTCTGAAAACGGGGGAGATACCTAGATGGCGCAATTTCCAGGGAAACGATTATCATGGAATTTGGTAAAGCTACACACATTACTTAGCTACTTACATTTTGACATACGTCAAAAATAAAATGTAAGTACAACTAAAGTTGTTGTAAAGTTATACAAGAGGACCATACGGTCCTCTTGTATAAGTTACAACATGTAAGAGAGGATTTTATCTTTCCTTATCCAGTGCATGCCTCAAGATTGTCTTAGTTGGCACTTGGTCGTAGATAATCGGTATTTTTTAACTTGTGATCAGTAGATTCCTTCCCTCTTATGCATGTAACAGAGGATTTTGTCTTTCTTTATCCAGTGCATGCGTTAAGATTGTCTAAGTTGGTCGTAGATAATGGGTATTTTTAAACTTGTGATAAGTAATTAATTCCTTCCCTGCTGCACTTCTGAAAACAGGCCTCATTGCCTACCATTCATTTCATACCTTTACTTTAAAGGTGGCTACGGAAAGGCCCAAGCTGTCGTCAATCGCCATACAACAACTACATTTTCTAAAATCCACCGCACTTACGCAGGTAAAAAGGTTGGGTCAGAATTCCTGAGAATCGAACTTTTTTGGGTAGGATTCGGCATCGTATGAAGTAATTTTCAGGTATTTCCACTCGCGTGGTCGCGTGTCTATCACAGCCGGAGACCTTTTCCTTATTTAGGTGTTCCCATGTCTGTGGGATGGTGAATATTCTATGAGCTTCGTAGGTAAATGACAGCCAGATGCGTTGGCGTAACTCTGTCAGATTAAACCAAGGCTTTTTATACAAAGCTTCTTCAATCCTGTACAACTTCGCCATGTAAGAGTATGTATTTATTTTCTCACGGCACTTAAGTAAGCGCTATTTGCAGTTTTTGGTTAGCTACATTACCTGCCTCACTTGAGATCGCAGATAGCGCTCGCGTTCCGTCCTACCATTATCACTGCTTCACGCGATTCTTGGCACCATGACCTCTGTTTTGTTATTGACTTTCCTCTGATGCTAAGGCAAAAAGTGGGTCAGGATATATGAGGAAGGTTGATGAATTCCGTTTGATTACACAGCGATACCCTAGCGATGTGTCGCTGGAAGTTTGTTCACGGCATACGCTGGGGAGTTGTGTGTAGTGTGCTGTCTTTACTTACTAATTAGGCCAGTCGCTCATAACAGTTGAAAGGAGCAGCTAGTGCGAGTGGTGAGGAGTGAAAAGATTGGCGAGGAGTCGCTGTACGTGGTTACGTGCGGCGGAACGGCTCGGCCGACAGTCGCGCGGCAGTGCGCATGCCCGCCACTGCGCCACTGAGCGCGCGCTCCCCCTGGCGGCGCGGCGCCGCAGTGAGTTGCGTAACAAAAGCACACTCGGTTCCCGACGCTACGCTGAAAACTTTCGGCCGCACGGCCCGCGCCTACGGGATGGAGATACGTAAATTCATATAAAACTTTTCCGCGCTGCGCGCCGTTAGACTCGCTAAAATTCTTCTGATCTAATTGGATAGTCTTGGTCGTGGTCGGATCGTCGCTTCTGCTTATTTTTAAGTTGTTGAAGTTTTCTCTTGAAGTTGACTGTGGCGAAAAGTGAACTGTTGCGGTTTTGCCGGCCGTTTTTATAATAGTGTGGACTTTCCGAGTGTTGTGTTCACTTGCTTTGTTTTTCTTTGCCCGAGTGGTGGCCTGACGGTGGTCTGCGTGGTGCTGGGAATCGATACTGCGGTGGGAGCGGCAAAGGTATTTATTTTTTATTACCTTTTTTATTAAATTATAGAGCTGTAGCTTTAAGTAGAGACGTACCTTTACAGGTACGTCTCTCTATATTTTATCGTTACGGCTGAAAATATGCGGGTAGTGCTGTAAATTTTCACTTTAACTACCCATTCTGTAAAGTATGTAATAAGTTAATAACTTCGTAATGTGTTAATATTTAATTTACATGACGTAAAACGTAATATTCTCGTACGCGTTATTTTAGTTTCGAAGTAAGGGTAGTAAAACTGAAATCAACTTATTAAGCCAAAAACTTTCAAGAAAAGCCTAAATATAACTTTAGACCTCTTATCTATATTGTACAGGCGAAGCACATAACATATTCGATAACTTTTCTTACGCAAAAAAGTACCTAAAAAAATATTTTTTTCTTGTCTAATGTAAATTTGTCCTGTCTAATGTGGCATGTAGTTCTAAACGGTTCGTCTCGACAGCCTGACTGCCGGCGACATTCACCAATCGCTTACACTTTCGACGCCGAAATTTTATTCCCAAATTTGGGATACAGCCAAACCAGTGACGTAGATATCTTCGACAAACTAGGTCACATTATATAGGTCTGGAGTTAGACTTCTTTTACGACCATGTGTAAAATATTACCGCACAAGTACCTAGTATGATATTAATTAGATAGGTATATATATTTGTCTATTTATAAAATGTATTTGAAATACTTGGCGCGCACGACTTCCTTTGTCGTTTCATTGCACCTCTGTGAAAACGTTACTCAGTTTTGATTTATATACTACAACGTACATACTACATACAAAGTAATGCTGCGAACTTGAAAGTATGAATTTCTTTTCTACATAGCTTGGCTGACGTAATAAGTTGTATAAGTTTCTTTCCTTTGTTCAAGCTTACATTTCTTTGGTATTCTTAAGAACGTGATGTGTACAAAAATGTTCATTAAAGTACTCGGCTTCAGCTGTAAAAATATGAATTAAGTAAATTACAAGCACCGGTTAGCTTCGTGTTTTATGCGCACACAATACCTTTTCAAACGTAATAGGGGTGCGAACGAATTCGTGTTAATTTATTTGTTTAATTTCAGCCAAAGGGTTGGGTAGAAATTAATTTATTTTCCGGTGTGAAGTATTGGGGTGTAATTACAGGGGAAACTGATAAAAGAAAGCTCGGTTATTAAGGACATCCGGTTTCATTCTTACGACATAACTTACTTTTATACGCTAGTGGCTAGTCAACTGCTCCTGAGAGCTCAACTTTGGCTCTTTAGTAAACTGATCCCACACAGGCAGATCCCGCGGGATCAGTCGACCTAATGAATTTTTGAATTGGTCAACTGATCCCGTTGACCAATTTTATGATTTGTCTGCTTTGGCGCCCGGACCGTAAGGTACTCTACACAGAACAGTCACTGGTGATTTTTAGGGTTCCGTACCCAGAGGGTAAAAACGGAACCCTATTACTAAGACTTCGCTGTCTGTCCGTCTGTCCGTCTGTCTGTCACCAGGCTGTATCTCATGAACCGTGACAGCTAGACAGTTGAAATTTTCACAGATGATGTATTTCTGTTGCCTCTATAACAACAAATACTAAAAACAGAATTAAATCAATATTTAAGGGGGGCTCCCATACAACAAACGTGATTTTTTTGCAGTTTTGTCTATTTTTTTTAAATAATGGTATGGAACCCTTCGTGCGTGAGTCCGACTCGCACTTGGCCGATTTTTTTTTTTTTTGGGACAAGCCCGCCACACTGTTTCCAAACCACTGTAACTTCTGAAAGCCAGAATCAACAGTGGCGACCACCAGAAGAGCGCCGAGACAATGAAGCTCGACGAAGTCCCAGAGAATGAATTTAACTGTCTTGGATCCCGCAACGAAATTAATCAGAAAAGTAAAGCGGAGGAGTAGGAAAATCCGTGATTTCCACTTCACTTCTTCACATTTCAAGTCACTGGTGTAGTGAAAACACGGTAAACACACCCATAGCCGTTTTTTTTTCTCAAGGGTTGGTAGCTCGGAACTTATAACACTTCGTCCTAATAATGCCATTTTGGGAAAGCACTAAGCCTTGCTTTCTCACTATGCCCAGAGGCATGTCTACCGTCATTTTTGTAGGAATAGACCGTGGATCAGAATCCACGGTCTATTCCTACAAAAATGACGGTAGACAATTTTGCCAGTTGGTTTTAAAAGCCGACTAACCAGAGGTCCTGGACAAATTTCAGCCACTTTCAAAACGTTAATTATTTCTACAACATTTCTACACAGTTTTCAACAGGATTACCATCCTAAGCATTTTTTCTCCTTTGTCATTTTGTCTAAGCATAGTTAACTGGATGAAGTAAATTGGGTGACTATCGTCTTTCGTGGAGGCTCTGATGAACCACACATACGATACCATAATGATTTCTAAACCCAACTATAAGCCATGCGAGGGACACTTACAGAAATAACACCTCAGTTTGGCGCCGTTTCCCCCTGAATCAGTTTGATGAACGACCTCGTAAAATTGTTAATGCTCTGTTTGAACCGCCAGCGACACTCGTTGAGATTACAACTAGCCACTATATGCGACTTTATGTTGATTAAAACATCTATGCTTGTTCAGCTAATCATGTTAACATAGATCAGTAAAAATACAGGGGAGTGAGTGACTGAATAGAATATAATTAGGTAGGTAGGTACAGATCCAAAAAAAATAAAAGAATTTACGCTACAACTCTATCCAACATTGATTTCATTTCTCCTATCGACTTAACATAACTAACACCATAATTATTGTAACAATAAGTACGGTTTAATTAGATTATTTGAAACATAATAACTAAGTCTTTGTTCTACAAGAATGTTTAATTAAAGATTCTTTACTGAGTGCATGAATCTCGATTAAAACTGACACCTCTGCAAATAATCTCGACTGCAATCAAGTTTTAAATCAAGATTTATGACAGATCATCCTCCTAGAAGAAAACGATACCATGTTTCATTTAAATGCGTGTCGTAACCCTCTTTTCCTACATACTTATAGCTACATAGAGAGGGTCTAAAGCCTCCCAACCTTCGAACCAATTCGTCTTCGAAAGGATCGCCTCCCGCGTCACGTTTTAAAATCGCCGGAGCTCCGGCACGTAGCCAGACATTTATTGGATAAGGACCCGGAGCGAAAACCTCTCGAGGGAAGAGGGAAATTATCTTACAAACACCCAATTTGTTCCGTACATTATCGCACTTCCAATCGGGACTTACGTTCCTGTTTGTTTCACAAAAGAGAGGGTAACGGTGTTATTTTCTACCAGTGTAAACAGATAGATTTAACAGTAGGTACTAGAAGTCTTTGATTACGATTTTGCCCGGAGAATTATTCTTTCCTATTTCCGCCAACAATCTCCGATTAAAGCATAGCGCCGCTAAAATCATTGTTATGTGTTGTATGTCTATGTCTATTGTTTATTTTATTTTTTTGTCATTTTGTATGCACGTTATGTCCCTGCGACAAATAGTACATATTTTTCTTACTTTCTTTATTCTTATCTAGATGTCATTACCGTAAATTAATATTGTTAGGGCAATGAAATTTCCTCAACAGTAGGTTATTTGTAGTGCATAATTGGTCCAAAAGAATTGAATTCACCACGTCATCATGACATAAACTCAAACTCAAAGCATTTATTTCAATTAGACCATTACGGCACTTTTGAATGTCAAAAATACAAGAAAAGATAAAAAAGATAGAAAATCAAAGCTACAGTCCCAGTCACAATGCATAATAACTTGAGGAAGAACTGCAGTTCTTCCTCAAGTTATTATGCATTGTGACTGGGACTGTAGCTTTGATTTTCTATCTTGTAGTTGCCCATTCCCTAGCGTAGATCTCTATGGAGAAGAACGGGCAAGAAACTCCATAGACACTCTTTTAAAATCAAAATATTGTTACAAAATCTTGGTTACATAATTAATTTTGAGATTATACTTATGTGAGAACGATGTAGAAAGACGTGCACACTAAGAGCGTCCATAGTTAAAAGATTAGATCAACAATTTATGAATAAAGTAATTAAAATGAACCTTATGAATTTTTTAATTCATAACTAAAATGACTTTAAAAAGTTCCAGATTGTTATGTCAGATCAAGCTATCATTTGTTTTGTTGATCGATCCAAGAAAGTCGAGTCCTAGACCAAAAACAAAGAAAGCTCACAAAAAATAAATCTCTATGTAGGCCTTGTATGAAATATCATTATGAAGATAAAATTGTTGGAGTAGTGCCAATAATGTCGTGAAAACCTCCTGACCTCTTATTAGATCATAAAACGAAATCGAGTCTTGGACGAAGACACGAAGTAGGTTCTTTGTTTGGCTAGGTTAAAATACTTGAGAATTCATAAATGGGTAATTGAAATGGTAATGTTCAAAGGCTCTCTCGTTTGTAGTACAATTTGTTAATAGGATTGGGTAGAGGAATGTCTGCTGGGTTAGTAGGGTAGGTAGCAACGCTATAAACATTAATATTAGAATAGTGTTGGAATTGCAGCAGCTTGGTAGTCAATCTGAAATTGCAGCCATGTTTGTGATTTATTTATTTGTTGTACATTTTCATTTTAATAAAAATAATGAAACTAGTGATTATAAAAAAACAACAGTAGTTCCATCATGGAACTGTTAATCTTACTAGTGGAACTAGTGCTAAAAAAAATCAACACTACTTGCATTATTTTTAGATTCTTTAAAAATGGAACTAGTGGTTATAAAAAACAACACTAGTTCCATCATGGAACTGTTAATGGTACTAGTGACAATGAAGGAGCTAAAGTGGGACTAGGCTGGCCATATCTGCCGTATGCCCGACGAGCTGTGGGACACAATTCAATAACTACGATGTGGAGCCCTGATATAGCCAGAAGGCGACGCGGTAGACCTCGTAGGATTTGGCGGGACGAGCTGGACAAAACCAACGACCAGTGGTCCACATTGGCCCTGGATCGAAGAATATGGAAGTCATGGGGCGAGGGCTTTGCCCAGCAGCGGGATAACATAGGCTAACAGTAACAGTAACATTTAGTAAGGCTAACAGTAACAGTAACATTTAGTAAGTTAAGTAATCCTTTTAACTCGGTCTTCTCGCAGAACCACAAACATTCTAACATTATCGTCTACCATTCATCAGCAAACAAGTCCAATCCAGAGTTGGTGTCCAAGAACGCGTTGTCGCATACGCGATACAGTAAAGGTGGATCGAGCTCAGTGTGACAAAATGGAACATAATAAATGCTTTTTAAATGAATTTCTTATTTGAAACAAATAATTGACACAATTCGCATGTAAATCCGAGGCGTGGGCATCGGTAGAACCATGTCGCTGTTGACAAACAGCAAGCCTAATTTTATCGCAGTCACGTTGAAATATGAGCTATGTTCAAAATATATGGTTATTTATCACTGGACTAAAGCTTTTTTTTGTCACAATGTAGCTGCACCGATCAGCTCATTTTTGTAGACTTCGGTTGAATCCAAAGTACCTAAATATATGTCACAAAATGCACGTAGAAATGTGCGCAAAATTCATACTTACTCCTGAACATTTTGCTCCACTGTTGGCCAAAGATCTTCCCCATATTCTTCAAGTCTACTCTATGTTTCACCTGGATGAATCTCGAGGTCAAGCGTAAACTTTTTAAAACAGCACCCCTAGCCAAGTTGACAATCTACAATCGCTAATGCTAGTAGAAAACTATTCAAATGAATGGGACTGACATCATCTCAACGTTAAATCACGTGATCAACACAAGCGAATAGAAAATTCGTAGACAAGTTTAAATCGTTCAAAATGATAGAATAGAATGTTATCGTTTCTACAATGTTGATCGCTAAACTCTTTGGTAGGAACGCTCACCATAGACTAGTGTTGGTTTTTTCTACAGACATTAGAGAATGAGCGCTCGACTCAGTCGTGTCAACTTGGCTACCAATTTAGCGCTTTCTACAATCGCTTACGCCGAGGCGTTTACGATAGTAGAAAGAGAATCGATACGAAACGTTTGTAACTTGGCTAAGGGTGCAAATTTCAATTGTTTCGCGAATCGACATAGCAGGAATGATTCACAATTAAGTAGCTTCAAACAAAAAATTGATTCCAGTTTAAAATACCTAATATCGATAAACACAATTCTAATATTCGTATTTGTGTTTGTATTTATCATCAACGACGTAGTAAAACAACAATTAATTTGAAACGGGTCAGTACCTACATGCTTGCCAGAAATGTTTCATCTTTCACTATCCACACGGTACCCACCGTTGTCTGTCAAAATGGCGATAAAATTAGATCGTGAGGCGTGATGGTGCCACCTTGCTATTGACGAAAATAAATCATGTTATTATTACAATACTCTATTGTAACCTACGTAGGCTAGTCAGGTTTTTGGTCACTTTGATTTATATTTTTTCAAGCTACTTACATCTGTTTGCCATCATTACTAAATGCTTCATTAACATAGCATTTTTTTTCTAAATTCAGGGCAAAAGAGTCCTCGAATCGATTATATTACGAATTTCATTAAATCAATTTTGGTAACATACTTAGCCTTCGGAATAATATACAGCCGGTATTAAAACTCCAGAACTGTTAATCTCAGCGCATTACAAACTTTCCGCACAAGTTCAGCCGCGGAAAAGCCTCCATAATTATTTATTTCCTACTTACCTTGGTTTTGTTTTAGAACTTATAAGCTTGAATATCCCACTGCAGGTGAAAAAGCAATATCAGAAAGAAACAAGATATTATTAATGAACATATCGTTTACTGCCCCGGCGAACTCAAATTCTCAGTCCAAGGTTCCTCACGATATCTTTCTTCCCCTAAACTAACCGCCATTATTATTTAAATCAGTATTCCACCTCGTATCAACAAAGACTTTAGTAACTGCTATAATAAAATTAACGCAGCCATTTTCTCAAGTCCTCAAGAGTGATAACAGCAGAAGGATCGTAAACACAGCGTCCTAAATCCCGACGACTTCTAACAATTGTTCGCCGATGTCGAGATTTTGCGTAGCTCGTGTAGGTACAAGCGGCAATGATGTTTTCATACGCAGTTTTCCTTCTATGACAGCTATAAAAATGTTGTAAAGATACCGTGGTCATGGCAGTAGGTTATTTTTTGGGCACAGTAATATGAAGAGGTCGGAGAGGGTTAATGATATCGTTAAAGACGACGTCGATGTTTTTAGAATATCTCGTTTGTTAGTGTGTTCTCATACAAGGTGAACCATGTAGATATTCAACACATCATTCTCGACCCGCCCAAGTAAAAATTTTCAAGGAGCTCGTAGCTAAATAATAACAGCCACTCGGGTTGATCTTTAGGTTAAGCCATGCTTGCCTAAGTTGGTCTGTGGATGGGTGACCTGACCACCCATTACATACCGAGTTTTCTCCGTGCCTCGCAATGCAAGTTAAGCAGTTGGTCCCGGCTGTCATTTGTAGATCTTTGACAATCGTTAGCCCAAAAAGTCTAACAACTAGTCTTATTTTGGGGTATCGTATCACCCAGTACTAACTGGGTTGTGGAGGTCAGATAGGCAGTCACTCTATTTAAAATATTGGTATTCAGCCGCATCCGCACCCCTAGCCAAGTAACAAACGTTTCGTATCGATTCTCTTTCTACAATCGTAAACGCCTCGGCGTAAGCGATTGTAGAAAGCGCTAAATTGGTAGCCAAGTTGACACGACTGAGTCGATCGCTCGTTCTCTAATGTCTGTAGAAAAAACCTACACTTTAGTCTATGGTGAGCGTTCCTACCAAAGAATTTAGCGATCAACATTGTAGAAACGATAACATTCTATTCTATCATTTTGAACGATGTAAACTTGTCTACGAATTTTCTATTCGTTTGTGTTGATCACGTAATTTAACGTAGAGATGATGTCATTCCCATTCGATTGAATAGTTTTCTACTAGCGTTAGCGATTGTAGATTGTCAACTTGGCTAGAGACATCGGTTAGACAGGAAGCCGACCCCAACATAGTTGGGAAAGGCTAGGCAGATGATGCAGATGATGAAATAAAAAATAAACAGTTCTCCCCTACATTTTGACTCATTTGTAGAAAGAAGCTGTTTTTTTTTAATAACCGATGGAAAATTTCTTTGTGGATGTTTTAGCGTCGGTGGCTCTTTATTCGTGTATTTGGGTTACCTTGAAGACTGCTGAGTGGATGTCATGTCATGTCAATACAATACTAATACAATACAATACAATACTCCTTACAATTTTGTTTAGGCGCCACGTCGTCTAAAATAAAGAACTTTAGTCATTTTGAGTTCAGTTGTGCCAACGAGATGTTGTGGAAAATATACATAAAGGATTATTTTTCTTTCTATAAATTATACATTCGAATAAATTGCTCCCTTGTCTACGATAACCTAGTTCCCAACTCGATTGGACGGAACTGTGGAAGTCCGCTCTTTCTTAGAACATTTTGTTCGATACGGGTAATTTCTTTTTCAAGGAACTGATTACGGGCTAGAAGTCTCTACTTACTTTCAGGTTTATAATCAAGCAGTCAATGAGTGATTGAGTGATTGCTAACATCGGCGAGTGTTTAAGAATTCATAGGGGTTACCTTACAAGTTACAACCACTTAGACATAGTTCAGGGTTGAAACCTGTTTAGTAAGTTTATATGTTAGGATGTTATTTTCGAAAGAGTTGGTAAGACTCTTTCCAAAATAACCTCTTTCTGTAGGTACGCTACATTTTCGTGGATTTGTGCCTGGTTGATGGAAATGAATGAGACATAAACACAACTGCCAAAATGTGGCTGTACTAGTAGGTACACCACTGCTTAACCCTTCGGGAATTACAGGCTTGATGTTGTTTTGTGGTGTGCTACATAAGTGTAATAGGTTCTTAAAACTACAAAGGTTTTCAGGAACCTACCTATTTCAATTCGTGGAAAGCAAAGTTTTTCCAAACACAACAGTTTCTAACAACCCATTCCTTATCCAATTAGTTTTCAATTAAAATCATGCCTTGAAAGGAAAATCTATAACCGCTAAAGCTCATTATGTGTCGTCGCGTCACTAAACTGCCTCATAATATAGCGACAGTCAACGACCTTGCGTGTGAATCTTGTGACATACTCTGTCCCCCATACTCTGTTCCCCATACTCTGTTCCCCATACTCTGTTCCCCATACTCTGCTGTTCCCCATACTCTGTTCCCCATACTCTGTTCCCCATACTCTGTTCCCCATACTCTGCTGTTCCCCATACTCTGTTCCCCATACTCTGTTCCCCATACTCTGTTCCCCATACTCTGTTACCCATACTCCCCATAGTACGCGACTCATTATCTGCTTAGCCTTTTTCCAAACTTTTTTGGGGTCAGCTTCTAGTCTAACCGGATGCGGCTGAATACCAGTATTTTACATTGAGCGACTGCCTATCTGACCTCTACAACACAGTAACTAGGTAATACCACTCGTTTTTTTTTGCCCCTAATAAATAAATACGATACCCCTTGGTAAGACTGGATGCCAGACTCGGCTTCTGACTAGTATCGACTGTCAAAGATGTATAAATGACAGCCGGGACCAACACGAGGCACGGAGGAAACTCGGTAAGTATATAATGATGTTACTCATCCACGGACCAACTTCGGCAAGCACGGCTTCGATCCGCGGCTGTTATTATTTAGCCACGAGCTCCTCCCCATAGTACGCGACTATTGTATGATAATATTTATTTACGAGCTACGTATGGGTTAAAAATACATCGCCGCGCGTCTACCTCTATATCTATAGTGTGCGGGACTTCGGGACGCGACAGACAAAACTAGTTAAAACTGGATTACTCATTAACGTTTCTTCTGTGGGAAATAAATTAGTGTAGCACGCAGTTTGTTAGTTGCTTTGCTTTTGTGTTCCACTGTACTTAATTGATATGAGATGTGATTTGGTGTCTTGTTTTATGTTTCGAGTTAGTATATAGGTGTCCTATATTTTATTTATTTAAACTTCATCTTTAGGAGTGGTACTTAGGCAGACTTAATGCCACAAGGCATTTTCTATACCAGTCAACCTTTGGGTCTAATAGCACAATATTGTAATGTGAAAAATAATAAGAAAAATACCATGTTGTACTTTTTCTGTCGAGTTCTTTTAGCGGAAGGCATGAAGATTTTACATTGGAAAACTAGACGGTTCGGGATCCTAGTTAGGGTTGCGTTTTTGCAATTTGTCTACGGAACCCTAAAAATAGATATATCATTTATAACGGAAAGCTTGAAAGTTGTATTCGAATTTCGTAATAAATTCAATAAATTCATGACATGTGACAGCCATGCATGTAAACCACAAATTTAAAATTTATGCGTGTCACTGAAAAAGCCAAATTATGACAAAGCACTTTTTCAAATAAAAATGTTACAATATTGCACACAAATTGTTATTTATGACAGTTGTTTTTAGCGCAACGCAAACATACCTAAACGTTGCCTGAAAGCATTCTTTCTCACTCATTTAAGTATTCATTTCATATTACAATTACAGACGCTTAAAACCAAAAATATACAAGAAAATGCTATAGTCTAGCTAGCCGCAAGGCACACTATCTGTGAAAGGGGTGTATTTGCTGTTTCCTAGGCGTATATCTCAATCAATGGAGAATGGGCAAGAAACTCCTTATGGGTCAAGAAGAAAGGTTTTTCCTGGAACTGAGTGTTGCCAGGCAGATAACAACCAAGAAGACAAAATGTTGTCCTTGTCACTAATTAAAACTATAATGCTTCCATTCATGTTCAATCATGTATTGAACACCACTCATGGGCCTTTGATTGGAACATGTCGTCAAGAGTTATCTCTCAGGTATGCTGGTTTCCTCACGATGTTTTCCTCACCGAAGCAAGTGAAAATTCCTAACTCTTTAAATAAAAAGATATTGTTATAAAACCACCTCCTACCCCTATATACACTGAGAAGATTTCAAGTGAGCATGGTACAGTTTGCGTCTTGTACATAAAAAGCAGTACATCGGTGACTGAAACCCATGAAAGGTACATAACACAGTTGATTGGACAACAAAGGCTATTCATAAATGACAATCGAGTTCTTGTTTGTTACAACACAATTGTACAATTGGAACATCACGTTGTTCAAATGGAAAAGAAAAGTTGATTAAAAGTTTAATCAGTAAAAACAACATCGGAGACAAATAACTACCCTGTTGCGGCCAAACTGTGCGAATTTGTTGGCAGATGCAGCTTTGTCCTATTTTTCTTTTTTCACTGCATAAAACATGGACAATGTTATTTTACGTTGGCTTGTTTAGCGTAATTTACAATCTGTTTTATGCGGGAGCTCAGAATAATTGATAATCACGGAAGATATCTATTCGTAAGTTTAGTGTCATTCTCAATGATTTACAAACAAATTTCTATCAAAAAGAAAACCAGCTTGCGGCACAGGAATTAAAAGAGCTCATGGAAGGAATTAAGGAAAGCCTTTGTCCATTAGTGGGACAGTACAGGCTAATAAAAAAGGGCCTAGACACAATACTATAAGGTACATATTTCTACAGCGACATTTTAGGATGGAGATAATCTTTTCGTAGTAATACATTTTTGATTTTTTCACCATCGTTATCGCCGTAGCCCATAGGCTACGGCGATAACGATGAAAAAGTTAAAAGTCAGCGATAATTCATAAATTATCGCTGACTTTTAACTTTTAACCTTTAACAACCTCTCACAATTGGGTTTCTTCAAATAACACATCAATCAATACTTGTTTGCTTTTCATAATAATATCTACCGTAGGTTATAAACCGTAAACCTATATATTAGAGTGTATGCGACTATTGATCAACATGCACGTATTAATAGTCTGTCCTGAGGTCGGTCACACTCCACCCGTACTACTGCCTCGCTTGCTTGCCAGCCTAGCTTTTAATAAAACATGCGGCGGAAACGCTATCGATTCGATTTGAATACGGCCGATATAAACGTTTGATCAAGTTGGCTCGGTTTTTTGTGCCTTTTTTGTACCTTCATCTAGGTACCTATCTACGATACCTGATTACTTTGATCAAAGTGAATAGAAGGGAGATGTAGGTAGGTGTCAATTGTATCTACCATGTGAGTTTTTGGCTAAATAAATTAAACTCTCTTCTCGAATTCTCAACAACAAAAGGGCATTGTTCTACCAATCTAGCAGTTACTAGTATCCTCATCCAGTACTACGAATGTAACTCATCATCATCATCATCATTATTATCTCTATGCCCTTGGCCCATGTTACTTGGGGTCGGCGCAATACGTTTTTTTCTTCCATTATTCCCTGTCACACTATCATTTACTCCAACGAATCTAACTCATACGCGAAATATGTTGAAGTAATAAACTAAAAACAAAAGTAAGAAAATTTCAAAGCTTAAGCTCCCATAGCATATTATTTTGTTCGTTCTAATGACTTAACATTAAACCTTCAAGTATTTTCATAATGAGTTAGTTACTAGAGAAATGAAATAAAACCTTATACAGGATTTTATTTCATTTCAATCATTCTCACACACCTGCACCTCACTATAATTTTAATGTTAAAAGTTACATGTATAATTTCGCCCGACGCCGTACATGATGGAGTCAAGGACATTAATGCGGCATTTCGCCTATTACTCACTATATCCAACTTAAGAACTTAACTAGGCTATATTACAGTACTAGGCGATCGATACAAATGGTATTCCTAACTACCTAGTTACCACGTTTGTTTAACGACATATGAAAGCTTACATAACTGGCAACTTTGTAGTGTGGCGGTTTTTTCTTCTTCATGGCCAGTTGTAATACAATTAGGTCAGTCGGGGTAGGACTGTAGAAGTGTATTGTCTTTATTTATTCATTGTGTTCAGTTACCAACAGTATGTTGATTAGGTATTAGAGCTTGTATTTTTTGGAGTTGGTTCCTGATGTTTTAGAAAAGACCAAGCAAGAAGCAAATGATAAATGATGTTTATTTTGCAAGTAGGTTTTTACAAACACATTTACACGTCATTTTTTTTTAAACTAGATGGGGCCGGTGTTTCGTACCTGACTACTCTGAGAAAAACAGCCGAAACAAACTCAGAGGTCATCGTCTCTTTTGAAGTCTAGACATAATCTTGCTCAATTCACATGAAGACTATGCCGATTAGTGTCTGCGATGGTCTTTTGAAGAAAGAACCACACAGATTTGAGTGGACCTGTCCAGTCAGTGCAAGCATTTGTCAGTTATCGTGTAGCTCGACTTATAACTCAAGGAGCTCAACGAAACGACGAACAATACCAAAGAAAGGACATTTGGGTAGGTCGCTTAGAGTACTCAAACTGCCAGACAGTTGTGGGAAAAAATCAAACAAAAAAAATGTGACCCACATGGTCGCCACATTCACATTCAAATAAAATTAATAACAAGTTCTTTTCAAAATGAATGTAAATAAGCAAGGTGGTAACAGCTACATTCATTCCTACCGACTTACTAATGAGTTGCTTATTTGAGTTTCATAGACACCTATCTACCGTACACATTATGCCCTTATTTCTGTTCGAGTTCGTTCACAAAACTTTAATTTTCTTAAACCAAGATATAAATTTATTTTCGTAGCCCTCCATCCAAAGCTTCTGTTCTAAAGTAAATACATTTTAAATAATCTAAGTTTTCGAAGTTTGAAGTCAGCTGTCACGTTTCCCTCTAAAAGTAAAGTAACGGAAAGGAATTAAGCCGGGACAAAAGCCAGAATTCCGCCGACTTCACAGAATTAACTTTTGGTTACGCTCCGCTCGACTCAAAAACTGCTATTTCGACCGTTCCGCCATTTCTTTTGTACCGTTTCGTGTTTAAAAAGTCACTCAGTAATAATTTACAATGTTGTAGTAACACGAATGTTACTAATTTCTGTTTGTAAGCATACTGGGTTAAAATATTTGGTTAACTATGCGGAGGCCCAGGACCGCCCGCCGTAAGCTTTTTCCTACAGACATTGTAAAATATATTTTGTGATATACGATTTAATGCTCTAATTTGAATGGCAAGTTAAATGCTGGGTCGGAGCGGTGCCGGTGCGGTGCTTATGTAGTGTGCCACGACCTTTAGGGTGATTTTCTACCAGAGATGTGCTATGCTACGTTGCTATGGATGCGTTTGATATCCACCAATCATATTAATTGGTGCACATAGCTTAGCACTGGTGGAAACGGATTCAGATATGTTTTTAATATTGAAGGATGCGTGCCATAGCAAGGACCGATGCCTGTCGGAATTGCGGCACTGCTCGAAAGAGATGCCGTGGCCCCGTAACACAAAGGGTGATGAAGGATGGGGCATGGATGGGTTTTAGTCAGTAAAAGTCTGACACTCCCTCCTGCTCCGCCCTGAGCGGGAGGAGTCATTTGATGATTTCCCATCCGAAAAAAAAATGCTATGGATGGTCGCGAGTGGTGTAGCTATGTGCAGAGCAGAGTACCTACCCGCTTCTCTACTATCGATACATCGCATACCTCGAGTTGCGCATCTTCCTCGCGCAGCTACTTTGTGGCGGCGCATCTTCATTGCACATCTTACTCGCACCGCTACATAGCTTAGTATCAGTGGAAACGGTCACATAGCTTCGCAGCTTAGCTGCTACATCCTCGCAGCATAGCTGCATAGCACATCTCTGGTGGAAGCAGCGTTAATTGCATGAGACTAAAAGAGTCATGAACATAAATGTTGATGGATAGAGAGGGATTAAGGAAACGATGGATGGATTGTGGCACATGGATTATGGGACATGAGACCAGAACGATTTTGATAAATCTTTTTTTATTTGAAAGCTGGTGCTTCCCGTGTGGTCCCATACAATGGAACTCTTCAAAAATAGACGGCAAATCTGCCGTGAATGTTGCAATCGCTTGGATGTTTATTGTTTTACAACATTATGACGTAACTTCACGCCTGTATGCTCTGAGGGGGTATACAGATGTGTACAATACACCCAGATTTCGACAGTTAGGTATGTTAACTTAGCGCGATCATGTTCCGCGCGCACCTCAAATGATGTAACATCTCGCCTGTATGCTCTGAGGGGGTACGCAGATGTGTACAATACACCCAGATTTCGACAGTTAGCGCGTTCTTGTTCCGCGCGCGCTTCTAAGAGATGTTAGCAAAAGGGACTGTTCTAAAGAGATACTGCGGCCCTGGAACACAAAGGGTTAAGAAGAAACATGGATTGGTTTTAGTCAGTAAAAGTCTGACGCTCCCTTCTAATTAATTTGATGATTTCCCATCTGAAAAAAAAAGGTAATTATGTTAAGTTCCATATATTGGGGATACGCCTATTACCATGACATGTATTGTTACCAATTTCAAATAAATTCATGGCAAATATTTGTTTGGGAACAACTAAAAATGGAAAAATAAAAAACTTTTTTGCAAAAAATAAAACCGACTTCAAAAAACACAAATAAGTGAAAAATAACTTTAGCTTCAGAAGTCGGTGACAGACAAAAAAACTAAATCAATCAAACAAAGGTCACCGACTTCTGAAGCTAAAGTTATTTTTCACTTTTTGTGTTTTTTGAAGTCGGTTTTATTTTTTTATAAACCATTCAGAAGTAGGAGCCCCGCGAAGCGGAGCTCCGTCGACCGGGTCTCCCTCGATTCGGATGCAAGAGCATAACAGTTTAATTTCTGGTGGTAATTAACTAAATAAATAAAATTTTGGTTCTAATTTCACGATAAATTAAGGATTAATTTTTGTGATCATTTACTAATTTTGGCGGAGGAGGAGCTCGTGGCTAAATAATAACAGCCGCTCGGGTCGATCGTTAGGTTAAGCCATGCTTGCCTAGGTTGGTCTGTGGATGGGTGACCGCCCATTACATAGCGAGTTTCCTCAGTGCCTCGGAAAGCACGTTAAGCCGTTGGTCCCGGCTGTCATTTGTAGATCTTTGACAGTCGTTAGGTAGTCAGAGGCCCAAAAAAGGCTGACAACCAGTCTTACCAAGGGGTATCGTATAACCCGGTACTAACTGGGTTGTGGAGGTCAGATAGGCAGTCGCTTCATGTAAAATACTGGTATTCAGATGCATCCGGTAAAACTGGAAGCCGACCCCAACAAAGTTGGGAAAAGGCTAGGCAGATGATGATTTACTAATTTTGGCAATCAAAAGTGATTTTTTTCCGTTACATTTTACTAAATCTGGTGGTTCGTTAATTGTATGCCATATGTAATTAGTATTTGAATTACCTTAAACATTTTTTCACAGTACAATTTACTAAAAAATTGTTGGTCCTTTGTAGTAGGTAAATAAAAAGGGAGACTATTTTCAACAGAGACTGGGTTGTGGAGGCTAAGTCGCTCCATGTACAATACTGGTATATACAGCTGCATTCGGGTATACTGGAAGTACACCTCAACAAAGTTGGGCAAAGGCTAGGCAGACGATGGTAGTGTTACACTGACTTGGCTCTTTTTTCGACATTTTTTTTGTGACCATTTGTATTACTTTATCAAAAACTAGCTGACGTCCCGCGGTTTCACCCGCGTAGTTCCCGTTCCCGTGGGAGTATGGGAATAAAATATAGCCTATAGCACTCACGAATAATGTAGCTTTCTACCAGTGAAACAATTTTTAAAATTGGTTCATTATTTCCGGAGATTACCCCCTACATTCAAACTTACAAACTTACAAACAAATGTTACCTCTTTATAATACATATTATAAGTAATAAGTATAATACACCGAAAATACCACTGTCTAAACCTTATCCATTTATTAATCCCCACCAAAACATATGGGTCTAAGTGAAGCCTTACACCTGTTTAGTAACAACAACACCACCTCTATGCGAAGTGCGGTTTTAGGCTCACACCGTAAGTAACACACGGTAGTCGGTGACTAATTACCGATTTAAACGGATAATTTGCTTTGCCCGGATAATCCGGATTAACCGGTTTGAGCTCACCATCGAACATTAACTGCTTCCGGTGAACCGGGTTTGGGGTGAATGCCACGGATTAGGTAAAGGCTAACCGCCATTTTATTTCCTGGAATTTTTGCACTGAAATCTTGGAAAAATGTTTTTCAAGATTTTCTCGATTCAATTGTTTGTATTCAGGCACACGTTTTTTAAAAAAAAGAAACTAAACGTCTGTATTAATAGTAGACCCATTTTTTCAGCTACCTAAAACTGAACGAATGATAAAATTCGCTTCCGTAGTTTTCGAGTTATTCTCATCAATCTATTCAAAACAAACACAGTATGTCTAACAGCAGATTATGACAGCGATCATAAAACATTTTTAGATCCAGACATTACTAGGAATTATTCGTAAAGATGTTGGCTCAGTAATTCCGGAGATTAGTGTTCACACACAATGACGTAATCTATCATTAAGTCTAATTGATTCAGTTGTCACACTGTAAATATTCAATGTTACACTTCCTTATTAGCAGTTCTTGAAATGTTAATTGTTTAAACAAGTCATTCTTTGTTTCAGTAATGAAAAGTACGAAAATAGTTATTTATGCAACTGTTGTATAATGAGGGGTATTAAAACACGAATGTGGGTTTATCACACGAGGCGAAGCCGAGTGTGATAATAATATCACATGAGTGTTTTAATACCTAATTATGTACAGTTGCATACAAGACTTTATCTACATCCATGATATGAATCCTCCATAAAAGGTTCTGAAACCATAGGGTGTTGCAGTGTTCTAAGAAGTCTATGTAAATTCATGGAAAGTTTAATTGCTTGTATTTAATACAAACAAACCGTGTATAGGTAGTAATATAATAATTTACATTTTGGATTGTTCAATTATCAAAATTCACAAAGCTTGTGTCACTCATTTTTGTAAACAACAAAGTACGTAATACAATACTAATATCCAAATGTCGAACAAAAATGGCGGGATACGACGTGAATTCGAATTAACCTATAAGTTTTTTTTTAATTACGGCGCTGTGGTAGTGAATCGCACGTGCTAGACGTTCGATTCACTACCACATTCGATGTTCTTTTTTTAAAACAAGTTGCATAATGAAATTCAGTACAACATTATAACACCCGTTTGGGTGTTATAATGGTTATTATGACACTGGCTGTTTTAATGTTGGCCATAAGCTAACTGTTTCAGATACCTTTAAAGAGGATTTATAGCATGGGTGTAGATAAAACTACTTTATGTGTTTCCTGGAATTTTCCTTCAAGGAATAAAAATGTTAGGCACCTTTAGGTTAATTTTACTTGCAACTTCGGGTCTAGAAAAGAAGCAATACTTACTTTCTCATTTTTTCAAAGATGCGTTGCCAAAATTTTAGGCGACCACAGGAGCTAAACGTGAGTTTTATATTGCAAAAAAGCATATGATTCACTGCAATAAACAAAACCAGAAAAAAATATGATATTTTTCAGGATATATGCTAGTACGATAGTATTTTAATACAACAAATACAACATAATACATAAAAAAAAACATAATATAACAAATTTTATCTACACCCATGCTATAAATCCTCTTTATCTACACCCATGCTATAAATCCTCTATAAAAGTATCTGAAACAGTTAGCTTATGGCTAACATTAAAACAGCCAGTGTCATAATAACCATTATAACACTCAAACGGGTGTTATAATGTTGTACTGAATTTCATTATGCAACTCGTTTTAAAAAAAGAACATTGTCTAGCTCGTGCGATTCACTACCACAGCGCCGTAATAAAAAAAAAACTTATAGGTTAATTCGAATTCACGTCGTATCCCGCCATTTTTGTTCGATATTAGTATTGCATTATGTACTTGGTTGTTTACAAAAATTAGTGATACAAGCTTTGTGCATTTTAATAATTGTACAATCATAATGTAAATATTTATATTATTACCTATACATGGTTTGTTTGTATTATATACTCAGCAATTAAACTTTCCATGAATTTACATAGACTTCTTACAACACTACAACACCCTATGGTTTCAGAACCTTTTATATGGAGGATTCATATCATGGATGTAGATAAAGTCTTGTATGCAACTGTACATAATTAGGTATTAAAACACTCATGTGATACTATTATCACACTCGGCTTCGCCTCGTGTGATAAACCCACATTCGTGTTTTAATACCCCTCCTTATACAACAGTTGCATAAATAACTAATAAAAGTATCTGAAACAGTTAGCTTATGGCCAACATTAAAACAGCCAGTGTCATAATAACCATTATAACACCCAAACGGGTGTTATAATGTTGTACTAAATTTCATTATGCAACTCGATTTAAAAAAAGAACATTGTCTAGCACGTGCGATTCACTACCACAGCGCAAAAATTAAAAAAAACTTATAGGTTAATTCGAATTCACGTCTTAACCCGCCATTTTTGTTCGATATTTGGATATTAGTATTGCACTAAGTACTTTGTTGTTTACAAAAATGAGTGATAATGATAAATGATGTTTATTTTGCAAGTAGGTTTTTACAAACACTTTTACACGTCATTTTTTTAAACTAGATGGGGCCGGTGTTTCGTACCTGACTACTCTGAGAAGAAACAGCCGAAACAAACTCAGAGGTCATAGTCTCTTTTAAAGTCCAGACAATCTTGCTCTATTCACATGAGGACTATGCAGATTAGTGTCTGAGATGGTCTTTTGAAGAAAGAACCATACAGATTTGAGTGATACAAGCTTTGTGCATTTTAATAATTGTACAATCCAAAATGTTAATAATTATATTATTACCATGGTTTGTTTGTATTAAATATTCAGCAATTAAACTTTCCATGAATTTACATAAACTTCTTACAACACTGCAACATCCTATGGTTTCAGAACCTTTTATGGAGGATTCATATCATGCATGTAGATAAAGTCTTGTATGCAACTGTACATAATTAGGTATTAAAACACTCACGTGATACTATTATCACACTCGGCTTCGCCTCGTGTGATAAACCCACATTCGTGTTTTAATACCCCTCATTATACAACAGTTGCATAAATAACTAGTATTCGAAAAAAAAATCACGAATTTATCTCTAAAAAATTCTTTTAACGAGTACCATACTAAAATACATGCGATCATTCTGATTTTTTGGCAAATAATTCTACAAGCAACATGTTAGCATCATAGAGTAAATACACAAATAGAGTTGCTAACCTAGCTCCTGTAGTCGCCTTAATACAAAAGTGGATGACGTGAAATGATGAGGAGGTTCATAATGCAGCAGTGAGTTTTTGTAGAATAGTAATGTACAAGCATCGTCAGATCTTTGTCCAAATGAATACCAACTTGTAAATTAGACTAGTTACTGCATAAACTCCGATAAATAAAATTTGTTGTTGCCAAAGTTTGAACCACTACAAACAGAGTTGCTAATTTAGCTCCTAGTCGCCTTAAATGACGGTTCGAAATTGTGACATGTGTCCGCTATGTCGGAAAGGAAAATGATTGAAAAATTTTCAACATTTTACGCTCATTGACCGTGTCTTGTGAAGTTTTAAAAAAGGGGCCAGTTACCAACCTTTTGTTTTTTTTTTTTTTTTCGAATGGGAAATCATCAAATAACTCTTCCCGCTCTGGGCGAAGCAGGAGGGAGTGTCAGACTTTTACTGACTAAAACCCATCCATGTTCCTTCATCGCCCTTTGTGTTCCGGGGCCGCGGTATCTCTTTCGAACTGTCCCGCAACCCCGGGGCCAGTTACCTACCTTACAATATGTTTTGTATTTCGTAGTGAGGTCATTATTTATTTTTAAAACCCGCCTCTATGTAGCATAACTGTAGCATAACTGTAGAGTAACTGTAGCGTAACTGTAGCATAACTGTAGCGTAACTGTAGCATAACTGTTACATAACTGTAGCGTAACTGTAGCATAACTGTAGCATAACTGTAGCGTAACTGTAGCGTAACTGTAGCATAACTGTAACATAACTGTAGCATAACTGTAACATGACAATAAATTCACGCCTGTTATCCCACATTTTGCCGTTCCATGTAACAGGAGCGAGCCTATTACTATCAACCGGGCACACAGCCAGACTCTGTGGCTGCTACTAAGAAATTACTGACGGAAAAAAAAATGCAGTCATAAC
The DNA here is from genome assembly GCA_905147715.2 of Xestia xanthographa. NCBI lineage: Eukaryota > Metazoa > Arthropoda > Insecta > Lepidoptera > Noctuidae > Xestia > Xestia xanthographa. Next base: position 21,644,695 of record LR990653.1, on the reverse strand, counting down.
AACTGTCTCTGACTAGAAACAAACCTACAACAACACATGTGTATATTTACATTCCCAACTAGGTAGGAGAAGGAGGGGCAAGACGGGCTGGCGGGCAAGTCGGGGTACCCATCTTAAATCAAAAACCAATTGACCAATCACAATCGTTTTTCCACCTGACACAGCGCCGTCATGGCAGTTATTAGCGAAGTCACTGGACGACAACACCACGTTTTTTAGTTGTGAAATGGATATTAATATTTTAATGGGAGGGCAAGATTTGTTTTATTTAATTATGTAACACATGTTCCTAAATAGACTATTACCAAAGATGAACATTACAATAAAAAATATAATATAAACGCGTTTTTTTTTGTTTACCCCGTCTTGCCCCCCTTCCCCTACCATTGTTCCAGACTAATTTGAGCATTACGAATTCATATAAAAAACATGGTTTTCTTCTTACTCAAATAATTCAAATATACATCAAGAACAGAGATATGAACAGAGATGTGAACCTAGGAACGTAAATACCATTATCATATTAAATAACAAACAGCCAGCGAGCGCGTGTTCCCTCCTCCCAACGTTGAAGACTTGATTAATGTAGATATTTATTTAAATTATGAAGAATTAATTTACTCGTTAACACTTGTCAAATAAGTGTACGTAAAGTCTCCTACGATATGTTGTCAAGTGAATAATACTTAGATTCCTTGACAAATGCGTTGTTGTGATCGGTTTACTGCTTCTGGGGTGATTGTTCCTTTGTGTTTGATTCAATGTTCATACAACAAAGAAAACATTCATCATCACCATTCATCATTTCAGCCGAAAGACGTCCACTGCTGGACATAGGCCTCCCCCAAGTGTCGCCACATAGACCGGTTTCGTGCGATTTGCATCCAGCGGAATCCCGCAACCTTCACGAGGTCATCGGTCCACCTAGTGGGAGGCCTTCCAACGCAACGTCTTCCGGTTCGCGGTCGCCACTCCAGAACTTTTCGGCCCCATCGGCCATCCGTTCTGCGAGCAATGTGCCCTGCCCACTGCCACTTAAGTTTGGCAATTCTTCGGACTACGTCGGTAACCTTGGTTCTCTTGCGGATGTCTTCATTTCTGATTCGATCGCGCAAGGAAACTCCGAGCATAGCTCTCTCCATTGCGCTTTGGGTGACTTTAAGCCTTCTGATGAGGCCCATTGTGAGCGACCACGTTTCGGTCCCGTATGTAATCACTGGCAATACACACTGGTCATAGACTTTCGTCTTGAGACACTGCGGTAGGTTGGACGAGAAGATACCGCGCAACTTCTTGAACGCTGCCCAACCGAGTCGGATTCGACGATTGACCTCTTTCTCGAAGTTAGACCTACCTAACTGGACCGTTTGTCCCAAGTACACATAATCGTCTACAACTTCGAGCGTAGAGTCTGCGATCTTGATAGGAGTGGGTGTGACATGGGCATTCAACATGACCTTAGTCTTGTCCATGTTCATTTTTAGACCCACTCTTCCAGAAGCTCTACTGAGGTCATCGAGCATTGTACTGAGGTCCTCCATGGTCTCAGCCATGACCACTATATCATCGGCAAACCGAAGTTGAGAAAACATTGCACAGGAATTAATGTTAATCTGCTCCTTTCATTTCATTTTTCGATCATTAACTAGGTGAATGCAAGATGCCAAGTTCAGAAAACCAAAGTCGTTGGATCAGGTCACCAATCAATTCAGTTTTTGTTTTTAATTATTTCGTGATTAGGCGTCTAAGTTCTGTTTAAGTATCTATCTGTTTTATTATTGTGTTGGATCTCTATGTTCAGCAAGTGACAAACAAACAATCACTTAACCTTTCCTAAAACTGAAATAAGAGCCTTCACTAATAATTAAGAAGGTAAGAGAGCTGACAAAGGTACTAGACATTGCCTACCTTTGATAAGCAATTAATTTACTTGCAAAGTGAACCCTTTCACTGCTCATTAAAGAATTATGTTCACGGAATAACAACGCATTTCCGTAATCATTCTGTGACTAACTTCGACCCGCAGCTCCTATGTTAATTCACTTAATTTAAGCCTTTTAATACCACAGCACCTACCTACCTACATAGGCGTATACACGAACGAAAAAGAGGGTTTGACAGCTATTGCTCTCATTTGGCGGGACACTTGTTTTTGGGTGGCTATGGCAGACTGTGGCATTCTAAGGCTCCAAAGAACAGAAGTACATGAAGTGGTATATGATGCGTGTAGCGTGCACAAACGCGAAAAAGTTAGAACTTTTTTATGCAAAAAAGACTTACGTTCGGCCGTTCTCTCACCTGAACTGAATTTGTGAGCACACCTGACTAGAAGAAACCGATCCACTTGAGCTTTGAAGCCATCCAGATTATAATGATCGGAAAACAGAGATTTCCTTCATAAATAGTGGTCGAACGTGTGAGACAGCACGAACGTAGCACTGATCACCTTACTCAAGGTTGGAGTTTCTTCTCAGCATTTCAATAGCAATCCAAATCAATTCGGCCTATAATATGACTACGAGTTTGACGCATCCATCAGTTCCTGTAATGAGCAAACATTAGTTGGAGTTTTTGAAAACCTTTCAAATAACTCATTGAAAATCTTTCAAATGCCACGTTTCCATCTTCATCTGTTTGGAATGCATTGTTTATCAACCACGGAACTGTTTTATTTGTATACTTAGACGTACACTAACAAATTTTTGGCAAGCTCCCATCATTTTATTCTTCGTGATGAATGAAACACTTAGGAAGGCCTTCCTAAACGCTATACATCACCTAATTTAATAACGGAATGTCCGCAGGGCGGCTCGCTTTGTGTTCCCCTAATGCCATCGTCGCGTGAACAAATAAATACAATTAGGGTTTCTTTCATACTTTCATAACACAAGTTCGTGGACACCGCAACGCGTCACTGTTATGACAAATATTGTTATAGCGAGTACCTACGTATATGTCATTGGTGTAGCGTAACAAGGTTGAAGATTCTTTTGTTTTTGGTAGGTGTCTTTTCAAGGTGCCAAACAAAAGAAAATCGAAATCTTTATAATCTCACTTTCTTGTTTCAGATTTTTAAGTATTTGTTCTTTCCTCGCGCTCATCTCGACTGGAGTATACGATAAGTACCGTTGTAAAAAGAAAAGACAATCAACAAGGTCGGAAAGTGGAAAGCACGTTTATGGAGGCTCTTCAAATGCTTCCCTTTAACGAATGTTTGGTAAAGGAAATCCACGATTATGACAGCCATGTCTTAAAAAAAAACGTTATACTCTGTACAATACGCAATATAATATACCATGAACAATCATGTCTGTGATAGCAGTTTCCTAAATATGTTGAGGTCGGCTTCCAGTAGATACAACCAGATACAGCTGAATCAGTATATTATATATTATAAATATTCAGTATTATTTATTATTATGGCACTTCAACGACTTACTCACTAAAACATACAAAAATATAAATTACAAACAATTTTAGTTACTCGTATAGTGAATTCGTCACCTATAGAAGTCCATATAGCACTCGCAGAATATTATTAGGGCAAGTAAGATTATTATCTAATACAATAGAAAAATAATTAAAAATTTAAAAAAAAACCGGCCAAGTGCGAGTTGGACTCGCGCACGAAGGGTTCCGTACCTTATCTATACAAAATTAGACAAAACGAAAAAAAATAACGTTTTTTGTATGGGAGCCCCCCCTTAAATATTAATTTTATTCTGTTTTTAGTATTTGTTGTTATAGCGGCAACAGAAATACATCATCTGTGAAAATTTCAACTGTCTAGCTGTCACGGTTCATGAGATACAGCCTGGTGACAGACAGACGGACAGACGGACAGACGGACAGACGGACAGACGGACAGACGGACAGACGGACAGACAGCGAAGTCTTAGTAATAGGGTTCCGTTTTTACCCTTTGGGTACGGAACCCTAAAAAAGATGTTGGATGGCTGTGTACAACATTAAGCCGGTGGGAAATACTGAATTATTTAACAAAAAAAGAATATATGTACAGGTAAATTATAAACAAAAAAAAAGTTAAAATTAAGAGGCTGTTATAGAAGAGAATGGAATATGAAATGGTTATACATAGAGATGGAGGAACTGTCTACCTAACCATCAGAAAACATTTACTGGGTAACACGAGATCTATCTTTTGACAGTATCTTTTGAATGAACGTGAACTCTGAACCTGCTCCCCTGATTGCTTTCCATTCTTCTTTCTGCCAACCTGTAACGACGTAACCGGTATTGTAAAATCGACCTACAAAAAAATTGCATAAAATTCATGTTAAACAAACACCGAAATCCACTCCACAGAGTTACGACCAACTATAAAGCTATCTATAAAATAAAATAAACTACAGGGAATACAGGATGACAGCTTGATATCTGCACACGGCGGAAGATTTCTGAATAAAGCTACTTAACAATGCACAAAGGAATTCTATCTGTCATTACCGAACCGACGACGGGTAGATAGTTACTTGCTTTGATCATAACCGGTACAGGCAGACAAAGCCCGGATATGCCTTAAGTTATTGAAAAGGTTCTATGTTTCAATAATAAAGCAGAAAAGAGAAGTACAGGTAATTAATTGGTAACGAAATATTATGTACAACAACAAACAACAAGTAGGTACAGCCCATATCGTCCACTGCTGGACTTAAGCCTCTCCCATGATGGGAGGAATTTGCCGTAATCTCCACGCTTGGCAGGCGGATTGGAGATCGCAGTGATGAAAGATTAACAGAAAACGCTGCTGCCCATTCTCTGGTCTACGGAGGCGCAAGGTGTTCTGCCTTAGACATTAGTCGCCTTATACGACACCCGTGAGTGTAACGGGTTGGTTCTATTCTACTCTGCCGGATACCACGCGGCTAAAATAAATAAATATATAAATATTATTAATTTTATATTACTAATATTTATTTGTTATATTAATAAATAAATATTATGTAAGTTCAATTATATAAACAAAAACATAAAATTGAAGAGTCTGTTTGTAATTTAAAAGTATGTATTTTCGTATATGCATTCAGTAAAAAGCTGTAATTTTTGCTGAATGCTTATACAAAAATTTAGACGGTACTTTTAACAAAAAAACTTTTTTTGTCTATCTGTTTGTTTCGGCTAATCTCCGAAACGACTGGACTGATTTTGACGAGACTTTATAAATGATGATGATAAGGAGTAACTTACTTTTATTTTAGAAAAAAAAAAAATAGGTTCCAAGCAAAAATATTAAAACTCTTGAAATTGTTAACAAAATCCGATTCAAATAGGGTTTTTTTTTATAATAATTCCACGCGGACGAACGCAACTAGTAAATTATAAAACGTTCTAAAGTACTTAATAATATATTTTTGGCGTTAGTTAAAAATGCGAAAATGAAATTCTTGTCAGTAAAATCTCCTGCAAAAATATCAAAAATCAAACACATAATGAATGTCGGGTTTCAGGAAAATATTTTCAAAGTGATCGAACAAGAAAGACAACTTTGTTCAGACATAATTATGTAACAACTTTTGAAAGGTACGTCGGGTGTCGGTAAAACTTTGACGATTCAGATTTCCTGTAACACTCAAAGTGATCTCTGTAACAATTTATTTGAATAAATTATGCCTAAGCGGTCGGCGCTTTGAAAGAACCGCTGAGGTGAATTACAAAGAGATATTAAAAGGGTCGGAACAATATTGTTTTCAAATTTCAGTCATGATCTGTCCGACCGATTTAAATGATTATAATCCTCGTTCTCCTAACTACTATTTAATTTGGGATAATACCTACTTCTTTAGCCGGTGTGATGTAGACATTTCATAACTTTCACATAATCCAACCGTTCTTTTTAATGTCCTGAATTTTCTAAAGTTTTCCTTTTAAAAATGTCTCTCTGCATCACTATTTGCATGACATAATTACAGTATGATTAATATTAATAGTCATTTGTTTGTATCGGGCAAACAAAAGACTATCAATATTAATATAATACTGCAAAACAATAAAGATAAAAACAAAGTATTGTGCCCCAGATAGCAGTAATCTAGACAGATTGAATAGTTTGAAGCTAGAGCTGCAAGAGTAATTAAATAGCAACGTGATTTATCTGCACCTAACTGCAGCCACTGAGCGACCGGAATGCAATCAATGTCTTGGTTTATACTCGCTATAGAATACATAAAGCAGTTCCATAGTCGATAAGTCTGACGAGAAATGCAAGTGTATTATGAAAATAATGATTTACACTTGATAGAATAAAGATTAAGTAATGATATTATGCAATTATGATGACAAAGCTCCATCGCCTATTTAACTTCTTTAGGAAATGTGTTTTCGAAAACTGTTATAAATAAAGAACTCTAATGCAAAACATGCTTAGACCCAGTGGTTAGGCTGCGTTGTCTGTTCATGATGATGAAACCATTTAGCCGATTTCGGCACAGCGACTGCATTTGATGACTTTCTAGGGTGTTTGTCGAGAGCTTTGGTGTGCTGCTCTTTAATGTGCTCTCTCAAGTGACTAGGATTTCCAACTTTGACCGTAAGACACCGAGCACAAAGCGGACAGTCTGTTAGTTTATGAATGAATTTTGGTTTTTTATCAATATCGCTACATTACGTTATATGAAATACTTACATGACTGATGGCTATCAAAACATAGCACACAGCCTAAAACACTGAAGACATAAACATGACGTTAATTTGAAGCATAAGATCCTTAGAGACTTTTAGGATCTTCCCTCTCATCCATCAAACAAGATTTTAGGATCAATATAAAGAAAAATAAGAGAGGTTTTTCTAAAGCCATCCAGCGCATTTGACAATGAGGATTCAAGTTTATATTAAGAGCCTATACTACCTCAGATTAGAAACTCTATTTGTGGTGGTTCAAATTTCGTTTGTAATACTGTTAGAATAAAGTTCTAATCAGCTTGCACTACAAAGCGGTTGTTACGTCAGTAACTGCGGCCGAATAGTGCGAAATGAGTGGTTTTTATTCTTTATAAAATCAAATTTTCGTCTTTTGGAAAAAATAAAAAACATAAGACCTGCTTTATAGTTAGTTCAGTTAGTATATGCAAAGTTGATGATCTAATTTGAAGTACTTTTTGAATACCAGCGGTTTATTGTTCGATTTGGAGGTAACTTTGGGATTTTTTTCCATCGAGAAGATTTTATGAAATCGTGTTTTCGCCAAACATAAAACCTAAAATTAATCCTCAAATTTACCATATATTTATTTCAAAATTAATGCTGCAGTATTTTAGGCGTAACGGAGGATCATGCTAAGCCATTTGAGGTCATATTCTGGAACATATGTAGACCAAAGATAACACAAACGAGGCTTCTCAGCGAAAGCACATAAACGTTTGTACAAGCCCACTCATCCTCATAACGAATTCACAAGTAAGGCCGTCCCCACACGTTACAGTAATCAAGTCTCGCCAAATCCGACGTAATAATATTATCATTGCACAGATTATCTTGGGAACGCGTGGAACGCCGACACTGTTCCCATCCTTAGCTCGTAACAGTAAATATTTGTAGATGGTCGGTCCCTAATCTATTTCATTACTCTTACCTTGAGGACGGCTGTCGTGTATGACGTTCGAGTTCATTTCAATTATCCATTCTTGAGTGTGGCTCGGAGATAACGCGGGTATGGGTTAGGTATTTGTCGTGATATATCTGATAGATATTCGACGGTTAATAGGTTAAGTCTATAATAATGTACTCATAAAATACTAAATCTGGGGAGACCGCCGAATAACTAAAAATACCAAAATTCGCCTTAGGAACACCTTGGTTTTCCCGATCTTCCTCTATGGAGCGGAGACATGGACATTGCGTATGCAGGACCGACGCAAGATTGACGCCCTTGAGATGGTGCATGCCTCGTTTTTGTTACTAGTTTTTTTGTTTTACTTTACTAGTTTATGATGTGATTCCCTGGACCGCTCATCGGACTAACGTGTCAATACTCAAAGAACTCAATATTAAACAAAGACTGTCGTCGCTTGTGCAATTACGAATCCTCAGATTCTTTGGACACGTTACCCGCAACAATGATTCCATGGAGCGTTTTGTAGTTCAGGGTAGAGTCGAAGGCACGAGACCACGTGGTCGATCACCAACCCGATGGACAGACTCCATTAAATCTGTCACCAAGATCCCTCTGGCAGAATGTGCTCGCCATGCGACCAATAGAGACCGGTGGAAAAGGATCGCGAAGGCAGCGACCGCTGTTGTGGGTGATCCCTCATGACCTCGACCACACTGTCAAGAGTGAACGACTAAGGGCCTTGTTCACTGAAAAGATAACAGTCTGATTATCTAAAAACAGCTGTTTAAAACATATTTTTATGTACAAAAATGTGTTTTAAACTGTTTTTAGATAATTGTCTTTTTAAACTTTCTCGATCAAAACACATTTTAATTCACATGTAAACGGGTATTTTCGCGAATTTTTACCTTTAATATTAGCCCAAAAACGCGAAAATACCCGTTTACATGTGTATTATAATGTGTTTTTAGATAATCAGACTGTTATCTTTTCGGTGAACTTGGCCCTAAGAAGAAGAAAATACTAAATAGCTGTTAACGTAGACGAAACACTTCGCCTCGTAGGTGCTACGCATCGTAAGCACAGCGTGCGTAGCGTACTACGCATCATATACGCTGCTACAAATGCTACGCCAATTACACGTGCACTTCAAAAACTTATTTTACTAGTTTATGAGGATGTGTGAATGTTTGTTTCTCTTTCACACAAAAACGGTTGATAGGATTTGGGCGAAATTTGGCACACAGCTACTTTATAACCTGAATATTTTTTATCGTGGTAGTACGATCCCTTGGGATAAATACCGAACTCGACGCGAGTGAAGCCGGGGGCCATAAGCTAGAATTTAATCAATCTATGCATTGATCAGTGCAATTGTCTTTCTAAACCCAGAACTGAAGTAAAGTCCGCCGTCATCAATCAATCGGAAACACAATAAATCTCTCGTAACAGTAAATCGTGAAACTTGAACAGGTCGAGTAAAGTTTGCAATCGATTCCTCCGATAGGCTAGGCTTACCTTAAACTTATATCCGACCATAAATTCTGATATTTTCGATTGCGCCGCTGTTATCCGACTGGGAATTATGCAAAGCAATATTGTTCCGATTTCAGCTCTCTTGGCGTTAAAAGATTAGGGTGTGAATTTGAAATGTGTGTGTGTGTGTATTTGTGTGTGAATGTGATTTGTTTGTGTGTGATTGTAATGTGATATTATCACGAAATGTGTGTGCAGATTATCGTTTTTACTTACAATTAAAAGAAAATGTTTACTCACCTAAGTATTACGACGTTGGTATGGTGTAAGTATACACTTAAGGTTCTGTCAAGGCCAATTACTTTCATGAAAACACGTACGTTTATTTTTAGCCTAATGTGAGTTCTTAATTAATTTACTTTTCACTTTTAATTACTTTAGTGCTAGTAGCTGAGCTGTGCCTACATTTGGCTAGTGTGTAGACATTGTAACTAAGTATTTTGGTATTTCGAACATAATTTTCATGTAATTTATAATTTACTGTGCACAGAACTATTTTTCTTTCAGAATGTTTGAATGCTTCATCAAACACAAAAAGCTTTAAAGAGTGTAACCAAAAACACATCTGTTTTTATACAGTAATTTTACATTCATGTAAACAAGAGTCACCCCTGACGCAGAGGCAGATTGCACCAAAGTTTTGTTTCTGAAAACGCAAGATTTTGAATGTCTCACTTATTTATTTCACCCTAGAACTTTCCCTGCTCGAGGCGGTCTTTTATTAAAATATACACAAGCCTCGGCTTGAATAAGACATAACGAGTTGAGTTGAGCCTGTAATGAAAGGACGCTGCGAAACGACCTAATGAATAATAATTGTCGGTGGAAAGCAATGTCACCCGAGACAATCTGTGAAGCAGAAAATGATACGCTCCGTTAGATGTTAAATTCTTACAAATGTTGACGCTCTCTGTTAATGTAGATGTTCTGTGAACAAGATTCTAATAGGCTTTTATATGTCAAGCTTTTTTGATTCATCGATTCAGTTTTTTTAGAAGCTTGTTTTGTGGGATCTTTTGACAGTTCAACAACATTCATTGAGTTACTTAGGTTGTCGAGCAAACGAATTTTTCAGACATGAAGCAATGAAATGCATGAATGTTAAGTATATATATGTTATGTTTTATATATGTTATGTTATATATATGGCACTGTGTTAGGTAGAGTAGACTATAAAGAACACACGTGTTGATGTAATCTGCGTTTAATTGCGACTGAACTAAATGCTTGCACGGCGGGCGCAGCCGCCTCTACACACATACATACATGTTACATGTAGTAACATAATACCCTACAATTAGTTTTTTGCATGAAGCAAAGAAACTAATTTAACAATAAACTAAAAAAATGCGTCAAAAAATTCCGCAACAATGTCAACTGGTATAATGTCCTCAAAAGACTGGTGTTGTATGGCAACGCTAGCCTCCGGCTAAGGTTTCACGATTTTAAGGAGTAGGTTCGGTAGATAAATGCCATGAAGACTAATAATACAAAGGATTATTACCTACTATAGACTAATAAAAAAAAATAACAAAAGCATCTTGACGTTAAATATGCCTCAGACATCGAGCTAACTTATCGCTGCAGATAAAAATATATCCAACAGACAAAATCGATAGCCCAGCACTATTTTAAAAGTCCACAAACGTATTCAGTTCACAGTTCCATCTCCGAATTTAGAATAGTACTTTGTATTCCGGGGAGATCGCTGTTCCAAACATAAACATTTTAGATGGCACCCGACACATGTATGAACCGTATAGTATACAATGAAAGTAATGTTATAAACATTTTTGTAATAAAAAGCAGGCTAACATTCATAATGTTGATCCTTTATTTAGTTTCAAGCACATTATAATACAAATGTAAACGGGTATTTTCGCGAATTTTTACCTTTAATATAAGCCTGACGTTTCGACCGGATTGCACCAGCCGTGGTCGCGGGAAGACAAACACTAGTTCACTAGTTTCAAGCACTTTTCTTCAGCGTATTTTGACTGTTAATACGATTTAGTTTTCAGAACTGAGACTTGGGTTTCTTGAACTGAAGTCGTGTAAAATTTTTGCTGTTTTTAATTGAGTTGTGAAAGCAATGTATTTAGATATTTTCAAATTTCATAAATGCTGAAATAGGTATATCATAGCATGTAATCATCATTATCAGCCTATTAATGTTCCCACTGCTGGGACACAGGCCTCTCAATGAAAGGGAAACTCAGAGTCAAACTAACCGACCGTGTACTCAACACCACACTGCGCTCCAAAGCACAAATTACTGACGTTGCTCATAAAGCCGCTATGCTGAATGGACTGGACAGGCCACGTCTGCAGCATGCTCAATGAGCTGTGGCCCAAAATAACCACTTTTTCAAGTCCTGACACAGCCAGAAGACCTCGTAGAAGAAGATGGTGAGACGATCTGGACAAGACCAGCGACCAGTGGCCCACATTGGCTTTTGATCGAAACAACTGGAAGTCATGGGAAGAGGAATTTGCCCAGCCGTGGGATGATACAGGTTATAACAGTATCAGTTTATTACCCCGTACCTGTAAAATGCACTACGAAAATACAAAAAAAAAAAAATTGTTAAGTATTAGGTATCCAATACATCAGAGACCAAAGCTACAACTTTTATCTCCACACCAACCACCACCGGCAACCTCCTTGTAGCTTTCAAAAAAGCTGAGAACATTTTCTAAACACGTACCTACTCGAACTTACAAGATAGTTAACCGAGTTACTAACATCTTTATTAGTATATCTAGTAACAACTCTGAGAAACACGGTTTATATTCATAACAAACTATTGTGCCACCCCGGGGGTGTTTTGTAAAATGATCTTCGCATTGAATATTCATACGGAGACTGCAGTGAAACTCTGATGGTATGCAGTCAAGGTGATGATGAAACAGAACTCGTTTCTGTAAAATGTTACGTTATTTTGCTGAAACTACAGACAAGGTTCTCACCTGTATTCCACGAGGGGTTAAGTAGAGGTGTAATACACTCGTAATTATTTATTTATTTAAACTTCATGTACAAGAGTGGTACAAGGCATTCTCTACCAGTCAACCTTTGGGTTAAATAGGAAAACATAGTGATAGGGTACAACATAATGTATAAAAAACTAACTTCTTGTTAACGAGAATGTATATAGGTACTTGTATTGATACTAATACACATATACACATAAAATAAACTAATAGATATTCTATCAAATACCAAAAATTAAAAATAAAATAGCGAGAAAACTAATAATAATTATTATGACTAGACTTCGATTTGAGAGCTATTTATTCTGACTTAAATAGTGGTTACGAACTTTTCTTTTGAAAGTGAATTTGCTTTCAGCCTTTTTAATGCCAAAAGGTAGCGCGTTCCAGAGCTTTATAGTAGAGATAGCGTAAGAATTTGACATAAAGCCTGTACGGTGTGAAGGAATTTGGAGAAGTAGATTCTTTGAAGCACGAAGGTTAAGACTATGAGAATTGCCCAACACTTTCAAATAAGTTTTTAGATAATCGGGAGCACGCCAGCAGTAATGTTTAAGTCTATTTGAAATGGTGAGGGTAGCCAGCAAATGTCCAGATACTGGGCTGGCACTGAAAAAATCCTGAAGAAGAGACATTTGGATTTACCTGGGAATCCAAGAATCACGTACCTAAGCAGTTGGGGTTATTATACCAATTGAAAGACAAAGGAATTAAGCGGTTTGCAAAATCCAGGTGGAATAAAACTACTTAAACACTACAACCGCAAAAGTAATATGCAGCTAGCGTAGCCTGGTCACATCAGGTGAAACTAGACCACTTTCTGCAAAATCTGTAAAATGAAAATTTTCTCAGTACAACTCTATAATTCAATTTTAAAGTCGATTTGTGGAAACGTAGCGCTATAATAGTGTTTGTAAATGATAGATGCCTAGTGTCGCTGTCGAGTGCTGTTTGCACGATTTGAATCAATTAATCATGGCCTATCACAATCAGCTGGTGCATACACATGCATGTGGGGTTAGTAGTGGTAGTGAGGGGAAAAATATTTGCAAATACTGTTTGTCTTGTGGGTGTAATTATTGTTTTATCGCAGTTTTATCAGTTTAGATAAATTATTACTAGCTGACCCCGCAAACATTGTTCTGCCATATAAATTATGGTATAAAAAATAGCCTACGACCTGTTCTCAGACCTACCAAATACACAAAAATATCATAAAAATCGGTCAAACCTATACAGAATGCTATAGAACCAACCCATTACACTCACAGGTGTCGTATAATGCGACTAATGTCTGAGGCAGAACACCTTGCGCCTCCGTAGACCAGAGAATGGGAAGCAGCGTTTTCTGTTAGTCTTTCATCACTGCGATCTCCAATCCGCCTGCCAAGCGTGGAGATTACGGCAAATTCCTCCCATCATGGGAGAGCCTTATGTCCAGCAGTGGACGTTATGGGCTGTTGTTGTGTAGTATACAGAATGCTTGGTTAAAGGCTTAACGAAGGGTCTATTTACACCCTGTATTCAACTGCAGCCTTGAAATTAGTTAGTATGGAACTGCATTTTTGTCTTCATCCAGATCCTATACTTACGGATTCTTATAAATTTAGTATTACCCAGTAATTCGGTGATTCTCAAACCTAATGGTAAGTTCATAGTTTAACATTAAAATAAATTGTATGCCAACAATAGAACACTTGGTATAATTAGTAGACTCGTTATCATTAAGTGTGTACTACAAAAAAACACATCCTACCTTGTATTTATTAAAGCTTCTAGTGAATACTGTGTTCAATAAAGACAGTAGGTAACCTTTTAAGTGTTTATTTTGGAAAACAAATAAAATGTGTCGTTTTCAATAAATTCTTCTTTGATATCAACTCTCTATTTATCGTTTACATTATAATGAACTCTTGCGTTTGATTTATTAGATGCAAACTCGTGCCACAATTGTAAATGACACAATTGCGTTTGTAAATGAATTGCCTGAAGAACGTTGGTTGCATACCAATAATATGCCCTAAATAAGAGTCACATTGTTTAAGCTGATAGATTTTACGACCACTGCACATCCGTGGTTTTCCGTGACACCTGATGTTTCTTCATGATTCAACTTACGTTCATAATTATTTGGTAAGATGCTATTTCAATGGAATTTACCACTTAACTACCATTACCAACTTTAAATTAACATTGGTAACCGAAATTAATTCATTTTTTTTTAATGATGGTCTGACTATTATCTGTACCTAATTGATTCAAATGTGACACATGATTATATCTATCGATATTGATGTTATATAAATACCTGTGTTGCTCATTTCAATGTACCTAATGTACAAAAATTGCTTTTACTAGGGCGGAATGTGTCCTGTTCTTTATATTTATAATATCCTATAAATACCACATGTTGCGCAAATAAGGGCCGTTATTTGAAGTTTTGTTCATTTTCGTTTGAAATACTTTTAAATTAAATATAATGGATAAGAAGCGTATTGCTAATTTTAAGCATGACGAAAAAGAAATTGTCACTAGTTTAGTGTGAAGTAGTGTCGTCTGGTGGAATACTTGAAACGAGGAGTTCGCAAAAGTCTTTCAACGATTTCAAACTCGTCCAAAACGTCATCCTCTTCCAAAATATAATTCAAAGCAGACTGCATGTTAAATTCTCACAATAATATCTGGATGTAACCTTAAAATTTGTTATATTTGCAATTCACAAACGTAGATTGAATAAAAATAAATAAAAAAATATATTTTTATTTTTAATAATTTTTATTAATTATAAATTAATACACCGATAAACTACCAACCGGGACTTTAAACAACCTCTCCTACCTCGGTTAGAGAAAACAGTTGATTAGTGTGTCTAATCGATTGATTTGCTTTGGTGAACAAATGTGGTGACACAATTTAAATAACAATGCACCATGTCCGATCGGGTACGGCTGGGGACGGGTCCATATTGGCTCACCTAAAGTTCTTTACCCGAAATTGTTCTTCCTAATTATTTGTAATCCGAATGATCACTCTTCCTAAAATTTTTCATCCTAAAGTTTACATTCATACTATTTGTAGTGCTACCGGCGATGTTCATAAAACTCATGTTTACGAAAATTGTAATTAATAATATCATTCATGTGAAATATTTAAACTCCTACTGTTTTTTATCATAACGCTTTTATCCCTAAAAATAATTACCATAATATTTTCACTCATACTCAGAAAGAAACATTTACCAAGTGTAATAAAAAATATATGTGGGTAGAAGATGATAATTATAGTTTTAATTTGAGGGTATGATTATTATTTGGGTGTATGCTTTACATAACGTACTTATTACTATAACTATACCTAAGATAATTATGTCTAAAAAACCAACTGTTTAGAATGATTATAGGTTGTTTCACTGATTTTTGTCTTAAATGAATGAAATTCAGGTTAGAGTGTCGTCTTGGGGGCACTATGAAAAAAATACTTAGAAAAGTTTCGCGACCAATTTCGAGGTAGCGTAGTTGGTCACAGTTCTAACCTAACCTATATGGATATCTTTGCAGGTACACACCGCTATGAATATATATGAAAACCTAACAACTTGTACCGTACTATTATTTGGCATAGGTACAATTAACGAACCACCAGATTTAGTAAACTGGAAAATGTAACGGCAAAAAAATCACTTTTGGTTGTCAAAATCAGTAAATGTTCACCAAAATTAATCCCCATTTTATCGTGAAATTAGAACCAAAAATTTATTTTTGACCACCAGAAATTTAACTGTTATGCTCTTGCATCCGAGTCGAGGGAGACCCGGTCGACGGAGCCCCGCTTCGCGGGGCTCCTACTTCTGGATGGTTTATAAAAAATAACCACGAAGGGTATGGCGGGGTCTATTCGCTCGCTTCGCTCGCTCATTCGACCCCGCCATACCCTTCTAACCTAATCTATCCGTGTCGGGGTGCCCCAAGTCGGCCTAGGCAAAACTAGTTTGCCATCAACCACCTCATTAAAATTTGGTGCTCAATTAACTAAATTTGGTGATCAATTGATATTTTAGGTGATAGATGTTAGTGGTCACAAAGTTAATTTTGGTCATTATATTTTTTTATTATTTTGAATGCTACTATTATGACATGTTATGTGAAAATAAAGTTACGCAAAATTAATGTACCTATATAATACTGATTATTATGAATACAAATAAATCTAAACAAAAAAAATATGACTTTGAATAATAGTGTAAAAGATGGTTATGTTGAGAAAATATAGGAAAACAAATAAAAGTATAATAGATGTTTATTGCTACTGACATTATGAAGTTGAATGCTTCGGAATTATGAACATTAGAGACAGAGTAGTTAGGAATTGTGATTGTTGGATGAAAAAGTTTAGGAAGAACATTTTCGGATTTCCAATTATCGGAGTTGAAAATTTAGGTGAACTTTGGCGCACCCGCTGGGGACAGCTGTTTAGATAATCAGACTGTTATCTTTTTGGTGAACATGGCCCTTAATATAGGTATTTACCTACATACTTACTTACAAGATGTAGGATGTAAGCAAAAGTAGGTGGGTACACAGATAATCTATTTCTTGTTCAATGTACCAGTATTTCTATTGCAGCTAGTTTATTACACTGTACATTAGAGCTCGGTTCCGAGGGCAAAAAAGGGTTCCTTGATTGAACTTTCTTTTATATATATATCCTTCCTGGGTCAATTAGGGACAGTACATGTAATGATGAGTTTCTATATGACGAGTTTTTATCACATTGTTTGCATCTGTTAGAAAATTACTTGGTTTTTGTGTTTTTTTTAACCTATGGGTCGTAGCCTAGAAAGATAGATTTAATAAGAAAATGTTAACTAAAGGATAACAACATTTGTATGTTCAAACAAATTAACAAAATAAAAACCTATAGTACTCATCCATCTTATTGAGGTTTTGCTTGTTTGTCGTTAACTAATTTCTCCCATCGTGGATCCGTTTTTGCTACATTGACAATTAAAACTAATTCCAAATAAAAAAATAAAAAAGTGTTAAATAGCTACATATCCGAATCCTAATTTATGCAAATGCATAAAAAATTTGTATGATGGATTCAATATTTATAATATAATAAAATAAATAAAAAAAAGGGAAGGGTCGCCGAATATTTTTTTATACTAAGGGGGTCGTGTCATGAAAAAGGTTGAAAAACACTGGTGTATTGTATCTTCATTGGCTGTTCAAAACTTGACGAATCGACTGACTCTTGATGTCATTGTTGTAAATAATTTAGCTTTCTTCTCTTGTTACCAAGGCCTTCACTCTGAACCATGGAGTAACCTGTCATCATAGGCACTTACAATATAAGCACTTGGAACCCATCCAAGATCCGGAATAAACCGAAAATTGATCCACCACCATTAAGTGCGATACCTAAAGGTAGGTAGGTGCGATACCTAGAGGGAGTACAATAGCTTCGGAACGAGAAACCTCCACACAATGCGTGGCCCTTCAAAGGACGTGCGTAACAAGACAGGTCGTCTAACGAGAGCCGCTTGATAAAACCCCTGAGCCATTACGGCGACGATCGTCGATCGCGGTATCTATCGCAGAAATCATTGGCGAATCTTCGTCCTACACATAATCGATCGTGTGTAGATGTTTAATGTGTTTATCTTTTTCGATTTTCGATGTGTTGGTCCATTAAAATAAAATAAATTAGGTCGACACATATTGAATTATAAAAGATTTTAAGGGTCCGGGTTAAGTTGGCTTTTAATTTAGCAAATTATGTATCTACCTTATACATATTTGAGCAGGCACGGAGGGTCGCAGATTTTTTGTTAGACTTTATTACTTACAAATACAGTCTGAAATGGAATCAAATATTTGTACCGAGATGGTTTACGATTTATTAAAAGGAAAAGCTACTATAATTAAATTTAATGGACTCTCTTTCCTTGAGAATTGTTTCAACAACTGCTGAACTGTTTCTTTCTTTAATGAACTTTCTGTTTTTAATGTACTTACTTATAGTGATTTGTGTTTTTACTTTTTATTTTACATTTTTGTTCAAATCTGACCTGTAATTCTTGCCAATTATTAATAAAAAAAACTAAACTAAACTAAAAAATTAATCTCGTATTTATCAGCACGAATTATATGTCAAAAATCGTGCTATTTCAACAATTTTTCAGCACGTCAGCAGTTTTAGGGTTAACCTATTATTAATTGGCAAGATTACCTTTAAAGTGAATGAGGAGGTTCAGGTAGCGGTGAGTTTTTGTAGAATAGTAATGTACTAGCATCGTCAGATCTTTGTCCAAATGAATACCCACTAGTAAATTAGACTAGTTACTGGATAAACTCCGATAAATCATTATATTAATACATAAATTTATTGTTAACTAGGGGACGTCACGCGGTTTCACCCGCGTAGTTCCCGTTCCCGTGAGAGTACGGGGATAAAATATAGCCTATGTCAGTCAGGGTGAATATAGCTTTCTAATGGTGAAAGAATTTTTGAAATCGGCGCAGTAGTTTTTGAGTTTATTCATTACAAACATACACACACAAAAATACAAATCTTTCCTCTTTATAATATTAGTATAGATTGTTTCAAACTGACATCTTTATTGAAAAACTGTAACTATACATAAACCTTTCTGTAAGCACTTTTATTATACTTACGTCTACACTAGTTTACATCAACCCTCTGCTAGTGGGGTCAGGGAGAATGTATAGATGTAGATATATGTATATGTACATAAGTATATTGACCCCTGAAGCCATTCAGTGGCGGCCAGATTGCCTCGCCTCAGTCTTCGCTGTTTCATACATACTAAAGCACTCAACTAATAAAATATTTAAATTTTAACCAACCTACCACTTTACATCTTCTCAAATGTCTTATAGCTTTCTCCCTTGCGTAAGAGAGTAAAATGGGCTTTTGTGAAATGTGTCTTGGTACAAAAGAAACGTCTTGTGTAAATTGTATTTTTTTGGAGTTTTTGAGAGTTCAAGTTATTTCATAAAACACTGGGATTTTGTTTTTAGGTTACCAATAGGGAATATGCATGTTATTTTGTCTTCACTTACATCAATAAAACACAGTGTTATCAACCCAAGAAAATATTAAACTTCTGCAATTTTCTATGACAGTTCAAACGCCCGTGACTGTCGCGACCATGATGTGACCTCATTTACCTCAATCTGCCTTGTTTACATATTTTTTTTTGGCCATAATATAGTAATTTTACTTATTGTGCTTTATTCAAGCAAAAATTACGATAACCATATTATAATAAAACTATAGTGAAATTTTTAACTACTTTTCAAATAAAAGTAATAGTTTTGACACGTAGACATTGACGTCACACCGGCGTTATCGAGGACGACGCATTTTGAGAGTCCGTTTCACCAAAAACATGGTACATAAAACAATAAATTGTAAAATAGGTGATGTTTTAGGAACTTAACAAGCTTACCACAATGTTTATAGGCGCCAATACAAGGCATTTTAAATAAATAAAAAGAGTTTTGTATTTCTTGCATATTCCCTTTTAGTTACTTAGTATACTTTGAAGCAAAAATATTTCACAAAATATTCTTTTCATATAGTAATCGTAGCATATGAGCAGTGGAAATCAGTTGGATAACATATTTATGTAATGGCCTAGATTAATGCGAAGTAGGCTTCTATCCAGCCAGTAAACATGCTATCATAGCATATAACACGATTCACTAACACAGCCTATTAATAAAACTAGGTCAATGCCCTCTTCTAATAGAAAAACCACCCCAAACTTTTGCTGGCACAGAAAGTTATCCGTCAACGATAAGTTATTCCAAAAAACCGGCCAAGTGTGAGTCGGACTAGCGCATGATAGGTTCCGTATCGTCGTCGTAGCAGGAGAGCTGCACAAGAGCTCCCTTTAATTTTTTGTTGTTATACTACAACTACTACTACAATAGCCCATAACGTCAATTGCTGGACATAAGCCTCTCCCATGATGGGAGGAATTTGCCGTAATCTCCACGCTTGGCAGGCGGATTGGAGATCGCAGTGATGAAAGACTAACAGAAAACGCTGCTGCCCATTCTCTGGTCTACAGAGGCGCAAGGTGTTCTGCCACAGACATTAGTCGCCTTATACGACACCCGTGAGTGTAATGGGTTGGCTCTTTTCTACTCTGGATACCACACTGCCAAAGACGCACGGTTGTTGTTATAGCGGCAGCAGAAATACACAGTCTGTGTAAATTTCATCTGTCTACCTTTTACGGCACAAGAGATACAGCTCGCTGTCAGGCAGATGGACGGGCAGCGGAGACTTAGTGATACCGACGACATCGACACCCCCATTGGTTACCCTTCGTGTACGGAACCCTAAAAATATTCGCCAAACTTGATAAATAGAGCGAATAAATAAAAATTTGCCGAACGACTTGTTTGACAGTCACGGTTGGAACGGATATAGCCATAATTGCCGTGTACAGGCCCTATGCATTTAAAGATCCCTCAAAATTTATACAATCTATGGACAGTGTTTTATGTTTAGAAACATCGTAATTATGGGAGATATAAATATTGACATTACCTGCAATAATAAAGATGCATCCTCACTGGACTATTTGGATCTACTAGGTCACCACGGACTTTTCCTGGGACATATGTTAAAAACACATGGATCTACATGTCTTGATCACGCCAATATAAAGACTTCTTTCTCTAGCACAGTCATGGTGCTAGACTCCACTGTTACAGACCACTTTGCAGTTTTACTCTCTTTGTCACCAAATAGAATCAAAGTTCTAAACCCACGCCAAATCACAAAAATAAATGAGGATGAGCTTGCTAATGACATTAGCAACATAAGTTTCGATGCCGTCTATGCAACAAAGGATCCAAATTTGGCTACAAAATATTTAATAGAACCACTAATCCTAGCTTTATCTAAAAACACTAAAACTATTTCAACTTCACGTAGACGCAGGCCGATTAAACCCTGGATTACTCAAGGACTACTAAAATGTATGCGCCACAGAGACAATTTGTTTAAAAAGCTTAGAACAAATCCAACAAATGAAGTCCTCGTGGTGTCCTACAGAAGGTATCGTAATTATTGTACAAATCTGCTACGAAAAGCAAAGAGAGATTATGAGAGACTAGAATTTGAAAAAGCAGGTAGAAATTCTAAGCAGCTATGGCGTGTTATTAAGAGTGTCACAAATATAGGACAACTGAAGTCATCAGCCCATGATCTCATAGCGAATAATCAAGATAAGCAGGGCACTATAAATCAAATTAATGATTACTTCGCAAATGTAGGGAGACGTCTAGCTGATAAAATACATAGAGACCCTCAGAAGGAGTCTTTTGTACTGCTTAAGACAAATGAGCAAGAGGTGGAACACTTAATCCTTTCACTTAAGAGTGATTGTGCAGTTGGCTGGGACGGTATTTCTTCTAGTTTTCTAAAACGACATAGAAACATTATTGTACCTCCACTTACACATGTTTGCAACCTTTGCCTAGACTCTGGTGTGTTCCCTAACTGGTTCAAAAAGGCAATTCTTCACCCTATTTTTAAATCTGGAGATCGTGACCGTGTCGAAAACTATAGGCCCATATCAGTTCTACCAGCACTGTCCAAGATACTGGAAAAAATCATAAATACAAGGTTGGTTGCATATTTAGAGGAACGCAATCTTTTGTCGATTAACCAATTTGGCTTTCGAAAAAATCTATCGACTGCTGATGCTGTTCACAAACTGGTTAATCACATAGCTCAGAAACTTGACAACGGTAAGAAATGTGTTGCATTGTTCCTGGATCTCGCGAAGGCATTCGACACGGTCTCGATTCCCATCTTAATATCTAAGCTCGAATGCCTGGGTATACGAGGTACCCAGCTATCCTTATTTCAGAGCTATCTTACAAATAGAACACAGAGTGCCAAAATTGGAACCTACTCCAGCTCTGATCTGAATGTAGTTTTTGGTGTGCCACAGGGCAGTATTCTTGTTTGTACTGACCACCGTTATTAAGCAACACTCTATTTCCAACTATTCACAGCAAACAAATCGCCGTAACCGTAAAGTATTACAGGTGTTACTACCTACCACAGGCACCAGCGATCCACAACCAAAAATCGTTGGCTACTTTTTATATGTAAATATTGTTTGTATTTTTTGGCTTGTGGTGAGAAATAAACAATTTATTATTATTATTAAAGTGTATATTGATGACTGGTGAATGCGCCAGTCAACACCAATCAATCAGCCTTATCGATCCTTTGTACAAAAATAGCACTAATTAAAGCTGATGCAAACAAAAACTGTTCGTAATACTCGTAATACGATGACCTAAATTCGTTTGGCTCCACTATTGTGGTGAATTGGGAATTACAGGTAGATTACGAGCTAACACTATTTGGTTTATTGAGGTTTGACGGATACCTTATGATTGTTAGACACTAGCTGATGCCCGCGGCTTCGCACGCTTGACAAATTATATACTAAAACCTTCCTCTTGAATCACTCTATCTATTAAAAAAACCCGCATCAAAATCCGTTGCGTAGTTTTAAAGATCTTAGCATACATAAGGACATACAGACGCGGCGGCGGTGGAGGGACTTTGTTTTATAATATGTAGAGAAGTGAAGTGGATAATTTCCCGATGAGCAAATTTTCTCATGAAAATTGTACTTCGAAAATGTATAGGTAGTCTGTTAGTAATAAGGTGTAAAATGGCTGGGAACTTCTGATCGATATATGAACCTGTCTAGCCTTTTCCCAACTATGTTGGGGTCAGCTTCCAATCTAACCGGATGCAGCTGAATACCAGTATTTTACATAAAGCGACTGCCTATCTGACCTCCACAACCCAGTTAGTACTGGGTAATACGATACCCCTTGGTAAGACTGGTTGTAAGACTTTCGGGCCACTGACTACTTGTCGATTGCCAAAGATCTACAAATGACAGCCGGGACCAACGGCTTAACATGCTTTTCGAAGCACGGAGGAAACTCTGTATGTAATGTGCGGTCACCCATCCACAGACCTACCTAGCCTAGCGCGGATTAAATATGGTAGGTAGGTCTGGTGTAAATCATAAGTATCTTTAAAGTCAGTAGCCTGAATATTGTCATTGCATTTAAGGTGGATGCTCCAGGGTAGCCCGCGAAATTCAAATTTTCTGAAGTTTTTTTGCAATTTGCAGGCCAGTGCAAGGTTGTACGTTGATTAAAATATGATTAGCGGGTGTAAGACGTATGTAGTTACAGAATTATAATCATCAAAATCATCAATACAACCCTTCAAGTTCATGTAACTCGATTGAATGACTATTTCATGAAAAAGTCATTCAATCGACGCCATGTAACTACATGGCTACCCTGGCCGCTTAGCATGAACGCCGTAGACACGAAAGAGAATCGACAAATCTTTTGTTCATCTGTCATTTTTTCGATTCAATGACAGATGAACAAAAGATTTGTCGTTTCTCTCTCGTGTCTACGGCGTTCATGCTAAGCGGGCAGGGAGTATCAGCCTTCCTTACTCCACAGCGTATTCGTGACAGCAAACAGTATCAGTGTTGGTATCGCTCGAAGCTATGCATTTTAGATTTTGTGATATTTTTATAATAGTTCAGCACTAAGAGTTCAGCACCTATATTTATGTTATTTTACGTCATCCACGCACGAATATGGCAAAATAATCCTAAGAGAAAACAGTTTCATAGTTATTTATTGTCCTCTATAATAGACAAAAGAATTTTAGTATTTTCGCAATACACTTAAAACTATACAAAAATGGATTCCACCTGACGTCATTCTTTATTTACCTCGACACCCACGAAACAAGATGTAAAAGTCTATACTTAGCCAAAAACAAAAGAGAAAAATATCTTTTCTTCTTTACAAAATATTTGACTTACGTAACAGAACAGAGAAATGAGGTTGTGTAACAAAAACTGTTATTTTCGGGAAACTTTTCACTTTTATCATCTTGTTTGCTTCTCTTTTACCTATTGTGATAGGTTACGTAAAGTATACAAACAAATTAAATCGAGCTACAGTCCTTTTACAGATATTCTCCTCTAACATCTGTAGTCCAACATCAACCGTATTGTTACAAAGATAAATATCACTGTCATTTTGACAGACTTTTTAGTGACAACAACGTAACAGCCACCTTATTGGTAAGAAAATAAAGATCATTTTGATTTTGACAGAGATCCAAAGACAAAGGTAAAAAAAAAGTTTGAAAAAGATTACTTTATATGTGTCATGTCCGCCAGACAAAATACATAGTTGTCGTCTACTATCATAAGCCTTAATGTCATTCAGACAGATTTATGAGCTATCTTTTTTATTACCTCGCTATTTATTGGGGTGAGAATTAAAGATAGTTCAGTGACCGAGTGGGAAAATAATGTGGCGGGTATTGTTTTTCATTAGTTGTCTTTGCTCACCTAATATTAGACGTAGGTAGGTAATTTTTCTTCTGTGGACGGTGAGCTATGGGCTAGCTCGCCTTCGTCCGTGTCAGCAAAAGGAAGGGGTCCGCAAGGGCCGATGCCTGCCGGGGTTGTGGGACAGTTCGAAAGAGATACCGTGGCCCCGGAACACAAAGGGCGATGAAGGAACATGGATGGATTATAGTCAGTAAAAGTCTGACACTCTCTTCCGCTGGGGGGTTTTCCTAAAAAAGATCATATCGATATTTTGATTCCTTGCCCGTGGTACAGTTGGGAACATGGATGGGTTTTAGTCAGTAAAAATCTGACACTCCCTCCCGCTCTGGGCGGAGCAGGAGGGAGTGTCAGATTTTTACTGACTAAAACCCATCCATGTTCCTTCATCGCCCTTTGTGTTTTATCGTTGCGAGACTAATTTCCTTATTAAGTAAAATACGAGTATATAGGTATGACTGTCTCGTCGTTCGAATGCTTATAAGCGCGACTGCTGAGCTTAAAGTCCTGGATTCGATTCTCGAGTTAGGCAAAGTGTTATTGGGTTTTTCCATCAAAGTGTTATTGGAATTTTCTCAGAAGCAGCGACGGAGTCTTAGATTTGTGCCCGGTTGATGGAAATACGCTCGACCCATATTACATGTGATTTAAACATAATTGGTTACACCTCTGCTTAACCCTTTTGGGATTACATGCGTGATGTTATGTTAAATAGGTATATGCTTTTATCTCTGCCAATCGTTAAACCAGAAGACTTTCTACGGCTTAGGTATTTATTTCGTTAATACCCTGTGTGACCCAAAAACATTACGCCTAGTCTTGGTACTTGCTTAACCTACCCAATTAGTCGTTGGGCCTAAATGCCAGTAGTCAGGAAGCGTCGCGTCGCCTAGGCCAAGGGCTCGTTACAAGGCTATCGGCTTCTGATCGATATAATTAAACAGTCTGTCGTTGCCAAGTTGGCCAGACTGCCCGTGGCCGACTGACTTGTGAGATCGACAATTCTCTTTTGCTTTTTTTAAGCGGAAATCATCGATCACTAATAAAAAACTAGATACACAATCAGCGGCAAAAAGTGTCCTCACCAAATGAGCGCCCACTCGAACATTTGGGTGCGCTTTTAATCTAGTAGCATTTGAACGCTCCGACGGTAAACATGCCTCAGTGCTCGTTTAAAAAGTGTAAAAATCACACATCCAGGACGCTAAAAAAGGATGAAATTTAATATTTTCGGTAAGGATTAATATTATCATGATTTAATTGTTATCACTGTATTGTAAATACTGATATTTTGTCAAGAAATCATCGTAAAATCATTTTTTAGATTAAGTCGTAATAAATAGCAGAAGTTATAAGGCATCTCAATAGTAAATACCCTTACTAAACGCATTTAATCATACTATCGCATGCCCACTTAAATTGTTCGAGTTATGTGCGTTGATTCTGTTCCATTTGTTGGAGACGCTATTGTTCTTTTTTTATTTTATTATTATAGTATGATTGTTTTTTTTTTTGGTCTAATGAGACTTCTTTACTGTTTCTCTAAATATTATAGTAACATTTTATAGATTTAATTTTGAATATGTGCATGTAATAAAATTAAAGACGTGAGTTTTGTTTTCGCTTTCCTCGAGATCCAGTCAGGTGTGAAGAATGGATATCAGTTATAGCACTTCAAAGATCCGAAAAATTCTTCAAGCCGACCCATGGAAGCGTTTTATGTTCGAAGCATTTTTTAAAAAGTGATGAATATGTGACTACGAAAGGAATCACCAGGCCTATTACGTATCTCTGTTGACAGCTCGATATGATAGTAACTGGGCTCAGTGTCCATTAAATGACTGTCAAAAGGTTAGTTTCGTATTATGTATAACCAGTCGCTATCAAATATGACGTCATAGGTGCCTATCGTGGCTGATAGTCACCGTAACTCATTTTGACAGACGCTTTCGTATCGATTCTTCTAATATTGCAAATATGTAAGCATAGTGGACATCAAATTCAAGACAACTGAGTTTGAAGTGGCTTTCGTGAAAGACGTTACACCGTACCCGGGCTGTTAGTCACCGTAAAGTGATATCCACTCTGTGTAATACGTAATACCAATATTTTGATATTCACGGTTGTCATCAAAGTTCGGTGTAGAACCGAAGCTTGATAGTCACTGGATATCAGAAAGATACGTAATAGGCCTGCAGAAGGCTACGCAAAACAGCTGTACCTCGATATTCTCGATATTCTTTCCGAACTTTCTGTACTTACTTTTTATATTTTGAATTTAGATTTAAGTTGTTTGTCAAACAATATCTATAAATTTTTGACACAAAATAAAGATTAAATAAATAATTAAGACTGTTTCAATTACTAAATGAATGTGGTGCCCTATCCAAAAACATATTTACATTCGGTTAAATTATAACCTTTACACTTACCATTACAGATAAACACCATAGAATAGAATAGAATTTGCTTCATTACACCAATTTTTTAAAACAAGTGTAGCATTTAAAAAAAAATATAATTACAGTAAGAAAAAATATTCAGTTCGACTCCATTCATTCCTTGTCCAACCGCCGAGCCTCGGTCGTAAAATTTTATTGCTTTTTATTGGCACTTTGTAATTCTGACTTTAAAACATGCGTGTAAGGATGATTTTGTTTTGAAATGGGTTGACCAGCGAGTATCGGTTGTAAAAGGTTATTACTTTTTGTCCGTACCTTTGTGAATACAACTTTAGGTAATGTGTCTAAGGTTGAATTTACATTAATGCATGTATATTTATTTTAACTACAAGTAGGTAGGTACGTCAAAACATTTGGCGACAGTTTTTAGGGAACTTTTGCATGGGATTGTGTATCTAGTTTTTTATTAGTGATCGATGGCGGAAATGATTCTTTAATTCACTCAAAACAAAAAGGTACGCAGATATCTGCCTATAGACTTGCTACGCGCATATCACTTGGGTCTTATCAGAATACCAGCGCTGTGATGCTGAGATATGATATGATGCCTTTTGGCTTCGTACAAGACTAGTTTAGTTTGAGTGACTTTTTTTTGTTTCGTTTGATTTAAATTAATTTTGTATAATTGTCTTTTTTTGTGCCTCGGAAAGCACGTTAAGCATTTGGTCCCGACTGTCATTAATTAGTAGATCTTTACGGTAGTCAGTGGCCCAAAAATTCTGACGGAAAATCTGTCTGGGGTATCGTATTACCCAGTACATACTGGGTTGTGGAGGTCAGATAGCAGTCGCTCCGTGTAAAATACTGGTATTCAACTGCATCCGGTTAGACTGGAAGCCGACCCCAACATAGTTGGGAAAGGGCTAGGCAGATGATGTATTTTCCTGTGCGAGTAAAATAAATACTTTGTCTTTCTTTTTAGTACCATTTCGCCAGTTATAAATGGTGTAAAACACTTGTTCTCCCCATCATTGCGATCATTTTTTCTCTTCTTCTACACCATACCTGGGAACCTTCTAGTTACGAAGATATTGGGGGTCAGAGTTCCAACTTTTTGACAAGTTTTTTTTTAATACAAGTTTTTATTGTAAGATTTTTACTTTGAACACCACGACCCCCGTACTATTCAATCCATCTATCAGCACAATGTTTTGAGTCCATTACATTGAGTTCTACCACAAAACATGATTCTTCACCTCAAAAAAAAAAGTCGTTTCCGAGCAATAATTTTTGCGTAAAGTTACTTAGTTTGATGTACAGAATGCTTGGTTGACGGCTTCGTGATGAGGTGGCTTACACCCTGAATATTTAAGTCTCATTGTATGTCCCATGGCGAGTCTATTGCCATCAACCAGGCGCAAATCCAGATTCCGGGCTGTCAAAAAAATATCGTCATTCGACGATTCTATTCTTTGCTATATTATTATGGGATTCCTAACGATAATGGCCCATAGACATAAAAATGCCACTAAAACGTCTCGAATGAAAAGATTTAGTAATAACAGCTATTAATCGAGATATTCCTAATGAATGTCTTATTCAGTCCATTGGCGCAGATAGCCGAACAGCTGATCGAGAAGAGACCAATGCGCATTATTTTACGCAATACTTATCGCGTTAGTGATTTATTTTGTGTAGTCTTCGAAATTTAAATAATAGTTTTTGTTTAGGGGTTTTGTCCTTGTTCACTATGAGTAGAGGAACTGTCAATTGTGAAATATTTTGATAGTACTCCTGATAGTACCCCCTCCCAGAGTACTCCTCCGCTATTCTTTTCCGATTAATTTCTTTGTGGGATCCAAGACAGTCAAATGTCATTCACTTCATTGTCTCGGCACTTTTCTGGTGGTCGCCACTGTTGATTCTGGCTTTCAGGAGTTACAGTGGTTTGGAAAGAGTGTGGCGGGCTTGTCCAAAAAAAATTATAAAAAAGCACAGAGTAGGTAAAGAGACGTACTCAATACGATAGGCATTTTCTACCAGTCAACCTAAGGGTGATGCAGAAACGAACAGTGGTAGGTGTAAATTAATTTGTTAAATAAAAGTTTGAGTTAGACAGCGGCGAAGGTGGTGTGACGTTAAGGCCCCTTATTCACAACGCTTCGATTCGATTTTCGATTCGGTAAGTCGTATGTCTATCTTTTTTTGACATTACGAAATTGAGCGAGATACGACTTTCCGAATCGAAAATCGAATCGAAGGGTTGTGAATAGCTATGCTGATCAAATTTGCGGGGCGAACATGGCCAGATATCGCACAAGATAGAGAGGTTTGGTAGGGATAAGGAGGAGTTCTTTTCCCAACAGTGGGACACATGATAGGCTAACATAAAAATAAAAGGGTATTTGACTATATAGGTAAATCTGAAAATTTTCACTCCCCAAACACATACTTCCAATCGAATTCAGATCCACCGGCTTAAATAAGACTCACAAAATCAAAACATGTCCAATCCACATCGGGATTTGTCAAGAATCTTGTTGTTTTCGGAAAAACTAGAAAGGATAGGTACCTACTCCAAAAACTGTACACTTTAATCAGCATTACTGCCACATAAACTTTTACAAGCCTTAATCTTATTGGACGTAACAATAGTTTGGGTCGTACCTATGTCAAACGTGAAAGATGACCGTCGTAAGTTTTACGCCACACATGCCTGTGTTCGGGAGACGCCACATGCATACTAACGTAACGTAACGTATAGTAACTGGTATTGATGCAAGCAGTATTGAGGAAGACGAGAAGTAGGAATCAAATGATTTGATTCCTACTTCGCCTCATTGGTCGAGTGGTCGGAATCGCGACTGCCGAGCAAGAGTTCCTGGGTTCAATTTCCTGGGTTTTCCATCAGGAATTTCTCAGTAGCAACCTCGGAGTCTGGATGTCCGGTTGATGGCAATAGGCTCGTCCCCTATTACACGGAACTTAAACATAACTAGAGAAATGTGGGTGTACTATCAGATACACCTCTGCCTAACCCTTCGGGGATTACAGGCGTGATGTTATGTTATAATTATTTATTTATTTATTATTTATTAATTACAACGGTTATACACCAGTAATAGTAATTAATTAATTTCTTATGTACTTTATAAACTACAATTTCATCTGGATAGGTACAGCATTAATCTATACTAATATTATAAAGAGGTAACATTTGTTTGTAAGTTTGTATGTAGGGGGTAATCTCCAGAAGTAATGAAACGATTTCAAAAATTCTTTCACCATTAGAAAGCTACATTTACCCTAAGTAACATAGGCTATATTTTATCCCCGTACTCCCACGGGAACGGGAACTACGCGGGTGAAACCGCGGGATGTCCGCTAGTATATTATATTATTATGTTGTACCACCATTGATACTTTATCGATAGTGTAGGTACATGTAATGGGACTTTCCTTCTTGAAGCGTTTGCTAACCAGACAAATTGTACTTAAAATATCACTGCTGTAATCTTTCGCTCTCTAAAAGGTTAGTTTAAGTCAGTGTTTTTCAACCTTTTTCATGACACGACCCCCATAGTATAAAAAAATATTTGGCGACCCCCCAACCCGTCGCTTTTTTTAATTTATTTTATTAGGTACTAGCTTCTGCCCGCGACTTCGTACGCGAATCCTGTTGCTTATGCCAGCGACAACGGGGTCGTCAAAATCGAAGACCTCAAAACGTCTGATGTGGAATTTTAAGAGCCCGGGGACGGGAATACAACGGGATGCGCGAGACGATTCGAGACGTTCCAGATCTTTCATTTTTGTAAGTCAACAGGAAATGCCCATCAGACCAAACAACACTTGCTGAGACGTCATTCCTATGTGTTATGGTGTAGCTGGGCTCATGGAGTTCCACAACAGGTGTTCCAGATCTTCGATTTTTATAAGTCAACAGAGAGTGCTCATCAGATTGAACAACTTTTGCTAAAACTTCATTTCTATATGTATGTTATAGTGTAGCTGGGCTCTTAAAGTTCCACATCAGGTGTTCCAGACCTTCAACAGAAAATGCTCATCACGTGGAACAATTTTTGCTATGGTACCATTTTTGTATCTCTTATAGTTCAGCTGGTCTGTTGCGGTTCTGCATCAGGTGTTCAAGCATCCAAGATAAATTATAGCCTATATGTTGCCCAGACTTAATACCTACACAACAAAAAAAAAATCATTCAAATCCGTCCAGTAGTTCCGAAGATTAGCGTGTACAAACAAACAGACCCACAGACAAACAGAAAGATTTTTTTTTTTGGATTCGTGCTCTATTACTGTTTCTAAACCCCCCTCAATTATTTCTTTTTTAATATATTCAATGTACAGACACAGTTTTTCTACTGTTTTATTATATGTCTAAAGATATTACAATTAATTACAATTATGCATAATTAGGATTCGGCTAAATATAATTATGTAAGTATTTAACACATTTTTTTTTGGATTTGGAATTCGATTTAAGGCGGCTCCCCGAGCAAATGACCTTGAGCGAGCAGTTTTTTGGAGCCTACTCCTCTTTATCCAAAAGCAATACCAACTAATAAAAAATACATTAAATTACTACATATTCTTGACTCCAAAATTGTCGTTTCATATTTTTGTTTTTGATTTTTGAGGGGGGTTTAGAAACAGTAAAAGAGCACGAATCCAAAAAAATAATTCTGTCTGTTCGTCTGTTTGTCTGTGTGTCTGTTTGTTTGTACACGCTAATCTTCGGAACTACTGGACGGATTTGAATGATTTTATTTTTGTTGTATAGGTATTAAGTCTGGGCAACATATAGGCTATAATTTATCTTGGATGCTTGAACACCTGATGCAGAACCGCAACAGACCAGCTAAACTATAAGAGATACAAAAACGGTACCATAGCAAAAATTGTTCCACGTGATGAGAATTTTCTGCTGAGAGAATAAATTTGAAGATCTGGAACACCTGTTGTGGAACTCCAAGAGCCCAGCTACACTATAACACATATAGGAATGACGTCTTAGCAAAAGTTGTTCGGTCTGATGTGCATTTCCTGTTGACTTATAAAAATTGAAGATCAGAAACATCTGATGTGGAAATCAAAGCTATCACTAATTTAAAATAACATAAGCTGGGAGTACCTCCACGCGGTGAACGTGGTAACAGTTTAGGACTGATTTTCGATGACGATGGTATATCATTGAAAATTTGACTCTACTGGCCAAAACTCCCATTTATTTTTTTATTATATCGAATAAGTATGCCTTCGGGCTTATGTTATTTAAGTGTTTCATTTCCTTTTTCATTTATCATCGTGACACGGTAGCCTACCCGGTAACGCAGGGGAGCAGTCACTTAGATTTTAATTGATAAGGTATCTCTTCACAATAAAACTATAACCATGCCTAGAAAGAGGTCAAATCTTTCCCAATGTTCCAAAGGAGCTAAAAGATTGAGGATCATAAGATCCCAAGAATTTACCGAAGAGCGTCAAGAGAGACTTGATGCTGTTCGAGAACATCAGGCTTCAACTCGCTCCGTGGAAACCTCTTCGGATCGCGAAGCACGCCTGCGTTCTCCGCGTATTTACGCATCTACATCCAGGTCTCTAGAGACCAGTGAAGAATATGATGCGCGACTGACCGCTGATCGTGAACGTCTGCATTGTCTCGCGAGTTGGAGACGTTCACGGAAAGAGAATTACGCTTGAGTTCTCAGCGTATCTACACATCGACTTCTAGGTATCTAGAGACAAGTGGGGAACGTGATGCGCGACTGACTGCTGATCGTGAACGTCACGCATTATCTCGCGAGTCGGAGACGTTCACGGATAGAGAATTGCGCTTCGACATCAGACGTATCAGATCTTCGATTTTGACGACCCCGTTGTCGCTGGCATAAGCAACAGGTTCCGCGTACGAAGTCGCGGGCAGAAGCTAGTGTTTAATAAATCCCCTCACAACGAAACCACAGAAATGAGAAATAATGATTTATAAAATGCTACTCCTCGTAAAGTAACAATTATTTTGATTTGCTACTTATACTAATGGATAGGCAATTTAATAATGAACATAATAGTCGTTTTATTTTTTTCCAAAAGACGTAAATTTGATTTTATAAAGAATAAAAACCACTCATTTCGCACAATTCGGCCTGCTGTGACTGACGTAACAACCACTTCGTAGTACAAGCTGATTAGAACTTTATTCTAACAGTATTTCAATCGAAGTTTGAACCACCACAAATAGCATAACATTAAAAACTTGTATTTAAAAAAACTTGTAGTAAACGGGTCAAAAAACGGGGAGGTATTTAAAATAAAGTTCTAAGTTATAACTTTACTATAGATACCTCCATGACCCGTTTACTACTCAATGAATCCATCAACACAATGTGTTGAATGCGTTATTTGAGTTTTACCGTAAAATGTTACTTTTCACCCAAAAAAAAAATGGTTCCCATCAATAATTTTTGCACAGAGTGACTCAGTTTGGTGTACAGAATGCTTGGTTGACGGCTTCGTGGACACCCTATATTGAAAATCAGATCAATTAAACCCGTATATAAAGGTCTAATCCCCAACCACCACACAGACAACCATTAGATTAAACCTTTTAATTGCAGGCAATTTCCTTTATGACGTCACAAAGGAATAAAGAAACTAAGATAAAGCTAGATTAATCTATTCAGATCACGAAGGGGACTAGGAAAAGGGAAATAGTACCAGACAAATAGGTTTCCATTCCAGCTCAATTCCAATCAAGGAACATATTAAGGCCCTTGTAACCCTAAAATTAGCAACTCTCAAACTTCGTTTGTGAATACTGTTAGAATAAGTTCTAATCAGCTTGCACTACAAAGCGGTTGTTACGTCAGTCACTGCGGCCGAATAGTGCGAAATGAGTGGTTTTTTGCGATTTACAAAAATTCTATCGATTGGACTAAAAAAATAAAACACATAAGACCTGCTTTATAGTTACTTCAGTTAGTATGCAAAGTTTCATGATCTAATTTGAAGTACTTTTTGAATACCAGCGGTTTATTGTTCGATTTGGAGGTAACTTTGGATTTTTTTTCTGTCGAGAAAAGTTTATGGAATCATGTTTTCGTCACACATAGGACTTTGCATTAATCCTCAACTTTACCATATATTTATTTCAAAATTAATGCTGCAGTATTTTAGGCGTCATCAATTACTCTTAGTATTTTAGGATCATGCTAAGTCATTTGAGGGATATATAGCCCTTAAATGGGTAATAATAAAGTAAAATTGCATCGTCCAGCAATAGGTTTTTACGTCACTAAAGGAGAAAATGGGAATGTCGAGATACATTTTGGTCCTATGATCAAAATCTGGGAAAAATATGAGAGATCACATAACGATATCGCCTGTAGGATGCCTACCTAAATCAAACGTTATCTATATGAGGTAGTGTAATTTTATTCAGGTGATGTTTGCAGAGCTACTAAATATTACAAAGAGGAACACATTTCACTAGTACCCTAAATGGTGTAGGTACTTATCTTTAATGATAAAATACATTAAGAAGTTTATTCATACTAATATTCAAACTATTTTTTTTAATATAGTTATTAGTCACGAAGGCACTTGCAGAATACAATTTTTTTTTAACTATAGAAATGGACGAGAGAATTATTCAGTTTTAGCTCCAGCAAAGAGATAGGTAATCTTGACTAGCATGGGATCACTTGGGCCCTATCAGAATATTAACGCATTGACATTAAAAATGTTACAACACCATGCTGAGATAGGGGCGTTTTGACATCGTACAGGACCAATTTAGTTTACTGTGTCTTAAAATAAAAAAAGACTCTTTTTTATTTTATAAAATCTTGTTGTTATCTTCTGATGTGAAACATGTAAAGGCGCGGGTAAACCTAAAAATCAAATGAAAAATGCGTGGCGAGCGCGGCGATTGAACCCGGCCCGAACAATCCTGAACATTACCGACCTCTTGAAGCAGCATAAGATCTACATATTATAATATTCGCCATGGTTTACAACATGCCAGCTGGTCTCGGGGCACAGAACGCTGGGTTACAATCTCGTGATTTCGTGTTCGATTCCAGCGTAAGGATTTTCTTTTTGTGAATCGTGTCATTTTGTTTTTATTTTCGTTTATTTTATTTTATGTTTGTTTTTATATTGACTTTTTTAAGCATACCTATTACTTGTACAAAATAATTTCGATGTTTCACATCTGCCAGGCGTCCCACGACGGCTCACTTTTTTATATTAAATTTTGTTTTATTGTTGTGTCCTGTGCGAGTCTATAAATACTTTTTCTTTCTTTCTTTTTTCCCTTATTATAGAACTATTTACAAAACTTTGTTTTATCTACAAAATACAGAACCACCAAATTCACGTTAAGTACTACATACGAGTACCATATCACAAAACATATCTCGTTTCATGACACAGCTGATACCAGATATCATTAATTTCCCATAGACATCTACCTACCTTCAACTAACCCTCATATTGTCACCCCTCACACATTCAATATTTGCGAGTCATATTCTCCCCTGCCACTGTTACTTCCGAGGCATCAAGCTTAATGCAGGACTCGTAAAGACGGGAGAAAGCTGGACCCTTTTGCATATAGTTATTTAGATCAGTTGGTACTTTCACACGGGTTTGTATTGTGAATTTGGGAGTAGTCAAAGGGTTAAGATTGGTAAAGTGAAGTTGTTTTGTTTTACACTAGCGATAGCGCCCTGTATCGGCTTCACACGGGTGGACATTTATTTTCCTCTAATTCCCCTTCCCCCATTTTTTTTTAGTAATAAATGTAGCATAATATGTTACTGAGGGATAATGTTGCATTATAATGGTGAAAGATTTTTTGAAATCGTTGTAGTAGCTTTTGTGTTTATTCGTTACAAACATACAGAAATATAAATCTTTCCTCTTTATAATATTAGTGTAGATTAAATGGGTGACAGGACTTAGCTTGATAGATACTTATTTAGGTAGGTATTCGTGTCGATACGGTTGTGCACAAACTAAACTTAATTTAGGCTATTGCTAAAAGCCGTCCTTTTCTTGCACTGCCTTTTAGTAAAAGATAGCAATAGCCTAAATTAAGTTTAGTTTGTGCACAACAGAATCGACACCGTTGTCCGTTTGTCCTAGTTAAGTGGTTTTCAGATCCAAGACCGAACAAAATAAAAAAAAACAAAATAAACACGTTTTTAGTGCGTATAAAGAGATAGGTGATAGCGTAGCGTAGACGATACATATAACGAAACAAACAAATCCGAAGGGTAAAGGCAAGGTGACATTCAATTAACGATATCTATGACGGGAACAAATAAATGTATTGTATTGAATAAGCTATCAAAATACTCGTTTATCCAGCCGAAGGTTGTTGTGGAAATGTAATATAGCTTTGAAAGCGAATTGAGAGCGAAAATGACTACTTACCCTTAGAGCATCTGCCTAGCCTTTTCCCAACTTTACTGTGGACTGCCTATCTGACCTCCACAACCCAGTGGGTTAACAATGGGTTAGTATTGGGTAAACGATACCCCTTGGTAAGACTAGTTGTGAGACTAAAAATTAGCGTGTACTAAGCTTACTAGTTGGTAAACTACATAGACCTCCATTAATTATGTAATTACTTACTTATTATCCATTTTAAATCCATATTGTCAGCTTTCGACGCCACAAACAAACAAAACGCCGTAGTGAAAGACGTTAATTGACAATATAATGGATTTTGGTTAAGACCTAGTCGCCAATAATGCTGATTGACAGTTCAGAAACAACCATCTTTTTTTGTGCTTTAAAAGGCAATACTCTATAATATTACGTAACTGTTTTTATAACACATTTGCTCGTAAAGGGTGTCTTATTTCACCAATTTCAATATCGTATTGTATCTCATTACGTACTTGTGCGTTATTGTAATGTAAAACGCACGGTTTATCAAGATGCTCCGTCTAAATATGACGGTACTTTTTTTAAATCTTAAAAAAAAAAAAAAAAAAATTTAATCTTTTTTTTTTTAGCAAAGAGTTTTTATGTCAGAAAAGTGGTGAACATTTTATAAATAAAATTAACTTTGGGATATAAAAAATAATAATAATAACTTGACAACATTAGAAATGCCAACTGGCAATCAATTTTACAAATTGTTAAAATTTTTATAACACATTTGCTCGTAAAGGGTCTCTTATTTCACCCATTTCAATATCGTAATGTATCTCATTACGTACTTGTGCAGTAATGTAATGTTACAACCACAGAGTATCTTTAAAGACGCACGGTTTATCAAGATATGCTCCGTCAAAAGGGAACGGTACTTTTTTAAATCTTAGCAAAGAGTTTTTATGTCAGAAAAGTTGTCAACATTTTATGAATAGAATTAACTGTGGGAGATGAAATATAATAAATAAACATTTAATTCTTTAATTTAATTAATTTTAACAATAAATTACAAGCATTTTTGTGTAACAAAAACACAAAAATATTAATTTACTTTATTAGTAATACTGGCTGTTTTTTGTGTCTTTGCCTTAAAAAAAAAGCGCTGATGCGCGCGCATCGCTAATTTGTGAACAAGTAAAAGATTTAAATTCGTTTAAGAAAGTCCGAGTTTTATTTATTTCCTCGCAAATATGTTATAAAACGTCGTATGACATACGTGCGCTTTGATAATTACAGCCTCTGCTTTATTATAGCCCTCGCCTACGGCTCGAGCTAGCAATATCGCCTCGGCTGTAATTTTCAACTTACCGCACTTATATCATAATGTACTATTATAACTGCTTTAAAAAGCGAATAAAGATTCATTCGTTTAAGAAAGTCCGAGTTTTATTTATTTCCTCGCAAATATGTTATAAAACGCCGTATGACATACGTGCACTTTGATAATCACAGCCTCTGCTTTCTTGTAGCCCTCGCCTACGGCTCGGGCTAGCAATATCGCCTCGGCTGTAATTTTCAACTTACCGCATGTTAGCATAACTAATTATCGATTCATTAATACCATAACATCATAGACTATGGCGATACAAAACGTATTGGAAAAGACTGCGTTTATCCAATACGAACCGATTCGTGTGTAAAGTGAAAAGAGTGTTTGTTTATCATCGGAATATACGTAATTGCGTAATTATATCAAGATTTATGGTGGAACTGTGTGCAAACAAAACAAAATTAATATCAAAGTGAAGACGATTTTGTGATTAACATATTTTTTTTTTATTACATATTAATTAGTGACGGGTGTAAGTGTTATAGTGTATTCGCTGATATCGTTAGTAGATATTAGTAATAGTAATAATCATAAGTAGTAGAGTAGTAATCTAATACCCTCATTGTTTGATTTTGAATAATTATTGTCTTTTCTATATTTTTCTATGGTTAATCTAAATCGTGCTATATTATATTTTCTTTGAATCACTCAAAACCGGTGTGTATCGACAATGGGCAATTCGAAAAGGAGGCGACGACGTGATACTAGTGAAGACAGTACGTCTGTAAACACAACCTCTAGCGACAGTGGCGACCATCATCGTAGATCGCGACATAAAAAAAGACGTCATATTCGTAAACATAGCCATAGTTATAAAAGACATAGTAAGAGACAAGCGCGTTCTAAACGTCAAGAACAAGGGTCTTCTCTGAGAAGCGTCAACCGTGAATTAACTAAAACTCCTCCATTGCCAATTCCGAATCATTTAATCGTATCGGACATTTCTAGTGCGTTAAATAAACAATCCGAACCTGTTCCAGCTAATAGTAGTAGTTCTACAGTGCACATCCCCACGGTCAATGAACCTATTAGTCATTTTACGACCCCCCCTGTTCCTAATTTCTGGGGTCAAAACAATTTTCCTGTTTCTTTTAGTGTTGTACCCGAATTCGACCCAAGTGATAATAGTCAGACAATAGAAAACTGGATAAACAAGGTTAGTGAATGTGCGCAGATTTATTCCTGGAATGATCGTCAGATATGTCATTATGCACTTCCTAAATTGACTGGTTTAGCGAAAAAGTGGTACCAGGGTCTACCCTCAGTTTTATATAGTTGGAATGAGTGGACCCAAAAATTAAAATTAGCTTTTCCTTCCAACGAAAATTACGGAGATTTGTTAACTACAATGTTAAAACTTCGATGTAGATTTGGCCAGTCGTTAGAACATTATTATTATGATA
Organism: Xestia xanthographa; assembly: GCA_905147715.2. Taxonomy (NCBI): domain Eukaryota; kingdom Metazoa; phylum Arthropoda; class Insecta; order Lepidoptera; family Noctuidae; genus Xestia; species Xestia xanthographa. Next base: position 21,605,528 of record LR990653.1, on the reverse strand, counting down.
AAATGGCATTAATAAATAAATGTGAGATAACGGGAACTAAAGCAGTCGGTTGTCTTATACACGGCATTGATGATAAATTTGTACGAATGGGGGCAGGTACGTGTATGTTCAAGGAACCGGAACAAATCCTAAACTATTTGCGTACTGTGTCTCAACATGAAAATAATGCACCAAATTCTAACTTCCGAAACCGGAACACAGCGTCGCTTAAACAGCCTAATAAGATGACAAACGAACAAACAAAAAATAATATTTCAGACACAGTCCGGTGCTTTAACTGTAATGAAATAGGTCACATAAGTTTAAAATGTAATAAACCTATCAAAAAGTGTAACTTTTGCTTTAAATTAGGACATGAAACAAAGGACTGTCGTAAAAAGAACGCCATTAATAGTGATGAAACTAGTAAAAGCAATAATGTTACAGAACAAAGTAAGACTGTCATGTGTATTAATAATAGTGAGTCCAATAATGAAAAATATTATAAAACTGTTAAAGTAAATGACATTAGTTTGCAGGCATACATTGACCTAGGCAGTAAATGTACTCTTATACGAGAATCGAAGGCAAAGCTCATATTAGCTAATTGGGATACCAGTGATTTACCAATGTTACAGGGGTTTGGTAATTCTTTAGTCAGGCCAATAGGAAAATCTATGGTTATGTTAGAGATTGGTTCCGTAAAAGCTGAAACTGAAATTCTAATCGTAGAAGATCATTACTTAAAGACACCATATTTAGTAGGGCAGTCTTTTACGGAAAAACCAAATGTTATACTATTGAAAACAGCCGATGAGCTGGTTTTTATGCAAATACCAGATTTTTGTAATGAAAATAATTTAAAGGTTAAAGTCTTCGCTAACAAAGATGAAATCATAAAACCTAAGACCACGATGCCAATCGATGTTATTGCTGATGGTAATTACACAGGTGGCTTGTTTGTGCAGTGTGATCTTCGAATTTTACATAATAATGAATATGTTGTTTGTTCTGGTCTTTTTGAATTTCAAGTGGGTAGGGGATATTTACTATTAACAAACTTATCACACAATGATCTAAAGATTCCTAAAGGTATGTTATTAGTACGGGGCCAAATATATCAGGAAGTGAGTAGTGAATATATAGGCATAATGACGGAAACTACAACCTATGAACCATTACCATTATCACACGTAAAAATTAGCACAGATATGACAGAGAAACAAAAACAAAAATTGTTTGAACTATTACAAAAGTATAGGGACTGTTTTGCAATTAATTTGGCAGAATTGGGTAAAACTAACTTATCAAAAATGGACATTACATTAACGGATAACAGACCGGTGGTGTATAATCCATATAGAATATCACAAAGTGAACGTGAGCATTTAAATAAAATTATAGAAGAGTTGTTGACTAATGGTATCATTCGTGAGAGTACTTCGGATTATTCAAGTCCCGTGATACTAGTAAATAAGAAGAATGGTGATAAACGGCTATGTATTGATTATAGATCTCTTAATCGAAAGACACTAAAAGATAAATATCCGTTACCTCGTATTGAGGATCAATTAGATAGATTAGGAGGTAGTAGGTACTTCATAAGTCTAGACCTATTTTCAGGGTACTATCAGGTACCAATGGATGAAAATAGTAAGCGATTTACAGCATTTGTGACACCTGATGGATTGTATGAGTTTGAGAGAATGCCATTTGGGCTTTCAAATGCACCTAGTGTTTTTCAACGTACGATTAATTCTATGCTTAGGGGTAAACAAAATTTAGCACTGGCGTACATGGATGACTTATTAGTGACATCACAGTCAATTGAAGAGGGTTTAGATAAGCTGGAGAGGGTTTTTCAATTGTTAAGATCTTCTCATCTAACACTTAATTTGGAAAAATGTGATTTCTTTCAGACTCGTATAAATTATCTGGGCTACGAGATTAGTTCTGATGGAATCCGTCCTGGTGTCGCAAAAATTAAAGCTGTAATGGATTTCGCCATCCCCAAAAATGTTCATGAGGTTAGACAGTTTGTTGGGCTTACAAGCTACTTTAGAAGATTTATACAAAATTATTCAATAATAGCAAAACCTTTGACAATTCTTACAAAGAAAAATACTCCTTGGACTTTTGATGAACCTCAATTAACGGGTTCAATGAATTAAAATCAAAATTAACTACAAGACCTGTTTTAGCATTATACGATCCCCAGGCTGAGCTAGAAATTCATGCTGACGCTAGTAAAGTTGGGATTGGAGCAATTTTAATGCAACGTGTTAATCATGATATGTTACATCCTATAGTGTATTACAGTCGTCAAACGACTCCCGACGAAAGCAAACTTCACTCATACGAATTGGAGACTTTAGCAGTGGTTTGTGCCTTAAACAGATTTAGAGTTTATGTCTTAGGCAAAACATTTAAAGTTGTTACTGACTGCGCCGCTATAAGGAGTACAATGATAAAAAAGATCTCATACCTAGAGTAGCGCGTTGGTACATATTGATGCAGGAATATGATTTTATTGTGGAGCATCGTGATGGTGTTAAAATGAGTCACGTTGATGCACTGTCTCGCAATCCTGGTATTTCTGAATGCCAGGATGAGATTAGAGTTGTTGATATTATGGCAATAGATGATGATGCCTGGTTGCGTACAGTGCAGGAACAGGATTCAGAAATACAACGAATAATGAATATTCTAAGTGACACAAATACTAAAGACGTTGTAGAGATTCATAAGAACTATACAATAAAAAATGGTCGTTTATACAGAATAACAAGTGACAAAAATAATGATGTTAATTTGAAGTGGGTAGTTCCAAAATCTGTTAGGTGGCAAATAGTTCGTATGAATCACGACGATGTCGGTCACTTCAGTTTTGATAAAACTTATAGTAGAGTTAATCAAGTTTATTGGTTTAAAAAGATGCGAAGATTTATTAAAAAATATTGCAGTTCCTGCCTCAGCTGTGCTCACAATAAAATACCCGCTGGTGCCAAAGAAGGGGAGTTACATCCTATACCAAAAATTAATAAACCATTTGATACCCTGCATACTGATCACTGTGGGCCATTTCCAGTCAGTAAAAAGAAAAATTGTCACATCTTAGTAATCATCGACGCTTTCACAAAATTCATATTTATAAAACCAGTCAAGAATGTTAAAAGTAGTACTAGTATTCAGGTATTTACAGAATATTTCTCTCTTTTTGGAGTACCCCGTAGGTTGATATCCGACAGAGGTACTAGTTTTACCAGCAAGGAATTCTCCGATTTTGTAAATGAAAGGGGAATCAAACATATTTTAAATGCGGTAGCCTCTCCTAGGTCTAATGGTCAAGTTGAGAGGTACAACCGGACTATAGTTGATGCTATAACGACCGCAAACCATAATAGACCAGAAAACGAGTGGGATTTGCGGTTACCGCAAATACAGTGGTCCTTAAATAACACGATAAATAAGTCAACCGGTCGTACCCCCTCAGAAATTCTGTTTGGCATTCAGACTACAGGTGTTTCGGACGGTTTCATGAATACGCTTGTCTCAGAATCCCATACGCCGGTAGATCGTGAGGAAATTAGATCGGATGCAGAATCGCGAATTCAAATTAATCAACAGGAACAAAAAGAGCGTTTTGACAAATCACATAAAAAACCTACTCAGTATAAAATAGGCGATTTAGTTCGTGTCGAAAAAGATATTCGCACTGAACCTGGACAGAGTCGTAAATTATTACCTAAATGTGTAGGGCCGTTTAGGATTTCTAAAGTTATTGGTAACGATCGTTACGAAATAGAGGACACTCCTATTACTAGGAAAAAAGGTTGCAAACCCTATAGATCGGTTTTCGCTGTCGACAAATTACACCCTTGGCTTGTTTTTAACCACGATGCGATATCGAGTGATTCAGAGTAGATATAAAATTATGTATTTAATGGTATTATTTATGATTGTCTCTTCTAATATTAGTGAATGCAAGGATTGTATGATGATGATGATGGAATCATGGTTGTAAAATATGTAATGATTTATGGTAATCCTAAAGGCTTTAAAATAATATTATGATATATGTTTAATAGAGAAAATGAATAGTAGAGAAATATTGAGTTTTATGTAAAATTAACTGGAGAGAGCATAATAGTGATTCTGATTGTATGAGAGAATGAAGTAAAGTCAATTGATTTTGTTATTTACTATTTATTTATTATAGTTCATGTGTAAAATGAAATTGAAAAATATTATGTTTCTATTATAAAAAGATTTATGAGTGAGTAAAAGTGAATGAAATGAATAATTATGAGAATGTATTAATGAGATATTATTTTCTAAGAGTGAGTCGCTATTGGTGAGAGTGCCTATATGCGATGTTAGTTATAAGAGTGAGTCGCTATTGGTGAGAGTGCCTATATGCGATGTTAGTTATAAGAGTGAGTCGCTATTGGTGAGAGTGCCTATATGCGATGTTAGTTATAAGAGTGAGTCGCTATTGGTGAGAGTGCCTATATGCGATGTTAGTTATAAGAGTGAGTCGCTATAGGTGAGAGTGCCTATATGCGATGTTAGTTATAAGAGTGAGTCGCTATTGGTGAGAGTGCCAATATGCGATGTTAGTTATAAGAGTGAGTCGCTGTTGGTGAGAGTGCCTAGCGATGTTAGTTATAAGAGTGAGTCGCTGTTGGTGAGAGTGCCTAGCGATGTTAGTTATAAGAGTGAGTCATACATCAGTTATGGATGTTAAATAACGCAATGTTTGTTATAAATGTAATTATGTATTTTCTTCCTCTGATTTTAAAAATTGTGAAACGCGAGGCCGCGTTTGACGTCAGGATTAGCCGAATGTTAGCATAACTAATTATCGATTCATTAATACCATAACATCATAGACAATAATCGAATACTTAATTATTTAATAGATCATTCGTTCATTTTAAGGTGGCAACACCGTTATGTCAGTTGGTAAAAAAATATTCGTTGCAACGGTCATTACTTTTGCGGATACAGACGTCGAAGGTTGTCTCGAGTTACTATCTAGTAGTTGTGAACCAGAAAATAAATTATATACAGTGATTGAGAACAGTTTATTTCTTACACGCACTTATATCATAATGTACTATTTCATTGTCCGGTTCTATTTTTACACGACAGGGTCAAAAAGGATATGAAGAGAAAGAGGAATATTATCTTTTCAGTTTTTCCACAACGTTGTCACAGTTTTGGTGTAGGTGGTGGAGGTGTAGGTACACCTCTGCTATTATGTAATATAGCACACCCACATTTCACCAGTTGTGTTTAAGTCCCACTTAACAGGGGGCGAGTCTATTGCCATCAACCGGGCACAAATCCAGACTCCGTGGCTGCTACTGAGAATTTCATGATGAAAAACCCAATAACACTTTGACCGACATGAGAATCGAACTTAGAACCTCAGGCTCAGGTGCTCAGCTGCTCAACGAGGCAGTAATAATATTAATTTACTTGTGTTACCAAAACATAACACCTACTCATTCACCGACGCTTTTACACAGCCATATAGAATTTCAACGCCCATAAGTTTCTCAGGGAATACAACACATATAACTCCATTATATACGTGTCTATTTACATTCAAGTACATAAACATTACGTACATATGAACTAACAAGGTAAGTGGCAGTTGTCTCGGTTAATTTACACCGACGGAACGAGTGCGGGTCGACGATTTATATTTATTTTATCGCTTTGTCGGCCACCGGGCGACGGAGCCTTTTAAAAAGTTACACACAGGAAAAATTGTGCTGGAGGGTAAACTAATTTAGGAATTACGGTAACAGTTTGTTGAATTTATGGGTTAACAGTTTAACTGGGCAAAGGAAGTAATTATTTCTGACTTATTTTTAACTAGCTGATGCCCGCGCCTTCGCCAGCCCGCAAATTATATACTAAAACCTTTCTCTTGAATCATTATATCTTAAAAAAACCCGCATCAAAATCCGTTGCGAAGTTTTAAAGATCTAAGCATACATAGGGACAGACAGACGCGGCGGGGGACTTTGTTTTGTTATATATAGTGATATATGCTTCAAACTGAAAATTCAAAAAGAGTAAATGATAGCGTGCCAGTTGACAGAGGAGAATGGAAGAAAATAAATGTTGCGCTGACCCCAAGTGGTTAACATGAGGTAAAGAACCGAAGATACTGATGAAGAACAAACTCAAAATAAATGTTGCGCTGACCCCAAGTGGTAAACATGGGGTAAGGGCCCGAAAATACTGATGAAGATCAAACTAAAAATACATGTTGCGCTGACCCCAAGTGGTTAACATGAGGTAAAGAACCGAAGATACTGATGAAGAACAAACTCAAAATAAATTTTGCGCTGACCCCAAGTGGTTAACATGGGGTAAGGACCTGAAAATACTGATGAGGATCAAACTCAAAATAAATGTTGCGCTGACCCCAAGTGGTTAACATGGGGTAAGGACCCGAAGATACTGATGAAGATCAAACTAAAAATAAATGTTGCGCTGACCCCAAGTGGTTAACATGGGGTAAGGACCCGAAGATACTGATGAAGATCAAACTAAAAATAAATGTTGCGCTGACCCCAAGTGGTTAACATGGGGTAAGGACTCGAAGATACTGATGAAGATCAAACTCAAAATTCATGTTACCAAAAAGTTGTTTTTTTTTCGCGTCATGCCCCTGAATTCGCATATCCATCGAGTTATCGTATACCTAGTACAAAAACCTAATTAGAAACGTACAGTCCCGCTTTAATTAACTAATAGAATAAAGTTCTCTGCACAATGGAAGAAATCAGCGCAATCACAAGAACGTGACCGGGGTTCCAAAAGGGAGAAACTTTTCAGCGCTGGTCGCTGGACCATAGATAGATAATCAGGCACACACAACGCTTCCGAACCAAAGGGAAAAGTTACGAGCTTATTACGAATGGATGTGCTACTTCGTAGTCTTTATTTATCTTTCGGTTATTGAAGAATGTGTTTTGACAAATTACAAGACTGTAGAAGATCGTGAAGGTTGCGGGGATCCGCTGGATGCAAGTCGCACGAGACCGGTCAATGTGGGTGAACTATGTCCAGCAGTGGACATCTTGCGGCTGAAATGACGATGAAGACAGCAGACAACTTTTTCTATTCTTGAAACATATACTAAACGAATAATCAAGAGTATCATAATGATCTACATAACATCACACCTCTAACCCCCGAAGGATTAGGCAGAGGTTTACTTTAGAAGTACACCAACATAATATCGCAATTTTAATTTGAAGTAGAGATCGGTAGATGGCTTAGAAGTTCGGATTGATACTGTGAAATTCGTGATGGAGAAAAACTCGATAACACTACGTTAGACCTGGTACCCGAACCTAAGACCTCGTGATTAGCAGTAACGCATGTGACAATTAGACTAACGATCATTATGATAGATATAAGTTATTATTATATTAAAATAAACTACAGACTGTATAACTTAAACAGACAACTATAACTTAAAACTTAAATCTACAGACAGTTGCAAGCCCTATTTTAAGCAATACAATATCTTGACCCTTCCTTGTATCTATGTATATTTTCGAAGTAGCTATGTTTGTGCAGCTAAATCCAAGTCGTTTTCAACGGCTTGCTGATGTATTTCCAAGGAATAGGCGTGGCAATAGCAAACTTTGTCAAGTACCATGTCAAACAAACCACTTTAATGCGCAAAAGTATTTACTGCATGGCCCCATATTTAAATTGTTGTTGTGTATTGTTGTATTGTTTTTTTTTGTTGTTGTTGTATTGTTTTTTTTTTGTTTAGGAGTAGACTACGTAAATTTTTGACAGATAAAGTGTACTATAGCATAAATGAGTTTCTAACAGAGAAAAATATATTTTTTGATTAATTTGAATAATAATTATAATTTTGAAGGGGCCCGTGTGAGATGTTGACTTGAGCCACTTCCTATGTATGCTACCTCACAGGTATTGATTATTTAAATCAAAGCAGAAGCACTAATCAAACTTATTTATTTAAATAACTTAATTTACTATTACAATAGAAAAGGTAAACAAAGAAACAGATCAGCGAGGAAGCGCAAGCAAGCTAAGCGAAAACGAAGTGAAAGGATACATTGCTAGTCCGAGGTTTTTATACTAAAAATCACATACACAATAAGGTTCATTTTAGCTAACTACTTTTAGACGCCTGCTACCTGGCCGCTTGCCGTAAACAAAGGATCGTACGATATGACGTAGTGGTGGCGTGATTCCTTGCCGAGGTCTCACCGCGCATTAGCGGCAGCGGATGTCGTAGCGGTTTTGGTCGCTACACTACTCCCCCGCTGAGACCGTGTCTACGGGCGATAGTAATCCGGAAATTTAACTATACGCCCACTCCTTGTCTTCTTGACCGTCGCTGGCATTTGCTGTTGGTCTGGAACCGAGGACTCTTCTCTGGCGATATATGCAGGTTTTAGACGGTCTATGGTGACTGTCTGCCTCTTGCCTGCCACGTCGACGTCAAACGTCTTCAGCCCACGACGTAGTACCTGGTATGGCCCCAGGTATGCTGCTTGCAAGGGCCTTCGTGCTGGTCCCTGACGGATGAAAACGTGGGTCGCCGTGCTCAAGTTCTTTGGTATGTAAAATGACTTGCTGGAGCTAGTATGCCACGAGGTTGGTTGAGGTGCCAGTTTGCCCATGTGGGTCCGAAGTCTGCTCACCAAGTTGCTTGGTTCCACCATTTCATGTGTGTCGGCCGAGAAAAATTGCCCAGGAAGCCGAAGTGGCTCGCCGTAGACAATTTCTGCTGTAGAAGCTTGAAGGTCGCTTTTCCAGGCGCTGCGGATGCCCAGCAGCGCCCACGGGAGAACTTCAGTCCAGTTGGAGTTGGAGTGGCAAGCAATGGCTGCTTTCAATTGACGGTGTAGTCTTTCAACGAGACCGTTCGCTGCGGGATGGTAAGAAGTGGTGGTGTGGTGGGTAGCACCCACCAGCTTGGCGACTTCTTTGAAGGTGTGTGACTCGAACTGCCGCCCGCGGTCAGTCGTGATATGCTCAGGACAGCCGAATCGTGCGATCCACCCGTAGACCAGGGCTGACACGCAGGTCTCGGCGGTGATGTCCTGGAGTGGCAGCGCCTCAGGCCACCTGGTGTAGCGGTCGACAATTGTGAGACAGTACCTGTTACCAGAACATAAAGTTAGTGGACCTATTAGGTCCAAATGAATATGTCGAAAACGGGCTGAAGGTGCTACATATGCTGCTGGTGGTGCTGACGTGTGTCTTGTTATTTTGCATCGTTGGCATTGCTGGCATTCCTGTGCCCACTGTCGACAGTCCTTCTTAATTCCTGGCCACACAAATCGGTCTGTAATCAAGCGTACAGTGGCCTTAACCCCTGGATGGCTTAAATTATGCAGCGAATTAAATACCTGTCGGCGGTGTGCGGGGGTAACGTACGGCCTCACACTTTCTGTGGAGACGTCGCAGTATACCTGTGTGGTGCCCTCCGGTAACCTCCTTTTTTCCAACTTCAAAGAGGAACCGCTCGTCAGTAGAGTCTTGAGTTCCACATCTGAATCTTGGGCGAGCGCTAAGGACTGGTAATCTATGGACAGAGAAAGTTCGTTAATGCGTGATAAGGCATCCGCAACGACGTTGTCGCTGCCAGAAATAAATTGAATGTCAGTTGTAAATTGGCTAATAAAATCCAAGTATCGAAACTGACGTGGTGAGCAATTGTCCCTGTTAGTAGAAAAGGCAAAGGTTAGCGGCTTGTGGTCTGTCAATATACTGAATGTTCTTGCCTCCACCATATACCGGAAATAACGGATAGCATCATATATAGCCAACAGCTCACGATCATATGGGCTATATTTCTTTTGTGCTGGAGACAGTTTCTTGGAAAAGAACGCGAGTGGTTGCCATTCCTTTCCTTTTCGTTGTTGCAGTACTGCGCCAATCGCCGTATCGGATGCGTCGGTCTGGATCGTCAGCTCGGCATTTGGATCTGGATGTACCAACAGCGTTGCCTGTGAAAGACTTCTCTTACTTTCGTTAAATGCGTCCAACAGTTGCGGTGTCCATGTAATTGGTGTTGCTCCTTTTGTTTTGGGTCCAGCCAGTAAGGAGTTGAGAGGCGCCTGCACGCCAGCTGCACCAGGTAAGAAACGTCGGTAAAAATTTAGCATGCCGAGAAATCTTCTGAGCTCCTTTACAGTATTAGGCTGTGGAAAGTTTTGAATGGCTTGTACCTTTGTTTGCAGCGGCTGCACGCCTGCTGCGGACACTGTGTAACCCAGAAAGGTAACTTCTGCTTTGCCTAGATGGCACTTTGATATATTTATAAGAACGCCATATTCTACCAAACGTTCAAAAAGTTGCTTCAAATGTTCCATATGCTCCTGGCTGCTTCTGCTGGAGATTAAAATGTCGTCCAGGTAAGTATAGCAGAAGTCCAATCCACGCAGTGCCTCATCCATGAAACGCTGGAAGGTTTGTGCGGCGTTACGAAGTCCAAACGTCATGTGAGGAAATTCGTATAAACCGAATGGTGTTGTAATTGCCGTTTTAGGGATGTCTTCTTCCAGGACTGGAATTTGGTGATAAGCTTTAACCAGGTCTATCGTAGAAAAGATGGTGCTACCTGTAAGCTGCTGCGTGAAGTCCTGAATATGCCTGATTGGATATCGATCCGGAACTGTGCGTGCGTTAAGAGCTCGGTAGTCCCCACAAGGCCGCCATCCATCAGTTTTCTTGCGGACCAGGTGTAGTGGTGATGACCAAGCGCTCTCTGACCTTCGGGCTGTGCCATTCTGTAACATAGAATCAAATTCTTGCTTTGCTATACTTAGCCGTTCCGGATCGAGGCGGCGGGGTCGACTGAATACTGGTGGTCCAGGCGTAGTCCTGATTTGATGCACCGTGCTATGTTTGGGTGTGCTAGGCTTTCCAGCAGGTCGTGTGATCTCGGGAAACTCCCGCAGCAGGCGATGGAATGGATCTTCATCCGGGGCTGCGCAGGTCGTACGTACGGATGAAATGCTATCCGTTGATCGCTGACGAGGGGCCGGCACGGTAAGTGATGTAACCCCGTCTATGATACGTTGATTGCGGCAGTCGACAAGCAAGTTGTAGAAACTTAAGAAGTCGACGCCGATGATGGGTTTGGACACGTCAGCCACGATGAAACGCCAACTGAATGCACGTCGTAGACCTATATTTAATTCCAGCTGTATATAGCCATATGTAGCTATAGGTGACCCATTGGCTGCGAACAGACTGTAATTTGTTTTTGGACGCGAATCCCGTACAGCTGACCTTGGGTACACGCACAAGTCTGATCCCGTGTCGACCAAAAACTGGACTTTTGTGTTGCGGTCAGTGATGAACAGGCGGTTCGCAATATTGGGGCAGTCGTTTACCGCTATTGCCGACTGCCTTGGTTGTTTTCCGACTTGTAACTGCAGGGCTTAATGCACTTCCGTGCCCGTTCCCTAAAGGTGTAGTGATACCAGCAGTGGGGGTGATCCTGGGAGCGCGATTGTGACCGGGAGCGACTACGGTTCCTGTAGGAACCTCGCCCTCCTGAATCGCGTCTGGAACGTCTGAATAACTCCGTAGACATTACCTCCATCTTACGTGTTAATTCCGCTACTTGCATTTTTAAATCGCTATCGCTTGTACTTGCGACCGCGGCCGATGTTGCCGATGTACTCGCTACCTGATTTGCTGCGGGGACGATATCGTTGATGCGGTCGGCCAGCTCTGCTATGTCCTCTAAGCTCATTTTGACCTGTGATGCCAGAACAGTTTGTAGGTTAGTAGGTAGCCTGTTTGCCCAGATTGTACGGATAAAATCATTAGGGACGTTAGGTCCCGCTAAATGCTGTAGGTGTCTCAGGAACTGTGACGGCTTTCTGTCGCCCAGCTCTTCGTGCATTAAGAGTTGCTTCGTTTTTTTTTCCTGCGACGCCGATAACCGCTTAATTAGTTCCTCCCTCAGCTTGGCGTATTTACCGGTTTCGGGAGGTGTAACTATTATATCACGCACTTCAGTGGAGTATTGTGGTTCCAGCTGTGCCAGCACATAATAATATTTTGTGTCATCACGCACTATATTAGACAACATGAACTGACCTTCGATCTGGGCAAACCATAGGGTTGGGTCGTCTGGGTTGAATGGTGGTACTCTTACGCCAACCCTGAACGTCTCTGCTGTCCCCTCTTTCGCCGACTCCGTGCTGTTGTCCATTTTCGATGTCGGGGTCACCAATGAAGGGGCCCGTGTGAGATGTTGACTTGAGCCACTTCCTATGTATGCTACCTCACAGGTATTGATTATTTAAATCAAAGCAGAAGCACTAATCAAACTTATTTATTTAAATAACTTAATTTACTATTACAATAGAAAAGGTAAACAAAGAAACAGATCAGCGAGGAAGCGCAAGCAAGCTAAGCGAAAACGAAGTGAAAGGATACATTGCTAGTCCGAGGTTTTTATACTAAAAATCACATACACAATAAGGTTCATTTTAGCTAACTACTTTTAGACGCCTGCTACCTGGCCGCTTGCCGTAAACAAAGGATCGTACGATATGACGTAGTGGTGGCGTGATTCCTTGCCGAGGTCTCACCGCGCATTAGCGGCAGCGGATGTCGTAGCGGTTTTGGTCGCTACAATTTATTAATTGAATGATAATTGTAATGAAAATGATAATAATTTATTAACTGATCTATTGAATGATAATTGTAATAATATTAATATAATCGATCTGGTCTTTTAAATGTAAGCACATGTTTCATAAATAATGTAAATGTTTGCATGCCGAATGGTAAAATATGGCTGAACTTTGAAATGTCATAACAACTAGATTGTAGGTATTACCCATATGTAAAATAAAATTCTATTCTATTTTATTCTATAAAATATATACATAATAATAAATAAAATAAAATATATATTTAAAATATTTTAAAATGAATTTACGACAAAAATGTTATATTTTTGTTTTAAAGATTTCAAAAAGGGTTTTGCTTAGATTATTTCCCATTCCGTATCCATAGCCGCATATTAAATTCCAAAATTCGTTTTCAAATAATTGTCTCTTGTTCCCATTATAAGCAGTAATAAATCGTTGTCGTCTATTGTAGAACCTGCTGCCGCTAGACAAATGAGATTTCTCTCGATTCATCTTTGTGGCGGGAAAATAGGTGATAATGGGAAAACCATCGGTCATTTTCCATAAGAAAATGAATGAGGGATTTCAATTTTCTTGTGGTAGAAAATATAATTAATCAAGATCGTATTAAAATAACAATAACTACGATTAAAGAAGGTAAATTTGTGATGGTTAAATGATAAATGATGTTTATTTTGCAAGTAGGTTTTTACAAACAATTTAACACGTCATTTTTTAAAACTAGATGGGGCCGGTGTTTGTACCTGACTACTCTGAGAAGAAACAGCCGAAACAAACTCAGAGTTCATAGTCTCTTTTAAAGTCCAGACAATCTTACTCAATTCACATGAGGACTATGCAGATTAGTGTCTGAGATGGTTTTTTGAAGAAATAACCATACAGATTTGAGTGGACCTGTCCAGTCAGTGCAAGCATTTGTCAGTTAACGTGTAGCTCGACTTATAACTCAAGGAGCTCAACGAAACGACGAACAATACCAAAGAAAGGACATTTGGGTAGGTCGCTTAGAGTACTTAAACTGCCAGACAGTTGTGGGAAAAAATAAACAAAAAATATAAATGTGACCCACGTGGTCCCCACATTCACAATAATCATATAAAATTCATTACAAGTTCTATTCAAAAAGAATGTAAATAAAAATCATTAAAAGTCACAATGATGATAAAAAAAGTAAAATACTTAACAAATTAAGTATTCATGTCAAATCAGTAAATGTCAAATAAAATAATAAAAAAATAATAAAGTAAAAAATAATAAAATACATGTCAAAACATTAAATGTCAGAGTGTACAAAAAATAATAAAAGTAAAAGTTTATAAGGATGCGAAGCTTCCAACAAGAAAAGAATAACAAAACCTGAATTTGTGAAAGAATTGATCTGTTCAGTACACAATTAATTTTATATTCTGCTAAAGTGATGTTTTTCTGTAAACATACAATAACAATGGGTATAAAAATATCCAGCACTACGACGAAAGGCACTTTTTCTCTCCGTTATTGTGATATTTTTTTAGCCTTGGATCATACCTGTGAACCACAGAACATATAAAGGAGATTAGAAAGGCCTTGTGGGCGGGGCACGCGCGCCGCGGTTATGAGCAAATGCTCAATATCAACCGAAATTTAATTTACCGGCCAGCAATCGCTCTCTTGTTTTGACAGCGTACGTAAGCTCCGCAAAAAATATTGAATTATGCCGTCTTGCGCTATTATAACGTGTCGGAAAAGAAGCCAGGTGTGTAGTGTAACACGAGAAGGGATTTCTTTCCACCGGTAAGTCCAAAAACATTAAAATACTTGTGATATTTGTAATTATAACATTAGCATTATGAAGTTTGTAGACAAAAACGAAATAATCGCAAGCAGACGAATAGTAATACATTGCTTGCAATAGATGGACTATTCATTTTGCATTACGTGAGCGATCGCGCAATGTATTACGTTCACTGCGAGACTCCCGACTGCCGAACCAAAGGTGTAATTCCACGAACTCTAGGCACATCGATAGTGCTGTGCCAATTTGTAAAGAATGTCGATAATAACTATGATACAATGGATTATTGTCAATAGTACACTTTATAACTAAAATAATATTATTTATTACGACCGATTGTTAATATAGATTTTGAGTGAGGTTTTTGTATATTTTTTGTATTAGTAGATACTATAAGTTTTATGTAATTTTTCAATGTTGAAACTGACATAGTTTTCTTTTTGAACTGGTGATAAGCCCCGGAAATGTAAGGTTTAGAGGCAACCGACTTTCTCTAATGAACAAACAATAAACACGGTAAATATTCCAAAATCCTAATGTTTATAATAAAATTGGTTTTAAAATTCAGTTACGTATTTTTTATTTGTTTTTATATTGGTGTAATTTATCTATAATATGTATGTATTTAGAAATATAAGTATGTTTATCAGTTGTCTAGTACCCATAACACAAGCTCTGCTTAGCTTGGGACTAGATGGCGTTGTGTGATAGTTGTGGAATACTATTATTATATTCGCATGAATAATGTTCACAACATGCATTACAGAAGTCCGCATAGTCCACAATACTTGCAAAGTTAGAAGCAAGATTACATTAATTTTATCGATATCAACAATCGACCTTTTAGTCGCCCTAGCATACATGAGCTTTTACGCGTGTATGAGTGTACGTCAAACGCAGTGACTGCGTTAGTGTGACAACCAATAGCAAACTTACGATCTAAGTGCGTGTTGTTTATTTGTGTGCGTAATCCGCGTAGGCATTGGTCTCTTGCTTGTAGTGAAGTTAAGGAGTGGGAGTCAAGCGGCGACACGCGTTCTGATACAAATCAGGATCTATTTCCTTTCTAACCTCCTATGATCCGACCCAGCCTGTTGTTGTCCCTTGCTGCCCTCTTGTCAATGACCCACTAAGCCGAGGCCCGAACCCCACAGGGGGTGCCCTTAGTGACGGTTCATTTAATGTGTAATTCCTGTTAGTTTGTAAGCCCTGGCTGGGGGCCTTAAAGTAATTTTTGGCCACCACAGGATTGTCCGGTTAAGCAGTCAAGCAACCGTCTAGAGTTGCAACTGCGAGTGGTCCCTCCTAAAAAAAAAAAAAATTCTAACCTCCTTTATATGTTCTGTGCTGTGAACCATCTAGTTACGGAGATATAGTGGCCATATAAATAACGCCATGGACCCCTGTACTATTGAAAGCATTCATCAGCACAATGTTTTGGGTGCTTTTCATTGAGTCCTACCGAAAACCGTGATTTTTTTATCTCAATAAAAAGTCGTATCCCAACAATATTTTTGGCATTGAGTTAAGTATTTTGATGTTCAGAATCAGGCTTCGTGAAGGGTCTGTTTACACCTTGTATGCTCATTTTCCATTCAACTGTTATTGTTACCTCAAACTGAAGTTTAAAAATGTACGGAAACTTACTTATTGTGTTTTTGTCTGTAAGCGCGAAATAACGTATCTGAATGAAAAACCTTGCCGCTTGATATCGACCGCTGTCGTATTTATAAACTTTAATAATGCAGTTGGTAGTAGTTATTTGTGGCACATGGTTTTATCTCTGTTAGTTATACTTAATAGAAAATAAGGCAGCTGAATAAATATGTTAGTAAATTATTATTAATCGACAAGCCGTGTGCTCAATGAGGGTTTTTCGGATTTTATCTGACACCAGATGTCGCTACATCCGTATGGTGTCGGAGATCCGTATGGTGTCGGACGTAAAGAATAACACCATCCCATATCTTCCCGTGGGTGTCGTAAGAGGCGTGGAAGTTTAGTACTTTTTGTCTGTTTACTGCACAGATCTTATGCAAAACGTATACGGAAAAAAAAGTCGTTTCCGCAATATCTTTTGCGTAGTCAACGAAGTATTCTGTACATCAAACTAAGTAATTAGTTTGATCTACAGCTACAGAATACTTCGTTGACAGCTTCGTGAAGGGTCCGTTTACACCCTGTATTAAAGATAGTTTTTTTCTGTTTGCGACACGTTGCGCTTAAATCCTTTACCCTAACAAAAGTACTACATCATCAGCCTACAGCAGTCCACTGCTGGACATAGGCCTCCTCAATTGAACGGCATTCAACTCGATTCTCAGCAACTCTCATCCATTTGCTACTAGCCACCCTGCCAGCCAGCCTGAGGGCATTCCCACCTTTATACGCTTGCCCATTCGCGTTCTCCACTCAACTACAAGTGTATCCCAATGTTTATCGGTTATATGGCCGGTCCATTGCCACTTCAGCTTACTTATTATGTGAGCTATGTCGACAACTCTGGTTCTGTGACAGATCACCTCGTTCCAAATGCGATCCCTCAGAGAGACTCCAGGCATAGCCTGTTCCATAGCTCGCCGAACGACCTTGAATGTATGGACCAGCCGTGCCGTGAGTGGTCACATTCTGGCCCCGTAAGTCATAACAGGCAGGACGCACTAGTTTAAGACTTTACTCTTTAGGCCTTGTGGATTACGTGACGAGAGGACCCGAAGAAGTATTCCAAATGCCCAGCTGCCCAGCGCAGCTGAATTCTTCTGTTAGTCTCCCTCTTCAAGTTGTTCTAACCAAACTGCAGAGTTTGGCCAAGGTAGACATATTCTGGCATTGCCAAAGTCTGAGGCCATGTGCTTTCATGGGCCTGGGAATGCACCACCACCGGGATCCTTACTGACGGTAGAAGGGGTATCTATCGGCGTCGAGTCGACTTTGAAGTACCTAGGACTCGTCGTCGACAGGCGGTGGAACTTCTACCAATATTTCTACATGGTAGCAGAGCGTGGTTGCACCCTGAGACCAATGCGTATTGAATAATCAACTAGGCCATCCAGCATCTGCTGCAATTCGTGCAGCGATCCAGCCAACAAAAGTACTAGGCTAGCAAGAATTGAAGATGGTATTTGAATCACAAGTTAACTGTAACAATATTAAACAGTAAGCTACTCAGATACCAGGAACGTAAAAATACACAACTCCTTGAACTTATGCTAGCCTAGTACTTTTTGGTGGGTTATCAATGTATTATTTAAAATACGGATTACCGGATGAGCAAAATAACTTTATTAATTAAAAAGCCGTATTTCGTTTTAAATGTTACTGTACTCTGTGACAGCTATGTCGAGGCGAAACAAAAGACAGTGCATCAAAACCAAGAAAAATCACAAGTCGACATAAAGGGATTCGACGCAGGGGGAATGATACCACGAATCGTCTCGCGCGCAGGTTTGACGATTTCCAGCCACCCGAACAAACCGGTTTCCGAAAAGGCTTTAGCACCGTGGACCACATGCATAATACGCTGCGGCGAGTTATACAGAAGAACGAAGAGTATAACCTGCCTCTCTGTTTAGCGTTTGTGGACTACGAGAAAGCCTTCGATTCGGGCCTGCAGTCTCGACATTAGTAACGACGCTGTCGCAAAGTTACGATCGTTATAAAATAACGAAAAAATTCGGTTGCAATAACGACGATTGCGTGAAACGCAAGTCTCTACATCCAAGTTATCGAGCAAAAGTCATACATTTTCTTGAGTTCTTGACGTATCTATGTCGGTACGCTAACAAAAACGATATTTGGTAGTCTCTACACTCAAAGTTAGCGATTATCCTCGGAATGATACCGATTTATGTAGCTAATTTATCAATTTTCGCAAGAGTAACGAATATTTCTAACTACCATTTTTGACAGCCCGATAAGTGATTCGGTAGCATCGTTAGCTAATTTAATGGTGGTTTTTACGGAATTAATGATGAAAATTTTGCCGGATGGGCTTATAATTAGTCTGTACCGAAGTATGCTGTGCTTACAAGTCGAAACTAACATATAAATAGGTTCCGGACGTATGTGTGAAGTGAATAGGCGTCGCTGATATTCATTTCAGTAGGAAGAGGATTCATTTTAATAAAATAAACACAACTGTAATCAATTCCTATAATCAACTCTAATAACAAAGACATTCAATTATTCTTTTAGCAAGTTCTGTAGCACATTTTAATGTTTAAATTTTAAAACATTATGTAATGCAGGCAAAATGAAGGTCATGTAGGTACATAAGTATCTTTATTAGCAGAAAATGTGAAGAAACAGGACATTACAGTTATTTCAGTGCAGAACACATTCCGTGTATTCATAATCATTACAATGGCATGAAAATTACAAATCACGGTACAGTACACCATAGCTATACTTATCCTATGACAAAATTTTAAACAAGACACAATAGCTAATACACACTCATCATCTTTTTATTACAAAATAATACTGTCGACTAAAAGATAGCCTACATACAATCATTATCACCAAAACATTGTCCACCTTTAATTCATCTGAACACGGCATAGCTACAAACATAGACTGCATTAATAAAAACAATAATATTATACACAAATACTCTCTTCAAACAATACATAATTATAAATTTTTGAAATACTAACATGAAAATTAACGCTAAAATTAAATTTCACAATGAATTTTTTATATAAGAAGCATGAGATGAACATTTTTGTACAAAAATATATAGGATAGGTCAACTACTTTCTAAGGTAAAGCATTATAAATTAATGGTATAACTTCTAATTATTTAGATTCTATGTACGGGTAATTCTACGAGTGACTTCACACGTTTGAGTAATTTCTATTTCGAATGAGATTCATTTTACACTTAACAGGTTTGGATAATTCATAAATGAACCAGGGAACACCCTTTTATTACTTTTAGTTAAATGGTTCTGTGATTTGAAGATGGGTTGACAAGATTCATACCTTTGGAAATTGAATATTTTGGAATTGTCTTGCACACAAGCATTTCTTTAGTGTCATTTAACCTCGTGATAGCTCGGCTGTGTATCCTTACAACTATAATTTATGGTAATATCGAATATTGGAACACTGCAATTACACTCATATAGTTTTGGAAAAATCTGATCAATATTACACACACTACGTTCACTCAGTCTGATTTTCTGCTTGTTCTTGGATATTCCTTGACCGTAGTCCCCAGTACCTTGGAGGCCTTTTGTAGTGTGACAAAACAGCTCAACAGCTCGATAAGTACACGCTGCTTCCGTTAACTTTGGCATGTTTCGACACATCACACGAAATCAGCGTGAAAATGAAAAATCCCTTGAATCTGCTTATTTCTGTATCTTGCCGGAATAGCAAGAGAATTGTTCACGGAGCTCAAATTTCAGTTATCTCTGTTCTGGGTATTGATATTATACTAAAAGAACGATGTATTTTTATTTATTAATCACTTTATTTAAAGTTAACACTGGTTTTTATTACAATATTAATTGCACACGAATTATGGTAGGTACTTCATCTTGGAAGCTTCTTCATAGACAACATATTTCTTTTTTTTTTAATTCCGAAGACGTCAAAGACATTGCTATTTTATCCCTAACACCTTCTCCTATTTTTAAAAATTTCGATAACATGAAAAATTTTAAAAATACAAACTTATACACCTTTACTTCAGAGACACCATCAACATTTTAAAATATTAACTTATACATTTTTACTTCTTTGTAACAGACCTCAATAATTTTACTTTATTTTACTTTACAATTTTTTCACAATGAAACTTAAACTTATCTTTATATAATGGTTTTGTAAACATATCAGCAATCTGTAAATTAGTAGGACAATACTTTATATCTAAGTAACCTTTCTTATAATTTTCATGAATGAAATAGAACCTCACATCTATGTGTTTTGACCTTTTACTAAATGAACCTGTTTTTATCAACTGGATAGCACTCTGGTTATCAATATTTAAACTTATTTTAACACTTTTTCCAATTAACTCACTTATAAAAGTCTTTAAATATAAACACTCTTTAACACAATCTGCAGCTGCTATATATTCAGCTTCAGTTGAAGATAGACTCACTATTGGCTGTCTCTTAGAGCACCATGATATGGGTCCACCTGATAGCATTATCATAAATCCAGTTGTGCTGCGTCTGGTTTCAGTACATCCTGCATAGTCTGAGTCACAGTATGCATCTAATCTTGTTATGTCTTGTCCTGTGTTGTACATAATTCCTTTATCTCTTGTCCCATTCAAATATTTCAATATCTTCTTTACTGCTAATATGTCTTGTCTCGATGGATTTTCTACCTTTTTACTTGCTTCATTCACAGCTTGGCTGATGTCTGGTCTTGATCTAGTTGATAAATACAATAATCCTCCCACTAGTTCTCTGTATGGAAAGTTTGATGTAGCTGTCTCAGGTTCAGTTACCTTATCCATATTGCACGGTGTTTCTGCTGGTTTTGAATCATACATATTGTATTTTCTCAGTAATTTTTCTGTATAGGTCTGTTGATGTAATAAAATTCCTTTTTCTGATCTTCTGATTTCAAACCCAATATAATTTTCTGGTTGTTTATAAATCTTTATCATAAATTCTTTTTCTAAATGATATAGGATCTGTAATATTTTCTCCTTGTCTTTCGATATCGCCAAACCATCGTCAACGTATATAGCTATTATTATGGTCCTGTCTTCATTAGAAAAAACACACTGATCTGATTTTGTAGCTCTTAGTCCAAGTTTTCTCATAGTTTCTGTAAATTTTTTATTCCAGGTCATTGGTGCCTGTTTTAGCCCATATAATGCTTTCTTTAAATGACAAACTTTATTGTGCTGTTTTTCATATCCATCTGGGATGTTCATAAAGACGTCTTCTATTAGTTCACCATATAAAAATGCTGTTTTTACATCAAAAGTAATCATTTCATATTCCTTTGAAGCTGCAATTGCTATCAATGATTTTAATGCTGATTGACTTACTACTGGACTGTATATTTCTTGATAGTCAATGCCTTGTTGCTCAAAACCTCTCGCTACAAGTCTTGCTTTGTATGTACCATTTTCTTTTATACAAAATACCCATTTATTTGACAGTATCTTGTATCCCTTTGCCTTTTCTAAATCAACTATTTCCCATGTATTGTTACTTTCCAATGATTCCTTCTCCGAATTTATAGCCTTCTCCCAATTCTTCTTCTCAGCAGACTTCATGGCTTCATCATAGGTAAGTAATACATAATCTTGCAGGTAAGCTGGTTTTCTCTGTTGTCTTCTAGTATTTATAGTTTCTATCTCTTCAGTGTTATTTTCTATGTTTTCTTTAATTTCAACTTCTATTATTTCTGGGTCAAGGTCCCAGACCTTGTCTTCATCTTCATTACTTTGTAGTTCCAACTCCTCAATCTCATAATAGATATCATCATTTTCTCCTTCTTGATTTATTTCTTCTTCATTATTACCTGGTATTATTTCTGTTATCACCAATCTTCTAGTTTCTTCTTCTTTTCCCTCATTATTCTTATTATCATTAAGTATGACAATATCCCTTGCTATTTCAATTTTTCCTTCTTCTTCATTCCATAGTCTATATCCATTATTAGTATAACCAATCATTACTAACTTTTTACTTCTTGGGTCTAGTTTCTTTATATTTGTATGTAGTTGTTTAGCATATACTTTTGAACCAAACTTGTGTATGTTAGATATATTAGGTCTTTTACCATGCCACATTTCATAAGGTGTTTTATTTTCCAAAGATTCACTTGGTAGTCTATTTATTATATAAGTAGCACAGAATATAGCTTCACCCCACATTTCTTTATCTAATTCTGAATCAAATAATAAAGCTCTGGTTTTATCTAATAATGTCCGATTTAATCTTTCTGACTTACCATTTAGCTGGGGTGTGTATGGTACTGTATAATCTAGTTTTATTCCCTTTTCTGTGCACCATTTTCTAAAGTCATTACTTGTGTATTCACCCCCATTGTCACATCTTATGGTAGACACCTTTTCTGTTCTCTCTCTTTCTGTTTCTTCTATGTAATGTTTTAAATTTTCTTTCACTTCATTTTTATGCTTCAGCAGGTATATTTTTGTAAAATGAGTGTAGTCATCCATGACTGTTAAGACATAACTATAACCATCATATGTTTTATTTTCAAATGGCCCACATACATCTGTATGTATTAACTGTAATGGTCTACTGGCTCTGTTTCTTACTGTTTTAAATGGAAGTCTTGTTTGTTTTGCTTGTGTACAGATTTCACATGTATCTAATTGTTTTAAACCTTGTATTTTTATTCCATCTGCCACATCTGGTAATATTTCTAGTATTTTCTTCCCTGGATGTCCTAGTCTTTGATGCCATTCTAAGGCAGTGCCAGTTTCTTTCATTAACATTGTCTTTTCTTCTGTATTTTTCCCATCTAAATTAATTTTATATAAACCATTTTCCTTTTTTCCTGTCAATAGTAACTCTGACTCCTTATATATTTTTACAGTATCTTTAGTAAACACAACAGTTCCTTGATTATTAGTGACTGCATTCACAGACAACAAGTTCTGAGATAAGTCCGGAACGAACAGGGTATTATTTAAATTACATTTTTCACCGTTGACTTTTCCAATTCCCTTTACTTCTATTGTTTCTTCATTGGCAGTCAAGACCGATGATTGCTTATTTTCATAATTTATCAATATGTCTTTACTGTTGGTCATATGTGCAGTGCACCCGGAGTCTACTATGAATTCTTTATTTTGTGTACCCTGTTTTTCAAACTTTGTAAAAAATACTTTTTCAGTTTTTTCCTTATCTGTTTCTTCTTTTTCTTTCTTGTTCTTATTTTTGAAAAAACAATTTTCTTCTTTATGATTTGTTTTCTTACAAAATGAACATTGTTTATTCTTTAACTTACAGTCTTTTTCTTCATGGTTATTCTTTTTGCAAATACTACAAGCTTTACAGTCTTTCTTCATGTGCCCTGTTTTGTTGCATTTAAAGCATTTTATTGCACTTGAAGCATTTTTCTTTGTAGCCTGAAATGCCAACTGTTTTTCTGTTTCACTGGTTTTTAAAAGTCGGTTTTCCTCACTTAATATCCTGTTTGTTAAGTTAGTCAGGGTTTTCTTATCATCTGCCATTGATTCCCAAGCAGTGATGAAATAGTTTAGGTTACTCGGCAAACAGGATAATATTTTTGACATAACCATTTCTTCATTAATTTTTTCACCCAACTGATTTAGTCTAAACTGTAGATTTTCTATGTCAGTTATTAATTCTGTAAGTGATCGACCTTCTTGTAACTTATATGTGAAGAACTCTTGTAATAGTGATGCCTTGTTTCTTTGTTCTGAGCCTTCAAATATTTCACATAACTTATTGTACATTTCTAGTGCATTTTGACATTTTAAAATGTGTCCTTTTAATTTTCTGTCTATACTGTTTATTATAATTCGTTGCACCTGGGCATCTTTTGTTATGAATGCATCAGATTTCATATCTTCTTCTTTGACATCTGACGAAATTGCTGTAGTCAGATTTGCTGCCTTTATGTGGATGTTAAACTCGAATTTCCATAAAAGAAATGTCTCCCCATCCTTCAGTTTTTCAATCTGAGCATCTGCTTTGTCCATTTTTCTTGATTTTATATTTCCTTTGTCTTAGTATTGACTTGACCAAGCCACCGGTTTTTATTCGTTCTTTTAGGGCGTCTCTGGGAGTCTGGGCCCATAACCTGTTCTGGGTATTGATATTATACTAAAAGAACGATGTATTTTTATTTATTAATCACTTTATTTAAAGTTAACACTGGTTTTTATTACAATATTAATTGCACACGAATTATGGTAGGTACTTCATCTTGGAAGCTTCTTCATAGACAACATATTTCTTTTTTTTTTAATTCCGAAGACGTCAAAGACATTGCTATTTTATCCCTAACAATCTCTTCACACACAACGACCTTACAGGCTTTGTCGAATTCCTGTATCATTTCACAGCTACTTAAACGTGAATGTAGAAGTATATCCGATGGGGTCGCAGCTTTAGCCAGAAAAAAGTTGGCAGAGGTACTGTACTCTTGGCTATCAATGAAAAATGCTTGAGAAAACACCATTGAAAACATTTACCTACACAACAAATAAATTGGTTGGTTTCCAATGACAAGTTTGACACTAAGCCAATGTTGCAAGGAGGCATATTCTAATTTCCTTAAATATTTAATCATTTATTTTAATTTTTAAAACGTTTTTAGCTGTACCTACGAGTTTTCATGAAAAATAGTGCCTTCAAAATAAGGCTTATATAGTCTCAGTTTAAGATACAAGAAAACCAATTATTTTTATTGAACCGTGTTCTCTATTTGTCCCCTTAGCAAGGTGATTTTGTAAAGGCATACAATTGTCTTCGAAAAAGCCGAATACGTTTTTTCGCTAGCGTACCGACATCGATATGTCAAGTATATTACGACTTTGCTCGTTAACTTGGATATAGAGACTTGCGTTTTTCGCAAGCGTCGTTATTGCAACCGAATTTTTTCGTTATTAGCTAACGATCGTAAGCGACAAGCGTCGTCGTTACTAATGTCAAGGCTGCAAGCCCATCTCCTTGAATATGGGGAAAAATGGAGAATATGGTTCAATAAAAATAATTGGTTTTCTTGTATCTTAAACTGAGACTATAAAAGCCTTATTTTGAAGGCACTATTTTTCACAAAAACTCTTAGGTAGAGCTAAGAACGTTTAAAAAAAATTAAATAAACTATTAAATATTTAAGGAAATTAAACTTTGCCTCCTTGCAACATTGGCGTAGTGTCAAACTTGTCAAAACTCAAAAGTCAATTGGTTTTGTATATTATTTGTTGTTGTTAATAGGTAGTTGTTTCTGTTTCCAATTGTGTTTTCTCAAGCAGTTTTGATTAATAGCCAAGAGAACAGTACCTCTGCTAAACTCTGGCTAAAGCTGCCACCCCACTGGATATACTTCTACATTCACGTAGTAGCTACGAAATGACACTGGAATTCGACAAAGCCCGTAAGGTCGTTGTGCTTGAAGAGATAGCTGAAATTCCTATAGGAGCTCCTTGAACAATTCTCTTGCTCTTCCGGCAAGATACAGAAATAAGCAGATTCAAGGGATTTTTCATTATCACGCTGATTTCGTGTGATGTGTCGAAACATGCCAAAGCTATCGGAATCAACATGTAGCGAGCTGTTGAGCTGTTGTGTCACACTACAGAAGGCCTCCGAGGGACTGGGGACTACGGTAACCGTAAAGTAATGTCGAAGAACAAGCAGAAAATCAAACAGTGAAATAGTGTACCTAGTGTGTGTAATATTGATCAGATTTTTCCAAAACCATATGAGTGTAATCGCAGTGTTCCAATAATAGATATTACCATAAATTATAGTTGTGAGGACAGCCGAGATATCACGAGTTTACAAAAGAAATGTCTTGCATACAAGCATTTCTTTTGAAATTGTCTTGCAATTCCAAAATATTCAATTTACAAAGGTTTGAACCTTGTCAAGCTTCAAATCAAAGAACCATTTAACTAAAATGAATAAAAGAGGTTCCCTGTTACATTTATGAATTATCCAAACCTGTTAAGTGTAAAATGAAACTCTTTCAAAATAGAAATTACTCAAATATGTGTGAAGTCACTCGTAGAATTACCTGTACATAGAATCTAAATATTTAGAAGTTGTACCATTAATTTCTAATGGTCTACCTAAGAAAGTAGTTGACCTATCCTATATATATTTGTACAAAAATACTCATCTCATTCTTCCCATATAAAAAATGCATTGTGAAATTTAATTTAAGTGTTAATTTTCATGTTAGTATTTAAAAAATTGTTAATTTTGTATTGTTTGAAGAAAGTATGTTTGCACCTAAGCCATGTTCAGATGAAGTAGCTCTTCGATACCCACAATTACAGACACAATTAAAATAACAATGCACCGTTCCCGATCGAGTACGGCTGGGGAGGTGTAAAATGTTTTGGTGATAATGATTGTATGTAGGTACTTATCATTTAGTCAAATGTATTATTTATATTTTTATATTATATAAAACTACAAGACCACTCACTGACTGACTCACTCATTGACATGTCGTTTCTCGGAATGGGTGAGAGATGGGTTAGGGGAATGTTTGGGAAAAATGTAGAGTACCATAAAGTGAGTAGAGGAAAATTATAGAGGAGATTCAAATCCAAGATGGCGGCAGAGTCCATTTCCGGTTTCGATGGGGAAAAGACTTGGACAAGTTTCGACTCATAGGTCCTATCCAAAATCTAAAACGATTAAAAAAAAAAGTAAAAAAAAAAAAAAAAAACAAGATGGCGACTGCGCTGGGACGTTTTGAAATCTTCGACTTTTTGCACTAAACTTTGACGAATTGTTTTGTTCTACCGATTTCAAAAGTTGGCAACACCAGTTACACCAGTCGGTGGCCTATATCCTTGAGATTTCAGAAAAATTGTGACTTTTCAAAAAAACAAAATGGCGAACAGTATAGCGGCCATCTTGTAAAAAGTTGTAATTTTCGACTTTTTTCAAATCCATTTTTCGGGTAGTTGGCAACATCCGACGGGTTCGAGTTGTACCGGGCGGTTATGTGTTTCATCAAAGAGTGTTGCCTGGTTTGAAAATTTTCCCCATTTTTTGGTTAGTTTTCCAGATTTTCCCCAAAAACATGAAAAGTAGAAATAAGGACATTTTGAATAGTGACTTTGACTAGCTGGTAACATTGGGGTACCCCAAATGACATTTGACCATTTTGGTTCGATTTAGTTGGCAACCCCAAAAAATATTGAATATTTTAATTTTTGGGACTTTTTGAATTTGGCGAGTTCTTTTGTTCTACAAAACTCAAAAGTTGGCAACACCACGTAAACCGATCGTTAGCGTACATCCTTGACATTTCAGGAAAATTATGACTTTTCAGAAAAACATGATGGCGGACGCTGTGGCGGCCATTTTGTAAAAACTTGAAATTTTGACGTTTTTCAAATCTATTTTTCGTGCAGTTGGCAACATCTGAAGGGTTCGAGCTGAACTGATCGGTTATGTGTTTTATTGAGGAGTATTGTCTGGTGCAAAAATTTTTCCCATTTCTAGGGTACTTTACCAGATTTTCCCCGAAAACGTGAAAAGTAGAAATAACGATATTTTGAATGGAGACTTTGACTAGCCGGCAACATCGGAGTGCCCCAAATGACATTTGACCATTTTCATCATTTTGAGCTGGCAACCCCGAGAGCCATTGGGGTTTGCATTTTCGGGTCAGACCCGAATTCGGCGAGTTCTTTTGTTCTATCAAACTCAAAAGTTGGCAACACTACGCACACCGGTTGGTAGCCTATATTCTTGAGATTTCAGGAAAATTATGACTTTTCAGAAAAACAAGATGGCGGACAGTGGGGCGGCCATCTTGTAAAAATTACAAAAAATCCCAATTTTCGACACGATAAATGGGACAGCTGGCATCCCCCCACTGGATTGTGTTGTATGAACCGGTTGTGTGTATTGCCAAGGAGTGTTGCCTGGTGCAAAAATTCTCCCCACTTTTGGGGTAATTTTCCCAGATCTTCCCCAAAAACATGAAAGTAGAAATGACGACATTTTAAATAGAGACTTTGACTAGCCGTCAACATTTGGGTCTCCCAAATGACATTTGACCATTTTTATTATTTTGAGCTGGCAACCCCGAGAGCCATTGGGGTTTGAATTTTTGGGTCAGACCCGACTTTGGCGAGTTCTTTTGTTCTACCAAACTCATAAGTTGGCAACACCAAGTACACCGATCGGTAGCCCATATCCTTGAGGTTTTGGGAAATTTATGACTTTTCAGAAAAACAAGATGGCGGACAGTGTGGCGGCCATCTTGTAGAAATGACGAAAAATCCCAATTTTCGACACAATAAATGTTACAGTTGGCATCCCCCGACTGGATTGTGTTGTATGAACTGGTTGTGTGTATTGCCGAGGAGTTTTGCCTGGCGCAAAACTTCTCCCCACTTTTGGGGTAATTTTGACCAAAAACATGAAAAGTAGAAATTACGTTTTTAAATGGAAATTTTGCATAATCACCAAGAATGGGGTGCCCGAAATGACTTTTGACCATTTTCATCACTCTCAGCTGGCAACCCCGAGAGCCATTCGCGCTTGAATCTTCGGGTCGGACCCGACTTTGGCGAGTTCTTTTGTTCTACCAAAGTCAACGTACAGCCACCGTGTTTTTACTGACAGGTAGCTTATATCCTGGTTACTTTAGAAAAATTGTGACATTTTAGAAATTCAATATGGCGGCTGTGCCACTTCCGGTTTCCAAAACCTTGTCCGATTGGGGTCGTTCAAGCGGTTCATCCCACTGAGGGGTATTAGTTTGTAATGGTTTTTTGGATAAGTAAACAAGAAACTTCCACGTGTGGGGTAAAAGTGCCAAACCCCACCTTTTTGCCCCGCTTCTCCCCCCCTCCCTATCTCGTTAGTCGGAAACTAAGAGACCCATGTTCTGTTTTTTTACAGATTCGTATAGAGGAGGCTTGGAAAAGTAAAAATCATTTTTTTAAAGTTGTCCCCCTTGACCCCCTTCTCTACCCCTGTAGGCGTATCTCAAAAAATAAGGTTAGTAAAACTAATTTTTCAATACCCTCTCTCCCCTCCTTGAGCCCCTCTCTCCACCCCTTTTTATACAACTGAAAAATCTTTTGATTTTTACCTAAAACTTGAGGGGCGTTGAAATTTGTATACCTTCCCCTCCCCACCCCATCCTCCCCTAAAATTGAAAGGGCTGTATTGTAACTTCATAAAGGTTAGAGATAGCAATTAGGTGTTTAAACAAATTATATAGTAGGCGTCGAAACTTGTCCGGTCTCCGATGGTGGTACGGCAACGATAGCTTTCCGATGGTAGGTAGGTCCTGAATGGAGTGAACCTGCGAGATCGAGTGAAGCGAAGGGGGAGGTGGCGAGCGAAGCGAGCCGGCGACCTCCATTGCGTAACGTGATCTCGCAGGTTCATTGCGTAGGTGAAGCGTAACTCAGAGGTGACTATGTACATTCGGAAAAAATATTTTCTCAAAAAAAGAAAGGGCTGTAACTTCATAACGCTTAGAGCCATTAGGTGTTTGAACAAATATTATAGTAAGTGTCAAAACCTGTCCGGTGGTGGTAGGGATAAGGTCAAGATAGCTTATATATAGGTCTGAGTTTTTAATGAAGGTTTTAGATTGTTTTAGCGGATCCTAGGGGTTCTTAGACTGCTTCATACTGATTTAGGGGTTCCTAAAGACTTGGATGAATTTCGACTCATAGGTCCCATACAAAATCTAGAATGATTTAAAAAAAAAAGTAAAAAAAAAACAAGATGGCGGCTGCGCTGGGACGTTTTGAAATCTTCGACTTTTTGCACTAAACTTTGATGAATTGTTTTGTTCTACTGATTATAAAAGTTGGCAACACCAAGCACACCAGTCGGTGGCCTGTATCCTTAAGATTTCAGAAAAATTATGACTTTTCAGAAAAACAAGATGGCCGACGTTGTGGCAGCCATTTTGTGAAAAGTTGGAATTTTCAACTTTTTTCAAATCCATTTTTTGTGTAGTTGACAACATCTGACGGGTTCAAGTTGTACCAAGTGGTTGTGTATTTTGTCAAGGAGTGTTGCTTGGTTTTAAAGTTTTCCCCATTTTTAGGGTATTTTCCCAGATTTTCCCCAAAAACATGAAAAGTAGAAATAAAGACATTTTGAATGGAGACCTTGACCAGCCGGCAACATTGGGGTCCCCAAAATGTTATATGACCATTTTCATCTCTTTCTACTGGCAACCCCGAGAGCCATTGGGGCTTGAATTTTCAGGGTCAGACCCGACTTTGGCGAATTCTTTCGTTCTACCAAAGTCAACGGACAGCCACCGTGATTTTACAGACAGGTAGCTTGTATCCTGGTTACTTTAGAAAAATTGTGACATTTTAAAAATTCAAGATGGCGGCCGTGCCATTTCCAGTTTTCGAAACCTTGTTCGAATACCACTCACTGACATTATTGTTCTCCCGGACGGTGGAAAGGGAGAGGGGTATATTTTGACAGATTCATAATCAAGTTACTCTCACAAGTAGGGAAAATGTGCCAAACCACTTTTTGCCCCCCTTCCCACTCCTCCCTATCGTATCTCGGGAACTAAGAGACCCGTGTTTTGATTTTTGCTGATTTGTATAGAAGAGGCTCGGGGAAGTATAAAACATTTTTCAATGTTACCCCCTTGCCCCCCTTCTCCACCCCGGATCTCGGAAGTTCAGAGAATTGAAACTTTTTTTTCAGATTCATATAAAAGAGCAATGCGTTAGTCAGAATCATTTTTCACAACACCCCCCCTATCGCCCCTTCACCCATCCCACCCATCGTATCTCGGAAACTAGGACATGTAGCGGCTTTTTGATTTTTACTATAAATTATTATTGAGGAGCGTTTAAATTTGTTTACGGAGGGTATCCTCCTCTCCCCAACCTCCCCTAAAAACAAAAGGGCTATAACTTCGTAACGGTCAGAGATAGCAATTAGATGTTTGAACAAATTATATAGTAGGCGTCGAAACTTGTCCGGTCTCCGATGGTGGTACGGTAACGATAGCTTTCCGATGGAAGGTAGGTCCTGAATGGAGTGAACCTGCGAAACCGAGTGAAGCGAAGGGGGAGGTGACCTCCATTGCGTAACCAAGGTTGGGTGGGTGAAGCGTCACTCAGAGGTGACTATGTACATTCGGAAAAAAATATTTTCTCAAAAAAAGAAAGGGCTGTAACTTCATAACGCTTAGAGATTAGCCATTAGGTGTTTGAACAAATATTATAGTAAGTGTCAAAATCTGTCCGGTGGTGGTAGGGATAAGGTCAAGATAGTTTATTGGTCTGAGTTTATAATGAAGGTTTTAGATTGTTTTAGCGGATCTTAAGGATTCTTAGACTGCTTCATACTGATTTAGGGGTTCCTAAAGACTTGGATGAATTTCGACTCATAGGTCCCACACAAACTTTTTGTACTAAACTTTGACGAATTATTTTGTTCTACCGATTTAAAACGTTAGCAACACCACTTACACCAGTTGTTGGCCTATAACCTTGAAATTTGGTTGAGGAGTGTTGCCTGGTGCAAAAATTCTCTTCACTTTTGGGGTAATTTTACCAGATTTTCCTCGAAAACGTGAAAAGTAGAAATTACGACATTTTAAATGGAAATTTTGGGTAACCACCAAGAATCGGGTGCCCAAAATGACTCATGACCATTTTCATCACTCACAGCTGGCAACCCCGAGAGCCATTGGGGCTTGAATTTTCGGGTCAGACCCGACTTTGGCGAGATCTTTTGTTCTACCAAACACAAAATTTGGCAACACCAAGTACAACAGTCGGTAGCCTATATCCTTGACATTTCAGAAAAATAAGATGGCGGACAGTGTGGCGGCCATCTTGTAGAAATTACGAAAAATCCCAATTTTTTACACAATAAATCAGACAGCTGGCATCCCCCGACTGGATTGTGTTGTATGAACCAGTTGTTTATTTCGTTGAGGAGTGTTTGGGGTCCCCCAAATGTTATTTGACCATTTTCATCACTTTCAACGGGCAACCCCGAGAGCCATTGGGGCTTGAATTTTCAGGGTCAGACCCAACTTTGGCGAATTCTTTCGTTCTACCAAAGTCAACGGACAGCCACTGTGTTTTTACAGACAGGTAGCTTGTATCCTGGTTACTTTAGAAAAATTGTGACATTTTAAAAATTCAAGATGGCGGCAGTGCCATTTCCGGTTTTCGAAACCTTGTTCGAATACCACTCACTGACATTATTGTTCTCCCGGACGGTGGAGAGGGAGAGGGGTATATTTTGACAGATTCATAATCAAGTTACTCTCACGAGTAGGGAAAATGTTCCAATCCACTTTTTGCCCCCCTTCCCTCCCCTCCCTATCGTATCTCGGAAACTAAGAGACCCGTGTTTTGTTTTTTTACTGATTTGTATAGAGGAGGCTCGGGGAAGTATAAAACATTTTTCAATGTTACCCCCCTTGCCCCCCTTGTCCCCCCCTTTAGGCGGATCTCGGAAGTTTCTGAGAATTAAAACTTTTTTTTTCAGATTCATATAAAGGAGCAATGCGTTAGTCAGAATCATTTTTCAAATTACCCTCCTGTCCCCCCCTTCACCCCTCCCACCCATCGTATCTCGGAAACTAGGACATGTAGCGGTTTTGTTTTTATTCTTACCTAGAACTATTGAAAGGCGTTGTAATTTTTACACTCTTCCCTCCCGTCCCAAAACTCCCCTAAAATTTGAAGGGATGTAACTTCATAACTGTTAGAGATAGCCATTATGAGTTTGAACAAATATTATAGTAGGCGTCGAAACCTGTCCGGTGGTGATACCAGTAAAGCGAAGGGCGAACCCCGTAGCGTAGGGATAAGGTGGCGATAGCTTTCCGATGGTAGGTAGGTCCGTAGCGTAACGATGGTTGAGTGGGTGAAGCGTAACTCAAGGGGGCGACGACAAACAGAGAGTCAGCAATAGGAAGGGGTCCGCAAGGGCCGTTGCCTGCCGGGGTTGCGGGACTTTTCGAAAGAACAACCGTGGCCCCGGAACACAAAGGGCGATGAAGGAACATGGATGGGTTTTAGTCAGTAAAAGTCTGATACTTCCTCGTGCTCCGCCCAGAGCGGGAGGAGTCATTTTGATGATTTCCCAACCGAAAACAAAAAAAAATAGGGGCGACGACAAGCAAACTTTTGGGTATTGTTTTTTTAATGGGAAAAAGTCTGAGTTTTTAAATAAGGTTTTAGACTGCATTAATGTTTTTTAAGGCGTTTCAAAATCCTTAAAATAAATTCTCATTTTTTTTTACTTTAATTTCTTTTTTTTTACTGAATTAATTTTTAGAATGAGGGTTTCTTAAAGGTTTTCATATTGATTTAGGTTTTCCTTAGGGTTTTCGTACTGCTGTAAGGGTGCTCTTAAAGGTTTTAAAAATATTCAGAAGTATTTTACAAAATCTTCGGTAATACGATACCCCTTGGTAAAACTGGTTGTCAGACTTTTTGGGCCTCTGACTACCTAACGACTGTCAAAGACCTACAAATGACAGCCGGGACCAACGGCTTAACGTACTTTCTGAGGCACGGAGGAAACTCGGTATGTAATGGGTGGTCAGGGCTCTAATGGATTTTCCAATTCATTAAGGATTTTTAAGGATTCTCAAAATTTTATAAGGGTAAGGAATACTTCTCTATAACACGAAACCGAACCGAACCGAATAGAATGATATATATGTTACTACTACGTGATTAACTGGGCATTATTAATAAAGACCGGCCATTATTAATAATGCCCAAGAACAATGTGCAAAGTGATTAATTTATCACTTTGACCGGCCATTATTAATAATGCCCGACGGCCCGTGGTCTATGTAATAAGTCAGTGATTGAGATAGCATCATCGGTCTAAATTTTAAAGTTTAAAAGTTGTTTTCTTTAATACTTGCCCTGCGTATGTCGACCACCATGATTGGTCCGAATTAGTATTACAACTTTATGTCCCAGAAGTCCGAATTTGGGACATGAGGAGCGTAGGCCGAAGGCCGGCGGAGCTCCGACGACATGGCTGACGGGAGATAGGGCGGCAGCTTTTTTTTTTAGACTGCCCGATCCGACCATCTGTTTAGTGTAATTTATATTTTTACATGATGACAGTGAAGAATATAAGTAATATTTTTATCACAATAAAAGTAGGTAACTACTGATGTTATTACATTTTTGACTGTTTATTAAAACTATTGAGGGGCGTTGAAATTTGTATACCTTCCCCTCCCCACCCCAACCTCTAAAATTGAAAGAGCTGTAACTTCATAACGGTTAGAGATAGCAATTAAGTGTTTGAACAAATATTATAGTAGGGTAGTAGTGATGGTACCGGTAAAGCGAAGGGAGGAGCTAGCGAGTGTTGCGAGCCGCAACACTCGCTAACTAAAACGCTCCGCAACTAACTATATAAGTACTACGCACGCATACGCATTCGTATTGATTCTGACCTAAAACTATTGATGGGCATTGAAATTTTTAATACCCTACCCTCCCGTCCCCAACCTCCCCTAAAATTGAAAGGGCTGTTACTTTATTAGGGCTAGACATAGACATTAGGTGTTGGAACAAATATAATAGCAGGCGTCGAAACCTGTCTGGTGGTGGCAGAGATAAGTTTACGATAGCTTTCCGGTGGTAGGTACAATAAGCAAACTTTAGGGTAATGTTTTTTTAAATGGTAAAATGTCTAAGATTTTAAATAAGGTTTTAGATTGTTTAAGGGGATCTTAAGAGTTTTTAGACTGCTTCATAATAATTTAGGGGTTCCTAATAATGCCCGACGGCCCGAGGTCTATGTTATAAGTCAGCGTTTGAGATAGAATCATTGTTTTCTTTAATACTTGCCCTGCATAGGTCCACCACCATGATTGGTCCGAATTAGTATTACAACTTTATGTCCCAGAAGTCCGAATTTGGGACATGAGGAGCGTAGGCCGAAGACCGGCGGAGCTCCGACGACATGGCTGACGGGAGATAGGGCGGCAGCTTTTTTTTTTAGACCGCCCGATCCGACCATCTGTTTAGTGTAATTTCTATTTTTACATGATGACATAGTGTTTGATAAGTAATATTTTTATCACCCCGAAAACTCGAAAAGTACAAATAAAGAAATTTTAAACGGAAATTTTGCATTACCACCAAGAATGGGGTGCGGTTCTGCAAGAATGGGGTGGACCATTTTCATCACTTTCAGCTGGCAACCCCGAGAGCCATGGGGGCTTGAATTTTCGGGTCAGACCCGAAAATTTTCGGGTCAGACCCGACTTTGGCGAATTCTTTTGATCTACCAAAGTCAACGGACAGCCACCGTTTCTTTAGGTACTGACAGGTAACTTGTAACCTGTTTATTTTAGGAAAATTATGACATTTCAGAAAATCAAGATGGCGGCCGTGCCATTTCCGGTTTATTACCACTCACTCACTGACGTAATAGGGATATGCATGTTTTTTTTTTTTATCACTCTAAACAAAGCATAATAACATCAGAAATAGCACAGTGAAATTATTTTTTTAATATCTATAAAAAATACTAAGTTATAAGCATTTGAAACTGCTGATTAGACAGAGAGATCCGATTAAGCGAATGACGTCATTCCCTGCATCGACGTACAAAATCCATACTAAATTCCATTTATCTAGAAAGAGATAGAAATAAAAGTTTAAATGGTTATAACTTTTGTGTTTTTTGGCCGATTTATGTTATATTTTCGCTTTTTGTCATTATTTTTATAGTATTTTCACATTCCGTATCGAAAAAAAAAAAATGCATGCATATTCCCTATTGTTCTCCCAGATGGTGGAGCGGGAGGGGGTTATATTTGGCAGACTCGTAAACAAGTAACTCTCACGAGTAGGGAAAAAGTGTCAAACCTCCCTTTTTTGTCCCCGTTCCCACCGCTCACTATCGTATCTCGGAAACAAAGAGACTTGGAACATTTTCTTTTACAGATTCATATTAAGGGGCCCAGAGTTGGTCAAAATAATTTTTCATAACTCCCCCCTCTCCCTTCCCCCCCATAGTATCTCGGAAACCAGGACACGTAGCGGTTGTTTTTTATTCATACCTAAAACTATTGAGGGGCGTTGAAATTTGTATACCCTCCCCTCCCCTCCGCAACCTCCCCTTAAATTAAAAGGGCTGTAACTTCATAAAGGTTGGAGATAGCCTTTTAGGTGTTTGTATAAATATTATAGTAGGCGTCGGGACCTTTTCGGTGGTGGTACCGGTAAATCGAAGGGAGGAGCGGGCGAGCGAAGCGAGCAAGTGACCCCCGTGACGTAGGGATAATAAGGTCACGATAGCTTTCCCGTGGTAGGTAGGTCCTGAGTGGAGCGATGGGGGGAGGTGGCGAGCGAAGCGAGCCGGTGACCTCCGTAGTCGTTATGCTACGGAGGTCGCCGGCTCGCTTCACTCGCCACCTGTTTTTTTCACGTGGCCTTTGGTTAAGTAGGAGCAGCGTAACTCAGAGATGACTATGTACTACAGGTAGGTTCTGAGTGGAGCGAAGGGGGTAGGTGGCGAGCGAAGCGAGCCGGCGACCTCCGTAGCTTAACGAAGGTTGAGTGGGTTAAGCGTGACTCAGGGGCAACGACGAGCAAACTTTATCGTAGTGTTTTTTAAATGGAAAACGATCTGAGTTTTTAAATTAGGTTTTTTCAGGGAAATTATGACTTTTCAGAAAAACAAGATGGCGGACAGTGTGGCGGCCATCTCGTAAAAATGACAAAAAATCCCAATTTTCGACACGATAAATGGGACAGCTGGCATCCCCCCACTGGATTGTGTTGTATGAACCAGTTGTGTGTATTGCCAAGGAGTGTTGCCTGGTGTAATATTTTTTCCCACTTTTGGGGTACTTTTCCAGATTTTCTCCGAAAACATGAAAAGTAGAAATAACGACATTTTGAATAGAGACTTTGACTAGCTGGCAACACAATGGTCCCTGAAATGACATTTGACCATTTTAATCACTTTCAACTGGCAACCCCGAGAGCCGTTGGGGCTTGAATTTTCGGGTCAGACCCAACTTTGGCGAGTTCTTTTGTTCTATCAAACTCAAAAGTTGGCAACACCACGCACACCAGTTGGTAGCCTATATTCTTGAGATTTTAGGAAAATTATGACTTTTTAGAAAAACAAGATGGCGGACAGTGGGGCGGCCATCTTGTAAAAATGACAAAAAATCCCAATTGTCGACACGATAAATGGGACAGCTGGCATCCCCTCACTGGATTGCGTTGTATGAACCGGTTGTGTGTATTGCCGAGTAGTGTTGCCTGGTGCAAAAATTCTCCCCACTTTTGGAATAATTTTCCCAGATCTTCCCCAAAAACATGAAAAGTAGAAATGACGACATTTTAAATAGAGACTTTGACTAACCGGCAACATTGGGGTCTCCCAAATGACATTTGACCATTTTTATTATTTTGAGCTGGCAACCCCGAAAGCCATTGGGGTTTGAATTTTCGGGTCAGACCCGAATTTGGTGAGTTCTTTTGTTGTACCAAACTCAAAAGTTGGCAACACCAAGTACACCGATCGGTAGCCTATATCCTTGAAATTTTGGGAAAATTATGACATTTCAGAAAAACAAGATGGCGGACAGTGTGGCGGCCATCTTGTAGAAATGACGAAAAATCCCAATTTTCGACACAATAAATGTTACAGTTGGCATCCCCCGACTGGATTGTGTTGTATGCACTGGTTGTGTGTATTGCCGAGGAGTGTTGCCTGGTGCAAAACTTCTCCCCACTTTTGGGGTAATTTTGACCAAAAACATGAATAGTAGAAATGACGTTATTTTAAATGGAAATTTTGCATAACCACCAAGGATGGGGTGCCCGAAATGACTTTTGACCATTTTCATCACTCTCAGCTGGCAACCCCGAGAGCCATTCGCGCTTGAATCTTCGGGTCGGACCCGACTTTGGCGAGTTCTTTTGTTCTACCAAAGTCAACGTACAGCCACCGTGTTTTTACTGACAGATAGCTTATATCCTGGTTACTTTAGAAAAATTGTGACATTTTAGAAATTCAATATGGCGGTTGTGCCACTTCCGGTTTCCAAAACCTTGTCCGATTGGGGTCGTTCAAGCGATTCATCCCACTGAGGGGTATTAGTTTGTAATGGTTTTTTGGATTAGTAAACAAGAAACTTCCACGTGTGGGGTAAAAGTGCCAAACCCCACCTTTTTGCCCTCCTTCTCCCCCCCTCCCTATCTCGTTACTCGGAAACTAAGAAACCCATGTTCTGTTTTTTTACGGATTCGTATAGAGGAGGCTTGGAAAAGTAAAAACCATTTTTTAAAGTTGTCCCCCTTGACCCCCTTCTCTGCCCCTGTAGGCGTACCTCGAAAAATAAGGGGCCATGTTTTTTTTTTTCAGATTCATAAAAAGAGGCCCAGAGTAAGTAAAACTAATTTTTCAATACCCTCTCTCCCCCCCTTGAGACCCTCTCTCCACCCCTTTTTATACAACTGAAAAATCTTTTGATTTTTACCTAAAACTATTGAGGGGCGTTGAAATTTGTATACCTTCCCCTCCCCACCCCGACCTCCCCTAAAATTGAAAGGGCTGTAACTTCATAACGGTTAGAGATAGCAACTAGGTGTTTAAACAAATGATATAGTAGGCCCCGAAACTTGTCCGGTCTCCGATGGTGGTACGGCAACGATAGCTTTCCGATGGTAGGTAGATCCTGAATGGAGCAAACCTGCGAGATCGAGTGAAGCGAAGGGGGAGGTGGCGAGCGAAGCGAGCCGGCGACCTCCATTGCGTAACCAAGGTTGAGTGGGTGAAGCGTAACTCAGAGGTGACTATGTACAGTAAGCGTCAATAAGTTCAGAGGCACGCTAAGGATTGTATTGCTGTGAACGCACGGTCGAGCGTCCGTGCGTCTGTATGAGTAAGTGGTCTCAATACAGTACGCACACCACAGCCACAGAGTTCGCCCAATCGCATGTCGCGCGTCACACTCCACGAAACATAAGAATACGCAGCAAACCTTATTATTTGTGTAGCGACCTGTTCTTACCATTGGATAGCTAAAA
This sequence comes from Xestia xanthographa, assembly GCA_905147715.2. Classification (NCBI taxonomy): domain Eukaryota; kingdom Metazoa; phylum Arthropoda; class Insecta; order Lepidoptera; family Noctuidae; genus Xestia; species Xestia xanthographa. The sequence goes on along the minus strand of LR990653.1, from coordinate 21,566,362 downwards.
TTCACATCTATTGACCATGTGTTGATAGCTGTTGGGGTAATCAGTAGGATTCACGATCAAAGAGATCCGAGTTCGAATCCTGTTAACAACGTGGGGTTTTTGTTTCTTGGTAACATTCGTTATTGGTTCATTATTTATTTTTTATAAGAATATGTTAAATATTAGTAAAAAAAAACATAGTAAGTATTATTATTCAACTATTTATTTATTATTTTAGCTGTTCGGTGTTGGAAGGTGGAAATAAAAAAGTCGTGGTGAATGATAACAGAAATGTTTATTCGTTTTATTTATTTATAAAATTAACAAACTTTAATGATAATTGTAACATCACATTCCTACCTAGATGTATAAAAGTTCTCTTGTAACCGATCATAAGATTTTTTATTGTATCGGTATACCCACTTACTTTCAATTCATAATAACATACTTAAGTAACAAGGAAAGGATATTCTAATCACACAAATATAATATATAGTTGATACCCACTTATTATAAGTATCGGTAATCAGCAGAGTTTATTGAAAACGAATATAAATAATTTAGACTTTATGAATATATTTTTTGTGACGTCACAATAAATGTAACTCGTATTGAGGTCATAGTTTAAGTGTTCATTTTCCCGAAGAAAAGAAGATTGAAACTTAACCTCAATTTAAGATCATTAATATAATTACGGATAAGTTAATATTCACTAAATATTTTGTTACACATTTAATTAAAACTAAAGCATCTAGGGATTAATTTTGTAGCATGACATAGTCTGTATTAGGGATTATGTTTTTGTCAGACCAGCAGAGTGTTATTCTTGCGCCATAAATGAAGCCTACCCTTTTGACTTGATTTAAAAAGTTAGTTTTTTGAGTCTTCTCATGGTAGTATTCCAGAAAAAATCTAAATAACCCCTTGCGAAACGTAATCGTTCTTCTATAACTCTTTCTGTCAAGAAGGGCTTCTTAGCTGGTCTTCGTGATACAAGCCTTCAGCGTGGAGGGCACGGCGAACAGTTTGCGATGAGGTGTCAAATAATTCCACAAAGTGTCTCGTAGGTGTGAAACCATTTGTTTCTTATTCGCCAACCATATATTATGTCGTCGCTGCGCATCGCTAATAAGCGACGTCTTTCCTCTTCATTGTCGACTAGCAAGGCCTTTTGATCTGACTCACAGTATTCCTCTAAAACAAAACCAACAAAAAAATGATGTTAGGCAGCTATAATAAAATACTGAAGTTATTATTCACTCTGCATTTATAAATCCAATAATTAACACTAATTATTTATCTTTTATGCCTCATGATGGATTTAAAATCAATTTATTAATCCATATGTCACCAAATAAATAAACAATAACAAAGTAGGTTTTAATTTTTAATAAAAACTTTGTTACAATAATTCATAAATATAATACTCACATTAGTCCGGTTTCTTCAGATATTTGCCACTTTTATGCAGCACGATAATATTAGTCGCCCTCGCCTCAATATCAATATTTGCCTGCATTTTGAGAAATACCAACAACAATACCGCTATCTATTAAACCACACGTCACTAACCAAATTTAACACAACCAAACGACAACGTTCATTTCGATCAAGTAAAATATTCATAAAACTCAAGTTTACCTCACAGAAATATACATTCTTGACTTATTTTTCTATGATCTACCTTCATCTAACTTTACGAAATGTGTGAACAAAGCGAGAATATTTTTCTGTCCCATTACTTCAAATCGAGTAAAAACTTACAAAAAGTCTAAAAGTAACAACGCGAGATATGAACTCACGGCTTACTGATTCACTTTTAGATGTGGACGCACCTAACCACTAGGCCATCTTGACTTATATTTCAACGTTGAAATTTTGGACTACATTTACTTGAAGATGACAATGTCTATTTTCTTGAAAGTAGAAGGTCGTAAGTCAAACTAAACGCCAAGCTATTGCTTTGTGAGATTGCCTATCGACTTTTGGTCGACACTGTACATTCTGAAAAAATATTTTCTCAAAAAAAGAAAGGGCTGTAACTTCATAACGCTTAGAGATAGCCATTAGGTGTTTGAACAAATATTATAGTAAGTGTCAAAATCTGTCCGGTGGTGGTAGGGATAAGGTCAAGATAGTTTATTGGTCTGAGTTTATAATGAAGGTTTTAGATTGTGTTAGCGGATCTTAAGGGTTCTTAGACTGCTTCATACTGATTGTTCCCCATTTCTAGGGTACTTTCCCAGATTTTCCCCAAAAACATGAAAAGTAGAAATAACGATATTTTGAATGGAGACTTTAACTAGGCGGCAACATTGGGGTCCCCCAAATGACATTTAACCATTGTCATCACTTTCAGCTGGATACCCCGAGAGCCAGTGGGACTTGAATTTTCGGGTCAGACCCGACTTTGGCGAGTTCTTTTGTTCTACCAAAGTCAACGGACAGCCACCATAATTTTACAGACAGGTAGCTTGTATCCTGGTTACTTTAGAAAAATTGTGACATTTTAGAAATTCAAGGTGGCGGCCGTGCCATTTCCGGTTTTCGAAACATTGTTCGAAATCCACTCACTGACATCATTTTTCTCCCGGACAGTGGAGGGGGAGGGGGGTATATTTTGACAGATTCATAATCAAGTAACTCTCACGAGTAGGGAAAATGTGCCAAACCACTTTTTGCCCCCCTTCCCACCCCTCCCTATCGTATCTCGGAAACTAAGTGACCCGTGTCTGATTTGTATAGAGGAGGCTCAAAGACTTTTTTTTCAGATTCATATAAAGGAGCAATGCGTTAGAAAGAATCATTTTTCACAACACCCCCCTCTCCCTCCCTTCATCCCTCCCACCCATCGTATCTCAGAAACTAGGATATGTAGCGGTTTTGTTTTTATTCTTACCTAAAACTATTGAAGGGCGTTGAAATTTTTACACTCTCCCCTCCCGTCCCCAACCTCCCTTCAAATTTGAAGGGCTGTAACTTCATAACGGTTAGAGATAGCTATTAGGTGCTTGAACAAATATTATAGTAGGCGTCGAAACCTGTCCGGTGGTGGTACCGGTAAAGCGAAGGGAGGAGCGAGCGAGTGTAGTGAGCCGGCGACCCCCGTAGCGTAGGGATAAGGTCACGATAACTTTTCTTGTGGTAGGTAGGTCCTGAGTGGAGCGAAGGGGTGAAGTGGCGAGCGAAGCGAGCGCGCGACCTCCATAGTCGTTGTGCTACGGAGGTCGCCAGCTCGCTTCACTCGTCACCTGTTTTTTTTCACGCGGCCTTTGTTTAAGTGGGAGAAGCGTAACTCAGAGATGACTATGTACAGTCAAAGGTCAAAATTCCACTTCCACCGCAATGCACATTATCGTTTGCGCTATACGGGCGGCGGCGCCTATACACACATACGCATATTTAAGAAGAAGGTCATAAGTACCACCAATATTGCTTTGCCATTGTGTTGCGAGATTGGCAGTCGACTTCTGAAAAAATATTTTGAATTCTAATTTTCTAATTCTAACTAACTATAAAGTACTACGCACGCATACGCATTCGTATTGATTCTGACCTAAAATTATTGAGGGGCAACCTCCCATAAAATTGAAAGGGCTGTAACTTTATTATGGTTAGATTAGACATAGACATTAGGTGTTGGAACAAATATAATGGCAGGCGTTGAAACCTGTCTGGTGGTGGCAGAGATAAGTTCACGATAGCTGTCCGGTGGTAGATACAACAGGCAAACTTTAGGGTAATGTTTTTTTTAATGGGAAAATGTCTAAGTTTTTAAATAAGGTTTTAGATTGTTTAAGGGGATCTTAAGGGTTCTTAGACTGCTTCATAATAATTTAGGGGTTCCTTAGGGCTTTAGGTTTAGGGTTTTTGTACAGCTGTAAAATTAAAGGTTTTCAAAATATCTAAAAAGTTCAATATTTTTTTTAAAGCTACATACGGAGTTAGCTAACGTATTTTCCAATTCATTTAAGGATTACTATGGATTCTCAAAATTTTATGGGTAAGGAATACTTCTCAATAACACGAAACCGAACTGAACCGATTAGAATGATATATATGTTATGGGCAACGTGATTAACTGGGCATTGTTAAAAGGGACCGGCCATTATTAATAATGCCCAAGAGCGATAGGCAAAGTGATTAATTTATCACTTTGACCGGCCATTATTGCCCGACGGCCCGTGGTCTATGTAATATAATAAGTCAGTGTTTGAGATAGCATCATTGTTTTCTTTAATACTTGCCCTGCATAGGTCGACCACCATGATTGGTCCGAATTAGTATTACAACTTTATGTCCCAGAAGTCCGAATTTGGGACATGAGGAGCGTAGGCCGAAGGCCGGCGGAGCTCCGACGACATGGCTGACGGGAGATAGGGCGGCAGCTTTTTTTTTTAGACCGCCCGATCCGACCATCTGTTTAGTGTAATTTATATTTTTACATGATGACAGTGAAGAATATAAGTAATATTTTTATCACAATAAAAGTAGGTAACTACTGATGTTATTACATTTTTGACTGTTTATTAAAACTATTGAGGGGCGTTGTAATTTGTATACCTTCCCCTCCCCACCCCAACCTCCTCTAAAATTGAAAGAGCTGTAACTTCGTAACGGTTAGAGATAGCCATTAGGTGTTTGAACAAATATTATATTAGTCTTCGGTGACTCCCGTAGCATAGGGATAACGATATGGGGGTCCCGATAGCTTTCCGGTTGGAGTTAGGTCCTGAGTGAAGCGAACCTGCGAGAACGAATGGAGTAAAGCGAAACGTAGCGTCCGTAGTCCGTAGCGTAACGAAGGTTGTGGTTGAAGTGTTACTCGAGGCGACGACAAGCAAACTTTAGGGTAATGTTTTCTTTAATGGGAAAAGGTCTGAGTTTTTAAATAAGGTTTTAAATTGTATTAGATTGTATTTTTTTTACTTATATTCTTTATTTTATTGAATTAGTTTTTAGTAAAGCGAGGGGCGAACCCCGTAGCGTAGGGATAAGGTCACGATAGCTTTCCAGTGGTAGGTAGGTCCGTAGCGTAACGATGGTTGAGTGGGTGAAGCGCACCTCAAGGGGGCGACGACAAAAAGAGCGTCAGCAATAGGAAGGGGTCCGCAAGGGCCGATGCCAGCCGGGGTTGCGGGACTGTTCGAAAGAGATACCGTGGCCCCGAAACACACAGGGCGATGAAGGAGCATGGATGGGTTTTAGACAGTAAAAATCTGACACTCACTCCTGCTCCGCCCAGAGCGGGAAGAGTCATTTGATGATTTCCCATCAAAAAAAAAGGGGGCGACGACACGCAAACTTTTGGGTAATGTTTTTTTAATGGGAAAAAGTCTTGAGTTTTTAAATAAGGTTTTAGACTGTATTAATGTTTTCCAAAATCTTTAAAATAAATTCTCATTTTTTTACTTTAATTTCTTTTTTTTTTATTGAATTAGTTTTTGGAATGAGGGGTTCTTAAAGGTTTTCATATTGATTTAGAGGTTCCTTAGGGTTTTCGTACTGCTGTAAGGGTGCTCATAAAGGTTTAAAAAATATTCAAAAGTATTTTACAAAAATTTCTAAGGGCTCTTATGGATTTTCCAATTCATTGAGGATTCTTAAGGATTCTCAAAATTTTATAAGGGTAAGGAATACTTCTCAATAACACGAAACCGAACCGAATAGGATGATGTATATTTATGTTACGGGCAACGTGATTAACTGGGCATTATTAATAAGAACTGGCCATTATTAATAATGCCCGACGGCCCGCGGTCTAGGTAATAAGTCAGTGTTTGAGATAGCATCATCGGTCTAAATTTTAAAGTTTAAAAGTTGTTTGCTTTAATACTTGTCCTTCATAGGTCGACCACCATGATTGGCCGAATTAGTATTACAACTTTATTGTCCCAGAAGTCCGAATTTGGGACATGAGGAGCGTAGGCCGAAGGCCGGCGGAGCTCCGACGACATGGCTGACGGGAGATAGGGCGGCAGCTTTTTTTTTTAGACCGCCCGATCCGACCATCTGTTTAGTGTAATTTCTATCTTTACATGATGACATAGTGTTTGATACTTAAGTAATATTTTTATCAAAATAAAAGGAGGTATCTACTGATGTTATTACATTTTTAACTGTTTAATTTTAACTACTATGTTCAATAGTTTATTTTTTGTTAACTTTTCATGAATTTTTTTTAAGTTTAATTTAATTGAATAAACAAAAACACTACAGTTCACCTATTTTATTACTTTGCCCATGATAGGGTGGGCATTATTCATAACGGCCGGAAAAAGTGATGTGAGTGCTGTTTTAATCACATTGCTCAATTAAGTCGGGCATTATGAATACAGACTGGCCATTATTATTATTAATAGTGCCCGGACTTATCAAATTGCCCGTAATATATATAAAGCTTAATCAAGTGGAAACCTTTCGGGTCCTTTTGGGCTTTAGTTGGCTTTCAACAGAGTTTGAAAAGTTTTTAGAGTAGACATTTATGCTACATTTAGGAGTTTTGAAAGTGAAACATCTACAAGGACAAGCACGCGAGGTGCTTGCACCTCGCGCAACACGCAAATACTAGTTTTGTACTATAAAGATGATGAGTGTGTATTAGTTGATGGTGTCTTGTTTAAAATTTTGACATAGGATAAGTGTAGCTATGATGTACTGTTATTTGTAATTTTCATGCCATTGGAATAATTATGAGTACTTAACACGGAATGTGTTCTGCACTGAAATAACTGTAAGTAATGTCATGTTTCATCACATTTTATGCAAATAAAGATACATAGGTGTTTTATACATTTACTTTTATAAAAATGTGTGAGCGAACATGATAATAGAATATTTGAATGTCTTTGATAATAAAGTTGAATATAGGAATTGATAACAGTTGTGTTTTATTTTTATTTATTTAAATGAATTCTCTTCCTACATATGAAATGAATATCAGCGATGCCTATTCACACAGGGTAAGTACATCCGGAACCTATTTATAGGTTAAGGCACAGCATAAGTACTTCGCTACAGACAATAGACCTTCGAGTAATAAGCCCATCTGGCACAATTTTTGTCAATAATCCCGTAAAACCACCATTAAATTAGCTTACAATGCTACTGAATCATCTAGCGGGCTGTCAAAAATGGTCGCTAGAACTAGAAATATTCGTGTTGCGAAAATCGTTATGTTAGCTACAAAAATCGTTACCATTCCAAGGACATTCGCTAGCTTTTAGTGTAGAGACTACCAAATATCGTTTACTTTGCGAAATCGTAACTTTGCGTCTGAATTCGCTAACTTTGCGATCGTTATCTATGTCGAGACTGCAGGCCCAGCAGCCTTATTCAGAACCATTCGACTCGATTCCGTACCGAATCGAACGTCAAAGATATCGAAGATGTCCTCCAAACGCAATTCACAAATCCGAAACCGAATAATTTTGACAGTTCAAATTCGATTTGAAGACTCGAATCTTTCCGACAGCTGTTTGCTATCGGGAGTCATATCGATCAAAATTAAAACGAAGAAATAAACCATATTTCCAGCTTATTTCAGTGAAATAAAAGACTGTAAACTTTTTAAACACTGCCTAAAGTAAGTAAATGAAGTTTTATTATTGTATTGACCATATTTCATTGATGTATCCGCATTTACATAAATTCAAAGTTTTTTACAGAAATGTGATATTCGTTCTAGATTTTAGTTAGTACATTATTTGATCTTTGGTAGATGGATTAAGTGATTGTGCGAGCCAGAGACCGTCGGCGTGCAGGACAACAGAGGACGAATCCTTTTGCCGAGCCGCGGTTTCAGTTGGTTTATAAACTAACACTCGACATGGCCCTTGGCCTCATTGAAGAAATAGGGCCCTATTTCCCTCACACGCAATCATCTGCCGTGATTCCCATAGAAATTTAATTATTGTTTGACAATGAGCAAATAGCAAGAATTGTATAATACTGATATCAAATACTTGCAGTATTTTTTTCCTTTTTAAACAAAGTTATTTAAAGTTATATATGAAAAAGAAAACTAGTTTTACTTTAAAAAAAGTTTTTCCGCTTTGCCCGTTTGACAGAGGCTGTTTACAAAGCAGGTTTATTCGAAATGAAATAAAGTTTATTTTAGTTACTAATAAAATAATTTTGTATCGTTTGCTGTCTATTAAGTTACTAGCTGTATATTCCTTATTTAAACGGAACTAAATATTCAAATAAACCTATTTTATTTACTATTTTAAATTTTCTACCACGATCATCTATTTACTACCATTTTGTAGCGTTCCCCATAAACACAATGTTCAATGGGATAGAAAAAAACGTATCCGTTCGGATCTGTGAATAGCGTTTTGACAGTTCTTCGGCTCGGAAATGAGATTGTCGAATACGGTTCTTTACCGACACGGAAACTTATCGAATTGTTTAGAATACCCCTGCTGGGCTGTACTGCAGTCTCTCCAACGGTGCCAAATCGACTATCGGTACATCGAGGTGTTGAAGTGTTTGTACAAAAACGCCACCATGTCAGTCCGACTTCAGGATCAAGCCTCGGAACCTAACCTCCCGCAGCGAGGTGTAAAACAGGGAGACGTCATACTCCGAAACTGTTCACCGCTGCACTGGAGGATGTCTTCAAGGTTCTGTACTGGTGAGGGCTAGGCATAAACGTCAAAGGCCAGTACATCACTCACCTTCGGTTTACCGATGATATAGTAGTCATGGCTGAGACCATGGAGGACCTCAGTACAATGCTCGATGACCTCAGTAGAGCTTCCGGAAGAGTGGGTCTAAAAATGAACATGGTCAAAACAAAAGGTCATGTCAAATGCCCATGTCACACCCACTCCTATCAAGATCGGAGACTCTACACTCGAAGTTGTAGACGATTATGTGTACCTGGGACAAACGGTCCAGTTAGGTAGGTCTAACTTCGAGAAAGAGGTCAATCGTCGAATCCGACTCGGCTGGGCAGTGTTCCTGAAGTTGCGCGGTATCTTCTCGTCCAACCTACCGCAGTGTCTCAAGACGAAAGTCTATGACCAGTGTTTGTTGCCAGTGATTACATACGGGACCGAAACGTGGTCGCTCACAATGGGCCTCGTCAGAAGGCTTAAAGTCACCCAAAGGGCAATGGAGAGGGCTATGCTCGGAGTTTCCTTGCAAGAGAACCGAGGTTACTGACGCAGCCCGAAGAATTGCCAAACTTAAGTGGCAGTGGGCAGGGCACATTGCTCGCAGAACGGATGGCCGATGGGGCCGAAAAGTTCTGGAGTGGTAACTGCGAACCGGAAGACCTCCCACTAGGTGGACCGATGACCTGGTGAAGGTTGCGGGTATCCGCTGGATGCGAGTCGCACGGGACCGGTCAATGTGGCGACACTTGGGGGAGGCCTATGTCCAGCAGTGGATGTCTTTCGTCTGAAATGATGATGATGAGATGTCGCTACGTAGTTCAAGCTCGCTACGTTGTACGTAGGCGTCTGGTATAAACAACTGTCAAATTGTACTGAATTGTATGCTAGTGAAACTTTTTACCGAAATGTTATCGTATTTGCACTGTTTTACAATATAAATATGGATTATGGACAAAAAAAAGTAGCTGAACTAAAGATTAAGCTTCTTAGTACTGCAAAAGTCAGTGGTACAGGAAAAACTTAATGAAAGGTAACTTATGCGGCCACATTAATGAAAGGTAACTTATGCAGCACAACACTGAGGCATTTTATTAATGATTTAAAAGATAAATGAATGAAAACATAATCGTAAACTACAAGAAACTCGTGTATTTTGATACTTTCGATGAAACATAAAAAGAGTAAGTATAAACACAAATAATATAATACTTCATAGTATAAGTGTAACTCATCCTTGTCCATAGGATAACAATGCACCGGCTAAAACATTGCTGAAGTCTCAGAGGCCACGGTGACCACTGACCACCTCATCAGGCGGGTCTCTCCTACATGTTTTCCAATTTGACGAGCCGACTGGCGCAGCGGTAGTAAGGCTGCCTTACGTTCTTGGGGTCCCGGGTTCGAATCCCGGTAAGAGTAAATGTTTGTGTGATGAGCGCAGACATTTGTTTCCGAGTCAAAATGTTTATATAGCTCCGGCCCATCTCGTAACTTTCCCAATTCAACAACTAAACAAAAGACGTGTGAAACAAGTGACAAAGTGTGCCAACTAGGCTCATTTATAATAAGAATGTATTTACAAACAAAAAGTATCTATGTAGTATATCAACTATCTGGTGTCCAGGACATAAGCCTCGATGCTTAGTGTGGCACTAGATGGCGCTGTGTGTAATGTCCAGCGATATTTATGTATTTAATTGATTACTTACATAAATATAAATATAAATATACCGCAACGCCTCCATACAAAAAGACTTGAGGGTAACCCAAAGTCCTTGAATCTCCACTTTCCTCTGTTATGACTGGTTTCTACCTACATAAGTAAATACATAGTAAGCTCACATTCAACACACCCTAATAGAGGAAATTACTTTCTGAGGTCTGGGTTAAAATCGTTCCACCATCTTACATACCATGGGCATAGGGTACAGTTGGGTAAAAAAGGTATAACGTACCAAAGGACAGCGGCAAAGGTTTTCTGTTATTTATTAGATAGGAAACTTTTTTTTTGTTTCGTTTTGGATTTACATAATGTAACGCCTCTAATGGACCAGAACAACGCAGGACAGGTAGAAATGGAAGAAATTGAAGAGGCCTATACCCTGTCAAGGGGTTCCTATAACAATAAATAAAAAAAACAAATGGGTTTAAGTTATAAAACTAACATTAGAGTGTCTTACTAACATTAGAATAAGTTTTGTGTAAAGGAAATAAAAAGGCTTTTTTTATTTTATTTTATTATTATTATTCCTTTCTAAAGAAAGGAACTTCTTCGTGAACCAAGCGGATAAACAAGAATCAACTGCGTTATCAAGCCAACTACTACTACGGCTACTACTACTACGGCTACTACTACTACGGCTACACTACTACACTACTACTACAGCTTCTGGACTACATCGTGAACTGCGAGTAATCCGAGGCCTACAGAAGACACCAAGATAGTGTTCTTCACTACTACTACTCTACAACTACAGCTTCTGGACTACATCGTGAACTGCGAGTAATCCGAGGCCTACAAACTAGAAGACATCAAACTACGTGTGCTTCACTACTACTACTACTCCACAACCATAGCTTCTGGACTACAACGTGAACTGCGGGTAATCCGAGGCCTACAAACTAGAAGACACCAAACTACGTGTTCTTCAATACCTACGTTACTATTACATCTTACTACTACTACTTTCGATTAACTAATCGCTTACATCAGGATGAGTGAAATCACTATCCAAAACGAAGTCTTCGAGTCAATCAAACAAATCTGTGCGTGTTTACGTCAACTCACCTAACTCCAAGTACATACTTACTTGCCACTTCCTACTTAAACTGCAAGTGTAAGGTGTAAACTACTACGGGATCTTACATTTAATGTTTAAAATTATAATGTAGGTAAACCTACATATTTAATTTTAATTTTTTTTAAATATTCAAATAAAAACATTTAAAAATATTAATAATATTTATTATTATAACGCCTCTAATCCCCGAATGATTAGGCAGAGATGTACCTAATAGTACATCCACATTTTGCACGTTATGTTTTAAGACGATCATTGGGAAAATGCTTAGCATTAGTAAGCAGACAATCATGATTTAATATGAGAAATGTTATTCATGTATTTCTGCTGCTAAACTTCGTAATTGCTCGATCAGTTCTGATTTCGACTAAAACCTACTTAAAACAATAACTCATCATAAAGTTAATCAACGCGTCACAGCCGGACATAATTACATGTCCAACTACATACCACTAATTGGTACATAATTATAGTACACATATACATCCAATAATAGCACATGACACGTGTATCTCACCTCACTAATGAACGAGAAACAGCAATAAAGGGAATACGCGAAACTAATACTATAAATTCTAAGCAATGGCACGCTCTGGTCAATTCAAACAGAATTACCTATCTCTGTCCCCTTCTCTCATATTATAAAAGAATCGGACCTCTCTTTCTAGCTAGGTTATTTGAAGAATTTGCTATTGTAGTCCGTGCTGCACTGAACTGGTGCAAACCAAGCCAAATCAATTAAAGTCCCACTCCCTAACATATTATGCAGTTAAATGCGGTCACGTCATAGAACGTTGATATCGATCGCAATTGAAAAACGTGAAACTGCTGACTAAATGACCAATTTGATTGTTTTATCTACTTATATGTGTTTTTTTTCAGGCTGATCTGTTTGGTCATCTGTGGTTTGGTAAGGTTTCATGTTGTTTAGTTTAGGTGCTGTCGGACAAATTCAATGTTTATTAAACACCCTACTTCGTCGATTTCCGAATTTGTCTTGCATTTTTACCAGTGGGACTTGAATATACGGGCAATTTAACTTGGTACTTAAGGCGGTTCCCCGAGCAAAATTAGCTACTCTATTTGTGGTGGTTCAAACTTCGTTTGAAATGCTGTTAGAATAAAGTTCTAATCAGCTTGCGCTACGAAGTGGTAGTTACGTCAGTCACTGCAGGCCGAATTGTGCGAAATGAGTGGTTTTTAGGGTTCCGTACCCAAAGGGTAAAAACGGAACCCTATTACTAAGACTTCGCTGTCTGTCCGTCTGTCCGTCTGTCCGTCTGTCTGTCACCAGGCTGTATCTCATGAACCGTGACAGCTAGACAGTTGAAATTTTCACAGATGATGTATTTCTGTTGCCGCTATAACAACAAATACTAAAAACAGAATTAAATCAATATTTAAGGGGGGCTCCCATACAACAAACGTGATTTTTTTATAATAATTGGTACGGAACCCTTCGTGCGCGAGTCCGACTCGCACTTGGCCGGTTTTTTATTCTTTATAAAATCAAAATTACGTCTTTTGGAAAAAATAAAACGACAATTATGTTCATTATTAAATTGCCTATCCAATAATATAAGTAACAAATCAAAATAATGGTTACTTTACGAGGAGTAGCATTTTATAAATCATTATTTCTCATTTCTGTGGTTTCGTTGTGAGGGGATTTATTGAACAAGCAACTTAAAAAAAAAAATTAAACGACAATTTTGGAGTCAAGAATATGTAGTAATTTAATGTATTTTTTATTAGTTGGTATTTCTTTTGGATAAAGAGGAGTAGGCTCCAAGAAACTGCTCGCTCAAGGTCATTTGCTCAGGGAGCCGCCTTAATCAATTTGCTAAACAATAAATTTTTGCGTCGGAAGTATTGGAATAGTTGCTACATTTCTCTCACACAAACATCACATATTCGTACACATTCGTGTGGGGAAGCCAACTAATATAACACTGTCATAATATTATCTGTGTCCCAAAAAAGTTTAGCAATTTTTGCAGTCTGATCATCTCTGATTAAATTCCCAGCCAAGACCAACCACCACATGACCAACACAAATACGAATAGAAAAACCGGCCAAGTGCGAGTCGGACTCACGCACGAAGAGTTCCGTACCATTATTTAAAAACCGGCCAAGTGCGAGTCGGACTCGCGCACGAAGGGTTCCGTACCATTATCTATACATTAGACAAAACGGCAAAAAAATCACGTTTGTTGTATGGGAGTCCCCCTTAAATATTAATTTTATTCTGTTTTAGTATTTGTTGTTATAGCGGCAACAGAAATACATCATCTGTGAAAATTTTAACTGTCTAGCTGTCACGGTTCATGAGATACAGCCTGGTGACAGACAGACGGACAGACGGACAGACAGCGAAGTCATAGTAATAGGGTTCCGTTTTTACCCTTTGGGTACGGAACCCTATGAAGTACCTACAAAAGGTCAAACTCACGTGATCCCAAGTAACTATGAATTGAACCACAAAAGTGTAAAGGTGAACGCAGACCTGGCCGCACCGCACGCACCGCAGTCGCCGCATCCGATTTCTTCTATGCAATCTCGCACACAGATACATATACACAGATTGCACACAGACACAGATTGCATGAGGGCAGCGGTGGCCCAGTGGTGGCGGCCCCGACTTACGAACAGTAAGTCGTGGGTTCGAACCCAGGCAGGCGCATTACTTTGTGTAATTTATTTCATCACCGCTGCTCCCAAAACGGTGAAGGAAAACATCGTGAGGAAACCGGCATGTCCTAGAACCAAAAATTCGAAGACATGTGACATCTACCAATCCGCACTGGGCCCTCGTGGTGGATTATAGCCCATTCCCTCTCATAGAGAGGAGGCATGTGTCGCAGTAGTTGGAACATTAATAGGCTGATGATGATGACAGATTGCAAAGAACTTCATACGAAGAATTTGAATGCGGCGACTGCGGCGCGTGCGGTGCGGCTAGGTCTGCATTCACCTTAATTACAACATTCTTGCAGAACAAATTGCTATTTTTTAATCGATTAGTATTGTATTGCACCGACCACGTGAGATCTAAGGATAACACCACGTGAGGGAATGACTGTACTTACGTGATTGTACGACACTAATTTTATTTGTTACATTGTATAAATAGTTTAGGTATATTGTAATTTGGCTATTGTAAGTCCATTGTGTGTGACGTGAAAGTATTTATTAGTATAAACCTTCGATCAATAATAGTACATAAACCAGTGGCGTAGCGTGCCTTAGCGGGGCCCCGTATAAAAATTTGTTTAGGGGCCCCTAGGGAAATAATTGTGATTTCTCTCAAAAAAAAAACTGTTTGCATAAATGGGGAAGGCTGGTCAAAGCTGATTGTAGATGGCGTGTCCATAGCTTAGTCCCAATCTGTCCAATGATAACAAGCTATTAAGAAATATAAAATGACATTGACAGATTTTCAAATGACGACGCTTGGTACAAGCTATGGTAGCGCCATTGGTACACAGTTGCCATCCCCATTGGAAGAAATATTTGTTCCACCACCATCACCATCTCAGCCGCAAGACGTCCACTGCTGGATATGGGCCTCCCCCAAGGGGGGGTTTTGCCATAAGCGCCACGCTTGGCAGGCAGGTTGGCGATCGCAGTACGGTTTGTTCATCATAATTATCTATCTGTCACTTTTTCCAATTTTTTTACAAACAATTCAAATTGAATATACGGGTCTCCTTGCCTTTTTTTCGGCAAACTGATTTTTTTCTGAAAAAAAAAAAATGGGATTTTTTTATCAATTTTTGGGGCCCACGTTGGGGGCCCTTGTGGCTCGGGGGCCCCGTATAATTGATACGGCAGATACGGCGGTAGCTACGCCCCTGACATAAACATAAACAAATAAGGAGCAGCTCGTGGCTAAATAATAACAGCCGCTTGGGTCAATCGTTAGGTTAAGCCGTGCTTGCCTAGGTTGGTCTGTGGATGGGTGACCACCCATTACATACCGAGTTTCCCACGTTAAGCTGTTGGTCCCGGCTGTCATTTGTAGATCTTTGACAGTCGTTAGGTATAGTCAGAGGCCCAAAAAGTCTGACAACCAGTCTTACCAAGGGGTATCGTATTACCCGGTACTAACTGGGTTGTGGAGGTCAGATAGGCAGTCGCTCCATGTAAAATACTGGTATTCAGCTGCATCCGGTAAAACTGGAAGCCGACCCCAACACAGTTGGGAAAAGGCTAGGCAGATGATGAAACATAAACAAATAACGATCAATCGGTTTACAGTTAAGATACAATTTTGAATGGCATAATAATATGTCTTTTACTGTCACACTGATTTGTGCCCGGTTGATGGCAATAGGCTCACCCCCTGTTACATGGGACTTAAAACAGCTGGCGAATTGTAGTGTACTATAAGGAACACCTCTGCCTAACCCTTCGGGGATTATAGGCGTGATGTTATGTTACTGTCCCACTGCAGGGCAATGCGCATGCCTTCTGTGTATGAGATGAGATGAGACGTGATGCTTATGGTGAATGCTCCAGGGTAACCCGCGAAAATCATATTTTCTTACGTTTTTTGCAATTTGCAGGCCAGTGCTAGGTTGTATGTTGATTAAAATGTTATTCGCGGTTGTAAGAATAATGTAGTTACAGACTTTTATTCATCAAAATCATCAATACAACCCTCAAAGTTCATAGAGGTGGAAAAATTAATTTTCCAAGGTCAAAATCATTCTTGCACCTTTATGAACTTGGAGGGTTGTATTCATGATTTTGATGATTATAATTCTGTAACTACATACTTCTTACAGTCGCAAACAATATTTTAATCAACATATAACCTAGCACTGGCCTGCAAATTGCAAAAAACGTAAGAAAAATTGAATTTCGTGGGCTACCGTGGAGCATCAGCCTTAAGGGCCTATACTACCTCAAATGGCTAAAATCTAAAATACTGCAGCATTAATTTTGAAATAAATATAATTATGGTAAAGTTGAGGATTAATGCTAAGTACTATGTGTGACGAAAACACGATTCCATAAACTTTTCTCGATAGAAAAAAAATCCAAAGTTACCTCCAAATCGAACAATAAACCGCTGGTATTCAAAAAGTACTTCAAATAAGATCATGAAAATTTGCATACTAACTGAAATAACTATAAAGCAGGTCTTATGTGTTTTATTTTTTAGTCCGATCAATAGATTTTTGGAAATCGCAAAAAAACCACTCACTATTCGGCCCGCAGTGACTGACGTAACAACCACTTTGTAGTGCAAGCTGATTAGAACTTTATTCAACAGTATTACAAACGAAGTTTGAACCACCACAAATAGAGTTGCTAATTTTAGGGTTAGAAGGTCCCTATTAGTATATTTTAGGGTTTTTACCCGACTACAGCGAAGCTAAAAGGAACGGTATGATTTTAGCAGTCTATGTATGTATATTTATGTATGTTTGTATTTACGTATGTTCCACCGTAGCGTCTAAACTATTCATCCGATTTTAATGAGTAAGGTTCCAATCGATTCATTATTATGACCTGGGTAACATTGGCTACATTAATTTAGTAGTCGGGTTTTTAGTGGTAGTATACCACACAGATTCACAAATTCTTGTTTCTGTTCATGATTCATACTTTGAAGCTTTTGGCATCTCATAACTATTTCTGATGTGTACATTTCTTTGGTGTTTCCGGATGTGTTTGTTTGTTGAGTATAAATAGATTAATTACGTAATTACAAACGAGCCACCGGTACGATTTTGTTTATTTACACATTTCCATCTACAAACGACCTTTACAGAATACACTTTGCAAATTTTAGAGGAGATTTTATCTAGGTAACTGCATTGATTACAATTTCATGCATTTCACATAGTTAAGTTCTCTTTTGTGTACTTTTATCTAAATGATTAAATAAATAAGTAGTATAGTATTGAAATTTTCACATAGTATTCTCGAAACTATAATATTATTATGAAATAGGTTATAGGCAATTATTAGCGTTTATTTTTCAAGAAAATCGCTTATGAATATGTATACATAATATTGGTGTTCGTGACTGTACCGAGGATATACCTACACTGGAGTATACCTATGATATTCAAAACCGTTTAAAGTACAAAGATGACTGCAGTTAGGTTATGCAGAAAATATAAGAAGCAAGATACTTACTACAAAAATACCTTGCATTTTCTTAGAGTACAGAGAAAATAAGTAACATAAAATACTGCTCAAGACACCTTCTAATAAAACCCATCCCACCCAAACCCCTAAATAACTTCTGCATAATGGTATCACAAAGAGGTTGTATCGATTTGAACCGCGAATGCGCTCGTGGTTTGTTAAATGAACCGGTTATAAAATGCAGTGAGCCGTGAGTAGAAATAAAGGTGGTTAGATGGTCCATTGTTGTCCACTGGCCGACCATCGACCGCCATGTGTGTGTTCAAGGGTGCTTACATAAAGAAGCAGGTTTTCGGTACGAGCGAGACGGTACCAATCGGTGCAGGCAACACTTGCATATAGTTTAAAACTGCTTCTTTATAAGCGAGCGCATAAGATAACATAGCATTGAATACCTCCTTCATTATGTCCTCACCCTAAGAAGTTCCATGTATAATTTCAGTAAACATGAAACCTTTGTACACATGCATATATTTTTAAGACTTAACTACCCACTACTGCATAAATACTCCATAACCGTATCAAACTTGTTCGTTGTTTTATGAGATTGAATTTGGCTGGTATGCGAAAACCCTTGCCATTTTTCCACGGCAGCTGAAATTAAAAATCGAACATTTTATTTTTAAATTTCGGTGACACTCAATGCCCGTTATACAGCGGTAGCTGGCGCTTCAGTTTCCCTCCAATTTTTTAATTAAACGTCGAAATTTTTATATTCGGAACTAAAGTTATGTTTCGTCAAATAACTAAATGAAATGTTTGTATGAGCAAAAATATCCTTATATTACGAACGGAGTCACGTTCTAACATAATCGGCTCTATATAAAATTCGTACGTAAGTAAACGACATTTTCCTGCAATTTAGGCTTTAGCGCGTTTGTTTAGCGTTCGGAGAAATTGGAATAGTAGGTATTGAGGCTACGATGTTTCATGTACGGAGGTTCATACTAAATATAGCGTTCTAGTATAACTAATCAAGCTATACAGGTTATATCTTAATGAGCAAATATAGACTGTTTACTATATGACAATAACAACATAAATACATCTTTGTCTATTTGTAAATAATGAAGTAGATACGGGTAAGTAACCACTTTAGTAGGTAATAATTCTATACGTAATACTTAAAAATTATAATTGTTATAGAGTTCATAAAGTACAGTATATTTTTGTACTGAATACATGACGCTAAAATCTCAAGTTTACCTACCAAACACGCGTTGTTATTACGCAATTTATCTATTTACATGTTTCATCCGTAATTATAATTTAAAACCTTATAAAGTTATAATTTACTTACATATTAAGTAACAGCAATTTATAATCTTCTCGAAACATCATACGTCTAGAATAGAGCCAATTCTTTGAACTAATAATGCTGAATGAAGCTTTGTACGTATAGTATTCATTACTAACATAAATAGTGACACAAAAAAATACAGATAATTTTTTTTTCATGACGTTCATTTTTTTAAATTTTAAAAGCCTACGTATTATAAATCGTCCAAAATGTCTTAATATTTGATAGCCAATGGCATTCGCTGCGCAAAACTAAATGCCGTGGCAATGTGGCAATCATGGACCTTATTCAAGGAAAAGCTACGAATTCGCTAGCTTGCTGCCTAGAGTTTTTCTTTAAAAAAAAAAATGTTATTATCTAGCACAAATATAAAAAAACACCAAATGCTGAAAAAAAAAATAGCATGTCTACACGACCAATTAGCTTCAACGTTGCGTAGTAAGTCGTTCTGTCTAATTGAGTCGCTTGAAAAATGTACACACATTCCCGGGAGGTTGTGCGACGTACGTATAATAGGCAAATGGGTAAGGGGCCAGGCTGCTCATCAAGCACGAACCGCGCTCAAAGTGTTGCCAACTAAATTATTCAGCACATCTGTTCACACACATTCTCTAGGGGGCCTCTACCTTTGCTTCTAGTGAATCCTTTTTGGCATGGAGATTTTAGAGATGCGAGGGTGTTTCGTGTTTTATTGGTCGACGAAAATGTAATTTTAAACTTTTTCAGCCTTCATTATCGGTAGGATACAAAAACAAAGACCAAAGCAAATCACTAACTTCTTTTTTTGAATTTTCCAGGTACTTTTATTTGAAAACACAACGTTCGTAAGTAAAAATTATACTTTCAAAATATTAATTTCAGATATGAATTTTTCTACCCGGGCAACCTATGCAAACTTCTCTTGGCATTTAAACAGTAGCATTTTAATATGAAAGCGCCAAGGTAAAACGTTCGCCTTCATTACTTTAGTGAGCAAATAATATTCAAAGTTGCAATGCCTGCTTATTTTACCTTTTAATGCTAAATTCACAGAAATGTTATTGCCTTTGCTTTCAATAAAAGCAAATTCCATAGTAAAAGAATTTTCGTTCTGAACCCTTTTACAGCAGTTTTTCCCAAAAACTGCTGACGGATGAATCGAATTTAACCGTTGCAAAGTCTAACGTATAAAAAAAAATTGATCAGACTTTATGGTGTTACGCCCCTTGCCTGTCTGTATTTGCGAATAAAAACAACAACGTTGGTTATATTAAATGGATGGCCACGTTTTGCATCGTATTATAATAATTGTTATTTATAATATTTTCCTGTTGTTTTCTAAACGTTATTACTTGCTAAACAGTTGGAGTACAAATTGACTCTATTAATAGACTATGTCAAGGTCGTTTCACCCTCGTTTTTACGTTGTAAGGAAAAGTAATTTGTTTATTATAATCTTTTAGAAAGTTAAAGTTACTTACATAAGGAAGTGAGAACAGTCCAGATGGAGCTAACGCGCAAAAGCCATAAAAACTAATCTTAAAAATAGCACATATCAGGTTCTTACATATTTTTTATAATCTCAACGGCTCAACGTGAATGATGTAACCAAGATTTTGTAAAAATATTTTGATTTAAAAGAGTGTCCATGGAGTTTCTTGCTCGTTCTTCTCCATAGAGATCTACGCTAGGGAATGGGCAACTACAGTACTTTCTCAAGTTATTATGTCTTGTGACTGGGACTGTAGCTTTGTTTTTTTTTTTTAATTTTTGACATTCAAAAGTGCCTAATTGAAATGGTCTAATTGAAATAAATGCTTTGAGTTTGAGTCCATTCATATTTTTCAAACTGACTGACTACCTCGTTGGTCTAGTGGTCACAAGCGCAACTGCTGAGCATGAGGCCCTGGGTTCGATTCCCAGGTCGGGCAAAGTGTATTTGGGTTTTTCCATCAGGAATTTCTCAGTAGCAGCCACGGAGTCTGGATTTGTGGCCGATTGATGGCAGTAGTATCGCCTCCTACAACATGAAACTTAAACACAACTGCTGACATATACCTAGTATTAGATACAACTCTCCCTAACCGATTACATGCGTGATGTTATTTTTCCAACCACAGAAAATATCCATTTTAAAGTAACAGCCGTCTTATAATGAAAGCAATTTCGGTCTGAATGCTAAGCGATGAGCTTCATAACACCAGAGTAGTTCGCCGCTAAACACGAGCAGTGGCTGTGCAATCCAATCAATATTAATTGACGCCCAATGAGACTTCAGACGGCTTAGCTAATTAATTTATCGTTTACCGACACTTTGAACAGAATCAAAAAGCTTTTGGGCTTTTTCTTTAAGCTTGTGTGTCGGTTAATTTTGTTGATAAATTGTCTGTCAAAGATCTAAGTCCCTGTTTTTAGACTGTTTTGTTTCGATTTTTTATATCATCTTTTTTAGTAGAATGCTGTTATGTTTATGATTGTTTTATGGATTACTTGCTAGTGATAATTTAGGGCTCATCGTCACATACTGTAACACTGCTTACCTTTACCATATTTACCTATCCGTTTGAGTCTGTTTGTAGTCGGAAAATATTGCAACACACAGCAACTACTTTTTTTATTTGTAAATTATTCTGAGAGACCCAATACATGATAGTCATTCATATACGTGGATAGCAACAGCAACTGGCATACACTTGACTTCGTAGACCACAATTGCTGCAAGTCATGCCATACCCTGCATGCACTTCAGTCAATTGAACTTCACATACAAATAGATCAGTGTTGCGTGTTACACCGTTTTATAATTAGTCAATCATTACCAAGGGTCTTTTACATTACCAATTCAATCAGTTACATCGAAATAAAATTAAACTTTATAACCCTATAAAATCAACGTATCAATGTCAGCAATTAATCCTGAAGTTACAACATAAAGGGACGAATTTGTATAACAATATAAATGCTTTTAAACACCCCTTATAAAGTCGAGCGCGAGGGCATGACCTTATCGAGTTGACTGCTACTAAATGACTAATCGATTCCGGCTGGCACGGAAGGTGTAAAGGTTAACCCACACTAACCGACAAGGTTGGTTGGGCAGGACACCTAGCAAGGCGCGGCAATCGCAAGTGAAGTAAAGCTATGACGGAGTAGCGTCTAAAGAATGGAAAGAGAAGTGATGGTTGTCCGACAGCGAGACGTGTAGACGACGTTGTTGCCATTGCGAGTAAAATATGGATGCGGCTGGCACAGGAGCGTGGATACTGGCACAAACAAAGAGAGGCCTATACCCAGCAGTTGGTGAAATCAGGCTGTGGATGATGAATATGATGTACTGGCATGAAAACATTCGATTTTTAAAATCGCTTGTGAAAAGGAGACAATAGTTATTTATGCAACTGTTGTATAATGAGGGGTATTAAAACACGAATGTGGGTTTATCACACGAGGCGAAGCCGAGTGTGATAATAGTATCACATGAGTGTTTTAATACCTAATTATGTACAGTTGCATACAAGACTTTATCTTCATCCATGATATGAATCCTCCATAAAAGGTTCTGAAACCATAGGGTGTTGCAGTGTTGTAAGAAGTCTATGTAAATTCATGGAAAGTTTAATTGCTGAGTATTTAATACAAACAAGCCTTGTATAGGTAATAATATACTTAATTATTTACATTTTGGATTGTACAATTATTAAAATTCACAAAGCTTGTATCACTCACTTTTGTAAACAACAAAGTACATAATGCAATACTAATATCCAAATATCGAACAAAAATGGCGGGATACGACGTGAATTCGCATTAACCTAGGTATTAGTTTTTTTTTTATTACGGCGCTGTGGTAGTGAATCGCACGTGCTAGACAATGTTCTTTTTTTAAAACGAGTTGCATAATGAAATTCAGTACAACATTATAACACCCGTTTGGGTGTTATAATGGTTATTATGACACTGGCTGTTTTAATGTTGGCCATAAGCTAACTGTTTCAGATACTTTTATAGAGGATTTATAGCATGGGTGTAGATAAAGGGTTTTATAATACAGTGATCACATCACACCGGCATAAGACACGGCACCGTATGCCGTATGCTATAGTTGGTGCCAGGTAAGATGAGAATAGCGGTCATTGCCCTTTCCCTAATATCTCTTCGTCCGAACCAAATCAAATAAACCATGTAACGTTTTTCATTAGAAAAAATGTTGAAGATCACGATAGATGACGATTCCAGACTTGAACAGGCTTATTTTTGGTTTTTAAAGTTAAGAAGTTTAATAAATGTAGGTGGGTCAATGACCGCTATTCTCATCTTAACTGGCACCAACCAACTATATAACCTGATTTCGCCAAGCCGAGATTCGATGAGCGGACAGTTCGTAAACGACCACTGTCCACCTAGTGCGAATAGCTTGGATCTTGTAGTCTGCTCTAGGTTTTCTGCCGCGGTCGGTCAGTGTGGGGACGCCCTTACTCTTTGCTGGACTGCTTTTAATAACGAAAATGACCTGAAACTGAGTAAGCAATTTTATTTGAAATGTTATAATTTGTTATAACAACTAAGTTGACTTATGATAATTATAGGCAATTTTGAAATGTGCAGCGAATTAACCACTACTCAGCTGACGATTGTGTTGTTTCATAACCGCCAAAAGATAATTGCTATACAAATTAGTATGAAAATATCTCTCAGTCGGCAACACCCTAATCCAGCTTAAAACACTAAATACCAGTCGACGTATTACAAACGAGAGCTCAGCAAGCCAAATAGTTGCTAAGCTACCAAACAAAAGCTTCATTCCGCTGTGCAAACTGCAGCAAACTAAAACAAACCAACTGAAATTACTTTCCACAACAAACCAACCGAAAACTCTCAAATTAACACATCACATTTAATGACAAATTCCCATTCAAATTGCAAACTATCTATCTAAATATATAAAATAAGAAACTGACTGACTGACTGACTGACTCATCTATCAACGCACAGCCCAAACCGCTGGGTCTACAGATTCCAAATTTGGCAAGTAGGTTTCTTATGTAGTCTAGGGGTGCACTAAGAAAGGATTTTTCAAAATTCACCCCCTAAAGGGGTTAAACGGGGCTCCAAAGTTTGTATGGGGAAACAAGATTAGTTAGACTATTTTATTCGAAACTTCACAGGAGTGCTCCTATTAATAAATGAGTAGAAACGGGTTTCAGGATTTTTCAGAATTCAACCCCTAAGAGGGGAAAATGGGGTGGCAAAGTATAAAAATCAATGCACAGCCCAAACCACTGATTCTAGAGATTCCAAATTTGGCACATGGGTTTTTTATGGGGTCTAGGGGTGCACTAAGAAAGGATTTTTCAAAATTCATCCCCTAAGGGGGTTAAACGGGGCTCCAAAGTTTGTATGGGGAAACAAGATTAGTTAGACTATTTTATTCGAAACTTCACAGGAGTGCTCCATTAATAAATGAGTAAAAACAGGTTTCAGGTTTTTTCAGAATTCAACCCCTAAGAGGGGGAAATGGCACCCCATTTCCCTCTCTTATCAGTCTCACTCAGTGGTTTGGGCTGTGCATTGATTAATATACTTTGCCACCGCAAAGTATAAAAATCAATGCACAGCCCAAACCACTGAGTCTAGAGATTCCAAATTTGGCACATAGGTTCTATATGGGGTTTAGGGGTGCATTAAGAAAAGATTTTTTAAAATTAACCCCCTAAGGGGTTGAAACGGGGTCCAAAGATTACATGGGGAAATAAGATTAGTTAGACTACTTTATTCGAAACTTAACAGGAGTACTCCTATCGATAAATGAGTTAACATTATTTGTGTTTTAGGTTTTTTTCAGAATTCAACCCCTAAAGGGGGAAATGGGGTAACAAATAGGGCGTGCAAAACCGGAATGTCTTCAAAACCGGTTTTGAATTCCGGGTTTGAGGGCTGAAAACCGGAAACCGGTGTTAACCCCGGTTTCGGAAACATTTATTTTTTATTTTTATACATAGTTGAATTTTAACAACAAAACAATATTTTCAGATACACAAATAAAACAAATTGTATCAAACCTCTTTTTAATCAACCATTTATGCCAATACCAAGAAGACCACATTAATAGTTTGGAATATGGATAACATGAACTTAAAATAATATAAAGATTAACTAACTGAGATCAAATCAACAACAAGTAAGTTTGTGGTATCTCTAATCGCATTGTCAGTTTTGGCAGAAACTCCAAATCCCAGTGTTACGAGAAATGCGTATTTTGGAAATGTGTACCCACTGTTAACTTACGGTGAACTCTGTTAAACACTGTTAATTGGGGGAACTCGACAAACGTACAATCCACATTAATTCTCCAAAAGAAATGTTTTAAGACAATATATAACATGCATAGTACCGAATCATTAAGAAATTGAAAAGATTCAAAACAACGTCTCGATTTTTAAATCTTGAGCTCATAAATTACGAAATACTAACAACATTAAAGGATTCATAATTGACTATAAAACGAGATCAAATCAATTGTGTAACTAATTTAGTTAGTTAGTTCGTTAGTTCTTGATAATTTGTTCATAAGAATAGAAGTGCATCTAACATTTTATCAGATCATAGCGTACTTCCTATTTTGTTGCAAAAGTACCCAGCACTCGAAAAGGCTTTCCCACTCTCAACACTTGTTGGTAGTACACACATCAAATAGTTACGACATGCTTTCATACATGGCTTGTTCTACCTTAACAAACCATGCAAGGTCGAAATAAGACCGATTCTTGGGGGTTTTCCTGCATTTATCCAATTCCTTATCAAGCTGCTCTTGAAGAGTTAGTTAATCAGCTACAACTTCAGCGTCAGATGATAACGATAACGATGGCACGGACTACTCGGAGACAACTACGTGTGGCTGACACTGGCAGAGCCACCATCAGGGATTTTAATTTTGATAACACAAAAATGTAGTCGCTAATTAGTCAAAATTAGTCGCCAAATAGCAGATTTGGTCGTTCACTGGTTCAAAAGATATAAGGGTTTATAGGTGGCCCTGCTGGAGAGAGCCTACCCCAGCAGAGCCACATTAATATCTCAAAAACTAGGCACCTAGCGAAGATCTGTTTTCTCCCATATTTACTCGCTAATTAGTCGAAATTAGCCGCCAAGTTACAGATTCAGTCGGTGTGTCATTAAAAAGATATT
This sequence comes from Xestia xanthographa, assembly GCA_905147715.2. Lineage (NCBI taxonomy): Eukaryota > Metazoa > Arthropoda > Insecta > Lepidoptera > Noctuidae > Xestia > Xestia xanthographa. The sequence continues at coordinate 21,540,328 of LR990653.1, read as the reverse complement.
AAAGAATTCAATTTCCCCATACAGTGGTACAACCAAGTACAAAATACTTAAAGTAGTTTTTAGACCTTATATCTTTTGAACCAGTGACCGCCCAATTCTGACATTTGGCGACTAATTTCGACTAATTAGCGAGTAAATATAGGAGAAAACAGATTTTCGCTAGGTGCCCTAGTTTTTGAGATATTAATGTGGCTCTGCTGGAGTAGGCTCTCTCTAGCAGGGCCACCTATAAACCCTTATATCTTTTGAACCAGTGACCGACCAAATCTGATATTTGGCGACTAATTTCGACTAATTAGCGATTAAATTTTTGTGTTATCTAAATTAAAATCCCTGATGGTGGCTCTGCCAGTGTCAGCCACACGACAACTACGGCGATGGTATCAGAGTCATTGAGCTTATATTTTAGCTGCTGCAATAAGTTTGTAATAGTCGCAGATATGTCAGCACCATTGGGTTTGGGAAAAGTTTAAGGTAAGGTTTGAGTTTGGGCAGGCAGGATCGGGTCGCAGGAGTCACTTCGTGGGTGCGGGGGTCGCAGAGGGAGAAGAGGGTGTAGGTTGCGTTCGGATTTATTTGATGACTCTTAATTGAAGATTTCTTAATTTTTTGACGACCCGATTGGCGCAGCGGTAGTAAGGCTGCCTTACGTTCTTAGGGTCCCGGGTTCGAATCCCGGTCGGTGCAAATGTTTGTGTGATGAGCATGGACATTTGTTTCCGAGTCATGGTTGTTTATATGTATATTAAGTATGTATTTACAAACAAAAAAAGTATCTATGTAGTATATCAACTATCTGGTGTCCACGACACAAGCCTCGTTGCTTAGTGTGGCACTAGATGGTGCTGTGTGTAATGTCCAGCAATATTTATTTATTATTTTATTTAATTAAGTGCGTTCGAAAAAATAATTCAAATCAAAATGTAATTCAATAACGGGAAAACCGGTGTTAACTCCGGTTTTAACTCTCAAACCCGGTTTTCAAAAATCCGTAAATTTTGTCCGGTTTCCGGTTTTTACCAAAACCGGAAAACCGGTTTTGCACGCCCTAGTAACAAAGCCTGAAATTCAACATAGGTATTGTTTGTATGGTGAATCGGGTTGGGTGTATTACAAAAACAACGATTTTAAGATTTAATGTGGCGGACCTGAAATACTGCCATTCCCTGTTGGGGTCCGATGGGGTTGAAATGTCTAAAAATCAATATGGGTGTCGATACCGAGATTATCAGGGGCGCTGATTACGAAAATGGTATTTATTTTGAGTTCCAGATGATAATCATCGTGATTACGATGATGATAATTGTGATTTTGATGACGATGATTGTGATGATGATTGTGATGATGATGATTTTGATTACGATGACAATGATTGTGATTACGATGATAATAAGTGAGATAACGATGTTGGCGATTGTGACAGTGATTGTGATAGTGACGGTGATTGTGATGGTGATAGCGATGGTTGTGATAACGAGGATGGAGATTGTGATGATGATGATTGTGATTAAGATGATAATTATTGTGATTACGATGATAATGTTTGTGATAACGATGATGGTGGTTGTGATAGTGATTTTGATGGTGATTGTGATGGTGATGGTGATTGTGATGGTGATTGTGAAAGTGGCGGTGATTGTGATGGTGATAGCGATGGTGATGGTGATTGTGATTGTGACAGTGATGGTGATTGTGATAATGATGAAGATGATTGTGATTACTATGATAATGATTGTGATAACGGGGATAGTGATTGTGATAGTGATAGTGACGGTGATGGTGATTGTGTTTGTGATAGTGTTGGTGATTGTGATAATGATTGTGGTTGTGATAGTGATGGCGATTGTGATTATGATGATTGTGATTAAGATGATAGTGATTGTGGTTACGATTATAATGATTGTGATGACGAGGATGGAGATTGTGAAGATGATGATTGTGATTACGATGATAATGGTTGTGATTACGATGATAATGATTGTGATAACGATAATAGCGATTGTGATTACGATGATAATTATTGTGATAATGATGACGGTGATTGTGATAGTGATTTTGATGGTGATTGTGATGGTGATTGTGATAGTTATTGTGAGAGTGGCGGTGATTGTGATGGTAATAGCGATAGTGATTGTGATGGTGATGGTGATGGTGATGGTGATGGTGATTGTGATGGTGATTGTGATGGTGATTGTGATGGTGATTGTGATGGTGATTGTGATGGTGATTGTGATGGTGATTGTGATTGTGATGGTGATTGTGATGGTGATTGTGATGGTGATTGTGATGGTGATTGTGATGGTGATTGTGATGGTGATTGTGATGGTGATTGTGATGGTGATTATGATGGTGATTGTGATGGTGATTATGATGGTGATTAAGATAGTGATGGTGATTGTGATGGTGATTGTGATAATGATTGTGGTAATTATGGTGATTGTGATAGTGATGGTGATTGTAATAATGATGGTGGTTGTGATAGTGATTGTGATGATAATAATTAGATTATGAAATTTGGCACTTAGATAGTTTATAACCTGAATTAACATGTAGGACACTATTATCCCTTTAGTATGATCCAGTGGGATAGTTACCGAACTTCACGCGGGCGAAGCCGCAGGCAACAGCTAGTAATAATTATAATTCCTTAAACCTTTCATAAATTGTGCGGAACTTTGCCGCCTTAAAACATAAAACTGTTTTATCCTGATGAATACAAATGAGAGGGGAAGGGGATGGGCAGGGGGGGGTCGCGACCGCTTCCTACCCACGCCATGACTTGCTTCAGCCACTAATGCGTGTTACAACCGGCCTTGACATATATTTACTTGTCATACCTTCCGTGGATTTACGTTTCGGTGTTTTGGAACTTGGAACTAACGTCAATGACAAGTTTAGTTGGAAGGAAGGTAAACTATGAATTATTTTCTGTCTTATATTTTTTTCTTATAATTTATTTCTTAGTGACTCTGGACTTAAAACCCATAAAGATCCAAAATACTTGAAGAGACTTAAGGGAGTTTACAAAAACACAAACATAGGTAATGAAAGACATCGTCCCGCTGCAGCCGATTAGAAAACGAATCTAATTAATGTCTGTTTAGTGTACCAAGACAAGGAAGAGACAAGACAGCACAAAATAAGTAGATAAGCGAAGATGTCGACGTCAAGAGGAAAAACAAAGTAAGTAAAGGAACATCCACATAAAACTAACGTGTACAATACGCACGTTGTATGTCTTCCAAGTGATCGGAGCCCAACACAAATCTAAAACCATACCTAATTGATTTGTCAGTCAAAATCATGAACCAAATTTCGGCCATAACAGACAATAAACTAACTCATTGGATGATTTTGGCAGCCAATGAGCCGACTAAACATCGACTGAACAACCAACATGACGTGACCAACTAATGTTGTTGTGATGTGTTGGCCAAATGTTGGCCACACGCGTTGTAGCGTGAACATAGCCAATGAACACGAGTTTCTAACAGTGAACCGTTTACTAGGAAATGGGGACTGTGTCAGCATAATATTTGTGTGAACAGAACTCAAATGACAGCAATATTGCTTCAAATTATAGGCATGAATAATCTATGATTACACGATCTTGTCATGTAATCATAGATTATTGGGTATAGTAAATTACAAATTAAAAGCCTGTTCACATAAACGTTAGTTTTTCTGTTGCCCATTTCTTTTTTGTTGAAAAGCTTAGCGTTTACCGAGCGTTAACGATAATGACCTTCTGGAAAGCTCCTAAAAACGGTTATAACAAGGAACTTCTGTGGGTTACTTACCATAAATAATGTAAACATTCTACTGCTGCTAAAAATAGGACTATCTTTTTTCTAAAACTACGTTCTGTTCTGTACACCAGTTCTGCTCACATCAAAAATTACAAAACTCGATTATTCCACACAAATTGAAGTATTCTTTCACGCGATCAAGCAGGTGTGTCCGTGATAAAAACTAGCACTAAGCTCACAGACAGTGTCATTGAAAATAAACACTAACTACTTACTGATAGATTTTAACAATTTCCTTAATCACACGACACAATCAAGTATCGACATTCACTAACTACCAATATGATAGATAGTTCGGAGTACGACAATTTATAAATAACGAATGCATTTCCCTACGCTGACCTTGCAACTTAGCCACAAAAAAATATTCTTTAAAAGGTCAAGGCACTTCATAAACACGCGATTACAATCTCACGCATACGACCCTAACTGAAACATGGACGAAATGAGGGCGACCAATCACGGCGGCCCACCTGAAAATGTTCCCAAAAGATTGGTTAAAATAGTAACGATTTATTTAGTAGGAAAGAATAAGTCTTCTTCAGTGAACTTGAACGCTTTGATGTTTACGACAAATAATAGTAACAATAAGATGAAACTACGATGAAATTGATACCTTTGCCTGCTTTTACGTTTACTGAAACTTACCGTTACTTTTCTTAACAGCAAAAAAAAATCAAAGCAGTCTTTGGGGACTGCCGATAGAAGTGAAAACAAAAAGTACACAGGCCCCGCCCCAGTCGTGGCACTGGTTATGCCCCACGCATGCCTATGTGGTGCTACGCTGTAGCGGATGCTACGAGTGCTACGAACGGCTACGAAGCGTCACTGCACGTTACGTTACGTGACGATGAGTTCAATGTTTTTCCTTCACCCAAAAAGTGCTCAACGCGCCTAAAGAAGTTTTCACTTCAAAAAAATCTCCTTTTCTTCCAGCAATCTGTCTTGTCGACATTAAGCTATAATATATTTATGTATGTACAAATATGGCGTGCATGGTACAGTATCCAATGATATGTCCATCTAGTATGGCTTATCTTTATATTTGTGTTAGAGAAGATCTTGAGGAGCACGTCTCCTTAGCCTTCTAAATGTGCGATTTGGTTGTTGTTCCATTAAACTTTTTGCCAATTGCTTTGGATGGTTTACAATTCTCTTGCGGTAGGGTAAGTAGTAAAGAGTCCTTTATTTCATCTTTGACTGTCTTTATTTTTAGATCACGGTGTAGGTGATTATTTGCAATATACCATGGTGCTCCAGTTATCATACGTATGGTTTTTGACTGGAAGCGTTGTAAAATTTCAATATTTGATTTGGATGCAGTGCCCCATAGCTGCAAAACATAAGTCCAGACAGGCTTTAGTATAGGTACACTTGTATAGAAGGAGTTTATTTTCCAGTGTAACTTGGGATTTTCTTCTCATGAGCCAATAGATCTTTCTTAGTTGTAAGTCAAGCGCCTTTCTTTTAGACGTTATTTATGTTTTTTCCAGGTAAGTCGTCCGTCTAAGTAGACGTGTTTTTTAGGGTTCCGTACCCAAAGGGTAAAAACGGAACCCTATTACTAAGACTTCGCTGTCTGTCCGTCTGTCCGTCCGTCTGTCCGTCTGTCCGTCTGTCTGTCACCAGCCTGTATCTCATGAACCGTGATAGCTAGACAGTTGAAATTTTCACAGATTTCTGTTGCCGCTATAACAACAAATACTAAATATAGTCAATGGTACGGAACCCTTCGTGTGCGAGTCCGACTCGCACTTGGCCGGTTTTTTTAAATTAAGATATTTTATGTCACTCAAGGTCTCCCCATACTTATTCTACTTTTCTTTTTAGACTTAAATACATGACATTGCATTTAATTATTATAATTTTTTTTTTAAGACATTATGACTTTGTTTATATTATTTTATTCGTGTTAAGTAAACACCACTTGACATGTAATTTTTATTTTGTTTTCTGAATTATTGTAATAATAATAAAATGCTATTTGTAATATTATAACTATGATTATTGTTCGCTTTTAAGCGTTTTGGTATAAAACTGTCAGCTTAAAATGTGTTTTCTAAATAAATAAATAAAATAATAAATAATGTTATACTCCACATCTACCCGTGTTTGTGACGTAATATTACCCACTACATTTACCAACCATCCATCTGAGTTCCTGACGCTATTAATCTCGCTAAAAGTACATCTTTTGTCTCTTTATATTTTGCGGTTGCAGCGTACAACTGTTTTCTTTTATTCTATTTTTAATTCATAAAACAGCACGCTAGAGAGAGGTTTGTCCATCCGTGCACTTTTAGCTCGCCGCGGGGAACTTTATACCGGAATAAGATAAAAAATGGACCAGCTAGATAAATGGCTTCTGACGTTAGAAGGAAAGTAACTAAGGATTTATATGGAGTACTTACGAACGCAGTTTTGTAGAAAACGTTAAGAGTGTAATGGAAGGTACTTTATCTTATCGTAAGATATAAAGAGGATGTATAAAAATCTGTTATTCTGCAAAACTTGTATATTTAATGTATCCAATACTGATTGGGGAATCAAACTAAATCGCCAGCTCAGCTGGACTTGAGAATTTTCAATAACTAATAGCAGCTAAATAAACGAAATATGTTTACTTAACACAAACTGTAAATTTAAGTTGACACCCATCTCAATATCTTCTTCCGAACCAAATATACAAACTTGCATTTTATTCTTTCATAAATGAAAAAGTTCAAGTTTCCCGCAATATTTTTACGACACCATTCCATCCATTCCACAACCCACTATAAAATATGCGCTAAAAACTTTATTTTAGCCTTCGTTTTCAGTCCAAACAGGTCAATGTTTACGTTAGAATGTGTACCTACTATCCGAGTGAATCGCAGGCGAACCAAAACCATTTCAGCTGAAAGGCTTTCCCAACGCGCATTACTTTTTAGAATAACAAATGTAAACAAGAATGTGATGAATGGGTCGCAGAAGTATCACTCTGTGTGAAGCGTATACACTCCTATGAGTGGCCGAGTGGCTGGGCCTATGCCCAGCGCACACCGCTGGAGGCACAGCGGAGCGCATTTGAAGACAACAATTTAATATAAACCTTAACTACCTTGATATACGGTCAATATAAGAATACATTCGCACGCGGTACTCGGAGCGACCTCAAGCTACTACAAGAGCATGCGTGCGACCGTATATCAAGGTAGTTAAGGTTTATATTAAATTGCGCTGGGCCATACGCTACTTGGGTGGAGAGATAGGCTTGTGTAACAACCTAAGCTTTTCTGTCTAAGCCATTTTACCTCTGACTACGTGACTCTCAAAACACAAATACAAAAACTTAATTATCAAAAATATTACAAAATGGTTTTACATTCTGTCTACCTATAATTTTTCAGTCTGTCAAAATTGTAATGATCTTTATTCTTGTTGTTATTAGGTTACTTATGGACTGTTGTTGTTGTGAAAGGACTGTACGGTGAACACTGCATAACTCTCTGATTCTATTTATGTTCCATTAATTTTCAGGTCGCAACATATTGTTTTCTTTTTTTGGGTTTTAGAACTTCTGCTGTGTTTGCTTTTTGTGTGAACATTCCACTCACTTTTCATCCCATTTTAACATTTTACTGTGAATAAGTCTGTTGTAAATATTTCAATGTACTTACCTTTGTATAAACGTAATTATGAGAAGAAGCGTTGTATCTAATAGCTGCTCTAGTGTATATTTATGACAGTTATTTAACTGTGCGTACTTATTTATTTTAAAGGTGAAACAAATACAATACTTTCTTTTAATTAGTAACTATTTTAATCAGTTATTCACAATGGAGATAGATACGTACATATTAAAAGAAAGGGTTCGAAGGGAAATGAAAAAAAAAAAAACAAAAGAAAAAAACACTTTATTTTATTTTCAAACGCGCCGCTACGACGCTCTCGGTTTGCTACGCACCGTGCTACGACGTAGCCAGCATAGAGCTAAGACGGGCGTAGGTTGCTGTACGTTGTAGGTTGTAGGCTTAACTTTTCATAAAAAAATAAAAGTAAAATAACACGCTAATCTTCTTGTTTTCAGTATTGTATTACTTGTTCTTAGTATTATGATGAGCTTCTTGTAGGCACAACGACTAATCAAGCTGGGCAAAGCAAATTAAGCTGATCTCTTTTTCTACGGGAAGCTGATAAAAAGCGTGGTCAGGTTGTACAGGATATGTATAGCTTGATATGTCACCGTGTGTAATTCTTTATTTCTTGTATATCATAGTTCCACTTTACTAAAAAGTTTGGCACTTAACCAAGCCAAGAGTACTCCTACGGCTTCACCACCAAACGTGACAGACGTTTAATCATATCAGCTGGCCCCAGTACATTGACAATAGCAGACAGCTTGATTTCCCCAAGGGTTGATGTCCATACGGCGGCCGTGCCGGTAAAACTGCGGTAAATTAAACTGGTAAATAAACCAATTTTAGGAAATACTACATGAAATACGCTTTTATTAGAATGCAGAACTTAGCTTGATATCTAATGGAAATTATTTATTGGTATGACTTGCAAAATAGTTTTTTTTTTTATATATAATTTTCACCGAAAACGTCATCCACGTTAGTAAAATATTTATTAAAGTTCCGATATTTTCATAACAGTTGGGCACCTGACCCTAACCGTTTTCGGTCACGGCGGCCAATCTCAGCGGAGATTAGCTATCAGCGTGGGAGATTTTACAGTGCACAAGTTTGTACGAGATAGATCAGGCGAAAGACCAACCACCACAGTGGTATCGTACCGCCAACATTCTAATGTAAAAACCCAAGAACACTTTTTACCAACCCGATAATGGAATCCTGGACCCCTAGCTTAGCAGTTGCGATTGCGATCAAGAGACCGAAGCGGGCGTATATCAACATAGACATAAGTCAAATTCAGTTCAGTATTTTGCCATGAACGCCTGCTTGTACTGTCAACTACAAAACCTACAAGAAGTTTTCCTTTGCCATGTGATGGTGCATCTGTCGCAACCAATTCGTATAACACGCCGTTTTAGCTCCGCCTTCGGCCTACGCTCCTCATGCCAGCTAGCAAAACTTTTAGGACAATTTTAGTAGGTTATTTGAAGTATCGGAATTGCTGACAATACGGCTAAACGTTAGACGCCGCTTTGTCGAACGTATCGCTACCACAATCCAGCTGCACGTAAGGACGCCGTATTACATAACGGCGCCGTTTTTCAATCCCGCGCGCTATATTTAAAACGGCGTGTTATACGAATTGGCTGCGACACATCCACATTGTGGAGGATGGAAGCCACTAGGTATTTAAATACTAAATAAAATACTTAGAACTTTTATGATAATTAACTTTTACTTTTATGTTTACCATAGTTCTCTCTACCTTTCAAACATATCATTCAGCTTCATGTTTTTTCTTCTTGACAAAACAAAGTAAATAGAAAGGTAAAAAAAATATTTATATCTTTTTAAAAACAAGCTTTTATTACAATAAAAAGTACTAAAAACTTAAAAATAATTTAAACCTGATAAGAAAAATAAAAGTAAACACCTTCATTATTTTTCTTTTGCAATCAAAATGTAACACGCTTTTATTTTTCTTATCAGGTTTAAATTATTTTTAAGTTTTTTGTACTTTTTATTGTAATAAAAGCTTGTTTTTAAAAAGATTTTTTTTTTCTTTTTAGTATTATTTTGTTCATGTTGTTCTCACGAGTATGGGACAAAAACGGTCCATCCCCCCAGTGGTCCATTGTAGGAGGATAAGGGCTTCAGTACAACTGGGTTCGCCCTGGTACCCTGAGGCGCAAGCGCAACGTTAGCGATATGACATATTTATACACTCTCATACCATTCAGCCCTGCACGTGCTCACCTTGGCATTAGGTCATCCATCTAATCAAAAACAGAATCTACATTCATAACAAACGGAATGAACGAATTAATGAATTTGTTTTCCGAAAGATGGTGTCGCGTGAATGTCCACTAAACCACCACCACACATACTCACCACCCATAAAAAACGATCCACCCATCAAGACGAATCAAACTCGACACGGTAGTGACGCGTAATTAATTACGGAGTTCGTATGGCTACCTTTCTGCTCCTCAGAATCAGACAATCAGACCCTGTTACCATCTAGCACCAAAGTACTCATCAAGATGAATCAAACTAGCCCAAACTCAATGGGGTTTTGTCGTTTAATTACTGAGTTCCTATGGCCATCTTCCAGCTCTATCATCAGACCCTGGTTACCATCTACCACCAAAGTACTCTTCAAGACGGATCAAACGACTCTAAACTCGATGGGGTTGTGTCGTTTAATTACCGAGATCCTATATCCATCTTCCAGCTCCATCATCAGACTCAGGTTACCATCTAGCGCCTAAGTACTCATGAAGACGAATCAAACGAGCCCAAACTCGATGTGGTAACGTCGTTTTATTACGGAGATCCTATGTCCACCCTCTAGCTTCATCATCAAAGTCTGGTTACTATTTAGGACCAAAGTACTCTTCAAAACGAATCAAATGAGTCCAAATTCGATGGGGTTATGTCGTTTTATAACGAAGTTCCTATTGCTACCTTCCAGCTCCATCATCAGACCCTGGATACCATCTAAAGACAAATTACTCATCAAGGCGAATCAAACGAGTCCAAATTCGATGGGGTTATGTCGTTTTATAACGAAGTTCCTATTGCTACCTTCCAGCTCCATCATCAGAGCCTGGATACGATCTAAAGACAAAGTACTCATCAAGACGAATCAAACGAGTCCAAATTCAATGGGGTTATGTCGTTTTATAACGGAGTTCCTATTGCTATCTTCCAGCTCCATCATCAGACCCTGGATACCATCTAAAGACAAAGTACTCATCAAGACGAATCAAACCAGTCCAAATTCAATGGGGTTATGTCGTTTTATATCAGAGTTCCTATGGCCACCTTCCAGCTCTATCATCAGACCCTGGATACGATCTAAAAACACTCATCAAGACGAATCAAACGAGTCCAAATTCGATGGGGTTATGTCGTTTTATAACAGAGTTCTTATGGCCACCTATCAGCTCCATCATCAGACCCTGGATGCCATCTAGAAACAAAGTACTCATCAAGACGAATCAAACGAGACCAAATTCGATGGGGTTATGTCGTTTTATAAAGGAGTTCCTATTGCCACCTTCAGCTCCATCATCAGACCCTGGATGCCATCTAGAGACAAAGTACTCATCAAGACGAATCAAACGAGACAAAATTCGATGGGGTTATGTCGTTTTATAAAGGAGTTCCTATTGCCACCTTCAGCTCCATCATCAGACCCTGGATACAATCTAAAGATAAAGTGCTCATCAAGACAAATCAAACGAGTCCAAATTCGATGGCGTTGCGTCATTTCATTACAGAGTTCCTATGGCCACCTTCCAGCTCCATCATCAAATCAGCTCCATGTTATCATAATATTGCATTGCCCCGCGATATACATATGCGTGCAAAATTTTAGCTCAATCGGTAACCGGGAAGTGGATTAAATTTAACTTGCAAGATTTGGTTACAGACAAACAAACATCGGGACAGGTGAAACTAAATAAAAGCTTGTAATAATAATAATAATAAAGCTAAAGAGCTTCACGGGCGCTTCTACCGGGCTCTTCATGGGCCCGATGTAGATTTTCTAGCGTCCGTGTCCTGGTTACGTTTCGGCGACCTCTTTGGGGAAACTGAAGGTTTTGTCTGTGCGATTATGGACGAAGTTATGTTGACGAACAACTACCGGAAATATATTATGAAGGACGGGACGGTTGACGTGTGTCGGGCATGCCACCTTCCGGGTGAGTCCATCAGACATATTATTTCTGGTTGTTCTCGTCTGGCTAACGGCGAGTACTTGCACAGGCACAACCAAGTAGCCAGGATTATACACCAGCAACTTGCCTTGAAATATAAACTTGTGGAATCTGAGGTACCGTACTACAAGTATGTGCCCGACCCAGTTCTCGAAAAAGACCATGTCACGCTGTACTGGGATCGGTCTATCATTACTGACAGGACTATTGTCGCCAATAAGCCTGACATAGTGATGATAGACCGATCAGCGCGCCGCGTAATAAAAAAAAAAAAAAATTAAATTTAAAACTATTTATTTCAAAGAAAAAGCACATTATAATCGATGTTACCATTCCGCATGACGAGAACCTCGTGAAAGCTGAGAAAGAGAAACAAATAAAGTATCTCGACTTGGCTCACGAGGTTCGTGACATGTGGAATATGAACTCGGTTATCATTATGCCGATTGTCGTGACGGCCAATGGCCTTATAGCCAAGAGCTTCGATGACCATCTATCGAAGCTCTCTTTAGGCGGTTGGATCAAGGGCCTGATTCAGAAGGCAGTACTCCTCGATACGGCTCGCATTGTGAGGAGGTTCCTGTCTCTGCAGCCCTAACCACCGGTGGCTTGGACCCTGCTCCCGACACCGGTGGACCTCTATTTTTTTATATTTTTAAGTGTTTTTCTTTTTTTTATATCGTTTTATTTTAAGAAATACTTAAAAATGTAATAAGATAAGAATTTAAATGAATAAACGAAATAATAATAATAATAAAATAAAAAAATAAGAAATACATGCAAATACTAAATATTATAAAAAGGTTGGTCGGTCCACAACACACACAGAACTTACTTTTTTATGGAACAACGTTTACAAGTGTCAGTAGACATTAGACAACAACTTTATTAGCTCTAGCAAAAGTCGCAAAAGTTACTTAATGTTTTCATTTTGCAAAAATAGTTCTCAACTAAAAGTTACTTCGGTGTGGATACATCTTAAGCACTAAGCAATCTGCCTGATGTATCCGCCGCCTGTCGCGGCTGAGTGGGGCACAATGGGTGTTCGATAGAGAGGCGCTCGTAACACGATGTGTCACTGAGCACGTCAGTTGATACGTTCCGATGAAAAATGGTGTTCGTGGGAGAAAAGTTATGAATGAAAGTGGAAAGCGAGATCATGTTTTCATTCGTAAATAGTTGGTTAAGATGTTTAAAACCCATTAATGATATTTTTTAATACTATAAATACGCATTCGGGAATAAAAACAAACTTCAAATGAAGCAAATAAGTGCTTTATGGAAAACATACATCAAAAAAAGTTTGTGATCACTTTGAAAATTCGAAATCATTTTTGTTACGTTTTTATAAAAAAAAACTAGCGGACGTCACGTGGTTGAACACTCCTAATTCCCGTTTCCGTGGTAGTACGGGGATAAAATATAGCTGTTACTCAGAGTGAATGTATAGCTTTCTAATGGTGGAAGAATTTTTGAAATCGACGCAGTAGTTTTTGGGTTTATTCATTACAAACATACACACAAAAATACAAATCTTTCCTCTTTATAATATTAGTGTAGAAGTGTAGATAAAAAATAGTTTTATTTTTTAATTTCAAACAGGGTATTTCTATTTAAAAAAAACAACAAAGTTTTTTTCTTGATAAAGTTCAATTTAAAAAATTATATCAGCTTATGCTAGTGATCACAAACTTTTTTTGATGTGCGTACATGACATAAACTCACGCGTGCTATACCTATCTTCCTACCTATCTACAGCCAAAGGAGGTTTATGCTAATGGACGTCTACCTATTACTAAAACCGTATAAGATAGCATATCTTACATGTGTCCAACTAATAAAACAATCATTGTTCCACATTGACAGACAAGAAAAAGAAACTCCATCAAAAAATCTTCAACATTAACATTATGTTTTTATACAAGACAAATCTCATACATAATGACGAACATAGGCGAGTGTGATCGATGGGCCTTTTTACAAGGCGGTGCGAAATGTGCGGATGTAGCTACGTCGGAATACATCGGAATCCGTCGGATAGCGGAAAGATCACAACCTTTCATGATTAATGTACCTCGGCGCGAAAATGAAGACATGCACACTATTTCCCGAAAAGGAAACGGTCTGATTTCACTTTACATGATGAAGGGTTTGAACTTGGGTGGAGGATTTATAGTTATTTTTATTATGATATATACCTCTTTAAAAATACAGTATAAAGCAGGTGCCTCTCTAAATAAAGCCTGAAATATGCTGAAAGAAATGTATAAATAATATTTCGTAATCAATCTAAATAAAAAACATAATTCAATTGAAGAGAAATTAAAAGAGTTATTGTTGCATAGATATACAAAGCAGATGTGTGCTAGTAACTAATATAAAAATTAGGCCCTATTAGCACGAGTGAGCGGTAATAACGTAACGTAAATTACATCAATTTTAAAATTGGAAATATTCGTTTCACATACAAAATTTTCATAATTTTAAGATTTTATTCATATTTATGGATTATTTATACTGAGTGCTGTGCTTGTTGCAAAAAAAAATAACTAAAATGCTATAGAATAATAGTATTATCGATTATAAAATTGACGAAAACGTTGCTCTGATGTATATAAATAAAACCGGCCAAGTGCGAGTCGGCCTCGCACACGAAGGGTTCCGTACCATTGACTATATTTAGTATTTGTTGTTATAGCGGCAACAGAAATACATCATCTGTGAAAATTTCAACTGTCTAGCTGTCACGGTTCTTGAGATACAGCCTGGTGACAGACAGACGGACAGACGGACAGACAGACGGACAGACAGCGAAGTCTTAGTAATAGGGTTCCGTTTTTACCCTTTGGGTACGGAATCCTAAAAATACCACTATGGCATGTACCTAAACACTTTAGAACACTATTAACTCATATTATTTTGATACATGTCTATTTATTTTCATTCAACCTCATTTAATACTGAGCCGCCAATTCGGTAATATTATTCCTCTCCCATTGACTACGCTAAAGCACACAAACAAAGTTTTGTTTAATTTCATTACCGGCAGGTAAGCCTCCCTGGGGCGTCGTAAGATTCTCAAGGATTACACCAAGTGGAAAACCACCGCTATGCACGTGAACAGAGATATAATACTGCAGAATCCGGAATCCCTGAGGAAGGCAGGGGTTAAACCAGAAATGTAACAACACGTTTTTATGAAATATTTTGAAATAACACAAGGAAATACAATTTTTTTTTATGAGTGCCCCCTTCATGTTCCAATCAGCATCATCTGCCTAGCCTTTTCGCAACTATGGTGGGGTTCGGCTTACAGTCTAACCGGATGCGGCTGAATGCCAGTATTTTACATGGAGCGACTGCCTATCTGACCTCCACAACCTATTTAGTACTGGGTAATACGGTAATCCTTGTTAAGACTTGTTGCCAGACTTTTTGAGTCACTGACTACCTGTAACGACTGTCAAAGATCTACAAATGACAGCCGGGACCAACAGCATAACATGCTTTAACTCGGTATGTAAGGGTGGTCACCCATCCACAGACCAACCTAGGCAAGCACAGCTTAACCTAAAGATCGACCCGAGCGGCTATTATTATTTAACCACGAGCTGCTTCGTGTTTAAATCTTGCATCGTAATTATCAACTTGTAAACATCTACCGATGAAACTGAATAAATACAGAATTTCTACTTTCTAGTAAAACTTATACATACACTCATGAATTCACGCCTTTTTCCCATGGGGGTAAGCAGAAACTACAGAGTGCTGACCTGCTGCGATCCTTACATACTTCTTACCTTTCCTATGAGAATTATAAATTATATAAATTCAGCAATTTGGTACCACACTATGCTCAATTTCCCCAGTTTGTTGTTCCTGTTATAAGACAATCTCCTCCGACTTATTTCCTGACTTACCTCTAACGATATCCACAAGGAAAAGACTCCGACTTTACCTATACACTAATATTTTAAAGAGGTCAATTTTTTTTGTAAGTTTGTAGGAGGGGAGGTAATCTCCGAAACTAATAATCCAATTCTAAAAATGTTTTCACCAGCAAAAAGCTACATTGTCCGTGGGCTATAGGCTATATACACTATGTTTATATCATGCATAGTATCCGAGCTATCACAATTTTTGCGGACGAAATCGCGGTATAAGTGCTAGTTCTATATTAAATAGTTTTCAGTAATAACATTAACGCCAACGCCAGCTGTGTTTTAAAGATTTCTCAATTTCTTAATAGCTTGAACTTAGAAAAAATTATAAAGAGACACCCATTAGGAACTTGTTAGCGTGTCGGCGCATTAGACTAGGTATACTAAACTTCGTACCACCAGTGCTCATTAGCGAGTTCTACAGATAACTCTTTAATGAGAGCGGCCAGTAAGTACTCGCAGACAGGAGATAAACACACAAAGATAAAAGAAAAAATACTAAGTAAACAAGAAAAAGGAACATAATAATTTACAGCAGTAAAAGTTTAGAAGTAGGTAATAGGTACTTTCTGCTAACAACATGGCTTTGAAGATTTTTTGCTGTGAATCCGGACACATTAAGCTCTACACGGAAACGTTATCCATGGTTTCCTCCCCCTTTTAGGGGAGGGGTAACATCGTTCTTTTAGACAGCTTTCGCTTTCCGAACAGATTGGCCGATTTTTTTGTAAATAGATCACGAAGGACGGTTGGACGTTGAGTAAAATATAGCTTCTTCGGTTTAGTTATATCGCTACATAATTCATAGATCGTATGATTTAAGGATATATTGGTCTTATTGTATGTAACGACAAGACGTGTATCATGGCGCTGTGCTGTGGGCTCCCCATAGCACAGTATCATGCTGAGTGGTTTAACCTGTTTGTCGCACTCACGACGTGCTAGATGTCAACTTTTTCGTTTTTTTTTTGTTTCTGTTCCATACGTATTTACACATTGTTTTTATGCATGTGACGAATATACTTTCAATGTATGGAGTTTACAAAAATGTGACGAATTAACTTTGTGACGAATGTACAATAACCCTGTTATATTTTAAACGTCTTAAAAGTTTTGTACATAATACCTATGTTTTGCACGTCATGTGCCTGTGGCAAATAAATATTTTTTCTTTCTTTCTTTCTTTCTTTCATGGATGTCATGAAACGCAAAATACAGCAAACAATCACGTATGTTTTTAGGTGTACAATGTTCATCTGGGTATTCGAAGTCTAATGTGCCTCCCAAGTAAGTTTTTTTTTATTCAGTACGCTTCTCTTTGTTCGATAACATCATCATCAGCCTATTAATGTTCCCACTGCTGGGACACAGGCCTCCTCTACAAGAGAGGGAATGGGCTATAATCCACCACGCGCGCCCAGTACAGATTGGTAGATGTCAAATGTCTTCGATGTTTTTAGTTCTAGGACATGCCGATTTCCTCACGATGTTTTCCTTCACCGTTAGATAACAGTTAGTTAGATTTGGGTCTAGACACACCCACGATACATGCAAAAGTAACGTGAGACATTTGTTCTACCTAAGAAAAACCAGAAAATGCCGACTGAACCCGACACACCGAACATGAGTCTGACAAACATTTAATTTTCCTACACGGCTGTAATCAAAGAAACCGTACCATACATGTTATTAAGGCCAAGTGACCATGAATTTAAATAATTCACAATAATAACTAAGAGCTCGGGCCTACTACTTATTATTTTCTTACAATTATACAGGCCGGGCCGCACCGGATTTAACTGAATTATAAACAGCTGTTCAGTGTTTTACTGTCCTTAATACGTTTCAATTACAATTCTAACTTTTTAAAGTAAAGAAACGAATAGCAAACCTTGTTATTAAAACAATTGTTTTGAATCAAACGCTACAGGAAATGCTCTAGTACCTTTTTATTAAAATTATTATTGTTTATTAAATAAAGAAAAAAAACAAAATATAAACAGAGAAATATCACAAAATCGATGTAGGTATTTATAAAGTTAACTGAATAAGTTTATCTTAATCAGCCCGTGACGTACCTAGCCATCTGAAAAGCACAAAATACCGAAACATGGTTATGTCGCCTTCTCATGACCGTTCTCCCCGTCATTGCGATCTTTTTTTTAACCATACCATAGTAACGGAGATATTGGAGGCCAAAGGTCCAACCTTTTCAAAAGTTTTTTTTTTAAACAAGTTCTTAATGTTACAACTTTACTTTAAAAATACCTTCACAGTCCCCTTACTATTAAATAGGTACCTCAATAAACACTGTTGTGTTTTGAGTGCTTAAGGTACGGTCGAACAAGCTATTTAGTTTACATTTTACAATGTAATTTGTTGGTTAAACTGTAAACCAAATAGCCTAAAAGGTCCTACCGTACAACGTGATTTATCACCCCAAAAAAGAAGAATTTTTTTTCCCAACAATATTTTTTACGTAGTACTCATACTTAATTCGATGATAGTACTCATACTTAGTTTGATGTTCATAATGCTTGGTTGACGGCTTCATGATGAAGGGTCCGTTTACACCCTGTATGCATACTTTTGAGTTGCCTTTGTCATAACGAAACTAAGCAACATTCTTACCACAAACGAAACACCCAAAATGGTACAAAAATATGACCAGGTATTTAAAACTTGATTACGTTTTTGTTGTCTTTTTACTATGCACTTACGACCCGTTTATAGTTACATTTACTACTTCAATTAAGCAATATGTTCCCATATATCCGAGTAGTAAAACATTCCATTATTATGAGCGTGCATTCATTGAGCACTTGCTAGATACACCGAGCCGTCATATTTGATCTCGTAAAGCCGCTGAAGCGTGCAAAATATATTGCTACCCGCGTTTGTTCACAGAGAAACTCATAATGTAACATGTACGTGCTAGATATAACGTTACATAAGTTACTTGTGACTAGCAGTCGTTTTTAAGGAACAGAATCGTAATAAAACTCTGTAGGAAATATTTTAGTTTTCTTTTTGTAACATTCAGCTTTCTAGTATCAGGTCAGGTCTTCTAATAAAAAAGTAGGTAGATGCGCTGTGGCCCTCCAGAAAAATCCGGCAGAAACATGTCCGACTCTGTGTTACAAACTCTTTCTGTGCCACGACGGCAACGATTGAGGCGTTTGTTCAATCAGTGCTAAGTCCGAAAGTACAATTTCCAATTTCCTCTAAAGTACTAGTTTCGGTAGATCAAACGTTACGGCTTTAAAGTTGCGTCAATGTTCCGGGTAATTTATTTACCTATCTATCATCACCTGCCTAGCCTTTTCCCAACCCAGTTAATTCTGGGTAATATAATACATATACCCCTTAGTGAAACTGATTGTCAGACTTTCAGGCTACTGACTACCTGTGATGACTATCAAAAATCTACAAATGACAGTCGGGCCCAACAGCTTAATGTGCTTTCCGATTCACGGACGAAACTCGGTATGGACAGCGTGGTCAACCATCTACAGCAGACGTTCCCAAACTTATTTTGTCTTCTGCCCACTTTGAGAATAAATTATTTTTTAGCGCCCCCATTTTTTCACCTACTTATAAACCACTTATAATTTCAAATTAAATTAATTATTGTGAGCTATATTAGTGGAGATTAAAAATTCATTCTAAACGAGACTTTTACTATAATCCGCAAGAGTTAACTTGAGACCTGAGCACAGTAGGTAGTACACAACGGCGCTCAGGTCTCAAGTTAACTCTACGACACCTGCCAATGAGAATGATTATTGAAACGCAACTTTATAGTATTCAGACAGAGTATCTTTTATTCAAAATAAAACAAACAATCGATTCTTCTCTCGATCTCTAAATTAATATTAGTTTATGTTCACAAGTTGTAGTCGAGAGCTATAGCAGTCGGTGTCTAAAGACTCAGTACCTGTGTTAGTAACAACAATGTTAGTGAAATCAATCTGCACACAACCTAAACTGCCTCCTAGATGAAATTACAAATCGTTCCCTAAGCCTCTACACAACGCCCCCATTTTTTTTCTGGGTCTCTTACTGCCCCCATTTAGACCCGCAGCGCCCACAAGGAGGCGTTATCGCACTTTGGGAAAGGCTAATCTACAGGCTAGCCTAGGCAAGCGATTAACCTGAAGATTGACCCGAGCCGCTGTTATTGCTATTTATTTTATTTAAACATCGTCTCCCGCCAAGCGGTGAAACAACCTCATACAAATACTACTGAAATACCTGTCAGTGCCCGATGTCCGTAGCCGATCTGCATTTTGTCTATACCGATATATGACCGAACCTTAACAAACTGCGGATTGCGTCAGCCCAGCTCTATGAAACGTTTCATAAGTCACAGATCGTTTTGAATACCAAAAAGTTTGGTCTGACTCAATTATTTTTTGGGTACACGATTGTTACAAAATACATTTATAAAGGAACACGTGAACAATATAATAATGTCGGTGTCAACGTGAATGACAAACGGCGTAACTTCATGAATTTATAACCTCCTGTCAAGTCGACTCTTTTTACAAAAAAAAAACATTGTAATAATAACTGCGTAAAATGTTGAAAAAGTTGTTAATCTGTACTTCTTCATTTAAATATTTGCCTATTTAGATGAAGCTGTATTCTTCAGCTGCGCTACCCCAATTCGTTTGTGGTATTTATCAGGTGTCATATTCGTGCTCGCATCCTTACCAGCCATTATCTCCTTTCATCCTTAATCAGCCATTTCTAGTTAAAATAAATATCGTATAAAGGGACAAGTTAATTTACCTGTATTTTATTTATTTGCTCTTTTCTCTTTGTGTAAATAATACGTAGGTAACGTATTACCTACCCACCAGACGTATCTGGTGGGTTTCAAATTATTGTATTCTGATATAATGACCATTAAAATTCTCCTATCGAGGGCATAATTACCATTGTCATTGACGTGATGATTTAAAAGTACTAAAATGGACTACATTTATAATGTATGACATGCTCAGTGACTGTAAAATTGTTTTATTGATAATGAGCCCTTAACTACTATAACGTTAATGATATTCTGATTGGCAAGGTTCAATCAGAGTAATATGTCCAGTTGGAAATCAGTACTCGGCGCAATAAATATTATATAATAAATGGTACATGTTACTATAGAAAAATCAGTACTCAGCGTAATAGTACTAAATCATACATGTTTACAGAAAATGAGATTTATTCTCAGTGTAATAATCATCTTACAACTCCAATCAATTTTGTTCTGCGTTAAGTACAAAATGATTTACCAAGGTCTAGAATATTGTCCCCATCCGGATCCGCCATACGACGCACCCAGAAAAGTGAACGTCAACATCGTCGCAGTGAACAATAGTGACGCCTTTTACTACAATGCTAACTTCAGTGTCAACGAGAACTTATCCGGGTATTCCTGGAGATTCAAAAATGGATACGAAAAATCTGGGAAAATAATCTATGAGAACGATTTCAAAGGGTTATCCTGCAAGAGTTTTCTACCCAAACTAATCTATGGAGTTTCAGCAATTAAGTATGATCGGAAGACGTGTGATTTATTCAAAGGAAACTATTCTTTTCATAAATTGGAGGTGACTAAGTTAGATCGGGCCGCTAATTTGTTGCCAACGAGACATATTGGGGTGAATGTGTTCTTTTTAAGTTATTATAGCCCTAAAGCAACCTGCTTTTGTATGGAATCACGAGTTTTGTTCATTAAAATATAAAAAAAGAATTGGTTCTGCTTTTTTTAAGTAGGTAATAGAAAACAGCTAGCTGACCCGACCGAAAAAAAAAACTGGCTGCCTAAAATAGGTTCCCAATTCCCAGGCCGAACCGTTTAGGAGGAGAAGATTTACAAACACACGCACACTGGAATTCTAATATAAAGATAATAAAAAATCAAAATAAAAAATACTTACTACTGTAATACTTAATACTGTTTACATAATTTTAGAGATAAACGCGATCTTCCTATTCACAAGGTTATAAAAACTAAAAATAAATGTGCAGTTATTCAGTAAGCGTTATACAGCGGGTGTGACATTCAGCCTGGAGTGGCTGCCGGTACTAACACCTCATTATACAGGGCGAGGTCAAACAAAAACATTAAAGAGATGCTTGACTCCGTGAGGCTGGGACTTCACTTGTGCTGGCCCTGACATGAGCTAAATACGGACATCTGATTGTTTAGTAGTTTATGCTGATGCACTCATTAAAGCCTTCTTGAATAAAAAAGATGTAATGATTTGTTCTTTGCAAGAGATTCTTCAAAATGAATCACCCTAAATTCTACGTACTCAAAAGTAAATAATAATTGTATGTTCATTTATGCTATATCTTCTAGTATATAGCAACTTAGCCACCACACATGGGGATAGATCAGCAAAAATACTATTCCAAGCGTATTATTAAAGAAGTCTGTAACTTAGATACTCAATTTGTAATCTACGGCCTATATAACCCTTAATGAGGGCCAACGTAATAAAAAAAAATAGAACAAGTTTATTTTGAATTTCACTTATTTTCGTATGTACAGGTATGCAATAAAGGTTACTGCGTATGTGGGTTTACACTTATAAATATGTAGCAACAGAAGCCAACCATGTCGTCAATACCTTTACCGTGCTTATCCCGGTTGGGACGAAGCCCTGAAGGTATCAATGGATTTATACTTTGGAGAACAAACAAACTTATACAATAAAATGTTGTTGAATAAAACACTCCAATAAAAACAAACGTCCCAAAAATATTGTTTTATTTATCAACACGTAAACAAGGAGATAGTAAAAGTCGTATTTTTTATATATCTCTTTGAAATATTTATTTAAATTCATCTACACAACGCCCACGCAATTTCCTTCATCCTACATTCTGTTACATAATTTACATAAACAAACAAGGAACTAGATTTTTTTGCTTTTATATAAAATGTATAGGGACCACGCAAATAAAGTCAACTGTATGTTGGCTTTTATAATTATTAAAGGCTTTCATGAATAATATCACGGGTTATTACAAATATTATAGATGACTAATTTTAGATTTAATATTTATTTACACGGTGGACTTCCGGTAGAAAATAAATATTAATTCTATTTCCGTTTATAAAAAGGAAGTCTGTAGTTTTGTATAAAATTATTAAGAAAATAGTTTCGGTAGTGACGTAAATTCCGCTCCCCACTTGGAGCGCCCCACTTTGAAATGTCTTTGTTGGAATCAGTTTAAAAACGAGATGTAACGACGTTTAGAGTTAGTTGATTTTTATCAAATAAAGTGCTTAGTCGTTACGCTGCTTGTTTCCTTCCTTGAGACCACACTGGTAATCTTATATCAGAAGTGGGATCAACCAAGAAAATTCGGTGGACTTATTTGTGAAAAATAGACAGTAAGGTGTTTGTGCAGTGAAGTGATCATAAAAGTGGAATTATTTTTCTTTAAACTGTACGGTGTGGTTGTGGTTGTGTGGACTTGCGAAGAAGTAAAACAAAAGTGTACGTACATTTTCTTTTTGATTTTTGAAACTATAAAACTGTGAACAGTGAAGTTTGCCGGTGTGGTGAACTATTAATTTAAATTATGCCGAGACGTAAACGCGATAAAAGCAGTGATTCTTCGACTAGTGATACTGATGATTCGTATAAAGAGAGACGAGTGAGGCGACGCCGCCATAAGGATGAAAAGCGACGTTCACGCTCAAAAAGCCGGATGCGTTCCCACAGTAGACGCAAGGGCCAGAAGAACAAGAAATCAAGCAGGTCGAAGCGAATAAGGGAAAGTAGGAGTCCTAGTGTGATACCATCGACAGTAGACCTAGGTGAATCTACGTTGGATAATAGCAGTCCACCCCAAACCCCTGGGGCGGTTACCGAATCTGTGACCCCGGTTATCAATGCAGAGGAAAGTACGAGGGATGTCTGCGAGGAATCGCGTGCAGGTACGAGTGGCAGCAGTGTAGTGAACGATGGACAAGGGAAGACGACACCAGGCTCCTCGGGGGGTATGTTAAATAATTTTCTTAATATGAATGTTCCAATGAATTTTCAGGATTTATTAAGTTTTATTTCTTCTTGTGTGAAACCTGATCATTCTATCAAATATAATTATGATAAAAATATTATTCCTGAATTTGACCCGTCTGTTCAAAACCATAGAATAGATAACTGGTTAGTGAAAGTCAATGAATGCTCTCAAATCTATGGTTGGTCTGATCAACAAACAGCCCATTTTGCCCTGCCACGGCTTGTAGGTCACGCCAAAAAATGGTACGAGGGTTTAAAAACTATAAAATATACATGGTTAGAGTGGCAGGAACATCTTAAAAGAGCTTTTCCTACCGATAGTAACTACGGAGCTTTACTAAATGAGATGTTAGGGAAAAAGTATAATGTAGGTGACTCTCTTGACGAGTATTATTACAATAAAATGATTCTATTAAATGCATGTGACATATCAGGCAAGAAAGCTGTAGATTGTATCATATATGGTTTAGAAGATCGCACCTTAAGAGCTGGTGCATCTTCGGCCCGCTTTGCCCAGCCAGAAGACTTATTAAAATATCTAAAGGACATGTGTCGGGAACAAAGAGATGTAATACCTAAATTAAATAAATTTAAATCTCCTTTACCAAATACTTCCACTCTGATTTGTAATAACTGTAACATGAAGGGCCATCGTGCTAGTCAGTGTCGTAAATCAACTAATGGTTCTGAGATGTTGTGTTTTAATTGCAAAGAGGCTGGTCATCGAATATTTCAATGTCCGAAACCAGTTTTAAAATGTGAACATTGTCAAAGATATGGGCACAAATCGGATGACTGTTTTAGTAAAAAAAAGGGAAACCAAACTGAAAATAAAAAAGAAAATCAAAATAAACGGGTTATGTTGACAGCTACTTCAAAATCAAAAACTTTACAAAATAAATATTATAAAAATGCTTTTATCAATAACAGTAATTCACCAATCCAATGTTTCGTTGATTTTGGAAGCGAGTGCACTCTTATTAGTGACTCAATAGCAAACCAATATAATTTAACAATTTGTACTAATTCTTTACCGGTCATAAGTGGTGTTGGTGAGGCTCGCATTACAGTTTTAGGTGAAACTCGATTATTGTTATCCATAGATGGTGTTGAGGCTTTGATCACAACATATGTTGTTTCTTCTGAGCAATTACATGTTCCTATGCTAGTGGGACAGAATTTTACTGAATTGCCACACATTTTAGTTATAAAGACAGATAGTGCTCTTGAAATTTTGAAACGGAATGTCTTTTGTAATACAATCTTGCCTGATATTGAACATGAGGCTGGCGATGTCATAAAGCTATTTGCCAAGTCGAACTTTTCTTGCACTGATGTAGGGTTAATTAAATGCTACACTACGATTGATGAAGATTCCATAATATTCGTGCCAGGTAGTTACAGAGTTTATCAAAATTGTCAATATTGGATCAAAGAAGGGGTCTATAAAGTAATGGATAAATCGTGTGAGATATCCCTGTTAGTTTTAAGCAATAAAATGTTACAAATTAAAAAAGATACATTAATGGTACGAGCTAACAAAGTTCAATATAACAAAAATATTGAAAAATTAAACTGTTTACATATTCAAACCAATTGTAATCCCATTGATACTAACGATATTAACATTAATCCAGAGCTATCACTAAAAGAAACCGAAACTGTCAAGAAATTAATAACAAAGTATAGAAAAACATTTGCCCAAAATCTTTCGGAATTAGGTTGCACTAGTATAAGTGACATGGAGATAAAGTTGTCCAACAGTACTCCAGTTGTTTATAGACCCTATAGGTTAAGCTACAAAGAAAGGCAGTTAGTTCAAGATATGGTTAAGGAGTTATTACAAAATGACATTATTGAGGAATCTTCATCATCCTATGCTAGTCCAATTATACTCGTGTCAAAGAAAACTGGAGGACATCGCTTGTGTATAGACTATAGAACTCTTAATAGTCGTACAGTTAAGGATCATTTTCCACTCCCATTGATAGATGATCAGTTGGATCAGTTGAGCGGCAGTAAATACTATACTACCTTAGATCTGATGAGTGGCTACTACCAGGTACCCATAAGGGAGGAATGCCGACATGTCACAGCATTTGTCACCCCTGACGGCTTATACCAATTTAAAAGGATGCCCTTTGGCTTAGCCAATGCGCCCTCAGTATTCCAGAGGACTATGGCTCGAGCTTTGAGTTTGAATCGTGCTCAAGAGTCGAGTGATAGTAAGGGTAAACCTGCATTGGCTTATATGGACGATTTAATAATACATTCTAAAGATTTCGAGCAAGGTGTCCAAAAATTAGAAGATACTTTTAACTTACTAAATGAGGCAAATTTAACGTTAAATGTCAAAAAATGTTATTTTTTTCAAACCTCCATAGATTACTTGGGTTACGAAATTACAAGCGAGGGAATTAAGCCGGGTAAGGTTAAGATTGAGGCAGTAAGAAATTTTCCCGTACCACGAAACGTACACGAAGTCAGGCAATTTATAGGCCTTGCCAGTTATTTTAGAAAATTTATTGATAAGTTTTCTATAATCGCCCGGCCGCTAACTGATTTAACAAGAAAGAGCTGTCCATGGAGATGGGAAGATGAGCAGATGGTAGCTTTTGAAAACCTTAAATCTAAATTAATTGAACGCCCCTTATTGACCCTATACAACCCAAACTTCATCACAGAGTTGCATACTGATGCGAGCAAAATTGGACTGGCAGGTATACTTTTACAAAAAGAAAATGATCAAGCCCCCCTAAAACCAATCGCATATTTTAGTAGAAAAACTACCATTGATGAACAAAAGTTTCATGCATATGATCTCGAAACATTAGCTGTTGTTGCTTCACTCCATCGCTTCCGTGTTTATTTACTAGGTCTAAAATTTACTATAATGACTGACTGTAATGCCTTGAGATCCACTTTTTCTAAGCGAGATCTTTTACCGCGAATAGCCCGCTGGTGGTTGGCTTTACAGGAGTATGATTGTGATGTTGTTTACCGCCCTAATCATGCTATGACCCATGTTGACGCGTTGAGTAGGAACCCTGTCGATATACATGATTTAAATAGTGAAGTAGATTTAAGAGTCCTAAATATTGCTGAAGACGACTGGTTGCTAAGTGTACAATTATCAGATCCCAAATTATGTTTTATAAAAGAGATTTTGAACGACCCTAAATATAAAGATGTTATTGACATAAAACAAAATTTTGTTATGAAAGAGAACCGGTTATTTAGACGGGTTAAGGATGAATTAAAATGGGTAGTCCCAAAGGGGGCTAGGTGGCAAATATGCAAACAAAATCATGATGACATTGGTCATTTTTCCGTCGACAAAACGTTTAGTAAAATTAGCAAAGATTTTTGGTTTCCGAAAATGAAAAGATTTATTACTAAATATGTAAAGTCTTGCATTCATTGTGCTTATGGGAAAATGCCAGCTGGCAAGAAAGAAGGGTTTTTACATTCTATACCCAAAAATGACATTCCTTTTGAGACGGTTCATATTGACCACCTAGGCCCCTTCGTAAAGAGTTCCAAAGGTAATGTTTATTTACTTGTACTGGTAGATGCGTTTACCAAATTTTGCATAATGAAGCCATTGCGCACCTTAAAGTCAAGTCCGACTATTAGGGCACTCGAGGAAATTTTCACAACTTTCGGCTACCCAAAGCGTTTGATCTCAGATCGGGGTACTTCATTTACCTCTGATGAATTTCGTAGGTTTTGTGAAAAACACCATATTAGGCATATCTTGAATGCAGTTGCTTCACCTCGAGCCAATGGCCAGGTGGAGCGCTATAATCGGACAATTTTAGGGTCATTATCAACATACACAGACAAATTAGGTGAAACAAAATGGGATACTGAATTAGGTAATATTCAATGGGGTTTAAATAATACATTAAACAAAGGCACGGGTAAAACCCCAGCAGAAGCATTGTTTGGTCGGAACCTAACTCATAGTAGCGAAAATGTTATAAATGAGATATTTGTAGATACTAGACCGATAGATAGTAATATAGACAAAATAAGAGCCGATGTAAGTCAACATATTTTACAGGACCAACATAAACAAAAAGATAGATTTGATAGAACTCGTAAAGATGCCAGAAAATATGCGATTGGGGATTTAGTCAAAATTCAAAAGCAGGTAGGCCAAAATGAAGGCAAGAGTAAAAAGTTAGTACCAGTGTATTCTGGTCCCTACAGGGTCTCAAAGGTTTTAGACAATGACAGGTATGAGGTATCAAGCATACCGGGTTCTAGCATTGGCAAAAAACACTATAGCAATATTTGGGCAGTAGATCAGATACAACCATGGATTAGCACTAGCATAAATGAACCTAGTACTGAATCTGAATCTGACGAAGAATTATCAGGTTGATAGGATGTAAAGAAACAAAATAAAAGAGGATTGATTATTAAAATATTTTATTGATAATTATATGGTCTGTTTGTTTGTATAATTATGTGCAAGTAGGTGATGTTATTTCCGCCTCTGCTTATCTAAAAACAAACAAAAAAAGAGAGTTGAACATTATTATAATAATTATGTTAACTTATTAAATGTTGGAATTAGAATTTATTAATTTGTTTGTTTGTTGCATAATTTTATTCTGTATGTAAGTATAATAATCAAAGTGTTTATGATGGATATAATGATGAATAATAGTATAGTAAAGATGTGTTACTTACATGATGAGACAGAAGTCGTGGGGTGGTCGGTTTGGTTGGCGAAGTCCACGTTGCAACCAGTGGTCTGGTTGGAAGACGTTGGGTGGTCAGCCTCCGGCGAAGTCTCACGGTGTGTCTCCCAATGATAGACATAGGTCACCTATTGGAAGTCGTACAGTGGCCGGCAAGTAAAGGAACTTGGTCTGGTGAAGCTTGCGATGCAATGGGTGGCAGATGTATTAGAGTATATTGTTGAACTGAATACTGATTGAAAGATTTTGAGATAATTAGATACGATTTAATTGTATTTTTCTGTTTATTATCATTGTCAAAATTAGTTTGAGGACAAACTAAATGTCAGGAAGGCCGATTGTTGGCTTTTATAATTATTAAAGGCTTTCATGAATAATATCACGGGTTATTACAAATATTATAGATGACTAATTTTAGATTTAATATTTATTTACACGGTGGACTTCCGGTAGAAAATAAATATTAATTCTATTTCCGTTTATAAAAAGGAAGTCTGTAGTTTTGTATAAAATTATTAAGAAAATAGTTTCGGTAGTGACGTAAATTCCGCTCCCCACTTGGAGCGCCCCACTTTGAAATGTCTTTGTTGGAATCAGTTTAAAAACGAGATGTAACGACGTTTAGAGTTAGTTGATTTTTATCAAATAAAGTGCTTAGTCGTTACGCTGCTTGTTTCCTTCCTTGAGACCACACTGGTAATCTTATATGTATAAATAAAATTTGATCGCATATTCATAATTTTTACAAACACGTGGACGCTTTTCACGACATTCTATTTTGAGCTGTAAATGTTAGCAAAAGTTTCGAGTCAAGAGCTCTTTGTCTGGAGAAAATGTTTGTTAAGTGGCCTCTCCGCTAAAAGGGCTTGAGAGGCGTTGTGGAACTCGTGGTGACAAGAGTCTAACTGGTCTTTGTTTGAAGAATAAGAGGCCGTCATCTGGGACAAGCATCCTTGACGACTAATCAAAAGTGGAGATATCAAGCTAATATACCGCAACTCGGAGCGTAATTTGTGGTGCTGGGTTAGCATACAAATTGGCTTTGTGGATTTTAATAAGGAGAGATGATTTTCGCTTGGTCGAAACCAATGGATTATAAAGGAGAATGCTAGAATGTCTGATGTTTGAAGACATTTTTTTTGACCCACTGACGGTAACTCAACTAGATAATTATAAAAGGTCGGAGAAAAAGTCTTTCCCTATTTTGTATGTATAAAACTGAAAATAATCTCTATGAATAAGCTTTGAATGGACTGTTTGCATCTGGCTGGTTTTAATATAAATAAATATGACATTAAGAAAAATTTAAAGTTTAAAACACTTTTCCGCCATTTTTCTGTCCGTCAAAATGAGTCTAACGAAGAAAATCGATACATTCTGAAGTTCTCATACAAAAATGAGAAAAATTCAACGTAACAGTAAGTGAGGAAGGAGTCCTTTGTAAATCAATCCTGCGCCACAAATAAGGCCGTAAAAACAATCTCTTTGAAAACTACTGCGAAATATAAATCCATCTTGAGATGAGCGATAGATACCTTCTTTACGAATTTTCCGCCACATGTGCCACGATTATCTTTGCCTCTGTCAAAAGTTAGTTGACGGGAAAAAACTGCCCCAGAAACTTATTTCGCAAGAATGAGCGCCCTTTGTTTTAGGCACAGGAAAAGGTCACAGCCGAGTCATGTTACCAGTTACATTTTCATTGTTTGGCGGTATTTTTTGTTGATGAAAGGAAAATAGCACGCATCGCGAGGGCATTGACCTTAAAGATCTTTGCCCGCATAAGATAACATTTTGTTTCGTTGAAATATTTATAAGATTATGGACTTTACGGTTATTGTAGTTTAGATATCATGGTGCTTTTTGATCATAGCACATAATTAGTGATTTTGGCCTTCTTTTGTGTATGTAAAGTAATGTCTGTTCTTTCTTATGTATTTGCTATTTAGAGACACAAATAAAAATACAAATAAAAATAAATTAGGGTTAATTTATAAGGTTTAAATGAATAAGGCTGCGTTTCCACCAGAGATGAGCGAGTATGCGTAGCGAGGGATGTGTGTGAAACCAACCAATAATGTCGCTTCTTTTTCACAGCTTGAGGTATTCTAGCTATGTGATGGGTTAGTTCCACACACATCCCTCGCTACGCATCCTCGCTCATCTCTGGTGGAAACGCAGCCTTAAAATAATTTAGACATGGAATGAGGAAGGATTTTTTGAAATTCAACCCAGGGATTTGAAGTTAATTAGGGAATGGAAGTCTGTATGAAAGTCCGTCAGTTTTAAAGTTAGGATCTTAAAATTTTGTGTTTAGGCTGACGATTGAAATTATTTTATACTTGTCTCAGCGTTATTGATAATTCCACCCCCAAAGGGTAAAAAAAAGGATGAATTTGTGTATGGAAAGTCCTCAATTTTCGAAGTAAAATCACAAAATGAATTATATAAGTGTATGGTTGGAAGCTAACGCCCGTTGCGTTGTTAGAATTTCAATTTTTAAAGGGGTGAAAAAGGGGAATGAAATTTTGTTTTTTAAGTTTTTACGTAAAAATTACGTTATCACATAAATTAAAACAAAACAAACATTATTCACATAAACAAACATTTTTTACAATAAATCTATACTAATAAACAAGAGGATAGATTAAAATAATACAAACAGTAAAACATTAACTTCTTATTGAAGAATTATAAAATATTTCCAATTTTGTATAATAATGAAAATAATGGCGTACAAAACCGTAAAATATAATTGGCTCCACCCAAACAACAACAGCAATCCAGTATGGAAGCCAATCTCGCTGACAATGACGTAAATGTGTACGAAAATTGCAATTATCTCTGACCGCATAACCACTGTGTACGCAATTCCCAGGACAAGCGAAAATAAAAGAAAGACAATCCCGGAGTTAACATAAAACGCGCATACCTTACATTGAGTGACGGACGGGACAAATAAATATTTCTTGACGTTAAGAAACGACTCCTTGAGAAAATAAATGTTATATCCTTGTAAGGCTTTTTGGTTTTGGATTGATACAAATGTAGCCACTTGCCGCTTGACAACCGTTTGTATTTGTAAAAGAGAAGTGTTCAAGCATGCTCCCTTTTTAGTGTCGATATAAATGTGCCGAAGTAAGTCTTTCTCATTGATGGATAACGTTGAAAGTGGTTTAGCTTTTAGGTACTTCATGATTTCTTTCCCAAGAAATATTACCGAATGCCCAGAGTTCGGAGTCTTGTGGAGGATTTATGTCCAGTTGATAGCAATAAGCTGGCTGTTACATAAGGCTTGAGCATAACTAGCGAAATGTGGGTGATAACAGTGCCTATTTGCGACCATAATTACATTACTCCAAAAATAAGAAATACAGGTTTATTTTACATAATAACGTTAGCTAATTTTTATTTTATACTTTAATTCGTACTTTCGTTAATTTTATTTTCAACTACAAACAACATCGAAAAATCCAAATTTTGAGTTTTAATATTCAAGGATTGTAAGTCCATGTTATCAGTGTACATATCAATCAATTCGGCGAGCTGGACGTTGATAGAAAAGAGTAACTATGAGGTACAAGACTGGAAGTACTACGGCATTGACTATCCAGTCCCAGTGGTGACGGCCCCAACTTGCGAACAGTAAGTCGTGGGTTCGAGCCCAGACAGGCGCATTTATTTGTGTAATTTATTTCATTGCCACTGCTTTCAAAACGTTGAAGGAAAACATCGTGAGGAAACCGACATGTCCTAGAACCAAAAAATCGAAGACATGTGACATTTACCAATCCGCACTGGGCTCGCGTGGTGGATTATAGCCCATTCCCTCTCATAGAGAGGAGGCCGTGTCCCAGCAGTGGGAACATTAATAGGATGATGATGATGATGACTATCCAGACGGCAAGAAGTTCCAGATCACTTCCTTTCATCATCCTCCATTACCTCATCATACACCTCTTATACACCTCTTGAAGTATAACAGGCGTGTGATTATACCACATAATATCAGCCACTGTTTACCTTTTAACGGACCTGTCTCCGTAACCTTTTCAGCCTCTTTCATTTTCCAACCTAAGCATCCTACATACCGCATTCTCAGATCATTAAAAAGTCAGCCCGTATCTTCGGCTCGTCACGTTCAAACGTGTGAGACACGTACGACGTAACCCGAGTAGCCGGTGCCGAAGGACTTGTTTAGTCGAGTTCTGCAGGAGTTCCACTCTACCTAGGCGTAGTCGGATCGATAGCGAGCAGGTGGCAGTGACGCCAACTGAAGTTCTAGATACCATGAGGTCAGTGAACTTAGGACGTGGAGTGACCTCGACGAATGCCGTAGTTTTTCATTCTTTGTTGAGACATCTGCATAATTATGTTGTGCCTTTAAGGGTCTATACTACCTCAAATGGCTTAGCATGATCCTCCGTTACATCTAAAATACTGCAGCATTAATTTTGAAACAAATATATGGTAAAGTTGAGGATTAATGTTAGGTCCTATGTTTGGCGAAAACACGATTCCGTAAAATTTTCTCGATAGAAAAAATATCCAAACTTACCTCCAAATCGAACAATAAACCGCTGGTATTCAAAAAGTACTTCAAATTAGATCATGAAACTTTGCATACTAACTATAAAGCCTTTTGTTTTTCATTTTTTCCAAAAGACGAAAATTTGATTTTATAAAGAATAAAAACCACTAATTTCGCACTAAGTATTCGGCCTGCAGTGACTGACGTAACAACCACTTTGTACTGAAAGCTGATTAGAACGTTATTCGAACAGTATTTAAAACGAAGTTTGAACCACCACAAATAGAGTTGCTAATATGAGGTAGTATAGGCTCTTAATAAAATCTCAATCAGGGTAGTTTCGATTTTTAATAAGAAAGTCATATTTCGCCGCTGCTGTTAAAAACGCAATTTCAGATCATGACAACAACAGCAGCGACAAAAAAAGATTAACGCTTCAGTAAAAATCTTAAGAGCTAAATGTTATAATAAAATCGGAACAGAATTTTATGTGTAGGTACTATCGGGGTCTTTTCCGCCTGACCAGTTTAAATTTTTTTCGCTTGAATCATGCGGAGGCGTCGAGCCACGCCCCCTTAAAGTTTGGGCCTATTAGGAAAACGTCAACTTTGGCGCGCAAAATAACAATAACTCTCGTTTGGCGTGCGTCGTCAGTGCGCTCGGCCGATTCGGTATCTTTTCATTCATTCTTTCTATACAAAGTCAACGGGGCGGGGCTAGAGAACGTTTCTATGTTGCGAGTGCAAGCAAAAATTAACTTAGTGGTGGTCAGGCGCGAGTGTCCTCGATAGTACCTAATGCTAAAATAAGAATAACTATCCAATCAGTTTGTGTCAACTTAAATTATGTGTAAACGTAAACTTCAATCAACTTACTAATTTTTATCTTATATATGTATTTATCGTGTGGTTAGTACCTAACCTGGTGTCAGAGTTTTTTTTTATGTCGCCCATGGGCCTCTGACTTGGCTTTTACATGCCGTCAAGAAATATTCTCAGGCATGGTGGTTTTCTCACGGTTAAACGCACACGCGTCACGTTTATTTTTTACTGACGAAAAATACAAAAATAAATCCCGAGTCTTTGACGTAAGAAGGCTTTTAAATAAATGAAATATCTGTTCTATTTTCTGTGTGGAAAGGTTCTATATTCGTAACGTGATGCTACAAATACTTATTGGCGGAAAAGAAATATGATCTGTGCTTTTGTTTCTTACTATCTTTCGTTCATCGCTTGTTTTCATTGTTTTCCTAATCAACACTGTCCTACGACATGCACGCGTGTAATTCCCGAGGGCCTAAGCAGCGGTATAACCTGTACACGCACACATTTTGCCAGTTGTGTTTAAATCCTACATATATGGGATGCGCCTATGCCATCAATACATTCTGACTGCTACTGAGAAGTACCTGATGTAAGATATCAATAGCTCTTTGCCCGATCTGAGAAATGAACCCACGACCTCACGCAACACTTAACCAACGAGGCCGTCATTGTATATTCGTAGTTTGCCCTACGACATTGACTTTTTAATCAAGACAGACGGCAAACTGAGAAACCGTTAATGACTGCTATTTCGAGACTGATCAATTGGTGATGTCACACGTTTATTAAAAGCGACCTGATTGAAATATATGATCAGCAATAACATTCCATATCATCAGGAAGTAAGGTTGAGATTCGTCTATGGCGAAGATTATTTTTATTGTTCTGTATCACTGTATTAGCCTTGATTAAATGGTCTATATTTAGAACGGTCATGAGTATTTCTGTAGATATTGTGTTTGATTAAGAAATGTGTCGACTAACTTTAATAATAATCTAAACTCACCCATTCTTTAGTTCATATATTATAGTTTCCAGTACAGATTTGCATGGACCGCACATGCTTTATACTTGAAATTATCAAAAAAACTTTATCTTATCACTAAAATAAACATATGGTCCTTCGAGCCGGATTCCCTAAATAAAAACAGACTTACGACTCTGCATAGAGCGCACGAGGGAGAGCTAAGCTCGCAATTATTGAGATAATTCTCTCCCAAATGTGTACTAGCCTAATTATTTGGAAAGTTTGTGCAAAAATATAACACTCGCTTCTCATAATGGGCCCCAAGAGACACTTGAGTCTGAAGTTCGTGATTAGATTTCTTCGTACACCTACTTTTAGGGGCGCTCTTAAAAGGCTCAGAAACTGGATTAAGTTGCTTTTTGTTGTTGTTAAGGGTTTCACTCGTGTACAATTGCTTGGATAAACCAACATCTTGTGTAATATACCTTCTTAAGTAAGAATACAGCAAATAATTGACAAGTAGGCCTGATCCGCGTAGCGATATAAGCGACACAGATAGTGACTTTCTTTAATCCAGCATTTGCTAAGAAACAAACTTCCAAAGCAAAACTTTCAAATTAGTGTTTATCTTGTCATATGCCAGCAACTTATGACATATTAGTGAAGGTTGACAAAATCCATACAGTAGGTACACACTACTATACGCGTGTAAGTAGGTACACCATGATAGGACAGCATACCTCTTTTCTATCAATGTCAATTAAATGGCGCAGTGGCTTAAGGATAGGCTGCTAAGACGCGTGTCGCGGGTTCGGGCCCCGCACGGAACAAATATTTGTATGACCTACAAGTTCTTCCGGGTCTGGCTGTTTCTGTATGTGAGATTAAATGTTCGTAGACACACCCACGATCCAGAAAAAAAAATAGAGTGGGACAAAGTTAAAAAACGTCACCGTCTTCAACCCTGTGCCATTCTTTTAATAATCAGGTTACTCTATATCCGTGCAATCATTACATAACATCACGCCTGTAATCCCTGAAGAGATAGGCAGAGGTGTACCTAATAGTACACCCACATTTCTCTAGTTATGTTTAGGTCCCGCGTAATAGGGGGGCGACCCTACTGCGTATCAGTGCGATCTTTATTTAAATAAACCCGTGCGTGCGTATCAAATCCTTAACTAAATGAATATGTATTTACAAAGAACTTAACAGACGGCTAGGCGCTCCTCCAATGCATATATTAATGCCGAAAATATCCTAGAGAACGCCAAACATGACCCACAAATGGATAAAGTCACGCAAACAACTGTGGGCCTTGCTTCTACTTGACGCCCTTTAATAAGTAGCTGGGTGTATTCGCCATTATTTGACATTGACCTAAATTGTTAAACACATTATTATAATTTTAAATTAGTCGATTTCCTTTGTGTTAAACCAACGTGTACTAAGTATTTTTGTGGCTATAAAAAAATGTTTAATTTTATTATTAGATTAGGTATATCCTGTTTTATTACAGTTTTTTCAGGAATGAAAATTGCCTAAATTGTAATTTAATTATAAGAAAAAGTTTTCAAACAAATTCATCTCTTAAATTACCTGAAACAGAAAAGTTGGAAAACCTTTTTAAAGTTGAGAAATACCAGGAAATAGGTACAGATGTTAATAATGTTGTAAAAGAACTTTTGGGTTTTTATCGGTTTTATGTTTTTTATAAGATTACCTATAAACACTACATAACTTTAGATAGAGAGAGGAGCTTGTAGCTATGTAACAACAGCCACTCGGGTCGATCTTTAGGTTAAGCCGTGCTTGCCAAGGTTGATCTGTGGATGGGTGACCACCCAGTACATACCAAGTTTCCTTCGTGCCTCGGAAAGCACGTTAAGCCGTTGGTCCCGGCTGTCATTTGTAGATCTTTGACAGTCGTTACAGGTAGTCAGTGGCCCAAAAAAGTCTGACAACCAGTCTTACCAAGTGGTATCGTATTACCCAGTATACTAACTGGAGGTCAAATAGGCAGTCGCTCTATGTAAAATACTGTATTCAGCTGCATGCGGTAAGACTGGAAGGCGACCCCGACATAGTAGGGAAAAGGCTAGGCAGATGATGATGACTACATAACTTTAGATATAATTACTTTCTGTTCGAAGTTAATTCATAAAATATAAGTAGTAGTAGTTACTGTTAGCCTATGTTATCCCCCTTCTGGGCAAAGGCCTCTCCCCATGACTTCCAAATTCTTCGATCCAGGGCTAATGTGGACCACTGGTCGTTGGTTTTGTCCAGCTCGTCCCACCATCTCCTGCGAGGTCTACCGCGTCGCCTTCTGGCTGTGTCAGGGCTCCACATCGTGGCTATTTTAGCCCACAGCTCGTCGGGCACAGCGCAGACATGGCCAGCCCAGTCCTGAGTAAGTTACAAGTTAACTTTTCCAACCAAACGTACTTTTTCGTCATCATCAGCCTATTAATGTTCCCACTGGGACACAGGCCTCCTCTCTATGAGAGGGAATGGGCTATAATCCAACACGCGGGCCCAGTGCGGATTGATAGATGTCGTCACAAATGTCTTCGAATTTTCGGTTCTAGGACATGCCGGTTTCCTCACGATGTTTTCCTTTACCGTTTTGAGAGCAGTGGTGATGAAATAAATTACACAAAGTAAAGTACCTGCCTGGGTTCGAACTCACGTCTTACTGTTCGTAAGTCGGGGCCGCCACCACTGGGCCACCGCTGCTCTCTACTTTTTCGTAGTACAAGTTAAATAGAACCACTGAACCGTCATTTGTAATGAACTTTTAAAATTACTTTCAGGAATGTGGTTCAAAGTCATGAATTTTTTGTCGGAAAGTTTTCAACAAACATGAGCGTTTCAAATGAAATGATTAACTCAAGTGTCAATTACTCATACCTTTGACTTCAATTTGTAATGTGCCACTAATTGATTAATTTTAACGAGTAGATATACAGGGTGTAAAAGACCTCATCACGAAGCCGTCAACCAAGCATTCTGTACATCAAACTAAGTAACTTTACGCAAAAAATATTGCTGGGAAACGACTTTTTTTTGGGGTGAAAAATCACGTTTCGTGTTAGAACTCAATGTAACGCACTCAAACATTGTGCTGATGAATGGATTGAAAAGTACGGGGGTCGTGGAGGTGTTTAAAGTAAAACTCTTACATTAAAAACTTGTATTAAAAAAAAAAAAATGTCAATAAGTTGGAACTTTGAACCCCAATATAACTAGAAGTGGGAACCTTCTAGTTATATTGGGGTATGGTGTAGAACAAAAAAATGATCGCAATAACGAGGAAAACAAGTGCCTTTCGGCTTCGTTAAGAGGTGTTTTACACCCTTTACGTATGTGTTTTTTTCTGTTCGTCCTTCATATTTTTAATTGATGATTTGTTTCGATAGTCCAAGGTCACAATGGTGACCTTATCCATTAAAGGGTTAATGGAAAAGGTTACCATTGTAACCTTGCTTTACATGCCGTAGAAAAATATCTCTCAGGCATGCTGGTTTCCTCACGATGTTTTCCTTCACCGAAGCAAGTGGTAATTATACAATATGCACATGAATCCAAAAAATCATAGGTGCGTAGTCTTGGGTTCGAACTTAAGACCTATGACTTGGCAGTTCGACAGTAACACCACTAGACTATCACTGCTGACACACTAACAGCCTTGTTCCGTATTTGATTAAAAAACGTGTTCCCAGTTTTAAAGTATCCAATGTGTTTAAATTAAATAGCAATGTAACTGATGAAACTACGAGCAAAGCTATAAACCGATCGGTAGGTTGCTGACACAGTACCGTGACAGACGGTTTGTTATCAAATATTCACAAGCTCATCGATTTACCATACCTACCAAAATATTTGACTCTCTATGAATTATTTAATCAATTCCACTGCGACATAGGTACTCGTTATAATGGATTATAATAGCTTATTTAAGAAATTGGAATAATTACCTTTTCGGTAAAACCTTTCCGCTATTTGAAGAACCCTTAATTTAACCGTAGTCGGGTAAAAATGCTTTCATGACTGAATTATTTTTTGAAAATCATACTGAAAACGATGGAAGAATATTAAAATCTAACTCCGTCTGTCCTGAACCAAATCGTTATAACTACTGGATACATGGAGGCGGAGGAAACGGTGGCGCATGTGTTCCTTGAGTGCACCGGCGTTACCAAGATCCGCGAGGAGACCCTGGGAACACCAAGATCCCTTGCGGACGCCCTGAGAAGACCGGGAAGTTTGATCTGCTTCTGGAGGGAGGGGGGCTGGTTGGAGTAAACGGTCACCATGGCTCATGCACAATGGTCCACTTTAAGTACTAAGTGTGGAAACCTGAACCCCATGATAGATAGACTACTGGATTCAGAAAACCTACGTATAGTTGGGAATCACTACTTTCCGCCCTTGTCCCATTCTAATTAAATTCGGCGCAATGTTTTCTTTTTCCATTCTCCCCTGTAAGACGTCACGGCATCATTTACTCCTTTCTCTTTCCTCAAAACATCCACCCATCTTTTCTTTAGCCTTCCTCTCCCCCTCCATCCATCAACATTCATATCCCTCATATAGTTTGGAATAATACCCAAAAATATCGCTAACTTCAACATAACAAAACAGCACTTATTTTTTTAGTAAATTGTGTTGTCGTTTCATAGACCGAGTTTACATTTTATTCCCATCGAATATACCTATTCCCTTTTGTTTTTCTTCAATATAGTGTACAAGTACTTTCGATGAACGTACCTATTCTGCATATCGGTTTCTCTTTATTGTATACGTGGAAGGATTACGAACTAAATAAGTTTCAGCACGCAATACTCAAGTAAATGCACGAAAGGTTATCGCCGTTTCTGAAAACGTTCATAATAGTGCTTATAATTAAACTGAAACTGTAGCTTATGTTTTTGTACTTTATTTGCCGCTGACATTTTCAAAGTATGATTCATATTCTTGGAAAGACCATTCCTACTATTGCTATTGATAAAAATACATGACATGCAATGGTCCCGGCTGTCATTTGTAGATCATTGACAGTCGTTACAGTGGTCCAAGTTCATAACTATACTACAAATGTCACTTACGGGATATCTTCCGTGATTATTGCTTATTTTTGAGCTCCCGATATTTCGACGCTGTTGCAAGCGCCATGATCGCGGGTTAATCACGGAAGATATCCCGTACCTAAGTGACATTTGTAGTGTGATCAAAAAAGTCTGACAACCAGTCTTACCAAGTGGTATCATATTACCCAGTACTAACTGGAGGTCAAATAGGCAGTCGCTCCATGTAAAATACTGGTATTCAGCTGCATCCGGTTAGACTGAAAGCCGACCCCAACATAGTTGGGAAAAGGCTAGGCAGAATGATGATGCTATTGATAAAATGCAGTGAGTAAATTCACTAAAGGTTGTTTTCCCATTTCTGCTACCTACCTACTATAGCAAGAAAGCCAAGCATTTTTTCTTCTATCCACCTTAGTTACTCAAAGCCAAAATAAACTATCCAGAATGCCCGAGAATTAGATTTTCTTCTCCACTTTTTTCAGGTTTCCAGTCCGATGCAGTTAAAATCACGTTCGTTTTTGAAAAGGATTTTTTCCTGGCGTCATTTCTTGTTAGTGTTCGATGCCAAATTGGAAAAAGAACTCGTAGGTATCGAATCACTGTTTCATCGTTGACAACCATTGCAAATTCGAAAGAGGATCTACAGAAAATCTTTTCGTATTGGAGTGGTCGTATAAAAAACGTATAATACAACCTTTTGAATTTCACATAAATGCACATGGGCACTTATAATTTTTTTTATTTCGATACGGAATGTTAAATTACTATAAAAATAATGACAAAAAGCGAAAACCGGAATGCACCAGCCGTGGTCGCGGGAAGACACCACGGCGGTCTTCCTGCGACCACGGCTGTTGCAATCCGGTCGAAACGTCGGGCTTATATTAAAGGTAAAAATTCGCGAAAAAACCCGTTTACATGTGTATTATAATGTGTTTTGATCGGATCTCTCTGTTTAATCAGCAGTTTCAAATGCTTATAACTTAGTATTTTTTATAGATATTTAAAAAAAAAAAAACAGTTTTCTATCGACAAATATCTCCACTGTAACTTTTTTACGGTTAATTATTTGAATAATATCAGATAGTCGTATCAAGTAAGCATACTACTGCACCAAAAACGTACTAAGCAATCTCTTTCCCAAACTAATCAGGCTGTCCGTGTCAAAATCAGCATACGTCAAATAGAAACTGTTCAATTGACGCTATCCCATCCGTTTAATTACTGGCCTATTGTAAACAAGATTTAGGGCAATATTTACATTCTACTGCAGCGGTACGTCGCGTCGTGGCCATCCGACCGAGTGTAATTAGTGTGGTGAAGCGACACAAAATTATGTAGCTGCTACATTGTCCAACTAGTTGGACATGGAG
Source organism: Xestia xanthographa (assembly GCA_905147715.2). Lineage (NCBI taxonomy): Eukaryota > Metazoa > Arthropoda > Insecta > Lepidoptera > Noctuidae > Xestia > Xestia xanthographa. The sequence continues at coordinate 21,499,193 of LR990653.1, read as the reverse complement.
TAGAGAGAACGTGGAGTGTAATGAGCGTAATCAGCATATATTGTTCCCACGCATTGCTAGGACGCAAGACCATGCATGTCCTCCATGATTGTCTCTCCATGATTGGGAGCAGGACAAATCCTGCTACTTTGTGTAATATATTTTATCATGACTGCTCTCAATCATGCTGTGATGATAAAATAAATTACACAAAGTATTAATATTTGTGACTTAGGGTCGTTACCACTCGGCCAAGTCTCGATCGCGAACATGGAGAAATATCAATGTGAAATAAACTGAATTGGGGAGCTTGTTCTGCATACTCGAATAGCGTGATGTAGTTCCAAATGCAACATGTAATTGAAAAGGACTGGTCCTTTTCAACAGTTCCACACCTCGCAATTCCGCTGAACAAGTTTCTCAGATGTATTTCCGTAAAGTGTGAATACTCCATTACTGTCTACTTCATGTATACACACTGTCTACCTCGATAAAATTATTTAATGTCGGAAAACTCTCCCGCCGTGTCTTGAAAACATTTTTCAATAACGAAATGGTTCGGTTGGGGCGCGAACATAACTTCATTTGTTCTTATTAAATTGGATGGAACGCCGCGCTGTTTGTGAACTTTCAGTAAATATTTGTTGAGCTTATTTTTATCTATAAAGTTTTTACAATCTTCGTATTATTTATATTTATTTCGTCTGTATACTTCGGCAAATAAATGTTGTATTCGGATAGACTAGCTGCTGCTACAAACAAAATACCGGTCATATTATTTTTTTGCTATGATGAAAACGTTTGTCAAACGAGCAGGTTATGCTTATGCCTGTCTTCTCTTTCTCAACGTTGGCTTACAGAAGTTCTATAAACCACACGATAAATATATATAGTTAGTATAATTTCCTGTCATAATACATTACTGGATTTTCTATTACAAGACCCCCACGAAAGCATATATTTTCCCTACATGACAATTATTGCCATTCCCGTTACTCATTAATAATCCACAATGCAAACTTTCATATTACAGCCCAATTCATAATAAACTAGCTGACCCGCGCAACTTCGTCTGCGTCACATAATATAGCTTATAGCTGTTCCCCGCGGTTTCACCCTCGATGCTCAGCACCTGTTGGTCGTAGCGTGATGTTATATAGCCTATAGCCTTCCTCAAGAAATGGACTATCCAACACTAAAAGAATTTTCCAATTCCAACCAGTAGTCCCTGAGATTAGCGCGTTCAAACAAACAAACAAACAAACTCTTCAGCTTTATAATATTAATATATAAAGTATAGATAATTAACAAGAAATTCGCGAGTATCACGCCAACTCGGATATTGATTTGGTGAATTAGTTTTCCGGTCGCGTTCGAGGTTTGCGGCGTCTGCCCCAAGCTCCCTGCACGCGAACCGACATGCCTCGTGTACGTTACCCCAGCAGGAAAGTATCTCCTAGAGTTATAAGTGGAACGTTTAATTGGTGCCTTATCTGCTGTAAATGTGCCCCCACTTAAAAAATGTGTGTCGTTTTGGAAAAAAACGGAAAATACGATTCCTGCTGCTGGGGTAACGTTTTTCCAGCAGGAAAATTCTAAACGAATGATCGGAGAGATAAACATTGTCCATGGCCTTGTAGCTTATGTTAGTGCCACAATGTGCCCCCAAAAATAAAACGTGTGCCCCTTCAGGTTTTCGAGATATTGCATTTCCTGCATGAGTAACGTTTTGCAGAATCGTTTATCTCTAAAACCATTGCATTTGCCCCTGTAGAATAAACATAGACGAGTAGCTCTTAATGTGTGCCCCTTAGTGCCCCAATTAGATTTAAGAAAATATTTATAATTATAATATAATTATAAGTTATCGCGGTTTTATGAAAACTCGAAAAAACATCGCAGCGCCTAAACGAGACCAGGTATAAGCTCGCTGAAAACTGTGTTTGGTCCGTCTTGACGTTAATAATAACCATACAAAGTTTCAAAACTGTTCATGCATGCGTTTTTTAATTATCTTGTTATAAGTCAAAACGATGGTGACATAACTTTGACGGCAAAATACAAAGAACCAGATCCATCCCAGATGTGTAGGTGTAAACCAATAATGTGTGCCTTCAGTTAAAAATATTTGGTGCAAATATTCAGCTTGGAAATACTCCAGCAGGAAATGCAATATCTCGAAAACCTGAAGGGGCACACGTTTTATTTTTAAAGGCACATTGTGGCACTAACATAAGCTACAAGGCCATGCACAATGTTTCTCTCTCCGATCATTCGTTTAGAATGTTCCTGCTGGAAAAACGTTACCCCAGCAGGAATAGTTTTTTCCGTTTTTTCCAAAACGACAGGGGGCACACATTTTTTAAGTGGGGGCACATTTACAGCAGATAAGGCACCGATTAAACGTTCCACTCATATAACTCTAGGAGACACTTTCCTGCTGGGGTAACGTACACATATGCCTCCACTCTGTCTGGTGGAATATTATTACGATCAGAATATAACCATGATGTTTGTGATCCCTGGGAACACTGAGGCACTTTCGTTTTACTAGATTGACAACATGTTAAGACTGCGATTTTAATTTGATCATTTATCTTAATTAAAATTTATTCTCAAGGCCACGGTATTTTTTATTCCATCAGCGATAATGTGTGTATATGTGTGACTAGCATTCATTACGGATAAGTGCAATGTCAATTTATTTTAAATCCTTAAAAACCTAGAACGTCAGGTTGAATTTTTGGTGATAGAATCAAAGAGATTTAAAAGAACTAGTTTGAATGTCTTTGGATGGGATAAATAAAACATAATCAGTCTTCGTGACTCTCTGCATATGTCAGGATGAGATTTCATCACCACTTCAACATCACGTTTTAGTAGCAGAATAAAACAAAATATTAGATTTTCTAGGTTAGCCCTAAAAAACAATAACAGTTGTAAAACCAAAAGATTAGCATTTACAGTGCTTGTTATAATAAAGCCTAAAGGTGGCTATAAATATATAAAAACTTTTGTTCTAAATCAAATAAGTAGGCACATAATAACCGGCAATTCCTCTATTTTCATTTTCAGAAAGTAAAATAGCACCCCGAGTCACGAATCAAAGTAATTTCGTCCGCGGCGCGATCGAGTTATTTATTGAATTTTGTAACAGCCGTGTTCAACAAACTTCTAACATAACAGAGCTTTTGTTTTATACTAGCTGTTGCCCCTAACTTTGTTCGCAAACAATATTTTATCCCCGTTAAGCCAATCAAAAGTTTTTGGGCCGAAATCTGTAAACGTTACTTGGCGCGTGGCTTATAGGTATATGTCTCCGTCTAAGTATTGCACTTGTAATTTAATAGCTGTACGACAGTGACAGAAATAACGCTTGGCCAAAATTTATCCCCGTTAAGCCAATCAAAAGTTTTTGGGCTGAGATCTGTAAACGTTACTTGGCGCGAGGCTTATACATGTCTCCGTCTAAGTATTGCACTTGTAATTTAATAGCTGTACGACAGTGACAGAAATAACGCTTGGCCAAAATTTATCCCCGTTAAGCCAATCAAAAGTTTTTGGGTCGAGATCTGTAAACGTTACTTGGCGCGTGGCTTATACATGTCACCGTCTAAGTATTCCACTGTAATTCAATAGCTGTCTGACAGTGACAGAAATAACGTTTGGCCAAAATTCGCGTTAAGTAACGGTTATAGATCTTGACCTTAGTATTTTTAGAGCTCCCTACAGCCTACTTATTAGCCTATTTTACAAAACCATTTTGTTTTGTCAGTGCGGTTCCCCAGCTTTACACAAGTAATGTTTTCACACAAAACACGGAAAAAACGACCTCAACAAAAATTCAGGTTCTCTGAAAAAATACTGTCCCATTTAAACGAGATTTAATTATCCCAAAACCACTCTAACGCGCGCCGTTTCGGTTTTTTTATATCCTCAATCTATGTCAACCCTGTATATGCATGTAGTGAAGAAAACCAGTAAGTTCAAGCACCTTCCGACCGCTTTAAGTTAGATTGAATTGGATGGCGAGTACCTGAGTGCATTTTATATGGCCGATGTTTATTGCAAGCCGTATTCTTTGAGAAGACGATTGTCTTTTGTAGAGATACGTCGTGTGTTAAAAAAAGTCTAGATTTCTTTTCACCGAGGTATAAAGGTTCAATCACACACATTGGGAAAGTTTCCGGACCAGCTGCATATATTGGACAAAGGATTCTTCAGTAGGTGCATTATCGGACAGTTTGGTATTCGAAGACGCGTCCGCAATTTGTCCGGACCGTTTTGAAGATTGACAATCGTTTCTTAAAGAATAGTGCAGTTACTCTAACATATAAAGCTGTGAGAGTGTTATGAAATATGGTAACGAATTGGAAACTATTTCAATGAAAAATACAGGAGAATAAAGTTTCGCATGCTACTGTATTTTTTGACACTTTCAAAATGTGTTACAGTGTTGCATGGTTCTTTTGGCGCTTAAATGACATTAACAGGAGGGCGTGTTGGGTAAACAGTTGTGATATTGTCTGTGGAAGTTGTATTGAAAATACAAAATGGCCACGTTAATTTCTTTTCAGGTCAAGCACCAAAAGAACCATAGAGCACTTTATTCTTTTTCTTAGTTTTTAATAAAGATAGTAATAACAGAATAACTTTAACCATTTCGTTGTCTTTCATTAAGTACCCAGTTCTCGTTTAAGACGGTATTACTTTTTGTTCTTCGTTTTAAAAGCAAAAGACAGCGCCACAAGAAACTAGCATCTATAGCTTTGACGTATACAGTCCGCTCGAGGCAAGAGTTGCACTCGGCCGGGTTTCATTATTGCTCTTTTTACGTCATGCTAAGTCCCGGGATTATCCCGGAAACAACTGTGAATATCCCGGGATTACATAAGAGGATTGGGTTTGTATTCTGACGGTATTATTATTTGCTTTAACTTTAAACAGCGATCGCGTTTTAGCTGTTTTGTTTTGTCACGTTGTGATACAATTTGTTGGTTTTGTCTTTGTGTTTGTTGTACTGTTTTGTCTGCATATCCAATATACCTACGTAAAATACCTATAGTCTGCGCCAGATAAGAAGGAATTAAAGGTCATTAACCCGCATACATTTATTCAAATAAAAATAATTCCAAAAACAGAAAAAATGACAAACTTGTCCCAAAACTACCTTTAACGTGATCCGTGACTTTTTCTAGTAATAAAAACCGGCCAAGAGCGTGTCGGGCCACGCTCAGTGTAGGGTTCCGTAGTTTCCCGTCCGTCACAATAAGTGTTCCCACTTATGAGTTTAAAGGTGGGTATCCATTATGTAAAAATGCTTGCATATACGAATATACCTACTACAAACTTAGCATATCTGTTATTCCGTTAAAAAAAGTCTTCAGGTATACTCAATCTTGTTCAGCACATTGCAGTTACAGTGAAGCTCGAGATATAGAGAGAACCGAACAACGAAAACGATGATATAAAAGTTCATTAAAATGTACCAGACTGACATTAACCACTGTAAACCTTATGTGAATTGTTTTAAAAGTCATTGTTGTTTAACGAAACGCCAGCGAAATTACAACTTGTTTGTGCACACTTAGGCCATTGTTCTTACCTTAGATAGGATAGTTGGTGCAAGTTAAGATGAGAATAGCGGTCATTTCCCTATCCCTAAATGGGTGGGTCAATGACCGCTAATGATATCTTAACTGGCACCAACTATAATCAGTCAGACGGACTTCATCATCATCATCATCAGCCTATTAATGTTCCCACTGCTGGGACACAGGCCTCCTCTCTATGAGAGGGAGTGGGCTATAATCCACCACGCGGGCCCAGTGCGGATTAGTAGATGTCACATGTCTTCGAATTTTTTGGTTCTAGGACATGCCGGTTTCCTCACGATGTTTTCCTTCACCGTTTTGAGAGCAGCGGTGATGAAATAAATTACACAAAGTAATGTGCCTGTCTGTGTTCGAACCCACGACTTACTGTTCGTAAGTCGGGGCCGCCACCACTGGGCCACCGCTGCTCTCGGACGGAGACGGACTTAAATGGTTCAAATTCGTTAAGGTCTATCCATCCAAATCGAAAGGGTAAGTTGATCGATTGTTTTATCTGTTATACCTACCTAGATCCAATAAGTCCAATTATAAGGCGTGTAGGCGGTTGCCTTTGCCCATTCACCTGAATTAATCGTTTAATCGCGTTTTTACGCTTTAGAAGGCAGGTAAGCCAGAATTATACGATTGACATCTTCCGCCTACGTTTTTGATTTAACGTCGGATTAAACCTAGTTGTGGTGTAATTGGCATAATGTTACTTAGGCCCACTGGCACCACTAATCATTGAATGCGTTTAGCGTCAGTCATGTTTAAATCATGGTTCGGTTTCATGTACTATCGAGGACACTCCCGCCTGACCACCACTAAGCTCATTTTTGCTTGCACTCGCAACATAAAAACGCTCTCTAACCCCGCCCCGTTGACTTTGTGTAGAAAAAATGAGTGAAAAGATACCGAATCGGCCGAGCGCATTGACGACGCACGCCAAACGAGAGTTATTGTTAATTTGCGCGCCAAATTTGACGCTTTCCTAATAGGCCCAAACTTTAAGAGGGCGTGGCTCGGGGGCTCCGCATGATTTAAGCGAAAAAAAAATAAAATGGTCAGGCGGAAAAGACCCCGATAGTACTTAGCAGTCCCGGAGTCTGGATTTGTGCCCGGTTGGTGGCAATAGGTTCGCTCCCTATTACTTGGGACTTAAAACATCATAACTGGCGAAATGCGGGTGTAATATTAGGTTCCTTCGAGGATTACAGGCGTCATGTTATGGCGTTTTCATTAAATTGTTTGCAGATGACAAACAAACACGCAATGTGTTTTAGGGTGAAATCATATTTACACGCATGGATCCGCGTTTTCGAGTATCTCTATCTCATTTCTTCACGTAAAGTCGTAATTTGGTTGGTGGAGTAAAAAATGCGGTCGCAAGCATCCGCATTCATTAGCATCGGAAGCAGTTTATCCTGCAATTGGAGCTCTCAATTTAGTGCGTTGCAATTCTAAGTGACAGAATGAGAAACAAAGGCAAGAAAATGCTGATCTATGCGTGTAAATGTGATTGCACCCTTAACATGTTTTGTGTTAAATGCATTTAGTAACTTTTGGTGCAATTGGCCTTAAACCCAATTAATGAAATTAATAAAGCGACCAAGTTAATAATTAAGTTGGATACCCGTCGCTTTAAAATTAAAATGTAAAAGGAATATAAAATACATAAAACATACTAAGCAAACTCTAAAAAAAATTGGGCCAACCAGACTGTCCTATTTCCAGCAGGTGAAACAATATTCGACTATCAAATAACCTGTCAGTGAAGGTATTACTTTTCTTTTACAAAAACCATTTTAGTTTCACTTTTCTTTTAAAAAACTTGACCCAAGAGGATTTAAAGTAATTTAATGTTTTACATAATTTAATATTATAAGCCTTATCCGTCCTAACGTCGAATTTAAAAGGAAATTTTGAACAAAGCTAAATGAAATAACACTCTTTAGGAAAACTTTGGCAATTAACCATTACCCTGAAGTAACTCACTCCGCCGGGACTATTGAACTGAACTCGTTACATTATTCTTGATTTATTTCCATCCGGGCAATTAAGTATTTTTACATTATGGCTTCCAGACCGGATGTGGGCGTTGATTCTTTGATTACAATCGTAACACCACTTAAACATGAGTTTTATAGATAAAACATTGGTTTCAGTACAGTAATCTATTGTATTTATTTACTAAAGCCCTGATGAATCACTCATTATAAAAACTGTCGTAGAACAGTACTGAATAAGTGCGAATAAAATTCTACCCTTACAAAGTTGTGAAAACGAAAGTCAAAAGAACATGATACATCAACATAATTTCAGCCGAAAGACCACAGAGTCCATTGCAGGACATGCCTGGGACCAAGTGTCGCCACTTTGACCGGTCCCGTGCGACTCGCATCCAGCGGATCCCCACCACTGTCAGTAGGTCATCGGTCCACCTAGTGAGATGCCTTCCAGAAGACATTGCGTTGGGAGGCCATAATATATACATTACCTATACATATTTCTGGAGGATACGATGCAAATATGAGAAGCAGAGACAGAAAAAGTGAATAGAAATCAATCTAAACTTAGCACAATCTTGAAAATCTGACCCCTTATGAAACAATAACACTATCTCTACTAATCTAAACAATATACCTAGATAAGTCACAGTGATGTGAAGCGGAGGGTGAACGATAAACCTCGTTATCTCCAGGAGGTCCACTTTACTTGGCTCGCATTACACCGGACAGCATTACTTACTAGCTTTATTAGTGCTCATGCTTAAGCTGTCTTCTTTTGTTTTTCTTTGTAAAGAACAATGAGAGTTTCTCAGCAAGCATAGTTATTCAGCACGAAGACTTGATAGCTGAGAAGGTTATGAAAAAACGCAAATACTATATTTGAAAAGTTTCAAATAGAAGCCCTGCTAGCAAGGACCCTTCAGATTCAAAAAAAGAACATTAAAGATTTCAGATTTCAAAAAAAGACCAATGAAGATTCACATTTCAAAAAAAGAAGCGCCGTTGATTTTCATTAGGTATACATCGTATTTTGTTGTTACGTAGACGTCAGTGTATTTAATTTTACGAGTTCAATGTTAGTTCTTACACTTTTGTTCTTGCTGAAGTATTCTGCAAGTTATTCGTATAAGAGTCAGGTACCTACGTCGTCCATGCACTTCCATTATTCATAGATATTATGCAGACACTGTCACACTACTCACACTGCACCAAAAATAGAACTCCTCTTGTGGGAGAAGACGGCAACAGACTGTAGTTCATGACATTTCATTAAAATGTCACTTGTGCAGTGTCTGACTGTAATATGAGTTTAAAGCATAGCTACATTTCAGTATTAAAGGTCCCAGGTATGCCAAAATATACCAACCAACAATCACTCAATTTGTGAGATTCATTAGGTCAAAGCCTTTGAATGGGAAAATAATATAGCAATGATATGTTTAACGGGACTCGTGTGATATTGAATATTTTATATCCAGCAAAAACAGTTCAACACATATCGAGAACAGAACATAACAGATACAAAAATGATAGAATTAATATGGTAGTTAAATTGGCAGATTAAAAGGTAGGTATGTTTTGGAACTTTAACATATCTGGTGAAATGAGTACAACTCTGCCTAACCGAAGGGTTAGGTTAGGTTACAGGATTACAGCCGAGATGTAATGTTATGTTATGGCATAACTAGAAACAAGTAAAATGAAAACAAGAACCTATACTGCATTTATGTTTACCAAAGGGAAATGCCCATTTGATGAAGAGGTTTTGGCCAAGTGACGCCCATGAAAGAAACCAACTACAGATGTTGGGGTTGACATCACAGATTAAGAAACAAACACTATTTTGTACATAGAACTCGGTTGGACTCTTTTTCATTTGTTTTCTTTAGGATTTACAACGACCGGAAGTGTTAGATGGGGCAATAAACGATTGAGTTTCTTGATTAATTCGGCTTTTAATTCCGGAGGTTTCATTGCAAATAAGTTATAGCAATATTTTAGTTAAAAAATGGGTATATATTTTGTACTTTACACATTGGTGGGCAAAACGTGGCCAAGAATGGGCATTTCCCCAAACATAATCAAAATAATCGACAACAATCAACAAGGTTCCTTGTTGAGCGTCTCATAAAATTTTAACCCTTGATAAGAAAGCCCTTTAAACGGACGGGACTTTGAAATTGGAATGAAAGGGTTCGAAGTTTGAAGTTCTCGGTAGTTGCGAGGCGGATTGTATGTATTTAGGCCTGACTTTCGACTTTCGGCCTAGTTGCTGGCAATTTAATTAAAACTAGTTAGTACATAATCATTGCTAAATTATTAGACGTACAAATATTGCATTCTTGAAATTATGTTTCTAGCAAAAGAGAAAAAGAAGAAGAAGAAGCTTGGTTATTACGTGTTTGGGAATCCAATGCAGGTGAACATACATTTCCAGTAATAGCTTAAACTTTCAAGGCAACATGTCGGCAACGTGGACGTTATGCCGTAATGGGTTAAGTGACCACACAACACAACTTGAAAAGTGTTTCCGAACATACACAGTGTCCTTTTATAAAATTATCCATTAAAATCCCAGAATTCGAGAACAGCCTTTCAGTAACTCTAACGCTCAACTAGACAGATTTTTCAGTTATCAGTTTCACCAAAAACGGCCCAATTGTCGTCCAATATAAAAAAAACCTAAACCATTTCTGCCATTTAAAACTCAAACGGGGTGAGTGTCCCCATCCTCATTCCACAATCTGGCCGAGGAGCACATCAGTAGCAGGAGGTCGTAATTGCCTGCTCGGCGGCGCTAATAACAAAGTTTACGCAGCACGAATTCATGATGCGAACATTAAGAGCACTCAGGGCATCAGACATCAGGCATCTTAAACACACGTCGCAATAAACAAGTACTTACTTATGTAGGTATGTACCTTTTAGTTACGTACTGGCTTCATGCCTCGTATTGTTTTATGAAAAAATTGGTTTTTTATTACGATAAAACGAAATAGGTACGCGGTGGTGATTTAGTCACCGGCAATCGTCAGGTGGGTGATTCTAGCTCTCAGTCATATTAAATAACTTTCGCTATGAAACTCCTAAAAGACTATTACGATGTATTTATGATAAGTTGTTTTTCGTTGAGTTTCATAGCGAAAGTAGTTAACAACAACAACAATATTCATTTATTTTCAGGCAACTTTGGCCCATAGATATATACCTTTATACAGACTAACAAGCATATGGTAAAATACAAATTGTGTTAGTAAAAGAACCTTAAAACTACGTCTAGTCGACTATGAAAGTTAGAATTTACGAATTTAATTTCTTTACGATTGTCAGTGATTAGAGGTGTTCATATAAATATTTATAACTAGCGGACTTCCCGCGGTTTCACCCGCGTAGTTCTCGTTCCCGTAGGAGTACGGGAATAAAATATAGCCTATGTTACTCGTGGATAATGTAGCTTTGGAATGGTGAAAGAATTTTTTAAATCGGTCCAGTAATTTTTGAGCCTATTCATTACAAACAAACAAACAAACAAAGTTTTCCTCTTTATAATATTAGTATAGAAATACGATGCGGTGGGTGTGGATCATGGGGCGCATTTAGGTGCATCCACCTTAAATCGCCAATTGAGTGGCGAGTTTACACCAATATTTGAGGTTAACCCAACAATGGTACACTCATTCTTAATTATGTCCAATTTATGATCACAAAATACACAGTAATAACTCTTCGTCGTGTACGAAAAAGGAATGATTTTCATAACCAAGCTTCTTTACCCTCTGCTACGGTATTACCATGATTTATGCACAAATGTAATTCACCGGTAACTCGTTGCATCAACCCGTGGAGTCGTCTGTTTATTTCAGACCAACATTTTACACTTTTTATGTAAATTAATAGTTTTTTCGCAACATTTTCGGTACACCTCTTTATTACGAAACGCATCAACACAGTGTAAAAATATGCTCGGACTTGTATTACTTATATTCATAAATTCATGTTTTAAAGCGAGAATAAATATTAATTTTCCCAAAATAAAAACCGTTTAAAAACACGGAACATCTACTAAATGAATGTTTCACATAAATTGTTTTTCGCAGGGAATGTGCAAACAAAATGAATACCTTCGCCATTTTATTATTTTCAGCTGAAATAATTGCATAATGTTAGACGAGAATTCTTGTAAAAAAAATACCTCCACCAAAAAAAAGCTTTATATTCCTGTAACCTTTTACCGTGTAAAACTACGCGTCTTTTGTTAGAATTTTTTTTTTAAAGGAAATAATTTAATAAGGATCTAACTCAAATATTGGTGTAAACTCGCCACTCAATAGACTCTGTAGAGAGATGAATTATTTTATTAAATCCTCCCCTGATGTCGACATTTACCACAATTCCATAAAGATCTTTAAATCCCAATTACTGGATTCCCGAAAATCGCAACACAATGTTTAGTTAGTTAATTTAGTATTAATTACTGATTCCTGTCATCCCTGCGTGGACCAAGGCTGTCACTGAGTGGCGTCCAAGAACTGGTAAAAGGAACGTGGGTCGTCCGGCGGCGAGATGGGCAGACGACATAGCTGCCGTTGTGGGAAAAAACTGGATGAGGCTGGCACAGGAACCTGGAGATTGGCACAAGAAAAGAGAGGCCTATACCCAGCAGTGGGTGAGTTCGGGCTGTGGATGATGATGATGATGATACTGATTCCTTTGGTTTTTTTAGGGTTCCGTACCCAAAGGGTAAAAACGGAACCCTATTACTAAGACTTCGCTGTCTGTCCGTCTGTCCGTCTGTCCATCTGTCCGTCTGTCCGTCTGTCCGTCTGTCTGTCACCAGGCTGTATCTCATGAACCGTGACAGCTAGACAGTTGAAATTTTCACAGATGATGTATTTCTGTTGCCGCTATAACAACAAATACTAAAAACAGGATAAAATTAATATTTAAGGGGGGCTCCCATACAACAAACGTGATTTTTTTATAATAATTGGTACGGAACCCTTCGTGCGCGAGTCCGACTCGCACTTGGCCGGTTTTTTTACTTTGTAATAATACTTCTTTCTTTATTTTTAACAATGTTATAATAATTTTATTTTTATTCATAGTTCTGATCTCATTTTTAGGGTTCCGTACCCGAAGGGTAAAAATGGAACCCTATTACTAAGACTTCGCTGTCTGTCCGTCTGTCCGTCTGTACGTCTGTCTGTCACCAGGCTGTATCTCATGAACCGTGACAGCTAGACAGTTGAAATTTTCACAGATGATGTATTTCTGTTGCCGCTATAACAACAAATACTAAAAACAGAATAAAATTAATATTTAAGGGGGGCTCCCATAGAACAAACGTGATTTTTTTGCCGTTTTGTCTAATGTATAGATAATGGTACGGAACCCTTCGTGCGCGAGTCCGACTCGCACTTGGCCGGTTTTTATCTATTCTAACACTACTAATCATATCTTGTCTTTTTTTAAATTTTAATTAGTTAGTAAAATTACATCATACGTTTTTCTTTTCTTTGTATTGCTTCGTAAGCTAGATAATCTCTTAATTGTAGGGTCTACTATTGTATTTCATTTCTTTAGCCACTCATTTTCTCATTTAAATTTTTAATTTATACTCTCACATGCTAACACTTCTTTTTGTGAATGCTGGTTATCTTGTAATTGGCAACTGTGTTAGTCCAAGACTGTAAAACCAATGTACTTATACCTAAATGTTATACACAGAAGCTGTTGGTGAACCTTTACTAATAAATAAATAAATAAAGGAGAATGCCCATTTTTCTACTGACCGCCGTTGCGCATCAAAACTTTTTGTATGATAGCATAAATTGAATATAAAAGAGGGGTGATGTCGTACTTTGTAAGGAAAAAAAAATATCTATTTATTTTGTGGGGGTTTTAGTTGTTCTTTGATTTTCTGTTCAGTTTTGAGGTTAGTTTTGTAATGAACCTTCCACTAAAAGCAGCAGCCCATTACAACACTATGACTTGAATTGACATAAGACACGAACAGTACGCAATGATAAGTTATTTATAAGCACAACAAACTCAACAACTTTCGATGCACAAGTAAAAACAAAAGTTCGCTGTTGTTTTGTTTGTTTGACAAATTGACAGAGGCAGTTCACATATCACATTGTGATAGTGTTACCAACAGTCAATATAAATCACTGTGACTATAACTGATTTGTCAACTAACTAAAGAAAGATTTTTAATTGTCAAAGTAATATTATTTATAGGATGTGAATTAAGAAAATATGTTATTTCAATTGTGCTAATTAAAAATATAAATAACGAGGATAAAGTCATAGTTGAATTTATTTTTAAAACAAAGTCTGACGGATTATGTCCCAGATTTTAATAAATTGGCAACATTGATTTTACCGAAATACGCCATTTTAAAAAGTAAGCAATAAAATAATTGTATTTTATTGCTTACTTTTTAAAATGGTTACTATTTTGTACTTTATTAGCTACAGTATTGACTGTAGCTAATAAAGTACAAAATAGTAACCACACATACGATTTCGTTCAAGTGAATTAAGAGAAGTTAAAAAAATATTTTATAATTTATGAGTTTATTTTTATGGCCATACTCTTTTACTATAAAGCGACTCTGATTGTGGTCAATCTCCTTTAACGTATTTTATTTAACTTCTCTCGCAGATGTAGAAGAAACAGATTTATAGCAGTAATTAATTACTGCGTACTTCTAACGTCAGTTTACTCTTTTCTTTCTAACTAATGCACCAGCTTGGCTTAATGTATTGTCAAGTTTAGTTACATTTACATGAAATTAGCTTCAACACATTCAGCAAGAAATTAACCCATCTCTAATAAACCGTATCATTCTCAAAATATTTTTTCGGGAGGTCAAAAATAAAACAATCGTATTGTTTTTTTATACGGACTGCTGTCCGCAACTCCACGCTCAAAGCAATTATTTTTCCAAACCTAAAATAACAATATTTAACCTGCCACCACGTTTGTTTTGTCGCGAAGAGCAAACAGTCCTGTAGTACAATAAGATAAAAACCGCAATATAACATATAATTTACATATTATTAGATACGTCAACATTTCCTCGAGGAGCTCGTGGCTACGTAGTAACAGCCGCGCGGGTTGCTTTTTAGGTTAAGCCGTGCTTGCCTAGGTTAGTCCCTGGATGGGTGACCACCCATTACATACCGAGTTTCCTCCGTTCCTCGGAAAACACGTTAAGCCGTTGGTCCCGGCTTTCATTTGTAGATATTTGACAGTCGTTACAGGTAGTCAGTGGCCTAAAAAGTCTGACGACCAGTCTTACCATGGGGTATCGTATTACCTAGTTCTAACTGGGTTGTGGAGGTCAGACAGGCAGCTTCATGTAAAATACTGGTATTCAGCTGCATCTGGTTAGACTGGAAGCCGACCCCAACATAGTTGGGCAAAGGCTAGGCAGATGATGAGGTACGTCAACATTTCGTCTTGTTTGTATGCCCAGTGTAAAAATTGTTAAAAGCAAAAACAAGGACACGGTAAAATAAAGTGGTTCTTACAGGCTTTAATAATTCTTCCTTCCCATTAAAATGAATATAAAGTATTACTTACCTACTAAGACACTTGAAATAACGAAGGCGATCATATTTTTATAACTCACACGAACATCTCAGATTTTTAATAACGTTACGCGACGCCACACTCCTCCTAATAAAGAAAATATAGAGCAATAAAAATACTGACATGTCACAAAGAAATAACAACGGAAATTTATTTGTTCGTCGGTAACGGGAGAGCTGACCATACGATATGTTTCTTCATTCGAAGGAAGATTGTATCCTATATGATTTATTACTACCGCCCGCTGCTGGTTAGAATATGAGATGAAAGAGAATCTTTTCATAATGTAGGTATATGTAACGGGTGAAGAAGGGATAAACCTAGGTTTACTCGGGTAAACTTAGTATTACCCAAGCTTTTCGGGTAAGGTTCGAATAAGACCCAGCGCACACTGCTGGAGGCGCAGCGGAGCGCATTTGAAGACAACAATTTAATTTAAACCTTAACTACATTGATATACGGTCGCGCGCATGCTTTTGTAGTAGCTTGAGGGCGCTCCGAGTACCGCGTGTGAATTTATTCTTATATTGACCGTATATCAAGGTAGTTAAGGTTTATATTAAATTGTTGTATTCAAATGCGCTCCGCTGCGCCTCCACCTGTGTGCGCTGGGCCTAGGAAGGCACTTTTATAAAATTGGAGGTCTAATCTTTATTTTGCTGGCGATTTGATGCAACCATTTGGTCGGTATACACTAGCAATAAGGAGAAGGATACGCCTACGTTTAAACAACTCCTGCCGGCCGCACCTAGGTATACCCGGCTAGAACTAGGTGTAACCGTTCTTCGGCTTTTAGCTATGACAAAGTTACTTATCGAACTTTTGCCAAAAAGCTTTCGTAATACTAAGTTTACTCGGGTAAACCTAGGTTTACTTCTACTTCTAGCATTACCCGTAACATAAATTTGGCATAAGGCCCATCGGCGTGTTAACTCTAATTAATTATTTAAATATGTATACATATTCATAATTATAGGTACATCCGATTTAATACATGTAATAATTAATAATATTATGCCCTCTTTTATATATAATACTAAGCCCTCTTCCTCTGTCCTCCTCTCTTCTAATGTCGCTGTGCCCGACAGGGTCCATAATGATCTTTTATTTTATTTTATAACACCATCCTTGTAATACCATATGGAACGCAATAAACAATTGAGTATTGAGTAACTTTAACCATATATTTATCACATGAGGTGGAATCCTCAAGCGTTGAGATTTACACCAGTTATACACAAAAAAATCAGCTGTTACAATATAGGGAACGTTGGGAGGCCGATAATTATAAACCTACTTAATTGACAACACCAGTTGTCAATTAAGTAGGTTTATAATTATAGGCCTCCTAGACAACTGGTTGTGAATCGATGTAAGGGACATCTATGCGCAAAGTTATGATGAATCATTTGTGTCAAAGTAAAGTCAAAATATTTTACAACTATTTAACCTGTCACAGTCAGAAATAACATTTAATGGTAATAAACTTCTTACAGTAGGTACTAAACAATAGTAGAACGTCGTGCCACCTGTAATCATTTTAGATCTATTTAAAATACAAACTTAAAAAAAAGAACTGAGTCCTTTTTCAAACACGCGACTCGTTTATGCATCGGTGAGTCATATTTTCACTACAGGTGCAGAAGAAAGGTTTTCATAACCTTGTGTAATAACAATATAGCCCGACCTTTTTAGGGTTAAATTGGCATCTTATTGATTTTGAATATAATACGGGCTATATTGGAAAAGTTAATAAAATCACGGTCCATTGAACGGCATGCAACGAAATATGGCCATAATTGGTGCCGTAAATAAATGTAAGTTATTTTATTGTATGTTATTGTATTGTTTGTCTTGTTTATGATTATTATTTCGGCAATTGTATTGTGTTGATTGGAGAGATTTCGGAGCTTATTATCCAAGTAATGGCTTACTGAATTCGAGTTAATTTTATATGATTACGGGATGGAAATTGGTGTGAAAATAAATCATCATTTTTAGTAGATAACGTAATTTAATAGTGATAAAAACGTGCTTTATGACAGCTACGTCACAAACTTATTAAATACAAGTTGTAAAAATGAAGCCGTGTTTTATCCGGCAGAGTAGAATAGAACCAACCCATTACACTCACGGGTGTCGTATAAGGCGACTAATGTCTGAGGCAGAACACCTTGCGCCTCCGTAGACCAGAGAATGGGCAGCAGCGTTTTCTGTTAGTTTTTCATCACTGCGATCTCCAATCCGCCTGCCAAGCGTGGAGATTACGGCAAATTCCTCCCATCATGGGAGAGGCTTATGTCCAGCAGTGGACGTTATGGGCTGTTGTAGTGTAGTGTAAAAATGATAGCAACTCAATGTAGTTATAGAAAACCCGGATTGCGTCAAAACATCAAATATTCCGGGTCCTGTAACCTCAGAACTAATCCAGCACCCTTTCAGGCGTCAAAACACATCCACATAATTAGACAACACAAACCGTCATAATGCATAATTAACACACACTTTCACATCACTAAACAATACACACACTCACACAAATTCAACAATAAAAGCTTGACAAGTAATACAGGACCTAAATCCCGGTGTCCGGAAACGGGCATAAGCGATGCGGGCTGGGATTACGGGATGATGCGACCGGAACATTTCTAAAGAGAACCGGAGGCATCTCACAACGTGAGCTTTTGACCCGGACTGAGTCCCGGATCGTACGACTCGGAATTCGGGTGTCATTTTTCATTTTAAGAACAATTTTAGATGTCTCTGACGGAGTTAAGCTGGGGTCGGGGGGCTGGTGCATAATGATAGCTGATTTAGATATTCGATACCCAAGTCGGGTAAAGTATATTAGGAACTAGCTGACCCACGCAACTTCGTCTGCGTCACATAAAAGAGAAACAGCTCACAAAAGGAATACATTTTTCCCCGTTTTTGCAATATTTTTCATTTATGCTCCGCTCCTTTTGGTCGCAGCGTGATGTTATATAGCCTATAGCCTTCCTCGATAAATGGACTACCCAACACTGAAAGAATCATTCAAATCGGACCAGTAGTTCCAGAGATTAGCGCGTTCAAACAAACAAACAATCTCTTCAGCTTTATAATATTATAAGTATATATAGATTAGAAGCAGCCACGGAGTCTCTAAACTTGTGCGTGGTTGATGGCAATATTATAGGCTCGCCGCCTATTACATGGATCTTTAACATAACTGGCAAAATGTGGGTATGCTATTAGTTACACCTCTGCCTAACCCTTTACCGGCGTGAATTTATGTTATTAGTAATTTTATACCTAACTAGCGGACATCACGCGGTTTCACCCGCGTAGTTCCCGTTCCCGTGGGAGTACGGGGATAAAATATAGCCTATGTTACTCAGGATGAATGTAGCTTTCTAACGATGAAAGAATTTTTGAAATCGGCGCAGTAGTTTTTGAGTTTATTCATCACAAACATACACACACAAAAATACAAATCTTTCCTCTTTAAAATATTAGTGTAGACTAGCACTTTGCCTGCGACTTTGTCCGCAAAAATTGTGATAACTGCATGATATCAATATATTTTATAGCATGTGTTACTCGGTAAATATGTAGCTTTCTAATGGTGCAAGAATTTTTATAATCGGTTGAGTGTTTCTTGAGTTAAATCGCAACAAACACACAAAAAATCAAATCTTTCCTCTTAATAATATTATAAGAAGTATAAGTAGATTTATATTAGTGAACCAGTAAAATTACAGGCACTTAACTTATTAAATGTCTCTACTTCTAATATTCTTAGTCACTGACTCAGTTTAACTTACACTCGTCACGCCCATTAGACACATTGATTAATAATAGTTTTGATTATACATACAGATAAAGAGATTTTCTTAAGAAATCATCTGGCAAAGCTTAAGATCCGAATTGTGGCTAAGAATACGATTTAAGGCTTTTTGAACCGTTGATGTCATGACGATGGAGTCATATGAGCTGAGCAATTGACTTAAGATGGGTCTTGGAATACGAATGTATGTATTGCAGATCCCTAAAGAACTTGCCATACAAGGCCTACTTGCAATTACATGAACAAAAAAAAAAACAAAAAAAAAAGTAAATTGGTCTAGGGATAACCGATGTTTAAAAAACCACTCAAACAAAATAAACATGAACGGTTTGAACTTTAAAAGCAAATTGCGATAATTGAACCCATGTTCTGGAAAAAAAGTAAATTGTTTCGATGTTCAGAAAATTGGTAAAAAAGTGAAAAATAAACGTTACCCGTCGATAACAGACTGAGTGATTTATTGTTCTTACCAATTTGACTAATTACTCTGAAACAGCCATTATTCTTTCGCGGCTTTCATTGGGGCCCCTGATTGTCAACAAGGGTTTAAAATGACCAAAAGATTATGTCACTCCATTCTAAATAAATAAAGACTACACCTACTTTTTGTGTGCATTTTAATTTGAAATCACAAACATTATTTTGATTATGAACAATTATTCAGATCTTTAGTAGTTTATTTATAAGTCTTTTGTGCTGAAGATTAATAAGAAAAACCTAATTAAAGATTCGGTCAAATAAATGCAACACAGTCACTAAATTCACATGAAAAACTTCTCTTGCGTCATATTGCAATCGCTACGACAATCTATATTCTAACCGCGTAGCCGCGTAGCAGCGTAGCCGCGTAGGCGCTACACCTGCTACGGGCTACGAGGCCTCTCCCGCTCATAATTACGTTAACGGCTACGGCCGCAGATAAGCCGCGAAACAATACCCTTCATTTGGACCAATAACGGACTCAATGGGTGCTTCATTTTATTAGAACTTTGTAATTAAAATTAACTGTCCGGGATATAAATGATAATGAGGATGTTTCTGGATATTCAAATGATAAATGCGATTCTATTTTTAGATTTGTAGCACATTTTTGTCATTTAAAGTCATCTTGGTACGGTTAATAATAGGTTTAAAGACATTTATTCTAAAAAAAGATACAAAGTCACATACATGAGAACAGAGAACCTTATGCTAATATTTTTAAATAAGTTCGTCACTGCAATAAACATTTTTTTTTACACCCATGCAGTGCATTCAGTTTTTGGAAAGCTAAATAAATATATTGAGTCTTGAATGCATTGAGAGTATAAACTTTTATACAAGCGGGTATTTCGTTGTATGTGCTCCTTCAAAAGTCAATCCTTTTTTTCCAAACTTAGTTATAATTATGTAAGTAGGTATATTCTAATTGTATTTTACTGTAAATAAGCTAAAGCGATATTGATTTAAATTAACACCTAAATTAAATAAGTTTAAACGATAATTTGCTAACTGAACATGGAATACTTAAGTATATTCATGAAATACATATTTCTGTCGTTCAAACTTCAGTGTAAACTTCAACAAATCTGTACGACTGGGTGCCAGCTTTAACAGGTAGACCTGTACGTGAACTCAGTGAATCGAGTAATGCCGTTAATTAATTCAAAACTTGGAAACATGGAACAACTCTGTTTTACATTTCTCTTACGTGTTAACTGGTGGAATAGGGTCATACGTAATACACGGGGTAATTAACTTGCACCCTGTATGTACCTATAATATAGGTACGCGGTTGTCAGCATGCAAAAAATCCCTTACACACAAGCAATAACGTAAATATGTACGTGAATATATTATATATTAAAAAAAAATTATATATTAAATATATTATATATAAATATATTATATTATATATATAAATATATTATATTATATATATAAATATATTATATTATATATATATTATATTATTATATATTTACGTAATTGCATGTGTGTAAGGGGTTTTATGCATGCTGACAACTTTTAAAAGGTGTTATTTCTCTTCCTCTATTATAAACACAACATTATGCCTGTTATACCCAAAGGCTTTGGCAGAGGTGTCCCTAATAGTATCTAGACCCACATTTCGTCAATTAAGTTTCAAGTCCCATGTAATAGGGGCGAGCCTATTGCCATCAACCGGGCACAAATCCAGACTCCGTAGCTGCTACTGAGAAATTCCTAATAACAGTTGGCCCGACCCGAGAATCGAACCCAGGGCTTCATGCTCAACAGTCGCGCTTGTGAGTACTCGATCAACGAGCCAGTCAACAAATAAATCTTTGTATAGTTAGCTACATGCATTAAGGGGACTACAGGAGCTTAACGCGAGTTTTATAATACAAAAAAGCATATGATTCACTGCAATAAACAAAACCAGAAAACATAATACAACTAATTTTACTCGATAAAAAAAATCACGAACTTATCTCTAAAAATTTCTTTTAACGAGTAAAAACCATACTACAATACCTACATGCGATCATTCTGATTTTTTGGTGTTTAATTTTTTTAGTCCAATCAATACATTTTTTGGAAATCACAAAAAACCACTCATTTCGCACTATTCGGCCCGCAGTGACTGACGGAACAACCACTTTGTAAGTGCAAGCTGATTAGAACTTTATTCTGACAGTATTTTGTTGCTAATTATCAACTCAGCCTATCAGAGTCCACTGCTGGGCCTAGACTTCTCCAAAACTGCATCACAACACGTTGTCGTCCTCCGGCCGGTCCATCGAACAGAATGCGCCTCACATGCTTGCCGACACGCGGTCTGCACTCCGACTCATGTGCTCGATTTGCCCTACGGCCAACTGTTTTTCAGCAACGTACAGTACAGACTACCTAAGCTTTATGCCATTCTTCTTTATGTCACTGGCAGGAAATTCGATTTTATTAGACGAAAACTTTGCCACTAAACAGGATAAAAAATAATAAATAAATAATCTAAAAGAAAAACTCAACTCAAATTAAAGAACTTTTATACAAATAAAACGAAACATCCAATTCGGGACAGAGCATTCTTTTACATAAAAAATAATGCATGAAAAGATTATTCCCCTAAAAAGGTGATTTAGGCTCTTCTCCGGAATTTACGAACGAGACAGAAATTAGCATAATGTGACACCACGGCACGGATTTAGGGAAAAATGACAGCATTTTGTAAATGCAATGATTCCAACCTTCTTTAGGCCTTCGTCCTGAAAATCCCGGGCCTATCTCGAGTTTAATGATAGCTTAAGTCAGAATCCTTTTCTTTTATTGTAATTTTAAGGATTTTTTTCATTGTTTTAATTGCGACTCAATATTGTTTTATACGCAACTTGAAGATAAGTTGTTTATTATTCTAGTAGTATAGAACAATGAGAATAAATGTCTCCTGCAGTCTATACATTGAGTTAAGGTATGAACAGATTTCGTACACCGGACACCCAGACACTGAGCAATTTTGTCCGGACCAATTTGACTGAACCTTTTCACTTGCTAATACCACCCTTATCTGTCGGCTCACCATTTAGGGAACAATAAAGAACAAATGCATAAATCAAAAGTAAACAAATGAATGAGGCCCAATGTCAATTTCCCTTTTTCATTTCCAAAACAAAAAACATACCCGTCAATGGACTGCTAATGGCGGCAAAACGCGTTTTTGTTTGCCAGTTACTTGTGTCTGATACCACGAATATATTTTTATTTCGGGGTTACGTTTTTTATTAAAACAAAACACAGCGGGTATTATTAAAATGGCCGCCAGTTGTTGACTTAATTAAATGAGAGAGGGCGCCAATGAAAAAAGGGTTTTATACTGTCGGCAAACAGAAGAGTGGAAAATGCGGCAACCCTCAACATTTTTGAGGGCACACCAAATTAAGATCTAAATTAAAAACCATAACATTCCAACTTATTTTCACCAGAGGTTGAAGCCCAAACATTTTGCAATATTGTCGCTTTGAATGAGAATATACTTTTATGTCAGCCATTATTCTTGCTACAATGTGGACCGTTCTCAAGAACCTTGTAACAAGTTTCACAAAGAACCGCCAGAGCCCTCGGAAATAATTCGCATTTAAATTAGCTCGTAAATAGAAGTGAATATAAATAACTGATAATGGGCCGTTTTAATTTTCGTAATGTAACTTAGTTTTTTCGTTGTCAGGACCGCAAGGTCGCATGTGGCGCCATCTCGCGGTGGTACGACATCGCATTAAATGTTACTGTAGTGGGACTAGAGGAGCAGTTTAACATAATAGGAATGTTCACTCCTCCATAACGTAGAGTATCAAATTCTAGCTCGGGGCGTCCTGAATCAATAGGTGTAATCTAAATATATAAAAGAAGAAACTGACTGACTGACTGACTGACTGATTGACTGACTGACTGACTGACTGACTCATCTATCAACGCACAGCCCAAACCGCTGGGTCTACAGATTCCAAATTTGGCAAGTAGGTTCCTTATGTGGTCTAGGGGAGCACTAAGAAAGGATTTTTCAAAATTCATCCCCTAAAGGGGTTAAACGGGGCTCCAAAGTTTGTATGGAGAAACAAGATTAGTTAGACTATTTTATTCGAAACTTCAAAGGAGTGCTCCTATTGATAAATAAGTAGAAACGGGTTTCAGGTTTTTTCAGAATTCAACCCCTAAGAGGGGGAAATGGGGTGGCAAAGTATAAAAATCAATGCACAGCCCAAACCGCTGAGTCTAGAGATTCCAAATTTGGCAAGTAGGTTCCTTATGTGGTCTAAGGGTGCACTAAGAAAGGATTTTTCAAAATTCAACCCCTAAGGGGGTTAAACGGGAATCCAAAGTTTGTATGGGTAAAACAAGATTAGTTAGACTATTTTATTCGAAACTTCACAGGAGTGCTCCTATTGATAAATGAGTAGAAACGGGTTTCAGGTTTTTTCAGAATTCAACCCCTAAGAGGGGGAAATGGGGTGGCAAAGTATAAAAATCAATGCACAGCCCAAACCGCTGAGTCTAGAGATTCCAAATTTGGCACAAAGGTTCTTTATGAGGTTTAGGGGTGCATTAAGAAAGGATTTTTCAAAATTCACCCCCTTAGGGGTTGGAACGGGAGTCCAAAGATTACGTGGGGAAATAAGATTAGTTAGACTACTTTATTCGAAACTTAACAGGAGTACTCCTATCGATAAATGAGTTAACGTTTGTGTTTCAGTTTTTTTTTCAGAATTCAACCCCTAAAGAGGGAAATGGGGTAACAAAGCCTGAACTTCAACATAGGTATTGTTTTTATGGTGAATTGGGTTGGGTGTATTACAAAAACAACTATTTTAAGATTTAATGTGGTAGACCTGAAATACTACCATTCCCTGTTGGGGTGCGATGGGGTTGAAATGTCTAAAAATCAATATGGGTGTCGATACCGAGATTATCAGGGGTGCTGATTACGAAAATGGCATTTATTTTGAGATACAGATGATAATGATTGTGATTACGATGATGTTGATTGTGATAATGATGATTGTGATAACGATGATAATGATTGTGATTACAATGATAATAAGTGTGATAACGATGATGGTGATTGTGATAGTGATTGTGATTGTTATGGTGATTGTGACAGTGACGGTGATTGTGATAGTGTCGGTGATTTTGATGGTGATAGCGATGGTTGTGATAATGAGGACGGAGATTGTGATGATGATGATTGTGATTAAGATGATAATGATTGTGATTACGATGATAATGATTGTGATAACGGTGATGGTGATTGTGATAATGATTTTGATGGTGATTGTGATGGTGATGGTGATTGTGATGTGATTGTGAAAGTGGCAGTGATTGTGATGGTGATAGCGATGGTGATGGTGATTGTGATGGTGATTGTGATGGTGATGGTGATTGTGATTTTGATTGAGATAGTGTTGGTGATTGTGATAATGATGGTGATTGTGATAATGATTGTGGTTAAGATAGTGATGGCGATTGTGATCATGATGATTGTGATTAAGATGATAGTGATTGTGATTACGATGATAATGATTGTGATTACGATTATAATGATTGTGATGACGAGGACGGAGATTGTGATGATAATGATTGTGAATACGATGATAGCGATTGTGATTACGATGATAATGATTGTGATAACGATGATAGTGATTGTGATACTGATTTTGATGGTGATTGTGATGGTGATGATGATTGTGATAGTTATTCTGAGAGTGGTGGTGATTGTGATGGTGATTGTGATGGTGATTGTGATGGTGATTGTGATGGTCATTGTGATGGTGATTGTGATGGTGATTGTGATGGTGATTGTGATGATGATGGCGGTTGTGATAGTGATGGTGATTGTGATAATAATAATTGTGATGATTATGAAATGTGGCACATAGATAGTTTATAACCTGGATTAACATGGAGGACACTATTATCCCTTTAGTATGATCCAGTGGGACAGTTACCGAACTTCACGCGGGCGAAGCCGCGGGCAACAGCTAGTGTTACATAAGTTGATAGGATAAAATAAACTTTCTGGTCGCACTGGTAACATTGTGTTCCAATTTATTGTTCCGACGTAATAAGTGGGAGCCCTACCGCTATTTTTCGAGCACGATTTATCTATATAAATCTAAAGGCGTATATTAGCTCAGCTTTCTTGGGTGAACCAACCTAAAATTGTTCTCGCATTTTTCGTATTTTCTTCGCGCTTGGGATGAAAAAATAATGTTGCTATGGGAGAAATAGGTAATTGTATTGGAAATAAATTACACAGGTGGTCATTAATAAAATCGTCGGATGTTATTGAGATCGTGATTCTAGTTTTATTTGTTTCTGTTGCCGAATTGGTAGCTTATGTTTCTAGGAATTTATACTGATAAAAAAATCACATTTAGATGTGTGTTTAGGTGATAGACGCTAATATGTGTCAGTATTCGTTACTGGTCTTAAGATAAGAGCTGTCGTTTACATCAATTTGCGCATCACCACTGCTCTCAAAATGGTAAAAAAATTATCGTGCAACGGCCATCAGATATTATGATTTACTGATTTCTCACAGACAAGATGATAAGATTTCCCAGCTCTATTAATTCATACCTATAGAAAATTATCTTTAAGTTTTCCGGTTTACCTACGATTAAGTGTCGAGTTTTGAATTATTCTTAATTTTTCATTTCAAGTCTGTTTTTATTTATCTTTTATTGTACTTGCCCTGTTGGTAAGTTAGTATGTATTTGGTCAAATCTTGCAACAGAATTTCAAACTCATGCCCCTCAACTGATTGAGCTGAAATTTTGCACACACCTTTGGTGGCAATACATTTTTTTTCATCATCATCATCTGCCTAGCCTTTTCCCAACTTAGTTGGGGTCGGCTTCCAGTTTTACCGGATGCAGCTGAATACCAGTATTTTATATGAAGCGACTGCCTATCTGACCTCCACAACCCAGTTAGTACCGGGTAAATACGATACCCCAATACATTTTTTTTGCTATCATAAAAATGTATTGCCACCAAAGCTGTGGTTATGTCTATCAGGGATTTTACGAAGCTTCAACTCCGACTCCGATACGTCGGAACTTCTGATTGATTTTACACCTCCGGTTCCGACTTCGGTTCCGATACTTTTAAATCGAAGGTTTTAATCGGAGGTCGAAGCATAGCAGATAGCGGCGGGCGGCGGCGACGACGCGTGGCGGCTGTGGTCAACGTGTACGAACAGGTTTATGCATGTCGCCCGGGGAACACAGCACACGTTCTGTCATCGGTTCATAATTCACTATTTTATTATATTGCCTGCCCTTAACACATTTTTTTTCTGCCATCATTTCCGACTCCGCCTCCGACTCCGATTCCGGCTCGGTTCCGACTCCGACTCCGACTCCGACAACCAAATTTAAAAACTCCGACTCCGATTCCGGTTCCGATAAAACCACCTCCGTAACATCCCTGATGTTCATACATGACTTGATCCTGCAGCTCGCCTCACGAGAGAACTCCTCACGAAACCTTGTATACGTGTTCAATGCTGATAGATAAACTTTTCATTTGAATAAAAGCTTGTTTTTTTAAGTTTAATTTTTGTTTGTTGCAGATATTCAGCGGACATGTTGTGGCGGGCGCGGGGCACGCGAGTGGGTTGATCCATCTCTCCACATGCCGACAAAGCTCTGCAGTCAGCAGAAAGGTATGCATGACTTCTACGTTTATAAACTTTAACCTTATTCATATTTCCGTACAGTTTATATTATGGAATGGTGAACTGACATGTCGGCTGAGTTTTTCGGCCAAAGTTAGGTATACGAAGCTAGTCACTTGAGAGCACATGAAAGAGCAGCACACTAAAGCTCTCGACAACCACCATAGCAAGAAAGCTCTCGAAAGCAGTCACTGACCGAAATCGGCTATATGACATCATCATCACTTATATTTGAAATGCAAAAGTAACTCTGTCCTGACCTTTGCACACATTAACGGCTAAATGGATTTCGATAGGCATACGGACATTCCATGAGCTGGATTAGGACCCAGGACGAAGCATAGACTGCCTTTTGTGCCTGGGAATCTAACTGTAGCTCGAGTCACTATCAATCACCGACTCTCCGCGCTCAACGCTTCCTGGGATGCTAGACGAATACAAGCAGATCTTGTCATATCTAATCTTGTATTTATCCAGAGCAGTGGTTCCCAATTAGTTTTTGCTGCGTACCACTTCAAAAAAGACCTAAAACCTGCGTACCCCTTATTGTACCAATGATAAATAAAAAAAATAAGTCAGTTTAAATAACATTTATTATCTTCAAATTACAGTACAATAGTGAAAATCAGAATAATATGATGTATCGGCGAAGACGATAATGTGACAAATGTGCACGTATTTGTTTTTGTCTGAAATTGTTCTTGTTTTTACTGATATAGCCACGCGTACCCCTTGATGCAACTTCACGTACCCCTGGGGTTATGCGTACCACTAATTGGGAATCACTGATCTAGAGAACTGTGAGATGAGTGTATGACTGTGGTGAAGTGGTATAGGCCTATTTTATTTCGACCTCGTTTGTCTAACTAGATAATGTAATTTTCCTTGGCCATATTATGTTAAAGAAAAAAAATGGACGCTTATTGTAACGATAGTAGGTTCCCGCGGAATAATTGCCGACATCCACGAGGGTGATGCCACAGGTAAAGTCTTATTCTTAATAACATTCACTAAATAAGAGTTGAGTGAACAAAATACTAGGCAGTGGGCACCTCCCTAACAATCGTCTTACCTCGTTCACAAATATTTTTCAATACACTTCCTCGAAAACTGGTCCATAACGCACTATGATTAGGTACAACATGCAATGTATTTCAGACGCGTGCGTTTTTTTCCACTTTCGCGCACGTGTGCGGGAATGAAAATTGCCACAGATAACTATACCTATATACTTAGTCCAAATTAGTTCAATGCCTATAGTCTGAGGTGAATGTTTTTTTTTAAATTTCAGCAAAGCACTACGCGTCTTTACGGCATAAATATTTTTTGAATAATAAAATTGTGTTTTTATATAGAATATCATAGATAAACATGATTATTAAAAACTAATAGTTATTTTTACACACATGTGTTCTGAATTCAAAAATATAAAATAAATCTATTTTTTATATTAGGCTGTTTAACGGCTTCATACCTTTAGCTCTCCTTCAACCTGGCGAAAAATGAGCGCGAAAAAAAATTAAAATTAAAATCATAGTTTCTTAGTTCGTGACAAAAATTTTTTAGTTATATTTTATTTTATTTCTTCAAAAGTGTATTGAAAAACGTCGTTTGATACACGTGGACATTTGTTATTGCAGTTCTCGGCTCAAAAACACCCTCGCCTAGGCTCGGGTGTTATAATTCCGCCTCGAATGCAATAACAAACTTTCTCCACTTGTATCAAAATGTACTATTATAGCATCTATCTTATGAACTTTCATCTAGGTACCATAAATAACTTAACATTTGTAGGTTAGAAACAGAATCCAATTCCAAAGAAAATATCTAGCAGATCTGCTTATGCGAATAGCATTTTATCGGCGATTTCAACAAAGAGCTTTACTCTAGCGCTCTCTCTCTGGAGAAAATGAATAGCACGAAGCCGTACATTATGATATTTCCAAGATTACAAAGCAGAGAAGTCAAATAAAACATATTATACTTCTCAGAACCAATATTTCCGAAAATAAAAATAAGTTTGACCATTGGGCAGCACAGACACAATCACAAAGAAAATGTTGCCGGCATCTGGCCAAGTTTGAAAAGGGAACGAGTATAAAATAGGCCCCGAGTCATAAATTTCGATATTTCCCCAGACACCGCGTTCCTTACTTCATACGTCAGTAGTATCGGGGTGATAAACCTTTTGTAACTGTTTTTTTCTCTCGATTGTTTCCATATTTTTATTTGTTTGACCAGGAATACGTTTGTTTGGTAGCTCGGCGCTTTCCAAGGTTGGTCCTTGTATGGCTGTCCAACCAATACATGTCGATAGAGTTAGCAGCCGTTGGTCCCGGTTGCCTGTTTTTCGTTACAGTGTGCAATGTACCGAAAATCTGACAACCAATGTTACCATAGGGCATCGTATTGCTGGGATTCAGCTGCATCCGCTTAGATAACTTAGTAAAAACATATTTGGGAAAAGGCTGGGCAGATACAGTAGTATTAGTAATTGTCAATTTTATTTCAAATAATAAATTTTACCTTTGAGACAAATTGGTATTTATATAATCCAGAGACAAAAACAAGAATAATAAAAAAGATCATAACACAAAACAAAACTCATCAAACCGACTGTGAAAATGAAAAAATCCAATTACCGAAAAACGTTAAATGTAACCACAACATTTTATTAAAAAGGTCGTCATAAAAATGCACATACAGTTAAAACAATATAGGGGTAGGTAGGCGCTGTCGCTCCCGCCAATGATTCGCGTGTCGACTCTTATTGACGTCATAAGCATAACCGTAATACAACTTTTGAAAGTAGGTCATGTGTTCTCTGCGCTTACATGTGGTGGAGGAGCGAAAAAAAACCCGTGTGGCCAAGTCGCACATTTTTTTCGCTCGGGTTCCGTAAAAAAACGACGTCGAAATCACGTTTCTTTTATGGGGACCCATTTTTCAACCGACTTCCAAAAGGAGGAGATCCTCAATTCAACTGTATTTTTTTTTTGTTTTCTTTTTGTGTTCGTTATCTAATGCCGAAATATACCGAGATTGCTGTAATCACTTGGATGTTTATTGTTTATACAACATCATGACGTAACATCACGCCTGTATGATCTGAGGACGCAGATGTGTACAATACACCCAGATTTCGACAGTTAGGTATGTTTAGTTCCATTTATTGGGGATAAGCCTATTACCATGACATGTATTGTTAACAATGTAAAATAAATTCATGGCAAATATTTGTTTGGGAACAACTAAAAATGGAAAATTAAAAAACTTTTTTGCAAAAAATAAAACCGACTTCGAAAAACACAAAAAAGAGAAAAATAACTTTAGCTTCAGAAGTCGGTGGCAAAAAAAACTAAATCAAACAAACAAGTCACTGACTTCTGAAGCTAAAGTAATTTTTCTCTTTTTTGTGTTTTTTGAAGTCGGTTTTATTTTATGCAAAAAAGTTTTTTTTTTCTCGAATAAAACTTAATTTTATTTTCATTATTTCATCCTATAGCGGCCATAGTCATTGAAAATTTCAATTGTCTAACTTTTACGGTTTCAAAGATAGGTACACAGTAAAGGTAACCACAGAAATTCCTAGGGTGAGTCGAAGATTGGTGCGTTTACAAACTCTCATTTAAAGTCTTATACACAAACAGCCAGACCCAGAACAACTACCTGTAGGTCATACAAATATTTGTTTCTTGCGGAGATCGAACCCGCGACACGCGGCGTAGCTGCTAATCGCTTAGCCACTGCGCCAAACGTCCCGTCTTTTACGTACGGAACCCTAAAAATATACAATATTGCGGTGGAGTAGGCTTTGCAACACGCTAACGACAATACTCCGCGCGCATGGTCCTACTTTGCAAATTAAGTATGTAAATTAAATAAATAGGTACCTACAACACGGATATTTGCTCGCGAACTTGCCAACTATGCCAGTGATAACTTAATGTTATTTCAGCGTTGTAAACTTACGGAATGGACTTTCATTGTGATATACGCATAGTTTGCAATGTACTCGTAATTAAAGGGTCCAATTCGACCCCATAAACTACTGCATTGCAATCAAAATACTTGCAAACAAACATCATTGCTATAACACTGTATAGTAGCAGTGATAGTCTGTGGTGTGACCGTCGGACTGCTAAGTCATAGGTCTCGAGTTCGAACCCAAGGCACGCACTTCTCCGATGCCTGCCGGGGTTGTGGGACTGTTCGAAAGAGATACCGTGGTCCCGGAACACAAAGGGCGATGAAGGAACATGGATGGGTTTTAGTCAGTAAAAGTCTGACACTCCCTCCTGCTCCGCCCAGAGCGGGAGGAGTCATTTGATGATTTCCCTTCCGAAAAAAAAAGCCACGCATTTCTGATTTCTCGGATTCATGTGCGTTGTATAATTATCACTTGCTTCGGTGAAGGAAAATATCGTGAGGAAACCAGCATGCCTGAGAGATATTTCTTGACGGCATGATTGTAAAGCCAAGTCAGACGTCCATATGGTGTAGTGTTGCCCAAATGCAAGACCAAGACGAGACCTTAGCCAGTCTTGGTCTTGGTCTTGCAAAAATGCAAGAACAAGACCAAGATCGATTTTGGGCAACACTAATATGGTGGCATAAAAACTCTGACACCAGCACCCCTAGCCAAGTTACAAACGTTTCGTATCGATTCTCTTTCTACAATCGTAAACGCCTCGGCGTAAGCGATTGTAGAAAGCGCTAAGTTGGTAGCCAAGTTGACACGACTGAGTCGATCGCTCGTTCTCTAATGTCTGTAGAAAAAACCTACACTTTAGTCTATGGTGAGCGTTCCTACCAAAGAGTTTAGCGATCAAGATTGTAGAAACGATAATAGTCTATTCTATCATTTTGAACGATGTAAACTTGTCTACGAATTTTCTATTCGTTTGTGTTGATCACGTGATTTAACGTTGAGATGATGTCATTCCCATTCATTTAAATAGTTTTCTACTAGCGTTAACGATTGTAGATTGTCAACTTGGCTACAGGTTAAACACTAACCACACGATAAAGAAGAAAGATAGACAAACATTATTTCTTGTTTATAAACCAATCTGAAAGGATGAAGTAGAGCCCCGGAATGTCAATCCATTTTATGCATATTATAGGAAAATTCTAAGAAACTATTTCCCTTACACGTATATTTCAATTTATATTTTATTTACCTTCAGTAATCCGCTTTTCTCAGCCGAGGGCTTTGTTTGTCCTTCTAAACAACTTTCTTTGTTTTGAATACTTACTGACTGATTTAGGCACACTGTTTACATTGTTAAGTAGTGTAAGATAGTGGATTTTTTATCAAGAGTACGGTAAGTATGTATAAAAGTTTCCTGTGTCCTTTTAAGTAAGTAATGTTCTAAATTATGGATGGATAGTGTGAGGAATGATATGAGAAAGAAAGTAGTAAATGATGCCGTGACGTCTGACAGGAGAGAATGGGAGAAGAAAACGTGTTGCGCCGACCACAAGTAGAATGAGACAAGAGAAGGAAGATGATGAAGGATTGTTCTAAATTATAGGTGCAAAAATGCGTGGAATTCTTCAAGAACTCCCCCCGTTCCCAGTTAAAACAGATACACTGTAGTATACCGGTTTTAAGGCGATTCGACTACATGAGCTAAACGCAAGTTTTATAATGCAAAAAAGCTTAAGATTCACTGCAATAAACAAAACCAGAAAAATATATGATATTCTTCAGGATATATGCTAGTACGATAGTGTTTTGAAAACATAATTAAGTACAACAAATTTTATTCGATAAAAACTACATGCGATCATTCTGATTTTTTGGCAAATAATTCTACACGCAACATATCAGCATCATATTGTTTTACTTTTTTAGTCCAATCAATAGATTTTTTGTAAATCGCAAAAAAACACTCATTTCGCTCTATTCGGGCCGCAGTGACTGACGTGACGTTACAACCACTTTGTAGTGCAAGCTGATTAGAACTTTATTCTAACAGTTCTTCAAACGAAGTTTGAACCACCACAAATACGTATAGAGTTGCTAATGTAGCTCCTGTAGTCGCCTTAACAGGAACCCTAAACAATGGTTCCAATGCGAATTAGATTTTAAAATCCTAAAAAAAATCAATCAAACTAATAAGAATCAGTCTATATATCTTAGCATTATGTATTTATACAAGTATATATTAATATTTACTTATATGTGTATTTATATATCATAGGTTAAGTTAGGTAAGGCACCTAATCTCTATTCTCTTCCTTTTCTCACACACTATTGTCTACATTTCTTTTTCATTTCTCCTTTTGCAGGTCTGCTGGCAGAAATTTCTTAAGAAATAAGCAGTTCCTTTGTATTCATATTTTTAATGTATTTTCCTCTGTTGTTTACTGTGTGTACATAAATAGTAAAATAAATAAAATAAAAAATATAGTACAAGTTTGTTATTGCAATCGAGGCGGAATTATAACACCCGAGCCGTAGGCGAGGGTGTTTTTGAGCCGAGAATTGCAATAACAAATGTCCACGTGTATCAAACGACTTTTTTTTTTCTCGCGCTTTGCTTTCGCCAGGTTGAAGAAGAGGCAAAGATATGAAGCCGTTAAACAGCCTAATATAAAAAATAGATTTATTTTATATTTTTGAATTCAGAACACCAATAAATGTCAATTTGTGTATAAAAGTAACTATTGGTTTTTAATAATCTTGTTTATCTATGATATTCTATTTATTAACACAATTTGGATATTCAAAAAATATTTATGCCGTAAAGACGCGTAGTGCTTTACCGAAATAAAAAAAAAAACATTCACCTCGGACTATAGGCATTGAACCAATTTGGACTAAGTATAGGTAGGTTATCTGTGGCAATTTTCATTCCCGCACACGTGTGGGAAAGTGGAAAAAATCGCACGTGTGTGAAATACATTGCATGTTGTACCTAATCGTAGTGCGTTATGGACCAGTTTTCGAGGAAGTGTATTGAAAAGAATATTTCTAGCGTGATTCCAACTAATCTTGAAAACCATACCGAATACAAGAATATAGACCTTCCTTTAAAGTATAATAAGTAAAATAATACCGGTTAATTGTACAGGCGGTTGGAACGTGCAACAAAAACACACCATTAGCCTTAATAATCCCAGCTTTGTAAAATGGGTTAATTTGAGTGCTTACCACTGTACAATTTTAAGTAAAGGAGGGTTAATCTTACCCATTTAAATATAAGATGGGGTGTAATTATTTTGAAATGGTCCAAGAGGGAGCAACTATGTATTCATGAAAATCGTCAAAAGGAGCAACCATATTGCGAGCAGTCTGACCTTTGCATTATTGTCTTAAAACTAATTTTCAAGAGTCAAATGAGTGTCGATTTGTTTTAAAAACAACAAATAAATATTTAGGCCCCACTGGCAGTCAACTTCAAAAAATTTCGTGAATCCAAAAGTGTGACTGACACAGGTTTCAACTCACTGACCGCTACGGCCAATCATTCATAACCCAGACATCATCATCTGCCTAGCCTTTTCCCAACTATGTTGGGGTCGGCTTCCAGTCTAACCGGATGCAGCTGAATACCAGTATTTTACATGGAGCGACTGCCTATCTGACCTCCACAACCCAGTTAGTACTACTGGGTAATACGATACCCATTGGTAAGACTGGTTGTCAGACTTTTTGGGCCACTGACTACCGGTAACGACTGTCAAAGATCACAAATGACCAACCAACTGCTTATCGTGCTTTCCGAGGCACGGAGGAAGCTCGGTGTAATAGGAGGTCACCCATCCACAGACCAACCTAGGCAAGCACGGCTTAACCTAAAGATCAACCCAAGCGGCTGTTATTATTTAGCCACGAGCTCCATAACCCAGACATAAACCCTTAAATATACCTACAAAATAGGTACACATACTATCCGCTATGGATATAAATAACACATTAAAGTCGTCACTGGTGCCGATTCCCTTGTTCACAAACTAAACTAAATTTAAGTTGAATGCGTCTTTTTCTTTCTATTTCATTATGAAAAGGACAGAAGATAAATATTAGTTTAATCCTGTCAAATTAGTCAGCAACTGACGTAATTTGATGTAATTTTAGTAGTCAACTTTTTAATCGCGTCTAAAACTTGTATGGCGCTGATTAATTTGACAAAACATAACTAAAATTTATCTTCTGTCCTTTTCTTAATGAAATAGAAAGAAAAAGATGCACTCAACTTAAATTTGGTTTAGTTTGTAAACAAGGGAATCGGCACCACTGGCGGTCAAAAGGTTAATATTCTAAACAATGATATTATAAAGAAGATACGCCATGTTCATACTGAATGGCGTTCAGATATCGTTGCGAGTAATTTAAAACTACGACAGCGATAGATAATACGGAACGTATAAGATAGAAAGAGATAGCTAGCTATCAAAGTGCAACAATTGTGTCACTTTGTCCTCAACAATTTGTGCGTGCTAGTGCGATATCTACCTCTTTTTACTATATAATATCATTGATTCTAAACCAGTCGCTTTCAGCATCGAGTGAGCGACAAAATAGCCTCGTTATAGGTACCTACCTAGACAAATACATGTCATCAGCAACGCTAAAAGGAAGGTTAATTCCCATCTCGGCACCTTCCCATCTCGGCACCCATGAATTTATTTATCTTGTCTACGAAAAATTCCCATTTCGGCACCCTCTCATGAATCATTTTAAGGTACACAAAAAGAAACGGAAACACAGTATCAGTATAGTAAGTAAATCAACTTTATTACCTATTTATTAAATCATTTTTGTTTTTTTTTTAAATTACCATTTTCACAGACAAGCCCTTGAATCACTTTTTAGAGGCTCTATTATCTCTGCCTTGGCAGTAACATAACAAATTTTAAAATATATGAAAAATTCACGGTTCGTAGGAATAATTGTTTAAAAATCTTTCCAGCAATTATGTAAAACATATTACAAAAATCAACAGTTATTGTAAATAAAAAAATAAATGTTTTATAAATGTACCTACATACGTCGTAGTCACACACGTTGGGCAGTTTTTAACCGACTTCAAAAGAGGAGGAAGTTATATGTACATATGTAATTTAATTTTTTTAATTGATTATATGTATACATGTATATAAATAAGGAGGGTGTATGTTTTTTTTTATGTATGTCACCTGATTTCTCCCCCATTTGTGGACCGATTCACAATTTTTTTTTATTTTCAACCGACTTCCAAAAAAAGGAGGTTCTCAATTCGACTGTATTTTTTTTTTTTTTTTTTTTTTTTTTTTTTTGTGTTTGTTACCTCAGAACTTTGGACTGGGTGAACCGATTTTGATGATTATTTTTTTATTTGAAAGCTGGTGCTTCCCGTGTGGTCCCATTTAAACGTTGTGAACATCTGATGCTGATCTTCGGAGATATACAATGGAACTCTTCAAAAATAGACGGCAAATCTGCCGTGATTGCTGAAATCGCTTGGATGTTTATTGTTTATACAATATCATGACATAACATCACGCCTGTATACTCTGAAGTGGTACACAGATGTGTACAATACACCCAGATTTCGACAGTTAAGTATGTTAAGTTGGCGCGATCGTTTTCCGCGCGCGCCTCAAATGACGTAACATCACGCCTGTATCCTCTGAGAGGGTACGCAGATGTGTACAATACACCCAGACTTCGACAGTTAGGTATGTTAAGTTACCGCGCGCGCCTCAAAGCGATGTCAGCAAAAGGGACTGTTCTAAAAAGATACTGCGGCCCTGGAACGCAAAGGGCTAAGAAGGAACATGGATGGGTTTTAGTCAGTAAAATTCTGACACTACCTTCCGCTCCGCTGAGAGCGGGAGGGGTGAATTGATGATTTCCCATCCGAAAAAAAAGGTATGTGAAGTTCCATAATTATATTGGGGATACGCCTATTACCATGACATGTGTTGTTAACAATTTGACAATACATTCATGGCAAATATTTGTTTGGGGACATCTAAAAATGGAAAAATAAAAAACTTTTTAACAAAAAAAATAAAACCGACTTCAAAAACACAAAAAAGTGATAAATAACTTTAGCTTCAGAAGTCGGTGACAAAAAAAGTAAATCAATCAAACAAAGGTCACCGACTTCTGAAGCTAAAGTTATTTTTCACTTTTTTGTGTTTTTGAAGTCGGTTTTATTTTTTTTGTTAAAAAGTTTTTTTAAAGAGTATACTCCTTTTTTTTTTCGGATGGGAAATATTCAAATGACTCCTCCCGCTCTGGGCGGAGCAGGAGGGAGTGTCAGAGTTTTACTGACTAAAACCCATCCATGTTCCTTCATCGCCCTTTGTGCTCCGGGGCCACGGTATCTCTTTCGAAGTCCCGCAACCCCGGCATGAAAGAGTATACTCCTGAGGTGGTCCCATATAAATTTGGTGAAGATCTGATGCTGATCTTCGTAGATATAAAATGGAACTCTTCAAAAATAGACGGCAAATTTGTCGTCATTGCTGCAAATGCTTGGATGTTTATTGTTTAAACAACATCATGACGTAACATCACGCGGAGCTCGTGGCTAAATAATAACAGCCGCTCGGGTCGATCGTTAGGTTAAGCCGTGCTTGCCTAGGTTGGTCTGTGGATGGGTGACCACTCATTACATACCGAGTTTCCTCCGTGCCTCGGAAAGCACGTTAAGCAGTTGGCCTCGGCTGTCATTTGTAGATCTTTGACAGTCGTTAGGTAGTCAGAGGCCCAAAAAGTCTGACAACCAGTCTTACCAAGGGGTATCGTATTACCCGGTACTAACTGGGTTGTGGAGGTCAGATAGGCAGTCGCTCCATGTAAAATACTGGTATTTAGCTGCATCCGGTAAAACTGGAAGCCGACCCCAATATGGTTGGGAAAAGGCTAGGCAGATGATGATGATGACGTAACATTACGCCTGTATGCTCTGAGGGGGTACGCAGATGTGTACAATACACCCAGATTTCGAAAGTGTTAGGTATGTTTGCGGATGAATGGACAAAGATTTTATTGGCATGTCAGAAGTATTGTGAGAGGAATTTATGAATGTTTAAACCTTTACTTTGGTATTTTGTATATTTTAATTTTATGTTATCTCTTACTCTTTTAGTTCTAGTTTTATTGTTACAGTAATTGGTTTAAATACATCCGTTGTAATCAATAAATGTTAAGTTCCATTGATTGATAAGCCTGTGTTTTATGATAAGACATGTGCTGTTAATAATGTAAAATAAATTCATGGCGACTTGTTTAGGAACAACTAAAAATGGAAAAATAAATAAAAAACTTTTTTGCAAAAAATAAAACCGACTTTAAAAAAAAACACAAGCAAAAAAGTTTTGAAGTATCTATAATATCCAGCAGTTTTACACTACCTGAGGGCCTCGACAAGCGGCACTAGTTTTGGAAGCTTTTTACATTACTGTGACTTTTTATAGAATTGCCATGAGTTATTCTGTAGTTGATGACCGTTATCAGTATCAGACACTTTGCTTATAACCCCAGGACGTAAATTATCATAACTAAGGCCCTAGCACAAGCGAGCACTGTAGACGTAACGTAGATGCGTCGATTTTAAATGATAAAAAATACTCGTTTTATATATAATATTTTCATAATTTTAAGAATTAATTTGTTCTATGGATGATACTTATTGTGCTTTTGCAAACAATTTAACTTAAATGCTATATGATACAAGTATTTCCGTTTCAAAAATCGACGTATTTACGTTACGCTTACACCGCACGCACGTTATTTGGTTACCAACCGCTTCACTCTATTTCATGAAACCTGAAATATACATTATACGAATACGTATTTTAACCTCCCCCAAGTAGCGTATACTTACTATATAAAACATAGTTGATGGTACTTGGGAGCACATGTCTGGGTCTATGACACCATACAAATAGGTCTATGTGCTAATTTTGATCGAAATTCATTCAACAGTTTATTTGTGATTGAGTTAAACGTCCAAACGTCTCTTTACAATTTTTTATTTCAAAAATATATATTTTTTTTTAATTTATGATTTTTTATAACATTTCCAGATGTCCTAATATGGGTTGGTCATGCGTCGTGGCACGCGCTGTGGCCATCTTCCTCATGCTCAGTCGAGCATCAGCTCTCACATCAGACATGTAAGCGAAGAACACTTTTTATATCACTTAAAACCCATTTTTTACCCTAGTTTGGCCGCTGAGAGAATGCGTTCCTGACAGGTCACGAGTATTAGTATGTGATGTTATATAACTTATAGCTTATCTAACTAACCTATTATTACCCTTTTTGCCCTATTATTAAATAATATGATTAAAAAAGATATAATTAAATCAAGTAACAATAAATGTTTAATTTCGCGCTAAATTTATGTAACAACACTGACAGACGAGACGTCGGGAACGCATTCTCTCAGCGGCCAAACTGTAGTTCCTGAAAGCCAATACATCTGCTGTCAAATCTCTCGTGAGCTGTTATGATTGGTTGTCCAGAATAACAATAACCAATCACTGTAAGTGGGCATGGCTACAAGAGAAGTTCAATTGTTTTGGGAAACCGTCGTTTATGTCATTCAAGTTGTAACAATGGCTAGTGGTTTGATTATATCAGTTTTTCTATTACTACCCACTAATAATGCAATAGAAAACTTTCGTTTGTTCTGTCAAAATTGATTAATTGGTTTTAATGAAAATCTTTTTCAAAATTTCATACCGACAAAGCAGCGTTCTGTGGATTCATAGTGACGATAGATTTAGATGGTAATGAGTAGAGCGTGGAAGGACACACGGCGAGCGCAGGCGGCGAAGCGTATTTAACACGCCAGCCGGCCCACGCCAGCCAAGCGTGAAGTTCCTCGCTCCATTAATACGCCCTGCGGCACTATGCAAAACAAATTGTCTGTGGCGAGGGTTATACCCCCAGTATGTTTATTATCCCGTCTACATTATCACTTTCCCCTGAATAGTGTAAACATAACTTGCTTTAGTTGCTTAATCTCTACGTTGTTCTGATGTGATTATGTTGATTGCATACAGTCCTCTGTTTAACTTTGGACTAACTTTCAAATCAGTTTGGCACGAGTAAGCTACTCCTTGCATCTCACAAAGCTTTTGTTTCCGCACACACTTACCAAAAGTTAGCTTTGAGTCTTTGACGTGTGTTTCGATATGATACAGTTGTGGTTCAATGCTACCGAACTTCACTAAATATTGTTGTTCGAAATTTCTTTAATTCGTAGTTAGTTAATGGTTGTATTTTGAAATGATGACTCTATACACTTGCCAGTTCCAATTATTAACAACTCACTATTAAAACTACGGCATTTATTATTCGACCGTGTCATTGCTCTGTTTATTAGCTTATTGAACGGCTTTTGTAGCAGCAAGGTAATAAGTGTTAATCTAAAATCAATACTAAGCGTACTGCTGTGCGTTTCCACACGCTTAATTTGCCATGATATATGTTACGGCATAAATCTTCTCTAGTACTCGCTTTCCGGCCATTACTTTGATGATTTAAAAGGTTCTTTAGAAATGCAAAATTGCTTCACAGTTATTACATAAAAATCTATTCACTATTCTCCAGATTCGCAGCAGGAAAGTCGGACAAAGAGATACTGGACAACCTTCTGAAAAACTCCCGCTATGACAAAAGACTGCTGCCACCAGTAGATGGTAAATGTCATTATTTTTAACCCTACTTATATCAAATATAACCAAGTTTTCAAATTATATCATTACATTTCATAGCGTCATTGATTTGACATAATTTGAAATCTTGATGATGTTGCGTATGTATAAGGTCAAGTCGGTCATTGAAAATTGATGTAAATTGCAGATCCAGAATTCTGTTGTGGTCTAACTTCGCCAAACGACTCTCTGGCACAAAATAATGTGGGGCTCCCGTCTCTGCGGCCACGCTCGCACAATCGTGGTGCGTTGTGTTCATGTTTATGAAAAGAGAAATCCTTCCACATGTACCTGGATCGTAGCTACTATAACTTTGTAATTAATTCCTTGCACGCAACTTCAATTTTTCTCTTACCTCACGCAACTGTAGATACCTACCTGATCCTATGCTTTAGAATAATTTTATACCTATGTCTATGAGTCACGTATTATTTCTACCAGTATGCACCTGATAACATTGATGTATTAGATTAGAACACACCCACTTTTATTATTGAATTTATTTCAACTGATTATTTTATAGTCGTCGGTGAGCTACATTAATCATTAATGTCTACCTCATAAATAACAACACTGTGTTTAATGGTTCAGTCACTCAACATTGAATAACGAGTTTTCTTTTTACGCCATGCTTTTTGCCTAAAATGATTTTCTCTTTTCACAAACATCAAACACAAATTATGAATTCTATCTTTCGTAAATTCATACTTCTTTTCCAATAGAAATCGGATCTGCCAACTTCTTATTTACAATTTTCCTTATTATTGCAACATGTGTAGCCTGCGATTAATTTTCGCTGTTTAATTTTATTATACCTACTTACCTTCCAATCATTACTTCTTCTACATTCTAAGTTGGTTCGTTCACAAGATGACTCATAATCAAAACCTTAATAATAAGAAAGGTTATGTCTCTGATTAAGCGAAATAAAAAGAAAACTGCTAGATAAGCTAAGATAGGTAGAGCCCTACTGAACTCCAGCACAATTGTTAGCAAGCATGTACTTAAGTGTATATCGTTGTTGTATCTTGTACCAATTAAGATGTACCTATCCAAGATATGAATGTCATGTATTATATTGTTTTCAGGTGTCCTCACCGTAAATGTAAGCGTACTACTTCTTAGCTTAGCCTCTCCGGACGAATCTAGTCTTGTAAGTATTTTGTAAACTAAGTTTCATTTTATCCTGTCTATCTTCCTTCTTTTATTTGAATTTTGTTCTAACTTGACCGCTTTCAGAAATACGAAGTGGAGTTCTTACTTCAGCAGCAGTGGTACGACCCTCGCCTGCGCTACTCCAACCAGTCTCATTACGACTTCCTCAACGCCATCCATCATCACGAAGACATCTGGTTGCCGGATACGTACTTCATCATGCACGGCGACTTTAAGGTCCGTATCGAACTTATCCTAGATTACTTACATGATTGATTACTTATCTGAAGATACAGATTACAAAATTATATTTTCATCTAATTTTATACATAATTATTTCCACCATGCTTTCTTCTGAAGGAGTTTTCCCAGCACTCATGGGTATTTATAACTACATACAATGCTTCATGATCTAAAAGGACCATTATTTGTACATACAGATTTTTTATAGCTGACACTTCATGCTCGCCTCGATTTCTTTCTGGTTTTTAAAATGCAATCTAGAAGTTTGGAGTTGATTTTCGTAGTTTCATCGTAAAATTTGGTCCGGTGGTTTTGGTGATAAGTAATATTTGTGAACACCATGTAGGAGTATTTAGGATAGGAGCGTATTTTTATAGTGCAAATGCTTTGTTTTGATTACTTCTTACACCAGATGATATTCTAACTATGCTTATTTTTCAGGACCCGATAATACCAATGCATTTTGCTTTGCGTATCTATCGCAATGGTACTATTAACTATTTGATGCGGCGGCATCTCATCCTGTCGTGTCAGGGACGGCTCAACATCTTTCCTTTTGATGACCCATTGTGTTCATTTGCCTTAGAAAGTAGTAAGTTACTTGGTCCTATTATGCATCTCCTCCTACAAAGTCCGCACTGTTATGTTCAATTCCTTGAGTAGTACGTATTTTTTATAGTCACTCCCCAAAATCCTTTGGCTTCAGCGACTTAAAAAATGGCAGTGCTGTAACAGTGTTTGTATTCGCCAGTATCGTACGAGCAGTCAGCGATCACGTACGTGTGGAAGAACGACGAGGACACGCTGCGCAAGTCGCCTTCGCTCACCACGCTCAATGCGTACCTCATCCAGAACCAAACCATTCCCTGCCCTATCAAAGCCAGTTGGAGAGGTAAAATATACGATTGTTCATAACTACATATTACATACATACAACATACCAACATCGCTTCTAAAACGTTATATTAAAGAAAGATATCCTCCAAATCATATATTTTGTTGGGCCTATACGGTAGTTTAGTAACCAAAATTAGATATTTTGTAAAAGCACATCTTATATTTTGCACAAGAGATGGTCAAAGGATGCCTAATTATATTGAAATTCTGATTAACTCTTTTCAGCTTGGTCTTGATTTATGTAAAAGGTTAATTTTCATAATTAATTTGTTTTGTGTGTTATTTAAAATATATATAGTAGTCGCTTGATAGTGTACGTAATGCGATCACACGTTGTCGATACATTAGGTGTACCTAACACTAGCTAACGAGCATGTTCATCTAGGTTGTCCGTCTGGTCACACAGTGATCACTAGTCTTTATATACATTGTGACTATGTAGTGTACAGTTATTGATACAAATTTTGCTATTCCTAACATCTAAATGTATTCATTAGT
The DNA here is from genome assembly GCA_905147715.2 of Xestia xanthographa. NCBI lineage: Eukaryota > Metazoa > Arthropoda > Insecta > Lepidoptera > Noctuidae > Xestia > Xestia xanthographa. The sequence continues at coordinate 21,455,521 of LR990653.1, read as the reverse complement.
TTGTTGAGAATGTAGAGTGTAAGAATTTATTAACGTCTTTGCAAGCAGCTGAGGGTAATTCACTTTACGAGGAAGACGAAGAGATGACATGTAATCTTTGCCAGAGACGCTTTGAGGAGCAAGGTACATAAGTTGCACCGGACGAGGCACCGTTCTGTCCGGTGTCGTCGTATTTCAAATATTTTTTGCTTATGTGTGAGTAAATGCGTTATTGTGTTATAATAATAAAGTGTTGTATAGTGTTGTCAAATCGGCCGTGATGATGGAAAGTCGAAGGTTTGCTCTTTACGATACCTTTGTTATACTCACCAAGCATTCATGTTGTTTTAGTTAAGTGCTCATCACTTTCTTCATTGTTATCATGCATGCACATATAAATTCCATACATGACTGTGAGAGCATGCGTTTGAAATAGTACGCTGTATCGTTTTTAATGGACGTCATAACGCTACGATGTATGTTCATAAACATGATATGACACGACAACACAACACGCATTACTCATACATACAAAACGTAGTTAGTATATTAGATGATGTTTTGGCTGTTCATATGTACTTTAATTTTAACAAGGCCTCTGAATTGAGTTACTTGGAATTTTGTATCCTGGTTATTTTTATTTCGAAATTAAACGAAAAACACTTCGCGTGCTACGATGCTCCAATTGTACCTAATAATATTCACTCCACAGGTAACTACAGCTGTCTAAAGGTCGACTTAATATTTACTAGAGACCGAGCGTTCTACTTTACAACAGTATTTATCCCTGGAATCATTCTGGTGACCTCCTCGTTCATCACATTCTGGCTGGAGTGGAACGCAGTACCAGCCCGTTCCATGATAGGTAAAAAGTGGCTGGTATCTGGAATGCTCTCGGTCTTGCGTACTGCATACATTTTACTCTTCGTAGATGTTGGCTGCGGCTGTTGATATAACACGCTATCTGTTGCAGGATTCGCTTATTTTATGTAAATAATACTCATAGATACAGCCGATGATTCATTCTCACCTGCCAATTTTCTTTTTTGTTTTATTTTTAGATTATGCTTGACATTTTTAGGTAATTACAGCTGCCTCAAAGTGGATCTTATCTTCACGAGGGATAGATCATTTTACTTCACCACAGTTTTCATTCCGGGGATCATTTTGGTGACTTCATCGTTTATTACTTTTTGGCTGGAATGGAATGCAGTGCCTGCTAGAGTAATGATAGGTTTGTTCACTGTTTTATTTTCTCAATTTCGAATAAATTTAATAACATTGTGAATATTTAGAATCTTTTTAAAAATGAGCCCATTCATGGTTACCAAATTGACAGAAAATAACTGTAAGTACCGGGGTCTTTCAAAATTTTAATCATTTCACGCAATACAAGCCTTGCTTGAAAATATTGGCTATTCGTAAGTAGATCTATATGTACTAGTTAGTACTTTGGTATCGCATGATCTTTCTACGTTTCTCTGTAGAGCTTTAAAATTTACATTCTCAATGTTCTAGTAACTGTATCATGAACACGCTTTCTTTTTCAACTAATATTGTTACCTGTAGGTAATTGTTATCTTAAAATGTTTGTTGATAACTGTGATAAGATTCTTATGTTGCTTTGCTTTTTACGCAGGTGTTACAACAATGTTGAATTTTTTCACTACATCGAATGGATTCAGATCGACACTGCCGGTCGTGTCGAACTTGACGGCGATGAACGTTTGGGACGGCGTGTGCATGTGTTTTATCTATGCGTCGTTACTAGAGTTCGTGTGTGTAAACTACGTGGGGAGGAAACGACCCCTTCACAATGTTGTGTACCGACCCGGAGAAAATCCAGTCACACAGGTGAATACTCTTTTTTTATCTCCCTCAGTTTCAGTGTCTAGAACGTCATCATTGTTTATTTCTATCTTTTACTTTACTTCGAAAGTTACTTTGATGACGATCTATTAAGCTAATTGAGATTGTACGTGTGTTTTTATTGCCAAGTTGAAAATCTCTGTTTGAAAGTTAAATTTCGTAAAGCGTGTTTTCGATGTGGTTTTTCTTGTTTTATTATTTGTACAAAATTCAAAATCTGTGTATTAGCTTCTATTGATAGGCTTCGTGGGTAATTGGGTATAGTGAAAAACATATTAATTCCAATACAACATTTGTCCAAAGTTTCAGTGTACCCACATATTTACATGTCCAAAGTCCTGTACATACACTCACTACATGTTTACGCTACTAAACGCTCCCTCTCCTTACTGTGGTCCTTGTAGCCAGCAATTGGTATTAGATTCGTAAAAAAAGCACTTTGATATTTTATGATGGTATTAGGAGTATTTTCTTAGAAAACCCACGATGCATTCACGAAGGAATTTAGAAGTTTCTCAAATAAGAGATAGCAACCTACATTTTGTAATGTTCCCTGACATAAATTAGTAAACCAGAATAACGAATAAGTTCCGTCGTGAATTTTATATTTTTTTCTATCTTTACTCTTTGCAATGTTTTCTTTCAATCTTACAACAACAAGACATGGCTTGGTAATCGAGTACGTACTTTATTTCATACGTAAAATGGCAATGTCGTGTTGTTTGTTTTCTTCCTACAGCATGCTTCACCTCTTTAACGTCTTTGCATGTATTTGGCTCATATATTTACAAAATTTAATGGGTAAGCAAGAATTCATCACATGTTTTTGTATCATTGGCAATCGTCACTTCACCAAAATAAGACTAATTTGTGTGGCCATACATCATAACGTACAGTTCGTGTCTCTTAGTCATCATTCCTTGCTTTTCATAATGAATTCCATAATTCTGAGTTGAAATTGTGTATCTAACATATTATATTAGAAAACATTGCAAAGATGCATATTGATTGACTTGTTTGTGATTGATATTACTTTCATACTTTTGTGAAGTGGTACTGATGGGTACCGTATCTATTTCAAAGTGCATACTATCCATTATATATGTGGCCACTACAATCTAGTCTATGTTCACGATTGCACATCGTTAGACCATCTGTCACGAGTGAACAAACTGTGTGTGATGTGTTCGCAGCGACTGCCTGCAGTTCTGAGCAGAATTGGCATTATACTGGCCAGCCCCTTGGTAAGAACATTCGCCGGATTCATTGGCACTATCCAGACATTGCTCGCGTATTTCTCTTTTACTTCTTTCTGGAAGGCTGATTAGCTGTAGAAACTAGCCTAACAATAATTGCTTCTTTAACTAGGATAGAGCAGGTAAGTTTTAGTCTTAAGTTTAGATTGGCAAAAATCTGTCTTCCTGGAACATTTATTTTTCATTTTTGACACAAGATGGTACCCTCATAGTAAAATTGTAATTGTTATTTTCGTTATTCAAAGTAAAAATGAAATATGCGGAGCTTTTAGTCATCATCTTCAAACACAAAATGGTCATTGAAATTGCATGCTGTAATCCTATTAACAAGCTTCAGTAGAATTGGCCTCTACCAAACTACCTAATTTCTTTTTTTTTTATATATATATTTTTTTCTTTTTCCTGGCATTTTTTTAACTTTATTTTCATTTTCTTTATGCCCTAAAGTTATGCATGCGTACCTATCTTACTAATTTCCTCCTCTTTACCCATACATACTCCGACATTGTTGATACTTCAAGTTGATCAAACTAAAGTAGCAATCCCTTCTATATCAGGGTCTTCTGACTTTATTTTAAATAACTTCAAAAGTACTTTTGGTAATCAATAGAACGCTTATAGTTACTTCTTTTACATCGAACACTTTGCTTGTATAAACCTTGAGACTAGGTTGATTCTGCAGCTTCAGCGGTATGATACTAAGTCATGCTTCGGCTAACCACTGGTTGAAAATTTACGTAGGAGGCGATGGCTTTCCTCCAAAGGGCACGACAAGAGCCCCAAGCGGAGAGTAGCGGCGCTGTAAGTGACGTCGACAATGACACTAGTTAGCCCCACATCATCAGCATCATCATCTCTGAGTCTGATATCATGAAAACTAACGCATTCTTTTTCTTAACGCTGCTTCGGATCGCTCCAGCCTGTGAGTATACTGTCATTATCAGCTATGTCACTTCTTTCTTGAGTAGCTCTAAACATGTAGAAACTGTTTTTATTTTGTTGATATTCTCACGTATTAACCAAACAGAGTGACTTTCTTTTGAAACTATGATAACTATGATAAAACCGAGAAATAATTTTATGTAGGTAGTTTACTAATTTTATTAATACACGTTTAAGTAAGTTTTTTGAAATGTTGATACAATTGTGTGCGACTGCGCGTGATCAGCACACACAATTAACAATAAAAAGACTTGGAAGTGAAAATCAAATTCATTAAGATTTTTGTTATTTTTCTACTCAATTCGAATTGCACAAATGCACAGTGCCAAACACATGACGTTGACTTTCCCAATGGTCAACCACTTATACATAGATGTTTTCGGTTAAGGTATGTTAAGGTATACTTTAACCCCATTGCAGTAGGAATCCACTCACGTGGTGAAGAAGGCACAAGTCCCAGCAGTGGCAGCATTATAGGCTGTCATGTGCTCTGCACGTCTTTGTCTAATAGGCCAGTGGTCATATTTGAACAAGTAAAATAAAAGAAATAAACCAACTGGTGTTACAGGGAGACAAAAAGCGCGAGTCGACAGGCGGCGCCGACCTCGTGTCTTGCACCGCGTGCACTGGCCCAGGGGCCTGTACACACACCGCCAACAATGGCGGAGTCTCGGAGGTAACTGTCCCTCCATCAGACCGCAGATGCTAACATAAACTTACCAATATTTTGCGTATGACCCTACATTCCCATTTATTTTAGTACAACATTACATAGTAAAAGCACTTCAGTAACACCTTGCAAGTAAAATTTGCAGCTTCCATAAATAAAGGGTTGAATACGCCACTTTTTGTTTTCACGCTGATGCGTAGATAGCCAGTACATCACAGTGAATGCGAGAACTTAAGAACCTACTGAAACGTTCATCTGCAATAGGGTTGATACGAGACACAGATCCACAGTTCCATTAGCCTGTTATCCACAGTAGCAGCTTACGGTATCATCATTCATGTTGCATAATAATCTCTTTCAGCCATGTTTCGTCCAGGTTCGCAAAAAAGAACCGCCGCACCCGATCCGCGTGGCGAAGACGATCGACGTGATCGCGCGGATCACGTTCCCCACTGCCTACGCCGTGTTTCTCATCTTCTTCTTCATTCACTACAAGGCGTTCTGTTAATGCTGCCTTCACTTACCGCTGTCGCTGGCCGCTTCGTGTGAACGGACATTTACTGTGTTTTCTACTATTCTTTTACTGCGTCACAAATATGAATGAGATTAAGCTACTCACTCTATTATAATACATATTTGATGATTGTCGACGGTCGAGAATTGTGATTATATCCGTTTATAGTGATCGTACTGTTAAGATAATTATAGTTTAAGAGACTTGATGCAGAAAGCTAACGTCGCAGCTTTCCATGGTTTAACGTCAATCAATTGAAAGATGTGTGCGATTTTTCTACAGGTTTTGAAATAGTTTTCTACAAGTTCAAAGACGGACGTTTATAATGTATATCTACGCGTAAGAATTACTTTCTTGTGAATACACGAAAACTTATGATAGGATAAAGAGGGATCAACTTATGTAATTGTATGGAAATTCTTATATCAACGTGGTTACATCGGATTTTGTATGAATTTAGAGAGATCGTCGAGATATCGAACGGCGGAGTTTATAATACTGAGAGCTCCTTCGACGCGCAGGAGAAAGAAATCTATTTCAAACCTAAAGACAGACCTAGCGTATTTTATTGCCTTTAAGTTATTATTACTAGTAAGATAGCAAAAGACATGATTACTTTTATATTTATTATTAGAATATAATCACCTTAGTTATTAGTTTGTCCAAACCAACACTTACATAATATGTTGTGATAATTATAATAATATTTACTTATTGCTTTGTAAAGGTGAGACGTAGGCAATGATCACCGTATCATTTAAACTAAAGTGATTAAGTTTCGAAATAATATAATTCGGAGTAATGTAAAAATAGCTGTAGATGCATAGATGAAGCTCAAGTCATTATTATCTTTAAATTCTAATATAAATATATAATACCATTGAGTTCACGCTATTCCAGAGGTGTACAAGTGTGTGTATACCAATTGTTTTGATAATTGTACCATGAACATGCCTTCTACATGTCAAAGAGTTATTTTTGCCTGATATAATATTAGTAGTTAATACAGAAATTGATGAATATATTGCCGGCTGTAAATAATAATGAAATTAAATTACACCTATCAATACGTAAGGTATACTAACCTAATGAGATATTGTAACTAGATACTTGAGTATAAAGTATCGTGAATATTGTGCTGTGAGACCATACCGTCACCTTATTCGTTGCGTAAGTAGAATACTCACCACGTTTACATATTTGTAACATTATTATGATATTGTCCTCTGTCATCACACCCTAGATATTACGTAGTGTCCACAAATGCTAGAAGCCGTTTGTATTTAGGAATAATATATTAAAAACGAAATCTTTGTCCAAAACCGCAAAGCGCTTTAGTTCCCGTGTGTCTGTAGGATATACGTTATTTATTCATTACAATACCTACCTGTACATGGTTGATAAAAAGCAATATATAGATATCATAAACAGCTATTTTCTTTTTCAATAATCCAGTAATATTTCTCATAAAAAAACAACTGAAGTTTAATTCAACACCATTGATATTATGCCTTTTGCTTGTTAAAAAGTGGACCAAGGAGTCAACTGTTTTGAAACATAGATTTTATATCTAAATTATTATAAAACAATAAATTATAAGAAAAAAGCGTTTTGGCTGTGCTTTAAAATCAAATTATATAATTGAAAAAAGTAGGGATGCCTGATTGAATTAATTATCTATAATTATAATGTTATAATTTAATTTTCTTTTGAATCAATGTAACGGGTGGTCAAATGCTGAGTACCTGCGATTGAATAAAAAAAAACAACGCTTTGCGCTGTGCGTAAAAAATAAATGCATCGTTCAATTTCTATTGGAAAACGTAAGGTGTCCATAATTGTATATTAAATTAAAGCTTGGATGCCTTAAGTACCTATAAGTAAGTGTATCTTACATTATTGAGGATGTGTTAGGTAATACAGCCAACTTATGAAAACAGTCAACAAGAAGTTTTGTACAAATAACAGCAGCAAACTTATTTGTTTCAGTGTCACGGCTTACAAAGATAATATTCATTAAATAATATTTTGCTAATGATCTCTTCTTACCTGATAGATATGTAATTATTACTGTTGTCCTATGTTAACAGTATTTTAAAGTTCAATAAATGTTGAAACAATGAGACCATTCCCTTGATATTTGGATAGATACAAAGTGATACTATGTATTTTAAATTCGCTACGTTTTTATAGGTACGATTTAAAATGTAAGATAAAAGTTACATATCATTCGCTTTATAAGATTCAACCTTGTACCTATAATATTGTGCTATCCTGTTAAAAATATATTATATATTCTATGCTGCCTTTACATATATATATACACGTTTAAGTTATACATTTTATATGGGTAGGTATTATTTATTTATATTGTTAAGCACTACTTCGTTTTTGTACATTACGCGTCGAGAGAATGTATTCATGGCAGACTTTTTAAATTGCTGATCATATTTTGTAACATGTATTATATTATTTATATATATTTATCACTTGGAACTGACTACTTACTGTTACCTATTTTAAGGCTCGCTTCCCTCCATTGTCTATGCTTATAGTCACTCCCTTACACCCAGCAAATGTACCCTTTGTATACTTCGGTGCTTGTTTCTTAAATATCTTGTTAATTTAAGTATATCACTTATTATTTGGGCCAAGTCCAAAATATAAAATGTTGATTTTATTTATCGAGTCTAAATTGTTCTACAATATAAGCTGTTGACCTTGAATAGATTTTTGTTTTCCTTAAAAAAAATTAACAAACACTCTTGTTCTAATTAATTGTTATTGTTATCGTAAAGAATTGTAAAATATGTTTATATTTCGTTTTAAAGTAAGATTGTGTTAGGTACAAAACAAGAAACACCTGGTATTGTTAAGTGTTTTACACAATAAGTTTCTACACCTCCTGTTTAAATAAATAAAATATAATTATAAATATCTATGAACGTTTATTTTTCTATCATTTATCTCGTTCACATTTTCTAGTCATTTTTGTCAATGAATATAGGTAACTGAACCTAGTGAGGTTCTGCTGTCAAGCAACTATTTAATGCTTCGCTGGATATGAGAGATTAGGCTTAAATATAAGCCGCTTAATTATAAGTAAAAGTAATATAAGCAACTTTAATTAATATATAGGAACTTGTATGTACCATATAATATGCTGTACCATAAAAACAATAATATGAGTAGAGACTTCGTTAATATCTGAGATTGTCATCGCGGACGAGTGTTGTCCACTTTTAGATTTAGATTGCATAAAGTTCTACGCAAACTGAGGTCAATTTTGTGGACAAATCCACATTCCAAATTGATTTCATCTAGACGAATTCTGAGCAGAGTTATTCTAGTTTCTTCTATGTTAACTATCACAGAAGAGGGAATATGCAAGAAATTCAAAACTTTTTTATTATTTAAAAATGCCTTGTATTGGCCTATACAAACACTGTAGTACACTTGTTGAACTTTCTAATACAACACTTATTTTACAATTCCATATTTTATGTAGCGTGTTTTTGGTGAAACGGAACACAAATTCAAAACGCATCGTCGCCGGTAGTGACGTCAAACGCTTTGTGTCAAAGAAACACTTTTATTTGAAAACTAATTAAAGTTTCACAAAGATGTTATTGTAATATTGTTATTGCAATGTTTGCTTGAATACATACATTTAGTAAAATTATTATGTGAATGGTAAAAATAAGATGTAAACAAGGCAGATAGAGGGAAATGACGTCAACCGCTTTTACAAGAATGGCCGCGACAGTCACAGACGTTTGAACTGTCGTAGAAAATTGTAGAAGTTTATTTTTTTTTTAACGACAAGCAGTCGTTGAACTTAACTTGTAATTATATTCTTGGGTTTATAGTACTGTATGTACTATCGGGGTCTTTTCCGCCTGACCATTTTAATTTTTTTTCGCTTAAAACATGCAGAGGCGCCGAGCCACGCCCCCTTAAAGTTTGGGCCTATTAGGAAACTTTGGCGCGCAAAATAACAATAACTCTCGTTTGGCGTGCGTCGTCAGTGCGCTCGGCCGATTCGGTATCTTTTCATTCATTATGTCTATACAAAGTCAACGGGGCGGGGCTAGAGAGCGTTTCTATGTTGCGAGTGCAAGCAAAAATAAGCTTAGTGGTGGTCAGGCGGGAGTGTCCTCGATAGTACTTTATTGATTTAAGTGAAGAAAAAAATACATGCATATTCCCTATTATTCAGATTTCAGCAAGTAGGTTCGCAACCTGCATCCTATGGCTTTCAGTAAACATCTTTACCTACCTTAGTATCTGTTTACTAATATAGGTACCTATAGATACTTCAGGATTTACCTCAGTTTGAATAGTAATTAACACGAAGCTAAAACCGAAAATAATTTTACCGTGCATTAGGTACATTTTGCCATTATTTCATAGTTAATTCTAAAACCTTAATTAAAATTGTGTAATTATGCAATTGCTACGGTCAAGCTACGGTAGCGTTTTATTTACAATAAAGTAGTTATTTTTTTATATTGAGCTGATTTTAAATATAAATTAAACAACACAATTAAAATTATAATTAGGTAATAAAGCCTCCACATTCAAAACGTACAAATTGTTAAAATAAGAGATTTTGAAACCAATAAGTAAAGCTAAGACACAATTTTCTTGCAACTTATTTAATTAGGAAGTGTTCAAAAATAATAATTTGCAAATTATAGAATAGGTAGCAAAGTCTATGAAAAACCTTAGCACATTGCGTTGCTGGTTTTGCATCTTATAAATATTAATGTATAATTGTAGATACATTGTATAGCTTATTTTTAATTACTTAGTATAATGTATAAGAATTGATTGTCAACATTTTGATGCATGAAAAGACATTAGTGAGATACCTAACAAATAACAATGAAACTCTTCTGTATTTAAAAGTGATAGTTTGTCATTGTTTATAATAATAATAATAAAATTGTAAACATAATTAATAAATCTTTATCATTTCACGATATTTGGCAAAAGTGGCTTTTGAAAAACGACTGATAGTAGTTGTCTTGAATGTTGTTATTTTGCTGTTGTATCGTAGTATCCACGTGTTCATAGTAACTAATAAAATAACTGCTTAAAATGGTCCTCAAGTCACATTTTTTTTTTTTAAATCGATCATTTCAAAAATGTTAATGTGCAATCATGCATTATTGGCGCGCATTTTGGCAAATTTAGGTATGTACCTAAACAGATTACGAGTACCTTTATGAGAGATAATTATGTCAAAAATAGGTATACTTACCTATAAGTAGGTACACTCACTGCAGGAAAAACACTCGCCTACTTATCAACAAAATGTGTGTCAAGCGCTGGACAGACGTTGCCGTTCACCTAATTATTTAGCAAAGTAATTCCACCAATTTAATTACAAAGAAGTATTTTTGAAAAATGGTTATGCGTGGGTAAAGACGTTTTGAATATCCATATTGTGAAACGGATATTTTTAAGTCAAGCTAGCCTACACTGTAACACTTAAGTCGAGTCAGAACATAAACTTTGTTGCTCGCCTAGGCACGCCACTGGTACCTACCTGGTACCAGTGGCGTGCCTAGGCGAGCAGCCTGTTCAAAAACCGTAACATCATGAAGGGTTTTAGGAGCAAGCCAATTCGGCTTATATGAAAGTACCGCCACAATAATTGATGAACAAAACATAACTATCCACCTAACCAAGGAAACTGCTTTGTAAGACAAGAATACCTAATCATGTACATAAAATGTAGGAACAATAAAATTCAACTTGAAGGAGAGGACATGGAATGCAGATTCTAAATCTTCTTTGTCCGTCCTGCTGAATACCTACTTAAATAGAAAATGTTATGTAAAGATTTTGATTTAAATCTAGATAGGATTATTGATACTTGGTAACTTAAATTCCAGTATATTCTTAGGTACATGTATTTGTAAATATCTTTTACTGGTATTTCAGTCATCCAGATTTAAAATTTCGATAATATCGATGCCCACATATATTATTTTACATAAGAACTTATTTTGTTGGCTCTACGAACTAAAAACTTTTAGATATCTAAATATTTTAAATCCCGGGACCAACATAATTTCAATTTTCTTTTAAAACTTTCCTCGAAACTTGTTTAGATAAAAAACTTAAAAAGCACGTTTTGAAAACAAAAGTCTTACTTTATAATAGGTGGATACAATTACATTCTGAATCTTTTCACAAAATACGGCAGATACCTACCTAATCTGTGAAAAGACTTCTTAGGTAGGGTGAAGATCGTAGACTAAATAATTAAATTACTTAACCATTCAGATAAATTAAGCTAACAGAACTCAAATTTAATGCCGGTGTGCAATGAGAAATGATCACGTGTACCTATTAAATTACTTTTTTCAACACTGTTCTTTAGTAAAAAGATGTAGACACAAAGATGCAGAACTAAAATACAAAATGACTTTTTTATCACTTTCCAAAAAAAAAAATGGGTATATTATGTAAACGGAGTAGAAGCAAATGGCATACTTAGTTTTTTTTTTTTTTGCGAAAAATAAAAAACCGGCCAAGTGCTAGTCGGACTCGCGCACGAAGGGTTCCGTACCATTATTATCAAAAAAAGGGCAAAAAAATCACGTTTGTTGTATGAAAAACAGAATAAAATTAATATTTAAGGGGGGCTCCCCCTTAAATATTAATTTTATTCTGTTTTTAGTATTTGTTGTTATAGCGGCAACAGAAATACATCATCTGTGAAAATTTCAACTGTCTAGCTGTCACGGCTCATGAGATACAGCCTGGTGACAGACAGACGGACAGACAGACGGACAGAAGCGAAGTCTTAGTAATAGGGTTCCGATTTTACCCTTTGGGTACGGAACCCTAAAAATCAATAAAATTCGAAATTCAAATCATACGAGTATTGCATATGATTTGAAATTCGATACTTTTCTTTTTTTTTCAAAATTTCTCTTTATTTGTTCTAATACTTATCTAGGAAAAGTTTACTTGAAATTTGTAGCGTTTTTTGATGATGGATCTTTTTTTTTCTAAGCTGTAAAAAATGAAAAAAAAAGCTAGGTATGCCATAAGCTTCTACTCCGTTCAACTAAAATACCCATTTTTTTGGAAAGTGATAAAAAAGTCATCCGGTATTATAATATTGGTAACAGTCGGGGTATAGGCCCTGATGAAATCATTGTATCACCGGTATGGAATTCTGCACCTTCATAACACCAATTTTCTTGCCGTTTGAAAAGCTCGATTAAGTAGGTACCTACACAAAAACGAAAGTCTTAAGATATGTAACCTAAAAATGTTACTGCCCTAGACAAATATGCTGAAATCAGAGTGTGGCCTATATATGAGCCCTTTAATAGGGTCGGTTAGCCAAAGCTTCTAATTACATTGCGTATACCCATAAACATCAAGAAAGACATTGGTGAGTAACAAAATTGCTGATCTAAAACATAAATTTGAAGTATTCGTACTTACATGTAAATATAAACTTTTCTTCTTTTTTTTTTTCCTTTTTTTTGTTATTTTCGAATGGCGTTCTTAGGGTCATCCCGGTAGGAGCAAATGTTTGTGTGATGAGCATGACATGGCATTTGTTTCCGAGTCATGGATGTTTATAATTATGTACTTATAATAAGTAGAAATGTATTTACAAACACAAAGTATCTGTGTAGTATATCAACTATTTGATGTCCACGACACAAGCCTCGTTGCTTAGTGTGGCACTAGATGGCGCTGTGTGTAATGTCCAGCGATATTCAAATTTTAATAATTATTAAAATTAATTATTAATTATTATTAATTTATTTTATTTTTAATCAGCGCTTTGCAAGCTCACCAGTCAGATCATTTTATTATAATTATTTCAAATGATCCATCCAACTATCTATACGTGTGCAGGTACAGTCAGTCGACAGATAGCTTCATATTGTAACATTCAACCTCATGGACTCTGCACACCAAAGTCGCCAAAGTTTCGTGGGCATTAAAAAAATGCTGCATACCGTACCCATCTCGTGCCTTATAATACACATGTAAACGGGTATTTATCGCGAATTTTACCTTTAATAAAAGCCCAACGTTTCGACCGGATTGCACCAGCCGTGCCGTTAAAATTCGCGAGAAATACCCGTTTACATGTGTATTATAATATGTATCTCGTGCCTATTAGGCTGAGCTTCACATGCGTTATCAAACGATTCTGGTTTGAAGACCGATGTGATTGATCGATAGTTTCAACCTTAGTGACGTTTCAATTAAGAGTCCTATTACATTTTTTAGGCAAAATTTTGATTTTTACTTCCTGGATCAAATTATTTCGGTCGGCGTACACGAGTCGATAATAATAGCGATATTTGGACGATTTTCGATTGATATTGACGAATATTAAAGACGAGACTGACATGAGACTGAGGAGCGAGCTGAATTGAGAATTATAGTAGGTAGGAACTTTAATTTTATTTATTGTATTTTTGTCTTATTATATTGACAAACGAAAACTAATGAAACTTATTCATTGTAGATCGAAGTTTTATATCATATTAATTTTTTTGATAAAATTGAGTTTATTTGGAATATAATGGACGCTGAATTATGACATTTATGGCTTAAATTACTATTTCTTTACGATTTTTTTCGTGAAAACTCAAGGAATTTAAAGAAATTCTAAAACTCCAATAAACAAGTAAAACATTCAACTTATCTTTTAGTAATTTTAGCTTTTATAAGAATTAAATGTGAATTTGAGCGTTAAAGTTCCATCGTCGACGGTTTTTCTTGCAAACTGAGTTCGTAAAATATTTATAGTAAATTACAAGAACTTACAAGAAAGAAAATGGCACTATCGTTATTCTTAAGCAAATAATTAAAATATCTTACTGCTGCTGAGAATTACTGCGTCAAAAATCATGAATTTACGTAAAAAATGTAATAGGACTCTTAACTGGCAGTTAACGATTACGGGTCGACTCTGACTATAATAATGTCGATGCTCCAGGGTAGCCCGCGAAATTCAAATTTTCTTACGTTTTTTGCAATTTGCAGGCCAGTGCTTGGTTGTATGTTGATTAAAATATTGTTCGCGACTGTAAGACGTATGTAGTTACAGAATTATAATCATCAAAATCATCAATACAACCCCTCCAAGTTCATGTAACTCGATTGAATGACTATTTCATGAAAAAGCGGGCTCCCTGGAGCCGGGCTCACGTCTCATTTCCATTAAGGCTGATGCCTTAATGGAAATGAGACGTGACATGCTACAAGTAATACTCTTTGCTTTGATTACCTAGTTGATATTTTGTATCAAGCAAATAATTAGGTATTAAATTATGTAAGTATTCAATTAATATTTTCATAATAAAATCCATCATGTTGCAATAAAATAATTACAAAGAAGTCGGATAAAAACCGAACATGTAGTTTTGTAAAAGTGTAGGTAACGATGAAGGATGTTAGGTACCTACCTATTAGAAAATATATTATTATTGTAACAAAATCTCTAAAAAATCATCATTAAAATTATGTATTGTGTTCGCAATTCAATTTTAATGTGGGAAGGAGCTAAATAATTGATATTTTAGGTACCTAGGTTTGTAGTTACATAATTAATCTATACATATTAAGAATAGATTTGTACCTGCCACATATGCCTCACTATCGTTTGTAGGTACCTATAGGAACCGACCATATTTTATGATGTTTAAGTTTTTTTTATTCTTTAAAAGTAAGTCCAAAAGGTGAAAGCGTCAGGTTAGCCCGCAAAATTCAATTTCTTCCAAGTTACATTTCGCAAATCCATCCATCATCAACATACAACCTAAACTGCAAATTGCAAAACGAATTAAGAAAATTTGAATTTCGCGGGCTACCTTGACGCTTTCGCATGAATCTAAGTGTCACATCGTTAGATACCTATAGGTATAATTTGCAGCATATAAACACCGTTTGCTTTTGTAAATAATAAGATGTCAGCGCGCTGACCGCCCGTTCGTGTTATACTATAGCATTGTAAATAATTTTAATGTAAAATTTATGAATTACAATTTTCATCAAATAAAAACACAAATTCGATTTACAAGTTTTATTTAAAATCTCTTACGAAGGGAATATCTAAATTAAGTACCTAGAATTATAGCTCCATGAAACAGTTTGCATTGCACGTTTGTACCTAAACCTACATAACCCTTTTTTAACTTAAAGGTACTTAGTTAATGTTCTAAAGGGTACGTTAAGGAAAACCTCGAAAACAATAATAGTACATTTTGATACAAGTGGAGAAAGTTTTTCCGCCTCGAATGCAATAACAAATGTCCACGTGTATCAAACGGCGTTTTTCAATACACTTTTGAAGAAATAAAATAAAAGAATTAAAAATATTTTTGTCATTAATAAATTAATAAGAGACTATGATTTACTTTTCTTTTTATTCCGCGCTTTTCTTTCGCCAGGTTGAAGGAGAAGCAAAGGTATGAAGCATGGGCCTATCAAAAAAACCTTTTTTTTAAGGACCGACCGAAGGTACGGTTTCGGTTTCGGATAGTTTCGGCCAAAAAATCATGTTTCGGCCAATAATTGGCCGAACCCTTCGGCCCCGCCGAAACTAGATATTCGTGAATTGTAGCAAATCATTCGGCTGATTTCGAGTGAAGTGAACGTGACACCTTTGATTATATAATGTCTAGATGGAGCGTCGCCCTACAATCAAAACATAAAAAACGAGCCAACAATTTCAAGCCTGTGTGCGTGCAGGCGGTGTTTTACACTGTCATACTATGTCTCTGTGTGCGTGAATAATGTTACCAGCTACTACAATAATTCTCCCATAAGTCACATATTAAAAAAATAGACTAATTAAATAAGATAAGTTTTAGGTGTATGTATGTAGTAGGTATTATTCAGTTTTAGTAATGTCTTTTTATTAAGTATGTAGTTACTTTCTTCGTGTGCATAACCCTGGCAAAATGTTGTGCATTTGAGAGATGAAACCATAAAAAATAATTAGTGTATCATGAGGAGCAATTTGTTTAATAGTAGCAATATTTTGTGTGAATTGTAGTTTTAAAGTTATTTGAGAAAAACACATTTTGCTGGAGTAACGTTTGAAACGTTATCCTGGCAAAATCGATTTTCAAAAATTCGTTCAGCCCGGAACCAAATACATGATTAGATAGCTTTTGTTGCGTAGTAAATGTTTGTAAATAGCAAAATTTGTGTGTGGTATGGTTCTTGAGTTATTTAAGATTTTGCTGCGGTAACGTTTTGAGATTTCCCAGATCTCGAAAACGGCTCAACGCAGAAGATTGAAAAAAATACCAATAAGAGACCTTAATTTGTTTAAATTAGTTTAAACATTCGTTTTTGATTTGGTTGTCGTAAACCAATGGAATTAAATGGTTTCAAAAATCAGATAAAAAGGTCTCCCTTGTTTGACCGAAAGGAAACTGACAAATTTTCACTTCCCAAAAAATTTTTCGCATAATTTCATTTGCCAAATTATTACTTAGCAAAAAATCTATTCACAAAAAATTGTAACGCAAACCTAATGTTTGGGAAATGAACGTTTAAACTATAACTTGTTTACCAACTAACTTTACTTTGTACTTTTAACATTTTTTATTTAGTGAAATATTTCAGTTGGAATAACAGTTTTTACGCAAAATCAAATAAGCCAAATATTTAGTATCGTCATTTTTAGGGTTCGGTACCCAAAGGGTAAAAACGGAAGCCTATTACTAAGACTTCGCTGTCTGTCCGTCTGTCTGTCCGTCTGTCTGTCACCAGGCTGTATCTCATGAACCGTGACAGCTAGACAGTTGAAATTTTCACAGATAATATATTTCTGTTGCCGCTATAACAACAAATACTAAATATAGTCAATGGTACGGAACCCTTCGTGTGCGAGTCCGACTCGCACTTGGCCGGTTTTTTAAAATAAGTAATTATCCTAATCGAAATAGTTCAGTTCCGGGTAACCTACTAAAAACTATCTTTTTTTTAGGGTTCCGTACCCAAAGGGTAAAAACGGAACCCTATTACTAAGACTTCGCTGTCTGTCCGTCTGTCTGTCACCAGGCTGTGTCTCATGAACCGTGACAGCTAGACAGTTGAAATTTTCACAGATGATGTATTTCTGTTGCCGCTATAACAACAAATACTAAAAACAGAATAAAATTAATATTTAAGGGGGGCTCCCATACAACAAACGTGATTTTTTGATAATAATGGTACGGAACCCTTTGTGCGTGAGTCCGACTCACACTTGGCCGGTTTTTCTATTAATGCAAGTCGTTTCTGGCACTCGCCGGCCGCTGCCGCGGCACCGCTCGCTTCGCTCGCTCGGCTCGTGCGTAGGAGGTCACAGTTTTAACCTAACCTAACCTACCCATTTTGTTTAAAGAAGAAATTAACCTAATCTAAATAGTTGAGTTCCGGGTAACCGACTAAAAATGATCTCTTTTTTCTATTAATGCAAGTCGTTTCTGGCACTCGCCGGCCGCTGCCGCGGCACCGCTCGCTTCGCTCGCTCGGCTCGTGCGTAGGAGGTCACAGTTTTAACCTAACCTAACCTACCCATTTTGTTTAAAGAATAAAATAACCTTATGTAAATAATTGAGTTCCAGGTAACCGACTAAAAACAATATCTTTTTTTCTATTAATGCAAGTCGTGTCTGGGACTCGCCGGCCGCTGCCGCGGCACAAAAAATCTTATTTTTGCTTTAATATTTTTTGTCTTAACAAATCATTTCACCAAACGTTTATTGTCTGAAGATTGTTTGCTGTAATAAATCATTTGATTAAAGACCAAATGCCATAATGACATTATACTTTGTAATATTTTACCAAGTAAAGTTTTGACCAAATAAAAATATGCGTACTAAAATCATTCGAAATATTGCAATGGTATAAAAAAAAGTTGCTAAAATTTGTTTGGGTAATGAAATTTTGGCAAAATCTTTTCGGCAAAACGGCAGGATCCCCGGATGGGTCTCCCTTGTTTGACCGAAAGGAATTTGACAAATTTTCACTTCGTAAAAAATGTTTCGCATAATTTCATTTGCCAAATGATTACTAAGCAAAACATCTATTCACAAAAAATTGTAACGCAAACCTAATGTTTGGGAAATGAACGTTTAAACTATAACTTGTTTACCAAATAGTACTTTTAACATTTTTTATTTAGTCAAATATTTCAGTTAGAATAACAGTTTTTACTCAAAATCAAATAAGCCAAATATTTAGTATCGTCAGTTTTCAATTCTTCCTTTCCTATTCAGTCTTTAAAGTGGCACCAAATATCTTGAGGTCACAGTTTTAACCTAACCTAACCTTTTTTTTAATAAGTAATTATCCTAATCTAAATAGTTCGGTTCCGGGTAACCTACTAAAAACAATCTCTTTTTTCTATTAATGCAAGTGGTTTCTGGCACTCGCCGGCCGCTGGCGCGGCACCGCTCGCTCCGCTCGCTCGGCTCGTGCGTAGGAGGTCACAGTTTTAACCTAACCTAACCTACCCATTTTGTTTAAAGAAGAAATTAATCTAATCTAAATAGTTGAGTTCGGGTAACCTACTAAAAACAATCTCTTTTTTCTATTAATGCAAGTCGTTTCTGGCACTCGCCGGCCGCTGCCGCGGCACCGCTCGCTACGCTCGCTCGGCTCGTGCGTAGGAGGTCACAGTTTTAACCTAACCTAACCTACCCATTTTGTTTAAAGAAGAAATTAACCTAATCTAAATAGTTGAGTTCCGGGTAACCTACTAAAAAGATTTTTTTTTTATATTAATGCAAGTCGTGTCTCGTGTCGTGTCGTGGGCACTCGCCCGTCTGGATCCTCCGAAATAAAATTTTAATGTCCATTGCAAAAAAAATAAAATTGTAATGTTAAAATGTTTTGCATTAAACAAATGATTATATTAAAATAAAATTGCATTTTTTTAAATTATATAATTCCCAAAAATCTTATTTTTGTCTTAATATTTTTTGTCTTAATAAATCATTTCACCAAACGTTTATTGTCAGAAGATTGTTTGCTGTAATAAATCATTTGATTAAAGACGAAATGCCATAATTACATTATACTTGCTAATATTTTGCCAAGTAAAAATTTGACCAAATAAAAATATGCGTACTAAAATCATTCGAAATATTGCAATGGTATAAAAAAAGGTTGCTAAAATTTGTTTGGGTAATGAAATTTTGCCAAAATCTTTTCGGCAAAACGGCAGGATCCCGTCTAACTTAGTGGTTTTAATGTATTTTAATCTGTGAGATATTATTTATTTAACATACACTGATTTCTTTCAGTTAAAAAATAATCATTAAAACTATTGTAAACATAAGTAATTAATGATTTCTGAAAAAGTTTGTCAAATATGATTGTGTTTTTTTTAAAATTTAAATTGTTAATTTTGCAAACAAAGAACTATTTTTGTTGTATAATTTAATTGTAGCATTTTATTTTTTACACGTATTAACTGTCTATATTAATGCGCAAAAATACAATAGATTTAACATGCTTTAGAAATTCAAATAAGTTTTGGTTTCGGTTTCGGCCGAAATTGGGACCTAGACCGAAGGTTCGGTTTCGGTTTCGGTTTCGGCTGAAAATCCTGTTTTGGTCGGACACTACTTTTTTATAGGTCCATGGTATGAAGCCGTTAAACAGCCTAATATATGTATATATTTTTTTGTGTTTTTGAATTTAGAACACAAATAAATGTTAAATTGTTTCTAAAAGTAAATATTCGTTTTATATAATCATTTTATCTATGATATTCTATCTAAAAACACAATTTGAATATTCAAAAAATATTTACGCTTCAAAGAGGCACATTGCTTTGACGAAATAAAAAAAAACATTCACCTCCGAATAGAGGCATTGAACCAGTTTGGACTGAGCATAAGCATAGTTATCTGTGGCAATTTTTATTTCAGCACACGTGTTGGAAAACGAAAATAAAAGCACGTGTGTGAAATACATTGCATGTAGAACCTAATCGTAGTGCGAGAACCAGTTTTCGAGGAAGTGTATTGAAAAAGATTTTTTTTTTAGGTAACGATAAAAAATATCCCATTCGTACCCATTCCCACCCTAGCGCTATCTACTTCATCGTGACGATGATTCCCATAGTTAATTAATTCAGTTTGTTTCGACCAGAACTCAGCCACAAAGTTAAAAAAACTGATAACCGTCTCTGACAAACCACATTGGCTGTATTTGTAATTTATATGGTGTACCTGCATAGACATGCTGCGCCAGGCGCGGATACAGGGGAGGGGCAATGGGTGCAATTGCCCCCCCCCTGAACCAGACCAAATACGTCACTAGCCAAGCTTGAACTAGTTTGACGGAATTGGAACTAAATATTCTAGTTGTATATCTTGTTATGGGCGTCGCCAGGAGGAGGCAGCTGCCCCTGGAGGCTCGGAATTCTTAAAAGTTATAGCTTTTCCTGCCTGATGCCATAGAATGGTATTATACGTAATAAATTGTAGCGTAAAATGGAATCACTTAAATTAAGATATTGTTTAACCCTACGAAAAAACATTTATCAAAAAGGCTCCTTTTTTCTACCTCTGGATTGGCACTCCTATTGGATTTTTGCGTGATCGATCTATACAATAGACAAAGCCTGAATTACATTAGGAGCCATTTGCCCCGAGGCCTTATATATATCTGCAATAGCATAATTATCTGAGGCAATGTTGTAAAAATTTCGAGCTCGCTTCGCTCGCTCTTGAAGCCTTGTTTTTCATGAGTGTTAACTTTGTCTATAAGAGGCCCAAGTAACTCCGGTAGGTCGGTAGGAAGTGTTAAAATTTTCGAGCTCGCCTTTCTCTTGAATTTATCTAAAATTCGACCAAGGAACTCCTATGTGATCGTTCGAAACCATTATAACCTGTCCAAGGTGTCGTAAGAATTTCTTGCTACACTCCACCCCATGACTTCTGTTTACAGAAATCCACAAAAAAAAAAAAAAAAAAAAAAACTTTTGATAGTAAATGGGCGTTATTAGTAGGTAACGCACGCCCATTTACTATCAAAAGTTTTTTTTTTTTTTTGATGAATTTTTTTAATGAATGTTCCAAAAATTGCCCCCCCTTGAAGGAAATCCTGTATCCGCGCCTGTGCTGCGCCGACCCCAAATGAACTGGGTTATGGGCAAGAGAATGATGATGATGATGGTGTACCTGCATTCAATCAATATAACTATACCTTGCTTCCGCTTTCGTTCCACCAACTTCAAGTTTGGTATCAAGTTAGCCGGGCATCCGTGTCTGCTCCGCTTCCGGTCTATTCATTTAAAAACTGGCAACTTCAAAACTAGTGATGGGGTTCATGTTTTACCAGCAAAATAAAATAAAAGTCGCCTTGGATCCTAAAATCGATAAATTAAATGTATCATTTTATTTCATTTCTTGTCATTTTAGATTTTGTTACGATAAGGTGAATGCTCCAGGGTAGCCCGCGAAATTCAAATTTTCTTACGTTTTGCAGGCCAGTGCTAGGTTCTAGGTTGATTAAAATATTATTCGCGGGTGTAAGATGTATGTAGTTACAGAATTATAATCATCAAAATTATCAATACAACCCTCCCAGTTCATAGAGGTGTAGGAAACAAAAAAAAGCAGAAAAAGACATTTCTGACATTTCATTATTGTGGAAGCTGCAGAAGATTGTAAAAATATACTTGCATTGTATAGATTCCAGTTCTTAGTATTATATAATTGCATAGCACATGTGAGTACTTTGTACTGTTCAGCCGCCATTTACATTTATTTATCTTTCATTGACTTGAATATGCCTTGGTAGCTGAGAGAATGTCATGCTCATTTAGATGTCTCGCTGATGGTGGCGGGTGTGTCGGGTCATTTAGTTCCCTTCAATATGGTTGAGTTGAATGGCGCCGGTACATGCGTCATGTCTGTGAACGGGCGCTGTCAGTTGGGACTGGTCATCTCTTAGCTGCCAAGGTTCATTTTAATTACTTTATTCATACATTTTTGATCTAATCTTTTACTCTGGATGCTCTTAGTGTGCACGTCTTTCTACATCGTTCTCACATACATGTATAATCCCAAAATTAATGATGTAACCAAGATTTTGTAACAATATTTTGATTTTAAAAGAGTGTCCATGGAGTTTCTTGCCCGTTCTTCTCCATAGAGATCTACGCTAGGGAATGGGCAACTACAGTACTTTCTTAAGTTATTATGCCTTGTGACTGGGACTGTAGCTTTGATTTTCTTTTTTGTATTTTTGACTTTCAAAAGTGCCGTAATGGTCTAATTGAAATAAATGCTTTGAGTTTTGAGTTTTTTATTTTCTTTATTATAATTCTGTAACTATAGTTGGTGCCAGTTAACATCGGAATAGAGGTCATTAACACCTACCTACCAAGTTTTTTATCACAAAGCGATAACGACACTTACTAGTTACCTAAATCGACCAATAAGCGATACTTTGCTACATCACTAGAGTATCATAATACCAGTCGGCTAGACATACAGGGGTTGAGAATCTTGTGTTGTTCCAATTCGAATTTATTATTATTTTTTGCTAGAAAACTAATTTTATGCTTGTAAGTTTACGTGTGACGTAAATGCCCCCGCACCGTGACCATAATGTGCTGCACACCTGACGCGATGACCTCGTAAAACGAAAACGGCATAAGATCAGAATTATAATTTTTTGTGATGAGATAGTTTTTGTGATGTCATAACTATATTTTTATTTTTATTTATTTATCAGGAACAATTTAAATTGTGTTTGATACATTACATACATCATAATTAATAATAATAATATATAAATTCTAAAGTGGCATGCAGAAAACATGCAGCAAAAATTAAAAACAAAACATACTTGATTAAACAAAAAATACATGATTACCAAAAACAATAAATAGCATTTTTTTATAGAAAATTGGAATTATAAATTAAAGTTCGTCTACTGAGTACAAATTTTTATCCAACAGAAATGCTTTTAGCTTAGTCTTAAAAGAGCTAGTGTAAAACAAGATTTTTAAGTCCGCTGGCAGTCTATTAAATATTTGTACAGCTTGGTAATGAGGGCTATGCTTGACAATGTTGAAATTAGGTACTAGTTTATTTTTAAAATCCTTCCTACGAGTGTTTTCCCTGACTGTTCTTTCTTCCTCAGACTCGAATTCATGGGCATATTTTTTAAAATTAACTAACAAAACAAGTATGTATAAGCTGGGCACTGTTAGAATATTTAAACGCTTAAAATGAGATCGACAGCTTTCTCTTTGTGAAATTCTGACAATTGTACGTATTGCTCTTTTTTGGAGAATGAGGGCTCGTTGAGGATTATAACCGTAGCTGTTCCCCCAGAACTGTATACTGTACCGAAGTCTGAATTCGACAAGAGCATAATATACCATCTTTAACTGTTCTGTATTTATTTCGTCTCTCAATTCCCTCAACGCATAACACGCAGATGATATAGTGGAGTCTATGTGTGTTAGCTCCTTTTTCCAGTTCAGCAAATCATCTAAATGGATACCCAGAAATTTGACGTCTTTCACTAATTCAATCTTTTCATTGTTGAGGGTTATGTCCATGTTATCCTTATTGCCTGCAGTGGTCCGAAACAACATGATGTTCGTTTTTTTAACATTTATTATTAATCTATTTGTATTGAACCAAAACTGAAATGCTGCTAATGTAGTATTGACCTTATCTGTCAGTTCACCAATACTTTTCGCCCCTGCTACAGCGTTAGTGTCATCTGCAAAGACTACGAGGTTAATGTCTGGATTTTTTATTTTTATATAATTTATTAAATCATTAGTGAAAATAATAAACAGAATTGGACCCAATATGGAACCCTGCGGTACGCCCGTGGTAATATTAATCATGGATGATTGGTATGTTTTCCGTTGTCCATTTTGTTCTGTAGAGCTGGTTTCTACATACATTTTCCTATTTCTTAAATACGATGTAAATAATTGAAGGGCTCTGCCTCTGACACCATAATAATTTAGTTTGGCAATAAGTAGGTTGTGATCTATCGTATCAAACGCAGAAGATAAATCCAGAAAAATACCAGCTACCCTTAATTTATTATTTATTTTACAAGTCACATCATCTAAAAGTTTGTAAAAGGCATCTCCAGTGCCAATTCCTTTCTGGTAACCAAACTGTCTATCATGTAGAACTTTATTTATATGAAGATGAGTCAATAGCCGAGATTTCAAAATTTTTTCAAAAATTTTTGAAATTGTCGGTAGAAGTGAAATGGGTCTGTAATTTTTAGGTATTTAGATAGGTACTTATGGTTTTTCCGTCATGGGTGTCGTTTTCATGGTTTTCGGGGTCGTTGATTACGAAAATGAGCTCAAAATGAAAATCCAAGATGGCGTCCAAGATTTTTTTGGTTTTTCCGTCATGGATGTCGTTTTCATGGTTTTCGGGGTCGTTGATTACGAAAATGAGCTCAAAATGAAAATCCAAAATGGCGTCCAAGATTTTTTTGGTTTTTTCGTCATGGGTGTCGTTTTCATGGTTTTAGGGGTCCCTGAATATGAAAATGAGGTCCAAACGAAAATCCTAGATGACGCCGAGAAAAATTTTTGGCTTTTTTAATCATGGGTGTCGTTTTCATGATTTTCGAGGTCGTTGATAACGAAATGAGGTTAAAATGAAAAACCAAGATGGCGCCGAGAAAAAATTTCGGTTTTTCCGTTATGGCTGTCGTTTTCATGGTTAAAGTTTGTTTCATGTACAAGAGGAAGTATAGTGAAGAGTACATAGGAAAATTTAGAGAATCTCTTGAGCCTGAATTGGCAAGATATTTATGATGAAATAGATCCTAATACGGCTTTTAATAATTTTCATGAAACCTTTTGTCTATTATTATTTATTTATTTTTTTTAGCCTGTCATTGTGTCCCACTGCTGGGCAAAGGCCTCCCCTTTCTCCTTCCAAACCTCTCTATCTTGTGCGATATCCGGCCATGTCTATTATATAAATTAAATTTCCCGATTCAAAAAATAAAAGTAAAAGATCAAACACCTACTCTAAGATGGATAACTAAAGGTATTAAAAAATCTTGCCTCTCTAAAAGATATCTAAAATCAAAATATCATGAAAATAAATCTAAGGAAAATAAATCGGCTTATAATAAATACGCTAAAATATTTTAAAAAATGTATTAACTTGGCCAGAAAGCAATCTTCTAGCAAATTTATTTTGAAAGCAAAAAACAAATGTCAAGCAACATGGAAATTAATTAAAGATAAACCTAAATGTACAAAGTCACAATATATAGAGGCCATTAAAATGAATGATGTTACGATAGAAATCCTGAAGAAATAGCGGAAGCTTTTAATAATCACTTCATTGATGTTACAAATATAGACATAACCAAGGAGAAAAATAAAAACAAAATTACAAAAAGCACTAGCAATGTAAGTAATAGTTTATACCTCGAACCTTGCACGCCCAATGAAATCAATAAGATTATTGGATCACTAAATAATACCAACGCAGTGGGATATGATGAAATTTCCACCCACATAATAAAATCATGTGCCGATATATTGTCTCCTATAATAGCTCATCTAATTAATTTAAGTTTCTTTGAAGAAAAGTACCCTGACAAATTAAAATTCTCAGTCGTAAAACCATTATATAAAAAAGTAATAAACATGATGTAAACAATTATCGGACAGTGATCTTAATACCTATAATTTCAAAAATATACGAAAAAGCAATGTATAACCGAATTGTCTCATTTATATCCAAATACAATATAATAAGTACGGAACAAAATGGTTTTCAAAGAGGAAAGTCAACCGCACTAGCTTGTTATCAACTAATAAAATCGATTACGGAGAATATAGATAAGAAGATTCCGGTCACTGCAATATTTTTTGACATGACCAAAGCATTTGACTTTGTAAATCATGATATACTATTAGAAAAGTGTGAGAGTTACGGAATAAGGGGCAAGGCGTTAAATTGGCTAAAAGATTATTTAACGAATAGACAACAACGGGATGAAATTTTAGGTGTTAATAAAGACAGAGAAGTGATAACTTATCAATCTCAATACAGGACCAATACGTATGGTGTGCCTCAAGGTAGTATTTTGGGGCCATTGCTTTTTCTTATTTACGTAAATGATTTGCCAACGGTGACGAGAAATAAGTGCGTGTTGTTTGCAGACGACATCTCAATGATAATAAATAAAGATAATGAAAATGAACAATTTGAGGATAAAATTAACGCTGCAGTAGAAGCTGTAATAGAATGGCTTGAACAAAATAATTTATGTGTGAATGTTTCCAAAACAAAATACATTAACTTCTCTAATTACAAAATGACAAATGAAGCAATGAAAATTATTGGAGGTGATAATAAAATTGAAGAAGTTGACCATACGAAATTTTTAGGCATAGTAATTGATAAAAATTGTAATTGGAAAAAACATATTGAAAATGTATGTAATAGGCTAAACAGCTTTGCATTTGCACTAAGAAATCTTAGGAAAACTGTTGGACGTAAAGCCGCGCTGTTAGCTTATCATGGTTGTGTCTCATCTGTGCTAAGATACGGCTTAATTATATGGGGCAATTCCACTGACATCAATAAGGCATTTATTGTGCAGAAAAAATGTTTACGAGCTGTGTTTGGTGCAGACCCATTAGATTCGTGCAGACCTATCTTTAAAAAACATAAATTATTAACATTAGCTTGTACATACATACTGGAAATGGGAGTATTTGTAAAAAAACATCCTCACCTATTCAGTAGAGCCGATAGCCTCAATGTTTATAAGGTGGGCAAAATGTCAAGGGATCCAACAAAATTAGCAATGCCAAGATGTAGAACAGCGTACTGCCATAAAAACACGAGTCGAATGGCAATACAGATATTTAATAATATACCAAAGATGATTAGAGAACTGCGAACCAGCTTATTTCAAAAGCATCTCAGAGCATGGCAGAACATTGTTTTTATAGTGTTAAGGAATTTATAAATTTTAGGACAAAGGGAAGAATTGCATGACATGTAAATTATATTTGACATTTTTAGCTATTGACATATTTTGTAATTGAATTTCTTTAATTAGCATTTGTAAGTTGTATTTAGAAAACTTGTAATTTAATTGTTTTTATTGACATTTGTAATTTGATAATTCTTGATTTAGTAATTATTTTATTTTTGACATTGGAATTTAATTAATTTGTTAAATTAGAATCATTGAATGTCACAAAATTTGCATGCCGAATTTACATAATTGGCGGAATATGAAGAACTATTGTTTATTTGTTAAAAGATCTGTAAAATACCATATTTCAGGCAAATAAATAAATCTATCTATCTATCTATATATGGATAAAGAAAATGAGGTCAATTATTATTTATTTCAATTAGGTCATTCAAAGGCACTTTTGAATGACGAATAGTGAAATTACCTTGCCTTTGGTCAAATCTGATTTCAACAAATCATTTTCATTATCAACGACCCCGAAATCCATGAAAACGACACTCATGACGGAAAAACCAATAAAAAAACACCTTCAAGTAATAATAGGCGTGATGTTATGTTTACTCTACAGAGTAAAGCTCAGTGGCCATTAAGTCCCGCAAGAGTCCAATCGTGCAAGTGTCCATTCGCGCAAGATTCCTTTCGCGCATAAGTCCATTCGCGTAAAAGTTCGTTCGCGCAAAAGTCCATGTGCGCTTATGTCTTTTCGCGCAAGTGGGTGCGCGCAACAAGTGTTCTTTGCGCAAATGTCTTTCACGCATAAGTCTCAGATCCTAATTTTAAGATGTATAATACATACATCTTACACCCGCGAATAATATTTTAATAAACATACAACCTAGCACTGGCCTGCAAATTGCAAAAAACTCCACGGTAGCCCGCGAAATTCAAATTTTCTTACGCTTTTTGCAATTTGCAGGTCAGTGCAAGGTTGTATATTGATTAAAATATTATTCGCGGCTGTAAGACGTATGTAGTCACAGAATTATATTCATCAAAACTATCAATACAAGCCTCCAAGTTCTTATAGGTGGAAAAATTACTTTTTCAAGGTCACAATCATTCCTGCACCTTTATGAACTTGGAGGGTTGTATTGATTATTTTGATGATTATAATTCTGTAACTACATACGTCTTACAGCCGCGAATAATATACTATCAACCAATGATATTTAATTAAACAGATATGTTATGAGCGCGCAATCGTGAAGACTCGAAAACGTGTCAATTGGCCTGTTTTTCCTTTATTCTGCGTCACTGCGTGTATGTGAGCTGGCTCTCCCCCGCGGCACACTTTTTTCGGTGGTTTTGTAGGTGTATAACATATCTGTTTGTTAGAATATCATTGCTATCAACCTACAGCCTAACACTGGCCTGCAAATTACAAAAAACGTAAGAAAATTGAATTTCGCGGGCAACCCTGGAGCATCAGCCAGTCCTCGCAGACTACAGAATTTCTATCAGCTGATAAAAAGTCTGACTTGACTCACTAAATTAGATTAAAAAACCGTAAAACTTAACCTATTTAGACTGACAGCAGGATCGCTTGAAATTATAGGTCACGTCACTATCTAAAAATATTAAAAAAGTTGTGGTCATGACAACCGATGTGAAACCGAAACGATCGAAAAAATATAATTTTAATATTAATTAAATGCAGGAGTAGCGTGATAATAGTAAAATTATAAAGAAATGATTATGTTCAACCTTTGGTCAGTGCTTCAATGGTATCTACGACCTTTCATCAAATGGTTTCTCAGAAAAACGACGAAACTGTGTGAACTCCAAAGAATCTGTTACGGTGATAGAGCTGGTGCCGAAAGAACGTGTAATGTGGAGAAATCATTGATGCTCTCTCGTACACGAGATGTGAAAGAGGTAGTAGCTTTTTTGGACAGCGTTGTTTATGAAAGAAGATTCGTTCCTCGCAATTTTCGTGAGTTCTTAGAACCGTCAATTGGAATCATACTAAGGGTAAAGAAAATTAATCCCAAGCTTCATGTATCCTTTGTCGGATCTTTTCGACGATGCTTAGAACAGATTTGGAGCTACAGATGTTTGATGGACCAAGTGGAACACCTGCGACAGACTCAATTTGATAGCAATAGTAATGAACATGAGGATAAGTTACTGAAGCTTTGGTCCATACTGGTGCCACATGCTCCTCTTGAGGCACGAGTCACGAAGCAATGGCAGTATATAGGATTCCAGGTAAGCTTTGTCAGAATTTTGTCACCAAGATGTATTTGAACTCAACATTGATTCTTATTATAATAAAATAATCACTAGGACATAGGAAGGATTATTTAAACAGTCACACAGATTTCAATATTGATTTTTTTTATTCTAATATTTGTTTCTGTTCATTTGCAGGGTGATGACCCAAAAACTGATTTTCGTGGAATGGGCCTCCTTGGATTAGAAAATCTATTATACTTTGCTATAGAGTATCCGCAAGTTTCGAGCCATGTTCTAAGTCATTCGCTACACCCTAAATATGGCTACACATTTGCCATCGTTGGTATCAATATCACATCAATGGCTTATTACTTACTAAAAGATGGTTCTGCCAAAACTTACATGTTTAATTCAAAACAATATTTGCCGAATGTTAACTTATTTCATAAATTCTATTGCTATTTATTCTATGAATTTGATAAAATGTGGATAGAATCGAAACCAGCAAATATGATGGAGTTTTCTGATATTTTTAAGAAATTTGAAAATGCTGTGCGTATTGAGCTGGCAGATCCTGCTTCAGTTTTTAGAATAAATGTTGAAGTTGATAATGTATA
Source organism: Xestia xanthographa (assembly GCA_905147715.2). Classification (NCBI taxonomy): domain Eukaryota; kingdom Metazoa; phylum Arthropoda; class Insecta; order Lepidoptera; family Noctuidae; genus Xestia; species Xestia xanthographa. The sequence goes on along the minus strand of LR990653.1, from coordinate 21,425,479 downwards.
GTGGTATATCCAATGCTAGTTTAATTCACGATATTTAGTTGACAATATTACACTAAATCATTAAATAAGGCTCAGCGCAAAAGACTGAGTGAAAATAAAAAAGTGTGATACTTGCTCGCCTTATGAATAATTTGCTTAAAATATATTGTGGAAGCCTGTTGAAAAACCTACAATAGGAAAACTCGTGCAATTATTGTTTTGCATAGCAACTGATTACTCTAATATGTATAGATGTTTTTACTGTTGAAAGCTAATATCCCAGTGTTAAATACTAATACTTATGTACCTATTTAAATTTCCGAATGAAACAATGTGTAGAAGGTAACTGTTTTTATCATCTCAAAGTTAACAAAAAATATTTTTGTAAGAGTGGTTATTATATTTTTTGTGGACCATTAATTAAGATTAACCTAATTATACTTTTATGATCTCTCTTGACATATTTAAAAAATAGTGCAATATGTTAGTTATTTTTTGTACATATTATGACATAGTAATATGGTATAATAATGCAATTTTACAGTTGGTACATGTTTCTTGTATACTCATTTGTATGCCTAATAAGCATGGTTATGCTACTTATAAAGTTACATTTTAATGAATCATTCTTCTCGAGTCATCTTTGTCTTGAATTACCATAATACTATGCTTATTAATTTTTGACAAAGCTATTGTATGCTTCCTGCACTGTTAATTTGCATAGATAGTGGTAGATACTAGTTACTATACCTCTCGAATTTTACTGGATTTACCTATCACAATTTTATATAATTTCGGGTAGTTAATTATATTTTTTAATAAAATCACCGAATTGTAATGTATCTGACATGTTGTTTGATTAGATACCACAAAAATTAGAAGAATTGTATTTAGTTTGTAATATAAAACAAGTGACTAGATAGACTAGAAATCAAATGTTGCAATTTAGTGTTTGTTGGATTTTAACTAGTTAGTAATGCAATAATTAATTTATAATGTAACTTGAGTGTTGTATGTGGCTTTTGCTATTTATTTATTAAGAAAATGCACAGAAATAAAAAAAAGCATTAGACTCGACTTTTTTATTTTTTATTACCTATCATATTTTTTACCTGGTGTCAAAATTTTCACTTTTTTGACTAGTTGATTATTATTAGCTATAATTATTTATAAAGACTTGCTTCCCACCCCAAATAAATTAGCATATAGGCAGGAGAATGACATCTTCCTATTAATAAAGTGCATGTAATTATGAACTTTAAACAGTGTATTAACATTGGATTTACTAGGTAATTGATTGAAGATTGCTATTTCATACAAATAGGTACTATCGAGGACACTCCCGCCTGACCACCACTAAGCTCATTTTTGCTTGCACTCGCAACATAAAAACGCTCTCTAACCCCGCCCCGTTGACTTTGGTGTAGAAAAAACGAATGAAAAGATACCGAATCGGACGAGCGCACTGACGACGCACGCCAAACGAGAGTTAAACTTTAAGGGGGCGTGCCTCGGCGCCTCCGCATGATTTAAGCGAAAAAAAATTAAAATGGTCAGGCGGAAAAGTCCACGATAGTACATAGTGTAGATGGAAATAAAGAAAACTGAAGTGTTCATGACCTTCACATATTTATTATTTCTTTTATTCTAATATACACATAATAAATAAAATTATCTGCAACATTACTGATTCATAAATCTAAAAACATCTAGCAACAACTTTACTCATGATTCAGCCCCATTATCACCACATTTCTTATTCACAACACTAAGTAAATGCAAAATTTTATTTAAAAGTAAGTATAAAATAAATAAAAGATAAATGCGTAAAAAAATAGGTTTTTAAGTTACAAATCATAGAAGTTTATTTACTCTTCTTTTCTTTTTTGGGGTCTTTAGAAGGCCTTGATCTTCCTGCTTTGAGAAGAGCTATGATTGCTGTTATAGCCACCAAGCCGAACCCTGCAACTCCTATTTGCCAAATCCAAGGATGTTGTGCTAGAATGTCTAGTCCAAATGCAACACTTATTTTGATCATTTGTACACACCAGTTCACTAGCTCATCGCTGTAACAAAATCATATAATTTTATTATTCATTGAAAATATAATTTAGTATTTTCATATTATAGGATTTTTTTTCAAGTTCAACTTACAATGGCGATTCCAGCAATGGCACAGGTTCTCCTTTAGTATTCTTATACCAGTCTTGAGCAAAAGTAACAAAAGATTTCACATCTCTCTTGGGCAAATCAAAACGGTAGACCTTTCCGAGGCGGAAGCTGAAAAAGATTTTATATTTTATGAAATTACTATTCCATATACACTTAATTATATTAACAAATATACTAACGATAAATAATCACCTATCTAAATATTTAATTTAACACCTATTTCAATACTACATAAAACATGTATGTAGTACATTGTTAATAGCTGTAAATTGAATACTAACTACTTGCTTATTATCACATGTACACTGCAGCATTACACTCACAATCATGAATACAAAATTAAATCCTTGAATTTTTATGGATTAATTATGCAATATAATTTTAACTACTAAATAATTACTGTAAAATATTTTAAAAGTAGCCACACTTGGGGGGGGGCCTATGTCCAGCAGTGGACATCTTTCGGTTGAAATGATTATGTTGATTTTAAAAGAGAATAATATGGCGATTCATGTCAGTTCTCCTTCACACAAAACTTTGCAAATGGGCAAACAGAATGTATTCCATTTTCTTGTATATTGATTTCCAAAAGTACATTAAATTAGATTTTCGACTTTGACTATGCATTAATCAGAGCAATAAACACAAAACTTGATACTCACAATAGGAAAGTCGGCAGTTTGTTGACTTTGAACCTTTTGGCAGTGTTCAGACCTGCTTGGCTGGAGTCCATCCGCGCAACATTGATACGGCCCTTCAACGTGGCACCCACACTCTCCCACACTGCATGTAGCCTCTGACAATCCACACAGGAAGCTCCATAACTGGAAATTATAGATGAAAATTTATAAGGGTACCATGAACCCAATGTTTTCCTCAAGATCCTTGACCATAATACTACAGATGGAGACTGTTTAATTTGCAACTATTGGTCCAAATAATTTGTGTTTTTGAGTTTCTTTCCTATATGCAAAATACATGCTTTAGATGTGGAGTTGCGGACACCAGCCTGTTATACAGTACAATATGAGTTTGAAAGTAAACACCCTAAAAAAACACCTTATAAAAAAAAGGTAAACAAAGTATATGATAAGGGGACAATTTTGCTTATTACATACATCAGTTGTCCTTTAAATGATGAGGTTTTGACTGCCAAGGGTAATTGTTATTTTTGATAGCAACAAAATAATCTTATGAAATTCATACTTACAACATGACAAACCAATCACCAGTGGTAGCCCCTGTGGCTGCTTGAGTGATATGTTCAAATATTTTGTCTGTGAGCTCTTTGACCGCAGGAGCTTGGTTCTTCTCAAAGAATCCATATATTTCATTTTCATCAGGTTCCCCTAAAAATAACAATTTGAGCATACACAACTAATATGTGACTGAAATAGAATAATTGCATAACACCAATAACTCCGACAATAACAGAGATACATCCATGAAATTGGATTGTATGGTTGACTAAAGGGGTTCAGACTTACAGAGTTTGTTATGTGACAAAATCAGATCTTGAAGTTTCTGAAATTCATGATTGTGTGGCTAGCCAAAGAGGAACACTTCCTTACACTATTATGATGTGTAAAGCTATCATGTTCCATAGCAAAAAAAGTCATAGCCATATAACAACCTCAAGCTTGATAATATCTTTCCCACTATAGTAATTAAGAAATAGGAAATTAAGAATAGGGGGCACTCAAGTGAGACTTAAAAGAACATCCAGATAATAAAGTTATCTCACCACTAAACAGTAAAGGGACCCCATGTCTAAAGAACACAAGCGCAGGATCCTTGGCAGGGTTATACAGCCTACTCAAGTGACTGTTTACTGTCTTCACGCTCACAGCGTTCATATGCTTCTTAAAATCATCCTGTAGACTCTCTATGTGGGTTTCAAATTCATCACATTTATCACAGTTTGGTTTGCCTGAAAAAAATATAATGAATTGAAATTGATGAACTAAAATTCACTACCTTTAGTTTGCAGGTCCAAAAAGATAAGTGTATAGAAGCAAATTGGACACAATGTAATTCCTGTCAGGCTGCTCTTACAAAAATAACTTACTGAAAATACTAACATTCTTCTATTATTCAAAACCATGTCATGTGGTCGTGATCAAGTTTTATTGATACAATGATGTCACTACAGGTACACTCAATTACTAGGCAAGTACAGACTTACAAAGGAAACTAAGATAACAAACAATGTGTCATAAAAATACCGGCTACGGAGATATTTACAATTTTCGACCTAGATTTTAACTCCAACAAATAGTGGATAATACACCTATAGATAACAAAAGCGGGATACTCAAGTACTTACTAAATAAAACAATAAGCTTTTCTTTCTCTCTAATTAATTCAAGGAGATCATCGTCGCTTACAGTTTGCAAAGTTTCGCTGCTTGATTTTATGAATGAAAAAAGCAAAACTACGAAACACACTTTGAGCTGCATTTTGTTTATATTTAGTCCTTGTCTGGTATAAATATCACTAAATGTCTCTTGCACTTTTTGTCTATAAGAAGAACTCAAATAATCCCGTAAATAGAAGCATTGAATTTAGTACATCGCGCACGTCCTTTTGTACTCTGTGGTCCTTCCTTTCTTCACCTGTGAACTAGAGACGTACCTTGACACGAAATAGGCTTGTCGAAGTAATATCGATTTATCGAGATTTTACATACGAAAAAGTTAGATTTTAAATTTAATGTTGTTAATGAGAGGTTTTCCTTTTGAGGTTTTAAAAAAAAACTTAGTTTCCAAGAACTCTATAGATGGCGTTGAACTTACTATGCCAAAGCCAAAACGCTTGAAAAAAAAACATTGTGTGACGTCACATACTCTCGTTGACTGACACTTTCATTTGCTTAACCTTCCGAATATAACCAACATTTCTCGCGCTTTGTTAAAAATCAGTTTTTTTAGGTTCCGTTCCTTGCATTATCATACTTACTCCTAGCGCCATCTATCCAGCGACTAGGGAAGAGCTAAAAAGAAAATCCCTCATTCGAAAACACAATATTGATAAACATTTTTCACACAAACCTAATCTTGTTCTATCTTGTCACTACTGATATCTTGATGAAAATAGTTTTCTTTCTTCCTGGTATTACAGTGCGACATAAAAGAGTAGAAAATAAATGAGGACGCCACAATCGGTCAGGTGGCAACCCAGTTAGTACGACCTTAATGATTTTGATACTTGAATAGTATTATTGGTTTATTAGCTATGAATAATGAGCAAATAATTATTTTAAATAAATATGTTTATTAATTCATTGCTTTCAATAAGTTCCGCGTAGATCATAGATTTGGTACGTAATAGTAATAAAACTACAAGTTCACTCAAACATAATAAGAAGGACTTCGAGGGACGACCCTTTCTGTGTTTAGCTGGTGTCGAAAATTACCCGCCGTTTTGCACAATTCTGTTCACTGTGCTTACAGAAACACCTAAAACAAATAAAGCATGGTATTAACATAAACTTATAATACAACTTTAAACTAGTGCTTTTATCTTCATAATATAACTGCTGTCAGTCCGACGAAAAAAGTACCGCGCATAATATGTTCTTAGCGTGAAAATATTTTAAAATTGTTTCTTTCTACTAGTCGGTTGCTTCAACAAATTTTAATATGGTATGGCAAAAAACGTATTTGGTAATACGCAATTAAATTTCATTAAATGTTTTTGCCTTACTATCAACGTTTTTAAGGGCCCGTGCACAAAATTAAGGCATTTTGAACATTTTTGATCACTACTTGTGGGAAAGGCAAGAAGAATTTGAACCTTATTTATTTTTATTATAAGAGACAGGTTCTTCATCTTGTCGACTGCTTGAAGAATTTTTTAAAATAATGTATATATTAATGGCAATCACCCATATTCAAAACCCCTTTTCCGCAAAAGTATTGTATTGTATTGTATTGTATAACGGGCTGGTGTCCGCAACTCCACGTCGAAGCGCGTATTTTGCGTGCGGGTGGGAAACTATTCTATCCATCCCAATTCCCCGAGAAACGCCAGCAACGCCCCAATGTTGCTGACTATCTCGCGGAGAGTACCTGGGTTACCAAAGTACTTTGCCCTGTATGTTGCAACCACTGGGCAGTGCAGAAGCACGTGGGCTGCTGTCTCGTCCTCCTCCATGCAGGCACGGCACAGGGGGCTGTCTGTGACTCCTAAGACAAAGAGGTGTTTATTAAAAGAGCCGTGTCCGGTAACGGCGGCTGTAACTGTGCGCAGCTGTAGTTTGGTCAACCGCAGCGCGCGTTTGGTGAAGCGGCCATTGATAGCAGGAAGTGCTTCCTTGGCCTGCCTACACTCGCCGTGGTCCAGCCACAGCTTGTGGTGTTGTTCGCTAGTTCGTTTCCTTACCAGTGTACGTAGGTATCCGAAAGGGAGTGGTACGATAGGTTCGGGTCCCACCGCTGCCGTGCTCGATCCCCTTCTAGCGAGTTCGTCCGCCGCATCATTGCCACGGGAATCGCTGTGTCCTTTGATCCATTGGATAGTTATATTATTGAGATTACCAACCTGGTTCAGGCGTTGGTGACACTCGTGTATTAACCCAGAGTTCACTGTGTGGTTATTCAGTGCTAGCAGTACAGCCATGCTGTCTGAGAGTATACGAATTGAGTGGTCCACAACCTCCCTGGCTAAGATGGCAGATGCCGCCAGGGAAATGCCCATGCATTCTGCCTGAAATACCGTGTTGTGGGCCCCCAGAGGTTTGGCTATGTGGATGTTGAGATCCTCCGAGAAGACTCCAGCGCCAGTGCCAGTACCTGTTTTAGATCCATCCGTGAAGATCCGCAGTTCCGCAGGATTTAATCCCTCGCAGCGGTGATCCTCATGGAGCTGGATTTTATATTTTTTATCGAATACGAATTGTTTTGGTATCCGATCGTTTGTTGCTTTCGCCAGGGGGAAGTCGTTGTAGAATCCCTCCAGTACCGCGGTGTGCTGTGTTTCTCTCTTACCCCAGATTTGAAGTGTTTTGAGGCGTACCGCCGTCATTGTCGCTTCCTGCTGTATGAACAGATGTAGCGGTGGCAGCCCCAACATGGCTTCAAGAGCCGCAGTCGGAGTAGTCCTCATGCAGCCTGTGATCGCCATGCAGGCATGCCTTTGCAAGCGTTGCAGTTTGATGGAGGCTGTAGTTAGTTTGGTGCGGGGCCACCAGACCACTGCCCCATACGTGATCATAGGTCGGATCACCGCGCTGTATAACCAAAGTATAATTTTAGGAGATAAGCCCCACTTCTTACCTATCATCCTCCTGCATTGCCAGAAGGTAATGCAGGCCCTGTTTATTTTATTGTCTAAGTGGCTGCTCCAGTTTAACTTGCTGTCTAGGATGACTCCCAGATACTTGACCTCATTAGCTAACTGGAGTTCTGTATCAAAGAGTTTGGGTAGGCGATAAGGGCCTAGTGTTCGTTTTTGGGTAAACATGACTAGTTCAGTTTTCGTGGGGTTCACTGAGAGATCGAACTCTCTGCACCATCGTTCAACGGTGCGTAGTGCCTGTTGAGTGAGGTCGCAGATTGTCCCCGTCACTTTCCCCGAAATGAGGATAGCGAGGTCGTCGGCATACCCTATCGTGTAGAAATGGTTCGCGTTGAGTTTCGTAATGAGGTCATTTATAACCAGATTCCAAAGGAGCGGGGATAGTACGCCACCTTGGGGGCAGCCTCTGGCTATCATGGCCATCTGCTGCTCCCCTTCAAGTCGAACCACTCGTTTACTTAGCATGTTAGTAATCCAGTCTATAAGTACCTGTTCTGCTCCGTGACGAGAGAGCGCGGTGTTTATGCTGGAAAAGTTTGTTTTATCGAATGCTCCCTCGATGTCTATGAAGGTGCCCAGGCAAGTGCCCTTCTGATGAATCGCCTCTTCTATCCGGCCGACCACTAAATGGAGGGCGGATTCCGTGGACTTACCCGAGCTGTATGCGTGTTGGTTAGTATGTAGTGGGATAGTTTTTAATACGCCGTCCCTCAGCTCTCTTTCGCACATTTTCTCCATGGTTTTAAGGAGAAAGGAGGTTAGGCTGATTGCTCGGTGGTGTTTGGCGTTGGTATAGTCACTCTTACCTGGCTTAGGAATGAATATGACTTTCACTTCCCTCCATCCTTTTGGAACGTATCTGAATGCCAAACACGCTCTCATTATGGGTACCAGTCTGTTCGCGACGGAGGTCCCGCCCCACTGCAGTAAGGCAGGAAAGATTCCGTCCGGACCAGCTGCCTTAAAAGGATGGAAGCACCGGATCGCCCACTGGAGTTTTTCCAGCGTGATGACTTTGTGTGCATAGCGCCAGTCGTTTTCTGACGGTGTTTGGGTTACCTCTGTCCAGTCGATGGCCTGTGTAAAAGCGCAGCCTGGGAAGTGAGTTTCAATAAGGACGCGCATCGCCTCTTCTGGCGAGGTGGTAAGTGTGTTGTCAGGTTTGCGGAGAACAGCGGGCCCAGTCGTGTTCTGCTGGGCCAGGATCTTCCTTACCCTGTTTGCTTGTTGGCAGGATTCGATGCTGCCACAGTATTTTCGCCATCCAGTGGTGCTCCTGAACCTGATGCATTTTTTGTAGCATTTTTTGGCCGCGTAGTACGCGTCCCAATCCTCATCAGCACAGGTGTTCATGGCTCTGTTTAGGGCTGACCTTACCTTCCCGCGCTTGCGTTCCAGATCCGCTCCCCACCATGGTTGTTTCCCTGGTGTTGTGGGCGGAGTGGTCTCGGGGCAGGATGAGTGGTAGCTGTCTAGCATTGATTTCGTGAGATGACTTACACGCTCGTCGATCTGCGGCGTGTCCTCGTAGGTCATCCCGTAGTTTGTTGACGCAAGTTTGGTTTCGAGGAAGCGTGTGTATGCAGCGCAGTCAGTATTACGCGGGTTTCTCCGTGGCAGTATTGGTGTTACACAGACCTGAATGTCAAAGCGGATCCACCTGTGGTCCGAGCAGGAAGCCTCCTTGGAGACCTGCCAGCCAGTGGTGATGGCCGCTGCACCCTCCGATGCCAGAGTGAGGTCTATGATAGTTTGGCTACGTCTGTTTACGAAGGTTGGTTCAGAGCCTATGTTCAGTAGGGTTAGGTTTGTTGTAAATAAGTAATCTACTAAAGCCTTACCCCGAGCATTTAGCGTGTCCATGCCCCACAGAGGATGATGAGCGTTCGCGTCAGCGCCTATGACAACTTCAAGCCCTGTGCTCTCGCAATAAGTCACGAGGCGGGCGAGTTCATGCGGCGGCGGGTCCTCTTCCTCGGGCATGTAAGCGGAGGCGAAGACCACAGATGCTACTGTGTCCCCCCGCTGTATCAGTAGCCTAGCTGCAGAGACATCCCTGCAACAGAAATCTGTTAGTGGCTGTGTTTTAATGTTACGTGTCACATAGATGCACGATCTGGGCTTGTCATGATCTGTACTTACTAGGAGCTTACCACCGAGGTTGGAGAGTCCTTGTATTTGGCCCGCCCTGATCCACGGCTCCTGGATCAAGGCAATGGCCGTGTGCTGAACCTCCAGCCACTTCCGCAGCTGAGCCGTCGCGGTCTGGCTGTGGTGGAGGTTGGCCTGCAGGACCTTACAGGTCGACGAAGGGGACGCCATCGCTGGACGTTCCTTCCTCGTCTCCTGCTAGCCGCAGCCCGGCAAACAGGTCGCCCGCGTCGAAGCCGTCCCCCTCCAGGTCAGAGGCCGAGGACAGGATGTTGTCCTCGAGCTCCTCCCCCGAGAGGACGGCGCCCACGCTAGCGGCTGTAGGGGCGGCTGGCACTGCTACTGCAGGCTCAACCGCGGGTGTTTCCGCGGTGTTTGTTGGGGGTGGAGTTGCCTCCACCGCCTGTGTGTCGGCGCTGGCTTCAGCGGTCGGATAACCCTGAGGGACGTCGACAAATCTGCCGTTCGGACCCTGGAATTTCACGTACACCGTCCCAACACCAAATTTGAGACGGCGCTCGGCCTTCATCAGGGTCGGAATTTGGTCCTCAGGGACCCCAACCACCACGTACCATGCGTCGGCCTGTTTATAGGCGCCCTGCATCACCCACTCCCTAACTCCAACCCAAGGGTTCTGGTAACACAGAGTACGCCCAATGATGGACGGCTCCGTGAAGATCCCCTGTTCGTCGGGGATGGAGATTCCGCATCTCACCCGGCGCCTGATGTCCGCCTGCCTCCTGATCACTAGCGTGGTGCTGGTAGGGGGAGGCAACTCGGAGATTAATTTCCTTATCCAGGATAAGGTGTGGTCGTTGTCGCACCACAGTCTAAGGGCCCCGCTGCTGAACACCGGCCTCGCTCTGAAGGTCGGTGCAGGTGAGTCCTGTGTAGGGGAAGAGGCCTCGGCGACTATCTTCAATTGGATAGCCGCGAGTACCTGATTCGCCACCTCCTTGCTGATGTGACCCGTCCGTTCGCAGGTGACTGCGACATCCAGGTCGGAGCTTGCAGCTTGGGCGTAGCTTCTGTTAGCGTCCCGTTTAGATTTATCAAGACGCGGCCGCTTGCGCTCTCCTCGAGGTGTTAAGGTCTCGTTGAGAGCTCGCTTGGCCGCGGCCTGATCCCTCTGAACAGGTCGCTGTGACGTGGCTGGTCCACTCGCTCCGCCGGCTGCTGGTTGGCTAGGTCCCGGTCGGCTGGTGCCGGCCTCGGCTTGCGACCGCTTGCCTGCGGAGAAGTTGACATTGCCGCTAGACGGTTCTACCCGACCAGCGGCGTTAGCCTGTTTAGATTGTGGAGTCTTACCCTTCCACAGTGTCTGCCGCTGCCTCTGGGACGGCCTGTTCTTCCTCTTCGGGTTGTCCGTCGAGGGGGCCGGGGCATTCTGCACTGAAGGTGCAGCGCAGTGGCGTTTCGTATCCTCCTTCCTGCCTTTGTGCCTGCTCCTCTGCACCTGCCAGGTGAGCGCGAACGCGTCGCCCGGGGGGGGAGCAGTAGGCGGGGGAGGATGTATGAGGGGAGCCCGGCCAGAGGAATTAACCTTCGTGGCGGGCTCCACACCTGAAAAAGAGGGAGGAGCGGTACTGGTCCCGAGCAGCGCCTTCTTCCTCCGTTTATTACGGGACTTAGATTTGGACCTGGCAGCGGTTCCCGCCACTGCCGGACCTGTACCCGCACTGGAGCTCGCTGCGGTAGCAGCGGAGCGTCCGGGGGCTAGAGAGGTGCTGCAAGCACCCCTCTTGGGAGAATCATTGGCTTTCGCCTCCTCTCCGGTGTGTATGTGTGCAGTGTGTGCGTGTGAGTGTGTTTTAGGTGTGTGTGTTTGTGTGGTTGTTGTGTGTGTGTGTGGTGTGTGTGTGGTGTCTTTTGGTTTTTGGGTATCCATAGTTTTGTGTAAATATTTCATCTCTCCGGCTTCCCACCCTCCTTGGAGCCCGCACCTGGGAACGTCTCGCTACAAACTAGCTCAACCGTCCGCAAAAGTAACGAGCGAGTGATGTTTGTGGTTCGCTGAACAAAGAACTACAAAATATTCTGAACATTAAAAAATATGAATATCATCATTATATGGTCTACTCGTAACATAGCAAGAAACATTATTGATTTCAATACGAATTATAGCAGAAAAAAAATGTTGAAAAAACGTAATTTGTGGAAAACGTCGGGACAAATAAGTATTTTTTTCTATACCTTAGAAACATTTTAAAGAAAATTAAAAAAATAATTCTTAATCTCAAGGTAGCTTTTTAATAGAATCTGAATTTTAATTTATAAATAAACAATAACTTCATTTCGTAAATTAAATGCAAAGTGAACTATATAATCGACCGCGCAAACCCGATCCCGTCAGTAACGAAAGGGCTCTCCCAGCGTGAGCACGTATCACTTTGCTTCGCAAGCGCTCCCGAGTTATTACGTGAATATATTTCCGAGATATACGCAGACTACCACATTTCGATCCAGTATTTATATTTAGGCGTTCGAGCCTACGCTTGAACCACATTTGAGATTACCCTTCCAATATTCGTCGTAAGTATCTTCTATCTCTTTCTATATTAAGGTAGTTTACCGGTATCACCTTCTATACCTGTCCTTGTCTTACAGTACTTAGGCAGTGCGCGGCGGCCATTGCTTCAGTACGCTTTCAATATTCGTCCAGTAAACATCCGATACCTAATAATGAGAGTGAAAAACGTTGATTTCGAAGTGAATACAACTAGCGAAGGTAAGATTTGAGGCTACATTTTATCCTCAATCAAAAATACCACTCGGCGCCCTTGGGCCCAGTGACGATATTCTCCGCTCGGCACCTGAGGCCCAGCGACGACAAGTCGAGACACGCAAGTCTTGAGACTTTGAGACGACGCGTCCGTCGTCTGACCGAGACGACATATTCAAGACCATACGTCGAGTCATGCAAATCAGTCTGACTTTGAGTCGACACGTCTTCCTACCGAGACGACATCATCAAGGCGACACGCCTTCTGGCCGAGGCGACAACGTACCAGTGTTACGTGCTTTGGTTGAGGTGACGCAGTCGTCTCGACTATTCCGTGTCTTCTCAACTAAATAAATGAGACTTCATTTACTCAGAACTTAAGGCGGCACATCACCCCTTCCTTATAACAACCAATGGTTTGTTTATTTTCAGATATGCCTGACCTAGTTACCCTGGGGGATCTCGCATCCGTGTATCTGGAAGAAAAGTTACCGTTCAAAGCCATCGTCGCGTCTTTGGACAAAAATTACCCGAATGATTGGCGAGCCTGGCGAGTGTACAACTACTCGTTTCACGAATTGTTCGGGGATAACCAAGTTCCTCCTGCAGTCGACGTGAAACTCAGATTCGCAATACCTACAGTGGATATGGCGCTTTTTTTTTTTGACCCAACTACGAAAACTTTGTCGGAGCGTAGTTACAGATCAATCAGATCTACCATCATGAAGTGGCCGTTGGGTAGATCACTCCTGTACTCCCCGCACAAAATAATGGAAAAACTTCACGGGCCATCATACGGCTTATTCATGGACACGGTAGCTGCCCTAAAACCTAGGCTGTTAAAGCGATCTGAAGCGGCGACCGAAATCGGGGAACAGCTGGGGAGAATGAAGAGATTAATAGAGGTTCAAGCTGAAGTTCACCCTCCTAAACGCGTGGCTGTGTCTCCAACCTCAAGTATTGAACGCTCACAAAATCCAGCACAAGGGTCCGGAGAGCACCTACTTGCTTCCGTTCTAAACCAACAAGCGACCTTTTTTAGCTCGATGTTAAAAATGCAGTCGGAACAGAATGAAAAAATATTAAGTACTTATAGTAATATATATTAGTATCGCCGGACAGGGCCGCAACACCTCATACAGCAGAACAGGACTTAAATAGTTCTCGAGTCTCAACCAGATAGCACCATGTCGAAAGAGGCCTGCTCTTCAAAACAGTCGAAGGAAGCCGATTTGCGGGTTAAAATTGCCAACGCCCAAAGGAAGCTAGCAGAGATGCAAGAATCAGATGTCTCCGATACCGAACCGATGTTCGATTTTATGCCAGCTACAGTAGCACAAGAACCAAAAGTTGCTAGAGCTGATCCGACGGCATTAGAGCACGGTCTTAAATGTCAGAGATTTCGTGATACCGAGTGGCGTAACGTTCGGTACGCCGAAGCACAGAAGCAGTTCCAGGCCACTCCTGCTTTCAGCGCCCTGAAACCGAATAACCTCCTAGCGGGTGTGGCACCCGAGTGGAAATCATCGGCCATACTTGAACGATCTGACCTCGTTCTGGGAGCAATCACTAACGGATTATTGCAACAAAGAATAATCTTCCAAAGTCTTCTGGACAGTTTGCCAAGAGAAATCAAAAAGAAGGTGGGGAACGATTTTGTTGCTGCTGATTCTAACTTCCGGAAATCTTCCGATGCATTAATACAATATGTGTGTGGGCGTAGGGCCGAAGTGTTTCAACAACGCAGAGAGATAAATTACAAACCTAGAGACAAAGCGCTTAGAAATATCTTGCACGAGATTCCACCTTCCGAAACCCATCTCTTTGAGGAGAAAGCTTTCACCGAAGCTGTGAAAGAACAATGCCGCTTTGTTCTTTCACAGCTTCGGTGAAAGCTTTCATAAGTTTTTTCCTACCAAAAAGACGCCGGCGAAAACGTCCACCGCAACAAGACCGCAACAAGACCGCATCCAAACCACAGTTACTCATCACGGGGCCGAAGCAACTTTCAAAGTTCGCGGTTCCAGAATCGGGACTCAAGAAATCCAAAACGGTATTCCTATAATACCAACTTTACACAGAACAAAAGAAACGAACCAAATGACCGCGCGAAGAAACAGTTTAACCCCAATTCTAACTCAAGGGGGAAAAAGTGGGGGGAGGGCTAAAAATGACTCCTTCGCAGCGGGACGTCTGGCAGCATTCACAATGAAATGGAAAAACGCTCCCGCAGCATCTTAAAAATTATAAGCGGTTATCGAATTCCATTCAAAAGATCTCCTCCTCTCACAAAACTTTCAAGGACAACCCTCAGATTCCAAACAAAGTTGTCCTCAGAAATGGCAGTAGAAATAGAGAAACTCCTAGAATCCAAAGCTATTCAGCCAACCGTTTATCAGACGGGCTTCATTTCCTCTCTGTTTTTGAGGAAGAAAACAAACGGAGAGAATCGTCCCATATTCAATTTGAAAAGGCTGAACGATTATGTCTTCACCCCAGGATTTCGTCTCGTAAATCAGCAACAAATCCCTTCACACATAAACAAGGGAGACTACATGATGAAAATAGATATTTCGCAGGCGTATTTTCACATTCCAATAGCGCAAAGTCACCGTCGATTCCTCTGCCTGGCTTACCAGGGAACAACTTACGAAATGACATGTCTCCCATTCGGCTTGGCAAGCGCACCCTGAGGCAAGAGCGCCTACGGGTGATCGTCTACCTAGACGATTTTCTAATCATTCACGAAGATCCCATAACCCTAGAGAGCCAAGCGAAGTTTGCGGTAGGCTTCATGACGGAATTGGGATGGCAAATAAATTACTCGAAGACATCAACAGTTGCCGCGACCAAGCTAGAGTATTTGGGAATAATATGGGATACGAAGGAGAACATCAAAAGTTTGTCGGAAGTCAAGGTTCTTCAGTTAAAGAACCGCATATTAGATCTTCTGGACAAAATGAGATGGAGTTGGATGGATGCGAAGGTCATTCTGGGCAAGCTGAACTTCGCATCTTTGGCGGTTTCGCTGGGAA
The DNA here is from genome assembly GCA_905147715.2 of Xestia xanthographa. Lineage (NCBI taxonomy): Eukaryota > Metazoa > Arthropoda > Insecta > Lepidoptera > Noctuidae > Xestia > Xestia xanthographa. The sequence goes on along the minus strand of LR990653.1, from coordinate 21,410,122 downwards.
GACTCCATTGCCGGATGCTACAACGCGCCTCGAAATGCTTGCCTCGGGGACGTCCTCACCGAAAATTTCCGATATAAATCTCAGCAAAGACAGAGTTATTCTGGTGGTTGAAAAACGCTCACAGAAACACACCCATTCACTTTGCCAACCCAACCATTTTTATCACCACCGATGCAGCCGACGAGGGTTGGGGTGCCATAGCGAACAGTCGTCATCTATGGAACAAATGGACACTTGCGCAGAAGAACTGGCACAGCAACATGAAAGAACTGTGGGCCGTTTTCGAAGTCCTTCAATGCTTAGGACGCGAAGTATTTGGGAAAACAGTGATGTTACAGTCCAACAAACAAGGAGGGACAAAATCAATGACATTGCTGCGAGCATCGATGAAGATCCTTCTACATTGCGAGAAGGTGCAATGCCATCTGGTTGCTCGACATATCCCGGGAGTATACAATGGTTTAGCAGACAGCCTATCGCGAGAGAAAACCTTGCCAGAATGGCATCTCAGCAGGTTGATCGTATCCATGTTATTCAAAAAATTCGGTACACCGCAGATAGATCTGTTTGCTTCAATAAGATCTGCTGTAGTACCAGATTACGTCAGCGAAGATGTAGGCGATCCTCAGAGCAAGTTCACAGATGCTTTCAGCAAGAAGTGGCGGTACAGGCTGGGATGGAGTTTTCCACCTGCATTAATTCCGCGCGTGTTGCGGCACTTGGAGATGTCGGAGGGACAGTACATCATGATCGCCCCGATGTGGGACAAAGCTTTTTGGAAACCGGATCTCCAGCAACGGATGACAGAACCTCCGTTTATAATCCCAGATCTTTACAAGAATTTAATGGACCTACGCACGAATCTTCCACCTCCAGGAGTAGAGTGCCTAAATTTGGCGGCCTGGAAGGTTCAGGCTGGGCCAAACAGGTAAAAGACTGGTCTGATCTCGAAATAGGATTGTTAGAATCCTCTTGGAGGCCATCCACCTTAAAGAGCTATAAACCGATTTGGATACGGTGGTGCAAATGGGCGTTATCAAAGAGTATCCCAGTAGATAGCCCCGAGCCTCAAGAGCTGGCCAAGTACCTATGCTACCTTCATACGGAAGTGAAACTAGCACCCAGGACGATAGCTCTACATAAATCAGTGGTAGCTAATTTTCGCAATCGACTATGGGTGCGAGCAGAAGAACTCAGCTCGCACCCATTAGTAAAACGGATTGTTAAAGGGGCCTTCACAGAGAACCCTCCAGTAAAAAAGTTTTTAGCTTGGAAGATCGAAGACCTTCTTTCATACCTGAAATCCTATACCTTTAATGATGATAGCATTTTTGCTGTGTCTAGGCACACTTGCATCCTCCTACTTCTAGCAACAGGTAGAAGGGTTCATGACCTTACACTACTCAGCATCGAAGATGGTGCCTTTGAGGACAAAGAAGAAGAGATAATTTTCTGGCCTAAATTCGGATCCAAAACAGATTCTCATTCATACAAGCAATCCGGCTGGCTGTTAAAGAAAACGCCAGAAATCGTTAACAGACAGCTTGATATGGTGTTTTGGGTCAAGAGATTAATTGCCGTCTCAAAAGACAGACGCAAAGCACGGAACCTTAAAAAACCTATTTATTACAACTAGAGGCGTTACAGAAAATGCTTCTCGTACTGTCATCGGAGGCTGGATCAGGACTTTGTTCAAAGACGCAGGCATTTCAGCATCGGCTGGTAGCTTTAGGGCAGCTGTGGCGTCAGTTAATTGGATTAATAATCGACATAATATTGATGAAATCCTACAAAGAGGAAATTGGAAATCGAAGAATACTTTTTTCAATCACTACTTTAAGGAGCTAAAAGATGTCCCAAAATCAAATTCTAATGTTCTTACTACCAGCTTCTTATCCTTATAAGTGTTTTAGGCGATTTTTGTTGAAAAGGTCCATACCTACTTTCAAGTTTATCATTTTGTAGAAGTCCTTTAGCTTTATGTTCAATTTTTAATTTGAGTTAGATACCCACCGATTGGTATAAATTAAAAAGAAATAAATACTTATGTTTCATTTCTTACGGTATTTTTATTTTTTCTAAGCAGATACATAACTACACATCTAGGGGTAATGGTTCCTAGTAATCTCACAGTACGCCTTTCTTAGGCAGCGCCGGCAGATAGTAAACACGTCTCAAATGTGGTTCAAGCGTAGGCTCGAACGCCTAAATAGGACCGTTTTCCCCCCAAAAGGTAGAAAACGGATATTTAGGTTTCAGCCGTAGCTTGAACCACAGCTTAAGGGCCTTGCCGGCTCCAAGGTACTGAAGCAATGGCCGCCGCGCACTGCCTAAGTACTGTAAGACAAGGACAGGTATAGAAGGTGATACCGGTAAACTACCTTAATATAGAAAGAGATAGAAGATACTTACGACGAATATTGGAAGGGTAATCTCAAATGTGGTTCAAGCTACGGCTGAAACCTAAATATCCGTTTTCTACCTTTTGGGGGGAAAACGGTCCTATTAAAATGATTAAACTTTTTGATTGTATTAAGATAAGAGTTTTTTTGACGTTGGTTGTTTATTAAGATTTATTTCGTCTTCATATTATTTAAAGTTAAGTTTCTTTGTTTGTACTTAATATGTTGTATGTAAGGGTAATAATCTGCGGAACTACTGATCCGATTTCGAAATTTTTTTCATTTAGGGGATTTCACTACTTCATATTATTATTGGTTTTCATGGTAACTTAAGGTACCTACCTACAATTTGATTTTAAAATAAAGATAATTTTTTATTTTGGAAGTGCGATTTGGTAGAAATCGTCACGTAAGAAAATGCCGTATGTTGTTGTGTGTGTGTGTGTGTAGTAGGAGGTATACAAGAAGGGTATGGCGGGGTCGAGTGAGCGAGCGATATTTTTCTTCATAGGTGTCGATTTCGTGGGTTTTGGGGTTGGTGATAACGAAAATGAGGTCAAAATGAAAATCCAAGATGGCGCCGAGGAAAATTTTTGATTTTCCGTCATGGGTGTCGTTTTCATGGTTTTTGGGGTTGCTGGTTACGAAAATGAGGTCAAAATGCAAATCAAAGATGGCGCCGTGGAAAATTTTTGATTTTCCGTCATGGGTGTCGTTTTTATGGTTTTTGGGGTTGCTGGTTACGAAAATGAGGTCAAAATGAAAATCCAAGATATCACCGAGAAAATTGTTGTTTTTCCGTCATGGGTGTCGTTTTTATGGTTTTTGGGGTTGCGGGTTACGGAAATGAGGTCAAAATGAAAATCCAAGATGTCGCCGAGAAAAAATATTGTTTTTCCGACATAGGTGTCGTTTTCATGGTTTTTGTGGTTCCTGGTTACGAAAATGAGGTCAAAATGAAAATCCAAGATGTCGCCGAGAAAAAATATTGTTTTTCCGACATAGGTGTCGTTTTCATGGTTTTTGGGGTTCCTGGTTACGAAAATGAGGTCAAAATGAAAATCCAAGAAGGCGCCGAGAAAAATTTTTGATTTTCCATCATGGGTGTCGTTTTCATGGTTTTTGAGGTTGCTGGTTACGAAAATGAGGTCAAAATGAAAATCCAAGATGGCGCCGAGGAATTTTTTTTTATTTTCCGTCATGGGTGTCGTTTTCATGGTTTTGGGGTTGCTGGTTACGAAAATGAGGTAAAAATGAAAATCCAAGATGGCGCTGAGGAATTTTTTTTTATTTTCCGTAATGGGTGTCGTTTTCATGGTTTTTGGGGTTGCTGGTTACGAAAATGAGGTCAAAATGAAAATCCAAGATGGCGCCGAGGAAAATTTTTGACTTTTCGTCATTGGTGTCGTTTTCATGGTTTTTGGGGTTGCTGGTTACGAAAATGAGGTCAAAATGAAAATCCAAGATGGCGCCGAGGAAAATTTTTGACTTTCCGTCATGGGTGTACTTTTCATGGTTTTTAGGGTTGCTGATTACGAAAATGAGGTGAAACTAAAAATGCAAGAAGGCGCCCAAAAAAAATTTCGGTTTTATTGTCATGGGTGTCGTTTTCATGGTTTTGGGGGTTGCTGGTTACGAAAATGAGGTCGAATGCAAATCCAACATGGCGTCGAGAAAAAACTTCGGTTTTTCCAACGTAGGTGTCATTTTCATGGTTTTTGAAGTCGCTGATTATTTTAATTTTTTTGCTTCCTGGGTGCCATCTTAGATTTTCATTTTGACCTCATTTTCGTAATTAGCGACCTCGAAAACCATGAAAACGACACCCATGACGGAAAATCAAAAAAATTCCTCGGCGCCATCTTGGATTTTCATTTTGACCTTATTTTCGTAACCAGCAACCCCAAAAACCATAAAAACGACACCCATGACGGAAAATCAAAAATTTTCCTCGGCGCCTCTTTGATTTTTATTTTGACCTGATTTTTGTAACCAGCAACCCCAAAAACCATAAAAACGACACCCATGACGGAAAATCAAAAGAAAAAACCACCTTCAAGTATAAATAACAGGGGTATGTTATGTTTACCCTACAGAGTGAACCTCAGTGGCCATTAAGTCGCGCTAAAGTCCAGTCGCGCAAGTGTCCTTTCGCGCAAGAGTCCATTCGCGCAAGTGTCTTGGCGCGCAAATGTCCGTTCGCGCATAAGTCTAATCGAGCATAAGTCCATTCGCGCAAGTGTCCAGGCGCGCAAAAGCCCGTTCGCGCATAAGTCCAATCGCGCAAAAGTCCATGCGCGCATTTGTCTTTTCGCGCATGTGTCTTTCGCGCAATAGTCCCAGATCCAGAAAAATTAACTTGTCCTATAAAAAGTTTGTACGGAACCCTCAGTGCGCGAGTCCAACTCGCACTTTTATTTATCATTTTGTAAAATGTTTATATGTATCTAAATTCTTCTAATACAAAATTAAACCATTTTTATTTTGATTGTGATAAATATACAGGAGACACACATTCCAGACTTTTATTTCTAAACCGTACTGACTTTATAATTATGTATCATAAAATAATATCGTCTACAGGATCAAAATGGTTTAAGCGATCACTACGCTCGATCTTCACCCGTGTGTGCGTGTATCTGCATGAACAATGCACACTAACATAGGATCGCAACGAATTTGCCTAAACTCTAGCGACTGAACTTTGTGCACGGACTCTTAAGTCGCGCTATAACTACAATGGTATTTGTTTATCTTAGCATAACCTCAAAAATGGTGGACAACTAATTTGTAAATACTATTTAGATCGAAAATGTTGCTCCCTGAATGTAATAATCGTTTGTAATTAACGTTTACTGCAACTTTCAATAGTTACTTACCACTTACCAGTAAAATCTGCTTGTACGATGGCAAACATCTTCAAAGTAGGATAGCAGCTTCCCAGCTTGTAATTCGGTCAAACACCACATGAAAACTTAAACATTATTTCACGGGCACCTCCACGAATTACCTTATTCATGATATGTCGCTGTTTTCCTGTCCACACTCGGAAATAACACACAAAAACCAAAATTCTAATGAAAAACGAAACCGTTCGAGACGAATTGACAGCTCAAGTACTCATTTTAGATGTTGCCAGAAAATGAAAATTTTAGTTCCCAAATATTTAATTTCTACTCTTTTATGTCGCACTGTACGTCGATATACTATACGCTAGGGAATATGTAATATTTTTAATTATTTTTATATTTTTATGAGTTGTGGCTAAATAATAACCGCATGGGTTGATCTGCAAGGTTATGCACTAGCGCTTGCCAAGGTCTGTCTGTGGGTAGGTGAAAACTGAAAATCCATTACCTACACGACGTACGGTCGACCAAGCTAGCTTGGTTTATGAGATGATATTCTCATTGCATCGAATGCAATCTCTGTGGTCTGCAAACATAGAGGTGTCTTGCCTTTGACATTTCTGTCAGATCAACAGTGTCACGTCAGTGTATTATGTAAAACCATCACTTCTGTAAAATATTGCTTTGTTTTTATGTATATTAAAGCCTATAAATACAAGGTTCATGCTATATCTATTTCAATTTAATAAACATAAATATGGACAAGTACTTAAGACCGGAAAAGTTTGATGCCGACTCGACATCGAACTCCAGTTCAAAGGAATGGCGGCACGGGAAGATGACATTTGAAAACTTCTTAATGGCACAACAATATAGTCCAAGTGCTACCGATTCACCAGATGCCGCAGCTCAGAAGGAAGCTATGTGGAACTCAACCAAGCTACAACTCCTCATAAACCATATCACTCACTTACAGTTGCGTACACCACGCAACTGTAAGTGAGTGCACAACTTATAACACAATGTTGGCCGCGCTGGACAAACTCTACGTGAAAGCAAAGAATGTCATTCATGCTCGACATTTGCTCACAACAAGACGCCAGCAAGTGGACGAATCTATTGATGTGTACCTCCAGGCCTTAAAGCAACTAGCCAAGGACTGCGAGTTCACCGCTGTCGACGCTGAAACGAATAAGAACGACAGCATTCGAGGTGCGTTCATAGCGGGCATTTCATCAAACAAAATCCGTGAGCGCCTTCTCGAGAATCTGACCCTTACATTAGAACAATCTTACAATAAAGCCCAATCGATGGAGATGGCAGAGCGGAACAGTCAACATTTCACCATGGCAGACGTCTGGTTTCAAATGTTGATAATGCTGGGAACGGAGATTCTAACACTTCTGCTGCTACTACCGCTGCTGTACCCAAACAAAAATGCTTTTTTTGTGGAGCATCAGCTATACACCCTCGCAGGGACTGTCCTGCTCGAGATGCTACATGCGAAAAGTGTAATAGAAAGGGCCACTATGGAAAAGTCTGTCGTAGCAGGACTCCGACAGCCGCTTCAACAACGGCAACAGACGACTGCGGCCACTGCAGTTGTATAATATCTGCTGCGGCACCGACTTCACTGCGCAAGGCAATGGTGACAGCTTTCATTGAGGGAGTTCGAGCAGAAGCCTTGATTGACACCGGGAGCTCCCTGAGCTTCGTCAATGAGAACTTCGCCAATCTCTGTCAACGCAAGAAGAGACGTTGTGACCAAACTATTTCTATGGCTTCCTTATCTCACAAATCACAGGTTAATGGCTCGACTCTCCAGAATGTTAGGATCGGAGACAACATCTATCTATAACAACGTCCATCTCTTGATTGTGAAAAACTTATGTGCCGATGTTATAATTGGCCATGACGTCTTAGAATCACATTCGACTCTAGAATTCAAATTTGTTGGGCCTAAAGATACGTTAAAAGTATGCAGTGTAGCTGCAGCATCTGTCCCTGCTGTACCCCTATTTGCTAATGTCGCGGCGGACTGCAAACCTATCGCTGTGAAGTCAAGGAAACACAGCATAGAGAGTAATGCTTTTATAAAAGCAGAAGTAGAGAAACTTTTAAAAGAAGGAATCATAGAAGAAAGTCTATCGCCTTGGCGAGCGCAGGTATTAATCACAAAAAATGCAAATCACAAGAAGCGGATGGTAATAGATTACTCGCAAACCATCAACAAATACACAGAACTAGATGCTTACCCGTTACCCAACATTGAAGAGATGATAACAAAGGTAGCTAAATACATTATTTTTAGCGCTATAGACTTACAAAGCGCATACCACCAAGTGCCCATCCTGCCTGACGGAAAAACCTTCACAGCTTTCGAGGCATGTGGTAACTTGTACCAGTTTCGCAGAATTCCCTTTGGTGTAACCAACGGTGTGTCTAGTTTTCAAAGAACTGTCGACTGGCTCATCAGAACCGAAAACCTAAACGGTACTTTGGCCTACATTGATGATATTACTGTATGCGGAAAGACACAGGAAGAGCACGACAAAAATCTTAGACTATTTCTCAAAGCTGCGGAGAAGTACAACCTTACCCTAAACAAAGAAAAGAGCAAGTTCACACAGTAGACTCTGAATATTCTTGGCTATACAATTGAAAATCATGTTATCAAGCCGGATAGTGAGCGACTAAAACCTCTTCTAAATATGCCCCCACCCAATGACGTAGCCTCTCTTCGAAGGACTCTCGGTATGTTCGCACACTATTCGAAGTGGATTCCTAGTTTTTCACAGAGAATCCATCCTATGGCGCATACCAAAAGTTTTCCCTTAAGCTCAGATGCAGTGAAATGTTTCGAGGACCTGAAATCTGTTATAGCAAAGTCATCAGTACACGCCATAGACGATAAGGTACCTTTTACTGTCGAGACTGACGCTTCTGAGCATTCTATCGCCGCTACATTATCGCAGGATTCGAGGCCAGTCGCCTTTTACTCAAGGACCCTCAATCAGAGTGAGCGAAATCACTCAGCGGTTGAGAAAGAAGCCTATGCCATCGTAGAAGCTCTAAAGAAATGGCGCCATTTTCGTATAGGCAGACCGTTCAAGCTCATCACGGACCAACGATCGGTTTCCTTCATGTTTGATGCAAAACATACCAGTAAAATTAAAAATGAGAAGATCCAGAGAACTTGCACCATACAGATATAATATTGTGTACAGACCTGGAAAAGAGAACCATGTTGCTGATACCCTTTCCAGGGTTTGTGCCTCCATCGAATCTCGAAAAAGCAGACTCCTATTTCTACATGAAACTATGTGTCACCCTGGCGTTACTCGCATGTACCACTGGTTAAAGATAAAGAACCTACCCTATATTGTCGACGAAGTAAGGGCGATGACTGCAAACTGCCGTATATGTGCCGAGATCAAGCCAAGGTATTTCAAGAATCCTGACCCACTTCCTAAGCTGATAAAGGCTACCTCACCCATGGAACGCCTTAGCATTGACTTCAAGGGTCCTATTCCATCGAAAACGAATAACCGCTTCATCCTCACGGTAATAGACGAGTACTCAAGATTTCCTTTCGCATTTCCCTGTTCGGATATTAGTGCCAAGACAGTAATAAAACATCTGAATAGCATTTTTATGATATTTGGATTCCCGTCGTACATCCATTCAGATCGGGGGACATCGTTCTTGTCGTCAGAAGTGAGAGGGTTTCTACATTCACGTGGCATCGCGACAAGCAGAACTACGGCCTACAATCCTTAAGGCAATGGCCAAGTCAAAAATTGAATTCCACGCTATGGAGAACTGTACTCTCTGCGTTCGCACAACATGCCTATAGAAAATTGGGATCATGTACTTAATGTGGCTCTCCACTCGATTAGATCGCTCTTATGCACAGCTACTAACTGCACGCCACATGAGCGCATGTTCACACATCCGCGAAGATCGATGAATGGACACAGTATTCCAACATGGCTAACCAATTCGGGGCAAGTTCTCATGCGCCGTTTTGACCGTTCTAATAAGTATCAGCCAGTGGTGGAAGAAGTGGAGCTCCTTCAAGCAAATCCAGATTACTCCTATGTGAGACTCAGAGATGGAAGAGAAACCACCGTCTCGAGTCGACACCTTGCGCCTGTCGAAGGGCAAGGAGAAATTATTTTGGATCGACCGGATGACTCGATACAATGTGAATACAATGTGAATGTGTGAATCAGTCACTTCTCCAGAACCAGAAGCTACAACTAGCTATGAGCCACGTCCTCCCAATGAAGATCTTGAGCCAACTCCTCCACGTGTGGAACTTAGAAGATCTGCCCGGAGCAGAAGGCTGCCGCGTCGTCTGGAAGACTATGAGCTGTAATACATAAATATTGTGTGGGAGAATGAGATGATATTCTCATTGCATCGAATGCAATCTCTGTGGTCTGCAAACATAGAGGTGTCTGTCTTGCCTTTGACATTTCTGTCAGATCAACAGTGTCACGTCAGTGTATTATCTAAAACCATTACTTCTGTAAAATATAGCTTTGTTTTTATATTTATTATAGCTAAATACGAGGTTCATGCTATATCTATTTCAGTTTACATTTTACAATGTAATTTGTGGTCTAAACTGTAAACCAATTATCTTGTTCGACCGTACATACTACATACAGTTTCCTCCGTGCCGTGCCTCGAAAAAAAAAACAAGTTAACGTTATGGCGATAGCCTGTCTGCTATCCATGAACCCTTTTGACGTGACGTCTTATAAATTGGTTTGCCGGGTGACACTTCAAGAAACTGCGTTACGCTCCGCTCACGTTATGCGCTCACAATGAGAGCGAGTGAGAGGCACGCGTCCCTTCCACTCGGGCATGATTAGCCCGCCTAAGAGCGAGAGAGACAGACATAAAAAGTGAAAGGCACGCGTCTGACACTCAAAGTCGTTGTCACGTAAAACTTTCGCCCGTATACCGACTTTACAGGCAACCAATTTTTGACGAAGGGTTTCGTGACTGGGTTTTAAAAGTTAGATGGCAGTCGCTCCAATTTAAATATTGTTATTCAGTTGCATCTAGACTGGAAGCCGACACCAATGTTGGGAAAATGGTAAAGCAGATGATGATGTTTAAAAAAAATCGATCAAAATTTAAAAAATATCAATTCCATAAATGTCGATACTAATTAGTCGCTTCTGAGTTCTGACATCCCTAACCCAAATCATAGATACCTAATACAGTTTATTTTAATACAAGACTATGACTCAAATGCACTCAAATGTCAACCAGTCATCCAAAGCGCCACAGACTTCAACGTGGCCCTAATATTTAGATAGACAAAACAAAGTAAAATTGACACATTCTTTGTTTAAGTGCATTGCTTGACTTAGTTGAAATCCAACATCAACCGTATGACTCTCCAATGCACGTAAAATAACATAAAAATGGGTAAATACTATTTTAGACTGAAAACTATTTATTCTGAATCACGTATTATATTTCTGGGAAAAGGGGATGGCAACTGTGGAACAAATGGCGTTAGCATCGCTTGTACCAAACATCGTCATTTGAAAATCTGTCAAAGTCATTTTACATTTTTTAAAAATTGTTTGACCTCATTGGTCAGTTTAGGTCTAAGGTATGGACGCGCCATCTACAATCAGCTTTGAACAGCCTTCCCCATTTAGTCGATTATTTAAATGCCTCAAATAGGATTTCGCCCATAGAGGAAAGAAGTCTATGCAAAATTGCAAATGTCACTGTCAAATATATTTTTTAGTCTGTGGTGGAGGTCCGAGCCGAGAACTCCAATACTATCACGTTCACGATTTGAACAAAAATATTATTGTGAGATTTATGAGCTTGAATTTATTCTACACGTGTATATTGAACAATTTTGCAGCAATCAGTAGATATTTAGCTTTGTTACTAGATATTTTTAAGTTAAGAAATTGAAGAAAATCAACAACAGGTGAACTTTTATTAAAATTTCAATGTCACAGAGCCTTTACTGACCCACCTGCCTTGGTATATAAACACGATTACCTTGTGAAAGTTCGATCTAACAAAGTAACACAGTATTAGAAATATCACTATTCTATCTGAAGCCATGTTCGTTAGCAAAAGGGAGCTTTTCGTCTAAGATTCTCATAAGAATAAGAAAGTCATAAAAAGGGAGGAAAGAATGAGTCATAGTTCGTAATTTGGTAGTGCTGATCTAATCCTTACCAGTGTTGTGTAGCTATTTCATCCGTTTATTTTTCCTTGAAGGAGTTCTCAAAAAAATGGCGGAAGTAGAAGAAAAAGTGGTGATGACACCAAAATCCAAGACTGCTAATTCAACAACCCTAGTGATTGAGAGGAAAGCCGTGGAACCTGAGGCCAGTGATAAGATCCATGTAGCTGGTGGAGACCACACAGGGATCATAATAAATAAAGAAAAAAACTATGGTATGTTCTTAACTTTTTTAAATTAAACACTGGCTTGCTATGAACAATTTTTTGGGAGTGCACTTAGTCATTATGAAAATTCTTCTTTCATCTTATTGCATGTCATTGAAGGTCACACTACTGCATTGTAATTTGTTGATTTTTCCATAATAACCAAAATTTGCAGACTCGTCGGTTTTGCATTACTGTGTTGTGTGCTCTGCCATATACATTAGCCCAGCCTTCAGTCTGGAGACAAACCATTCATCTTTAAATATTTGATTGAAACCTTATAAATATAAAGTAAATGCATGTTAACAAGTTTTCACTACCAAAACTGTTGCAATATTAGGAAGGTTAGAGCAATAATAAAAATATTATCCTCTGGTCACATTTTCAAAACTTTGTTATATTTGTTGTAAACACAACATATTTTTAATATTATCTTACCGGCCACACAAAAGGTTATCAATATGGTTGACCTTGCTATTTCCTGTAGGCTAGTATAAAAATAAAATCAAATGTAGTTATTATACTATTATATCCATAAACAGTCACCGCAGTATTTGAGTATAAACAAACTCTTTCCTGGCTAGTTTTTCTATATCATATTTTTAGCATGATTTCTTAATTTTATTTTTCTTCTTACTTTTAGTCAAATTCCTAATATCTGTTTTTAATTTTATTCACAGCTATAGCTTTTACCCGTAGCTTAGCTCACATTTTTTTTTTTACTCGATAGTAAAAAAAAAAAAAATGTGGGTTGCACTCTGCTTGTAATAGTATAATTCATTCATGATTCGAAAGACTCGTGGCGCCATCTATTATCATAAGAACGCTATTGTTGTTTTACTCGGGAACAGTACTTTTTTTCGGGATGAAAGGTCTATGTCCATTTCTGTACACTTGAAAACGAATATGCAAAATTTCAGGATGATCGATTCAGTGGTTTAGGATGAAAAGGCAACAAACAAACTTACTTTCGCATTTATAATATTAGTATGGAAAACAATGCCAAAAGTATAAATAAAAACAAAGTAAGTTTTGTGTGAAAGGCCTGGCAAAGTATAATCAGTCTTAAACATAGGTTTATAGAATTCATAATAGCCTGCATCATAAGCTGACATAAATAGTAAGTCTATGACTAATACAATCAGAGAATGAAGCCTATTCCTCTAGTGCAATTTAAAATTATCATTCATTAAATTTATCAACTCATTAAGACAATGAGCATTGTGTTATAATGGAAGAATGTTTTGTTAGATAAGAAAATTAATGTTACTGGTTGATAGTTTGTGTGCTAAGGGTGTGTTTTGAACACAAAATAATTATAAATACTACTTTGAGTCATGACTATTATAATATCATTAATGGTCATGAGTCAAAAGTGTGTCAAGAGCAAACATACAAATGATTGCTCTCTAGAGTTCAGGCTATAATGGAACGGTAATAGGATCAATGTGTTGCTAAGGTGCTTACTTCTAAGTTCTATTCTTCCTTTCATGGGAGTGAATTGATTGTTCTATAACATAATGTTGCCTGGGGGTCTAAAATAGCCGCTTTAGCAGGGTCGTAATATGAATCACGTTAAGAATTTTAAATTCTTAAAATGGACTTTATTGTCATATCATAAAGTCCATTTTAAGAATTTTAAATTTATATCACCCCCAGTAAACGTATCTCCCGAAAGGGTTAGAACAATACCTGTAGGCCATACAAATATTTGTTACTTGTGGGCATCGAACCCGCCGCACGCAGCGCAGCAACCAATCGCTCAGCCACTGTACCAACCATGTCGTCAGAGTTGTACCTATAGTACACCCACATTTCGCCAGTTATGTTTAATAGGCGAGACGACAAAAAAAAATTAATTAGTAGATTTCCAAAAAATATTGGACACATATTTTTTCTTTTGTCACGTAAACCAAAATTGACGATGATATGACGCTTTTAAAATTCTCAATACGTCACGCCTAGGTATAATTTTTAGCTAGTTCTGACGTCACGAGCCCCCACTCCTGAGTTTTGATGCGTTTTATCTTTGTCAATATTCATTGATTTACAAAAACAATAAATATGTGTCCATTATTTTCCAATACTCTAACTGACGTGACGGACTAAATAGATTTGCAATTTTTTGATACTGTCGTCGTCATGCCTATTCCGGTGTAATACACACATCAACACGGTCTAGGGATATTTTTAAAAAAGCGAATTACTATCAATGTGTTAATTATTTATATGACATGTATATATTTAAAAGATACGTTATTTAATATTCTACCATTTTTTAATAATGGTTAAGGTATAGATTAAAATTTCAGGATTTTATGGAAAAAAATGAAGCATAGACGGAAACCGTATCTGAATGAACTTTTAATTTGTGAGTAAAAACTGAAAAAAATAGAAAAATCATTTAATTTGTGTTTATAAACTTGAAGTTAGTAGTCTGAGAAAACGCCCATGATGTTCATAACACATCGGCAACGATTTGGCATGCTCAGAACATGGTTGTCAATGTCTTGCTGCGGAATATTGTCCCATGTCCTTCTGAGGTGCGCAAAAAGTTGATCTTCTGTAGCCAGATTTTCAGGAACTTCCTTCAGAGCTCTTCTTTGCAGCATATCCCACGCTTGCTCAATGGGATTTAGATCTGGCGATTGAGCAGGCCAGTCTAAGGCCCTAACATTATGTGTATGTAACCAAGCTGCTACCGTTCTCGCCGTGTGTGCCCGGGCATTGTCGTGCATGAGCAGGAAATCTTGCCCCATTTGTGTTCTGTGGGGCAAGATTACGGGCCCCAGCACCTGTTGGACGTATCGTTCTGCCGTCATATTGCCCCGCACCCAAACGAGATCCGTCCATCCTCCAAGACGAATTCCTGCCCAAACCATAATTGTTCGTCCTTGGTATGGGTGAACTTCCTGAGGGTTCTGGAGACGGCTCCATCGTCCAGGAACTCGCCAAACACGCGTCCTTCGTGAATTTGGATGGAAGCCGAACCTGGATTCATCCGTGAACAGCACATTGGACCATTCGTCACGGCCCCAGTCCACGTGGTTCCGAACCCATTCTAATCGTCGTCCACGATTGCCTCTCCGTAAAGGTGGGACCCGGAGTGGTCTACGAGAGCGTAGATTGCTTTCATGCAGTCGCCTTCTTACAGTTTGGTCACTCACAAGCACTTGGTGTTCCACTCGCAGCCTTTGGACCAATTGGCAACTGCCATTGGCAACGGCGACTGCCGTTGCATTTGGTTGTGCTCGCGCAGTAATTTGCAAAAATCGGTCTTGTCTGGGGGTAGTGATGCGACTTGGCCCCCGTGCCTCTCCGCTACTTCACCTGTGGCACGATAGCGTGTCCACAATCTTGAAATTACATTTTGATGGGTCCCTATGGCCTCAGCAACATTACGCTGAACAGATCCAGCTTCCAGCATTCCCACAGCTCGTAACATCTCCGCCCTCGTCAAATGTCGGCGTTGCATGGCTACAATACCTCAATTTTAACTTTATCTTTCGTTTAAAAATGAAAAAAAACTGTAACTAAACATAATTCGTATTGTTTTCTAAATTTCGCACAAATGAAAATTCCCTCTCCTATAGATCAAGACATTTTTATGCCACCGAAACAAAAGAATTTTCAAAAATTTGAATTTGGAATTAGTCTGAGATAAATTACAAACAAATCGGTGTATAAAAGATTCCAATGCGGCCAGTACTTTTCGAGTTATTTAATTGAGTATGAAATATCCCTAGACCGTGTTGATGTGTGTATATTATGTATAATCAACTGGGCAGGAATTCAGACTCTACCACTCCAGGGGTTCTAAAATGGCCGCTTTAGCAGAATCGTAATATGAATCACGTTAAATGTTTTAAATTCTTAAAAATAACTTTATGATATGATACCATAAAGTCCATTTTAAGTTTTTTTTTTTTTTAACATGATTCATATTACGATTCTGCTAAAGCGACCATTTTAGAACCCCAGGTTGCTGCTGAAAAATTCCTGTTGGAAAACCCCAAATACCACTGCCAATCGGGGAATCGCTCCAAGACCTTGTGACTACTAAACCAACAAGAAGATTTTATAACACTCAGCTTGAATTTATATTTTTATTACTTCAAGACAAAAGTGTCATTATGATGACCTCAAAGTATGATCTAATGATTGCACAGTGCATCATCATTGTTGGCACTATTTGGTATTCATAAATTATGTATGCATGTTTCAGAGAATGGAGTGACGGAGCCTTGCCATGCCCAGTTGGAATTCTACGTATATTTGGTGTCTGGCGCGACGGGGACGCACACTAGGGAAGCGCGCGCGTTGCGGTTCTGGTTCAAACCCAACATGACTCCTAATGAAAGACCGTATGAAGCACAGGCTTTCTTCCGAGAACTTGTCAGTCCACAAGATTTTCCTAAAGGTGATTTCTAGCTTTTATTTTAGAAAGACTTCTTTCTGATGAACAGACCAAAATTGGCGTATAAATGGATACACACAGGTTACACTTTACGCCGCAATTTAAGTTCGTCGAATTTCAATTTATTCATAAACGAAACAACAAAATTAAAAAATTAAAATTGCGCGCCGCACTTTCGTTTTTTTAACTTTCTTCTCCACACCTGAAGTCCGACCAATATAAACTTGGTTCCACCATTTTGTCTAATTGCTCTCGACTATAAGAAGTCTAGAAAAATGATAATATCATGTTGTATTGTATTTTAAAGCACGAGCACATTCTATGAAAGCATTCTTAGAATGTACTCTTAGCTACACTACCTACACACACATACACAATACATTTGAAAATTCAAAACTGCAAAGTAAGAAACCAGCCCGGAGGTGGGACAATATCTGGCGAAACCTTATGCTGTTTTATGCCATCTAAAAAATCTTATGTTTTTTTTTGCCATCTAAAAGAAATGACCTTATGCCAGCATGTTTAATGATGACTGTTTACAACTTTCAGATTATGTGGGCTACATTAAAAAAATAATGAAACTAATGCAGCACAAATACAATCAACTAAAACTTCTAGAAGTAGAATTAAGACAAGAAGCAGCTGGGCCTCCGTTACCTGGTAAGTACCTTCGAAACATAAATAATTAAATAACATAATATTTGTCGCACTAAAATTGGGATACATGAATAACAGGAATAGTATAAAAAAAAATATTATGATGCGTATTCTTTAATATGGGGATGCTTAAGTAAAGGGTGCACTCAGTAAACTCGAACTTACGAATTGTAACGCTGGGTACAGACTGATGAATACCAGAGCTGCCTTTGATCGCATCGTGTAATATGGGACTTAAGGTAGCACAAGTCGCGGGCTCGAACTCACTGGTGGGCGTGGCCAAAAAGCACGCTGTCTCACCTGGCATCGTACCCGACAGAGTGAGTTCAGTGAGATGCACGATAATTCATAGTAAAAAGCGCGCGTAAAAAATACGAAAAGGCCTTTGGAAAATCGAGTTTTATGAAAAAACCACTGCATAAATCAATTACAAATAAAATTTATTGAATTCTCCGATAGTTGTGCTTTGTCGGTAGGTACCGACTTTGTTTTGAAATTTTGACACTTCTTTTGTTACTAATTTACGCCCAACCCCAAAGTTGCGTTAAAATTGGCAATAAAAACGAATCTTTGGTAGCTTGTAACTTTTTAATGGCTTTTTATTTTACTATTCTGTTTGTGCACAGACAAAATTAATAATGAGACAAAACGATATCATGTTTAACTTTGGATGTACAGTGTCAAACAGTGGAGTAATACCCTCCCGAAATTTGTATGGAAAAAATGTCGACTAGTGTCATCTTAAAATGTGGGTCTACTACACATCTGCATGCTCCTCCGCTATTCGAGATTGTGGGCTTGTCAAAGAGTTAATATTTTTTTTAGTATGGGTAGGAATATAGTTCAACGTTAGATAATAAAAGTGACTGGTTAAAACGATTCAGTCTGTACTTAGCAAAAAAAAATCTCAATTTATAATTATGCTTAATACAAATAATAATAAGTATCTGTTTTTAATTTTATGGTACAGAAGCAAACGGCGTTATTACGAGTAAGAGCGTTACATACAACTATTCTAATGGCTGTATGTATATTATTTTAGTATGTATTACTATTATGCATGTATGTACTGTATTCTATGACTATTTGAATTATGTATCTGTTCATCTATAATATCTTGCGTAGTACCTACCGTTGACCAAATCGTACAATTGCAACTAGATTGTTACAAGGACCGTAAATTCGAAACATGAAGGAAGTGTGAATCAACCACTTATAAAAAGCATAGAGAAGGTTTAAAAAATAATTCGAATGAGGTTTCTTCTTGGCTGCTCCATTCTAGGCCGCGTCATCGCTTTAACGCAAGCCTATTTAGCAAAAAATTTCATTTGCATAGACTCCACATCCTCAAACGACACGTATGTTGTTATAATGGCCTGCGGAGGAAACAAATGAACAAGGCGTGTAGCGTACACGGTTCGTGAGCGTGGGCTGCGCGTGCGCAGATGTTGACCCGCCTGTAGCATCACTTTAGTTATCATTAGGATTATAATTTGGTCAATTGTATGTAACATAATGAGTGATAAAAATAACAAATGGATTGATTAGTTTAAAAAAAATAACTTTCTTGTTTGAAGTATCATAAAGTTTCGTAAATATACAAGCAGCTTAAAGTTATTCCAGTATATTTTTCTTTAAGTTTTAATACATATATTGTGCCTTGATATACATTTTTTTTTGCTTGACCATATTCAATTATTGTACCTAAGTTAGCTGCAATCATTAGTATATTTGGCGCCATTGATATGAATGTACTCATAGTAACCATTCTTAGGTCGTTTAATTTTAGCGAACACATTTTCTTTTCGAAGCAATCCACTAACGTACTGATTGCATGTATAAGTTTTGTATTGTTTGAAATGAAATTTAGATTAGACTAATATTTAGATGCGTCTTTAAAGCTCAAAATCGTATATCTGTTTACTTAATGAATGGTTGTTTAAAAAGCTATGCCTGCTATATCCGTGTTTCGATCGCTTACAAATTAATGTACGCAATCGAAATTCAAATAACAAAATAATTCATCTCCCATTCTTATGTACACAGGAAGCAATGGATTTTATAATACGATCTTGTTTTGTTTTTTCTAATAACTAAAAATAGAATGCCTTGTTTAATGTGGCCGGGTTGGTACAGCGGTGAGTGAGTGCACAGAACACAGAATGGTGCTTAAGAAGTGGTCTGTTACTGATGTATTGGCACTGTACTCGTTACATGTAATCAAGGCATTATGTCAAAGAGATAATGATCGACCAGCAGACTTCAGTTAATTTCAAATGCTCTTGGTATGTTAGAACTTCTTAATAATAGGCGAGACAACAAAAAAAAAATTAATTAGTCCGTCAGTTAGATTTAAAAAAATATTTTACCCGTGTTTTTTCTTTTGTTACGTAAACCAAAATTGACGAAGATATGACGCTTTTAAAATTCTCAATACGTCATGTCTTGGTATAATTTTTAGCTAGTTCTAACGTCACAAGCCCCCACTCCCGAGTTTTGATGCATTTTATCTTTGTCAATATTCATTGATTTTCAAAAACAAAAAAAAATACGTGTCCATTAATGTCCAATACTTTAACTGACGGACTAAATAGATTTGCAATTTTTTGATACTGTCGTCATGCCTATTGTTCTATGAAGAGAATTACAGTCAATACGGTCCAAAATCCCGAACTACAAGTTTCGTTTTTACGTTATAAAAATTTCATGTCATCGGTTTTGAAAGTGTTTAATGTATAATGGTTTTATTTTAGCATATATTGAAGATAGTATATTGAATCAGACTCAAGATAATATTATCTCAGAACAAAGAGTGTTGGACATGATAGAGAATGCATATCCTAATCCATTGAGAGTGGACGATTTTGTCACGTAAGTATTGCAATTATTATTATTCTTAGACCGAGATGTATAAACGTACTTAGCAAGTACTGAGCCTCGTTAGTATAGTGGTTGCAAGAGCGACTGCTGTGCATGAGGTCCTGGGTTCGATTCCCAGGCCGAGCGAAGAGTTGTTGGGTTTTCCATGTGAAATTTCTCAGTAGCAGTCACAGAATTTGTATTTGACCCCTCTTGATGGATTGCCATCAAGCGGGGTCAACTACAAATTCTGTTTGATGGATTGCCATCAAGAGGGGTCAAATACAAATTCTGTGGCTGCTACGAGCCTATTGAGGCTCGTCCCCACATGTGACTTAAACATAACAGGCGCAATGCTTCACCCTTCGGGGATAACAGGCGTACTGTTATGTATTTTTCATCCCATCTATTCGAAAAGGACGACTTGGTTCGCCTTTAAGTGCACCCAAAGGTGGTATTTTCTATAAGAAACTTTTAGCGGGCAGTAATGAGTTTTTAATCCTCTTTATAAGTGCACCGCAATTATTTTTGCCGCGCAATTTTTGAATTTGGAACATCTAAGTGTTCAGCGCCAAAGGAATCGAACGCAAATATTGTTTGAATAAAGACTGGCTGGTACGACGGCCCATTAGTCGTGCCGCCGGCTGAATAAAAAAAAAAGAAATCAAATTGCGTATCAAATCAAAACGCGCGAACTGCACAGTCCACTTTTTCGTCAATTTTCACGGATTGTTAGAAATTCATGGTTTTGTTTCGAAAAATGAGTTCTTCAAGTAACAGTAAATAAAATATGAGGTGCCTTTTATTTTCTCATAGTGGGTGATGAAAAGTAGAGTGTACACTCGGGCGCAAAATATATTTTTGGTTCGGGCGACATACTTTGATTCCCTCGCTACGTTCAGGATTCTACTAATGAATCCCTCGCTTCGTTCAGGATTCTACTAAAGAATCCCTCACTTCGCTCTGCATTCAAAAAAGCCCCCTTGCCATAAAAATATTATTTTACTCCTTTATGATACAATCTGCTATTATATTTATGTTGAGAATTCAAACTTATTATGTTACAAGAACCAGTCTTACCAAGGGGTATCGTATTACCCAGTCCTATCTAACCTCCACAGGGATATCGTTATCCAGTAACAGTAACTGCGTTGTGGAGGTCAGATAGCAGTCGCTCCATGTAAAATACCGGTATTCACCTGCGTCTGGTTAGACTGGAAGCCGACCCCTACTTTTAGGAAAAGGCTAGGCAGATCTTGATATTTGAAGGTTAATATTTTAATTCATATTGCAGTGTTGGAAAATGGTCAAAGGCGGAAGTGAAGGATGCGTTAGAATCACTAGAAGAGAAGGGTCTGACCCGAGCTATGTCAGAAGGAGTTTACGTCCGACAGCATAGTGTAGACACGCAGGTAAAACTAAACTAGAAAATACTTTATAACTTTGTTTTCTACTTCATCCTTTAGTACGCAATGAGGATGAAAACTGTCAAACATTTTCTGCTTATCTGAAAAATCCCGATCCAATTAAATTCGGTTCCTTATTTACAAGGCAAAATCGACTTCTCCTGTTGTTAAAGTCGGTTAAAATGTAGCCTATATTATCCGGGCCATAATAACGAATCGATTGACACCTTATTCATCAAAATCGGTTGATTAGTTTAGGCGCTACGAGAACAAATAGACGGCTAAAATCATAACCCTTCCTTTTGGCTTCGCTGTAGTCGGGTAAAAACCCATTAGGTATGTTTAAAAATAATCGGTCTAAACACACCTATTGAAATCAAAACTAAAGGAGGAAGAATCTTTGGAATACGGACAAGATTCACGAATTATTTTATCCCAAAGACAATTATCCACATATTTTTTAAAAGTAGCGCCATCTGTTAAGAGTGTAGTATATAACTACACCCCTAACGACACAGATGGCGCCACTGTTACTGTTCAGAAATAACTTTTTATTCATTAAAGATTCAATCGCAAACGCGACTGCTGAGCATGAGGTCAATTTTTTTTTTCCGATGGGAAATTAGCAAATGACTCCTCCCGCTCTGGGCGGAGCAGGAGGGAGTGTCAGACTTTTACTGACTAAAACCCATCCATGTTCCTTCATCGCCCTTTGTGTTCCGGGGCCGCGGTATCTCTTTCCAACAGTCCCGCAACCCCGGCAGGCATCGGTCCTTGCGGACCCCTTCCTTTTGCTGACTCTCTTTGAGGCGCGCGTGGAACACGAACGCGCCGTCGACACGGCCTGTCGTCATGAGACGGACGGACGGCGAGCTAGCCCATAGCTCTCCGTCCACAGGGAGCATGAGGTCCTGGATAATATACCCGGGTCGAGCAATGTATTTAGCCGTGTGGTATCCGGCAGAGTAGAATAGAACCAACCCATTACACTCACGGGTGTCGTATAAGGCGACTAATGACTGAGGCAGAACACCTCCGTGCGCCTCCGTAGACCAGAGAATGGGCAGCAGCGTTTTCTGTTAGTCTTTCATCACTGCGATCTCCAATCCGCCTGCCAAGCGTGGAGATTACGGCAAATTCCTCCCATCATGGGAGAGGCTTATGTCCAGCAGTGGATGTTATGGGCTGTTGTTGTTGTTGAGCAATGTATTATTGGGTTTTTCCATCAGGAATCTCTCAGTAGCTGCCGCGAAGGCTGGATGGCACCTGGCGCGCCCCCTATTATATGAGACTTAAACATAACTGACGAAATATGGGTCAGTGGCGAAGGATCTATACAACTCGATTCCTACCGGCTTCCCTTTGAAAAATGGCACAGTCAGCATTCTATAGACAAATAATATAACCACATCCGGCTTCCCTCTTACAAAAATGTACCCTTCGCTACTGATATGGGTGTACTATTAGGTACACCTCTGCCTAACCCTTCGGGGATTACAGGCGTGATGTTATTACGTTATGAAAACTTCACTAAAAACTAAACAATCTGACATTCAATAACGACGATGGAAAAATAAAAAAAAAATATTAGATTGAAATAAGAAACTATAAAATCTAATAAAAAGAAAAAAAAAACTTGTGTCTTACGTAGGTAGCTTCTTATTTTTAAGTCGTTGAAATATACTACACTCCTGTTTTTTTTCTAATATCTTGTTTAAATATCAATAGTTCGATACACATGTTTTTTTTTGTCTTTTGACAAATTTATTTTGACCTTGCAAAATGATAATAACTCCAAATAAAAAAGCAAGACATAGCGCTGCGAACAATAAAGTGAATCCAGCTCAAAACTAAGCTCCGCTCTGTGCATACACGCTCACACGCACACATTTACATCACATGAATACCTGCAGATGCCGACCGTAAAGGAAGGAGCTTGTAAAATAAGCAAGAGATACAAGGAGAAGCTCAATAAGCACACAAATGAACTGGCTAAGAACCTATTAACCCGACATGAAGATGTGACTCGCCTGAAAAGATGGCAAATACTAGACAGCCAGACCAGAGAAACTAACTGCTTAGTATCTACCAACTCATACGGTGCTATTTAATGGAATCGCACCCAATCCAAATTAATCCCAGAAAACATCTGATTATGGCTAGAAGCAGATTGCAGATAAAAAGGAAAAAAAAAAACATTTACATCAAACTACAATTAAACTAAGCTCAAAAAATGCACACATGCTTACGAAACCAGCGTCACTTTATTGTTCGCAGCGCCATGTCTTGGTTTTTTATTTGATCTGAGGATAATAATTATGCAAATTGGTTTCATATAATAAGTGTTAAGTGTACCTACTGTATAATAATAATAATAGCCTTTATTCAGATCAACTTAACCTAATAAACCAGTATTCTAAAGCAAACTTAAAACTTATTCTAATATTTGCTGCTTTTTTATATTTTGCAGATCTGTTTGCCAATCGGTAAAGGCCTCCTTTACTGTTAATTTTTCTTTAATTTTTAGTTAAGTACCTTTTGTAAAAATTGTGAAATAGTCTCAATATTGTTTATACTTATGGGAAAGATCGAGACATGCCTCAACACAAGTATTACCAATTACTTACTGGGGATGTCTCATGTATAATCTATGTAACTATTTTGGGACAAATAAACATTTTTTTCATTTTTCATTTTGTCCTCCAACTTTACAGACTCTAATAAAAACCTTTTTGTATCAGGTTGTGAAACAAATGCCACAATTGTGTTCATCGCGCCAACCGAGCATAGCCGTGATAACGGCGCTGTACTGCGAAAAACAAGCCGTCGACGCCATGATGGATAACCAGGAGACCTACGTACGATACACCACCGTCGGTAAGTCTTTCAATTGTTGATAAGTATTTCAGTGTGAGCAAGATGGAGCTAGTCCTGTATAGCTCCAGCTCTTTCCCACGCTGCCGTGACATTAAAGTAATACTTCTATAAGAGTTGGTGGTTCAGACCCAAAGCAGCTGCTTTGAGGATCCGCCGTCGAACTAGAAGGACCAACAGCGCAATTACCAATCCACGGAAAAAAAAATTAAGAACGTGGCACCCGACACACCAAGCTATACGTAACCAGTATAACCTGACCTTGCTTTGTACGGGCTTCCCGTACGATGATAGATCAGCTTAATTTGTTTTTTAATGCTTGATCGGTCGTCGTGCACACCACACCACATATTGAAAATATCGTTAGATAGCTTATGCGGTGTTGGCGGAAGCTGGTTCGAATACCATAGATTACCATGAAAACGAATGAGTTCGATACAGGATGAACTCAATGTCAGCAAAAGGTTATCTACAATATTCCACGAGCGCGCCCTCAGCTTTTTCGGACATATTATGCGGTCACCTAAGCATTGTCGAGAAAGGCTGACAATACTGAGCTAGGTAGAAGGAAAACGCTCTCAGGGTAGGTACCGGTAGGATGGAGAGCAGCGATGAGACAAGACGGCTGTTGTTCCGTGGTACACATTGCGTAGATAATCTACATAATATAGAATACATTATATAGAATATGCTTTATTAATATGAGTATAAAAGTACTTTTAATGAAGCCGAAAGACACTTGTTCTAGACTATACCTGGTAATCTTCTAGTTACAGAGATAATGGGATATAGTATAAAAAAAAAAAATTGAAGTTTTTATTGTTAACTTAAAATACCTCCACGACCCCCGTACTATTTAATGCATCTATCAGCACAATGCGTTCAGTGCGTTACATTAAGTCACCGTAAAACCTGATTTTTCACTCCAAGAAAAAGTCGTTGCCCAGCAATATTTTTGCGTAGAGTTACTTAGTTTTATGTATAGAATGCTTGGTTGACGGGTTCGTGGAGGGTCCGTTTACACCCTATAGATAAAGCAAAATTAAGAATCTTATATTTAATTCTGAAACCACCACTTGCACCAGTCCACCACCGTAAGATATGACGTTTCCAAATATAATAGCGCGTTAACAAAACGTGGTGAAATGATGAAATTGAAAGTGAAAATTCCACTCCATAAAAGGCGTGTCATAGTAAAATAATACAATCACACCCGTTTTCCCAAGTCACGTCCATACGTCATGCGGTTTTTTGCGACGAGCTCAAAAAGGTAATATCAAAAACCGGTCACGTTGGCTCTACGTAAGCGAAAAGGGTGAGTAATAATAGAGAAATGAGTCATAGTGAGGTCACGGTTAGCCCTTTAAAAACTTCCTGAATTTGTAATAATAACAGCCTAGCAGCCTAGGTCATCTTCCCACTACTTAGGCCACAGATTGCAAAATTAATAAGTCTAGCCCAGTAAAAATTAACCTTACGTTTAGGTACACTACAACAGGATAGATGACAAAAAAATCTAATTAGTCCGTCAGATAGCTTTCCAAAAAATATTATACATATTTATATTTTATATGCATATTTTTTATTTTTTCACGTAAACAAGAAATGAAGACGATACAGTGCATCGAAAACTCGTGTGTCGTCACATTTGAGTACATTTTTTACTCAAATGTGACGTCACAAGCCCCCACTCATGATCTTTGACACGTTTTATCTTCGTATTTTTTTATTAATTTTATACGTCATGCTCCCCAGACACCCCATCACCTATTTTGCTGTTTATAAATTCATATAACAATGTACCCAATGTGTACCGAATTAGTACATACTTAAAAAAATAAGTACCTTAACAGATTAACAGGTACAGGCAACTGAATTATGACTTGCTGTAGAGCATCTCCCCAGCAACCCCCAAGTAAAATTATGAAGTGTTATTTTTATTATATTATTAAGTGTTAAGGTAATTATTGTTTTAAGTATGTACTAATTCGGTACACATTGGGTACATTGTTATATGAATTTATAAACAGCAAAATAGATGATGGGGTGTCTGGGGAGCATGGACAATGCAATGGACGGTAACGGTCAAATAATAGAGACGGTGCTGAAACGTAGACTCTCACGCAGCATTGGTTGAATTCAGGCTGTAGATGAAGAGATATTTGCTTAATAATACGAGCTAATATCATAATTTATCAAAAAAAAGCAGTCTGTTTAAGACGATTGGAAACTTGATTGCTTGGCGAACACACATACCTAACTCCTTAATTATTACCTACTTATAGTTATAAGATTTGGCTGCTTAGTTATCCGTTTGAAATACAATTAATCCGAAAGAACTGTAAGGAGGTATGTCAATCCTCAAAATCAAGCTGAAATAAATCTTATTGTCAATGCATTTGTAATTATGTGTATGGCAAAAACTCGTGAATACCACAGTAGGTTAGTTCCCAGCATTATCTTCTTACAACATACAAGACGATTAGAATATACCTATTTAAGAAAGATGAGCTAACAATATGCCAAATGTTTATTTATAATGTGTTGCTTCACCGCCTTGCTGTCTGACCATGTGCAGATAGATAATAGCTTATCGAACAAGTGCATTATTCATCCATAATTTATTCACCTCAAATATTTAGGTATTTAATAGGCGAATTACATATTGAGTCAGCCTTGAAATGTAGGTATATTACGTGTACTACTTAACTTGACACATATCCTTGCGTTATCCTGCTCATGATTCACCAATAGAAAATCTTGGGTTATCAGTATCACTTTTCCGACCACTAACCATTGAGCTATTACTACTACGTAGTACCTATAGAGAAGACAGCGCGAACAAAATCTGTGCGCAGTGCGGAGCGCGTGGGGGGCGGCTAACCCCGTTTAAATAATGCTGTGGCGAGCAACCGACTGAGTGAACTGCAGCCAGCCGACAGCAGTTAAACGGAGCACAGATTTTGTTCGCGCTGTCTTTTCTATACGAGGAGCTCGTGGCTAAATAATAACAGCCGCTCGGGTCGATCGTTAGGTTAAGCCGTGCTTGCCTAGGTTGGTCTGTGGATGGGTGACCACCCATTACATACCGAGTTTCCTCCGTGCCTCGGAAAGCACGCTAAGCCGTTGGTCCCGGCTGTCATTTGTAGATCTTTGACAGTCGTTAGGTAGTCAGAGGCCCAAAAAGTCTGACAACAAGTCTTACCAAGGGGTATCGTATTACCCGGTACTAACTGGGTTGTGGAGGTCAGATAGGCAGTCGCTCCATGTAAAATACTGGTATTCAGCTGCATCCGGTTAGACTGGAAGCCGACCCCAACATACACACATCAAAAGTATCTAGGGATCAACATATATTTTTGCAATAACTTTTCTCCTGATTGATATTAATTAAAATTTTCTTTAAGGATTCATCAAATAAAGTGTTTTCGTTTGTCACAGTAACGATAAACCAAGTCACCTTTGCATTAATAAAGAAATTTGCCATTTTCCTAATAAAGGGATTTTTGACATTTGAACCACTAACATTAAAGTTCGAAAAAATGACTGAAAACAAAGTTTTCTTTAAAATTTTATTGGGTAACTTAAACAATTAATAATCCGTGTTTCTACCGCGAACACTAACAACACAAGAACATCGGTTTGGCATACTCAAAATGAGTTCATCCAAATCACGCTGTGGAATGGCCGCCCATGTTCGTTGCAACAACAAAAAAAGGTCTTCTTGCGACTGGATACCCTCCATATTCGGCAGAGCTCTTCTCTGTAGCATATCCCATGCATGCTCAATCGGGTTCAAGTCTGGCGACTGAGCAGGCCAGGGCAGGACATTGATGTTAGCTGCGGCGAGAGTCTGTCTTACAACTCTTGCGGTGTGCGGTCGTGCATTATCATGCATTAACTGAAATAAGGGACCGATTTGCACTTGTAGAGGAACGATGACGTCTGATACAATCGTCTCAGCATAAATTTGAGCGTTGAGGTTGCCTCTGATCCAAATCAACTCAGTTCTTCCGCCGATCCAAATACCCGCCCATACCATGATGGTTCCACCACTATAAGGATGGACTTCCTGGCAGGATTTTAATCGCTGTTGGCGTCCAGGGGTTCTCCAGTGTCGTATACGTCTTGTATCCGGTCTCATACCAAAACGAGACTCATCAGAAAAGCACACGAAACGCCATTGTTCTTCTGCCCAATTTCTGTGTTCAAGAGCCCATTGATATCGAATCCTACGATTGTGCATTGCTATAGGTGGTACCCGTAGCGGTCTTCGGGAATGAAGGTTCACTTCATGCAAGCGGTTTCTGACTGTTTGGTCGCTAATTAAGTTCCCTGAAGAGTGATGAAGCCTCACGGCTAACATCATGGCGGTTATTGTTGGAGCTCTTCGAGTTAAGATTTGAATGTATCGGTCTTGTCTCCGTGTGGTGCAGCGATACCGTCCTCCATGGCGCTCAGCCACGGTACCAGTGCTTCGGTAACGTGTCCAAAGTCGACTGATAACACTCTGACTTGTATTCAGAGCTAAAGCTACAGTACGTTGCCGGGAACCAGCTTCTATCATTCCCACGGCTCTGAGCATTTCTTCCCTGCTTAAATGACGTCGCCGCTCCATAATAACGTTGGTTTTAATCAGTAGTAGGGAAACAGTAGCACTAATAATGTCTTCAATGCGTTGTATGTTTTTATAGGGAAAATATTGACAGCTTATTTTCATCTTTTACTCGAATTTGATTGAGAGTTCCTGATTCAAATTATGAAATGCACCAAAAAGGATCCATATAAATTTATAAAATCATAAATTTATTACAAAGCCACATCTCAATCTCAAGAAATCCGCATAAAAATGCTTGATCCCTAGACACTTTTGATGTGTGTAGTTGGGAAAAGGCTAGGCAGATGATGATGTCTTTTCTATACGTAGTAGTAACAGATCAATGCCACTAACAGTTATGGTCTACCTACGTATTTTTCACATTGCAATAAATCACAGAACTTTCTTACACGCGGACATCATGCTAAACACAAACCATGCAAAATCTGGTTTTCATCTAAAATTTTAAAATTTATTTTTTTCGTTCGGTACAGTAAAAAAGATTTTTTATGATGGTCTTTTTCGCGAGACAATCCCAAATACAAAAAGATTTTTGTTGTTTTTTGAATTATCTCTAGTAAAATTAGTATTCAAACTCGGAATGCAAGTTAGACTGGTTAATGTTTGTAGAAAATTCAAACGTTGACCTTAGAGTAACGATAGGTTTATGATGAGAAACTGGATTTAAATGTTGGCATTTCCTACGTTGTCTGAATGCTTGGTCATCAGACGTCAAATGCCAATCAAATCTTTCTATTTGTGGATCTATTAATAACAAAATATTTTACCCTGATTACTACAATGTTTTTATTACCTACTATTTTATTTTGATTACTTACATTATAAGTTTTTTGATTACCTATGTTTTAGAAAATATACATCATGAATATTAAAAAGTACATGCTTAACTAAGTACCTATAGAAACTCATAAATTACCATGTAAAGTATCATGTGACGAAAACAGGCAAAAATGTTATCCTGTTACAACCTTTCTACGCACATGTGAATCAAAACAGGTAATTAGGTGCTAATTTTCTAACTCCTGCTCCTGCGTCAATTAAAAAAGTCCAAGACTACAATGACTCACTGAATAGCTATGTTACATTAAGTCACCACTATCAAGATAGTTTTATAAATAATTGACGTCAATTTACTGTATAATATTAATATTTATTAAATACTCAAGCAATGTTAAATAGATTACAGACAGGTATCGATTGATTTGAGTTCAATCAGTTAGCGATATTTCTGTTCTTAAACTATAAACCTAGGCAGCCCCTATAAATAATACTCCCATAAACATAGACAAGCTAGAAAACCAAAGGAATTATCGATATTACCAGACCGCCCAGGGTGCCGGATATGAAGGGGCGCCTAAGTTTGTCAATCTAGTGTCAATCGAAAATGAAATTGCTGAAAACATCGACTTTGATAACTTAATAAAAGAGTTCGCCGATAGAAAGGCTAGAAAAGTACATTTAAATTAGTTAAAGAAAAATGATTATTTTATTATGAATGGTTGTTTCATTATACCTATCCTTTGCCTTTTTTCGTATGGGTTTAAAATTGCAATTAGGGGGCGCGCTAGAAATCTCGCCCAGGGCGCTGGTAGTGCTAAAACCGGCACTGATTCGTGGCTAGGACCTCGTTCCACGTATTGATAACTTACGACAAACTTCTAAAAGGAAGGTAAATGATAGTGTGATTATTCTTGTAATTGTTATGGGATATTTCTTAACTTAAACGGACTCTAGTCCGTTTACCTATTTATGTTATTATTCCGCTTAATTTGTTATAAATAAATTCCAGTTCCCTAGTGCAATGTATTTTATGAATGAAATATTACAGGAAAACAAAACAAAAATATAGGAACCAGACGATAATGTTCACGTAATTAATTACATTTACGTCAATTAAAACACAATATTAGATACGATAGTAGTGGGCATCCCACGTTGATGCATAAAACTCAATGTTTACCTACAAATCGCAACACGTACTGAAAATAATTATGTTTAGAACTTTGTACTTCCCGTTTTAAAGTGAACGCAGACCTAGCCGCAGCGCACGCGCCGCAGTCGCCGCATTCGAATTCTTCTATGCAACCTCGCACACAGATACATATACACAGATTGCATAGAACTTCATACGAAGAATTCGAATGCGGCGACTGCGGCGCGGGTAGGTCTGCGTTCACCTTAATTAATAGTGTTCTCGATATATTATTTAGCCTGCTCTTTGCCACGGCAATAAAAACTTTCAAGTTGTCTATGGAAAGGGCAAATACTAAATACTATTAGGTCCCCCATAATATTATAACAACCGGATTCTCTTCCACTGTTACTCGGCTCTTTTCATTTCTTTCGACTATTGTTAAAAAATATTTTGTATTCAAAAATGGAGCTAGGAAATTCTGATCTATTCTGTAGGTTTACGTATTAGAAGTAGGTAATATTTGATTCGGTCTTAAAAGAAAACAACAAAATTAGAGATAAGTAGTGAAAAATTGTATTTTCATATTCAAAATAAATGTTACAACGTGAAGGTACTATTATGTGCGTAAGCAATTAATACTTCCACAAGGCGCGTACACAAACAACAACATTCATGTTCAAAAACATACATAGTGATATGTACCTAAATTCTAACGAAATAACAGTGACTACCTATTACATAGTGAAATGTATATAAGTTAAATGGTGGGATCTTGACTAAAGATTGAAGACGCGTAATTTTTATAGTTTTATGAAAATGTTGAGTCATCAACATAACAGACAGTGATTCTCATTTTTTTTTATTTCATTTGTTTTTTTACGGCCAAGTCACGTCCTATAACTGAGGATGATGAATTCAAACGAAATCAAATCTTACGGTTTCAGTTATAAGGTCGAGTGTCAAGTAACGTAGTTTAATTAACTTTGACGCTCAGGGCTCTTACTAAGTAGACAAGGTCTAGCCATCAAGGTGAGATTTACATTTTTTTGACGACTATAATAAATATGGTCTCACCAATCGTTGCGTGGGCGCAGCCTGCTGCAAATAAATGATTGAAATATGTTTTATTTAAGACTTATTGAACTTCTGTAAATAAATCCACCTACAATTTAATCATTTTTAAAAATATCGTTCGGATACACAAAAATCACGCGCCACTACTAAAACATTAGTTTCATCTACATTAAGTAATAACCAAATTTAATGTTAAACGCTTTTTTTGTGATTTACTAATCACTTGAATCCATTTGCATTTTATGCAAAGTCGGTGAAATAGAAGTATTATTAATAATGGAAAGATGGTATTCATTACCAACACAAGAAGGTCATTTAAACATAATTATAATCACATGCACATCTACTTACTAATTGTGAAGCAAAATATCTTAAATGCATAAGTAGGATATAATTGTTCTTTAACAATTGCCGGCGTTTATGATATCTTAATACCTTACTTATAAATACTTCAACAGTAATACACTTCTATAGTTACAGTATTGTTGCCATAGTTATTAACATAATAATACAAGTGAATGTAACAGTTGCAACAAAATCAACAACATAAAAATATGGACAGATTCATAATACATTTTTGTAATGTCAGACAGCCTAAAGCATTTAGTTACAAATACAATAGGTTTTACAACACATAAATAGTAATCATATTGGTAGAAATATTAGGTCCACATTCGTCCATCCTCAAATATGTATTTCTACTTAAATCTGACAACTATTATTTTATAGGTCAGATTACACTAGAGATATACATTTAAAAAGTGGAATAATCAGTATTCTTCTGGAATAAGGACCTAAGACTGTTTTATCCAAATTGGAAATCAAGTCCTAATACTTTATTAATGTCACCATTGACAGTTAAAAATCTTATGTTCTGTATATCATGCACTAGCTGCATTGTGTGTAAGTGGGATTGTCCTATGTTTATGTCCATCCATCCATTTTCCCTCATTCGAAATGTCATACTGAAATCGCTGCCTGAAAGAGATAATAAAAATTATTTGTTTGATGAGAAACAGTTCACTCAAATCATTCTTCTAGAATGGTTATTATTGGTTATGCTAGTGCAATATGAGAAGACAGTGTGTGCCCAAAATAGCAGGGACCGAAAAAGTTACCAGAGGTAAAAGATATCAAAAATTTAAAATTCTTAAAATGGACTTTATGGTTATGAACATACAAGTCCATTTTAAGAATTTTGAATTTTCAACGTGATTCATATTATGATTCTGATAAAGCAGCCATTTTAGGCCCCCAATTTTAATTGGGTTATTTTTTAGAGTTCCGTGAAAGACCCTAAAGTAAAGGTTAAATCATATTATAGGGTCAATTAGCCTATGATAACTGGTTCAAGAGTTCATTTCTCTCTTTCATTCTGATTAATCAGCAATATTTAACCCATATATTAACCCATGTCACAGTTGATCAAAAATGATAAGGGTCGAAATGATTAACCTTTTAATCTGATTAATTGCAAAATGGATACATTATTTTCTTGGTGCTGCAAGTAATTAAAAAAAGTTATAAAGAACAACTAATATAACATACTACTTTAACAGTTAGAGATATTGGTCAATAATAAATACTGTGGGTTGGAACATAAAATGTGTTGGTGCTATTTCTATTCCCATAACAATCGCAATCCAAAAAACGATATTCACAAAAAAAAAAAAATGCAGTGTTGTTTATTTTGAAAATTACTACAGAATTATGTCATTTAATGTGAAATAATAGTTTCCTGGAATTCAAAGCTCGGGTTAGCACAAGGCATGTTCTAAATAAGGGCCACAAACCTGGTTAAATGCCTGTGAAATTGACTTGAAAGTCAGCATGCTAAAAAAACTAATTTATTACATACTTTTACCTTCAAAATTATCCACAGCGGATTCTTCATGAACAAGTCTAGGTTCTCCATTCACTACTGTGGTAATTGCCAACTTATCAGCATATTGAGGCGGTAAATACATCTCTAATTGACAGGCAAGGTTACTATAATCAGGTGTATTGTAACCTGTAACTAATCCAAATCGCAATCTGAAATGAACACAAACAAATGAGTCATCACACTTCATGTGATTAAAGCAGGTTTATTAGCAAGCATTAGTTTATGGTTCTTGAATAGTTTGTTTTGTTGTTAACTGTCTATTATACTCAAAATGAAAGGCTCATTACAATAACAAGTAAAATATGTAGTTTATGATACATACATGCCTGGTTGACTTGAAGTCTCGCAGTTGACTGTGATTCTGTCTTGTGTTTCCAATTGTTTTGGTAATAGAAACATTTTTTCGTTCCTTAGCTGTGGCGTTGGCCACGGCGGAGCTTTACTAACGTTCCCGACGTTCCCCCCGTTTAGTTGAACACTATACGGCTCTTCAGTACGCGCTCCGTCACTATTTTAATAAACAAATATGTTACTACATACAGTTCTAAGTCTTATCTATCTAGACTACAGGTTTAACATTTCATTACGATATAATAATGGATGATATGATGAGATCTAGCAATGTTTACATCATATTTCGTAATTAGTTCGATCCTAACCTATATAAACTTGAAACAACGCATCAAAAGTACATGACGCGATGTTTACTCAGGTGAAATTTCAGCTCAAGTCATAGGAATGGTGATTAAAATTAAATTCACGTGTAAATTTATTCTTTTTTTACATTAATAATTCGCATCAATCGGGAACAATATTTTCGTATTAAATTTTGTTTGACGTTTCATCATAAACTGACGTGACATTAGATTTAGACAAAACGATGACATTGACAAATAAAAAGCTGCGTCCGGGAACGTTTTTGATACTATTTGACACGTTCATTATTCAATTTATTTATGACACCTTTTTATTTTAAAGTGTATTATTTTACAAGTAATCTTAAACAAGGATTTAATACTAAGATACCTAGTTAATTAACTCATACCCGGCTAGGCAATCCCAACACGATTTCAACATCTTCGTTTATTTTGGTACACAAGATTTTTCTTACACGTCAAACGTTTACACGCGTCAGTGTTTCATGGTGACTACTGACTGCTAAGATGAATCTGAGATTCAAGTTGTTTTACGGTGACGTAATGATGAAAACAAACACACAGGCACTGATCCCACCGACCTCGAAATCGTCTCGTAGCTCGCACTACGCCATTTCACGACACGTAGGTTCGCTTCGACATTTCACTTGATACTGCTTGCTACTCGTTTTCTGTTTATACATTCACTCGCTCGCTATGTCTAAGAGCGTGTAACACTTGGAACAGATGCTGCGAGAAAACTGGTTAGAGAATTCCCCGCTTAGATTTTATATTAATATGCTGCCAGCACGTGCATATATTTTCTTAGGTAGGTATTGTATTTATTCTTAATTTGAGAATTGATAAAAGATAACCGCGGCTATTATGACTTACCTACCTACCAACTTAACTGTTGAGTTTGTAATTACTTAGGTAAGCATTGTTGATCAGGTGTAACTAAACTTTACTATCTAAGCTAAGTACATAGGCTATTTATTTTATAAGATCGTCTGAAAAATGGGCTATCACACTATTGTTTAAAATATAGGTACTAGATAGAAATTTTAAGTACATAGGTACCTACATAATTATTGAATTCCCAGAAAGGAAAAGCGGTGTGCGTTACCCTGGCAAAATGTTGTGCATTTCAGCATTTGAGAGATGAGACCATAAAAAATAATTAGTGTATCATGCATGAGGAGCAATTTGTTTAATAGTAGCAAAATTTGTGTGAATTGTAGTTTTAAAGTTATTTGAGAAAAACACATTTTGCTGGAGTAACGTTTGAAACGTTATCCTGGCAAAATCGATTTTCAAAAATTCGTTCAGTCCGGAACCAAATACATGATTAAATAGCTTTTATTGCATAGTAAATGTTTGTAAATAGCAAAATTTGTGTGTGGTATGGTTCTTGAGTTATTTAAGATTTTGCTGTGGTACTGTTTTTGGATTTCCCAGATCTCAAAAACGGCTCAACGCAGAAGATTGAAAAAATTACCAATAAGAGACCTTAATTTGTTTTTTTTTAAACATTGTTTTGCACGTGCTACTTAGAGTGGTTATTTCAACATTACATGTGACTGTAGCAGGTGATCAACGTGTGACTGTGAACCACGCGTCGTCAATCAAAATCACACTATAAATTATTTATTACTCACCTTTTTAAATTTACTTTGACTTTAAATAATTACTTATGATCTATTTAATTGCTAAACTACTGTTAATTAACATGATTTTTAACCGACTTCAAAAAGGAGGAGGTTCTCAATTCGATTGTTTTTTTTTTTAATGTATGTACACCGATTACGCTGAGATTTATGATCCGATTTACGTGATTATTCTTTAGTTTGATGCAAAATAGTTGCCATTTGGTCCCATAAAAAATTGACATATTTTGGCCCAGTAGTTTTCATTTTATGAACATTTTTACTTCAGTCATGTGGAATAATTTCATGTATGTTCACCAATTTCTCCTCCATTTGTGGAGTGATTCTCAAAATTCTTTGTTTATTTGAAAAAGTATACTCCTGAAATGGTCGCATTTAAATTTGGTGAAGATCTGATGCTGATCTTCGGAGATATACAATGGAACTCTTCAAAACTAGACGGTAAATCGGTCGTGATTGCTGCATTCGCTTGAATGTTTATTGTTTATAATACAACATCATGACGTGACATCACGCCAGTATGCTCTGAGGGGTACGTAGATGTGTACAATACACCCAAATTTCGACATTTTAGGTATGTTATGTTCCATTTATGTAAAATAAATGCATAGCAAATATTTGTATAGGATAAACAACTAAAAATGGAAAAATAAAAAAACTTTTTGCAAAAAAATATCGGTTTTATTTTTTTTGCAAAAAGTTTTCATTTATAAAATAGATACCTAGTAGAAAATGTGTAATATGGTACCTGCACTTCGACCATTAAAAAATCGGTTACACGTAAAACGTTTTTCTGCTTAACTGTACAAAACATCAGACACTAAGTTGCTAATTTGCGAAGTCTACTCGTACGTACGGTGAGGTCGCTTTTACGTGACCTTTTTAATTTGGTCGGCTTATTAGAGAATTTCTGACATATTCTTGATTTTGATATAACTTTCATTACAGCCATAGTTGAAAGCTGACATTAACAAGAATTAATGTTCATGAATCATTTTAATTTGTTTAAGGTATGCCACGTCTCTTAATGTTTTGGGAACTGCGTATTTCATCTCTAAAGTACGACCAGTCTAAAATTAAGCAATTTTGTTGTTATCTTCATACCGTATAAAGTTACATAATCTATTTTACCTGACGTGATAAGTGTCTACCATGGTTATTTTTTACATCTGTTTATTTGGTTATAAGTGTTTCGGTTTACTTGCAAATCCGTTTTTATCTGATTTTTGAAACCATTTAATTCCATTGGTTTACGACAACCAAATCAAAAACTAATGTTTAAAAAAATGTAAACAAATTAAGGTCTCTTATTGATATTTTTTTCAATCTGCGTTGAGCCGTTTTTGAGATCTGGGAAATCCAAAAACAGTACCACAGCAAAATCTTAAATAACTCAAGAACCATACCACACACAAATTTTGCTATTTACAAACATTTACAATGCAATAAAAGCTATCTAATCATGTATTTGGTTCCGGGCTGAACGAATTTTTGAAAATCGATTTTGCCAGGATAACGTTTCAAACGTTACTCCAGCAAAATGTGTTTTTCTCAAATAACTTTAAAACTACAATTCACACAAATTTTGCTACTATTAAACAAATTGCTCCTCATGATACACTAATTATTTTTTATGTTCTCATCTCTCAAATGCACAACATTTTGCCAGGGTAACGCACATGGAAAAGCGGGGTGAGGCTATACATTACTTGTGTCTAAAGTTCCAATATGAGCCGATAGCCAATATATAGGCACAAATCCAGACTCTAGAGATGGTTTGTTGTTGGTATGATACCTAATATAGGTACACACGGTGGAAAACACTTTTAATTAAGGGAATTTGTGACACGTACCTACTTTTCACATAAATTTAGGTGCATGATTCTTAATTTCTCATTATAATACAAATATAA
This sequence comes from Xestia xanthographa, assembly GCA_905147715.2. Classification (NCBI taxonomy): domain Eukaryota; kingdom Metazoa; phylum Arthropoda; class Insecta; order Lepidoptera; family Noctuidae; genus Xestia; species Xestia xanthographa. Next base: position 21,372,510 of record LR990653.1, on the reverse strand, counting down.
ACGGGTATTTATCGCGAATTTTACCTTTAATTTAAGCCCGACGTTTCGACTGGATTGCACCAGCCGTGGTCGCGGGAAGACTAGAGTATTGGAGGTACCGCCACGTCGGGCTTTTATTAAAGGTAAAATTCGCGATAAATACCCGTTTACATGTGTATTTTAATGTGTTTTTTTGTCTCGTTCATACCAACCAAAAACAATGTGTTCCATGACATTTGGGCGTTTGGGTTTGCAACTGCTAAATGATCGCATGAAACGTTAGATTTTTTTTAAATGATCGTATGAAGTACCAGTATCCATGTTACTTAATCTTTTCTGTCATGTCTCTTTTCTTCGTGTATTTTTCGTAAAAAAAAATACACGGCGTACGTTCACGACAACAACAACAAAAACACAATTTCATTGTTTTCTCCGTATTACCTACTGTGGATGGCGACCTTCGACTTTTTCTCTACACGATAACAAATATCCAATAAAAAAAATCTTACTTGACCTGCTGTTTCTTAACAGTGGTTGTCTTTGCGTTCGTTTTCCCCGCAGTACGTTTCATTGTGGCCACTTCGAACGCGAACAGAAACTAAACATTGAATAAGGACTGACCTCCCAATACATATTGGTAAAGAATACCTTAAACTGAATGAATGTGTCATACATTTTATCAGTAAGTAAATCAGATAAAGTATCTTTTTATGGTTTCCGAAGTTCGTCATGTTTGTAAATAATAAAATACAACAAGACATTGTGTAACCTAGCGGTTACGAATGTTTGTGAAGGTTAAGTACGACAGGTAATTTTAGTTAGAACCTATGAGTAGGTTCGTTTGAATTTGTCTCCAATTGCCGTACCGGTGCCAAATACTAGTTCATGTGTAGGTGGAGTGTGGACGCGCCTGTCACGGTTAACATGAAGAAATTACAAGCCATGAAGGATGATGAAAATTGGTTTTAATGATTTGTATACTGGGTGTAAAAGACCTCATCACGTAGCCGACAACCAAGCATTCTGTACATCAAACTAAGTAACTTTACGCTAAAATTATTGCTGGGAAACATCGATCACTAATAAAATATTAAATTAAAATAAGTAATAATTATTAAAATAATAATATTAAAATTAATAATTTTAATAAAATTTATTAGTGATCGATGCTGGGAAACGACCTTTTTTTTTGGGTGAATAATCATGTTTTGTGGTAGAACTCAATGTAACGCAATCAAAATATTGTGCTCATGGATGGATTGAATAGTACGGGGGTCGTGGAGGTGTTTAAAGTCTTAACTTAAAAAAACTTACTTACAAACTTGTATTTAAAAAAAATCTTGTCAAAAAGTTGAAACTTTGACCCCCAATATGTCTGTAACTAGAAGGTTGCCAGGTATGGTGTAGAACAAAAAAATGATCGCAATGACGAGGAGAACAAGTGCCTTTCGGCTTCGTTAAGAGGTGTTTTATACCCTTTATGTGTAGCAACACTAGCAACGAATAAACTCTTGATTGATCAGGAAGTAATGGTGTTTTAATAGAATTCAGTACCTTCACAAGTACTCTTATAGTTTTCATTACAATTGTGCTTCAACACTTAGATACCCGCAATTACAGACACAATTAAATTCAAGGCCAAAACTACCGCATGGGAAGTTTGAGAATGAAAGAAGTTAAAGTTATCATCGATTGTAAAAATCCATATTTATGTGGGCTTCACTATCATGCACCTGAGAGGCAGACATGATGAGTCTGACAGCTTTACGATTTGGTCTATTGGCTTTATCCACGGTGCCTTAGGATGCTGCGAGACAAAAGACTTCATTCAATAAGTGAGACAGCATTGAACAAGCCCCACAAATGTAATTGCGTCAAAGGCGCGGCGTGACGTGACTGCGTAGGTAGGTTCGTAGAACACCATAGAGTGCAAGATAAACTTAATTGTATTTGAACTCAAAGATAATCTTTATACTTACCATTATTTTATATCCGAACGAAGCAAGCCAATAGGAACCTTATTGCAAGGACTGTAAATATCAGTGTGCACAACGATTCAGAGGTACCTAACATAATATTGCAAAGTAGCTGTAGATGGAAGGTTAGCTATGTTCATAAATATGTGGGTTAAGAAATAAAATAAAGTAAAAAATCATAAAGTTATTCAGAATTTCCATTGGATTAGAAGAACATGAAGTAGGAATGCCAAGTTTGCCGAAATACCGAAGTCCGATCATGAACCAGAAAACAGCCAGTCACTGATTTATCTCCTTAATAGATTAATGTTGATGCTGATGGATTCATGTTTGTTTAGTTATAGAAATTGCTACAGGAAACCTCGTGTCTAGCAGAAGACATTTTGCGTAGGCCTAACGTGTTTGATCGAAGTTTGTGCTGGCATTATAACAGCACCAAAAATGTAGAGCCAGATTATTCTAAAACTAGTTGAATAAGTAAGCTCTTTATTTATTTTAAGATTCTTTAAATTGTCTATGATGACATAAAGGTGCACATTTGATTGACGCCATCGTTAACATAGCTTGAAATATTAGGTCAGTCCTAACTTTTGACTTCAATCTAAATACCTACTTAATGAATTCGTAGGTATTTAAATCAGTTACAAACCAAATTCGCCGATGAATCGCTGTGGTTGGAATGAGATCTAAGATGAGTCCCGATTGTAAAAATATACAGTGCAATCTCTTCATCTAAAAGAAATTAAATAGAGACATTACTAACAATAATAATGTTCCATAAATTAGAAGAAGGTGATTCAGTACAGCAGCCGTACTTGTTGGAACGGAGCCAATATCAATTGTTTTATTATTATTTATGTATTTCTCATTTGAAACACTTTTGCTAGATCTTTAATAAACTAAATGCAGATATTTATGTCCCTTTTTTTTTTAATTTTAAGAGTGGGACCAATCTACTAAAGAAAATTACATAAAAATAACAATTTAATAAACTGATCCCGCGGGATCTAAATGAGCGGGATCAGTTGACTAAAGAACCTAATTTACCTGCGCCCAACACCGCTAATACTCTGATTAATTATAAATAAAATTATGTTACCTAGGCATGTCTAAAATAAATCTGTATGCTGCATCGGTTTAAATTGAGATTTAAGACCCCGACATAGTGGCTAAGACTGGGATGATGAATAATATGTGTAGCAAATATTAATCAAACAAAGTGGTTTTATATATTTATAATAATATTTTTTATTTATAATTTATATAATTTATATTTAGGCACTTATTCTAATACATCTTTATATACAACTGAAAAATAACTTTTAAGACGGAACCAGCCGTTCATAGTTTCTGACTAGAAAAAATAAACTTACAATTATAATTATTTCTATTGAGCCTTAATTTTTGCCCATAGGGCGATATGTTATATCCACTACAATGCCTGGACTACATCAGATATTAATCCTAACTTAGCACGGGCATTAAGTACTTATTTTGTACAATTTGGTACTTATATCTAATTATTTGGTCGCTCGACCTAAACAGAATGCAAATGCTTTTACAAGTCAAATGTGAAAATAGCATACGGAACAAAACAATGATACATTTTGGTTAAAAAGTCACTACAAAATGTTTTCAATCTGTTTAGTGAGGTGTGCAAGAAACCTTCGATGTAATTAAGAATCTCAATTATGAATATCGTTATCAACAATATGATAATACACGCATTTATTAACGACATAACGACGAACATTAGGATAGTAACATACTTAATGATTTTCTAATGATTTCACCACTTCTCTTGTATCGGGAAAAGCCTTAGCCGTTGTTAAAGTATTTGCCAGACAGCGAGTTGGAAGCGCGGCTGACCACCCAATGTGCTTACCGTACATTTAAGTATCAAGAATAATAAACCTCTTATTTCGATGCACTCTCAATTATTTCACTCAAACTCAAATAATAAAGTGTCCACATTATCTACACCTGATTTAATTACGATCTGGTTGATGTCGTTGAAGTTTTGGATCTGGCAAATCAGTTGTGAACTTGGGCCAACGTCTTCGTTCAAGAAAGTCATGTCCAGCATGTCGTTGTTGTGATTATCAACTCTTGCAACTATCCTCAAGGAAAACGACGGACCTTCTGTAAAAGAATAAAAAAAAACAATAAGTATACGCATAAATTTAATATAGAGCTGCTATGGTGACAACACATAGAAAAATGTGGAAGTAGAAAACATACAGCGCCGATCCCAAATAAATTAGGTTACAGGCCCTCGCCTTTAATTAACGATGATTTAAAAACAAATATAAAAAATGGGTCTACAAAAAAAAAAGAATACTAACCGCTGGATCCAGGTGAAACGTTAAGATCGTATTCCGCACTCTCATAACCATCAAGAGCTGGTGTAATATAAATCATATTTTGCTCAATGTAGTTATATTCGATTTTACAGCTTTGTTTGCCACTTATAGAAGGGAACTCCACAATAAACCTGAAATAAACAAAACAATAATTATAGACTCCGATATAATATTGACCACAATATATTTTATTTTCAGCTCAGTAATAATGATATTCAAGAATTGTTTACTGTTATTTAAAAAGAAGAATCTCAATTTAAATTGAACTTTATTCTTAGAAAGAAAATTTTAAATTTAATTTGAACTTAAAAACACCTACCATTTAGCGTTCGTATCAATGGTGCCGTTAATAGTGATGACAAGACCTTTCTCTATAGCTGTTGGAAGCATATAGGTCTTCGAAGGACCAGACTCTTCTGAACTGTATAATCTGAAGAAGAAAAAAACATTGGTTAATTTGGAGTTCTCACGACACATCCTAAAATTATAAACAGATGAACAAAGATATCTGTAATTCGCTTTATTTTATTAATTACGGTACTTACTCATTATTACTTTGTTCTTCGCTCATGGGACGTGCTGCACCTTGATTGTAAGTTATCGCAAGCACAACAAACACCGATACGACCGACATTTTTGTCACTGCCATTTTTCTGAATTAAATTAAATCACTTAATGTCCTCACGAACAAACTGAACTGGTCACTTGTGTATGTTATGATAGGCGAACGTCAACTAAGGTGATGATTTTACTGCACATTAATTAATTACAAAATTAATTTATATATTGGTCGTCCCAATGTTAGGACTATTACCAATTTGCAGTTGGTTGACACTAATGATTCAATCCAGTGATCCTTTTATTTAAATGCTGGTTTAAGTGAATCATTAGTAGCGAATCGCGTAAATACGTCATATTGTCTGTTTTTATGGCTTTAATTGACAGTATTTGTTTGTTATGGTACCACTATCCTTGTTGGGGAGTTCCCGTTTATCCCTTATGGGAGGATAAAGTTCATCCTGGAAACTTAGATGTATGCAAATAATAACGTGTTAACGTGTTTGTAATGTTATTTAATAAATACATTATTCAATATTTTTAGTTATATAATACTGCTGCGGTTTGTTTTCGTCTGAAGTAACATGGACTTTAGTATTTGAACAATAAAATCCTAATAAGTAATGCATTTTCCAAAATCAGAATATCTAATTATATTTTTTTCCCCAGGGGAATCGAACGTGTACACACTGGGCACAATCGGCAACCATCGGGTGGTGACTACAAAACTGCCATCCGTGGGTCGAACTCGAGAAGCCATGACTGCTGCTGGCAACACCACCACACGACTCCTAGGGATCTTCCAAAAGGTAACCTTACGGAGGCACAGACCTCCTCTGAGCTGTGTACGAGGGATTGGCCCGTGGTGGATACCACGTGAGTCCAGTGCATGTGGTTGGATGTCAAATGTCTGCAAATGTTTGGTTCTAAGACATGCCTGTTTCCTCACGATAGTTCGAACCCAAGATCTTCAACTCTTGAATAGCGGCCGTTGCTTTGCCTAACAACAACAACAACAGCCAATAACGTCCACTGCTGGACATAAGCCTCTCCCATGATGGGAGAAATTTGCCGTAATCTCCACGCTTGGCAGGCGCATTGGAGATCGCAGTGATGAAAGACTAACAGAAAACGCTGCTGCCCATTCTCTGGTCTACGGAGGCGCAAGGTGTTCTGCCTCAGACATTAGTCGCCTTATACGACACCCGTGAGTGTAATGGGTTGGTTCTATTCTACTCTGCCTGATACCACACGGCTTTGCCATACTGCCGAATATTTTTCTACTTTTAAAATCATCTAAGAATTGATATTCAAAAGATTTGGGATTCACCGTTTTCCCTTCCATCTTGCGCTGCATGCCCTGACACCTGCGCACTTGACGATCTTATGACTGCATTAGAGGTATAAAGGGTGGAAAACACCTCTTAACGAAGCCGAAAGGTACTTGTTCTCCTCGTCATTGCGATCATTTTTTTGTTCTACATCATACCTGGGAACCTTCTAGTTACGGAGATATTGGGGGTCAAAGATCCAACTTTTTGACAAGTTTTTTTTTTAATACAAGTCTTTAATGTAAGATTTTTACTTTAAACACCTCCACGACTCCCGTACTATACAATCCATCCATCAGCACAATGTTTTGAGTTCGTTACATTGAGTTCTACGACAAAACTTGAATTTTCACCCCAAAATAAAAAGTCGTTTCCCAGCAATAATTTTTGCGTAAAGTTACTTAGATGTACAGAATGCTTGGTTGACGGCTTCGTGATGAGGTCTTTTACACCCTGTATAGAGGCATGCGAGCGGTGTTCGCATAGCTGAATTCTGGGCCAATTATTATTATATTTAATGAAAATTTGCCATCGACACGCTAAGAAGAAGAATAGCTGATAGAAACGTATTAATATCTAGTCTTATAACGATCACTTAAAATCAGTTCGCTGTGTACCATTCAACTTCTCTCTCGTCTCGACATCATAAAAGTTTATGGAAGACGGTCCATTATGATAATGTAAGCTTTCAATAAAGTCCCTAGACATAGTGAAAATCTCGAGGTTATTTACATTGTAATGCGTTTTCTGGGACACAAAGCACTTAAGTGCTTTGCGTTAGTGACTATTTTAGGAGGAGCTCGTGGCTTAATAATACCAGCCGCACGGGTTCGTTTTTAAAGCTAAGTAGTGCTGGCCTAGGTCAGTCGATGGATGGATGACCATCTTTATACACCGAGTTTCCTCCGAGCCTCGGAAAGAACGCTACGCCATTGGTCCCGGCTATCATTTGTAGATCTTTGACAGTCTGTTGTTAACTTGTTACGAGTAGTTGAGAAGACCGAAAGTCTGACTACCAGTCTTACCAAGGGGTATCGGTACCCATTAACTGTGTTGTGGAGGTCAGATAGGCAGTCGCTCCATGTAAAATACTGGTATTCAGTGGCATCTGGTTAGACTGGAAGCCGATCCCAACGTAGTTTGGGATAAGGCTATGCAGATGATAGTGTCTATTTTAGATACTATCGTGTCGAAGAAGGATTGGACGAGTATATTATTCTTAAGCCCGTCACGGATTATGATTTATTGACGGTTTATGACACATAAAGTCTAGCTACGTGCTAGACTTTTGATCTAGTTACGTAAACTACACCGAGTAGACATCTAAATAACATCATACGATAGTAAATCAAATAGTTTGATTGAATTATAAATAAACAATATAATAATAAAAAATAATAATACAAAAAATATATACCTACAGGGTGTAAAAGACCTCATCACGAAGCCGTCAACCAAGCATTTTGTACATCAAACTAAGTAACTTTACGCAAAAATTATTGCTGGGAAACGACTTTTTTTTTGGGTGAAATATCATGTTTTGTAGTAGAACTCAATGTAACGCACTCAAAACATTGTGCTGATAGATGGATTGAATAGTATGGGAGGTTGTGGAGGTGTTTAAAGTAAAAATCTTACATTAAAAACTTGTGTTTAAAAAAAAACTTGTCAAAAAGTTGGAAATTTGACCTCCAATATAGGTAACTAGAAGGTTCCTAGGTATGGTGTAGAACAAAAAAACGATCGCAATGACAAGGAGAACAAGTGTCTTTCGGCTTCGTTAAGAGGTGTTTTACACCCTTTATAATTTTTTACAATATGTATATATCAAATATATTATAATTTATAATTAAATCAAACCATTAAGATCTCTTAATGGTGATTGTTACGCCATGCTATTCATCATCTTCCTGACCTTGTCCCATATTACTTGCGCCGGCGCAAAACGTTTTTAGGGTTCCGTACCCAAAGGGTAAAAACGGAACCCTATTACTAAGACTTCGCTGTCTGTCCGTCTGTCCATCTGTCCGTCTGTCCGTCTGTCTGTCACCAGGCTGTATCTCATGAACCGTGACAGCTAGACAGTTGAAATTTTCACAGATGATGTATTTCTGTTGCCGCTATAACAACAAATACTAAAAACAGGATAAAATTAATATTTAAGGGGGGCTCCCATACAACAAACGTGATTTTTTTATAATAATTGGTACGGAACCCTTCGTGCGCGAGTCCGACTCGCACTTGGTCGGTTTTTTCTTTCATTCTCGCCTTTCAACCTTCATGATATCATACAGGAATAGTTTTGCAAAGTATCTGTAGTACTATGGTAAGCCAAAAAACCATTTATGGTATGATGTGCTCATCATATACGTGTATATATGACCATACGACAGTCTGTATGCAATAATAATAGGTTTTTCCAATATCGTCAATACTAAATTAAACGATTCAGGATAAAATTTCAGTAAAGCAAAATCACAGGATTTGCAAATCATCGCATTTACATTACTTACATAATTATGTAAAATGGAATATTAATACAAAATATTCCTTCCTATAAGTACCTTTTCCTTGATATGTACCTATATTTGGAATCGATTTCCAAGCATACCAATATTTTACACATTTACTACCGTCTGTCCTCTGCAACTCAATATAAGAGCTAACCTTTGGACATAGGTCGTCCGATTTTCAATTTTCTTGTTTTACCTAAAATGCCAGAGGTACTAATATAATTTGAATGTAATTTGTATTTCTAATTTGTTGTATGTACGTATATAAGTATTTAATATTATATTTTATTCTTCAAAATTTTCTGTTCTGTTGCACCTACTGTTTTGTCTCTGCATCACCCTAAGGTACACTGGTAGAAAATGCCCAAGGCATTAAGTCCGCCTTTGTACATTATGTGCATAAAGTTTTAATAAATAAACAATAATATTTTTTATTAATATAATATTGTGTTCCTAAACTGTCCATTGACGAAAACCTTTTATTTAAATGATGTATTGAACACTCATCTCGAATGGGTTTCAAGAACTATTCGGGTTTTGTTAGCACATTTTACAAACATTGCTATAAACAGCAAAACCGCAGCAAATGTTCCTGAAACATTAGATTTTCTCTTAATAATGCAATCAAATGCTATGTAGATTGTGACTAGAATACACCTGCAGTTCATATCGTCATACCAATGTAGCCGCTAGACGTAGGTACAGCTAGACACAACCTAACATAACATTGACTAATCCTAGATCAGCCATATTTGGCCTGTTATGTTTATGTCCCACTAGCGGACGTCCCGCGGGTTCACCCGCGTAGTTCCCGTTCCCGTGGGATTACGGGGATAAAATATAGCCTATGTTACTCGTGGATAATGTAGCTTTCGAATGGTGAAAGAATTTTTTAAATCGGTCCAGTAGTTTTTGAGCCTATTCATTCCAACCAAACAAACAAAGTTTTCCTCTTTATAATATTAGTATAGATGTATAGACCTAATATATATGAGTCCCATGAGACGACTACCGTCAACCGGACACAACTTCTGCCACCGTAAACCCAATAACACTGGCCGATATCGCTGGGGTTCGAACTTCTTAGTCCTCATACTTATAATAGCAGCGCTTGCGACTATTAAAACAACGAGGCAGTACTGCTAGACTACACATGATTCATAGAAAAGACTAGTCAATAGACCAGACTATTTCACACAATGTGTGGGAAAATTGACATAAATGGTTACTCTACGGTACTATTGTGCGGTTTTGTGCTTTCTTTTTGGGCATTTAATAACCTACACTAGATATAATTATCTTATTGGACGTCCCGAACTGCCAGGGTAATTTTTCCAACTACCAACCTGTTGATGGGCTTGTGTTTTTAGCATGGCATGGGTTTTTGAGCTAGAGACGTTTTTTTTCTTTATACACTAAATATACTTGCGTTTGGCCGCAACTCGCCTGATGTCTGATCAAAGCTCGTGACTTTTTCGTATGGCCATTGCCCTACAATGGGGCAGTAACAGACTACAATTTTCATGGGTTTTTCTATAAGAACGTCCAGTGGTCCACATTTGGATCGAAGAATTTGGAAGTCATTAACAAAACAACCAATAAAGATAATAATTACTTATAATATAAAAATATTTATTTTATACCATTGTTTGAGAAATAACACTACTGTCACACCTAAATGTACACTTTTGTAATAATTTATAGATAAATTATTCTTATTTTTACTTAGTCATGGAATCACACAGGGTAACAGTATGGGCTTTCCTAAGTACCTATAAAATTGACTCATACCGATACAAGAATATCATAAAGTATCAGGTACATTATGATCTCTGATTGGCAATATTTACAACAACATCAGTAGCACTTAGGCGTCACTATAAGACGTCAATAAAATATTTGTGGCTTGTTCCTTCGCAGAACTACATCCACTGAGCACACCTCATGTTTTTCAATGTTCAATCGGTATTTTAAATGCTGCATGCTCATGAATAATAGTAGATTTTACAACAAGTGCACAAAACGAACCATTTCTATCCGAGATTTTTAGCAGCCCGAGCCGTAGGCGAGGGCTGATAGTAATGTCGAGGATAAAAATGGTTTTGTGGACGAGTTATAAACTCTGCTTTTCACTTCGATTGCGAGGAAAGAAAACAGTATTATAAATTGAAGAAATTAATAAACACGCAAAAACAAGAAATGTTTCCCGCCGCTTTCTTTTTTTGAAATCTTACGACATTGATATAAGGCTTGGGCTGCAGACCTATACAGCCTACAATTAAATATTTTTTTTTTATAATAATTTTCTTAAATTAATTAAATAACCTACCGTAGGTAGGTACTTGAATCAAATTTTTTATGTCTTTTATGTCTTATAAAACACATAAGGCAAATAAATTAAAGTAAATATTATAAAATAACAAATTCTATCTATGAACTTCTTATTGCGTTTGGCTGTATGGCTCATTTTCTTTGCCTTAATATAGATACATTTATGAGCAGATACATTAATGCCCTTGTGCACAAAATTCGATTTTGTGCAGCCTATATCCTGCACAAACAAGCACTTTCAGAGCATGAGAAGTGAAAATTATAATATTCACTATTACAACACTGAAGTTTATTTAAAAAATCGAAGCAATCCGTATCGATAATCCTATTGATATTTAGAGCTTATAATTGTGGCCTTGAGTTGAGTTTGTTCTATTTTGTATCCATGCGTGAAATAGCAATGATTGCATGGGATTGGCATGTTTGGTTACCGTAAGGACAGAATTAGCTCAGTTGAAATAGCTACTGGAGTATTTCGTTGCCATATAATGTTGCGTGTGGTGTCTGGCTTGGAATTTGATTTACTTTATTGTTTTCGTTGGGAGTTTATTAAGGGTTTCCTCGTGTGTTCTGAAGGAAACTCCGGTTTTACGAATAGGAAATCTTGGTCAACTTTAGAACCACACGCTGAAAACAGCTAGATAAGAGGGGACCCATATATATACGTATGTAGCTCCCCCATACGAATCCTTGCAACAGTACCATTTTATCGATTTTTCTCCGGAATCCGATAGAGTAAATCACCTGGATATTAACCTCCATCTGTATTGTTGTACCAATTAAACAGTCATCATTTCATTTCATTTATTTTTAGTAACACTTTTTACATTGTATCGAAATTTTACACTTAATTATAAAAACCATCATCATCTGGCTGGCTAGCCTTTTCCGAACCAACCCGGGGTCGGGGGTGCCAGGGTCGACTTCTGCAGCCTATTATAAAATATGAACTGTATATAAATAGGATCAGAAATACCCTGATAATTTAGGGAAATCATGAATCCTGATTCTATTTATTTACAGTCAGGATAATCGGATTGGATTTGTCAAAACCCGTCATATCGCATAGGTACCTACTTACTTAGATAAATAGGCCAGCTATTTTAGTCACTAAATACTATTTTCAATATTACCTTTGTTGAACATGTAGGTACCTATTGTACAAGTGTGTAGCTACCATGATAGCAAACTTGCTTAAGGAAGTTAATTGATTTATTCGGTTAATTATTATAATAAATCACATCAAACAGTATGTTACCTATTAAGTGTAATTGTAGGGTGTATTTACGCCTTTAAGTTTAATTTTGTGGCGAGATAATTTGCATATTATGTAACTGGTTAAATCATTTAGTTGAAGCAATTTCCTTAACACTTGTTATCAAGACGGGACGGTATTAACAAGTGTCCAATTAATTATGCTACATATGACATGTTTTGCATTATTATTTATCATTTAAGCCCTTAAGTCACACGTATTATAAGAAAGTAACTCGTTTGGTATGCTTGTTACTTTAAACGCCTAAACCACTGAATCGATCAATATGTTGACGGATGTCAAAGAATGTAAGAAAGGTAAGAAAAAGTAACAAAGTAGAAGACAGTGGTGGATGGTAGTAATGGTGGTAGTAGTAGTAGTATTTGACAAAACAGAATTACATAAATAAAAAGAAAAAAAAAAACAAAAAAATGAGATATTAAATTAAAATATAATTCGTTCTGTACGAGGCCAAAATGTTACAACGCTAAGTAATATGAGTACTTATTAGACTTTCAAATATTTATTTTTTCTTTCCTAAAAAAAAATTATTTGTCTTCTAAGATAAGTGAACTGTCAGCGGTGAGACTCGGTGTAAAATGTCCACTTCCTGTTTAAATTGGTAATACTTTACTCACCTTGGCAATTTGTCCCGTGATCCCGTCCGGTTACTCATGATCGCTGATTAGATAAATAGATGATACAATACTCTTTATTATTCACACCATTTAAAGGTGAGTAAGCACCTACAGTAGGAGCAACCGACCAAATTATGGCAAGTTAAGCACTCACCACAGAACGCACGGCGACCAAACAAGCTTTACAAAACCAGTTGTGGATCTCATTGTATTGGAAATCTATACAAAACGAGGCCATGTTATACTGAAGTGTTGCCGAGTACTTCGTCAAACCCCAGTAATTTGTGCCCTTTGCGGTGGCCTGTATGAAAAGCCTTCAATCGACTGCGTACCCAAGTAGGCCTCTGCAAACAAAACTAGACGAAGTGGGAGATCAATAACCTATCCAATGCCCATGTCCATGACCCACTGTGTCCCACTTTTCGCAGTGTCCTAATCCTAAGTGCCCGTATACTTGCACGTTTTATTGACCTTAAGGATGACACTGATGCTACAATTAACGTGGCCACATATGGGCTTTAATAATACTTACCGAAAAAAAAAAAAAAAAACAAATTAACCTTCGACACGAAAAAAGAAGAGAGCATCATAGTATATAGATTAGAATTTTACATAATGGGTGTCACTATGGGGCCTGCCAGGGCTGCGGGTCTGTTCGAAAGAGATACCGTGGCCGGAACATAAAGGGCTAAGAAGGAACATGGATGGGTTTTAGTCAGTAAAAGTCTGACACTCTATTCCACTCCGCCCAAAGCGGGAGGGGTCACTTGATGATTTCCCATACGAAAATAAAAAAAACCCTACACCTAAAAATCCTAAACCTAAAAGTTAATCTATAAAGTTATACACGGCGCGTAGATGCTTTTTGCTTCCCGGGGTTATGAGATGAGCACAGTGTGTTATAGTTTTAGAGAAACTTTTGGCTTGGTACAGCCTCCGTCTCGCAACCCCACATGGGTGACCACCCTTACATAAGGAGTTTCCTCCGTGCCTCGGAAAGCACGTTATGCTGTTGGTCCCGGCTGTCATTTGTCCATCTTTGACAGTTGTTACAGGTAGTCAGTGGCCCAAAAAGTCTGACAACCAGTCTTACCAAAGTGGTATCGTATTACCCAGTACTAACTGGGTTGTGGAGGTCAGATAGGCAGTCGCTCCATGTAAAATACTGGTACTCAGCTGCATCCGATTAGACTGAAAGCCGACCCAAATATAATTGGGAAAAGGCTAGGCAGATGATGAACGATGTTACAGGTATAAATTATGCAATACGTGGCCTTATGTCTCAAAGTCGGATCTTCAGCGTTCTTCTCATGTTTCAATAAGTGACTAACAGCAAGACATTTCTATTCGCAGGTGGAGTACGTGTTCCTAGTGGGTGTCGGTGGTGGTGTGCCACACTACACGGACTATGCCAGACACGTCCGACTCGGCGACGTGGTCGTCTCGTCACCTGCGCCGGATTTACCCGACAAGTATGGATCTATTTCTATCTTATTTGGTTCCATAGTCTATAAATGATGGCTATACGAGTAAGGGAGGACCAGAGAAATAATGGATGATTTGTGTGAAAGATGATAAGAATCACGAATTGGCGACTAATAGAAGAGTCAAGAGGAACCCCAAAATAATTAGGATAGTTAGGTAAATGAGGTTAATGGTGATCTTGAAATAGTCTATACTAATATTATAAATAAGGAAGTAACATTTGTAAGTTTGTTTGTAGGGGTAATCTCCGAAAGTAATGAACCGATTTCAAAAATTCTTTCACCATTAGAAAGCTACATTCACCCTGAGTAACATCTATATATATAAAACAAAGACGGGTTTGTTACAACACTTATAACTCGAGGTCTGCTGGATCAATTTTCATGGTTTTTATTTCCTTGGATTTGTCTCCGCCCTGAATAGCAGAATACATTTTAAAAACAATGAAAACTTGACGAATACATAATTATGAAACTGAATCATTTTCCATTTAAGTATATGTTCCTTTGCTTCGTACCTGTCAAACATTTGGTTTCCTCCTGTCATCCTGTCAAATACTGTGATTGACATTTATGGATGCGTTCAGAAATGTATTTTGTGTAAACTATTTAAAAAGGGTGAATAAACTTTTGTCTGTATTTTTTTTAAATCAATTACGTAGGTAGTAGGTAGGTAGTAGTAGTAGTAGGTAGTTAGGTAGGTAGTAGGTAGGTAGTAGGTAGGTAGTAGGTAGGTAGTAGGTAGGTAGTAGGTAGGTAGTAGGTAGGTAGTAGGTAGGTAGTAGGTAGGTAGTAGGTAGGTAGTAGGTAGGTAGTAGGTAGGTAGTAGGTAGGTAGTAGGTAGGTAGTAGGTAGGTAGTAGGTAGGTAGTAGGTAGGTAGTAGGTAGGTAGTAGGTAGGTAGTAGGTAGGTAGTAGGTAGGTAGTAGGTAGGTAGTAGGTAGGTAGTAGGTAGGTAGTAGGTAGGTAGTAGGTAGGTAGTAGGTAGGTAGTAGGTAGGTAGTAGGTAGGTAGTAGGTAGGTAGTAGGTAGGTAGTAGGTAGGTAGTAGGTAGGTAGTAGGTAGGTAGTAGGTAGGTAGTAGGTAGGTAGTAGGTAGGTAGTAGGTAGGTAGTAGGTAGGTAGTAGGTAGGTAGTAGGTAGGTAGTAGGTAGGTAGTAGGTAGGTAGTAGGTAGGTAGGTAGTAGGTAGGTAGTAGGTAGGTAGTAGGTAGGTAGTAGGTAGGTAGTAGGTAGGTAGTAGGTAGGTAGTAGGTAGGTAGTAGGTAGGTAGTAGGTAGGTAGTAGGTAGGTAGTAGGTAGGTAGTAGGTAGGTAGTAGGTAGGTAGTAGGTAGGTAGTAGGTAGGTAGTAGGTAGGTAGTAGGTAGGTAGTAGGTAGGTAGTAGGTAGGTAGTAGGTAGGTAGTAGGTAGGTAGTAGGTAGGTAGTAGGTAGGTAGTAGGTAGGTAGTAGGTAGGTAGTAGGTAGGTAGTAGGTAGGTAGTAGGTAGGTAGTAGGTAGGTAGTAGGTAGGTAGTAGGTAGGTAGTAGGTAGGTAGTAGGTAGGTAGTAGGTAGGTAGTAGGTAGGTAGTAGGTAGGTAGTAGGTAGGTAGTAGGTAGGTAGTAGGTAGGTAGTAGGTAGGTAGTAGGTAGGTAGTAGGTAGGTAGTAGGTAGGTAGTAGGTAGGTAGTAGGTAGGTAGTAGGTAGGTAGTAGGTAGGTAGTAGGTAGGTAGTAGGTAGGTAGTAGGTAGGTAGTAGGTAGGTAGTAGGTAGGTAGTAGGTAGGTAGTAGGTAGGTAGTAGGTAGGTAGTAGGTAGGTAGTAGGTAGGTAGTAGGTAGGTAGTAGGTAGGTAGTAGGTAGGTAGTAGGTAGGTAGTAGGTAGGTAGTAGGTAGGTAGTAGGTAGGTAGGTAGGTAGGTAGGTAGGTAGTAGGTAGGTAGGTAGTAGGTAGGTAGTAGGTAGCTAGTAGGTAGGTAGTAGGTAGGTAGCTCATGTGACGCAGACGAAGTTGCGCGGGTCAGCTAGTAGGATATATTTTATCCGTGTACTCCCACGGGAAAAACCGGCGGAAACCGCGGGTGAAACCGTGGGACGTCCGCTAGTATAAAATAAAGTCGATTTTCGTGGGTCCCCGTTTGATTGCTTAGTTGCAATTTGATGCGGTTTTCAACATTGTATAGAGAACTTATTTCTGAAGGTTTATGTCTATAATAATCCTTTTTTTTTTTCAATACTTAATAACAGAGCTAAGTAGAGGCGCTGTTAGTTCTATGAAAAGGCTGTATATACACGCTTAGTTTTAGGTCGTTCTGAAACAGAAAGCCATAAACATAGAAATTGAAATTTCAGAAAGTATTTTCCTTCAAATTGCTTGTAGGAAGCAACGCGCATCACAAACGGGTTTTCCAAAAAATATTGCCTAACAATATGGGGATATTCAATTTTGTGTGGCAAAATCTGATTCACAAACGAAGTTGCGCGAGCGGGCAAGAGACACAAACTTCGACTTGTGGTTTGAATATGTCACCCATAATGTAACTGGAAATTCCGGAAGGGCACGCCCTAGCTAGACAGACGCGGTACAATGACCTCATTGGTCTTGACCTATTAAGTGCCTCATATGCGTACAGGGTTACAGAGTGGCTGTGATGTTTTGGCGCTTCGATGACATTTATAGGGACGTTGTTGGTAAACGATTATGAAGTTATTTTGTGGAATTATATTTATAAAAATGATTGGCGGCATTAGTCCTAATTTTGGTTTTACTCTAAATCTTCGTACTACTACATGCCTAAATTTTAACTTATAGTTGTACAGTCGCGAGCAATGATGTAATATAAACACTTCGTAAGTTAGTAAATCAAAAGCAATTTTCTTGTGATATAACGGTTTCGACCAGACGTCGAGAAAACGTTATTCAAACTACTGTATCTATACTGTCTGTATACTGTACTGTGTGTACTGTACTGTAAAGTGATTGGAGGAAATCACTTTAAAAAGTTGCTTCGTGTTTACATATTAGTGCTCGTGACTGAGGTAGAGGTACGTAAAGAGGTAGTCTACAGATTTTATCAAGATTGGTCGATTTGGTCGACTCAAAGGTTATTCGCCCATCATTCAAACTTGGTATGCAAGGAGCGTAGCACATGGCATTCGGTCATTCGTTTGGTGTCAATGTGACATAGAATTGATGGGATAAACTCCGCGACTCCGCCTCCCAAAATCGATTTCAAGTCAATGAACTGACTTCAGTGAATTGATCCTTAAACTTTGTAGTTGGATTGATGATAAATTGATCGTGCAATCTATGAGTGGATAAATAGAGTATGGATAAATCCTAATAGAATTTTAAATATTTTTGTATGTACTTACCTGCTTAATTCTTCTCAATCTCAAAAATATAGTATCACGCGTATGTTATAGTTAATAGGCAAGTCGAAGACATATATCGAAATGGACGTTGAATTAGAAAGAAAGAAAACCATTCATTGGACTCATGCAGGACAAAGAATAAAACTTAAATAACAAATTAAAAAGAAAACAAGGGAAAAAAGGCTAACAAAACATATAAAAGACCTCTATCTCAAGCATGATGCTGCGACATACAATATAAATGCTACAGGCGGGGGCCCCCCGTCCCAAATTCAAAATCTAACGTCCAAAATTGATAACTGTGTACTAACCTTCATCTTATACAACGTAGAGACACAAAAAACAAATAAGTGATAATCTATAACACAGTTAACTTTATGACTCCCCTGGAAAGATAAGCACATAATACTGTCTATGTGTTTTTTATACTTGATTCGATTCACGTGGGAGTTTGCAATTGCTCGTAAATATTCCTGGGAACTAGTATTAGAACATTTTTTATTAATTAGCTGTCCAGTAGTGACGTTGAAGAACTGCGTCAATTCTTATTCGTCATTGTTTAATGAGAACCCTAGAAATGATACTTTGGACTATGATGGCATTAACCCACAAATCGAGGTCTTGATTGGCCACACTCGCTCACGGAATCCGTTCGATTTGGTCTTCTGTAAAGTTCCTATTCCCTTGATGTTTCTCGCATTGACGTAGGTTTTTAAGGGGAATTTGCATCTCCGGCTCAATCTTAGGTTGCTAAATCACTACTTCTTCGTGCGGCCGACTTATTGGTTGCAAAGCTTTGTCCAACATTAAGAAAGTTCGTACCACTCAAGTCAAATAATAACCCATTAAGCTTATCTCTCATGTCGAAACGGCCATGGTAATGTTATTATTTGCTGCCAGGCCTCAGATCTTGCGTTACCTGATCTTTACTTACTTACGGTGTCCCATCCGCTCTGTATTCTTCAAATCTCCTGTCAGTCGTCACGCTATCATTTACTCCTTTTGTTTTCATATAATTCCTAACACTCCATCCATCTCTTCTTGGGCCTTCCTCTCTATCCATCAGCACTTACTTCCAAGAACCAGCAACGGTGATTTCTCTTCACCTTCCTACTTTATGTCTTGTTGTCCCATGTTACTTGTGGTCGGCGCACCACGTTTTTTTCTTCCATTCTCCCCTGTCAACCGTCACGCAATCACTTAAACCTTTTTCCTTCATACCATTCCTCACACAAACCATCCATCGTTTCCTTGGTCTTCCTCTCCTGAAAAATGCAAAGATAAAACATTATTCGGTTGTTAAGATTGTAATTCATTCATAAGAAAGGTAAATATTGTCTCACCTAGTAACCAATTTCATTGTGGTTTACCTAACCGCACACCCGCTGCATCATTTCTATTGAGAACAATACTTGCGTAGGCAGTAGAACTAAGTGATTTGTTTAATGTGTGAAAGTTTTAATCCATACAATACTGTAAAGCAAAGCTGTGGGAACATACAACAAACAGGAAGAGTCATGGGCTCATTTACAATAACAAAACCTTTCACAAGCGTTACAAGCGTCACTCCAAATGATGAAACGATGGAGAATTTCAGTTTGTGCGCACGTCATCATCATAATATCAGTCTGGAATCACCCACTGCTGGTGGCTATAGGTCTCCCCTTTTTTCTGCTGTTTTATCTATACTAATATTATAAAGAGGAAACCTTTGTATTTTTGTATGTTTGTATTGAATAGGCTCAAAAACTACTGGACCGATTTCAAAATTTCTTTTACCATTACTTAGAGGGATTCTTCCGAATCCGTATAGGCTATATTTTATCCCCGTACTCCCACGGGAACGGGAACTACGCGGGTGAAACCGCGTGACGTCCGCTAGTGCGACTATAAATTGACGATAAATTGGGATCAGAGAATAATGATGGGGATTTCAGTATGCGTACCAGTATCCATTAATCTTATCTTTTAAGCTCTTATACACGGGCGTTTAACCGACGATGACATAAGCCGCAAATAAAATTGAGAACCGTAATAAAAATGACACCAAAAATCAATCGGTTGACATGATTTGTATCTCAAAGCTCTTACTGTTCGTTGTTCTAAAAACAAAATCCTCGGGTAATACCAATACTAAGGTCGTGACTAAACAACCATACAAATGTACCTAAACCAAATCTTTTATGGGTAATACTTACATGGTGTACGTGACTTCTATAGTCGCGGTTACTAATACTACTCAATAGATATAATGATTATCCCCGTCTGTGACGTGCCCATTACGTATTGTCTTTGCCCATGCGCACGATTGTGTATGATCTATTTTGCTAATACGTCCTTGTTTATGAATTAGCGTACTATATACTAAAACCAAGGAAGCTTTTCCGACCTGTTGTGTAATGTGTTATTGTGTAGATTTATTGGACAGTTCTGTTTTTGTCTTTATTCAAACTGGGTTGCGTACAGGAAGGCGGGGTGTGGGTGGGTAAGCCCCCCCACGAGGTAAACCGACGATGTAACCAAGGAAACGGGAAGTGCAGGATTGGGCAAGGACGATATTCGGAGGAAACCTATTGTCCATTATACCATGATGAAAACTAGGTCTTGTTGGCTAGGCCTGCTGTCTTGTACCTATATGGATCAGAATGTTGGGCCACAAAAGGGACTAATGAAAGGCATTTGCATGAGGCTGAGATGAGAGTGGTATGGGGGATGTGTGGTGTTACACGAATGGATAAAATAAGAAATTAGTACATAAGAGGAAGTCTGAAAGTGGCGCTGGTGACTGAAAAGTTGTGTGATAATCGGTTGTCGTGGTATGGGCATGTGATGCGGAGGAATGAGGAAAACGGCGTGAAGAAAGTTCTGAGTATGAATGTGGATGGGTACAAGTGTAGAGGAGGACAAAAGAAACGATGGATGGACTGTGTAAAGATGATATGGCAAGAAAAGTGGTGTCTGATGAGATGACGGGTAATAGAGAAGTATTGGAAGAGCAAGACGCTGCGCCGACCGATGATGATGACCATGGAGGAAAACTAGACGATGAATTGACTCTTTTAATGTAACTTCAGATTCTTACGAATTGATGGTTGCGGGACTGTTCGAAAGAGATACCGTGGCGATGAAGGAACATGGATAGGTTTTAGTCAGTAAAAGTCTGACACTCCCTCCTGCTCCGCCCAGAGCCATTTGACGATTTCCCATACGAAAAAAAAAAAAAAGGTTACGAATGGATCAAAAATGAGGTTACATAATCAGCTAAGCGGTCTTTAAAATATGCAGTGATATTACACTTTGTAATATAATAATATTAAAACTGGTTCAAATAAATATTTATATAAAAGTTTGCTGGGACGGAATGTAGTTTTTATACGGAATGCGCCTACATTACAAAACGTAATCGTAAATTAGGTAGAATACCTTCTTTTATTGAATTTACACTGTACATGAGCATCATAGTTAAATATTATGCACATTATTAGGGATTTACGCGAATATTTCAGTTTTAGGGAAAATAAATGCACCTTTAAGTACGTCTACGTACCTAGGTACATTAGCACATAATGTTTTTTATGTATAGCTATACCTATGTACTTGTACTTAAAAGTGATATACATATAACATGCTACATCTTACAATTAATTATGTAAATATTTGGAATAGGTAAACGCTTAAATTAACTTGTTAGGGAAAATAGGAGTACCTTTACATCCTTAGCCATATACATAGTTCGAAATGTAGTTATGCATACGTTGTAGTAATGCATAGATACCTACTTACCTGAAAACATGACTATGCTATAATATATCTTGCTGCTGTTGTTTTCATGTTCGAAAAAAGGCGGGATTACCTCTCACTGATCTTTTAACAGTTTTAACCATTCAGGCGACTGCTTGAAAGGTTAAATCACCCTCCAGCGTGACTGCTAATATGGAGGGTGAATTGGGTATGTGTCTAATTGAAGTGTGCTGCGATGCCTGAGTAAGAAATTGAGTTTAAAGCGTATTACCTACTAAATGATCTACCATATCTATCTATGGAGGCTTGTAATTAAAAATAATAAAAATAAATTAAAAAATAAAGATCTAAACTATAATTACAGAATTAACCTGTTTGTCAAAAGCGTTTAGAACTACGAAAACAGGCTTGTCTGCTTCCTTTCAAACTCAATTACAAATAACTGCCTACTACTAAACACCTGCATATTTAACTAGGTAATTTTTACCTGTAATAATTCCTAGTAAAATTTACAGTCGTTGATGATCTTGTAAAAATATTTACTACGAAGGAATAAGGTCAAAGTTTGACGTCAGATAGGCGACACTGGAAAACCCTTGAATGTCACCACAATTTTTCAGAATGGTGTAATCACTATAGTTGGTGCCAGTTAACATCGGAATAGAGGTCATTGCTCCGACTTTCATCCCGATATCTAAATATTAGCGATACTGTCGCTCCATCCGTACAAACCTGTCGCAAAACTGATATCGCTTGAGTCTTATAATACATCCACAGTGTCCCACATACATAACACAGTGCACAACTCAAAAAAATAAGAAATCGAGCAAACGTACCCTACGAAATTAATTGATTTAAATACTTTATTTTCGTTTTTAACACTATTTTAACTTACTGAGACAATTTTAATAAAGTAAATATATTATTATACATCTTAAAATTAGGATCTGAGACTTTTGCGCGAAAGACATGCGCACATGGACTTTTGCGCGAATGGACTTATGCGCGAAAGGAATCTTGCGCGAATGGACACTTGCACGATTGGACTCTTGCGCGACTTAATGGCCACTGAGGTTTACTCTGTAGAGTAAACATAACATCACGCCTATTATTACTAGAAGGTGTTTTTTTTTTTATTTCTCCGTCATAAGTGTCATTTTCATGGTTTTCGGGGTCGCTGATAATGAAAATGATTTGTTGATATCAGATTTAACCAAAGGCAAGGTAAATCATTGAATCCATTTCACTATTCGTCATTCAAAAGTGCCTTTGAATGACCTAATTGAAATAAATAATTATTGACCTCATTTTCTTTATCCTTCAACCATGAAAACGACGGCTATAACGGAAAAACCTATTTTTTTTCTCGGCGCCATCTTGGTTTTTTATTTTAACCACATTTCGTTATCAACGACCCCGAAAATCATGAAAACGACACCCATGACTAAAAAACCAAAAATTTTCCTCGGCGTCATCTAGGATTTTCGTTTGGACCTCATTTTCATATTCAAGGAACCCCTAAAACCATGAAAACGACACCCATGATGGAAATACCAAAAAAATCCTGGACGCCATCTTGGATTATCATTTTGAACTAATTTTCGTAATCAACGACCCCGAAAACCATGAAAACGACATCCATGACGAAAAAACCAAAAAAATCTTGGACGCCATCTTGGATTTTCATTTTGAGCTCATTTTCGTAATCAACGACCCCGAAAACCATGAAAACGACATCCATGACGAAAAAACCAAAAAAATCTTGGACGCCATCTTGGATTTTCATTTTGAGCTCATTTTCGTAATCAACGACCCCGAAAACCATGAAAACGACATCCATGACGGAAAAACCAAAAAAATCTTGGACGCCATCTTGGATTTTCATTTTGAGCTTATTTTCGCAATCAACGACCCCGAAAACCATGAAAACGACATCCATGACGGAAAAACCAAAAAAATCTTGGACGCCATCTTGGATTTTCATTTTGAGCTCATTTTCGTAATCAACGACCCCGAAAACCATGAAAACGACACCCATGACGGAAAAACCATAAGTATCTAAATATAATTATGACATCACAAAAACTATCTCATCACAAAAAATTATAATTCTGATCTTATGCCGTTTTCGTTTTACGAAGTCATCGCGTCAGGTGTGCAGCACATTATGGTCACGGTGCGGGGGCGTTTACGTCACACGTAAATTTATAAGCATAAGATTAGTTTTCTATCAAAAAATAATAAGAAATTCGAATTGGAACAACACAAGATTCTCAACCCCTGTATGTCTAGCCGACTGGTATTATGATACTCTAGCGATGTAGCAAAGTATCGCTTATTGGTCGATTTAGGTAACAGTAAGTGTCGTTATCGCTTTGTGATCAAAAACTTGGTAGGTAGGTGTTAATGACCTCTATTCCGATGTTAACTGGCACCAACTATAGTGATGTCTGAAGGTGAATAAGGTAAGGAAAGTCCCTTTACACTAAATTAAAGGAACTTTTCTGGGATAAAGGAATATTTCTGCGATTATCTGAATATTAGAATTGTTGACTTTGAGGACAAAGTTCACATTTTAGCGAAAATGTGGGTCATCGTCATCAGTCATCGTTGTAGACTTAAGGACGCGTTTGCAAAATTGATAGGTACAGAATCGAACTACTACATTGACACGGGTCATACACACAAGTGTACGCACGACTAACTGCGAGAATAGTAGTCAAGTGAACACATTTCGATACTTTGAATGATTCATTTTTTTTTTTACGTATTTCTTTGTAATAAAATTATGTTAGGTACCTACAAAAAAAAAATATTTTTGCTCTTTATATTTTTACGAATTACCTCCGGACTTGATGGAGTGACCTGAAGGTGTGCTTCAGTGACTGCTACTGGAACTTCTCGACGTGTTGTACTAGGTGAGGAGAGTTTGGGCTCGTATTGATAGTTATGATGAGACCTTACCTTTCGACCTGATGGAGTAACCTGCAGGTGTACTTTGGTGACTACTACTGGAACTTCTTGACGTGTTGTACTAGGTGAGCCGAGTTTGGACTCATTTTGTTAGTTATGATGAGCCCTTACCTTTGGACCTGATGGAGTGACCTAAATGTGTACTTCGGTGAGGTACTGGAACTCCTTGACGTGTTGCACTAGGTAAGCCAAGTTTGGGCTCGTTTTGTTAGTTATGATGAGACCTTACCTCCGGAGCTGACGGAGTGACCTGCAGGTGTACTTCGGTGACTGCTACTGGAACTCCTCGACGTGTTGTACTAGGTGAGCCGAGTTTGGGCTCATTTTGTTAGTTATGATGAGCCCTTACCTTTGGACCTGATGGAGTGACCTGAATGTGTACTTCGGTGAGGTACTGGAACTCCTTGACGTGTTGCACTAGGTAAGCCAAGTTTGGGCTTGTTTTGTTAGTTATGATGTGACATTACCTCCGGACTTGATGGAATGACCTGAAGGTGTACTTCGGTGAGCTACTTGAACTCCTTTACGTGTTGTACTAGATGAGCCGAGTTTGGGCTCGTTTTGTTAGTTATGATGAGACCTTGGCTCCGGACTTGATGAAGTGACCTAAAGGTGTAGGTACTTTCATAATTATGAAAAAACGTTATCAATTTTTATAATGAGCTCCATATTTTTTGCCTATCTGGGGTCAATCAAACTCGGCTCACTTAGCACAACACGTCAAGGAGTTCCAGTAGCTCACCGGAGTGCACCTTCAGGTCATTCCATCAAGTCCGGAGGTAATGTCACATCATAACTAACAAAACGAGCCCAAACTTGGCTCACCTAGTGCAACACGTCAAGGAGTTTCAGTACTTCACCGAAGTACACATTCAGGTAACTCCATCAGGTCCGGAGGTAAGGCCTCATCATAACTAACAATACGAGCCCAAACTCGGCTCACCTAGTACAACACGTCAAAGAGTTCCAGTACCTCACCGAAGTACACATTCAGGTCACTCCATCAGGTCCGGAGGTAAGGTCTCATCATAACTAACAAAACGAGCCCAAACTCGGCTCACCTAGTAAAACACGTTAAGGAGTTCCAGTACCTCACCGAAGTACACATTCAGGTCACTCCATCAGGTCCGGAGGTAAGGTCTCATCATAACTAACAAAACGAGCCCAAACTCGGCTCACCTAGTTCAACACGTCGAGGAGTTCCAGTAGCAGTCACCGAAGTACACCTGCAGGTCACTTCATCAGGTCCGGAGGTAAGGTCTCATCATAACTAACAAAACGAGCCCAAACTCGGCTCACCTAGTACAACACGTCAAGAAGTTTCAGTAGCTCACCGAAGTACACCTTCAGGTCATTCCATCAAGTCCGGAGGTAATGTCACATCATAACTAACAAAACGAGCCCAAACTTGGCTCACCTAGTACAACACGTCGAGGAGTTCCAGTAGCAGTCACCGAAGTACACCTGCAGGTCACTCCGTCAGCTCCGGAGGTAAGGTCTCATCATAACTAGCAAAACGAGCCCAAACTCGGCTCACCTAGTACAACACATCAAGAAGTTCCAGTAGTAGTCACCAAAGTACACCAGCAGGTTACTCCATCAGGTCGAAAGGTAAGGTCTCATCATAACTAACAAAACGAGCCCAAACTCGGCTCACCTAGTACAACACGTCAAGAAGTTCCAGTAGCTCACCGAAGTACACCTTCAGGTCACTCCGTCAGCTCCGGAGGTAAGGTCTCATCATAACTAGCAAAACGAGCCCAAACTCGGCTCACCTAGTACAACACATCAAGGAGTTCCAGTAGCAGTCGCCGAAGTACACCTTCAGGTCACTCCAAGTCCAGGACGAATAGGCTTTTAGAAACCCTACTTAAATACTTTTTATAGCGAAATAAAATAGAATAAAAATCTACCTTGTGAAGTATCAAATTTGGTTTATCGAATATTTTGTGTTTGTACAGCGATCTTTTTCAACTCGAGGCGCTCCAAACAGGCGATACGTGTCCACTCTCGACGGGGGTCGCGCGCGGACTAGTTTCATTCGAAATACTTTGCAATAAATCAAGACGGGTATCAAAAATAAAATAACCCCTAACGCAATCGATTAAGATTCATCCAGAAGAGAAAAAAATGTGAAAAAATAAGTTTCGGTTTTCATTTTTTCTGCGACTATATAAAGCATTTAGATTTTAAAAAAATCCTAGTATTAAGAATTGAATATGTTTGCCAACAAATAGTATTTTTAGAAATAATAAAATATGTTAATAATAGCACAAAAAATGTACCTAAACTCAACCCGGTATCGTTAATTTTGTGAAAATTGGCAACGACAGATCGATTTTACATTATAAAAAACTAAAATTTTCGATGATCTAGTACCTAGCATTTGAAGATGAAGAACCAATCTATACGAGGTAGTCATTAGTTATATTGGATTTTGTTTGGTTATGCCATAAAATGTACCGAAAAACAGCATAATTTTGCCTGAAATGCAAACGCGCCCTTAATACAATAGGTGCGGTACAGCTTGGCTTAATACTGAACTCCCCTGACCTGGTAAGGATAGAAAGAAACCATGTATATAGCGGCAAAAAGAATAAATGGGTGCCTTGAGTGTAAGGTCTCCAGCCAGGGGCAAAAAAAGTATAAAGGGTGTAAATCACCTCATAACGAAGCCGAAAGGCACTTGTTCTCCCCGTCATTGCGATCATTTTTAAGGTTCCGTACCCAAAGGGTGAAAACGGAACACTATTACTAAGACTTAGCTGTCTGTCCGTCTGTCCGTCTGTCTGTCACCAGGCTGTATCTCATGAACCATGACAGCTAGACAGTTGACACATATGATGTATTTCTGTTGCCGCTATAACAACAAATACTAAAAACAGAATAAAATTAATATATAAGGGGGACTCCCATACAACAAACGTGAATTTTTTGCCTTTTTTTTTTGCCGTCTAATGTTATATAATGGTACGGAACCCTTCGTGCGCGAGTCCGACTCGCACTTGGCCGGTTTTTTGTTCTACACCATACCTGGGAACCTTCTAGTTATGTAGATATTGGGGGTCAAAGTTCCAACTTTTTGACAAGGTTTTTTTTTTTAAATACAAGTATTTAACGTAAGATTTTTACATATCCACTACCCCCGTACTATTCAATCCATCCATCAGCACAATGTTTTGAATGCGTTACATTGAGTTCTACCACAAAACATGATTTTTCACCCCCAAAAAAAAAGGCGTGTTTACCAGCAATAATTTTTGCGTAAAGTTACTTAGTTTGATGTACAAAATGCTTGGTTGACGGCTTCGTGATGAGGTCTTTTACACCCTGTAGATTAAGCGATCTTTGTAGCACTATACGCGTAACAGCCCCCATCCTGAAAAACGTCCCATACCTACTCGATTCTAAATCAAGACATAAAATTTAGGACTTGTACGTTCAATTCCATACTTCCGCAGATTCGCTATATTTGGCCTAATCACACACACATTATCTCGGGCCATACCAAATAAGGAAATTGAAACGATAGTAAAAATCCTATTGATAATTCTAGAGCTCTAAATACGGTGATAAGCGTGGGGGATTCAAATTATGTAACAATGAGTGGGATGCGATTTATGATGTCGTTCAATGATTCCTGGTTGACCGCTGGCATCGTTTGACCCTTGTTAGGTTGATTCAATTGTAGGTAGGTACAGTCACGAGTAGTTAGCTTACAGTCACAAACATTTTTGTTTTATTCAACTTACAGTTTTGTTTGTTTTGATTCAGTAGTTTACACTTAGAAAAATTCAAGAGCGATTTTCTTGTGAATAACTTTTGCAACTTTGAAGGCCTATTCTATTACACACGGTTAATTTTAGGTCGTTCTGGAATCGAAAGCCTTAAGTCGATCATCGAACTCAAAACGATTGGGATTATTCAAAAAAATAAAACAATAAAAAAAAATTAGAAATTAAATTTTTCGTGAAATACAATATATTTTTTTATTGTTATTAAAAAAAAAAACAAAAAATTAAATTTTTAAAAGCAATTTTTTTTTATTGTTACCTATTTTTTAATAAAAAAAGCAGTCCCAATCGTTTCGAGTTCGATGACCGAGTTTATGGCTTTCGGGTCCAGAACGACCTAAAATAATGGTGTATAATGGTGCGGGTTCCTAAGTACCAATTATGGTACTGTAGAAGGAGAAAATCTCTGTTAAAAGTTGGTCAGACATATTTGTACACGTGTCTGTACTTGGATATTGCATTAATCATAAAATTGTTTGGGCAGTCGCGCTTTGTCACTCAGCGCATGAGAAATTGCTTGCGGTTAAATTTTGCGAAAGCCTTTTAGGTAGTTATTCATTTGTAATGCCATATTTATTACTTCACCTACCTAATTATATAAGTCATTACTTCACACCAAAGTGGTCGTAAATTTATTAATTCAATTATTACGTATCTGCTGGATTGTTTAAAATGTCCGTCACCTTGCATACTTGCTGATCTGAACAACACCTCCGACGCTGCCATAACCATGACAATCTTCTGGACCGGAACGGTATAACATAAATGTAATCAACTAGGCACAAAAGTATTCGGGGCTACTGTTGAGAATTCCTGAAATAACGCTTTGTCCGACCTGGGAATTGTACTCTCGAGGTACTACCCAGGACCTCAAGCGCACCAGAAGCGTTTGCTGCCATTAGACTACCACCACGTTGGTGGCCATTTTGGGCCCTACCAGAACCAGCGCTGTGACTTTTTTTAATATTACGGCACCATGCTGAGATAGGAGCCTTTTGGCTTCATACAGGACCAATTTCATATGTTTACTTTCTTATATAATTTTGTTTCCTTTATTCATCTTTTCACAAATTGATTACATTTTTAAATGTTAATTAAAAAAAAAAAACATTTTAAATTAAAAAAAATTGTAGCCCACTGGTATCGGGAACAGGGTTCAACCTACCGGCGGTCAGGGCTCTAGAGAGAGGAACCTCCTAACAATACGAGGCGTGTCCTGGAATAATAATAATAATAATTTTGTTTTATTGTTAATTCAACCATTTTTTTTTTGGTTTGTCCTGTCCGAGTCTAATAAATACTTTTTCTTTCTTTCTAGACTAGCGAGACAGATTGTTTAAATAAAAACTGTTTGTTCACAGATACGTGTACATATTCTGCGAGAAGGCAGAAAAGAACGAGAAAGGAGGTTGGGATTATGAGGTGAAACCTTATAAGCCTGCGGACTTCCTTCTACAAGATATCGCCGTGCGACTGAGCAATGCTAAGCCTCTTTGGGATGCGTTCGTTAGCGAAGGTAAGACAAAAATGATTTACTCAGTTTGTAATTTGTTGTTGTTTGTTGGGCACCTTAATTAACACCTGCGTGGTAAGGTCGAATACGACCAGCCGAGTAATCAACAGAATATTATTCATTCTCATAACTGACCTAAGTAAAGGTTCTGTCTCAGTCACCAAACCCGAGGGTGGTTAAAATGTTAGTCTGGTAATGTACTGCCCTACTTATAATAGATGTTACTGTCTTGTCTCGCTCCAGAAGGTACTGGCCGAAATGGCATGGCGTTTTGAAACAAAAATACGCCAAAACTTTTTAATGGCATCTACCGGGCATCTAACATTCGCATTTTAGGTTACCATGGAAACGTGGGCGTGGCCTCTTTTGTCCGTCACCTTCAAAAAATGAATGTTTGCGTTCTAAATTATGCAGAAAATGTGTTACGAAAATATCTTTATGAGTTCTAAACAAAGCTATTAAAGATAATGGTGTTTGTTTTAAAATTCTTTGCATATTTTTAGCAAAGCAAAGAATAGGCTTGGTCTGGTCTGTTTCCTGTGAGTTTATTGATTGTCTGCGTTAAAAAGATGCATAGCATTGTCAGACCACATTTATGTAGCACTAAACTGCACTACTTCTGTTCCTGGGTTCGATTAAAAGTATTCATGGGTTTTTCCAATGGGAAAAGGCTAGTTTCCACCATCAATAAATTGCAAATCTATTTAGTCCGTCAGTTAGAGTATTGGAAAATAATGGACACGTATATTTTGTTTTTGTAAATCAATGAATATTGACAAAGATAAAACGCATCAAAACTCGAGAGTGGGGGCTCGTGACGTCACATCGCTAGTGCGATGAAAATTATAGCACGGCGTGACGTATTGAGAATTTTAAAAGCGTCGTATCTTCGTCAATTTTGGTTGACGTAACAAAAAAAAATACGTTTCGAATATTTTTTGATAATCTAACTGACGGACTAATTAGATTTTTTTAGGAAACAAGCCTATTGCTCAATGGGGGCTATCGTTTTTGAGCTTACCAGATGGCGCACTGTCGAGTAAGGTCCTGTCAATATTTCTATTTTATATTTTAAAGCACCAATAACTTCATAGAAAAGTTTATTTTATTACGTATAACGACACAGTGTAAGCTTTAGATATATATTTACAATATTCTTCCTAAAATTAGTAAGCATGAAACATTTAAAAATCATTCTACCTCCAAGTACTAACAATATTATGGTCCTAAGTTGCTACTTAAAATCTTTAAGACATAATTAATCAGGAATGGCTCAATCTAGAACACAATCATGAGTATTAGTATAAATACGTGATAAAATATCACGCAACGCGCCAACACTGTATGACATCTGACATTTTGGAGGACCTTAGTCTACACAAGCGCCTCTAGCGGCAATTTCACACGCGATAGCCCCCATTGCAGCGCGGAGTTTCGATGTGCTCGATGGATGGGAATAGTCTGTCTATTACGTGGGACTCAAACGTAACTGGCGAAATATGGGGTACTACAGGTACCTACACCTCTCTGCCCAATCATTCGCGTAAACAAGGGTGAAGCTTGCTTTCTTTTGTCGTAACTCTTTTGTTTACAAACCGATCGAAGGTGTACACTTGCGGTTGGGTACGGGATACCCCCCTAGGTATGATGCAGATTCGAAGTAATTCAGCGCTGGAGTAGGTGATTCAGCGGTGTTTTGCGTGACATCAAAGAAGTCAACTCACGTTTACTACTGTCACTTGTAATGGGAAAAACAAACAAGTACTACTGTCACAACAACAAACAGTTCTTTGAGGACTTTAACCCCTGTTAAAGTCCTCAAAGAACTGTTTGTTGTTGCTGGCTTCAAGAAATACCTAACTAAATTGCATAATGCTCTGAAAGGGGCTGTTGAAGTTTGTTATGGAAACCGGGGTAGTCACCTCGTCGTCAATTTGATTTTTCTGCAACGTTGTTGGGCATCATTATACTGGTATGTTTTGGTCCAGGGATATGGTACATTACAACAGCTATGCAATTAAATTAAAGTTATTAATTAATTAATATATACATTATTGGTTATAAAATAAACACAATTAATATAATTTTCTAACTGGCACTGGAACATTTTTTTTTTCCTAGCCTGTACTGTCCAACTGCTGGGCAAAGGCCTCTCCCAATTCCTTTCATTTGCTCTTTTCCAGTGCTTCCTCGGACCAACCCTCGCGGTACGCGTCCAAATCGAACTTGAACATTAACATGCCTTTTTTTTTGGATGGGAAATCATCAAACGACTCCTCCCGCTCTGGGCGGAGCAGGAGGGAGTGTCAGACATTTACTGACTAAAACCCATCCATGTTCCTTTGTGTTCCGGGGCCGCGGATCACGGTATCTCTTTCGAACAGTCCCGCAACCCCAGCAGGCCCTTGCGGACCCCTTCCTTTTGCTGACTCTCTTACATTAACATGCCTGCCACAGAAATGCCGGACATAAAGACAGTCCAACCTGTTTGCGATTATTGCTAGGATAGCATTGGGGCATTAAAGTGACATTTCTCTTTCTTGTTATTCATCTGTTCAGTCTGCTAAAATGATATCTCTACCCGAAATCACCGTCTTATCCTTTCACAAGCGTGACGCCTTGTTTATGTTTTCAGGCTTGGAGCGACTTCGAGGCGTGCCCGGCAGATGGGAGCCTCCAGAAGGTGCCACGGACCGCTTGTGTGTCGACATCGGGCAGGGCGCCTTCATCGAAGTGTCGCACCCGGCGCCACAGGGAGACCAAGTGTATGTATCTTATCTGAACTAGTTCTTGTAACATCAGAGACAGAAGAACAGTATGTTCCTTGAAGCCTTCGCCTCAGCTAATACACTAGGATTTCTATTATGAGATAAATTATCTAGTTACTAACAGATAGGAGTAAGTATATTTACACTAGGAAGTGGTTCAAGGCATGCGGCTTGGAGACATTCTTACGTAATATTGACGTTTAAAAAGTGCATAATTATTCTTAGCTCAATTTCGATTTATGGATTTGATACCTTTTTTTTCGGATGGGAAATCATCAAATGACTCCTCCCGCTCTGGGCGGAGCAGGAGAGAGTGTCAGACTTTCACTGACTAAAACCCATCCATGTTCCTTCATCGCCCTTTGTGTTCCGGGGCCACGAAATCTTTTTCGGACAGACTCGCAGCCCTGGCAGGCCCCAAAGTGACACCCTTTATGTCAAATTCTAATCTATATACTTTATTTTTTATATACTTTTTCTCTTCTTTTTTTCGTTTCGAAAGTTATTTTTTTTTTTTGGATTTGATACCTTAGGTATGTACCTTAGGTACCTACTCCGTGCCAACATAATATAAACTTTTTGCAAATACCGCTTCCTTTTGCCTCGTATCGGTACCATCTATATTTGTCAGTCTGTCAGGAATTGCCGATCAGAAATAAATCAGGCCTAGCATGTTAATTTTGGTCACCTGTACGAAGACACCTGCAGTTGAAACCATTTGTTACAATACTCAGCTGCCTCGATATCTCTTCGCGGTCATGGTCGGTTTAAATGATGTTTATCATTATCACAGAGGCCGAGTTTTATTTTTTACCTAACAAAAACACATAATTCGCTAGTGATGTGATAACGGTTTCAATTACCGCTCGGGGTTCAGAGGTTACTCAATTTTTAAACACAATACGATAAACTTATACTGGTGTCGATTCTGTTGTGCACCAACTAAACTTAATTTAGGCCATTGCTATCTTTTTCTCTCTAATAAAACGAGAAAGAGACGGACGTAATTTAGAGCTGTCAAATTTAGTTGGAACTAATATTTCTATAGAAATAAAGGGTGCACGTAAAAACATGTCGACTAAAAACACGGTGAAGCGCAAGGCATAAACTAGTTTGACATTTCTAATTTAGTTCAAAGCTATAGCCGTCCTTTTCTCGCACTGCCTTTTAGTAAAAGATAGCAAATAACCTAAATTAAGTTTGGTTTGTGCACAACAGAATCGACACCATTGTCACTTACGGGATATCTTCCGTGATTATTCATTATTTTGAACTTTTGAGTGAGAGCTCAAAATAATGAATAATCACGGAAGATATCCCGTAAGTGACAGTATAAGTTTAGTTTTAAACTGTGAAAGCTTAAAACAATCTTTAAAATACGATAATTTTAAATCGCAACTTCCTTGTAATAAATTGAAAATATTCCATTCTCTATAATAACAGTAGCAAGAATCCTATAACTTCCTCATCAAACCGGGTCGAGGTTTTCAGATACAAAATCTGAGCTAATTCTGTATTCTACTCTTGGATATATGAATCATGTTACGAACTAGTCCCAACGCACCCAACATTATGTACTCTTATGTCACTGAAATGTATTATTACAACAATATTCCCGCAATTATATAAATACAAAGAATATCCTGTAAAAACCCATTCATACCGGTCGGAATAATCCATACACAATGTTTACAAATAAGGTTGTTGTTTTCAGATAACCCTGAAAAGGCAAAAGGGATTAGTGTAAATAATAATCTTACAGGAAAATCGTATCAACAAGGTTCGATTGGGGCTAACCAAACGCTAGGATTAGACGGCTTTAGACAGATTTATCCGCGTTTATGACGCACTTGTGGGAGTTCGCGCGTAATGCAAAGATTATTGTGTTTACTCTGCAATATTTACCGTATACTATACACTTGAGTAGGATAGTGACCCGAGTAGTAATAACGCAGTACCTACATAGTAATTTACTTTAAGTAAGTACTGTATAGTACACCTGCGTAGTTCCCGTTCCCGTGGGATACGGGGATAAAACGCGGTGTAAGAGTCAGATAAACGTATCTACATTTTCTCATTTTTACAGGAAAGCAAAAATACTGTGAAAATTCGGCTCTTTAAACTTTACCAGCTTTTTAATACAGATAAAATACTAGTATGGAAAAAAAATGTTTTTCTATGTATTGCCGCTTAGAGCTTTGAAAAAATTAGAAATTATTTAATTATATATGCTTACATAGACGCAATATAATTATATATATTTAAATTTCGGTTGACATACGTTATTGTGGCCCTTAAGGCGCTACCGAGCAAACGATACGTAATTCCAAAATAATTGCATTCGCTTGATCCCTTACTGCATCGTTATTACTTATCCTTCAGTTATGCAATTAATATGTAAGATATTTAAGGATTCACTCAATACATCATACGCTTTAGAAACACGATTACTTTTAGTTTCCTCGATAGAAAAAAAATCCAAAGTAATCTCTAAAAAACAAAATAAACCCTAAGTACGGCGTAAATACTTCACGGAAGATCATCAGATTTTGAATAATAACAAAACTACATGTTTTCTATAACGTATACGTTTTACATTTTCGAAATGTGTCTTTGTTTGAATATTATGAAGGAAATACCTAAATTAGCGTGCGTTCCGCCCGTTCTAACCAGAGCCACCACGCTTCCCCCCTATCCGCTTTAGTCCTGCTTCGGCTGTTGGACGGGGAGCTTGTGTCGCTTGTTGATTTTTGCGGCGCGCCATAGAAATATAATTTATTAAATTTCGACTTTCGGACCGCGATCGTAACAACAACAACGTGACGACTGTACTATTTTTGCAATAAATACATTGCTCTTTGACCACTACGTAAGTTTGTCGCTAAGTCACTGGACAAGCAATGTAAAAATCACAAAACGATACTTCATTAAGCGGATACTTCGCGTAGTACAGCCGCTTCTTCTTGCGACTAGTTAGGGATGTGCGTGTGGAGATCCACTGACGTAGGCTGTCGACAATATCGACTGACGAATGAAATATTGCTATTATAGTCGATTTTTTAATTTGTCAACCGTTTTAACCCGGTTGGAATATCGATTTGTAATAATGTTTTTACGTATTTTGATTATTTTACAGCATAGTAGAGAAACGCGTAACCTACTTTCGTAAAGTAAGTTAATTAAATTTGAGGTTAAATCGGTGGAGTGTTTTTGGCTTTGAATTATCGTATATTATACCTTATCCTCGTGCTACTAACTACTGTTTCAATAGGCCATGACAGCCCAAACCAGCGGTCGGCAACCTTTCGGCAGGCAAGGGCCACAAGGTGGCAAAATAAACTAAAGGCGGGCCGCACTTGTGATATTAACTCTAGAAGCCCAATATATCTACGTATCATATCCCATAGAAAAAATGAAAAGCGCTTGTTGAGGTTGCACTTGTCGCGGGCTCGAACTCACTGTTGCGCGTGCCCAAAAATCACGCTGTCTCACCTGGCATCGTGCCCGACAGAATGAGCTCAGTGAGATGCAAGATAATTCACAGTAAAAGGTGCCTAAAAAAACTTTGGAAAATCGAGTTTTATGAAAAAAAGCTCATAAATCAAGTACAAATCAAATTGATTGAATTCTTCGATAATTGTGCTTTGTCAGTACCGACTTGTTTTTTGAAATTTGACACATTTTTATTACTAATTTACGCCCAAAGTTGCGTTAAAATTGGCAATAAAAAGTAAAACTAATCTTTGGTAGCTCGTAACTCTTTAAGGCGAATGCTTTAGGGTAGCCCGCGAAATTCAAATTTTCTTACGTTTTTTTGCAATTTGCAGGCCAGTGCTAGGTTGTATGTTGATTAAAATATTATTCGCGGTTGTAAGACGTATGTAGTTACAGACTTATATTCATCAAATCATCAATACAACCCTCAAAGTTCATAAAGGTGGAAAAATTACTTTTCCAAGGTCAAAATCATTCTTGCACCTTTATGAACTTGGAGGGTTGTATTGATGATTTTGATGATTATAATTCTGTAACTACATACGTCTTACAGTCGCAAACAAACAATTTTAATCAACATACAACCTAGCACTGGCCTGCGAATTGCAAAAAACGTAAGAAAATTTAAAATTTCGCGGGCTACCCTGGAGCATCAGCCTTAATGGCTTTTTATTTTACTATTCTGTTTCCTGTTGTGCTGTTCTGTGTTGTGTGTGTGTAAAATTATTATTGAGACAAAACGATATCATGTATAACTTTGGAGTTTGGATGTACAGTGTCCAACACTGGAGTAATTCCCTCCCGAAATTTCTATGGAAAAAATATCGACTACCTTAAGGCTGTATTCACACTATACGGTCGATTGTGGTTTGTTCATGCATTTATTTTATTTTGAGAATTATAACTTATTTACAAAACTTTTACGGGCCGCAAGTGAGACGGCCGCGGGTTGCCGACCGCTGGCTTAAACCAACGTAACCGGATATTTTATTGTTTTAATTTACTTAATAATACATTTTTTAGCTACGTATTGTTTATTTTTATTATAATATTATATTCCGGACATTATGTTTTATTTAATTATATTCAGGACCCCAAAAAAAAATTGTACAATAATAAATGGAAGATCGATAACTTTCTGATTTAGTCAATCACTAGCGTACAGTGCTTTTGCACAGCACAACGATAGCGGCCGATGTTTTTGTGTGAGTGAGTTGTACGGTGCATAGTAAATACACGCTGCGTTTGATGGCATAAGGTTTATAATAGATTGTGTAATACGTCCAGTTTAAAAAAATGCGGGTGTGTGCGAGGCTTTGTATCTATTACTTTTACTGATTTGCATGTGTAGTAGTTGCCCTGTGGTTGGGGCATATCTCCTTCTTTATTATATCTTGCGGCGCGCGGGTGTGCCTTACGCACACATACATGGAGCACATAGAATGCCTAAAATCTATTAGCGTCAGAAGCTCGGCCCGCTCTTAATTATTTTCAAAGTTATGTTGTTATCATTCTTGTACGTCATTTGTGAAGTTAAGTTTTATTATGTCTATGTAGTGATAAAATGAGTAATAAAATAGGTAATAAATCAATAATTTTTATTTACTCCTGAAGTAGTACAATTTAAATAATAAAACCTGTAATCAGCATATCAGCGTTTAGAAAAATATTAATTATCTTCGTCATCTGTTGTTGGAGTTCCAACTGAAAACCCTTTATAAAAATCATGGTACCTATTGCGTTGGAATGATGCCTTGTCTGCATCAACAACAACAACAACAGCCCATAACGTCCACTGCTGGACTCGCCTCTCCCATGATGGGAGGAATTTGCCGTAATCTCCACGCTTGGCAGGCGGATTGGAGATCACAGTGATGAAAGACTAACAGAAAACGCTGCTGTCCGTTCTTAGGTCTAAGGAGGCGCAAGGTGTTCTGCCTCAGACATTAGTCGCCTTATACGGCACCCGTGAGTGTAATGGGTTGGTTCTATTCTACTCTGCCGGATACCACACGGCTTATACACGGCTTGTCTGCATAAGTCTTGTAAATCGTCATACTTTTCACTAGAAATGGGTAAGGGTTTGTCATATGCATTTTTCAACACAATTTATTCCACAGGTAGTCTTTTGCCTCTTCTGATAATCTTAATAATTTTAAAATCATCATCCTCCAGATCGTATTTAAAATATATATTTTTATTGACTTCTTTACGATACTGCATCCATCTTATTTTTAGCCAGTTGACAGCATTGCCATCACAGTCCACCTTAGCATTCTTAACTAATATAGTTTTTAGGTATTTAATATCTACGAAGTCTTCTGTTCCCATTTCATGGACGTCATATGGATTTTTTCGGGAAGCTTTTCTTATAATTGTATGGAATCCAGATGGATGAAATAAAGGTATATTCTTCTTAGCCAGTTCAATAGTTGGGTGGATGTTATCTGCTTCCATTTGACTGTGCCCAGGTTCAAAATACTTATTCAAAATGCGTTTCAACTCGTTGAGACCTTACATCAACTTTTAGGTGCCAAACTAACGCAAGTTTATAGTTTGTCAATGGACTATAATACTAATCAAACAAAATAGTACTGCCACAAAAACGTAAATCGTAATACATCGTTTTGGCCATTGACTTGTATTAATTATCTAACAAAAATCTTTGTGCCACTAAAACGTAAATACACAAACGTTACACTGGCTCTTTATACTAAGCATCAAAACAAAATTTTGTAACGACCAAAACAACGTATAAGCTTTTACGTTGTTACGGTTTGTATAATATTACCAAACAAACTATATTCTAAGAATAAAAATATTGTTTTTAGAAATACGTTCCTATAGCTCTAAAGAGGTAGGAAGATAATTAGAACTATTTAAACGGAATTCATAATACGTTTTTCTGGTTCCATTGAAAATGATTCTTAGGCTATTTCGTTTTTTTGGAATTTGATAAATATTGACTTTACCGTTACGTCGTTTTGGCATTTCATAAAGGACTATATTGTGAACCGTTTTATGACAAAAAACTTTTTTTGAGTTTTTTGTAGATACGTTCATCTGGTTCTTATACCGCGAAAATGTAGCCTATGTTACTCAAGGTGAATGTAGCTTTCTAATGGTGAAAGAATTCTTTAAATCGGCGCAGTAGTTTTTGAGTTTATTCATTACAAACATACAAACAAAAATACAAATCTTTCCTCTTTAAAATATTAGTGTAGATTATAAGGGTGAGTCTTATTGCCACTGAAAAAAAAAATAAAGAAACTGTCTGAACTGGGAATCGAGTCTTCCAGTATGAACTTGATGCTCAGAAATAGCGGTTTTGACCGTTTAACCGACGAACCGACTCATTCTCATTTCTCTAGTCGATAGTTGTATGAATTGTTTAGATCTTTTATGTTTCTGACGGAAAATGTAGTTATGTGAAAAATGGAGTGGTCAGTACGACTACGTCATTCAACAACACACACTTTCACATGAAAGTCGCAGGACATTTACAATTTGTTGTCCGTGTTGACAATATTGATTTATTGTATACTAGCTTGAAACCCCATCTAAAATATTTCAGAGTGTTTTAGGTCTGCAGCTTGTTCTACTCTTATAGTCATAGAACTCTTATAGGCCTTGAGATGGGAGTACCATTTTGTCTACCTATTTAACCCCTTTGGGGGGTGTATTATCAAAAATGCTAAGTTTCATGCTTATCCATTTGACCGCCAGAGCATAAACGCATGCGCGTGGCCGGCGTGCCCTCCATGCTAAGCCACAATTTCACTTACCATTTTGTCACATATTTGTGTCGTTTGGCGTACAGGGCACGCGCTTGTTTTGATGAAATATACTAGATGAATATGATAATGGAAGCAAAAACGTTGTTTGCTCAGAGAATTTTTTATTGCAAGTATATGACACAAGTCATTATCAAAAAAACACATGTTCCAATATTAATTTGAAAATGCTGTCCTAACTAAAAAGTTTTCACACTTCCCCTCAAACAACATCCATCATCAGATACACCACACATCACACCACACCAGACACACTCAAACTTAGATCGCGCACACATTTATTACATGCCACACGACCCAATGGTTTTGTCAGCACATCTGCTGGGTTTTCTTCCGTACACACATAGTCCAGACGTACAACATTCTTAGCAATGCAATCTCTGACATAGTGTGCCCTTATGTCTATATGTTTCGTCCTTCTATGCGCTACAGGATTGTACGCAAGTTTAATAGCACTCTGATTATCTACGAAAATGCAAATAGCCCCAAGATATTCACCTCTTATAAATGCATTCAACTGCCGCAAGTGAACTGCCTCCTTGGTTGCCTCCGAAAGTGCAATATACTCGGCTTCCGTTGACGACAGTGCCACACAAGCTTGTTTCCGGCATTCCCAGTTAATCAACGAGTTTCCGCATCTAAAAATAAACCCAGAATATGATTTCCTATCTTTGATTTTTGATGAAATATACTAGATGAATATGATAATGGAAGCAAAAACGTTGTTTGCTCAGAGAAAATTTTTATTGGAATGGCCTGGAACCAAATGGTGAATTAGCTTGCACCCATCTCTGTCAAAACTAACCTTCCATCCTTTCTCTACTAATTTAGACACTGATAACAGATTAACACGCAAACCGGGTACATACATGACATCCCTCACAGCAAGCATTCGTCCTTTCAAAAACAAACTCACCATGATATCACCCTTACCCTTGCATTCAATCTTATCATTATTCGCACATGTCACGTTACTCATACCAACATTCATAACCAAATCTTTAAACCAATGTTTCTGGAAAGACATATGTGAAGATGCCCCGCTGTCGATGTACCACTCCGTCGGATTGAAGGAGTCCCCGGCACTGAATGAAGACAGGCTCACGATCGCAACGTCACTCTGTTTGGAGATCGAACCCGCTTTCCTTCCTTCAGGACAGTCCGGCTTCTTATGTCCACTCTTTCCACATTTAAAGCATTTAATTTTGGTCATATTAATATCTTTGTTCCCATTCCGCTTCTTACTCTTACTCACAGCCAATGCCGAGTCTGCTGAAGACAATGTACTACAACCTTGACGTGAATCCTCCTGTAGTATCTTCTGCCGTACGTTCTCTGAAGTCAACTTCATCCCAGAGTGTTCCAGTGCCATTCGCATAGGCCTGTACTCTTCAGGTAGTCCTCTCAGTAACACGACAGCTACAAGATCATCGTCAAATCCGGTGCCAATATCCTTCAACTTTTGAGAAAGAGACATAACTGCAGCAACATATTCATGCATCGAAGAGTGTCTCTCTAGCTTCTCATCCAACAACGCGTTCATGAGGGTGATCCTGCGATTTACGCCTTTGTCCTCAAACGCTTTCGCTAAGCTATCCCAAGCATCTTTAGCATAATTTGAATCTTGTACATACGCATAAAGTGTAGGTTCCACATGTAGACAAATCAAAGCTAGTGCATCTTGGTCCTTCTCGATGGCGGTGGGGTCTTTGGAATCCGGGTACGTTGACGTATACGTGAACAACTTTTCTCGTATGAGAATCATTTTTATCGCGAATTTCCACGTAGAGTAGTCATCTAGGCCGCAGAGGTTCTTGATGGCAAATTTTGTGCCTGGGCCCATAACCTTTTGATGTAGAAACCCATCAAACTTCCTGTTC
The DNA here is from genome assembly GCA_905147715.2 of Xestia xanthographa. Lineage (NCBI taxonomy): Eukaryota > Metazoa > Arthropoda > Insecta > Lepidoptera > Noctuidae > Xestia > Xestia xanthographa. Next base: position 21,330,775 of record LR990653.1, on the reverse strand, counting down.
ACAAATTCTGTTCCATTGTCCGTGCGTATGCACTTTACCTTCAACCCGGTTTCAACCCTTTACCTTCAAACCTGATCTTTTGTTCTAAGGAAAAATACAAAAGATTTACGTGTAAAATCATCTAAAATAACTAGCATATACCGAGATCCACCGTACGTGGGTTCAGACATTGGACCACAGATATCTGCGTGAACCAGTTGCAGTCTCTCGACTGCCCTCTCAGCCTTGTGTCGCCTGTATTAAGGGGCATCGTGTACCTTTTCCAGTTGGTGAGGCTTCCAATATTAATTTGAAAATGCTGTCCTAACTAAAAAGTTTTCACAGCTTGCTTATCACGTATATCTACCAGTGGCGGTGAAAAGGTTAACGACCCAGCGGTTTAGGCTGTCCAGCCTGTCGGTGAATGTTTTTTTTTTATAATAATGACTGATTTAGTATGTGAAAGAGTGTACACCTCTAAGGTAGGTTTTTGAGGAACTAATTATTTATTATTAAGATCTCATGTAACATGTACCAAAAATCACATGAATTTGAATTTAATGAATGAATTTAAGATTTTCATTGTGGGAATGTTTTACTTCCTTGCATGTCTACTTTTTTTATAGATAACTAGCTGACCCACGCAACTTCGTCTGCGTCACATAAAAGAGAAACAGCTCACAAAGGGAATACATTTTTCCCCGTTTTTGCAATATTTTTCATTTATGCTCCGCTCCTTTTGGTCGCAGCGTGATGTTATATAGCCTATAGCCTTCCTCGATAAATGGACTACCCAACACTGAAAGAATCATTCAAATCGGACCAGTAGTTCCAGAGATTAGCGCGTTCAAACAAACAAACAAACAAACTCTTCAGCTTTATAATATTAGTATAGATTATCTGCAAAACCCTGTAATTGACACTTATTATTATTCGTTCATTGACCAATGTTATCTCTTCATATCAATGTTACCTACCTATTCTAGTTGCAAATTATTTGAAAAAGTAATAACATCTGTTTTACAATCGCCACTCGAAAAAGGGCATTTGATTCATCGATAGCAGTGGATAAAACTTTCTTTTACTCACTGTCGATAGCAGTGAATAAAACGCTCTTTTACTCACTGAGTGAATAAAAACATTTTGAATTTGAAATAATAAAACAAGAATATATAACACTGAATTTCGAAAATTGCTTTAAGACAATTGACCAAGGGCTTTACATACTTTTCGACGCACGGAGGAAACTCGGCATGAATGTCACCCATTCACAGACCGACCTTGGTAAGCGTGACTTAACCTTGAAGATTGACCCGATTGGCTGATATAATTAACCCAAGAGAAATATAAATACCTACTACTGTACTTCTATTTATTTTCTCGCAGTCAATGGTAAAAAGAAGAGTACATCTCGTGAAAAAAAAATCATCTCGGTTCTTTTATCCCTCGTTCCGCTCAGGATTCTACTCTAAAATCCTTTGTTACGCTCGGGATTCTACTCTAGAATCCTTCGCTGCTCTCGTAATCCAACTTAGTCCCTCGAATTAAATTCCCTTTTTTTTTCTCTTGTTGTATAATCTACTTTTATGCCATTTCATTTTCTCTTTCAGAGATAGGAAAGACAGCGGTCTCCGCGTGCACCTGTCGCCCGTAGCGGGCGGGCGCGCCGTGAGCGGCACGGGCGAGGCGCGCGCCGCCTTCGCCGCGCACGCGCGAGCGCTCGCCTACGACTGTGAGCTCGACGCCGTGCTCGACAGTGTCATCGGGAATAGGAAGGACTGCTTTGTTTCTATTAGAGGTAAGCTATCATCATCTTCTGCATAGCCTTTCCCCAACTATGTTGGGACGGCTTACCAGTCTAACCGGATGCAGATGAGATGTGTGTATGTACTAACGTAACTATTCTTATTTAGAGATTATATATTTGCTTTTTTCATCCCCAGGCATATCTGACTACCGCGACGGAACCCGTGGTAAAGAATGGCAGCCTCACGCGGCTTTAGCAGCCGCAGCCGTGATGAAGGCTATCGTAGCTGCCATGCCGCCGCCATCCGACTAAACGAAACGCACACAGCACCTATATCAAGTATTTGTATAAAATTTACTTACAAAATCTATAATTATGTATCACTGATCGGCCGGTCTAATCACGGAGTAGCAAATTAATGGAGTGTTTACTTGTTTTTTTTTCAATGTTCGCGAAAGCAGTAGGAAACCTACCCAGTTTTTTAAACGGCCTTCAAAGAACTAGATACATAGAGAATAGGTACTGTTTTACACACAAAATTAAACCGCTTGAATTATTGATAGTTTAAGCAATACGAAATCACTACCGTTTAATTTATACTGTAAATGACAGAAGTGCGAGGCCCAGTGAAAACGCGCTTTTGTTCGTCACCTCTTGTCACTCCATTTGTTTATTACTCCGTGTCACGTAATTTTAATATTTGACACGCGTATATTCACGGTAAGAAGTGTTTACGACTTTTTTATATTCTACACTTTATGATTAACGACCTATTGTCGTATCTAAATATGTAGGTAGTTCACAATGTTCATAAAAACTACATACCCTCTTAGGCTCCGCCACAGTCGGGTAAAATGATTACTGATCTTGATTATTATCTCAGCATGTTAGATATAAATCATTCCAAAATAAATATTTAACCTAATCTGATTACATAGAATAAAATTAGAAATAAAATGGATGCATGTTTTGAAAGTGTTGCAAGATTAAATAAATAATTATTATAATGTTTCAATATCAATCTGATATGTTTAAAATTATTGGCTAGGTTTTATACTTAGTATTAACAGCTACAAAGATTATTAAAATCGTTTTTATTAATGTTTCTCAGTAAGAACATTGTTAATAAAAATTTCATAATCTGTGGTAGTTATTGATATAGTATTGAATCTAGCTTTTATATCTAATGTACAGGTTTACTTGCCTTAGCGTTGGCTGTTATAAAAGTAGTAAAAATAATAATAATTGTCTTATTATAGTATTTACAAAAGAATAGGGTAATTTTTGTTAGTGCTGAAGTACACATGGTAGCCTTTATGAAAAAACGTTATTTGTGTGGAAAACACACGGTTTGTAGTGAAAATCTTCCACTTGGAAACGTCCTAAGGACAAGAACAGAATATTCTAGACTAAAACTAAATGGTTAAGACTGTAAACAGATTTCTGATTCAATGGTACTATTTCGAATGTATAATTTACAGGTCGCGGCACGATACTCTAGCGCTGACCGTTATTGCGCAGAAGTAAAAAGTAAGAATGTCTTGGGGCGTGCGTTGCGCCGATTGGCTCTCCAGTCGTATAACATGCGCAGATATCCCCTCCACGTTTCGTTCAGCGCTAGAGTAACGTGCCGCGACCTGTACATAAAAAATATTGAAAATGTTTAAGTTTACCGCTTTTTATGTTGTGTTGTGTTTTGCCAAATCAATATTACCTAAAAAAGGGCTCAAATGTTTTCCGTCTTCCCCTTTTTAGATTGAAATTACATTTTTAAAGTATTTTACATTATTTTTACTGTATTTTACTTGCAAGGTCCAGAAGAGTTACCATTTTCCAGATTATTGTTGTAATGGGGAAGGCAACTGTATAACTAATGGCGTGTACCAAACATCGTCATTGGTTGAAAATCTGTCAATGTCATTTTATATTTCAAAACAGTTTGACCTCATTGGTCAGATTGGGACTAAGCTATGGGACGCTCCATCTACAATCAGCTTTGACCAGCCTTCCCCATTAATTCGTATTATTTTAGATTAATATTCCTCCAAGTATTCCATATAATTCCAATTCACTTGAAGAAATTAGTGTGATGCCAATATTTATAGGAAATTGTTCACTTTGCCCGAGCTTAGGATGTACCTTAGAATTAATAAATTATAAGTATGTATCTAATATTTCAACAAGTAATTTATTATATTATTTATAAAATACTAACTCACTGCCATCAATGGCCTATTTATATTATAAGATTAACTTTGTTATTGGACGATGTTGTATCAAAAAAATATGTAACACATATTTTAAAACCAAAGTTTTAGACGTTTGGCTGTTTTTTGACAACCTGGTCTAGTCGCCTACAATGTGAACATTTTGTTGAAATATTTTATTTACACGTAATTCTTAAGAATCATTGATCTATGTATAAATTGTGAAGTCACATAGTTTTATCCTCGTTGATGTTTGTGAAAATGTTTTCATGTTCGAATTTGAAATTTTGAACACTCCTCCATATTTATAAATTTAAAAACAAACTTACCTACTTCATTGGGGCCATATTATTCTCAGGACTTTTCAATCCTGTTGATATTTGAGTATGTATAAACAATAATTATTTACTTTTCTTTTGTAGTGTATTGTGTTATTATGTTAGTTCAATAATGATAAAATCATGTTAAATTATTTTGATTGTTTGATATTATTATAATTTCTTTCGTAACAGTCGTCTGTTATGTTTAAGTACTGTGTTAGCAAGCTATTATACTGTCATTCTATTGTATCGCACAAATAAAGTCTTTCAAAATATAAATTCGTTTTCTTTTTATTTACCACTAGCGGACGTCACGCGGTTTCGCCCGCGTAGTACCCGTTCCCGTGGGAGTACGGGGATAAATATAGCTTATGTTACTCAGGGTGAATGTAGCTTTCTAATGGTGAAAGAATTTTTGAAATCGGCGCAGTAGTTTTTGAGTTTATTCATTACAAATATACACATACACAAAAATACAAATCTTTCCTCTTTAGAATGTTTATTATTTATTTAATTTATTAATACATGCATTTGTTTTAACAGGTAAAACCCAAGCTAACAAAAGTAGTCTTAAATTACTAATTATTCAGTCCCAAGTAACGGGTCTGGGTATAGAAACACAAATTACACAGTGGACAACAAACTAAGTGTCACCCTCTGGAATTCCGCCAAAGAGCAAGCAAATATGTCTAAACGCCGAGAGACATTATTAAAAGTAGGTATTCTTACTGCACGAATAACTGGTGCAAACTTTAATAAGTTTGTACGGGCTGCCGGAACTTTAAAAAGCCCCTCCCTCGCTCCCAACCGTAGCCTCCTGTCTGGAACGAGCAATCCTAACGATTCCAATATTTGTGGATTATTCAGCATACCACGAAAAATCATAAAGACATATTTTACCAGGGCGAGGTTGCGCCTTACTTCCAACTTATAGTACCCAACCATCCCTAAAACGAAGAGTGTTAGATACTACACCTATGTGAACAAATTTACCAGATACCTGTATTGGAAACACTTTTCCAGCATCTGGGAATACTTCACTTCCTAAGGATTCCAGATGATAGCACTAGTTTCCAATATAAGTGTAGATGTAGACTAGCGGACGTCACGCGGTTTCACCAGCGTAGTTCGTTTCCGTGGGAGTACGGGGATAAAATATAGCCTATGTTACTCAGGGTGAATGTAGCTTTCTAATGGTGAAAGAATTTTTGAAATCGGCGCTGCAGTTTTTGAGTTAATTCATTACAAACATACACACACACAAAAATTTTTCCTCTTTATAATATTAGTGTAGAGATAGACACGTCACAATGTGGACATCAAGAGGCTACTGCCTGCAATGCAGGCACTGCACAGCTATTCACAAACGCTTCAATTCGGAAAGTCTATGTCTATCACGCTCGCTTTCGTAATGCCACAAAAAAAAATACGACATAAGACTTGTCGAATCGAATCGAAGTGTTTGTTAATAGCTATGCTGGTCTACTAATAGTAATCATGACTCGGGATTCGCTGTCTAGATGCGCCTAGGAAGTAGTCATTACAGATTCATGAATTGCAGAACATCATCTGCTGCCTAGCCTTTTCCTAACTTTCACCAGTCTGTTGAATTCACTGCCTCTTTGTCTCTGATCATTATAATCTGGATCTATTAAAAGTTCGAGTGAATTCGTTTCTTCTAGGCAAGCATGCTCCACGGGCTCCACCATCGCTTCACATCAGGCGAGAAACGCAAGCTTATTTAGAATAAAAATAAAACTGTTGGGAGTCCAGCTTTCAGCTGAATACCAGAAGAAACTAGGTACTGATAGGAAAACAAAAAACAAGATGTAAAATTAAACACTTTTATTGTCTAGAACTACAAATTATTTATTGAGGTTCTGGGGTTTGAGGAATGTCGTTAACAGTAAAATTACAGATAGTATTCAAGAACTGAAATGGAAGACAAAATATTACAAAATCGCCTATAAATTATTTCTTGGTGGAAATACATCATTATTTGATAATGCATGAAGGTAACATCCTTCCAGCCTATCCACTTCTGATTTATTCTGAAATATAAATTATTTTATTATTTTCTATTTCCAGTTGGATATTTTATGTACCATTTCCCAACATACTTCATAAACATTAAATTGTAGAGATTTACAAAATAAATATTAAATTTTCATGTGGGAGTGATGGTTATTGTAAGTTATAAATCCATTGACAATCTTATTGTTACAAGTAATATAAATAATAACAAATTGCAATTAAGCTGGAAGTGCCAGAGTAGGAGGCATATTTTGTTCAAAATAACAGCCTGACACTAACGGGGAAATTGCAAAAAAACTTTTAAAAACAAATCGCAGTCTACCCTGCCTGGCGTTTCCAACTTTAATATAGTTTGCAAAATGTCCCAAAACTACAGTGAAATATTTCATGACAAAGCCACCATTCAGGACCAATATGGAGACTATGGAGAGGGAGAAATTGCCAAGTACAAAATTGTAATGATTAATATAGTGTAAATATTCATTCAAATTCTATTTTGAACATACCTTGATTTATTTCTAAGCTATTGGTTCTAAGGTAACCCAAGCTCTGCTCATGCGGGAAAGCAGTAGAGAGGATTAAAAATATAATTTGTATGTACAGCATTCTTTTTCAACATTAAAACTTGTATAATAGTGACTATTTTGAACACATGTGTGGTAAAGATTTTATTATTGTTCATATTCTTTATAGCAAACTTTTTAAAAATTGCCTTCAATTTCATGAAATATATTTCATTTATTTATTATATGTATAGCAATGATTAAAGAGGTATATTTGAAGTTATTAAAATACTATAATATATAATAATTACATAATTAGGAGCTTATAAAAAAGGGTAATTTGCAGTATTGTCAATCATTTTTGTTGTACTCTAGATTAAACATGAAACTATCTGAGTGTCGGGTTTTAGCTTTGTGTAGTAGCTTACTTAAAAGGTATAGCAAGAGCAGTTTTAATTTGCAACATAACAAGGGTTAGATTACAAGGGTTGATAAAAATATATTAGTTTGTGCAACAACAGAAGCAATGTGTCATAATCAAATATTGTTACTTGCATCAGTCTTAGAAGCATGGCAGCCTTGTTTGATCATCTATGTTATTGTTGATCTTCTATAATTTTATAAAAACACAATAATTACATACACACATCTTAATATAAAAATTTGGACTATCACAACATTCAATATTTAGTTTATTATTCTTATTTCATTATTCATTAATAATAAATAGATCACAATGTAATTTCAGATAAGTTTGATTAAAGAAAATATACAGCATCACTTCAGTTACATTGAAAACATCATTAGGAACAGATTTTGATATGCTTTGTTTACAAATTGACTTCTACTCACCAACATATTTAACTTCATCAAAAGCTTTTCTAGCTTTCTTGAGCTCTTCGTTCATTGTTAGTAAATCTTTAACACGAGCATATTTACGTTGGTCTTTTCGGACTAAGAAAATTATATCTTCTACTTGAACTCTGCCTGTTCGACCCACTTCCATTGCCCTGAAAAATCATCAGCTTCTTTATAACACAAATCAAGACCTAGATTATGATTAAGTAAGATTCAGTTAACCTACTTATGTGTCGTTTCTGTAATAAATTCGATAACTAAATCTTCCAAGAAGTCGACACTTTCGGTGTATGGATTCTGGTCGTCTCCAAACCCGTACATCATGCATCTTAACTCTTTGCTGAATAGCCTTTTCCGTCCTGATGCAGTCGCCCCAAGCTGCTGCTCGGTTTCCTCTTCATCGAACTGTAAGAAAAAGGTGGTCATTGATTTCAACAGAAGTCGCAACAGTGTCGTAGTGAAGAAAGTTTGAGACCTATTTTAAGAACCTGGTCGTAGTTATCTGGTGCATCTGGAGGGGTTGTCATTTTAATAGCAGTAATTTAAAACTGATTATTGAAACTACTTTCCTTCAGCGTGTATAATTTCTCGATTGTTCAAGAATTCAAGACTTCATAGATTTATTAGCTTGAAATTCTTGATGTCAAACAAACAAATGTCATTACTATCAAAATGATCAAATCAACCTGACGGAGCTGAGGAGTAAACTAAGTAAATGATATTCTCGTCAAATGAATAAATATTTTTTAGTCGAATAATTGAATTATTATCATTGGACACAGTCTTGTAATCTTGTTTTTCCGTTATTGCCAGCCACAATAAATTAATGATAAATAAATAATAAATAATTATTGCTGGACATTACACACAACGCCATCTAGTGCCACACTAAGCAACGAGGCTTATGTCGTGGACACCAGATGATAGTTGATATACTACATAGATACTTTTTGTTTGTAAATACATGCTTAATCAATGATATTTAATTAAACAGATATGATAAGAGCGCGCAATCGTGAAGACTCGAAAACGTGTCAATTGGCCTGTTTTTCCTTTATTCTGCGTCACTGCGTGTATGTGAGCTGGCTCTCCCCCGCGGCACACTTTTTTCGGTGGTTTTGTAGGTGTTTATCATATCTGTTTGTTAGAATATCATTGTGCTTATTATACAAATAAACATCTATGACTCGGAAACAAATGTCCATGCTCATCACACAAACATTTGCTCCGACCGGGATTCGAATCCGGGACCTGAACGTAAGGCAGCCTCACTACCGACCGCTGCGCCATGTGGGTTGTCGAAAAATGATCGTGCCATTTAAAGCCCGCTCCACATTCGCGCCACGAACACCCCGTGAAAGCCGCGAACCGTGAATGTGGATGGCTTTTGCGCCCGTTCACGGGCTTCGCGCCTGAGGCCTGTATGGATGCTTTTTAAAGGAAATAATCAATATTGAAGTGACTGATTTAAAAAAAAAGATAATCTAATGTCCAGCAGTTTGGAATTAAAAGGAAAAAGGTGAAGGATTCTAAAAAGAAGTCTGGAGCAAGCATCGACAAGCGCGCGAACGTTATATTACTTTACTCTATGGCGCAAACTAAACTGTGAACGATTGCGAATGTGGAGGGACATGGTTTTTCCGCGACAACTTCGCGGCAAAATTACGGGCGCGAGTTTGACAGTTGTTCGCGGCGCGGTTACGAAAAAAGTCTATCTGGTCTGTGGCACGGTAATATTATGATACAGTAGTGTAACTCGGCCGCATGATAGAAATAAATGCCTACAGCCGCGCGGTACGTAAACATGCGTTAGGGCTGCCCGTCTCCAGCATTTTAATTACATTTGCCTAGTTTCTGTTTCTATTTAGTTTTGTGATTGTAAATATCCTTTGTAGATAAACAAATGAAATAAACGTCTCTATAAATTAGGTACCTACCTACAACTCGCAACAACTCAAAACAAAAATTCTTTGGTCACCAATTAATTAATTATTAAAAAGCTGAACAGCTGACTACGAATGTTTTAAAATCACAACCCTCAAACATCTAAATATTATCTAAGAGTCTAGCTGTTGTTGTTAATACCGAGAAAAAAAAACTGTTTTTAGTGGTATATCATATGTTGTAGCAGCAGCAGAAACACTTTGTGAACATTTCGAAAACTATCTAATGACACACAGACGGTAAAAAAAAAATTCTAGTATTATTCATACACACAGATAATAAACAAATATTATTACTTAATAATAAAATACCACGTCTTTACTTTGAATTATGCAAACTAACAAAACACACATGCACCGAAGTTATAGCACAAGCGTAAGTAGGTAGGTACACACAGCAAATTAGTTAGGTTTGCAGAGCACACCAATATAATGCTGGTGTGCGTAAAGTCAACTGGTGTATTACTTCGCCTCACGTCTCACAATAAGTCAGCAAACACGAGTGTGTAGCTAATCTTCGCTAAGATTGGCCGCCGTGATTGAAAACGGTTAGGACTATTTTGTAGGCAAAGAATATTAACCCGTATGCTCCCGGCCGTGCCTCCAGAGGCACGGTGCATTGTTATTTTAATTGTGTCTGTAATTGCGGGTATTGAAGTGTTAAGCATAAATTTCACGTTGTTGCTAACTGGTCTTGTGGCATAGGTGTATAAGCAATGGGCTGGTAAAACAAATGTTGTAGGATCGAATCCTGCCACCGTCATTGACTTTTTGCATTTTTAAAAACTTTTGTTGTCATTTTGTTGAATTTTTATTTTTATATTTTAACTGATAATAAGAAAAAAAAAAAATATGGAAGCGAAAATTAAACAATTTGTAATAAGAAATTAACAATATTAATTTATTGCCTAGGTTTTTATAATAATTATAATTACAAATTATAAAGTTTTGTTCATGACAAATATTCTAAGTCGGACAGGAAATAACGTTATTTTTCATATTCAAGAGAGTAATTTAATTATAGTGATATGAATAAACATGTTAGTAAGAAAGATATTAAGATACAAGTATCCTAAATTGTTATCTCACTAACAATAACATCACTCACATAAAACAAAATAACAATCGAAATCCAAATATTCTCTTGCGAAGCGTACCCGGTTTTGTCTGTGAATATCTGACAGTAATATTTTCTTGGCTCGCCTACGTCATTTCACACCAGCTGCACGCAAGTGGTTCCGTACAGTTTGTAATTTCACGTCATGTTTAGTCGCCGTTAAACGAGTAGTGAAGAAGGGCTCAGCAATATGTGTTGCAACTATATCACGGTGCCGCGCATTGCCATCTGTGTATGCTATGGATTAGCCTTCGGTCCCGGTCGGCAAGGATCAATGCTTCCCGAATCTGCATATCGTTGGACCCACAATTGCACAGTCCTTCTCTGTGAACAATAATAAAATATTGTTACAAAAAACAACAATCAATAACAATAACATGTGGATTATATAAACATTATTATTAATCTTCTAAACATATTAGTAACATTTTGTTACTTGCCGATATCTTTAAACGCCTCGCAATTTCACTAATTGAAACGAGGCTCGTGTCGACACGCGTACGAGCAAGACGTGTTTTTTGTTAAATCTATTAGTTCCTCGGAATTTTGTTGTTTACGCGCGACGCAGCTGTGGCCCTCGCTCGACACGGCCGGGTCGGACGTGGGGCGCGGGCGGAGTGCGTAGACTACCTGAGTTATGGCGAACATGGTTGATTATCATAAGACTGATGATGAGACGCAATTTATAAATGAGGTCGATGAGATGAGCGATGCTATACTACAAGAGGAGTGCGGAGATGAGGAAGTTACCAGCAAGGCGACTAAAAGAAGAGCAGAAGCAGAAAAATCCGATGAAGAGTGGAAGGTAGTAGGAGAAAACCGAAAAGAAAAGAGATTCAAGCAGTATATTTCTGATGAAGATATACAGAACCTAGAAGTAACTATAACATGCATGGATAAACTTCCGAAGTCATTTGCATTTGCGAAGCTTTTAACAACCCATGGTATGAGTAATATAGTTCGGGTCAGATATTTGAGCCCGTTCAGAATTCGAGTACAATTTGGAGATGAATTAAATTTAAATAAGCTGTTTACATGTGAAGCATTAATTATTAAAGGATGGAGATTTAGTAAAGATATGGAAGTAAGTTACTCATACGGGGTTATAAGGGATGTGGAACTAGAATTAGAAGAAAAAGAAATCCTGGATAACGTATCCTGCCCAGGAAACTTTGAACTCATTTCAGCGATGCGATTAAATAAACGCGATCAGGCCAAGGGTGGATGGATACCCAGCGAGGTGGTTAGATTATGTTTCAAGGGTAATTCATTGCCATCATATGTTTCCACAGATGGTCTTAGGCTAAAGGTTGAACCATATGTTTATCCAGTTTCTCAGTGTTCACGGTGCTGGAAGCTGGGTCATAAAATCAAGGCTTGCCCATATAATAAGATCGTATGTCCTAAGTGCGGCGCTAATCATGAAAACTCGAGACAAAAGAATATAAGTGTGTTAACTGTTCAGGTAAACATATGGCCTTATCTAAGTCATGCCCTATATATTTGAAAGAAAAACGCTTGCGGGAAATTATGGCTGAATTCAACTGTACATACAAAAAGGCCCTAACTATGTACGTTTTACCTAACACCCCAGAACATGTTCCAGAAAAACCAATAGAATTTGATAATCCAGTCCATAGTATACCGGAGTTTACAATCGTTAGTACTCCTTCATACGCAGAGGTAATTAAGACTACCGCAGATGTGCACCAAAGGGAACCTTCTTCTAATGTACGTAAGTTTAAATTGGCATCACGCAGTAAGATAAGGTTATCTAAGCAAAAAACACAATCTAATACATCGGAGTTGTACGAAAGTAACGAGGAACAGTGTGACTCATCACAGCTTAATGAGACCGGTATTGGCGACTGTAATATAACTACAGATAAAAACATAGAAGGTAAATCGGAATCTAAGATAACATTTAATGAACTGTTGTCGCGGTTGCAAGAGGTTATATTTATGAAGAATTGCGCATTCAACGTAAAAATTAAAAAGGTGTTTAAATTATGTATTGAGTGGTTTATACTTTTAATAGTGGATAGTATTACAGATTCTTCAATGGCAGGTTTAATTAAGAATTTTTTTAATGGATAGGACAGACTGTATCAGATTTAAATTTTTACAGTGGAATGCCCAGAGCTTCAAGCCTAAATTGTTAAGTTTTTCGCAGTTATTAATACAAAACAAAATACACATTGCTGCAATTTCAGAGACCTGGTTGTCACCTGACAAGCCAGTTAGAATTAGTAACTATAATATTTTCCGTCAAGATAGGGATGACTCATACGGTGGTGTCGCGATTATTATTCACCAATCTATCAAGGCTCAACTTGTAGACTCTAATATGTTTACTTCGGGAATTGAAATGATTCACGTTAAAATTTTTAATTACCCTCTAGTAGAAAATATAATATCACTTTATTGTCCCCCTTCCGTTCGAATTAGTCAGGTGGATTGGCTAAGATTATTTTCCACTTTTAATAGAAAAACAATAATAATGGGTGACTTTAACGCCCACCACACCAACTGGTCAAATAAGACAGATAATAGAGGGGTGCAACTTTTGGATGCGGTTATAGATAGTAATTATGTGGTTTTAAATAATGGCAACAGCACTAGAATTAAATTAGTTAACGGAGTTTTACAGGAGTCATCGCCTGATTTGTCCTTGGTGACGTCCGATATAGGGCTAAACTTTGACTGGTGCGTGTTAAATGAAACGCTGGGTAGTGACCATCTCGTAATTCAGATGTCTACTGAGTGTCAGTTAGATAAGAACTTTGTCATTAAAAGAAATTTAAGAAATGCAGACTGGAAATCTTATAAGATATGCCTTGACGAAATGTTTTCGAGTCTTGAAACGCTCCCTGATGATCTTCAGAGAGCTTATGACACATTCGTTGACTATATTAGTATGGCGGCAGATATTCATATACCTGAAATAAAAATATCACAAAACCCAAATTCAAAATTTAAGCCGAAATCATATTGGAGTGCTGAATTATCAAAAGCTGTGGCAGTTAGGAGGCTAGCGTTAGCAAATTTCCGTGGTAACCCTACTCCATCAAATTTAAGTATTCTGCAGGATAAAATAAGATTAGCGCAAAAACTAATACGGACAGCTGTACACGATGACTGGACACAGTATTGCTCAACCGTAGACCACTCAACTTCGGCCTCCGAAGTTTGGCATAGGATGAAGTGGGTAAAAGGTCACAGGTCACCAAGAACTGTTGTAGACAAGGTAAAAGCCAATAACTTGCTTGTTAGTCTTACACCTGATTATGTCACTCCAGATCAGCCGATATTCTCAATCCCGAATAAGAAATTGGAAGAGGAAATCTCCATGCAGGAGTTGATTAAATGTATTAAATTAAAGGATACATCTCCTGGATGCGATGGTATCTCATACTCAATGATTAAAAACTTACCCCACAATGGCTTATGTATTTTACTGAGTTTATTCAATCAGTTTTTACATTCCGGTTTTGTCCCAAGACAATGGCGTGATATAAATATAATTGCTATCCCTAAACCGGGACGGGATCCTAACCAGACTTCGTCCCTGAGACCTATCTCGTTAATGTCTTGCCTTTGCAAAGTTTTTCATTCCATTCTGAATAAGAGGATTGAGTGGTTTTTGGAGAGACACGAGCTGCTGTCGGATAATATGGTGGGCTTTAGAAAATCCAGAGGCTGTTTGGATAGCTTAAGTTGTTTGGTTTCTCGCATTCAAAAAGGTTTTTCTGAAAGGTTAACTACTATTGGTTGTTTTATTGATATAAACAATGCATATAATAACATTGATATAAAAACCTTACTAAATGTTTTACATCGTTTAAAGGTGGGGTCCAAAATATGTCAATATCTCTGGAATTTTCTGAAATTGAGAAATCTTAAGATACAAACTAATGACGGATATATAACTAGAACTACTAGCCGGGGCTTAGCCCAGGGAGATCCAATATCCCCTTTATTGTTTAATGTGGCTACACTTGATGTGTGTAAAACTATCGAGAAGGTCGTTTTTATCTCGCAATATGCTGATGATTTGGTTTTATATTACACTTGCCAGTCTATGGACTTAGGTACTCAGATTTTACAAAATTCATTAAATATACTAAATGAACTATTATTGAATTTAGGATTAGAAATATCCCCAAATAAAAGCAAAGTATGTGTGTTTAAAACTAGTTATAGGAGACAAAATATAAATTTAGCAATTAATGAAATACTATTAGAAAATACAGAATGTGTAAAATATTTAGGTGTATGGATTGATCGTCATTTGAGATGGGGAAAAAACATTAATGAAGTTAGAGAAAAAGCTTTAAAATTTATAAATATATTTAAAATATTGACGGGATCTGGGTGGGGCGTTCACCCTATTCATTTAAGAAGGTTATATATATCCCTTGTTAGAAGTAGGTTAGACTATGCAAGTTTTTTATATGACACTAGTTCTATGAGTAATTCTTCAAAATTAGATAAAGTTCAAAATCAATACATGCGTATCATAGGTAGTTTTATCAAAAGCACTCCTATACACGTTATGGAGTCAGAGTTACAACTTCAACCTTTATTTGTTCGACGCGTATATTTAGCCGGTAAGTTTTGGTTAAAGTCAAAATCACTTAATGACAAACTAATCAATGTTCTTCATGATCTTACCATTCTATGTCAAAATGCATACTGGAGTAGGAAGAAAAAACCGCTTTTAGTAACAATTCACAATAAATTTCAGTCACTACCAATAAAGTCAAGTACACAACTTGAAATGTTTAGTCTAGAAACTTGGATCAGTAACCTTAATATATCTAGTTTTATCAACAGTAGCATTCCAACCTTAGACAAATCTAAAAAGTCATATTCTAACCCTAATTTGCTTTTATTATGTGTCAAGTTTTTACAACATAAATATTCAAGTTTTCACAAAATTTATACGGATGCCTCCAGGGACAGTCAGGGGATTGGTGTTGCCTTTATTGATTTACAAACAAAAGATAATATTAAACTAAAAGTCAATAATTCAAAGATATCGATTATGTATGCGGAGCTAATTGCCATTTCAGAAGCGTTATCCTATGTAAGATCGATTAAGAGTGAGTGTAATTTTGTTATTCTTACCGACTCTAAAAGTGCACTGCAGCATTTGTATAGATGTACAGCTATGGTTAGGGGCATTCCACTGGCGTATGATATTTTAAAAAGTTTGTATGAGCTTAACTCATTAAATAGCAATGTTATTTTGCAATGGATACCTTCCCATATCGGCATCGCAGGAAACGAAATGGCAGATAAACTTGCTAAGGAAGCCTCAGTAGACGGTATTAACTTTACTTGTGAATCTTATTACACCAACCATATAAGTGACATTAAGAACTTCAGTACAGAGTTATGGTCAGAGTACTTTGACAGAAGGTCATTAACGAAAGGTATTTGGTACAAAACTTTGCAACCAACATTACCTCACAAATTATGGTTTGAAAAATCCGATATGGGAAGGTATGACATAGTAACGAGTTTCAGACTTCGCTCGGGACACATTCCATTAAATAAGTTTGCTTATATGATGGGTAAGGTTGTTTCATCGAACTGTACTGAATGCGATGTAGTAGAAGATGTTTACCACATATTGATGGAGTGTGTCCGGAACGAGGCCCTTAGAAATTTTATAAAAATTAAAATTAATTTGATTCCCTCAGATGTGGGCTGGTGTAACAGCATTTTGTCCTTCCCTTTGTCCAGGGAGGCCAGACTGCTGTACAGGCTCGCTCAAATGGGCATTAAAAATAGAATAGCCTAAGTAAATCTACGGTGTGATTGTTTCTTGAAATATTTGTATGATTTTGTAATTTGTATTACAGGGGCGACATCTTCAAATTGAACAAGCCCCTTTAAATAAATAGAAAAAAAAAAAAAAGAAAAAAACTAATTGAAACGTTTTGCGTTTTGCACGCCAATAATAATCTCAGCTCATAAAAGTGTAGTTAAGTGATTCATAATGATTAACAAATAAAAGCACTGCTCAAAAAACGCAGGGTATAATGTCTAAAAACGTAACGTAAGCCCGATAGTCAATAACATTATGACGATGAACTTAAACTACTAATTTACACATGATTTGTAATTTTTAGAGGGTAGACCTCAAATAAATTCTAACTCAAATATAAAGAAGACTTGCCAATATTTAAGCAATGAATTGAACAAACAAATGTAAAACGTTTCATTAAAACATACAAAAACACCGATGTGTTGGCAGTCGGATTTGAACTTACGGCGCTAGGCGCTGGCGGCGTAAGATACTGTTTACCGCACGCTCGACCATTGCGCCACAGAGAAGATTCATAAGTTGGCTAAATTTATGCTTCATATTCCATGCAACATCAAGTGACAAGAAATTGCAAGTGTGTGGGTGGACAACGGGTTATTGTGAAGCGCAAACACTAATAAATAGGCCTTTTTTTTCGTGAGATAAAAGGAAATACTTATCCATTAAAAAGACACACATTATGTACCTACCTACTAGTAAGTAATAGTTATTTATGCAACTGTTGTATAATGAGGGGTATTAAAACACGAATGTGGGTTTATCACACGAGGCGAAGCCGAGTGTGATAATAGTATCACATGAGTGTTTTAATACCTAATTATGTACAGTTGCATACAAGACTTTATCTACATCCATGATATGAATCCTCCATAAAAGGTTCTGAAACCATAGGGTGTTGCAGTGTGCTAGAAGTCTATGTAAATTCATGGAAAGTTTAATTGCTTGTATTTAATACAAACAAACCGTGTATAGGTAGTAATATAATTATTTACATTTTGGATTGTTCAATTAACAAAATTCACAAAGCTTGTATCACTCATTTTTGTAAACAACAAAGTACACATAATGCAATACTGATATCCAAATGTCGAACAAAAATGGCGGGATACGACGTGAATTCGAATTAACCTATAAGTTTTTTTTTTTATTACGGCGCTGTGGTAGTGAATCGCACGTGCTAGACGTTCGATTCACTACCACATTCGATGTTCTTTTTTTAAAACGAGTTGCATAATGAAATTCAGTACAACATTATAACACCCGTTTGGGTGTTATAATGGTTATTATGACACTGGCTGTTTTAATGTTGGCCATAAGCTAACTGTTTCAGATACCTTTATAGAGGATTTATAGCATGGGTGTAGATAAAATTATTTTATAGTCTTATCTTTCAGAGTTTCCAGGTAATTTAAAAAAACTTGTCTGGATGCGTTATTGACGAATTCATACAACCAAAAACAGCACAATATTTTCTACTCGTCATATTAAAACTGATTTTTAGAGAAAAAATCGCGCGGTTATTGTTAGAAAAACAATACACCGTCCGTTCGACACTGCGGTACAGCCGTGACTTTCCGTATATATAAAAGTACTCTGTGGCCGTGAGCCGTGACTGTCTGCGCCCCGTGATCGAGGCGCGTAGGCATAGAGTATAGTAATCTATGCGCGTAGGTATAGCTCGCGTTTCGTCCGTTTGTATGAAGTTTGAGTACTGTATTATAATATTACCGTGGTGCAGTGGTCTAGACTCTAGATGCTCTGTGGTCTGTACTCTGTGGTAATGAAAAATGATGAGGTTATGTTTTTATTTTTGTGTTTGAAAACATAAATAATGATTTGCTCTACGAGGTAATAGTAAACACAGAAGTCAATTTAAAAAATCAGCAAAATGAATCCCATGACGTAAGTACGATTTTTGTGATAATATTTTAGATTACTCTCGTTAATGTCCTGTGTATCATCTCATTTAAATTCCTGTAACTTTCAGAAATATAAAGAACGTTCTGAAGCTAAGTGAACGCGAGCTGTCTGGTAAATCAAAGACTTCTTGGCATGATCAGTACAAGGACAGTGCTTGGGTGTTCGTTGGAGGTTTACCCTATGATCTAACTGAAGGCGACATTATCTGCGTTTTCTCACAGTAAGTTGAAACTACAAGTCCTATATTGTATAAATCTTCTTAATGTAAAGGCATACTCTATTTTATTTATTTTTACACTGGTGAATGCGAGTATCATTTAAAAGCTTCTTATGTAGTCTTGGACACGTCAAGGAAATCTAAAACAGATCTAAATTGTGTCGGCCCAGACAAGACGGAGCTTAAAATGCTGTAAAGCTGCTTCTTTATAGACTTATACTCTCATAAAGTATCACCAACATAAAGATTTACACATTTTTGATTATAATATTATCTGCAGGCATGATTCACAAATTGAACTACTTAATTGCATTTATATTTATATTGCAGGTATGGTGAAATAGTGAATATCAACTTGGTCAGAGACAAAGCCACTGGAAAGTCAAGAGGATTCTCATTTATATGCTATGAGGATCAGCGGTCAACGATCCTAGCTGTTGATAATTTAAATGGATCCAAAGTATGTAAATCAAGGACATTTTGATATTATTTTTCATGTGATTTTAGAGGAGCAATCTATAAACAATAATAATATAATACATTGGATTCTCAGATTATAGCCTTGTAGTATCCGCCAGAGTAGAATAGAACCAACCCATTACACTCACGGATGTCGTAAGGCGACTAATGTCTGAGGCAGAACACCTTGCGCCTCGGTAGACCAGAGAATGGGCAGCAGCATTTTCTGTTAGTCTTTCATCACTGCGATCTCCAATCCGCCTGCCAAGCGTGGAGATTACAGCAAATTCCTCCCATCATGGGAGAGGCCTATGTCCAGCAGTGGACGTTATGGGTTGTTGTTACATTGGATTCATGAGACTGAGAGGCAGTCAGGCAGTGCACCTGTCTGATGACACACTTACACTATAATAACTCCCGTACTGATGACCTATCTCTACAGTCCACTGAGATAGGCAGCCATAACCGACAATTGTCAACTATTCTTATTAATCAATAACACATCTATAATATCATATCTTTCCGCAGATCCTGGGCCGTACAGTAAGAGTGGACCACTGTGAGCAATATCGTGCTCCTAATGCTGATATGTCAAAGGTTGATGAAGTGACGGCAGCAATTAGGATGGAAGGCTGTGCACCACAAGTTCAACCTCTAATTACTAGAACAGAGACTGTTGTAAAACCGGTTAGTTGAATTTAATATCTTCTAAACATATAATAAATCTGTAGAAAAATCGTTTTTGTACATCGAATATATTTTGAAAAAAAATTGCCAGGGTATTAAAGGATAAGCAACAGAACACATTTCCAGCATTTTTGGAATTTTTGTGTTTGTCTGTTTCGATGATCAAGCATCACGTAAAATTTACAAAACCAATGTAGATAACTTTTATACATAAAATTTTTGTGTGTAACTTGGGGTATGATTTAGTGTTTGTTTCATTGAAATCGGGTAATTCTATCAAAAGATATATAAACTTAAAGTTTTCAAGAAGAACTAATCATCAAATCAGTGTTGCCGGCAACAAGTTTCGATTTATTCCGATTCCTCATCTGAAAAGTTCCGATAAGTTCCGCCTGAGAAAAAATAAATAAAAAAATAAAAGAAATATTTTTTACCATGATATATTAATTCATTACAACTACAAATTTAGACGAGACGAAAAAAATGCTCTAAAAACATTTGTGATAAGTCATGTCCATGTCCTCGGTTATTAAAATGTCAACACGCGCGATCATTTTTTTTCGTGCGAAACAGTCAGAAGTGCGTATCACGTATAATCTGTGGTTTCGTTACATAAGATTGGTCGAAACGGAATTACGACATTTATCCGGAAGGCACAAATAATTATTGAAAATGGGGTTCAACTATGAACATATTGTCGTATTCAATTATAATAATATTATTTAATTTTACTGGGTAATTGTGTGTTTTTCTATTTTATGTGTTGTTATTGTATGTTTTCTATATTGTATGTAAGTAATATAGCATCGCATTGGACAAATCTGTAATGATGCAATAATTAGTGGTAAATAAATAAATGAATAAATAATCAAAGGTTGGTCTATGCCATGGTTCCGAAAAGTTCCGCCAAAGCTGAGGTTCCGCAAAAGTTCCGCCAAGGGCTTCAAAGTTCCGAATTCGGAACAAAAGTTCCGCGCCGGCAACGCTGCATCAAATGTAAGATACATACATGCAGCGACATCTGTTGAACTAAAATTGTACCAATGACTAAAAATGTGCTCACCACATAACTTTTAAATCGTCTGACCAGCTTAAAAAAAAAAATATAGCATAATACTTTAGCAGTTTAACATTTGGTTGATAGATGGCGTTGTACATTTCACTCCATTTTCTGAATCGAATGACCCTCGCCCGTCTCAATTCGACGCGTATTTTTTTATATGACCACGGAAAGCCGTGAGCCGTGGTTAAGCCGTGTGGTGTCCGGCAGAGTAGAATACAACCAACCTATTACACTCACGGGTGTCGTTTATGGCGACTAATCTCTGAGGCAGAACACTGCGCCTCCGTAGACCAGAGAATGGGCAGCAGCGTTTTCTGTTAGTCTTTCATCACTGCGATCTCCAATCCGCCTGCCAAGCGTCGAGATTCCGGCAAATTCCTCCCATCATGGGAGAGGCTTATGTCCAGCAGTGGACGTTATGTGCTGTTGTTGTTGTTGACCACGGATAATTTTTACAGGGAAGTCCGTACATGGTCCTTTTTTTTGTGAAAAGCGTAGGTACATCTCAAAGTTGGTCCCATTTATAATTGGAAAATCGTGTTTGGGCTAATTTCTTGCACCTTTGATGAGAACTTTCAACCTAGCTGGAGTATTCAGACTGTCATCGAGTGTCTAAGGATGAAGACGTAAGGCTGTCGAGGCAAGCCCTTTTTTGAAAAACATAAGTAGATTATTTTAGCGATTAATGCAAATATATCGAAGAAATTAAATTGTTACCCACTTGGATCTATATCCACTAATAATAAAAAGCTAAAGAGTTTGTTTGGTTGGTTGAACGCGCTAATTACAGGAACTACTGGTTCGAATAAAAAAAAACTTTTAGTGTTGAATAGTTATCGAGGACGGCTATAGGTAGCGTTGCCATAACTTCTGGGAACCAATACGGGACGTCTTTTCTTCCGATACCCAAAACTCATTATCGTACATAAGTAACACATTCAACACAGACACGGGGTTTTTCAACTACACCATACCTACTTATCATAGCACGCATGTGTACCTTCCTACATAGCGAGAAGAAACAAACAAATGTATTTTCTAACAGATTCCCTCTGATCTCAAACTTATCAAAACTGTAAAATAAATTAAACAAAAATTATTGAATCATACTTTTTATTCAAAGTCTTAAGTAAACATTTTTTTTAATTAACATAAAATTACTCAGGTATTTATTTTTTTGCCCAGTCATATTTTGAAGTTGATTTTACTTTTGCAATAAATTCTTTTTCTTTTTTTATATAATCATAGAACTGGGCGCATGTCATTTTAAAATTGTATTGACAAATCAATATGGATTCAATGGTCTCTACCGACAACCTGTTTCGTATTTTGTCGAAATACGGGACAAATACGGGACAAGTAGTAATACGGGACGGGATGATCAAATACGGTGACAGTCCCGTATATACGGGACGTATGGCAACCCTAGCTATAGGTTATCTAACATCACGCTATAATTAAAAGGAGCGGAGCCTCAATGATAAATGTTGCAAAAACAAGGAAAAATTATTTCTTTTGAGAGCTTCCTTTGCGGGCGCTGCATAAACGGTTAAAGTTACGCAAGAATCATGTATGCATGGGAATTGTTCGTTTTAAAACGTTCTAAAAAAAACCGCGACAAAATTATGTCTATCTTTGAAGGTTGACTCACACTCTCTCTAACCCTTTCTCTCATGTGACGCAGACGAAGTTGCGCGGGTCAGCTAGTACATAATAATTATTATAAACTAAATATTTTGTTGGGGGCTAAGTCTGACATATTAGAAATCCAATATTGTGTAAACGTCAATCCATCTAGTCTCTTTAGATTTTTGCAGGCACATATTCAGTAGCCAAATTTTTTATTGTTTTATACTAACTGCTATTTACTCTTTAATGTCTTCTTTTAGGTAAAGGAAAAAGAATCCAAGGAAAAAGAATCAAAGGAAAAAGAATCCAAGGAAAAAGAATCCAAAGAAAAAGAATCAACAAAGACTGGCAAGGTAAAGAAGAAAAAAGATAAGAAGAGTAAAAAAAAGAAGAAGAAGAAAAGCAAAAGCTCTAGTTCAGAATCAGAATCTAGTAGTTAAGCAGTACTCACATTCATATTAACTTATACCCTAAAGCCGTGAATTGAATTTGATCAAGCATTAATTTGATAGATGCCTGTGACAACACCACAATATTGTAGCCAAGTTCTGTGTCATCTCATTATAGTGATCAATGATGAATGTTTTGTATAATAAAAAACAATGTATATTATGATATCTTTAATTCGAAACAATACATCACAGTTTACAATAACATGCAACATAGAGATCACAATATTTAAAATTAATAATATGATTGGTTAATACTGACTAGATATAATTATAATAAAGTTTGATAATACATTCACAAGTAAAAAGATATTCGACGTAAGTATTATACAAAATCTTAGAATCAAACACATTTCACTTATACAGCTAACAGCAATATTTCGTTAAAAAATTGGCCTCATACATTAAAAAGTAATAGTTATGAAATCAGTTTATCTAGAATTCTAGAAATAGTAGGAATGTCTGAGAACTTGAAAATTCGTTTTTTAGGTCATTTCATGACCTTATCATGAAACTTGGTTTAGCACTGGATAACGGGACGTAAGACTAGATTTTTAGTATAATAATAGATAGAAATATTAAAATCGTAGGTTCCTCTACATCAACTATTAGAGATTCAGGAGATACATTAAATTTTTGTAAATTGTTAGTTATTGAGGATTTTCTTAATTTTTTCCGCTGTGGTCCCATCACTGTAGGCTATAATGCCCTCTTTGTTGCTATAGTCTTGCGACTCCAGATCTATCTCATCGTTGTAAGTGATAGGATTTTGAGTGGAGTAGCTAATAAGATCCCCACCCTTAGCTTTGAGGATAGAGTGGGGAGCGCAGGTATCCCAGCGGTAAGTTGTTCCTTGGGACATGATGTATGCTGCTGCTTCACCTATTACAGAAAATAGTAATGAATATCATGTAAATTGTAGCTACTTGATTCTCCCTTTAGTCGTAAAACAATTTTGGCATAATGTGTAGACCATACCTGAGCTTTAATCTAAAAGGATATTCATTCTGCAAATACTTATTTTGCAGAGGAGGAAATCTAAAATTAATAATTTTGCAAAATAACTATTTTGCAGAATTTTTTATTTCTATGTTTATCATAGATCACTAAGGTTATGATTGTAATCATAAATAGATCATCCATATTACTGGAGGGAGTTTAATGTGTGTTTTCTCACCTAAAGCAACTTTAAGAAGCTTATGCCCAGCTCCTGGTAGAGATTTGACTTCCCATCCATCTTGTCGGAACTTATCAGCAATTTCTGGCTTCTCAGCAGAACTCACGAGCAAGATCTTCCTTTCATTGTTCTCCACAGCATAACTGCTACCCCACTCATGCATATCTTTGTAGTTAATGCCCCACACAATTCGCCCTTTGCCACTGGAAAAAAAAAACAAATATATTTGCTAATTTTATTTCATCATTGTATGTTGTATGTATAAGGAAAAACATATTGAAATCAATATAAGGATGAATTTCATTCCGAATATAATGTAATCCCAACATACTTATCATAAAATGGCTGATTGATGACTCCAAGGACAGGTTCTCCAGTAGATCTCATGTAGGCACCAATGAGAACTGTCACACATGGAAGACCATGGTCTGCATCGGCATGCCCCTGGACACCAGCGATGAACTCGGCAGTAGCATCTGATAACAGAAGATAGTCAGCTGTTATAATATTAGGTATCCTACAAGTTATGTTTTAGATAATGCTATTAAACTGTATTTTGTTGTAAGTGTGAAATAAGAATTTTACTTACCAATTGGATCTATCCAAATGCCTAAATCAGAAGTGTCAATCTCAGGAATATCTTTTGGTATATTATCACAAAATGTATGATCCGTGTCCTCGTGGGCCGCTTCAGCCATTCGTTTCGCAACAGCCGGTGCCACTAAATACTGTAATATATCCGCAGTGCCTTCAACACTATCGCATAATTCGATTCTCACTCCCCCAATCTCGGTACACTCTTCGCCTCTTACATGCTCTGCAAGTTCTGGGAAATGAACCGCTATTTCAGTTTTTGCAGCTTCTTGGGCCAAAACGTCCGCAATGGTTTTGAAGTCTCTCTCGAAACGGGCGTTGGCATCGCCTTCGAATTTTTCTGCGACCAATAACACTTCGTTTGTTGCTCCTGCACAACAGGACCGAGCTACACATGCCGCCTTCTCTGATGCGTTAATTAGAGTCTCTAAAATATTACTCATTTTGTCAGGATTATCAACACATTCGATGAAATCAATAATTCAATTTACAAGATCTGCGAGATTCTGAGATCTAAAAATAGATTTGTCATCTGTCAACGTCAATTTTGTTTATATTTTTTAATCGATAACAATAGGGATGTGGCTGTGAAGATACGAACCGTAATCATAAATCCACTAACATTTCAAACTATTTATGGCAAGACATGTACGTACCGCACCAAGACCACATTATTATAACTTGTCAAGTACGCACCCGATTCCAAAACTGTATCATAAAGTCAATAACATACTGATGAATTAAACTGGATCTACCCTACTCAAGAAAAATGCTAACTGATAACTAGACAGCATGGTCCCAGACCTTAGCCTGTTCCGTCAGAAACTAATTTAAAAAAAAAGTATCATAAAGTCGTCAATAGTCTAGTATAGATTAAGGCTGATGCTCCAGGGTAGCCCGCGAAATTCAAATTTTCTTACGTTTTTTGCAATTTGCAGGCCAGTGCTAGGTTGTATGTTGATTAAAATATTATTCGCGGCTGTAAGATGTATGTAGTTATAGAATTATTATCATCAAAATCATAAATACAACCCTCCAAGTTCATAAAGGTGTAGGAAACAAAACGAAGCAGAAAAAGTCATTTCTACACCTTTAAGAACTTGGAGGGTTGTATTGATGATTTTGATGATTATAATTCTGTAACTATATAGGTACTTACGTCTTGCAGCCGCAAATAATATTGTAATTAACATTAACCCCAGTACTGGCCTGCAAATTGCAAAAACGTCAGAAAATTTGAATTTCGCGGGCTACCCTGGAGCATCCACCTTAAACCATAGATGATTGCCATGGCGGTAAAATAAGTGCCGCGAAATTACCGAATTCAAAAAAGAAAATGTAGAAACTTCGATCAAGTTCGATTGGAAATGATGATTTAAAAGGAAGGATAATTAAGTATTTTAAGAAGCAATAAATTGGATCTTCGAAAAGATTACATTCAGGTATCTACAAATTTGTGTATCCGCTAAGTTTGTTGAACATTATCTATACTATATAATATTATAAAGCTGAAGAGTTTGTTTGCTTGTTTGTTTGTTTGAACGCGCTAATCTCTGGAACTACTGGTCCGATTTGAATGATTCTTTCAGTGTTGGGTAGTCCATTTATCGAGGAAGGCTATAGGCTATATAACATCACGCTGCGATGTATTCCTTTTGTGAGCTGTTTCTCTTTTATGTGACGCAGACGAAGTTGCGTGGGTCAGCTAGTATTGAAATTGAAATAAAATTTTTGCCCAGTGAATGGTGAGCGACGCTCGCATCGTAGATAAGTACCTACCAATAACCAACCTATGCTTTAGGACCCATCAACAGAGTCAAAGTTTTGTTGCAGACTTTTTTTCTAATTCTATATTTACTGTCGTAGATACGTGCAGGTCCTATGTTTATTATTAACTTAGGACCTTGGATAACCATGCAAAAATGATTTCTTCAAACACAGTCGGTGAGACCCTTTAATTTTATTATTTTTTAAATAATAACAGCCGCTCGGGTCGATCTTTAGGTTAAGCCGTGCTTGCCTAGGTTGGTCTGTGGATGGGCGACCACCCTTACATACGTGCCTTTCCTCCGTGCCTCGGAAAGAAAGCACGTTAAGCTGTTGGTCCCGGCTGTCATTTGTAGATCTTTGACAGTCGTTACAGGTAGTCAGTGGCCTAAAAGTCTGATGCCCGATCCAGACTCTCCACGAGGCTACACGAGGGAACGCGAGTACGAGAGTGTGGACGGTGCGCTCGTGTCCTCTCGTCTTCCCTCGCCTCGCCTCGCTGTCGCTCCGTTTTGTGTCGGTTTTTCGGACGCGAGTCAAAGGACGTGAGGGGTGAGGCGAGGGAATCATCCACACTCTCGCGCTCGCTCACTTTGTTGTAACTGCTGCAGTGTAAGGCCAAATGACTCAATTTTCTCTAAACAGTTGAAATGTTTGTTTAAACTGTCAAATTGTGGATCAATTGATCCTGTAATATTTGTAATGTAAATAATTTTAATATAATATTTGTAATGTAAACAATTTTAATGCAATATAATTGCAATAATTAGAATCAATATTATATTATGATGTTATCTAGCAATTTGATATATAAAACATTTGCAGTGCCCTTACAGGGTGTGCATGTCTTAATACTGTGTCATGCAATTTTAATGCATGCCTAATAACCAGTGTTTTACATGTTAGCAAAAAAATGAATAATATATATTAAAAAAAAAAATTGGTAGGCACATAAAGTAGCTAGCGCAGTCACTTCAATCACATCCATCTTGTAGTAGACGTAGCGGGCAAGTGAATAAGTCGAGAGTGTGGATTGCTAGCACTCATGCAGCCTCCACTCGCCAAGACTCGCGCCGAGGGCCTCTAGGAGGCGCCTCGCGAGAGTCTGGATCGGGCATGACAATCAGTCTTACCAAGGGGTATCGTATTACCCAGTACTAACTGGGTTGTGGAGGTCAGATAGGCAGTCTCTCCATGTAAAATACTGGTATTGGTTCAGCTGCATCCGGTTAGACTGGAAGCCGACTCCAACATAGTTGGGAAAAGGCTAGGCAGATGATAATTTGTTGTGATAATCAACTGTGTAGCTATCACGGTTCATGAGATACAGCCTGGTGAAGTGGTGACAGACAGACAGACGAACAAAACCCAACCCCAAAAATTGTTTGTTCAAATATTTGTTCTCAGCTCTCAGCATGAAATTGTATATTCAATGAAAGTGTTCAAGGTTGCCAAATATCAGCGCGCAAGTGCAACGGTAGCAACCATCGTGAATGCGTGATACTTGTCGTGAAACGGTGCGTGGTCGACCTTAGGGGCGCGTGCCGATCGAACTATTTTGTAAAATCACTGTTAAATTAAATAAAGTACCGAATAAAGTAATTTTCTCGAGACATGTCGCTGTTTCAAAGTAGTTCATGAACGCTGGGTAGTGCAGGTATGAACGATTTCTTTTGTGTTCTGCGGAGGTATAGGTAGGTACCTACTAAGACGTATATAAATGTATATTTCTGGATGAAATTTAGAGCGATTAGCAATTTTTAATAATTATGTTGGTGTAATAAATAATAATAATAAATATCGCTGGAAATTACACACAGCGCCATCTAGTGCCACACTAAGCAACGAGGCTTGTGTCGTGGACACCAGGTAGTTGATATACTACATAGATACTCTTTGTTTGTAAATATAAATACTTATTATACATAATTATAAACATCCATGACTCAGAAACAAAATAATGTCCATGCTCATCACACAAACATTTGCTCCGACCGGGATTCGAACCCGGGACCCTAAGAACGTAAGGCAGACTCACTGCCGCTGCGCCATTCAGGTCGTTAAAATAAAATAGAGCAGCGGTGACCCAGTGGTGGCGGCCCCGACTTACGAACAGTAAGTCGTGGGTTCGAACCCAGACAGGCGCATTACTTTGTGTAATTTTTTTCATCACCACTGCTCTCAAAACGGTGAAGGAAAACATTGTGAGGAAACCGGCATGTGCTAGAACCAAAAATTCGAAGACATGTGACATTATACCAATCCGCACTGGGCCCGCGTGGTGGATTATAGCCCATTCCTTCTCACAGAGAGGAGGCCTGTGTCCCAGCAGTGGGAACATTAATAGGCTGATGATGATGATGATGTTGGTAGCTCATTGTTTAATTAATTAGGTAGGTACCTACTTATAATAGGCCTTATCTTTCAGAAGCCGAATAGATTACCCACTTATTAATATCGAATATTACTGTACCTACCTAGATTTGTTAGATAGAAAGCTCACGATTGATTCAGTCAGCAAAATAGTTAGAAAGGGAGACCATGGGCTGGTTTTCTAAGTAGCGATTTTATTGATTAGTCAAAGATTTGACTGATAAGTTTATAAATCTGGACTTTTGATCTGGACTGACTTTCAAAAACCTTGTAAGTCAATGATATTATATAGTAAAAAGAGGTAGATATCGCACTAGCACGCACAAATTGTTGAGGACAAAGTGATACAATTGTTGCACTTTGATAGCTAGCTATCTCTTTCCATCTTATACGTTCCGTATTATCTATCGCTGTCGTAGTTTTAAATTACTCGCAACGATATCTGAACGCCATTCAGTATGAACATGGCGTACCTATCTTCTTTATAATATCATTGTTGTAAGTACCTACCCACGCTATCAGTCGCAGTATCTACGCTGGTACCTACCTAACGTGGGAATTTCAAATTGAATGAAAACGGTCGGTACGGCCTGCAAAAAACGAAAGTGGTAATTGAGTTTCGTTGCAGTTACCACCACCGTAATTGCGCTAGCATAGGATGCTAGGTACTTACTGCGTACCTATAATTCTATAGATAGGTATTACATTACACTTACTTATACTCACGGGGGTCGGCAGAATTCACAAAACGCTGCCCACAATCTTTACGTACTTACTTACACACGTTTACCTACTCCAACATAAACTATCTATTAGAGAAACCAATATGCTGATGAATTGGTAAGAATTCACAAAACGCTGCCCACAATCTTTACGTACTTACTTACACACGTTTACCTACTCCAACATAAACACTATCTATTAGAGAAACCAATATGGTGATGAATTGGTAAAAATACAGAATGTCATTAAGTAAGTTGCCAAATTGTAACGATAAATCACGAGTTTTGATTAAGCGGGTACATACGTACTTCGAGGTGAACCGTGGGTGTGTCAATCTGATTCGTGTCGTGACCGATAAATTAATTTTACTTCAATAAACTGTAAGTACGGATTAATTTACGTTCTTAGTCTTACAATGGCTCGAACAGCTTTTACTGCCAAATATATTTCTGTGAATGATCTTTGTTGCTAACTTCCATTTTGGTATAGGGAATGTGTTGAAAGAGTATGCTTACATTTGGTTAGGCATTTATTTTGACCGAGTTTTGCTTTGTGTGTCCTTTCTCTCGGAGTTAAAGACCTTGTGACTGGTGCACGCTTAATCATTGGTTTTCAGAGGAATTAAGGCACTCTCAAAATTGTTAAGTGCACGAGCCTCTTTAAGTACTTGCGTAAGTCGTAATTTTTTTGACGATTTGTATAAGAACTGGTAACAATATCAAAAACTTCAAAAACTTGCTCTTCTTTCTAATGCGGCCGCCACACTGTGCTCCTTGCGCTGCTCATCGCTATGCTCCTCGCGCTGCCGTGATTTGCCACGATGTTGCCCTCTCTGCCCACACAGTGCTCTACTCGCGCAATTAATCGCGCAAATAATCGCGACGCTCCTCACTTGTCATTTGCCTTTGTTGGACAGTGGACGATGAAACTGTGGCAGCGTGCGCGCAGTGCATTTTTAGTATAGCTAATTATATCAATGTCATTATATCAATATCATCAATGGCACGTGGCGAAAACTACCAGTACCAGAACCGATTTCAAAAATTCTTTCACCTTTCGAAAGCTACATTCACCCTGAGTGACATAGGCTATCTATCAATTTTATCCCCGTACTCCCACGGGAACGGGAACTACGCGTGTGAAACTGACGTCCGCTAGTCATAAGTAAGTAGGTAACCTATAGGTTACCTACGTTATTATAATAACGCCCCGATGTTACATTACAAGCCATAAAAATTTCATTTATCATGTTCATTAGACGTTGTTACAACTAAAACAGATGAAGTTAATAATGATGATTCTATTAGGTAAAAGTATAATATGTAGCAAACTTATTAACCTACAATACAATATTTCACAACAGTCAGTTTTCAACACAGCCCTACTTTGTAAATATTTGTCACATGATTTAGAAGGTTACACCTAATCATGTGTATCTACAAAATTTATAACAGTAACACGGTGTTCTATCTCCTCTGAAAACGGGCACTTCTCTTTTTTTCGCTTTAAAGGTTTAGAAAATGCTCAGATACTTCATTTGAGATTGTAAAGTGTTGTTGAGCAACCGATCGATCAAATAAAATTAAATCCTTCAACACAAATTTTATTTCAGCGGACTTAATAGGTTTCTATTGATTTATTTCTTTATTCTTTTATATTCCTACAAATACTGCCCATTCTCTCTCACTTGCGTAATGATGACATAAATTGGTATCAATATTTTACCGGCAAAAGTGGAAAATGTAGCAGTTTTAATAGTATAATGTCAAGACAGGGAAACCAAAAGGACCACCATCTCCAACTGCACCATAAAAATATAGTTACGTGTAACCATCGATGGTTACTGTTTGCTAATGCCATATCAGGCCATCCCAAGCTATCTCTTGCTGTCTCTTTGTGTATACAAGTGGCCAGTTTACGTTTAATTATTACCCCTTACGTAGTAAGTACTATATTACCTACTACCAATAGAATAGCATAATCAGCGTATATAATGTTCCCAGTGCTGGGACACAGGATTCCTCTTTAGGAAAGGGAATGGGCCACAATAATCCACCACGCAGGCCCAGTGCGTGTTGATAGATGTCACATGTCCTCGAATTTTTAATTTACACCGTTTTGAGAGCAGTGGTGATGAAATAAATTACCTACGCAAAGTAATACGCCTGCCTGGGTTCGAACCCACGACTTACCGTACCTAAGTCGGGGCCGCCAGCACTAGGCCATCGCTGCTCTCACTATTTTTTTCTTTCAATATTTTCTTAAAACTAGTAAAATGTCGAAAACCAAACAAATATTTTTCCCCGAAGAAAAGCGGTCAACTAAGTAATTGTTGAGCAATAGTTGTGGACAACTCGTTACACGCACGCATTGGATTTAGCAATAACCACATCAAATCAACTTTATTATTATTTTTATAGTCTATATCATAGTTTTACTTGTGTAGGTACGACAATTCTTGACTTATATAATATTATGTAACTAACTGAAACTATCTAAGAAGTTGTAAACGTTATAAACTCAGTAGTAGGCATAGCTATAAGGTTTATGAAAAGAATTATGAAGTAAGTTGGTTGTATGACGGGATTGCTACGATCAACAATCACAATCATAATCATTGGAAATACCAACACCATAATCTCAACGATTCAAAATCTCAACCTATTAACTTAGGTAAGTATAGGTAGGTAGATATTTAATTAACATTCACTATCACAAATATGGGTCTATAAGTAAGATAAGAGTCAGAAAATTGATAAAATCATTAATGTCCTAATCTAAATATATAAAAAAACCGGCCAAGTGCGAGTCGGACTCGCGCACGAAGGGTTCCGTACCAATTATTATAAAAAAAATCACGTTTGTTGTATGGGAGCCCCCCTTTAATATTAATTTTATTCGGTTTTTAGTATTTGTTGCTATAGCGGCACCAGAAATACATCATCTGTGAAAATTTCAACTGTCTAGCTATCACGGTTCATGAGATACAGCCTGGTGACAGACAGACGGACAGACGGACAGACGGACAGACGGACAGACGGACAGACGGACAGACGGACAGACGGACAGATGGACAGACGGACAGACGGACAGACGGACAGACAGCGAAGTCTTAGTAATAGGGTTCCGTTTTTACCCTTTGGGTACGGAACCCTAAAAAGAAGAAACTGACTGACTGACTGACTGACTGACTCATCTATCAACGCACAGCCCAAACCGCTGAGTCTACAGATTCCAAATTTGGCAAGTAGGTTCCTTATATGGTCTAGGGGTGCACTAAGAAAGGATTTTTCAAAATTCACCCCCTAAAGGGGTTAAACGGGACTCCAAAGTTTGTATGGGGAAACAAGATTAGTTAGACTATTTTATTCAAAACTTCACAGGAGTGCTCCTATTGATAAATGAGTAGAAACGGGTTTCAGGTTTTTTCAGAATTCAACCCCTAAGAGGGAGAAATGGGGTGACAAAGTTTAACAATAACGATGATAATGAGTTTGATAACGATGATGGTGATTGTGATAGTGATTGTGATGGTGATTGTGACAGTGATGGTGATTGTGATAGTGACGGTGATTGTGATGGTGATAGCGATGGTTGTGATAACGAGGATGGAGATTGTGATGATGATGATTGTGATAAAGATGATAATGATTGTGATTACGATGATAATGATTGTGATAACGATGATGGTGATTGTGATAGTGATTTTGATGGTGATTGTGATTGTGATAGTGTCGGTGATTGTGATAGCGATGGTGATGGTGATTGTGATTGTGGTTGTGACAGTGATGGTGATTGTGAAAATGATGAAGATGATTGTGATTACGATGTTAATGATTGTGATAACAGGTTAGTGATTGTGATAATGATTGTGATGGTGATTGTGATGGTGATGGTGATTGTGATGGTGATTGTGATAGTGATAGTGATAGTGATAGTGATGGTGATGGTAATTGTGATGGCGATTGTGATCATGATGATCTTGATTAAGATGATGATGATTGTGATTACGATGATAATGATTGTGATAACGATGATTATGATTGTGATAACGATG
Source organism: Xestia xanthographa (assembly GCA_905147715.2). Classification (NCBI taxonomy): domain Eukaryota; kingdom Metazoa; phylum Arthropoda; class Insecta; order Lepidoptera; family Noctuidae; genus Xestia; species Xestia xanthographa. The sequence continues at coordinate 21,297,116 of LR990653.1, read as the reverse complement.
ATGGTGATTGTGATAGTGATTGTGATGGTGATTGTGATAGTGATTGTGATGGTGATAGTGATGGTGATAGTGATGATGATAGTGATGGTGATTGTGATGGTGATTGTGATAGTGATTGTGATAGTGACTGTGATAGTGATTGTGATAGTGATTGTGATAGTGATTGTGATAGTGATTGTGATAGTGATTGTGATAGTGATTGTGATAGTGATTGTGATAGTGATTGTGATAGTGATTGTGATAGTGATTGTGATAGTGATTGTGATAGTGATTGTGATAGTGATTGTGATAGTGATTGTGATAGTGATTGTGATAGTGATTGTGATAGTGATTGTGATAGTGATTGTGATGGTGATAGTGATGGTGATAGTGATGATGATAGTGATGGTGATTGTGATGGTGATTGTGATAGTGATTGTGATAGTGATTGTGATAGTGATTGTGATAGTGATTGTGATAGTGATTGTGATAGTGATTGTGATAGTGATTGTGATAGTGATTGTGATAGTGATTGTGATAGTGATTGTGATAGTGACTGTGATAGTGATTGTGATAGTGATTGTGATAGTGATTGTGATAGTGATTGTGATAGTGATTGTGATAGTGATTGTGATAGTGATTGTGATAGTGATTGTGATAGTGATTGTGATAGTGATTGTGATAGTGATTGTGATAGTGATTGTGATAGTGATTGTGATAGTGATTGTGATAGTGATTGTGATAGTGATTGTGATAGTGATAGTGATAGTGATTGTGATAGTGATTGTGATAGTGATTGTGATAGTGATTGTGATAGTGATTGTGATAGTGATTGTGATAGTGATTGTGATAGTGATTGTGATAGTGATTGTGATAGTGATTGTGATAGTGATTGTGATAGTGATTGTGATAGTGATTGTGATAGTGATTGTGATAGTGATTGTGATAGTGATTGTGATAGTGATTGTGATAGTGATTGTGATAGTGATTGTGATAGTGATTGTGATAGTGATTGTGATAGTGATTGTGATAGTGATTGTGATAGTGATTGTGATAGTGATTGTGATAGTGATTGTGATTGTGACAGTGACGGTGATTGTGATGGTGATAGCGATGGTGATGGGGATTGTGATGGTGATTGTGATTGTGATGGTGATTGTGTTTGTTATAGTGTTCGTGATGGTGATGGTGATTGTGATAGTAATGGTATTTGTGATATTGATTGTGATAATGTTGGTGGTTATGATAGTGATGGTGGTTGTGACAATATGAAATTTGGCACATAGATAGTTTATAACCTGGATTAACAAGTAGGACACTATTTATCCCTTTAGTATGATTCAGTGGGACAGTTACCGAACTTCACGCGGGCGAAGCCGCTGGCAACAGCTAGTAGTAATCTAATAAAGTAGCTTTGTGTTAGTAATTAACGTAAATAAACAAACAAAAATACTTACGACCTCGTAGCGCCAACAAACCTCATTATTATGAAAATTGAAAGAGCTACTTACAAATAAACTACTAGTTGTCAGTTGTCACACCTACCAATTATCCTTCCGGAAATACCACTGTCACTACAACTTGCAAGAAATTATGGTAACTCTATCTATTAATATCTTCGTATTGTTTTTAATTTGCGTGTTGCTTGAGGGTCACTATGTCACGACAATGGTAAAGAAACTCCGTGGCCACCTTATTTCATTCATACTAAGCAGTAGTAGGTAATAGATGCAAGTTGATGTAACGCCATCTTGCATAACAGCTGATAATGACGGTTCCTCACGTGATGCGTCTTACACGATGTTTGCAATAGAAGCTGTAACAGATGTGGACTTACAAGATTGTTGAGAAAATTGGATACATCTTTCTGTTCGCTGTTCAAACGTGTTCGCGTAAATTGATCTTGTGTGCCGTAGCTATCTGGGAGCAAGCAGTAAATGGAGTACCACTTATGACTCGGCATAATCTTCACATCCGAAGTTCAGTGTGTCAGTAATCAGTATTTATGTCGGTACTGTACGGCACTCTAATAACTACCACCTTGCCATTTGATTTTTACGAAAAAGCCAGCTAGTCATCGTATTTTCATTAGCACTAATACCTTTTTAAAATATCTGAACTTATAAACTCACTTGTTTAAAAGTCACGAACAACGTTAACTCTCAGTAAAAACGTATACTGTGTTTTTGGAGGCACATCATTTGTTCAATTCAAATCTGTGTCCCAGATTTAAAAAAAAGTATACATAATTATTGTATTGCTGTTTAACAATTATGCGTAGTTCTGTTTATAAAAAGGCAATTTCTTCAAGATTCGATTTCGTCAACACACTGAACTCGCTGAATATTGAGCCTGCTTTCTTGTTCTCAGTGCCCTTGATTTGTGAAACCTTGTGCGGAGGGACCTTGACTGAATCAGCATTTTATGATATTGCCGGCAACGCAAAGGTATAATAAAAGGTGTGTGGTTGTGACTAATAGCACTAAGGACCGGTTAAATGCATCTAAAACCACTGAAGTGCTGAGTGAAAAACCCAATGCCACTAAGTGCAAAATCAGTAAAACAGGTTGACTTTAAAACAAATGAAGGTAAAGTTTGTGATACCATTTATGGAGTCTCTTTTGTTTTCTTTGGCAATGGTACTCAAATCTCTGTCCTAGATTATATTAAGGTTGAGATAAATAAAGTATTCTATTTGTCTTTAATTCCACGGTATTGAACAAACAATGAAATATTTTATAGATACCTACGCAAGAACACAATATAACTTTGTAATGCCGTTTCATAATTAAAATTATTATACCTATGTGTCACAATCCGGGCAATAGTAAATGACAATAATTAATTAGTTCCGAGCAGGTAGACTAGACAGCTGTTTATTTTATTTAATTTTAACTGAAAGACCTTTGCCTTCTGAGACGGAAGTGCTAAGAGCTTTATTTTCTGTGGCAGGATTTCCCCTACCCACTTTTAATGTCAATTGGTTGGGTTTTTAGTTTGATATTTATCAAGTTAACCCAAATAAACTACTAATTTCGTTTCCCAAGGCAGGATAAGAATATCATTATCTTCCGAAGTCAGTGGGTAATGCAGCCAATGAAACAAACAAGGATAACAAAGATTCAAGAATATACCCAAACGAGTAGTTGTTTTTAGGTACATACCAGTACATTTATAATTACAGCCAACAATAATAATTATAGTAACGAATAATTTGTTGAAAAGGGGTTAATTTGCTTTTAAAGTCTGTACAGGCACACTCTAGACCGTTTTAGCGTAACAACTTTAGATTATTAGTTATTGCGATTTATGGTAATTCCATGTATTTCCGGTCGATGAATCTAAGGCTGAATTTACACCGCCGCGGAATGGAATTGAATGGAAGCGTCAATTTTGCTTTTCGCTTTTGACAGTAGCTAGGGAAATTCTCGAGAATGCGCGACGATTCCCGGAAGACGCGTGACCTTTTTTTGACTCTTATTTTTTGTTTGTCATGTTATACAATTGACATACAGTTCATCATTCTATGTACAATTTCGTTGCAAAAAGTCGCTTCATTCCATTCCGCGGCGGTGTAAATTGAGCCTTACTCTTTTCTCTAAGTATTTGTGTCTGTACCTCAGACACATAGAGAAGAGTCCCAAGTCAACTGCTGCTAGGGCCTAGGCGAATGAGTTAGGGGTACCTAGATGATAATTTATTTTCTCATAGAACGAGATGAAAAGTAGAGTAGGATATGACTCTAGAGCAAAACTATTTTTCCCGTAGGCGATGTACTTTGAATACCTCGCTACGCTCAGGATTCTATTCTAGAATCCTTCGCTTCGCTCTGGATTCAAAATAGTGCCCTCGCCGTAAAATATTTTTTTGCTCCCTTGTCATACAATCTACTATTTTCATATCTAACTACATCCGGACATGCAACGGCATGAAATAATACAATTTTATTCAACGTTACTTATATTACATTCTTGAATGCAGCTTAAAACTGGTTATGTTAGGTACTGAAATCCCCTTACGAAATAATTAACGCATTTTTGGTGAAAGTCCCCAAACTACACTCGTTTGGAATACCTCCAAGATGTGGGTATATACAAGACTTTAACCTTGTCATAATAAAAGTTGTAATTCCTTGAAAATGTGACAATCGCTGTTGCGTAACATGAAATTATATAAATCAGGTTTCGTTTCAAAGGACTACAAAACGTTAATTCTTTTTAAATATTTAATTAATCAAATTAGTTGATAAAGACGGAGTTAATTACCTAACTTATTACTTACATTTGTTATTGAAAGGAACATTTAATTAGAACTATTTTTAAAATAAAAGTGCTTAACGTTTAGCTCTTTTTTTATTAGGTTTAGTTTTGACACCTTGACCTTTTCTTAAAAAGATACATAATCGGTTCAATTAGGTACCTATTACGAATGTCGTGATCTCACGCAATATCGGCTGTCCATGCCAAAAGAGAGATAAGGTGATTGTCGTACGCCAACGTAACAGAATAATAGAAAAATGTATGACATGGTATCCGGCACTTTGAGATAATGACAGAAAAAGTTTAGTGGAGCAAGGGCATTTCAATAGCTTTGTTATCGAAACTAAACGTTCACGTAGAAATGAGATAGGTACCTACCTACTGACTGAGGTACTGACCCGTTCACAAACGGTCGACCACTTTTCAACCCTATCACACAATGCATTAGGGTGAAAAATCCGTCAGTAAGCGCTAATTTAATAAGATTGAAAGATATTTTGTTACAAATTTAATGTTTGTTTAATTATGAATTGAATGTTAGCAGGTAGGTATGTACATACCTATTTTGCGAAATGTGGTAGGTCACCTCTGTCTAACTCGTCGGGGATTAGGTACCGGCGTGGCTATGATACTTTTTTGAATTATAGAGATGTTTAATGACACACGTTCATTAACACGAGAGGATAATAAAAGTAGGTAGGTAGAATGCAAAAATAATCTGTGTGAATTCCGAATACCTATATAATTAATGCAACAATCCAGTTTTAAATGTTATAATAATATATTGTGAATTTTATTATTAATATATTATGGTAATGTAGCCTTGTCTGATGGTTATTCAACTTGTATAGTTGATGATAAATTCATTACATAAGTTCTCACTCCTCTCTTATTAAAATAAACTTAAGATGCTGCGTAAAAGCTATGTCAATTATCAACATTCAGGAAGAGCAGTCAGCAACAACCATCAATGAAAAAACAGCGGGATTTGAGCTTTGTTTGTTAGCCCCTTTAGTTTCCAGATAGGGGTCCGCAAGGGCCGATGCCTGCCGGGGCTGCGGGACTGTTCGAAACAGATACCGTGGCCTCGGAACACAAAGGGCGAAGAAGGAACATGGATGGGTTTTAGTCAGTAAAAGTCTGACACTTCCTCCGGAAGAGTCATTTGATGATTTCCAATCCGAAAAAAAGGCATTCATGAACACGTACCGATTAATTGAAATTCTTGGTCAGTGGGTCGTCTTATACCTAGGCCTTTTTCTATTGAACTACAGCACCCGCCTAGCCTTTTCCCAAGTATATTGGGTTCGGCTTCCAATCGAATCGGATGCTGCTAAATACTGATATTATACGTGCAGTGACTGCCTATCTGACGTCCTGAACACAGTGACTGGGTGATACGATATTATAAACTTGGTAAGACTTAATACTGACAACCGGTCACCAAGTTACCAAGTAGGTACCTATTAAGGCCCAAAAGTCTGCACTTTTTCTATCGACGTTTGGATTAAAATAAATTAGCCTACCATGCTGTGTTTACTTTGACGGTGCTTTCAAAACCATATCTGTTGGGTTACTTTTTAACTGTTGTGTGGACCCTGGCTGAATGTTTGTTTAAATTAGGCATGTTACCAAACATGTGTTGTGTTGTGTTGTGTAATAGTTTTGGCATCCTTAAAATTAATTTATTATTCCAGTCATGTGCGGTGGCTCACTATCAACTTTGACATTTCCTAATTTGAAATTAAGTACCTGCTTGAAAAGATGTTCTGCAATAAAGTCAAACGGGGTATGTTGAAATCTGTGTGAATGAGAAAAAGTGTAAGGTTCTTAGAAATACTAATTGATGAGTTGGAATCTGGAATAATGCCTGACCTATGTAATCTTAATAGATGACCCGATTCTAACAACTTTTAAGAAATAAATAGTGAATTTGATATCTAGGAATAAAAAGTTTTCTCAATGAAAGCCAATGAACGTAAGATTATTAATGCGGTTTTGCATTTCTACCATTATCTTGACGCTATCTTTTGACAGATATTTGAAGTGTTTAGTAATGGCAATATTATAATATATGTAGGTATATGTACAAAATACTTTATTGGCCAAAAGAATACTTATACAATTAATAGCACGTTCTTCTGCAACATTTTCGAAACCCATTTAAATATTCTAACAATGCCATTGTGATCTAGCAATCGTAATGTCAATATACACAGAACAGCATTGCACAGTGTTACTTAAATTAAATTTTCGGCAAATATCAACCAGAAACATACTGTACCAGTTTACCAGACATTAAGCAATAAATGATGCACCAATTGCCTTAGATCCATTTGAGTGAGAACCACGTGTTTGGTTTTTTGCATGAATATAGGTAAATATGACCTTCGGTAATTCTCAGTGGTACCCTTAAGCAATTTACAATAGAATACAGCCTTCGCTTGGTTTCAGACGTTTGTGCAAGTTGAGCGCTCGTGGAGAATAGACCTCTATACGTCCTTATACTTATGTTTCTACTCTTTCAATGTACGGTTTCTCGCGGTGTTCAAAATACTTTTTGGTGGACTGTTTAACGAATTTGGTGTGTGCTAGTGCTATTGTTTAACGATATTTTGTTTCAAAATGTTTAAAATACTGAATATGTTTACGAGCTGGTAAGTAATATTTTGTTTATTAATCAGTTCTTTCGTTGTTGCGTTTACTTTAGAAACAACGAATAAAATACGTAACTTACAGATTTATGTAGAGCCTTTACAAATTAATTTAATATGATCTTATTATTTAAATTTTATTATGGACGAGTTACACTTAGTAACAAATTATATATTATTAAATTAGGTGTTACTCTCTGCTTAAAGTCAAATCGTTAATTTTAATTAATGACAATTTTGAGGCTCAGACAGTAACTTGCTTTGAGATGTCAAGTTCGATTCCCAGATCAGAGAACGTGTTATTGATTTTTTTTCTCAGAAGCCAGCGAGAGTCTCTAGATGTGATGCCGATAGACATAGTTGATTCCGGTCATTGCCGTTTTCCTAATAGCTCTTCGTACAAACCAAAACAAATAAACCATGTATCGTTTTTCATTACAAAAAATATTGAACATCATGATAGATGACGATTCAAGACTTGAACAAGCTTATTTTTGGTTTTCAAAGTTAAGAAGTTAAATAAATGTAGGTGGGTCAATGACCGCTATTCTCATCTTAACTGGCACCAACTATAGCAATAAATAAGTCTATTACTATCACATGGGACTTAAAGATCTGTCTGACCCTTTGGGAATAACAGGCGTGTTTAGTAATGTTTTGAAAGTCAAAAGTTTTAATGTAAATACTTAACTAGCTCATGCCCGCGGCTTCGCCCGCGTGGATTTCGGTTATAGGGTATTTTACTCTATATGAGAAAAAATCTAAAAATATATAATTGAGGTAGCTTAGGCAAAAAGCAGTCGGAAAACGTTAGTTTTAGTTCATAAAATAGAAAACTAAATTTTAAAATTCAATTCAAAGGTTTCAGCTTTTTTAAATCTCTTTCTTAACACCATTATAGTAGTCGCCATGTTATTACGCCATACGGCTATGTAAACTTAGAAGTGTCAACTGTCAACTTCAAATATCACTGCATTTGTTTACACAGCCAACTGACGTCAAGACCACAGAGCAATATGGCGTCCACTGCGTCCAGCGTTTTTAAAAATGGGTGTAATACCCTATTGTCCCACGGGATCGTACTAACAGGATAAAAAGTATGCTATGTGATGCTCCAGGTTATAAACTATCTGTGCCTCATCCGTTCTATAGTTTTTGCGTGAAAAAGTAACAAAAATAAACATTAGTAAGTTTAGTGCCTCGTATTGTATTGAATTGGCCAATCCAAATTGTAGTTTCCTACGGAGAAGGAAGTGCTGAATAAAGTATTTCTTGGACTTTTCTAAAAAATTAATCGTTTTGTAATATTTTGGAAACGGTCATTTGACGCTACCTCTAGATACTGGTATTCTCAAAGTGGTCCAGGTGGACCCCCAGGGGTCTCCTGACGAGTCTAGAAGACGGATAGAGAAGACGGAAGAACGGACAGAAAAAAAAGTTTGGGAACCTTTGCTCTAGAGTTAGACCAATCTAGTTTCGCAGTAGTAGTAGTTAAGCTCAGCAGTCAAAGCGCGATTGTTGAGCGTGAGGTCCTGTGATTGATTCCCAGATCAGGCAGTGTTATAGGGTTTTTCCATCAGGAATTTCTCATTAGCATGAGCTACGAAGTTTGGATTTGTGCCCGGTTGTTGGCATTAGCCTCGCCCCCAATTACATGAGTTTTAAACATCACTTTGGCTAAATGTAGGTGAACTATGGTTACATCTGCTTAATCCTTGAGGGATTACAGGCATGATGCTATGTCATTTGATAATGAGTATGGTAATTAAATAATGGTTACATAATATATCTATTAAATAATTCAAAAGCTTTATAATTTAATTAATAAATAGCGCTGGACATTACACACAGCGTCATCTAGTGCCACACTAAGCAACCAAGCTTGTGTCGTGGACACCAGATAGTTGATAATACTACATAGATATTTTTTTTTATCAAATACATACTTATTATACAATCAAACATCTATGACTTGGAAACAAATGTCCATGTTCATCATATAAACATTTGCTCCTACCGGGATTCGAACCCGGGACCCTAAGAACGTAAGTCACCACCGCTACGCCATTCGGGTCGTTCCAATGTCTAAATAACGCAAGTACCCAAATCAATCATGAATCATGCAACCATAGAAATATAAATCAAAATACATCAATTAGTTGCAGAAACAGGTCGGTAAAAACACGCATTTTTGATATTGTTTCTGAGCTGGTTTTTCCAAGGTTTCTTTATTCATCATCAGTTACGTATACCTACTTCAATCTTTTTTGTCCCAATCTTGGGCATTAGGTTCTCTCTTTTACGACATTTTCTACTTTTTTCTCGATGACCTGTCTGCAATCGGTCTTCCTAGTTAGATTACCCACATAGCACTCTTGTCCTATATGTTAACAAAATTAACTATTGTTATTGGGAGTTTTCGGTGTAAAATGTAACGGAATGAGAATATTGGTGTCGATTTTGTTGTGCACAATCTAAACTTAATTTAGGCTATTGCTATCTTTTTTTCTCTAATAAAACAAGAAAGAGACGGACGTAATTTAGAGCAGTCAAATTTTGTTGGAACTAATATTTCCATACAAATGAAGGGTGCACGTAAAAACATGTTGACTAAAAACACGGCGAAGCGCAAGGCATAAACTAGTTTGACATCTCTAACTTAGTTCATAGCTATAGCCGTCCTTTTCTCGCACTGGCTTTTAGTAAAAGAGAGCAATAGCCTAAATGAAGTTTAGTTTGTGCACAACAGAATCGACAACATTGTATAATATAAAACAACCAGCGACGGCTCCACCTATGGGTCCTATACTATCATATCTTTCAAGCTGGAATTCTTACGTATTCAAAAAATTAATTGAAAGCGCTGTGTGGTTTCAAGATTAGCGTGCGTATGAACGCGCCGTATTAGGTACGTGTTTTGAAAAGATTTCTAGGATGCTACTTTTATCTGACATCTTTGCCTTAGGAAAGAGAGATATTTGAGATCCCGTAGCAGCTTTTTGGAGCTACGTCGTAGCAAATTATTGATGCATGAGGGGTCATGCATCAATAATTTGCTACGACGTAGCTAGTCTTCACTAGTAGGAAATTAGTGAAGACTGGTGAAAGGTAAAATAGGTAATTTCGGTAAAATCGCACTTTCCTATATGTCTGAAGCCCTCTGATCTTTTAATGCTGTGTGCTACGGTGTCATTGGAATTACCAAATATACACTAGCGACCCGTTCCGGTTTCGCACGGGTGGAAATTTATTTATCCCCTCCCTTTATTTTTTCTAGTAATCACAAAACACGTTATTTGTGAGTGCCTATGACACTCACAAATAACGTGGCTTTCTATTGGTAAAAGAATTTCCAAAATCGGTTCTGTAGATCCAGAGATTAGCCCTTACGGCCTCACAAATTTTACCTCTTTGTAATATTTTTTTTTCTTATCCTATCATGTGTCCCACTGCTGGGCAAAGGCCTCCCCTTTCTCCTTCCAAACCTCTCCATCTTGTGCGATATCTGACCATGTTCGCCCCGCAAACAAGATCAGGTGGCCTACCATGACGTCTTAAAGCAGGATCGTTTTAATTTTATTCCAATGAGAGAAAGAGATGGCGCTAGACGTCCCCTATAGCTTCGTCTCTTACCCACACTCGAACAATAATAAAACGATCCTGCTTTAAGACGTCATGGTAGGCCACCAGATCGTCACACCACCTTCACTTATTAATATTATTAGTATAGATTAATAAAATAACATCACGCCCGTACCTAATCCTCGAACGGTTAAGCAGCGGTATAGGTACCTATTAGTACCTTCACCCTCATTTGATCTGTTACGTTTTAGTTCTTGCCAGGGGGCGAGCTTATCTCTATCAACCAGGGGCCCAATTCTGTAAAATTGCCAACTTGTCAATAGTGTGTCGGTAGTGTGTAAGTAGTGTCTCAATAGGCTAATCATTGACATTTAGTATTCTACAAATTATCTATGGTCATTTACTTACTACTGTAGTGCCATTGAAACGCCATATGAGACTATTGTAATAATTGGTATTCTGCTCCACTATAATGTGGCAATGTCATCATGATGGTCAAAGTTACGGTAGTCTGTAAATATGTTAAGTGTATTTTAAAGTTGTGTCTATCGTGTTTGAAAAGTGTTTTGGCCATCGAACCGCCATTGTGAAGCCATCGAACAACGAAAACGTCACACTATCGACACACTACTGAGACACCACTGAAACGCCATTGAAGTTTTTGCAGAATACCAAATTTGCAACAGTGGCAACATACTGTCTGTAGTGTGTCGATAGAGTGTCAATGGCGTGTTGCTTAATACAAAGTTACAGAATTGGGCCCCTGGTCTGAATCACACCTTTAACTATGACCTTTCTGATACATTTTACACAGGGTGTAAATAACCTCCTCACGAAGCCGTCAACCAAGCATTCTGTACATCAAACTAAGTAACTTTACGCAAAAATTATTGCTGTGAAACTACTTTTTTTTGGGTAAAACTCAATGTAACACACTCAAAACATTGTGTTGATGGAAGGATTGAATAATACCGGGTCGTGGAGGTGTTTAAAGTAAAAATCTTACATTAAAAAGTTTTTTAGTTATTTTTAGTTCCAACTTTTTGACATGTTTTTTTTAAATACGAGTGTATTTAAAAAAAAAAACATGTCATAAAGTTGGTACTTTGACCCTCAATATCTCCGTAACTAGAAGGTTCCCAGGTATGGTGTAGAACAAAAAAATGATCGCAATGACGGACGGGGAGAACAAGTGCCTTTCGGAATCGTTAAGATGATTTTTACACCCTTTATACATTGTACTTATTTGCTGGGAGAAAGTTGTAATAGAAACACAAGAGTATAACAGAATAACATTTACTTTTCAGGAAGCAGTGGTGGATCATCCTAGCGATGATATCTACTATGATATCAGCGTATCGACAGGGGCCACCACACGTCGTGTTCATCATGGTTGATGATATGGTAAATAATACCTTATTTATAATTATTTTTAGTTAATTTTTAATATTTTCCTTCTGAAGGATAGGGACTAGTTTAAAATAAAATGGAACATAATTAACTAAAATATTTTTGAAAAACTCAAATTTTCCTCAGTTTCAATAAAAATATAAATTTGTAATATAAAATCTCTAACAAATTGTTAATTTAAATTAATTAACCTAACCAAATTAATTTAAATTAACAATTTGTTAGAGATTTTATTCTATAGGCCTATGTCCAGCGGTGGACGTCTTTCGGCTGAAATGATGATGATGAACCTAACCAACGTCATACTGGTTAAATAGGTAACTGCAGAAATAGGAAATACACAGTAAACAATGCAATAATCAGCATTAATAAACCTAATGTCACGTGTTTCACTCCTCAACGAGGCATCTTCAGGACATTCGTATTTAAACTAAGTAAATATTTGGCATAACATTCAATGATCAATGTATAGTTTCTACAAGTTAGTTTCATGTAAACGGGCAAGTAGACCCTAGACCTAGTAACACCTAACACGCGATAGCGTTTATAAAACTCACAACGTAATTATGTGTCCATTGTATGTAAAACATTATTAATCAAGTGACAAAAAAGCTTTCAATCAATTTTGTTGAATGTTGAAATTAAAATAAGTAACAAATTGAAAGTTAGGTTTTCAATTTGAGACCTAAATTAATATTATGAAGGCGGTTCAAAGTTTTAAGAATTATCCTTCAGGATACGACGAAAGACGTTGGCCTTCAGAGGCCAAATCATGCCCTACCCACTACTATTGTGTAGAATTTGGCATTTACTGGTCTATGCATAATTTTAATATTGTGACATTTCACCTGGCATTAGAAGTGCACGATTCGACTCACTTTTTATGAATTCGTTGTTTATGTTCTCGTAGTTAGTAATAGAAAAGTGTGGACGAAAAAGACATGCTGCGACTACCCCAAACAAAAACAAGACGATAGTAAAATAGGTACAATAAATAGGATAAGGTGATGAACGGTGATAAACAATGAAGAGTCATTAAAAACATTAAATGACTATTCAGACGAAAAAGACATGCTGCGACTACCCCAAACAAAAACAAGACGATAGTAAAATAGGTACAATAAATAGGATAAGGTGATGAACGGAGATAAACAATGAAGAGTCATTAAAAACATTAAATGACTATTCAGACGAAAAAGACATGCTGCGACTACCCCAAACAAAAACAAGACGATAGTAAAATAGGTACAATAAATAGGATAAGGTGATGAACGGTGATAAACAATGAAGAGTCATTAAAAACATTAAATGACTATTCAGACGAAAAAGACATGCTGCGACTACCCCAAACAAAAACAAGACGATAGTAAAATAGGTACAATAAATAGGATAAGGTGATGAACGGAGATAAACAATGAAGAGTCATTAAAAACATTAAATGACTATTCAGACGAAAAAGACATGCTGCGACTACCCCAAACAAAAACAAGACGATAGTAAAATAGGTACAATAAATAGGATAAGGTGATGAACGGAGATAAACAATGAAGAGTCATTAAAAACATTAAATGACTATTCAGACGAAAAAGACATGCTGCGACTACCCCAAACAAAAACAAGACGATAGTAAAATAGGTACAATAAATAGGATAAGGTGATGAACGGAGATAAACAATGAAGAGTCATTAAAAACATTAAATGACTATTAAGACGAAAAAGACATGCTGCGACTACCCCAAACAAAAACAAGACGATAGTAAAATAGGTACAATAAATAGGATAAGGTGATGAACGGAGATAAACAATGAAGAGTCATTAAAAACATTAAATGACTATTAAGACGAAAAAGACATGCTGCGACTACCCCAAACAAAAACAAGACGATAGTAAAATAGGTACAATAAATAGGATAAGGTGATGAACGGAGATAAACAATGAAGAGTCATTAAAAACATTAAATTACTATTCAGACGAAAAAGACATGCTGCGACTACCCCAAACAAAAACAAGACGATAGTAAAATAGGTACAATAAATAGGATAAGGTGATGAACGGAGATAAACAATGAAGAGTCATTAAAAACATTAAATGACTATTCAGACGAAAAAGACATGCTGCGACTACCCCAAACAAAAACAAGACGATAGTAAAATAGGTACAATAAATAGGATAAGGTGATGAACGGAGATAAACAATGAAGAGTCATTAAAAACATTAAATGACTATTCAGATATTTACTCGTTATTGATGTCAAGCCAATTTTGTTAAGCTGGGAACGTAACGTCTCAATTTTTAGAAGAAAAAAAAAGTTGTTAAAAACTGTTGCTTCTGAAGTTTGATTATTCCTATTTTAGTTACCAAAAGCTCCGAAAAGACATCTAACCTACGCGTAGCAAACGACCAGAACGAATAAGTTTAGAAAGTTGTTTGAACAAAATTATACCGACAGGATGAAGCATTCACTGAAATGTAGGAAGAATAATATTCAAACTCTAGTTTAGTTAATTTGTTAGGAGAAGTTTTCCGCGTTTTATTGTTGTAAAATTATCTCATTATTAGAATTTGAGGTATTGTTTCCGAAGTCTTTTCAGTTCATGTAAAAAAAACATCTAGTGGAATGACATGCACTAACAAAACTACAATAACCTACATACTTACAGAGGTTATTCTAGTTTGAATCACGTTAAAACACGTTGTTTTTGCGCTGTTTATCTTTTGAACAATAAAAAGAAATTAAAATATGAAAAGATTTAAAATAAAGGAAAATTTTAAATGGCAGTTAATTATTATTTCAAATCTATAGTTTAATCGTAAACCCAATTTTTTTGCAAATATATATTGTACTCTACCTACCCTGTCTAATGTTACCAACAATATCTATGAAAAAGTTTTCTGCTAGCAACATACAAGCTAGAATTGATTATCTCGATTTTAAAGTCCGTAAAACCGCATTGGGTTGATACCGGCATCGCTCCCTGTTGGCGGCCGTATTGTTCTGTATCGGCGGCCGTTTAGGTGGTCCATTTACTAATCTGTCGTATTTTAAACCATTACGAGTGGAAATGGCAGGCAACCGCTGTTTCATGCAATCAATACCTTAATCAACAACTCGATTTGCTCTGAATTTAAATTGTTACTGCGCAATTTTCATTAGTATGTACAAGAACTTTTCTATTGGGGTACCTATGTAGTTCTGTATCGTATTAAGCTAAAATGTATCGTAATTATCTTCGTAACGTAGAAGGTAAAATACCTCTTATTTATTCGTATGTTTATGACTTTATGGATATGATGGCTTAAGATACGAATAATTACTATAAGCATTAAGTTTACTGCAATCAATCTTAAATTGAAAAGCTAAAGAAAACTATTCAATGATAAAACTACCTCTTAGCTTCTTGGCTAGCAACCAGAACCTCGGTCAACTTTTACTTCGTAGTCTTTCTTGGCCACAACTGCAATTAATTTTCTTGTAAGTATTCAAAAGTTCTAAATAGCCAAACTACATGCTAGAACCATTACATATTACATTAACACAAATATTACATTAAATTCATAACTGCATAACTAATTTAACGCTCTAGTGAATGAAAAGAAACAATACTGTCATTATTTCTTAATAGTTCTGTATTTCATTGACCACGTTGTTTTTTTCATTGGCCTTGAAATTATTATTACGCTGTCATTGATCCGGTTATATCTGTAGCGCGATAATCTTTCACGTGCGTAACACTATCACGTTTTTCTAATTGCAATTACCGCAACAAATTGAAGTATCTGTGTTTTTTTACATGATTCAGACAGTGTAAATCTTTCGATAGATTTATTTTCTTCTAAACTTTTGATTTATACTCGGAGTAAATCTAACTAAGAGCCAAATACAAGCTGTTAAAAGTAACTGGGAAATCTGTAACAGATATTTAGAATGGCTATCTACATTAGACTGGGATTATGTTACTGAGTCAGGCCGTAAGTCAGCTGATTAAAAGATAACTTTGGTCATGTCTCATGTCCAACACAAGACTGGCTCATGAGGCTGCAAGTCAGATGTGCGGAGCCGAGTGGCCGAGTAGCTAATTGTAAGGATCATTTATCTCTCTGGCTCTTAGAAGTCTAATGCTGGCTGGAGATAGTTCTCTGCCAAGAGAGTTCAAAGCCTTTAGTAACAGCGTTATATGGTCAGTTTATGACCGATGTGTGGAGCATGCTGTTAATGTTCAGTCAAACAGATACGAACCTTCTCCATAGAGATCTACGCTAGGGAATGGGCAACTACAGTACTTTCACAGTTTTTATGTCTTGTGACTGGGACTGTAGCTACATTTAATTTTCATCTTTGTTTCGACAATTCAAAAGTAGCAAGTAACTGGCCCACTTGAAATAAATGTTTTGATTTTGATTTTGAACCATTTGAAGATCGAACACTAATAAATACCTCAGTAGTATTTTATGAAAGTATCCGATTCTGGAGAGGTCTAATTGAACCTTTAAGGGGGCTACAAAACCTCTCATAGCAAAATGTTTGATTGCGCAGTGAATGCTCGCAGTATATTTGAGCGGTAATTAATGTCAAACATGATGGTTTCTTCTACAGGGTTGGAATGACGTATCATTCCACGGATCAGACCAGATTCTGACCCCAAACATCGACACCCTGGCGTATCAGAGCGTCATTCTCCAACAGTACTACAGTGAAGCAATCTGCACGCCTGCAAGGACAGCACTACTCACCGGGAAATACCCCATGCGGTTGGGTAAGAACGTTTGACGATACCATAACCCATTATGGGCCTATACTACCTCAAATGGCTTAGCATGATCCTCCGTTACGCCTAAAATACTGCAGCATTACTGCATTACTTCTGGAGGTAGGGTCCAAACACCCTGTAGTGTGTTGTACGGTCGAACAAGCTATTTGGTATACATTTTACAATGTAATTTGCATGCTTTTTTCACTTATTTTTATTTATTTGTTTGTTATATTACAATCTAGCCATCGTAAAAGGCTGATAAGCAATTTTAATCTAACTTAATTTGCTATAAGTAAAATTATATCTAAGAGCACGTTCATTGCGTTTACTTAGCGTCTATTAAGGCGATATCACTTTGTGCTTGTGTCCATATAAATAGCTAGGTACTATACGTATATTACGCTCGCGGTAAACGACCGACGTTGGTCGACCGTACATATTATAGGATAGGCTGGGATAGGTAGTAGTGTAGGTCTAATTTTTGAATCTTTGTAACGAATAAACTCAAAAACTACTGGACCAGGCTTTAAGAATGTATGAGCAGGCGAAGCCACTGGTAAAAGCTAATAATACTTATGGCGGTAATCATTTCCACCAAGATGTTTAATTTGGAATTAAATTGATACATTTATAGAGAATTTTTTTTTTCTTTCTTGTTTTGCCCCCAAGGACTTTTTATTCCATCAATTTACTCATGGTTCACTCATTAGGTGAACCAGGGGTAGAGAAAGTTAATCGTGGAACACCTAGGTGAACCAGGGGTACAAAAATTTAACCGTGGAATACCTAGGTGAACCACTTTGGTGTTCCATGGGTTAGAAAGGCTTCTGCCTATACCGTATATACCTGGCAGATTTTTTGTGGGGTTTATTAAACACAGTACATCCTCATTTCACCAGCTAAGTCCCCGGTGGACCTCCCAAGAGGGTACGGGTCTATTGCTATCATTCAAACAATATGGATTCCGGGCTGTTAATGAAAAATCCAAACGCAATAACCCATTAAGGGCCTATACTACCTCAAATGGCTTAGCATGATCCTCCGTTATGCCTAAAGTACTGCAGCATTAACTTTGAAATAAATATATGGTAAAGTTGAAGATTAATGTTAGGTCTTATGTTTGGCGAAAACACGATTTAATACATTTTTCTTGATAGAAAAAAATCTCAAAGTTACCTCCAAATCGAACAATAAACCACTGGTATTCAAAAAGTACTTCAAATTAGATCATGAAACTTTGCATACTTACTGAACTAACTATAAAGCATGTCTTATAATTTTTATTTTTCCCAAAAGACGAAAGTTTGATTTTATAAAGAATAAAAACCACTCATTTCGCACTATTCGGCCGCAGTGACTGACGTAACAACCGCTTTGTAGTGCAAGCTGATTAAATCGTTATTCTAACAGTATTACAAACGAAGATTGAACCACCACAAATAGAGTTGCTAGTCTGAGTTAGTATAGGCTCTTAACGCTTTATCTAACTTGGTGAGCCTAAGAGAGGTTTTCGAGGAGCGTGCGACCATTCGAAGGCAGTCAACATTAAAATTTTTACTCTAATTAATTTGTATAACTGTAAGAATTTAATTTCCATGCAAGAAAGTGTAATGCAGTCGAAGGCAAACGACTGAATAAGAGTTGTTAACCTTCAGTCGTGCTATACGCAATTTTGTGTAGGAACGCTTTCGCAAAACTAGGGCTTTTGGCAATTATATTGTAATTTTTATAACTTTAAATACGATACCGATTTAATTGCTTCATTCATAAAACTTGTTGTACTCCGGTAGGTTAATTGGCAAAATTACAATGGAAGGTGTAAATTAAATAACTGAAAGCCTCTAAGAATTATCATAATTATGAACAAAATTTACTATTGCAACTGTCCTGAATTTGAAAAAAATATTTTTTGACTCCATGTGTTTGCATAATTCTGCAAATAGTAGGTCCCACACCAGATTTTTTTGCCAAAATGTTGGGGTTGATCCCTGAAGAGGTTTTTAGTTATTAAGTTACTCATTGTAGTGACATTAAATGAATGAACGTGACCTTTAAGACTCTCTCGTAATGAAGAAGTTACATAAAAATAATTTTGCAATATGAGGAGCAGAACTAAGTCTAAGCCGAAATGCTTTGACAACAGTAATTGGATGCCTTAAAAAAGTAATTTGCCGAGAAAATTAAACGAAAAGTTGGGATAAAATGGCAAAATAAATACTCTCTTCATAATGATTTCCATTATTTGATGGACACTACAGTGATTACCGTGGTGTGCCGTCGTTTCGCACGATCGCGTGCGGGGGCGGTGACGGGAATAATTACCTGCTTTTAATTGATTGCCTACTTATAAGATGAGACCTTTGACATCACTTTTAATGGTTCTACTTTATCATTTGTTAGAATTTTTATGTAAATTGAAATCAATAATATAAATGGATATCATAATACGTTCACACAATAACCACGGTAACGGTCTCTTAAATGTTGTGTTAATTTACTCGATTGCATCAAGCAAGAGGCGTAACGGTTTCCTTCCCATTTTCGCAGGCATGCACGGCCAGCCTTTATTCAACTCGGAAGACCGAGGAATACCATTGACGGAGCGTCTTCTACCATCGTACCTGAAAGAGTTGGGCTACTCCACACACTTGGTGGGCAAGTGGCACGTCGGGATGTCCAAACCGGAGTTCCTTCCAACATCTCGCGGCTACGACCATCACTACGGCATGCGAGGCGGTTACGTCGACTATTACACATACAACAAAGTGGAAACGGTAAGTTACCGACATTTGACGGCAGTATAAAAGGTTCGTCGATGTAGGTAATTAGGTGTGGACACCCAGTAACCGAGCCATGAAATTTTATAAGGCCAAGCAACGCGGATATGCAGTCACGTTTTGTTAGGCGTGAAAGTACTTTGAAGTGAACGGTTTTAAGCACTATTTGTTTGCAAGAACAAATGTAAAGTTAATTATTAGAATAACGTTTGTATTTACGAGATCGTTATTTGTTCGCAGTGGCCGACTGGAAGACAAATGTTCGGTCTTGATCTGTACGATGATGCAATACCACAAGATTGCGAGCAACGGTACATTGTGGACGCACTCACCGAGAAAGCAGTAAAAAGTAAGTTTGTACAGAAGTTTCATTTACAATGCCATTGTATTTTGTATTACGTTTTGCAATACTCTTTATGAATTCAATAACAGTGGAAATGCGCAAGATTTCATCTTCAATAGGCACTCAAAATTGGAACGAATGGTGTAATGTAGAGTTCTGCAACGCACTTTTAGGTATGGAAGTATCTCCATGATTGCAGCACTAACCCATACCGTATGGTTAGAACCTATTGCAATCATGTAAATATCCATTACTCAATGTAATCCAAAATTCTGATTGAATTCAATTTCGTATTGCGATTGGGGCCTATTGTTTAACTTGAAGGACTCCAACCGAAAAATCGCCAATTAGAGATATCATTTTGCAAATCAATTTAAGTTTCATTATTAAGCAATTTATATGTTTATCTATATAAAACTATTGGTGTTTGGTTTTCTGTTGAGTCCTTCGATATCCAGCGTACGAGTAGCTATTGCAGCTGTAGCAATGTCTTTACTTTAGCTCCATTCACTAGTTAGCTACCAAGACTGTCACAATAAACATTTGGTCCAGTTCTTCGACAGTCTCTTACCAGATTTAACAGACATGATCCGTTTTGTAGCTGGTGGATACACGGAAGGTACTCTACCGTGAAGTCCTTAAAGATCGACCAACGTCGATCTAGCAAATAGCCGAGTGCAATTAGACAAAAAATACTCAAAAGGTGGAACGAACTTTATAATGGTTGGATTTTCATGGGACTTTTTTATTGAGTTCCTAGAGGAATGGAAAAGAAAGTAAAATAAAATTAAACTTTTTGCCAAAAATAAAACCGACTTCAAAAAAAACAACAAACAAAAAAAACACAAAAAGAAAAGGACAAAAAAATACACTAAAAGAAAAACACTAAAACAAAACCACAAAAAAGTGAAAAATAACTTTAGCTTCAGAAGCCGGTGAGAAAAACACCAAATCAATCAAAGGTCAAGCTTCAGAAGTCGGTGACCTTGTTAAATTGATTTAGTGTTTTTGTCACCGACTTATTTTTGTTAGTTTTTGTCATAGATATTATACGTTTTTGTTACCTGTGGATAGTAGATATAATAAGGATATTTTCAGGACAATATTAACGTTGAGCGTTATAGAAATATTTTGAGAAAAATTGCCTTCTTTAACTTTTATATAGTCGATTTCCTGAAAATTGTGAATAAATTTTTAGTCACTTCTCTCTTAAAAATGGTTTTCTTGAATTATATCTGTGAAAAACTATCAGTTACCAATTTCGTAAAAAATCTTGGACTTAAAATTCGAAATTTTGGAAATAATTGCAGAAAATATAATAATTTTCAAAAAATACTTGAAATATGCATGACATCGAGAACAATGAACAAAGAAACAGACCAAATTAGCGTTTAATGGATGCTCGGCACTATTACACTACAAAATGAATTCATCGAATTTGAAGTTATTCATGAACGAAAAAGAATGTTCCAAAAGAAATTTAAAAAAAAAGGTCGCGAACGGCAATTTTTTTTAATCTTTCTTTTCCACTCCACTAGGAACTCAATAAAAAAGGAAGACCCATGAAAATCCGACCACTATAAACTTCGTTCCACCCTGGTGCCGATTCCCTTGTTCACAAACTAAACTAAATTTAAGTTGGATGCATCTTTTTCTTTCTATTTCATTATGAAAAGGACAGAAGATAAATATTAGTTTAATCCTGTCAAATTAGTCAGCACCTGACGTAATTTGATGTAATTTTAGTAGTCAACTTTTTAATCGCGTCTAAAACTTGTATGGCGCTGATTAATTTGACAGAACATAACTAAAATGTATCTTCTGTCCTTTTCTTAATGAAATAGAAAGAAAAAGATGCACTGAACTTAAATTTGGTTTAGTTTGTGAACAAGGGAATCGTTGTCTAATTGCACTCGACTAAAAGGTCGCTGGAATCTTCTTGATGCGGCCGATGCAGTACCGGTAACTGGAGCGAGTCTATGAGAGGAGAGGCCTATGTTCGGTAGCAGATATTCTGCTAAAATGACAATGACGAACCTGACCTTAACAAAAATATTAAAGTAATTTAATTAAATGATACACATTATTATAATGTTTTTGTTAAGGCCCTTCTAACCCTAAAATTAACGATACATTAAATGATACACATTATTATAATGTTTTTGTTAAGGCCCTTCTAACCCTAAAATTAACAACTCTATTTGTGGTGGTTCAAACTTCGTTTGAAATACTGGTAGAATTAAGTTCTAATCAGCTTGCACTACAAAGCCGTCAGTCACTGCGGTCGAATAGTGCGAAATGAGTGGTTTTTTGCGATTTACAATAAGTAAATCTATTGATTGGACTATATAGAAAAATAAAACATAAGAAGCTTTACATAGTTAGTTCAGGTAGTATGCAAAGTTTCATGATCTAATTTGAAGTACTTTTTGAATACCAGCGGTTTATTGTTCGATTTGGGGGTAACTTTGGATTTTTTTTCTATCGAGAAAATTTTATGAAATCGTGTTTTCGTCACACATTATCGGCGTATTTAGCATTAATTCTTAACCTTACCATAATTATATTTATTTCAAAATGAATGCTGCAGTATTTTAGGCGTAACGGAGGATCATGCTAAGTCATTTGAGGGATATATAGCCCTATACTACAAATGGCTTAGCATGATCCTCCGTTACGCCTAAAATACTGCAGCATTAATTTTGAAATAAATATATGGTGAAGTTGAGGATTATTGTTAGGTCTTATTTTTGGCGAAAACACGATTTCATAAAATTTTCTCGATAGAAAAAAATCCCAAAGTTACCTCCAAATCGAACAATAAATCGCTGGTATTCAAAAAGTACTTCAAATTAGATCATGAAACTTTGCATACTAACTGAACTAACCATAAATCAGGTCTTATGTTTTTTATTTTTTCCAAAATACGAATATTTGATTTTATAAAGAATAAAAACCACTCATTTCGCACTATTCGGCCGCAGTGACTGACGCGTGACGTAACAACCGCTTTGTAGTGCAAGCTGATTAGAACGTTATTCTAACAGTATTTCAAACGAAGTTTGAACCACCACAAATAGAGTTGCTAATCTGAGGTAGTATAGGCTCTTAAGGAAGGTCAGGTGCATCGCGCCACACTAGCAACCGATGTGCATGTATGATGAACATAGACGAAGCAAAAGGTGTATGTTGATTCTACATAGGTACTCCTTTTGCGTAGCAGGTTCTGAGGAGTTTTGAGGCTTTAGCACGACCGCGCGGTCTAAACGTAACATAAATTACGTCGATCTTTAAGGCTGAGACCAAACGAGCGTAATTTTTTGATTCACGAAATTTCGGTTTCATGCATATTTTATGCCGTCGCATGACACAAACCAGACTTTCATATAAAAATGTGACGTTTACTGGTGGTGGATTCCACTAACTTAGGTGTCATCTGCCACCAGTGGTGGCAGACTGGTGGTGGCAAACGGGAATGAACAGATTCAACCACCACCAGTGGTGGAAGATGAGACAAATAGTTGCGACTACCACCAGTGGTGGCAGACCTGGTATTATAGTGGCAGACGGGAATAAAGGAGGCTTCTTAACAGATTTTACGTTCGTTTGGCCTCACCCTAATTCGAGTAGTTTTTGCTTATCCTTAAGGCAAAATGCGTGAGTTGATGTATGTATGTTGTTTCTCAGTAATCCATCATCACAACTCATCCCAGCCTCTATTCCTCCACGTGACCCACAACGCTCCACACGCGGGTAACGATGGCGGAGCATTACAACCACCCCTGTACTCGTCAGTGAAACACTCGCACATCGCCAACTCTAACCGAAGACTTTATGCAGGTAATGTTACAAATGTTACAATTTTACCTTCACTAACGGTATAAATCAGCCTGTAATATTTCAATTAGGATTAGGGCGAGAGAGGCATTAAGGTGGAAGCGCCAGGGTAACCCACGAAATTCAAATTTTCTTAGGTTTTTTTGCAATTTGTAGGTCAGTGTCAGGCGCGACTCATATTTGACCAACTAACAGGTCAAATATGAGTCGCGCACGTAACACTTACGTAGTTACAGAATTATAATCAATAAAATCATCAACACAACCCTCGAAGTTAATTTAAACCCATTGATTGACTTTTTCATAAAGTAGTTATTGAATCGGGTCAGACAGATCAGGTCGAACATCACTGTTTTGAGAGCAGCAGTGCTGGTGATGAAATAAATTATACACAAAGTAAAACGCCTGCGCCCAAACACTTAACAATACCCGAAAATACGACCAATACGAATTTGCTGTACAAAAAATGGATTGTCGAAAACATACGAGTATTTTTAGCAAATCCATTTATTACGTTAGTACCTAGTGGAACATTTCAACGTTTGAACGAATTTCATTGTACTCGAATATACGTTCTTTACACATATGGGGGAATGGTGACTTCAGTTGTTAGAATCACGATATGCATTTCCAGGTATTGTTTGGGAGCTCAGTGCGGAATGTAGCTTTCGGCTTAGTGAGACCTGCACAGAGGGATTTTGGTATACACTAGGAAAATACGTACTGGTTTCAAGTCTTGTGTGCTACAGTGCAACATACCAATGACGTAAAATCGAGATCACAAAGTACCAAACTGCTCCTGAAATTGTGTATTGAGACATAATAATGTTCATGAATAAAACTATTTCGTTGACAAAAATACATTACGTAAATAAACAACTAGTTTTAAAAACCTCCAGATCCAGTTCCTCCAGATCTTTCAAAAATAAATTAATGATTTAATCATTTTAGTTATATCAACATTTATTATAATGTAAACAAGCAAGACGCCTCACTCGCACATAATCTGTCATAATTAAGATTAAGCGATGTGTGCTTAACCAAAATTAATGTGATTTTTCTTTGAAATAAATAGTTTTAATTTTTTTTTTTTGTTTTCTGCTGACTTTTAAATAAAGTTTCAAAATAGACTAAGGATCTGATAAAAATAGGACAAATTCGTATTTTACTATAAGCTAGGACACAATGCATTTCTCACCCAATGTTATTCAACTTCTATAAACTATAACATGTTAAAATAAATCTTTTCAGAAATAGTGACCCATGTAGACCGCAGCGTCGGCAAAATAGTCAGAGCTTTATCAGATAGAGGAATCCTTGACGACACTATCATCGTATTCGCTTCCGACAACGGTGCACCAACCGTCGGAGCCTTAAGGAACTGGGGAGTGAATTTGCCCTTCAGGGGAAAGAAATATACGCCTTGGGAGGGAGGGGTCCGAGTGCCAGCGTTTATATGGCAGTCTTCAGTCAGACCGAGAGTCTGGCAAGGACTGATGCACATCTCAGACTGGCTACCGACCCTAATGGCTGCAACAGGAGGAAACGAACCAACAAACATAGACGGAGTCAACCAATGGAACTCTATAGTACAAGACGGAAAATCCAAACGTAACGAAGTCTTAATAGCTCTAGAAGACAGCAGTACAAACTCCTGGGCAGCTTACAGAGCAGGCGATTATAAAATCGTAGTTGGTAATGTAACAGGAGTGAGCAACGGTTACTATGGAACTGAATTCATGGTGAATAAAAGAACTCCTCCCGAATATTATCCTGCTCTAAGAACTTGTGAAGTGACGAGAGCTTTTGAAAATATAGGGGTTTATTTAGATCTGGATGTTGTGAGATCAACAAGAAGAGCGGCTACTGTCAAACAAGAGGATACTGCGAGGGATGCTACGCCTTGTATACCTTCGTTAAGTAAGTTCATGCACAATTTCATTAATAGATATACTCGTATCATGGTTGATATCAAGTCCAATTTTTTTACTCAGGATTTATGGCGTTACGTGGATATAATCACCATTCTTTGCAAAAAGGTTTCTGTTATAGGTACTGGTACTTTGTGATGTTGCCATCACTTATAACGTGGACGATAAAAACTATGAATGAAATGGTTTCTGAAGATTTGTGGCCTTCCACTAAATGTGAAGAATCCGACTTTGCGAATTTGCAAGTGTTCCTAGACCCTGATAGCTCTATTAAAAATTTACATATTATAATGTTTTTAGGTAATTGTAAAACTGAATCTAAATTTATTTTAAAGAAAATTTAGAAGTTTTCGCTACGTTCCATACTTCATGTGATTGCACACAGCTGTACGTTTTGTGTGAAACCAAAATAGTGGAAGCAGTGTCCCCCGACCATGAAAAGGACATTAATCGTCTTTTACGACATCCATAGAAATCTTCTGTTACTTCAAGTTTCAAGAGATTCCTTCGGCGCTTAACCTACTTTTCACGATTTCCTAAGAGTGTTCCTTTTCAGAAACAAATTATGATTTTTCATTATTCTATAATCTTTAATGGTATTCTGAACATGAAATTGGATGATTCTGCTGATCTATATATATATATTTACATATAATAAAACAGTAAAAAAACTGTGTCTGTACATTGAATATATTAAAAAAGAAATAATTGAGGGGGGTTTAGAAACAGTAATAGAGCACGAATCCAAAAAAAAAACCTGTCTGTTTGTCTGTGGGTCTGTTTGTTTGTACACGCTAATCTTCGGAACTACTGGACGGATTTAAATGTTTTTTTGTTGTTGTATAGGTATTAAGTCTGGGCAACATATAGGCTATAATTTATCTTGGAAACTTGAACACCTTATGCAGAACAGCAACAGACCAGCTAAACTATAAGAGATACAAAACTGGTACCACAGCAAAAATTGTTTCACGTGATGAGAATTTTCTGCTGAGAGAATAAATTTGAAGATCTGGAACACCTGATGTGGAACTCCAAGAGCCCAGCTACACTAACATATATATAGGAATGACGTTTTAGCAAAAGTTGTTCAATCTGATAGGCACTCTCTGTTGACTTATAAAAATCGAAGATCTGGAACACCTGTTGTGGAACTCCAAGAGCCCAGCTATGCCATAACACATATAGGAATGACGTCTTAGCAAAAGTTGTTCGGTCTGATGGGCATTTCCTGTTGACTTATAAAAATGTTTAGTCTGATGGGCATTTCCTGTTGACTTACAAAAATGAAAGATCTGGAACGTCTCGAATCGTCTCGCGCATCCCGTTGTATTCCCGTCGCCGGGCTCTTAAAATTCCACATCAGACGTTTTGAGGTCTTCGATTTTGACGACCCCGTTGTCGCTGGCATAAGCAACAGGATCCGCGTACGAAGTCGCGGGCAGAAGCTAGTAAATAATATATTTGCTATTTGCATTAATTTAGATGAACGCTAACATGTGTTCAGAAAACCGATTTTTTACTTGTCCGTATCGACACATATCCGTAAAATGTGTAAAATATTGAATCCTTTTCCTGACAGCCCGCATTCACAAAACTGGGTTTTAAACAGCGTATTTTTTGACCTTCCTCAATTAAAGACTGTGCAAAAAATAACATCACCTACAAATTTCACGTGTTGTGAATGCATGTGCATTGTCCTTATTCTTTTATTAGCCATGTGGTATCCGGCAGAGTAGAATAAAACCAACCCATTACACTCACGGGTGTCGTATAAGGCGACTAATGTCGGAGGCAGAACACCTTGCGCCTCCGTAGACCTGAGAATGGGCAGCAGCGTTTTCTGTTAGTCTTTCATCACTACTGCGATCTCCAATCCGCCTGCCAAGCGTGGAGATTACGGCAAATCCTCCCATCATGGGAGAGGCTTATGTCCAGCAGTAGACGTCATGGGCTGTTGTTGTTCTTGTCCTTATTCCTTTAGTGCCGGATTAAGTCTTGATTAAAAAAAGATTATGGGACTTCTCTTTGACAATTTCTACATCATCATTCTCTTGCCCTTATCCCAATTCATTTGGGGTCGGCGCAGCATGTCTTCGTCTTCCATACATCTCATCAGACACTTCATTTCTTGCCATATCATTCTTAACACAGTCCATCCATCGTTTCTTTAGTCTTCCTCTACTATATACCCATTCACATTCATACTCAAAACTTTCCTCACGACATTTTCCTCATTCTTCCGCATCCCATGCCCATACCACAACCGATTACCACACAACTTTTCAGTCATCGGTGCCACTTTCAGACTTCCTCTTTTAAACTTACAAACACTCAAACTCATAGAAACTCTCTTTTCTAAACTCATTTCTTACTTTATCCATTCGCGTAACACCACACATCCTTGGGATTCTCATCTCCGCGAAATGAAAATGTCTTTCATTCATGCCTTTTGTGGCCCAACATTCTGATCTGATGACTTGTAGTAATTTCTACAAAGTTTAAATTTAATTTCAGCTCGCGGCTGCCTTTACAACGTGCGCCGTGATCCAATGGAAAGCAACAACCTTTGGGGAAAGGCTAATAAGATAGCCACTTTGCTCACTAGCCGGTTAAGGGGACTGTGGGCTACACAGCAAAGACGAGGGGCACCCAGACTGAATGCTGCTTCCGACCCAGCTAACTTCAACTATGTCTGGACACCTTGGTTGCAACCTAACATTACACGCAGTAACAAGGACTCTAGGCCTCTTGGCCTCTTGGGTCTTCCCAATGATAAAAGAAATGAAAACTTCAACCTATCGTTTAACTTCAACCAGCAAACGACTGGTAGCAGAAACACTACAGTCGCAGCCGTCATCAACTGCGATGGTACGACCGGATTGAGAAACTTTTTGTGTATTCTGAAAAGTGTGTTTTAATTAGTATAGTTCAGTTTTTACTGTCTTAATAACAGTACTAGATCCCCTCTTATTAAGAGGAGGTTCAGTCCCAGCTGTGGGAACTTGTAATGTGCCGTTAAGTTGGTTGGTTTTGTTATCATTGCCGTTACTCTTATTCCGGAGATATGTTTGAGAGTGTTCTGAAGGATTTATAGTTTCAATACCTGGATTTACTATGCATGTGTCAAGTCTTTAAGATGCCATTTATGATGTTAAACTAGACGATCCAAGATTGAAATCAGAGAACTTTAAAAATAAGGTATGTTAAAGAATGTTTCTACCTTTAGACGTATCGATGACTTCGTCATAGAAATATTTGTAAAAATTACTCATGAGTTTTAGGTTCATCGGTACAAGTATTTTTAGTATTAGTGTTGTGTAGTTGTGTCGAATGTAACCATAAATTGTTGATCTGTTATTTATTGTAGATAATAAATAGCTGTAGATTAATCACCAACTCGCCAACAGTTTCCGAACGTTGATATATTCTTAATAGATTTTTCCAACGATAAAGGACTTTTGTATGAAAAAGTCTTTTTTCGTCGAAATCTTTTTTAAGAATCACTTGACATTAAGTGCCTTGTCCACCCACGATTGAGCACGAATCAGAGAACTTTGGGATTAAGATTGAATCCAAACATTTAAATCATTAGATGGGCTCTACACCGTCTAAAACTGATTTACGTTTCTGTTTCTTGACAACGAAAATTGGACAGTATGGTATCTCTTAATCGTACTGAAAATTATATGTATTGTGCCATGGAAAATGCACAAGCAAGTTACATATTATCCTTCTCGGTGTAAACACTTTTCTGCGTGACAACAGTACGGTGAGGGTACATCTACCGAATTCATTTGGAATAATCCATCAATTCCTGCGTGTGATTCTTCGTAAGAATCTCGTAGTTCTAACGAAAAAAAAAACAAATTCTGAAAGATAATCAAGATTCAGATCAAATCTAGTGTAAGATGTTGTGATTGGTTGCAAAACAAGAACGTCCAATCGTTTTTTTTGACAAAATCATAGATTTAAATATCTTTTGAAAAACCGCATGTAATGTTTACGTAGACGAGGCGTTTGAAGGCCGCAACAGAATTCCGCGCTTAAAAGCGCCACGAAGCGTAACACGCTCATTGGTCAAATTTCGTATCGTAAAATCCATTTGTCGTCATTTCGACCAATGCTCGCGTTTGTCGGGTGTACCTTGTGTGCTACAGCCCTTAGAGACTTGTTGGTAGAAATGACTCTGTGTGTTTCTTGTGTAATTGTATTGTAATTAGATTGTTGTAAACTTGTAATGTAGGCAAATATTTGTGATACTTAGTATTAAGAAGTAAATACTTAGGTAAACAATAAAGATCAAGTTTTGTATCGAAATGGTTTGATTTCAATTCTGAATACTGGAGACTAAATTCAATGACCCATTAGTATCATTAGTTTCGTTGCAGGATCCAAGGTAGTTAAACTGTTTTTCTGGACCTTCGAGCTTCATTGATTTTCAGGAGTTGCATAAATTACCTACTATACATAATATTTTCATTTCCATGCTCAATATTTAACGTTCACTAATCCAAACTCACATTTTATATTCTTCTACGTTTTCAAACCCTACAGAGTGAAGATTGTTTACAAACACAAATTACGTATGCACAAACGCTCTTGCTCAAATCAAATAGATATCTGAAGTCCTAATCAAGTTGTGCCGTGGGGATAGAACCTGTAAATCAATCAGCTTAGAAACTAGATAGCCACAGTTCTATTAAGCTGGCTTATTCCCGTCCCGATATCTTTGAGTCTGAATCAAATCGGGATTGATTTTAGTTAATATTCATTTGAGACTTAATAGTACCTACACGAGGGGTCGCCGTAATATCGCGGTGACCCCTCTCTTTTCTTCTTTAAACTTTTTTTTTTGTAGTGCGTCGTAAACTAACACCTTTTTCCTGTGTGTTGGCAGAAACTGAATAAATTTTAGCCTAAGCCTTTTGCTTCGCTCTCGTTACGTTTGGAGTATCTACAACGCACCTGACAACACTTCACCCTATTGCATTTGTTTATATTGAGATATTAGTCCGTGCATAATGGTGAAGTATAGTGTTGATGAGAACACTTGTTAACTCGGTAGTTAATCCGCAGGGTTGTCAGAACAGTCCCTAATTAATTTATAAAACCGTGACAAGCCAAGCGTGAAAGTTTAACGTTGAAATAGGAGTCGTTAGCGGCAGTTCCGGTTAGTATGAAAATGTGCGGTACTGGCCTCAACTAGAACGTTTGACAACTACATTATGTACGCAAAGTTGCGGTGGACGGTCGACATGTCCATTCCTATTTCTACGAACCGTTTCAAACTGTTACGGGCAAATAAAATCTTTTTCAGTCTACGGCGGGTAGAGTTTTGAGCATTTAGAAGTATAGTTAGTGAGCTCTTTGAGTGGAGCGAATCTAGGACAAATTAAAATACGAGCTCTTTTTATTTGAAGGAAATTCTAAACTTAATTGCATTGTTGCTTGTAAAAAATAATTTCCAATATGTAAAAGCGCGAATATTGCGCGAAGGGCAGCATAACTAGTCCCTACAAATTCGACCTTATCATTGTTATCTAAAGTGTACAATTTTAAAGTATTTTTACCCACATTCTAACTCTGAAAGTTGGCACCGTGTTCGGCGTAATTACTGAAGTTGAACGTGTGATAATGTTGTTGATGAGTTATTGGGTGACCCACATGTTCACAGCGCTAAGTTGCATAATTACTAAAGTCTAAAGTTCACCTCTCACCTCCACTTTAGCCTGCACAACGATTTTGCCGCCTTTGTTTTAGTTTTGTCTTATTTCCCATGCAGTTGAAAATTGCAGATAGATTATTTAATTTTAAGCTTGGATTTTTAAATCAATGAACGCTGGAATCACGCAAATTTTAGCAATAGGAAGGGAAATAATTGTAAGTTGAAAACAAAATAGAGAATGTGGCGGTTGGTTCTTATCCCACGCAATAGTGAGCGAGCTACAGTCGCGCAGATGATATGAATGAATTGGCAATCCGTCAGTGGAGCAGCAGTTTCACTCATCCCAAACATTTATTCGAAGGTAGCTATAGTAGAAATGCGATAAACCTATCCTCATGGACTTGTAACTTTGTTTCTGCTCTCGTATTACCTTTTACCATCCTGACCCTGCCTCAATATGGATTATGTTTTCATAGGTAGAATTGTTTTTGGCAGCTAAGTATATTTCCAAAATGGGTGTTATTGCGGTTTTGGCTCACTGTTGACCAATTTCTTACATGTACTTAATTCAAAACTTCTCGGTTATTATCCGAATTGAAAAATACATGATCGTTTATCGCAAATTTTCAGTTCCACATCAATTAAATTACTTACAATACGCTTCAATCCTAACGTTAGGTTAATATAAATCATGAGAAATTGCAATTATTAATGGAGTGCGTAAGCGAAAGGACTCATGTAAGTCATCATGGGGTTCTGAATCGAGAGCTGACTGTAACCGACTGACGATTGCATGCTCCTTAGAGTATATTATGTTCTGTAATTGCATGTGTCGCTGAAAAGCCATCCATGTTGGGGTTGGCCTCCATCAGTTCAACCAATTCAACCGGATCAAGCCTAAGTATTTTGCTATTTAATAATAGCAAAATACTTAGGCAACCAGGTACTTAGGTAACAATAATTTGTTATTATTAGATAAAAAATTAATTAATGTTTGCATGCCTAATTTAGGGTAGATTGTACAAGGCTCACCCATTTTACTGTAACAACTTATTTTATGTACCTGGAGGTACATAAAATCTATGCAAATAAATTTGATTTTGACTTAGATTAGGTACCTACCAAGATACAGTTACGTGGCATAGTGAGCGGGAACGGCAATAAATTGACTTATCGCGCTTAGTAATAAATATTCTAAATTTTTTATCCAGAATTACTAATTGGCTTAATATCTTTTATGATCTACCTATTTATGTTCTGCCGTTGTCATAAATTAGGCGGTTATTACGATTATCAAGCTTTTATGAGTTTATTAAAATGTACATTATCACATGTTCAGAAGAAAGTGCAGTTTAGTAGCTGCATATAACTATTTATGTAAGTATTAATTTTTATTAATATACTGATAGGTATATACTTCACACCGGTTTTCCTCAAAGGATTAGGCAGAGGTGTACCCATAGTACATCCGCTTTTCACCATTATAGCATATTTAAGTCCTATAATATGTTATAGAAATACATACAAATGAAGTTGAGCCACCAACCCGACACAAAATAACTGATCGACCATGTATTCGAACCCTCAGCGAGGTAGTCAGTTACTCGTAGAAATCGAATGTATTTAATTGCGTTTCGAAAGCAGAATAAAATTCAACCCTAGAGTTACTCAAAGGATCTAAAATACAGAAGTAGGTAGTACTTATTTAGTATTTTCGTATTTTTCCTTAATCCGATCTTGCAAATTTTTGTATTCCTAATCCTATTGGCGCAAACCTTAACTCACGTTGCAATGATCGTGACTACAAAACCAAACCAGCGACAATTTGATTACCGTAATTATACGATAAAATGTTTTTTTATATGTTTACTATATAAGTCGATGCATCAATGTATGTTATCGTTCAATGACGGTTCGTTTTTAGTCTCATTTCCATCAAGGTAACTAAACATTACAGACATAGCCTGTATTACAGAACTTCACTCAGTAATACTCAAGCATTACTTAAAAGTGCCTTTTGATTGGATTGAACTAGTTTTAAGTAATGCTTGAGTCGGGAGTAACGTTCACGGGACGTAGTTTCAGGGTTTGATTTTTTTCATGAACATTTAATTTCTCGTTTTTTTAAGATGGGATCCCATAGTATGTTTTCTTTATTTGTAACGATCGGACTAATTGGTTTATCTAGTGAATCGGAAAATCCTAATATAGTTTTTATATTGGCTGATGATATGGTAAGTCGTAATTATATTATTTTAACGCTTAATGCCTGTTTTATAGGGACAGGCCTTCGAACAGGGGCCGAAAACTAACAACTGGCCGTTCAGCGAAGTTGATTTTTATCTCATCATACGGGGCTTGAACCAAAACGACTTAAACAAGAAACATGCAAAACTTCTCTTATAGAATATATTTACTAAAATAGGCTGTACTGCAGCAGCAATACCGTAATCTTTTTTTTATAAAATCTCGCTTCTTTAGAATTTCTAGCACCTTTGAAGCGCAAAGGATAAAACAGACTGCAGTGTAACCTTTATTTCGCAAATTAGATTTGATTAATCATCACAATAAGTTAACTTCGAGGTTCCGCTTTGATGATCCGTTTGTTATTGAGCATCGGTTTTGTTATCGTTTTTTACAAAAGGTATTCGCAGATATTAAAGAACCGGTTGGAGATTTGTGCGCTTGCGACCTATTTATGAATGTTATGGTAATTGGACTATGGAAGTGTGTATGTGGTGGAATGATTATTTGAAGCACTACACGAATATTATAAAGAGGAAAGATTTGTATTTTTTTAACGAATAAACTTAACATACATACACACAACATAACTAAAAACTACTGGACCGATTTGAAAAATTCTTTCACCGTTGGGAAGTTACACTATCCACGGGTGACATACTTAGGCTACTACTTATAATCCCATTTCCACGGAAACGGGAACTACGCGGGTGAAACCACGTGACGTCCGCTAAGTTTAAAATATATCGAGACTGATATAGATTCCTTGTCATGAAATTATTTATGGCAGTCGTAACAGGTAACCGGAAAACTATAATCTGTAAAAACCAGTGTATCGGAAATTCCTGTCCTGAAATAAATGATCTGGAGGCTTATGAAGTTATATGGTTTATACTGATATGAGATTTAAATAATGCAGTCCTTATAATAATATGTACGAGTAATGCCTTAGGCCGAGTGCAATTTGACCAAAAATACTCAAAAGGTGCAACGAATTTTATAGTGGTCTGATTTTTAGGGGACTTTTTTTATAGATTTTCTAGAGGCGTGGAGAAGAAAGTTAAAAAATAAATTGTTATTCTGATATTTGCGAATGAATTTTTAGCCAATAAACTCATGAGTGTGGTTTTCTCGATCATTGTTATGTCCAGTTTTCATTGAAAAAATCGTCGAATTTTATGTTTTTCATGAATGAATAAAAACCGGCCAAGTGCGAGTCGGACTCGCGCACGAAGGGTTCCGTACCATTATTATCAAAAAAGGGCAAAAAAATCACGTTTGTTGTATGGGAGCCCCCCTTAAATATTAATTTAATTCTGTTTTTAGTATTTGTGGTTATAGCGGCAACAGAAATACATCATCTGTGAAAATTTCAACTGTCTAGCTGTCACGGTTCATGAGATACAGCCTGGTGACAGACAGACGGACAGACGGACAGACGGACAGACGGACAGACGGACAGACGGACAGACGGACAGACAGACGGACTGACAGCGAAGTCTTAGTAATAGGGTTCCGTTTTTCCCATTTGGGTACGGAACCCTAAAAACAAAAGAAATTAAAAAACCGGCCAAGTGCGAGTCGGATTCGCGCACGAAGGGTTCCGTACCATTATTATCAAAAAAGGGCAAAAAAATCACGTTTGTTGTATGGGAGCCCCCCTTAAATATAAATTTTATTCTGTTTTTAGTATTTGTTGTTATAGCGGCAACAGAAATACATCATCTGTGAAAATTTCAACTGTCTAGCTGTCACGGTTCATGAGATACAGCCTGGTGACAGACAGACGGACAGACGGACAGACAGCGAAGTCTTAGTAATAGGGTTCCGTTTTTACCCTTTGGGTACGGAACCCTAAAAAGGCATGAGCGGCTAAATAGTTTTTTTTTCAACTTTCTTCCATACACCTATAGAAACTCAATAAAAAAAGTCCTATGAAAATCCGACCACTAAAAACTTCGTTCCACCTTGTTGTCTAATTGCACTCGACTACCTCGACTTACTTAATTAAGATTCGAGATGAAACTAACTCAAGTCTTTGAAAACAATAGACAGTATCAACTGTACAATGAAACCGATGACTATTTTTATTTTATCATCGCTCGTAGAACAACTCAAAGCCATTGACACACGTAAGTATCTATTTTTTACAGGGATGGAACGACGTCAGTTTCCACGGCTCTGATCAGATTCATACACCGAACATTGACTTGCTGGCGTATTCTGGAGTCGCATTAGGAAGGTATTACAGTCATGCAATATGTACTCCATCTAGAGCAGCGCTTCTCACTGGAAAATACTCATATAAGACAGGTATTTTATTTTAAAACACTTAACTTTACAGCCTTGTTAGTCTAGGTCATGCAAAGGGTTATTAGGTTTTTCCATCAGGAATTTGTGCCCGATTGATGCCAATAGGCTCGCCCCCTATATTACATGGGACTTTAACGTAACTGGCGAAATGTGGGTGTACTATTAGGTACGCCTCTGCGTAACCCTTTAGGGATTACAGGCTTGATATAATGTTATATTTACTTTATATTTCAGTTCTTTGTAGCTATTGCAGTGTTAAGTCTATAGTCTCTTTCCAAAAGTGATGATGTTACGTTCTTTGAAATTGTACAATTACCTAAACTGTGTTCTCTACTAGGGATGCAAGGTTATCCTCCTATAACAATGGGTGAGGATCGGGGCATTCCAACCAATCTGATGCTATTGCCTGAGTATTTCCAAGACGCCGGTTATGAAACCCATTTGGTTGGCAAGTGGCATGTGGGATCATCCCGGGAAGAATATTTACCAACCAGCAGAGGCTTTGATAGTCATTTTGGACATAGAAGTGGTTACATGGATTATTATGAGTACACTTACGAGGAAAAAGTAAGTATATTTATGACTGTTTACAATACAGTACCTACCTAGTCAAAAACAGAGTAGCTAACCTATGTAAAACGAAATCTTGCTGAAATCTTCGACACTTTTCCAACAAGGAAGGACA
Organism: Xestia xanthographa; assembly: GCA_905147715.2. Taxonomy (NCBI): domain Eukaryota; kingdom Metazoa; phylum Arthropoda; class Insecta; order Lepidoptera; family Noctuidae; genus Xestia; species Xestia xanthographa. The sequence goes on along the minus strand of LR990653.1, from coordinate 21,260,683 downwards.
CTCTAAGTTGATTTAGGGACTCGATGAACGAGGAACTTGTGTTGCTTGAAGTTATTCCTGTACTTTACATCAACCTTTATAAACGAATGTGTTATACTAGTGGATTACCTCCCATTCAACTTAGGTATTCCCCAAGGTGGCAAACTAGGACTGACTCTGATCGGATTTTCATAAGTTTTGGATTTCACCCAATACACCGTCAATGTGTGAACTATGGGTATAGTGCAAGCATGATATATATAGTATCTAAAATACTTTACGAGTTATAACACTTATTTGTTAATTAATTATTACAAACTTGTTTTAGTGGTCGGGCGTCCAAGTTTCTGGTTTTTCCTTATTTAGAAACCAAACCCCAGCATGGGACGTTGAGGGTTACATTACCGACGTCTACACAGAACAAGCTAAGTCAGGTAATTTTCATTACCGTTAGAAATGTTGATTACCGCATTTGCTGAATTGAAAATTACTACATATTATAAAACAAAGTCCCCTCGCCGCGTCTGTCGGTCTGTCTGAACTCAATAGCTTTCGAACAGATGTTGATACGGTTTTCACCAATGTGCGGAGAAATTCATGAGAAAGGTTTAACTGTTTATTATGATGTGAACTGCTACCCGTGTGAAACAAGTATATATAAATATATATAATCGTAAATGGTATCCCTTATGTCCCCAGCCGTGCCCGACCGAGCACGGTGCATTGTTATTTTAATTGTGTCTGTAATTGCGGGTACCTAAGTGGTAAACGACACACACCGATGAATGTGACAAGAGTCACATACTCGGAAATTAAGTTCGTATTATGCAAGCCAGACTAAAGTTTTCGTGATATTTGCTGTAGTTGCGTTACCTATTTGTGAGAGAAGCTTAAAAAAAAGGTTAGAATGAAATTCAGACAGATAGAAATAAGATCAGATCAAACCGATCAAAAATTATCCATCGACTTAAATAATCTGCAGTAATTTTATTTGTTCTGTAATCAGTGATCGAGAATCACGACGCACTGTCTCCCCTGTTCCTATTGGTCGCGCATAATGCTCCGCACTCGGCCAATGAGGGTGCACTACTGCAGGCGCCGCCAAAGGAAGTCAGGGCGATGAGACATGTTGAGTCACCTGAGAGAAGAATTTTTGCAGGTAAATTCCAAAGAAAACTAAATTCCTTGACTGGCTTTTTAATTTTTTCTGTTTTTGTTTGTGAATCCGCCTAAGGCGCTCACAACAAATATATGTAGTGAGAGTGTCGTTCAGTTTCCCAAAAATACATGATACTATATAACCCCACAAACTTTATTTTTGTTTCGAGATACAACAACTAACAGATTTCACTTAAAGTGCATTCTGGCTGTTCTATTTTTTGTGTTCTTCAAACTTATATTTCTCTTTACCTTTCAGCCATGGTAAAAAAACTCGACGACAGCGTCGGTGATATTGTCGAAGCTCTATCAGACAAGGGAATTTTAGAAAACACGATCATTGTGTTTGTATCAGACAATGGAGGCATGACAATTGGCGACCACATTAACTACGCTTCAAATTATCCTCTGAGAGGAATAAAAGCGACACCTTACGAGGGTGGTGTGAGAGTGGTTGGGTTGGTGTGGAGTACCCAATTGAACAATACTAGTCATTACTGGGACGGGTACATGCACGTTACAGACTGGTTGCCAACTTTATTGAGTGCTGCTGGTGTAGAACCCCCCACAGACATTGATGGTATCGACCAGTGGGACAGTATTAACTCTAACTTACCTTCTCAAAGGAAAGAAATGTTTGAAATCGACGATATCGTAGGATATGCTTCAATTATATACGGAGACTATAAGTTGGTGATGGGTACCGTCACTCAGGGCTACGGTACATACCAAGGCACTAATCTCACAGGCATAATTGGGAGTCCACCATCTTATGAAGAAGCTCTTAAGCGCAGTAGTGTGTACGGTGTACTCGACTCGATTGGAAGGACCTTCAAAACTGATGACTTAACTGTAAGGAACAAAACGACAATAAAGTGCGATACATCTTCAGCTACTACATGTACTCCTGGTAACGGTGAGTTTCGTGATGTTACGGAGTATTGAACAAATTAAATATCACATGTGTCTACATACGGTATTTTTAAACATACATACATACAACTTATAAGTAGTTTAACCCGTATGCTCCCGGCCGTGCCTCCAGAGGCACGGTGCATTGTTATTTTAATTGTGTCTGTAATTGCGGGTATTGAAGTGTTAAACTACTCGTCCTCAAATTTTTAGTTTTAGGGCCAAGTTCACCGAAAAGATAACAGTCTGATTATCTAAAAACAGTTGTTTAAAACACATTTTCATGTTCAAAAATGTGTTTTAAACAGCTGTTTTTAGATAATCAGACTGTTATCTTTTCGGTGAACTTGGCCTTAGGTCATTTGTTAACTTCCACTGTATAGTTCAACTTACTTACGAGTACTTCTTGCTACCGTAGTAATATTGTTTGGTTTGTTGCCACAACAATGTGATTTTATGCATTAGTTTAGTTCTTCTTGGTTTTCAATAGCTATCTAAATGTGTTTGTACCTCTTAATAAAATTACCTTTGTATCATTTTCAGGTACAGTATGTCTTTACAATATAATAGATGATCCTTGCGAAACAACGGAATTATCCGACATTTATCCGGATTTAGTAACGTGTATGCAAGCTCGATTGGAAGCTGAGGTGGAGAAAAGAATTCCTAGAACTGTACCAATTTATAGTGACCCATTAGCAGCTCCTAGTCATTTTAACTATACGTGGGATGTTTGGATTAATTGAGGTAATTCCATGAATCTGCATTGTTACTTTGTTAGAAATGTTTATATTGATAATTTATTATGTTAATATTTATAATTATTATGGTACTGTTTGCTGGGTTTTTATTTATGATAGGTACCGCAGAAATCGGTACCGCGGTTATTTCGTGTCGAATTATGTTAGAATCTATGATGGTGTATAAAATTATAAAGGCTTGGAAAGCTGAATAAACCTGTTGTTACTTATCGCCGCCTTGTTGTCTCAGTGAACGCGGAAAAGAAAGGATTTTGCAAGTTAATTATCATTTTACTAAACTGAATTTTGTTGTTTTTCACGTTTGCAGTCTGATTATTTTTCAGCAAAAGTAGCTTTATAAAATTAAGACAAATGATATTTATTATCGTTATATTTCTAAGAGCTTTTGTAGTAAATTATGTATTTTTATGTGTTTAGTTATAAATACATATATTAGTTTTGTAAAAGCAAACGGATAATAATATATTTTATTTTATTATACACTTGAAAAATATTATTATATTGTTATCTTTTAAAAAGTTTAGATAAATGTTTATTGTTATCAACATTAATAAATGCGTGAGAAGTTTTTTTGAGATAATAAATTATGCCAAGTATGTGAATTTTTGAATGGTTTAACTTATTCGATAACCTTAGATTGGTTAGATTTTCTTCACATTGTTCATACAGAAGTAGAAGTTACCAGAGCTTCGGATAGGTTAGATTTTCTTTTGATTTTAAATTCAGAAATTAATCGGTCAACTGATACTGAAAAGCTGAACAACGAAGATAAACCAGGCTGTAAACTGCCTGCTGCCCCCCTTGGTGACAGGCCACATCATCGCTTAAAAAAAGTGATAAATAAAAACTGGTAAATTTTAAATAATACAGTACCTAGTTGGTGCTTTCCGTTACTAAAACATTGCACCATAAACTTGTCATTCTGATTTCTGCCGGCAGTACTAGTAACGTGTAACAACATTTTCTTTTTTATGCCGCTGTAAAATGACGCGATATAATAAGAAAAATATTGAATGTTGGACATGCAGCAGAAGAGTCAGGACTAAAGTAGGATACATTTTTACAGGGCTATAAAATGAAATTATCTATATAAATAAAAACAAAAGGCCTGACTGACTGACTGACTGACTCATCAACGCCCAGCCCAAACCCTTGGACCTAGAAAGTTGAAATTTTGCACAGAGGTTCCCTTTATAATGTAGACAAGGAATAAGGAAGAATTTTTAGATATTCAACCCCTAAGGGAGATAAATAGGGGATGAAAGTTAGTATGGAAATTCGCCAGTTTTAAAGTTACGATCTTCAAATGTTGTGTTTAGGCTGGCAATTAAAAATTAATGTATACGTTTCTCAGCGTTTTTCATAATTCTACCCCCAATTGGTTAAAAAGGGGATGAAGCTGTTGTGTATGAACGTCCGTCAGTTTTAAAGTTAAGACATTCAAATTTTGTTTTTAGGCTGACGATTAAAAATTAATTTATACGTGTCTCAGGGTTTTTGATAATTTCACCCCCAAATGGTTAAAAAGGGGGATAAAGTTGTATATGGAAAATCGTCAGTTTTAAAGTTGGGATCTTCAAATTTTGTGTTTAGGCTGATGATTAAAAATTAATTGATAGGTGGCTCAGCGTTTTTCACAATTCCACCCCCGAAGGGTTAAAAAGGGGGATGAAGTTGTTTATGAAAAATCATCATCGTTTTAAAGTTAGGATCTTCAAATTTTGTGTTTAGGCTGATGAATAAAAAATAGTTGATACATGCCTCAGCGTTTTTCTTAATACCACCCTCGAAGGGTTAAAAAGGAGAATGAAGTTGTTTATGGAAAGTCCTTAATTTTCGAAGTAAAACTCACTAAATTTATTATCTAGGCTTATGGTTGGAAGCTAACGCAACGGTGTTTTTAAAAATGTCAGCCCCTAAGGGGGTGAAAGATGAAAAGGGGGCTTTATCTGTACAAATAAATAAAATTGAAGAATCTGTTTGTGATATTAAAACAACCGCATTTTACTACATGCATATGAATGTATATAGGGCACATTTACCAAAACAACATTTTTTTCAACGGAACGGCGGGACCGATTTTGACGGGACTTTCACGGGCAGATAGCTGATGAAATAAGGAGTAACTTAGGCTACTCCTATTTTAGATAAAATCTATACAGTAACCCTTCTTCTGGCGCAGTCGGGTAAAAATATATAAAAGAAGAAGAAACTGACTGACTGACTGATATATCAACGCACAGCTTAAACCACTGGGACAGATTCCAAATTTGGCAAAGAGGTTCCTTATGTGGTCAAGGAGTGCACTAAGAAAGGATTTTTCAAAATTCACTCCCTAAGGGGGTAAAAAAGGGCACCAAAGTTTGTATGGGGAAACAAGATTAGTTAAACTGTTTTATTCGAAACTTAACAGGAGTACTCCTATCGATAATTGAGTAAACATTTGTGTTTCAGGTTTTTTCAGAATTAAACCCCCAAGTGAGGGAAATAGGGTGACAAAGTATAAAAATCAATGCACAGCCCAAACCGCTGAGTCTAGAGATTCCAAATTTGTCACATACCTAGGTTCCTTATGAGGTTTAGGGGTGCACTAAGAAAGGATTTTTCAAAATTCACCCCATAAGGGGCTGAAATGGGGGGTCCAAATTTTATATGGGGAAATAACATTAGTTAGACTATTTTATTCGAAACTTAACAGGAGTACTCCTATCGATAAATGAGTAAAAATTTGTGTTTCAGATTTTTTCAGAATTCAACTCCTAATATGGAGAAATGGGGTGACGTCTCAAAATCAACTCACAGCCCAAACCACTGGGTCTAGAGATTTAAAATTTAGCACGCGTAGGTTTGCATGGTGCACAATGAAAGGATTTTTCAAAATTTACTCCCTAAGGGGGTGAAACGGGAGTCCAAAGTTTGTATGGGAAATCAAAATTAGTTAGACTTATTCGAAACTTCACAGGAGTACTCCTATCGATAAATGGGTAGAAATGGGTTTCAGGTTTTTTCAGAATTCAACCCCTAAAGGGGGAAATGGGTTTGGTATTGTTTGTATGGTGTATCGGGTCGGGTGTATTACAAAAACAGCGATTATACCATCATCCCCTGTTGGGGTGCAATGGGGTCGAAATGTCTAAAAATTTATATGGGTGTCGATTCCAAGATTATCATTGGTGCTGATTACGAATGTGGCATTTATTTTTAGATCCAAAAGATGGCGGATTCAACTTCTATACAGGATTATTGTTGAATTATTGTGATGATTGTGATAACGATAATGGTGATTGTGATAATGATTGTGATAGTGATAGTGATTGTGATTGGAATAGTGATGTGAATGGTTGTTGTGATAACGATGATGGTGATTGTGATAATGATTGTGATAGTGATTGTGATTGGAATAGTGATGGTGATGGTTGTTGTGATAACGATGATGGTGATGGTGATTGTGATTGTGACAGTGATAGTGATGGTGATTGTGATAGCGATTGTGATGATTATAATTGTGATATTTATCCCTTTAGTATGATCCCGTGTGACAGTTACCGAACTTCACACGGGCAAAGCCGCGGGCAACAGCTAGTTGTGAATAAATCCAACAAAATCATACTTTGTACCATCGTAAAATAAAGACAGGAGTACTACAGAAGCTGATATTCATGATTTATATGGACCAAACGAGTTGTTAAAAGCAAATAGGTGTACATTCAATTATTTGTGAACACTGATTGAGGTGACACTCAATGTAATATTTCACAGCTCAGATGCTGGCAAAAGGCGCACAATTCAAGGAAAACTGTGATGAAATCTGAAACAGAAAACGTATACTTTTATTATTGATTTAAACTAGATATGTACTGATTACTTGCCAATTTTTAGTCGGCGAATGGTTAGAGACCAGTCGAGAAAAAGCGCCGACTATATAGATTAGAATTATGTGTTATCGTTCAATGACGGGTCGTGCCATCTTGTGTTCACACAGTGCAAGTTAATCGTGGATGCACGTGCTACGTTTACGTTACCGTGATTAAGATAAATCTAGTCATTGGTAGGTACTACTTCATTCGTTTATCTTTAGTCTCAATTCTAACAAGGTAACCTTAACAGAGAATTTCAGTGATCGTATTATTTTTAGTTTATTTCCTCGTAAAGAATGGAAACCCATAGTGTGTTATCTTTATTTGTGACCATCGGACTAATGGGTTTATCAAGTGAAGCAGATAATCCTAATATAGTTTTTATATTAGCTGATGATATGGTAAGTCGTAGTTATATTATATTATATTATTTTAACGCTTAATCCCTGTTTTATCCAGTAGTCAAGTTTTCTCTCTCGCCATAAATATAGAATCATGTCACCAGGAACCAACTCTTTGTAGACCATTTAATAATTTATGACGTAATACCATCATAATGTCCCTTGGTTTAGTGTGATGATCATAAATTAGATTACAGATTTATTGTAAATACTACAATTATATATGGCAGTCGTATAACAGGTAACCGGAAAACTATACTCTAAATAAAAGTCTATCGGAAGTTCTTATCCTGAAATTAATAGTCCGGAGGCTTATGAAGTTATATGGTTTAATTGATGGACTGCAAATGTCAACCTTATTATGTTTTTAATTAATTTAAGAAACTTCTATGAGCTTTACATAACGAAGTCCTAACATGTAATGCCCTGAACATAATTAAGATTCTAGATGTAACACAAGGCTTTAAAGGAAACAATAGACAGTGCCAACTGTTCTATGTATTCGCTTACCATTTCTATTCTACCATAGCGCGTAGCTTTGATTGAAAACAAATCGAAGTCATTGACACAATTTCTATTTTGACAGGGATGGAACGACGTCAGTTTCCATGGATCTGATCAGATTTTGACTCCAAACATTGACTTGCTGGCGTATTCTGGAGTCGCACTGGGAAGGTATTACAGTCATGCAGTATGTACTCCATCTAGAGCAGCGCTTCTCACAGGAAAATATTCATATAAATCAGGTATTTTATTTTGAGACACTTTACTTTATATTTCAGTTCTTTATAACTATAATATCATAGTGTAACTGTAGAGTCTCTATCCAAAAGTGTTGTTGTTACGTTCATTGAACCGCTTATAGACTCTGACGTCAATGCTTATATTTGATCTCTTGAGTCAGTATTTCAGTAATCAGCAAATCTTCGGCCAATCATTAACGGTTTTATTTAAGTTATTGCAGTAGGCTACCCTCTGGACATGTAGGAGAATTTAGTTGCACATTCATTTCTGAAATTGTTCAATAACCTAGGATGTATTCTCTTCTAGGGATGCAAGGTTATCCTCCTATCACAATGGGTGAGGATCGAGGCATTCCAACCAATCTGATGCTATTGCCTGAGTATTTCCAAGACGCCGGTTATGTAACCCATTTGGCAGGCAAGTGGCATGTCGGATCATCCCGGGAAGAATATTTACCAACCAGAAGAGGCTTTGATAGTCATTTTGGCCATAGAAGTGCTTACTTGGATTATTATGAGTACACTTACGAGGAAAAAGTAAGTATATGTTAATATTTGAACATATACTTACTTTTTACGTAACTTACGAACCTATTTATTATCAGAGTAGACCACTTAAAAATAAATCAGATCTAGTTAAAACCTTCGACACATATACATATACTTCGTGAACATTTTTAATGGGCTTAGGGACACGGCGAATAAGGAACTTGTGTTGTTTGAAGTCATTTCTGTAATTTATAACAACTAATAAAAATGAATGCTGTAAAATAGTGAATTTCCGCCCCTTCAACTTGGGTTTACCCCAAGGTGGGATACTGGATCTGATTCTGATGGAATTTCACACAATGTACCGTCAAAGTGTGAACTATAAGCATAGTGCACGCATGATTTTACTATGGAACCAAACGCTGAATCGACTATGTTGACATAACTCGTCAAAATGTACGGAAGAGCAGATTTATTTCGCGATTCAGGGTTTGGTCCCACTGTAAAAGCTTTTCATAAAGATGAGTACAATGACCGGTCCAAGTATATCGATATCGTACGGAAATACGTCGTATAGTATCTAAAACACTTAATGAAGTTTAACACTAATTTGTTTATTAATTGTTTAATACTTGTTTTAGTGGTCGGGCGTCCAAGTTTCTGGTTTTTCCTTATTTAGAAACCTTACCCCAGCATGGGACGTTGAGGGTTACATCACCGATGTCTACACAGAACATGCCAAGTCAGGTAAGTTTCATTACCGTTAGAAATGTTGATTACCGCAATGGTGATGTGTATATTTGGTTTTTTTTTGTAAATATAAATTAGTATTAAGTACAGTGTTTTCATTTATTTTCGTCTCCATCTTGTATATTTATACCAATTAACGGGAAATTATCCATCGGGTTTATATGTACAGTCAAAGGTCAAAATTCCACTTCCACCGCAATGCACATTATCGTTTGCGATAAACGGGCTCCGGCGCCTATACACACATACGCATATTTATCCGTGTGAGTGATGTTCCAACGCTAACAAATTAACATGTGTAGCATCGCTACGAGTAATAATATAGATGTGGTCAATGTTAGACAAGGATGACAATATCAGTAACTTCTTTTTATCACCGTCTGATTATTTTTTTCATAGTAATGCAAAATTTTGACAAGTTTGCGTAAGTTAACATTAGCTAGATCGGTAACGAGGCTAGTGTGATCGGGATGGCTGATGTGAGTTCGAATCCAAGATGGACCGGTTTTTTATGTTTTATTTAATTATGTTTAATAATTTATTTTTGTAAGTTATTTTGAACAAATAGATATTATAATAAATATATTATAAAGGTAATTTATTATTACAATAATGATAATAAATGAAACAAACAAGTAATATTATTTTTTTTTTTATAAAAGAAGTCCTTTACACTTACTTATGTTATTATTGTAGTATAGAATGTTAAAAATCATATTTAAGGTTACATAATATAGATATTATGAAAATTCTGACATCATTTAAGAGGTTAAATTTAACTATTCATTTTCTCAATGAAAAGAGGATTGAAACTTAACCTCAATTTTACAATAATATAAATACTAATTTGTTTAAGTTACGGTTACTATGTCCCCTGACATAAAATTACCCTACCTGTTTAGGATTTTTAATATTTCGTATGACCTCCGTTAGCCTCGGTACAGCTAATGAGACGTCGACGCATAGACGCCACAATATTTGCACAGACATTTGTGCCACGCAAACTATCCCATAATTGCATGCAATGGGATTTGAGTAGCTCAGGGCATCTCTCGTCCCGAGCTTCCCATCTTTGCACCATTAAACCCCATACATTTTCTATAGGGTTTAAGTCAGGGGACCGAGCTGGCCAAGGAATAACTTTAATTTCCGGATGATTGCTAAACCATTCGCGAACAATGCTGGCACGGTGAATAGGACAATTGTCTTGCACAAAACTTATCTCTTCTAAGTCTTCTGCGGGGTAGATATTACGCACCGTAGGCAACATTACATCATTCAGCACTTCCACATAGTTGGCACTGTTGGCTCGCGTCGATATAAAACTTAATCCACCGGGCCCTTGAGCACTTATCCACCCCCACATATTCACACTGATTCTGCCGAACTCATCGGCAAAACGAGTTGTTGGGATGAAACCATTCGTCTCATATTCAGCTACCATATAACGTCGCTGAGGCTGGCTAATAAGAGGTGGTCTTCCGCTCCTCTCACGACTCTTCAGGCTACCTTCTTCCTCAAACCTCTTCACCCAGCGCCTAACAGTCTCTCTCTAAAAAAAAAAAAGTCTATATTACACAATTGAAACAAGCGATTTAGGTCTACCATTATATTTTGTAGGTATCATCACATAAAATTTTAAAAAAATAAACTTACGCATAAACCGGTTTCATTCGATATTTGAGATATATTAAGGCCAGTCGAATATAGGGCCACAATATTTGCCTTAGCTTCAATTCTAATATTAGCCTGCATATTGAATTCAGAAGAATACTAAAATAGCAACAGCAAGATAACACAAACGCTCGTAACTATGTTCACCAACCAAGAACAGCGAATAGTGGAATAATTTATGTGAACTAGTAAAGTAGTTAAAATATGCAGGTAGATTTGAAACAAAGTGAACTTATCACTTTGTTTCAAATCTACCCTCATATTTTAATAACGACGCTAAGATTTAAAATTATTGTAAAACGAAAGAATCTTCGTTTAGTTGTGGAATATATTTTAACATTATATTTTGTTAACAACTCGGCATTTATATTTCACATGTAATACTTAAAAAATGTTTTTCATGTTTGATGTGAGACTCGAACCCGAACACTCGCCATGCGAGGCGCAGGCGCAGTGCTAACCAATTTGGCCACTGTATCACTTACACAACTCATTGAAATTTGTAATAACAATCTTAAGCGGGCAACAAGTTGCTAATGTGTAAGTGTTGTCAAACGTTCTTATAGAAGAAGGTCATAAGTACAACTAATATTGCTTTGCCATTGTGTTGCGAGATTGGCAGTCGACTTCTGACTGTTATAGTACAATCTGCATTAAATTTGTTTGTTTTTTAATCAGTGATTGAGAATCACGATACACAGTCTCCCCTGTTCCTATTGGTTTCGCACAACGCTCCGCATGCTGGCAATGAGGGTGCTCCTCTGCAGGCACCGCCAGGAGAAATCAGGGCGATGAGACATATTGAATCACCTGAGAGAAGGATGTTTGCAGGTAAATTTCATTCCTTAGGAATTTGAAGGCTTATGAAGTGTTATGAAACTGAATTTGAAGGCTTATGAAACGTTTTTGTGAATTTCACCGAGACTCTCACAAGATATTCGAGACATCATCAGAATATTCTATAATGTAAATGGGAAATAAAACACAAGTACACTCAGAATTCACATCCGTGTATTTTTATGTTCAAACTGACTTTTCGCTTTCGCCCGCTTTTGACTTTCGCTTTACCTTTCAGCCATGGTAAAAAAACTCGACGACAGCGTCGGTGATATTGTCAAAGCTCTATCAGACAAGGGAATTTTAGAAAACACGATAATTGTGTTTGCATCAGACAACGGAGGTATGACAGTTGGCGACTACAAAAACTACGCTTCAAATTATCCCTTGAGAGGAATTAAAGCGACACCTTACGAGGGTGGTGTGAGAGTGGTTGGGTTGGTGTGGAGTACCAACTTGAACAATACTAGTCATTACTGGGACGGGTACATGCACGTCACTGACTGGTTGCCAACTTTATTGAGTGCTGCTGGTGTAGAACCCCCCACAAACATTGATGGTATCGACCAGTGGGACAGTATTAACTCTAAATTACCTTCTCAAAGGAATGAAATGTATGACATCGACGATATCATAGGATATGCTTCAATTATATACAGAGACTATAAGTTGGTGATGGGAACCGTCACTCAGGGCCACGGTACATACCAAGGCACTAATCTCACAGGCATAATTGGGAGTCTACCATCTTATGTAGAAGCTCTTAAGCGCAGTACTGTGTACGACGTACTTGACTCGATTGGAAGGACCTTCAATACTGATGATTTGACTGTAAGGAACAAAACGACAATAAAATGCGATACATCTTCAGCTACTACATGTACTCCTGGTAACGGTGAGTTTCGTGATGTTACGGAGTATTGAACAAATTTAATACCGTATGTAGACTTCTTAAAACACACATACATATAGCTTTTAAGTAGTCTAAACTACTTGTCCTCAAATTTTTAGTGTTTGCTATTTATTAACATGTATAGTTCAACTTATGTACTTACTTCTTACTACTGTAAGATAAGATAAGATAAGATTTTTTTTTTGCAAATATGGGTACGTACACGGTGACATAAAAATATATTAGCAACAGCCATATTCAACCAAAAGGCATGCAAAAGTACAGAAGACACTAGAGATGCTAAGTACATATTAAAGATAGTCAATGTCAATACATATTTAATAAAGACTGAATAACTATAATTACAATTACACAATAACTATTCTACAGTCAACTTATATACTTAACTTATGTAGTAGTATTATTTGGTTTGTTGCCACAACAATGTGATTTTATAAATTAGTTTGGTTCTTCTTGGTTTCCAATAGCTATCTAAATGTGTATGTACCTCTTAATAAAATTGCGTTTGTATCATTTTCAGGTACAGTATGTCTTTACAATATAATAGATGATCCTTGCGAAACAACGGAATTGTCCGACATTTATCCGGATTTAGTAACGTGTATGCAAGCTCGATTGGAAGCTGAGGTGGAGAAAATAATTCCTAGAATTTTACCAATTTATAGTGACCCATTAGCTGCTCCTAGTCGTTTTAACTATACGTGGGATTTTTGGATTAATTGAGGTAATTCCATGAATCTGTATTACAAGAAATGTTTATATTGATAATTTATTATTTTTATATTTATAATTATTATGCTACTTTTTGCTGGGTTTTTATTAAGGATACCACGGAAACTCTGATGAAATCTGTGATGATGTATAGTAAAATTGTAAAGGCTTGGAAAGCTGAATAAACCAGTTGTGACTTATCGCCGTCTTGTTGTCTCAGTGAACGCGGAAAAGAAAGGATTTTGCAAGTTAATTAGCATTTTACTAAACTGAATTTTGTTCTGTTTTTCACGTTTGCAGTCTGCGTATTTTTCAGCAAAAGCAGCTTTATAAAATTAAGACAAGTGATATTTATTATCATAATATTTTTAAGAGCATTTGTAGTAACTTATGTATTTTTTGTGTTTAGTTATAAATATATTAGTATTGTAAAAGCAAACAGATAATAATGTTTATTTTTATTTTATTATACACTTTGTTATCTTCCTTGTTTCAGTGACCTGTTGCCATTTCATCCATCCTGAGTTGATCCGGTGCGTTACGTCACGGTCTACTTCACCATTCCCTTGGACAAGCATGTGTATTTTATTATACACTTGAAAAATATTATTATATTGCTTTCTTTTGAAAAGTCTAGATAAATGTTTATTGTTGTCAACGTTACTAAATGCGTGAGAAGTTATTTTTGAGATAATAAATTATGCTAAGCATGTGAATTTTTGTATGGTTTTTCTTATTCAATAAATATCCTATCCTTAGATATCTTTTCATGATTTAATGATTTGAAGTTAATTCCCTAATAAATTATGGGGCGAACTAAGAAAAAAACCGATTTGTCCCAATCAAATCAGTTTTTTTATACCACCATAAGTTTACTATAAATACGGATGCAGCTATAGTACCCCAAAGGATCTAAGATGCAAAAGCAAGCAAAGCGAACTCCGAAAAAGAGCACCTTGGATTGGTTAGTTTTTCTTCACATTGTTCATACAGAAGTAGAAGTTACTAGAGCTTCGGATAAGTTATTATCTCTTGACTTTAAATTCAGAAATTACTTGGTCAACTGATATTGAAAAGCTGAACAACGAAGATAAACCCGGCAGGGGGGCAGCGGGCAATTTACTGCCCGCTGCCTCCCTTGGCGAAACCCATGCACCCCAGGCCACATCATCGCTTAAAAAAGTGATAAATAAAAACTGGTAAATTTTAAATCATACAGTACCTAGTACCTACTAGGTACACCACCACTAGATATGGTGAAATTTTTCAGTACCGGCTAGTACCTACTCTGCCGTGTCACGCACATCTCTGCTATCTTAAAATAATAGAGTTTCGCCTAACCACTGCAATATGATTTTAAAAACCCTAACTATCATCATACTAAAACAGAATTTAAAAATTTGTAGTAAGTTTCTGAGATATTTGAAATGGCAAACTCGTTCAACTTCATTTTGTAATGATTAAATCATACCTAACTCTTTCAACTCAAGTTAGCATAGTTATGCATTACTCGCGGTAGCTGTCGCATCGTAGCGCGATTTCTGTTAGGTATTAGTTAGAAACTCTTCTAACTTAAGATAATACACGACGCTTGACCACGTTTGTATGAAACATAGTGGTTATGCCCAACTCTTTTAATTGGAATAAAACGTTTAATATTCACAATTTACAAAAAAAAAATAGGCCCCATATTCTTTACTTATTTTAAAAACTTATTCAACAGTAATTAAGTATTTCAGGCAATTAACACAAGGAATACATGCATTCGTTTAGTTAACATTAAAAAGACGATTTACTCAAAACGCAGTTTTTCAAGATAGAAGAGTTGTGCGTGACACGGCAGTACTAACCGGTACTGAAAAATTTCACCATAAAGTTGTCATTCTGATTTCTGCCAGCAGTACTAGTAACGTATAACAACATTTTCTTTTTTATGCCGCTGTAAAATGACGCGATATAATAAAAAAAAATATATTGAATATCGGACATGCAGCGGTAGAGTCAGAACTAAAGTAGGATACTCTACATTTTTACAGGGCTTTAAAATTAAATTATTGTGCATAAATCCAACAAAATCATACTTTGTACCATCGTAAAATAAAGACAGGAGTACTATAGAGGCTGTTTTTCATGATTGATATGGACCAAACGAGCCGATAAAAGCAAATAGGTGTACATTAAATTATTTTGTAAACTTAACTTGTCAAATCCTACCTCAATGTAATATTTCAGAGCTCATATTAGGCTGGCAAAAGACGCACAATTGAAGAAAAAACTGTGATGAAATCTGAAAAACATATAAAACGAATATTTTTATTGGTTTGAACTAGAGATGTGCCGACTATTCGCCAATTTTTAGTCGGTGAATCGTCAACGAATCGGCTTGAGTGATTGAATTAAAGTATAACAAGTAGAGTATAAGTATGTTTATGTGTATTTAGTTTAAGTTGTTAATATTTTTTATAATTGGTTTAAATTTGTAAAAACGGTTTGTTCTATTAAAATCTAGGAATCAGAATTCTTTCTTTGGTATAAGTCAGTCATGGAACTAGAATCAAGAAAAAAATAATTTAACAGAAAAATAAATAGTATTTCTGTGACCGAGAGCGGTTGCGAGCGTGTTGTATGAAGCACACATTGCGAGCAACTCAACTGTCACATGAAATACCATGGACATTGCTGATTTCATTGTCAGCCGATTAGTCGGTTTTTTAACAATTGACTATATTTGGTGCCAGTTAAGATTAGAATAGCGGTCATTGACCCACTTACATTTATTAAACTTCTTTCCTGTTCAAGTCTTGAATTGTCATCTATCGTGATCGTGATCTTCAACATTTTTTCTAATGAAAAACGATTCATGGGTTATTTGTTTTGGTTCGTACGAAGAGATATTAGGGAAAGGGCAATGACCGCTATTCTCATCTTAGCTGGCACCAACTATAGTAAGCCAGTCGGCTAGTTGGCCAAAGTTATAATCAGCCCATCTCTGTTTAAACTTAACTTTAACGTCAAAAATACTGCCAGAGCAGCAAAATACGCAAGTGCTCTAGATATTCGATCATACGTACGCCTCCAGCTTCAGCAAGCCTTAGCCTAATCTGTTAATCCGTTAGTGATCCATTGCAAATCGAAACCAATTAAGTCTAAAAGCTGATATATTGGTAATGAGTTGAACGTATAGCCAAAATTATTTATTCCAGCAAGCGTCAATATTTATGTAAGCAATAAATCTAATAGTAGCAAGAAAATAAAATGAAAAGATTTCATTTTACGACAAGTTTGCAACAAAACAAAATAATGTAGCAAATATTTTGTTTTGTGTTATTAACTGAAAGTGTAAGATTATATTCTTCGCAAAAGTTGCTTTACGATGAATTCAATGTATACGTAGAGTGACACCTGAGCGATGGCATGAATTTGAGGCAGCTTTTAAACACTCCTCATTGTACCAAAGGAATTTAGGAGCGTATTACAAACGTTTGCTTACAAAAGCATCAGCTTATACTTAACATGAACAGAATCACTGTGAAACCTTTTAAGTAGCTAGTGTTCCTCGGTAAGCCACTTTATATTTTGCTAGAATTTTCACTGTTTACCTGTTAACCGGTTTAGGTGGGTATAATATGCAGTTTTTATCTAAGCTCTCACGTCATCTAATTTTTAACTCGTTTTGGTACGCTTCTACAAACTGATGTTAAGGCTATGTTGAGTCGTTGATGAACGCTAAGTAGATTATACCCAAAAAAACCTTATTATCGGCGCTCAGTTTATCGGATGAGCCTGTAGGTCAAGGTTCACTATTTCAGCAGTTTATCAATGTTTATAAGTTTATTCAGTTTGTTCTAAACGGCTTCGGCGACACCTTTTGCGGCTTCTCATAGCGACTGAATGCTTCGAACGAAATAGCGATCGTTCGCAAAAAAACATTTCCTATATCACCTTTCTACAACACAGACTGGTCGACTCGAAGTACTAATGGCTGTCTAACAGTGCTTATATAGTTTCGTTTCTAGATCAAAATATAGGTAGGTAGGTACACCAAATCCTTTCACAGTTTAGGAAGAACTCCGCTAGCTCAACAACGTTCAAAGCGTTATCTACGTCGGTGTAGTACAAGGATATTGCTTAGAGTTGTGCTATAGTGGGAGAAGATTGTGTACAGTCAAAGGTCAAAATTCCACTTCCACCGCAATGCACATTATCGTTTGCGCTATACGGGCGGCGGCGCCTATACACACATACGCATATTTATCCGTGTGAGTGATGTTCCAACGCTAACAACCAATTTGGCCACCGTATCACTTACACAACTCATTGAAATTTGTAATAACAATCTTAAGCGGGCAACAAGTTGCTAATGTGTAAGTGTTGTCAAACGTTCTTATAGAAGAAGGTCATAAGTACCACCAATATTGCTTTGCCATTGTGTTGCGAGATTGGCAGTCGACTTCTGACTGTTACTGTACCTCTTACCAACATTTTAGAAAATCACTGTTAAAATGTTATCTACATAGAATTCTTGTTTTTTAAATCCTTGCTGTTACTTTTAAAACTATTTGTGCTTAAAATACATTATCCCGATCTATTGGTGAAACAAGTATAAGTTTAATAACTAACACCCGACTACGTTGAAATCGCGGTTTGGCTTTCCTAAGCATTAACAAAGTATTAACAGTGACACTTTTTAACCTCACCTGGAGGGAAAGTACTCTAAATACAAGAGATAGCAAATTTTACTCAAAGGAAACAAAGAAACTTGAACTTGAAACTTTCAAAGTTCCAACTTTGTGACAATTTTTTTTTAAATTAGTACAAGTTTTTAATGTAACATTTTTACTTTAAACACCTCCACGACCCCCGTATTATTCAATCCATCCACCAGCATAATGTTTTGAGTGCGTTACACTGAGTTTTACCACAAAACCGGATTTTTCACCCCAAAAAAATAAAAATAACATATCAATTGTGTAACCATGAACTTAATAATAAAATGATTCATTTCATTGACCATCTATCAAACAGATCTGCAAATAGTACCTATCAAACCAATCTAAAACGCATTAACTACTAAATTAGTTCATGGACAATTTGTTAGTTTGTTCATAGCGTTTATTTGTATCTGCCTATAAGTACCTATTGTAATATGTATAGTTTGTGGATGAGTACCAACATCAAACAGATACTAATTACGTCACAAATGTCAATGAAAAAAAAACACAACAATAAAGTAATCAATTATATAATAGAATTGATGATACATGTAGGTATTTCTCAAACATAGCATTAGTGTTAGAACAGTTATTCGTAGAAACATCACGTCTGTGATTTCTGAAAGGTTAGTCAGAATATGCCACATGTGTGTGTGTGTGTGTATATGATGCCAGTTTTGATTGAGTTCCATGTGAAGGGGGTCAGTTCACAACCGGGCACAGATCGACTGCTCGTCCGGGAAATTGAAAACCTCACACCCAACAATGGCGTTTAATTGTGACTAGTAGACTAATGAGACGGTCAGTTATGCGTGGAAAGTATTTAACTGCGTTTCGAACGCAGAATAAAATCCATACAATACTGTTACCTACTGTTAGCCTGTATCATCTTACTGCTAGCCAAAGGCCTCCTCATCATGACCTCCAAATCTTTCGATAGAATGTTGACTACTGGTCGTTGGTTCTGTCCAGTTTTGTCTGTCAGCAGCATTCCGCCATCTTCTGCGAGATACCATACAATACTTGTACTTACAATTTCTAAATATAAATACAGAAGTATAAGTCAGAGTATAAGTCTCATACCTCTGAGTTTGTTTCTGCTGTTTCTTCTCAGAGTAGTCAGGTACGAAACACCGGCCTCATCTAGTTATAAAAAAATAGTTGTAAAAGTGTTTGTAAAAACCTACTTGCAAAATAAACATAATTTATCATTTATCATGTTTTTCAAAAATCCTTATCCTTAATCCTGTTGGCGCATACAAAAACTCACTTTGCATTATCGTATATAAATATTCAAACCAGCTATAGTTTGATTACAGGAAGTATACAATACAATAAAATGCATTAAAATGTCATTGTGTTATCGTTCAACGACGGGTCGTGTCATCGTGTGTTCACACAGTGCAAACAGTTAACCGTGGGCACACGTGCTACGTTACCGTGATTGAGATATCAAATTTAATCGGTTGTAATACTTCTTTTGTTTATTTTTAGTTTCATTTTCATCAAGGTAACTAACACATACTTTCAGTGATCGTATATTATTTTAGTTTTTGTTCTCTCGTAAATAATGGAAACCCGTGGTGTGTTATCTTTGTTGGTGACCATCGGACTAATTGGTTTATCAAGTGAAGCGGATAATCCTAATATAGTTTTTATATTGGCTGATGATATGGTAAGTCGTAATTATATTATTTTAACGCTTAACCTGTTTTACCCTGTAGTCGAGTTTTCTCTTTCCCATAAATATAGAATAATGTCACCAGGAATCAATTCTTGGAGACCATTTAATAATTTATGATGTAATGCTATTATTATATTCCTTGGTAATGATCGTAAATTTATTTATAGATTCATTGTAATACAATTATCTATGGCATGGCAGTAGAAGCAAATAACCGAAAAACTATACTCTAAAAACCATTCTTTATAATCTTTATCCTGAAATAGTCTGGAGGCTTGTAAATGAACTGCTTGATGGACTGTAAATGTAAACATTATTATGTTTTTTAATTAATGTAATATATTTCAATGAGATTAACATAACGAACACAACAACATAGCAACAACAAAAAATAACAACAACACCATAAACAAACAACAACAACCTAACAACAACATAAATAACATTCTAGATGTAACACACGTCTTTAAAGAAAACAATAGATAGTGTCAACTGTTCTATGTAATCGATTACCTTTTCTATTCTACCATAGCGCATAGCTTTGTTTAAAAACAAATCGAAGTCTTGATTAACTTGACACACATTTATATTTTAACAGGGATGGAACGACGTCAGTTTTCACGGATCTGATCAGATTTTGACACCAAACATTGACTTGCTGGCGTATTCTGGAGTCGCACTGGGAAGGTATTACAGTCATGCAATATGTACTCCATCTAGAGCAGCGCTTCTCACTGGAAAATATTCATATAAGTCAGGTATTTTATTTTGAGACATTTTACTTTATATTTCAGCTCTTTGTTACTAGTATAGTGTAGCTGTAGAGACTACACTATACTCCAAAAGTATTGATGTTACGTTCATTAACCCGCTTAGAGTCTCTCTGACGTCAATGCTTATCAAGATGTAATTATATCTGGTCTCTTGAGTCAGTAATCAGCAAATCTTCGGCCAAACATTAACGGTCTTTATTTAACCCATTGTAGTAGGTAACTCTCTGTAAAAGTGTAGGAGTATTTTGTTGCACATTCATTTCTGAAATTGTTCAATGACCTAAACTGTGTTCTCTTCTAGGGATGCAAGGTTATCCTCCTATCACAATGGCGGAGGATCGAGGCATTCCAACTAATCTGATGCTATTACCTGAGTATTTTCAAGACGCCGGTTATATAACCCATTTGGTCGGCAAGTGGCATGTCGGGTCATCCCGAGAAGAATATTTACCAACAAGAAGAGGCTTTGATAGTCATTTTGGTCATAGAAGTGGTTACTTGGATTATTATGAGTACACTTACGAGGAAAAAGTAAGTAAATATATGACTGTTCAGAGTATAGTACCTAGTCACAAACAGTAGCCAACCAAGAAATCTTGCTGAAATCTCCGACACATTTCTTTATACGTCGTGGACACTCCTATTCGATTTAGGGACACGACGAACGAGAAACTAGTGTTGTTTGAAGTTATTTCTGTAATTTACAACAATTAATAAAAATTAGTGTTGTACGGTAGTGAATTACCCCCTTCAACTTAGGTATTCCCCAAGGTGGCTAACTGGGACTGATTCTGATCGGTTTTTACCCAATACACCGTCCAGCTGTGAACTATCGTTTAGTGCATGCATGATTTATAAGTATGTAAAACATTTTACGAGGTGTAGCACTAATTTGTTTATTCATTTCATTAGTACAAACTTGTTTTTAGTGGACGGTCGGCCAAGTTTCTGGTTTAGCCTTATTTAGAAACCTAACCCCAGCATGGGACGTTGAGGGTTACATCACCGACGTCTACACAGAACATGCCAAGTCAGGTAAGTTTAATTAGATACCGTTAGAAATGTTGATTACCGCAATGGTTCTCTTTCGGTATCGTTTTATGCTATTTAGTTTGATTGAAAAAAATATTTTTTGAATATATATTAGGTACAGTGTTTTCATTTATTGTCGTCGCCACCTTGTATATTCAGTAACATTCATACCAATAAACCGGAAATTATCCATCGGGTTTATACGTACAATCTGCATTAACACTATTTGTTTTGTAATCAGTGATTGAGAATCACGATACACAGTCTCCCCTGTTCCTATTGGTTTCGCACAACGCTCCGCATGCTGGCAATGAGGGTGCTCCTCTGCAGGCACCGCCAGAAGAAATCAGGGCAATGAGACATGTTGAGTCACCTGAAAGAAGGATGTATGCAGGTAAATTTCATTCCATAAAAAATTTGAAGGCTTATGAAGTTCTGACACACGTTTTTGTGGATTTCACCGAGACGTTCACAAGATATTCGAGACTCCAATACATTAGAATATTCTTTACTGTAAACGGGAAATAAAACACAAGTACCTACACAGATTTCACATTCGTGTATTTTTATGTTCAAACTTATATTTCGCTTTATTTTTCAGCCATGGTAAAAAAACTTGACGACAGCGTCGGTGATATTGTCAAAGCTCTATCAGACAAGGGAATTTTAGAAAATACGATAATTGTGTTTGCATCAGACAACGGAGGCATGACAGTTGGTGACTATAATAACTACGCTTCAAATTATCCCCTGAGAGGAATTAAAGCGACACCTTACGAGGGTGGTGTGAGAGTGGTTGGGTTGGTGTGGAGTACCCATCTGAACAATACTAGTCATTACTGGGATGGGTACATGCACGTCACCGACTGGTTGCCAACTTTATTGAGTGCTGCTGGTGTAGAACCTCCTACAGACATTGATGGTATCGACCAGTGGGACAGTATTAACTCTAACTTACCTTCTGAAAGGAAAGAAATGTATGAGATCGACGATATGGTAGGATATGCTTCCATGATATATGGAGACTATAAGTTGGTGATGGGTAACGTCACTCGGAGTTATAGTACATACCATGGCACTAATCTCACAGGCATGATTGGGAGTCCACCATCTTATGTAGAAGCTCTTGAGCGCAGTAGTGTGTACGATGTACTTGACTCGATTGGAAGGACTTTCAATACTGATGACTTGAATCTAAGAAACAAAACAACAATACAATGCGATACATCTGCGGCTTCTACATGTTTTCCTGGTAATGGTGAGTTGTTTGATGAAATGCTTAATACGGAATAGTAAACAAATTGATTACTAGACAGCTAAGATTTTTTAATTTGCCCGTTACCCTCGAATGTTTTAAATTAAATTAAACCTTATTTTCAGACTACAGTCCACAGTTTTGTTAGTATTTTAGTGTTTACCGATAGATAGTTCTTCTGTAACAATTATGGTTGCACAGACTAAAACCGAAGTAGTCGTTAATACCAGAACAATTTATTTATAATTAATACTTTTGCTTGTTATTTTCAGGCACAGTATGTCTTTACAACATCATAAATGATCCTTGTGAAATAACTGAATTGTCTGACAGTTATCCGGATTTAGTCATGTGTATGGAAGTTCTATTGGCAGTAGAGGTGGCAAAAACAATTCCTAGACCAGACGTTTTCAGGAACCCGTTAGCCGCTCCTAGTCTGTTTAACTATACGTGGGATGTTTGGATTAATTGAGGTAACTCAATGAATCTGTAGTTTTTGAAATGTCTAAATTGGGACTGTTTCCAACAACTGTGATAATTTATTGATGTCGAATTGTAGCACGAGGAGGCTGAATGTACTTAAACGTACCTACATAGAATCATATCCTTAGACAGTTAGGTCGATCTAAACTGTTAGTTTTGATTTTTTGCCGTTGAAAGAATAGAAGCGTGGCTATGTAATGAATAATTCCCGTAGTTCAGCTTCGCAGTGAGTTCCCGGACAGAGATTGTTTAAATATTTACATACGAGTATAACCAGCGAGGTCTTGCTAGAGTTTTGTCCTTACCTTTTTCATTGTCGCTGATTGTATAAGCGTAGTTACCGTGTGTATTGAGATAACGATCTCGCAAAATCTGTATTTTTTTTGTTTACTTAGGATACCACGGAAACCGTGGTTATTTTTTCGAATTATGCTAGCATCTATGATGGTGTATAAAATTATAAAGGCTTGGAAAGTTGAATAAACCAGTTGTCTCATCAGTGAACGTGGACTTATTTATTATATTACTTACCACATTTTGCTAAATTGAATTTGGTTCTGTTTCTCACGCTTGCAATCTGAGTATTTTTGTTAAATATGAATAATTAAATAATGTAAATTAGGTATAGCTGTGAAGTTAGTCTAGTATTTAATATTTTTGTAAGAGCAGAGAATTATAATTTGTATTTTGTCACACACTTAAAAATATCTTGTTATCTTTAATAAAGTCTTGTTAAATGTTTATTGTTGTTAATGTTAAGTGTTAATTCCGTGTGAAGTTAAAAAATATAATATATTAGTAGTGAAATCAATAGTTTTATTTGATAAACATGACCACTCCTAAGATAGTTTATTGAATTTGAGAAAAGAATCCTTAAAAAGTGTGTTAAGGATTCTTTTTAAAAGACTTTGTTACAAAAATACATTATTAAGTATCTAAAAAAATGCTTCGATTCTGGTTTTTAAGATGCCACTTGAAGTCAAACAAGAGTGGCTTTGATGCCAAGATTAGCCAGTCAGCAAGCTTCGTGGCGGACGTACCGAAATATGGCCATGAGTGGTCATGAGTCTTCTTCAATGAACCCACTATTTTATTTTCCAATCTTGTGGAAGTCGTGGAGGAAAATATGTCATATTCTTTATCTATGCTAGATTTAGGCGCTAGATTTAATTCTAGAACAATGTTTAGTCAGAAATTGTGTTTAATCTGCCATACTTTAATTCAAACCTACTTTAGAATAAAGACATTCTTTAGTTCATTTTTGTTTTGTTTTAAATATTATACTGTTTATATTGAAACAGTTGTGAATCGTGACCTTTTTTTTATGACGAGTAGGAACAGTGACGAGTCGGTCATAACTCTTAATTTTGCTTGCCTTAAAGACAATTTACTTACAAGGAGTCTTTAAGCATTTTAATACCTACATACTTTGTGACTATAGCACTCTATTCTATAAAGTTATACGGAGATGCTTTTTGCATCCCGGGGTTATAAGATGAACACAGTGAACACACTGCACTGTGTTCAAAACTAACAAGTTTCAGAGAAAGTTTTGGCTTGGTGCAGCCTCCGTCGGCGATTTTGTCGGCCAACCTCAAGAGAATCTCATTACGCTTGCGTTATCCTGGGCAGCGTTGAGAAATAATTAGTATGTCACCAGTACGTTAGCAGATGCTAATGAATATACATTCACTGTAATCTGTGGAGCTTACGTTACAGAGCCAAAAACAGGTGTTAACAAGTAAAACGTTGCAGTGGTTACGTACACTTTTTTATCTTGAAAGTGCAGTAACATAGCCAAGAGCTGCGTGGTATCACGAAAAATTTGCAGTAGTTTAGATTTTTTTATCTTGTTTCTCTTTCAGCTGCATCCGGTTAGACTGGAAACCGGCAGAAAAGGCTAGGCAGATGATGTTGTCTTTCTACTAAATACGAAACTTTGTGAAGATGGAAATATGGATGTTTGTTACTTATTCACGCAGAAACTATAGACTGAATGGATTTGAACAACTTCTTTCGTGTTGCTGGTAAGACTTGTTGTTGGACGACTTAACACATAGGATACTTTTTATCCCAGTAGTAAAATCACGTAGGACAATTACCGAAATCCACGCGGGCGATGCCAGGGGCAAAAACTAGTAAGTACTTGAATATTTTTATATTTGCAAATAAAGAATAATTAAAATAATAGAATGCCTATGTTAGTCAGTTAGCATTGTCATTTACATGAAAAATATTCGTTTTTTTTTAATATGTTATCGTGAGAAAATAGAACCTATGCAAATGTCTTAACAATGTTCTTTTGATTATTATATCCTATTATAGTAGGTAGATAAGATTGATTTTTCCTCGTAGATATGAACGTTAGTGACGTAGGTTTAATAAGTGGGTACTCATCATAATTATTATCAAGTGAATTAAATAAGGTGGACCGACAAATTGAACTTTTTCTTTTTGGAACGTATAGTTACGAAAAGTTGCATTTGGTCATTTTAAGGAACACTAAAAGAAAAATATATATTCGATCCTACTTTTAGCCACCGTTCAAAGATTTCAGTATTGATTTTCAAAGATTGTGGATAATCATAATAGGGAAAATGCATAAATTTTCTTTTGTTTATTTCGATACGGACTTTTAAAGTACTATAAAAATAATGACAAAAAGCGGAAACAAGACCTAAATCGGCCAAACAACACAAAAGTTATAACCATTTAAACTTTTGTTTCTATATCTTTCGAGATAAACGGAATTTAGTATGGATTTTGTACGTCGATGCAGAGAATGACGTCGTTCGTGTTATCGGATCTCTGTCTAATCAACAGTTTCAAATGCTTATAACTTAGTATTTTTAATAGGTATTTAAAAAATAATTTCACTTGGCTATTCCCGATGTTAATACGCTTTGTTTAGAGTAATAAAAAAATCATGCATCTACCCTATTAAATGAAAAGACTTTATTCTGAAAAATGTCTCGTATTTATTTAAGTATAAGAAAGGACACGAAACAATAAATAATGAAAAAGAAGAAATTGACGCCCCACCCTAATAGGTAAATATTGAATTTATTCTCAACGGCAATAAATATAAGTTTACGCAGTAGTGTAAAAAATAATTCAACCTTCATGTCGACATAATTATATTTTGTAGGTCGATGGTTGTACAATTATTCGGAAAATCCTCTCCTATGTTGTTAAAACACCGAAGTAGACAATGCCTTATCCTTTTTAAATGGCCCTGTATAATTGGATTTTCGCAGAATTTATACCCAATTATGACAATGGATGTGTAACAATAAAGTACAACGTACGATAAAGAATTTATTTCATGTAGGTACAGAATGTTTAATAAATGGCAAACAGGTTGCGGTGACAATGGTTTGTCTATAGATAATTATAATTAAGTGATTATTATTCAAAACAGAAATGCAAGTGCATTCAATTTCAAAATGTATGTTGTTTTTCACGATCTTTTCTGATCACTCCCAAGCTGCATTCATCAAATTGAAGAGTGTGTAGGACTGGCGACACATCTGCAAGCAAATTATAACTTAGATGAACCTTTGAGACGTGTAGCAATATTACGGTACTCGAGTTTAAGTTAGTTAGTAGTCTTTTAATTGACGTAAATAAACCTATCATTTTTGAAGAGAAAACTTCTTTAGGCGCGTTGGGCACTTTTTGGGTAAAGGAAAAACATTGAACTCATCGTCACGTAACGTAACGTGCGGTCACGCTTCGTAGCCGTTCGTAGCACTCGTAGCATCCGCTACGGCGTACACCACATAGGCATGCGCGGGGCATAACCAGTGCTACGACTGGGGCGGGCCTGTGTACTTTTTTTTAAATATAACATTGTTGAATTTGCAAGGCTTAAGAGTCTTAACCATCAGATTATCTGTAAAAAAATCCTTGTGTTAGCCGTAGTTTTCCCGACAGACACGGTACAGTGCGCAGCCCATTTTCTCACGATTGCGTCAAAAGAATGCTTTCAGACAATACCTTACCTCAGCGAAGGTATCGAGATTAATCACGTAAAACACTGTAGTGATCCCCATGGGGATTCTGGCCCTCGTCATCATGAACAACACAATCTGTCGAATTCGCTTGTCGGGACATTTCTCCCAGCTACACGAATATATCGCTTGACGAAATTTTTCGCTCTGAAAATAACACTGAGATTCAATGGGGAAAGTAACTCTGAAACTATGCACTAGCTAGGTTCCAACATCGCAATTTGTTGAAAACTTGTCATTCTATAGCTAGACCTCATTGGCCAGATTGGGACCTAGCTATAGATACACCATCTAAGTACAATGAGTTTTGACCTACCTTCCTCATTGTGCCAAATACATATTTGTTCAATAAGCAAATATAGAGCTTTATAGTTTCCTTTAACATTTCAATTTAACATAAAAGATGGAGTTATAGAAACAACCATGCAAAAATATACAAAGGGTTTTACCGTTTCCATGAGGAGGTCGCTGTAGTAACAAGGCATGTAAAAATGTAAAATGCAGCCAACAAAGAATGAAATAAACTCGACGTTTATCTGTTTAACTCGCAAATCCTGCAAGAATTAATGATAATTTATTGTTTCATCTTGTATTCCGCGTAGTCGGATTATTTTAATGTTTAGAATCTGTTTCATTGCTTTAGAAATTATTTATTTTATAAAATAAGACTTGAAATGTAGGTACTGATATTATTCAATACCTACCTCGGAGCTATTTACTTACTTCAACTATTTGAAATGTAGTCAGTGGTAATAAGAATGTAGTCGCTTTCATGTTGTATTCGTATAAAATAGAGAAGTTAGCTTTTACGCGATCAACTAATCTGTAAGAAAGTACTTCTGTTTATTTTACATGTTCCGCAAAACCTGATTTATCACATCAACAAAACTACTAGTAACTTATACAAGACTTACTTGTAAAGTTCCTGAAGTTTGGCTATAATCTTCTTCAATCCTTCTTCTATTTCTTTGTTATCTTGGGCTTCGACGAATAGTTTACTGATACGTCCACTAAGCAAATCAAGTTGTCCACATGTATGTAACATAAATATAGGTACCATAGGATCAAATCCGACGTACATCGACGAGGCATACGCATCGAATATAAAAGTAAACGAGAATAAAAGCCAGAACATTATCGTTTCGTTCTTATAGCCTTCTATTGGCTGAGGATACGTTAGGTCAAAGAGAGGAACTAGAACGAATTCCCCCTTGCAGTAATAGTATATCATTAGGAAAAAAGCTTTTATTGGGAAGATCGCGCTAGTGCCGAAACCGAACACGAGCCAAAATTTGCATACGGTAACACCTCTTTTAGCATACTGGACTACTATTTCCTTGTCCTCTACAGAATCTAGGGCCGTTTTATAGTCCCTTTCCAGGATGTTCATCAGTTCTTTAATAGATACCTCATGATACAGAAGCACAATATATTTAAGAGTAATTGTAAAAGATACGATAACCATTGTGCCGTTCTTGCTGGCTTCAGCAAATTTTCCAGTTTTAATGTCATGATAAAATATGGAATACAAGAGACAAATGCAACAGAAGAATGTATTTATCATTATGATTGAGAATCTAAATTTCCACCGTATATCCCGCGCGATTGATGGATGTGATCCATTCAAACGCATAGACATTGTTGCAATTTTAAACATTTTTTCGAAATTTAAATCAATCTCCTTCATTTTGCCACCACAACTGTAGGTATGTTTCTTGCAAGAAACAAAACCGTTTTGACTATGCAGCTTTATGAAATGGAAAACATAATGGAACTTGTAAGAATTGCAGTGATTTCTTTGTGAAACAGGGCATGCTATTGACAGAGTAATAACACATTAACTTGCAAAACAATACTCAATAAAAGTCTAACCTAAGCCTGCGGCTTCGCTCTCTTCGTCTTTCTTATAGTTTTCTTTGCCGTAGACTACAATTTAATTAGTCTCGTTATTTCTTTTAAGTAGAAGGTAAAGTAATTGATTATCTGCCTTGGTACCCAAAAGAAATAAAGCCAGACAAGTAATAGATAAGTGTTTATCGGCTAATTCAACAATCGTATATGTATTGTCCCGCTAAAACGTCGAAAGTTTTTTTTAATAACTTATGGACACGTTTATGGACATGTAGACGTACTAGTGATTTAAATAGAGGGCAACTAAATCATTTCCATTCATAGTAGAGATACAAGGTTGTATCATTACCCTGTATTTGACGCAGTAACTATACGTCCTTACTACGTTACGGCACGCACCCCCGCATTAGGTGCTCAATTGAATTATGGCTGTCATCAATCAAGCTTCGGGAACATTACTGAAACTTCTTATTTTGTCGTCAAACCGATTATGGGAAATGGCTTGTATTATGGAATTTTCACAGCGTATATAGTAGGTTCATCTTTTGTATTGTGTATTGTGTTGACCGGATATTTTTTTTTATGGCTTGAAAGTGAATTCTGTTCAGCAGCATTCTCTCATATTGGAAAGTAATATAGGTACTGGAATCTATACATATAATAAAACAGTAACGAAAGAAAAACCGTACATTGAGAATTTTCGAGAAAAAATAAGTGGTTTTTGTTAGAAAAACGTAACTGATGACAAAAAAGTGAATTTTTAGAATTTTTGTCTGTTTGTCTGTGTGTATGGTACGGCTTCACGCCAAAACTACTGGATAGATAGAATTGAAATTTAGCTAAAACGTTACTTGTAAACCAAGGAAGGCTTTAGGCTACATATTATCACGCCGTATGTTATGGGAGGTAAGCAATATTGATTTTAAAAAGTTTTTGTTCGTAATTGAATACACAAAATAATCTTCAATATCAATTTTAGAACGCATTTACCTTAAACACTATTCAATTTAATTTAAATGAATATCTATTGCAACAGCCGGGGTCGCGGGATTGTCTAAACAGGGTACTGGGGTCCTGGAACCCAAGGGCAACCGAAAGAACAGGGTGTCTTAGTCAGTGTGTTTTAGTCAGTAAGTCTGACAGTCCCATCCGCTCCATCCAGGTT
The DNA here is from genome assembly GCA_905147715.2 of Xestia xanthographa. Classification (NCBI taxonomy): domain Eukaryota; kingdom Metazoa; phylum Arthropoda; class Insecta; order Lepidoptera; family Noctuidae; genus Xestia; species Xestia xanthographa. The sequence continues at coordinate 21,230,530 of LR990653.1, read as the reverse complement.
GGGAGGACTCATTTAATGAGTTTACCACCCGAAAAGAAATGGAATTATTGAAAAATAAAGGCACCCGCATTACGAAATAATTTTACGGTAAGCGCACTTCTTTTTTGTTCTAAATTGGTCTCGAGCGAATCCGGGGCGGGTTGCTAGTCATTAATAATACGTTTACCATGTGTAGCGATCACAGAACAGAAAAAAACAGAGCGATCGTGCTAATTGTCTCGGTGGGTCACCTATGAAAGGTGTAAAAGTTTTCTATTAAACAATCTACCTACCGCTCTAAAAGTACGCTGGAACATTTTTTGTCTTACTCGAAGCGTTCGCAATTTTAATCTACAACTTTATAGATATTGTATAAAGTTTAGTAATGGTAAACATTTTAATGGTCGTTCAACCGTCTGTTTTACAATGAGCTAAGCACATAAAAATGGCAAGATAACGCACGGAGGCTTATTTTTGATAGGCCTATAAAACTGTATCAGAGATTGTAAACACGTAGGTATCGGATTATCATAGGAAAGGCGGCCCTATATTTTTTGTTCGTCAATTTACTTGATCAGGATCGAAAAGGGCACAATATTCCGTTGAGACCTTCAGAAGAATGTGGGCCATGAGTTATCGTATATTGTATATCTTGTAATAACTACCTCAAGGTACATACCTATTGGCACGGTAATGACCCTTGTGGATGTTATAGGCTGTTGCACTAATCATTACACCACGTGTGGCAGAAGGATTTTGTTATCAGTCGAGTGTTGTTATTAGTAGATACCTTCCCAGAATGCATGGCGCTACTTTATAGCAATTCTAATGTCATAACCCAAATGCATAATATGTAGCAATGCATTTATACCTACTTTAACAAAATGACATAGTCAAAAGCATATTTCTGGCAAAGTTTGGACCTTTTTCACAGAAGGTAGTTAAGTAACAAATCCCCGGCATTTTTATATCATTCACTCATTCAGTAACAAGTGTAGTTTTTATGTAAACACAAAAAAAATGTGTCAACATTTCAAAGTCCATTTTCAGAAGTCCCCGAGATATTCTACTTAAATATTTGTTCATTTGTATTCCGGTCGCGGCCCAAAAGACCCGCTGCTGTCTTGAATTCCTTATTTTGAATCTCGACATCTCTCTTTTTTTAGTCTCTAAGCCAATTTATGAAAAAGATAACAAAATGAAGAGTGGTATCTAAAGTAAACATCTTATGTAATTTTCTCTATGACGGTTGGTACATTTATTGGTTATACGTACCTACATCCGCTTATGGAAGGTGGAAAACCACATCCTCCCCTATATTGCTGTTTTAAGGTTAATGAAAAACGCCTTACCGAAATTTCGTTAAGCGGATTCGACATTTGCATAACTGTTAATGTCCTTTAAAAGCGACGTGTTTGCGCAAAGTTAGGAAAAATATTTTGCTTTTGCTTTTGCAAAGTTTTTATTGCCGACGCCTCGCATGTTGCCTACATTTATAAATAATATTTCCTGCTTTGTGAATTCGCCTAATGTCGTGGATATTTGAATTTATTTTGCGGTTCGAACTCGTACATTTTCAGGTGTATTGTTGTAGTTTTCTGGTTTAAGATTACTGAAATAGTAATGGGTTCCTGTACCCTTCTCATGGCACAAAAACCATTTGTCAAATAAAATCAATTAAACTTGATCCGTATCATGATTCGACTAAGACCTTGTTCCAATTCGCCTAAAGTGACGGTCGTCGACCAAGCAAAATGGGTCATCTCGTCAAACAGACAGCTTGATGGATCGCCTTTAGTCGGTCTGGGAGAGCGGGCAGCAGCTGACTCATTGCGAGGGCATTACCATGCTTTCACTGTTACATTATTGAGAGGAGATCGTGACCGAAAGGCCAAAAAAACTATGACCCTGATAGTTTCATTTTCTTTTAGCCCTTCGGAATGGTAAGTATTTGTAGGGGATTTGATCTTGTCGATCGATCACAAGATTTTAAAACGTATCAAACGTATTGTAAAATCTTATCAATCTCACATGTTTGAGCAAATAAATACCTGTTTTTATCTTATCTTATCTTATCATAATAAATATGAAAGATTGTATGCGGTTTCTGATTTTAGTAAAAAAAAACACCTTGTACTATTACAGGAGTATCTTTAAGAGACACACACCAACCAACAATAGATGAATATCTATAAATAAAATTTAAAATATCTGAGATTAGTCTCAGATATTTAAAAAAAAAAAAATGAAAAAAATATATAATTATTATCTCGATACTTTTTTGAAGTGACTTCTTAGGAAGTCAATTCAAAAAAGTATCCAGATAAAATTATTTAAACACTTTATACAAGATTTAAAAAGGATGTCGAACAGAAACTCAGTCGTTTTTCTATTTCCAGATTAATATGAACTGTGTACGAATTGAAAATAAAACTGGACAAAAAAATACTCTATCAAACATTTAATAAAACTGTGTAGGTATCGTTGAAAGAATTTATTTATGATGCATACAAATCTGGATAACGTTGTTTTCATCTCCATAAATATTGCCTCGAGCTGTGTATCGATAAAGGTTGTCGATTGGTCAGAAAAAAAAAATGATTTGTGTATTTGCAATCGGTATTTGCGGAACTCTGATGGATATGCGGTGTGTACGTCACAACGGGAACTAATTGAAGCGGACGCCGGACGTCGGGGAAAAACTGCAACACGATGGGAAAACAAAGGGTAGAAATGGGTTTTTGTAGCAATCGTCTCGCCTGACGAGGGCTGCGAATGGGATGAATTAGCTGTTTTGTTTCAGGAATAGGCTGCACACGTGCTAACTGCACGTCTAAACTTAAATGGAAAGGGCGAAGACTAATAGTTGTGAGTGAATGCAGCGTCGTAGTCATTTTTCTTTTAGAATAGCTAATGGAAATGTATTCTGCTGTCAGTTGGCGTGATAAATGCTTGGCTAGCATTTGGAACCTTTTGGTACGTGCTCCGGCAGTACAAGAAGGAAGTAACAGGTGGTTCGATCTATTAATTTGTTCAATGTATTTCTTGCGACAGATGAAATTGTTTTGCTGTTTAAAGAAAAATTACAAATAGGTTATTTTAGTCAAAAGCATACAACGAGCTGTTTGAAACCTTAAAATACATACGCCTTTTTCCCATGGGAGTAGGCAGGAACCACAGAACACCACCTGCTACGATCCTTTTTTTTTCGGAATCCATCAAATGACTCCTCCCGCTCTGGGCGAAGCAGGAAGGAGTGTCAGATTCTTACTGACTAAAACATATCCATGCTCCTTCATCGCCCTTTGTGTTCCGGGGCCACGGTATCTCTTTCGAACAGTCCCGCAGCCCCGGCAGGTATCGACCCTTGCGGATCTCTTCCTCTCTTTGAGGCGCGCGTGGAACACGAACGCGTCGTCGACACTGCCTGTCGTCATGAGACGGAAGGACGGCAAGCTAGCTCATAGCCCACCGTCCACAGGCCCGGGGCGTCTCCTGCGGCTGCCGGGACGTGAGGTTCTCTCCCTCTCACGTTCCGCCACCTCCTTCGCTAGCATTACGGCACCTGCTACGATCCTTAAATACTCATTTTGCCTCATCCACGTTCATACATCTGGTAATACACGCACGCCGGTTGGGAGTACAACGCACCTGACCTTTCTGAAATAGTGCTGGCGTAATCCAAACATCAGATATCTAATAAATAATTTACTATATGAGAGCAAAACCGTGCACTACCTGCTGCCATTAAGTTGTAGACAAAAAAAAGCCATCACATCTCACTTAGCATTACGTACCTACGTGTTTGGGGTTCCATTCCGAATTCCCTGATGACGCAACACGTTATTATAATTAGGCACCCGGTTCACATCCGACTCGTATCCGACAGAACAGATTCGGAAACGTTTACATGTATCTGTGTCTGGGGAGTTCCGACGAGTAAACTGTGCTTTGTTCTTATATTTTACGTGAGAGAGTTTGACAAATGTTAAGAACTGTGTTTTGAAGAAGAAAAATTGCTGATTTTGATTGTTCCTACTGACAAAATATCGATACAAAATGCAAATAAGTGCTCTGAAACTGTACTGGTATTAGTTTTAAAACTGACACGGTCACTACCATGATCATTAACACAGAAAACGGGATATTTACTTACTAAGTATTTGTTTTGAGTTCCCGATATTTTGGCAGTGTTGAGAGTCCCATGATCCCATATCCATGGATTTATCTGTGATCATGGGGCTTGCAACAGCGGCAGTGCCGAAATATCGTGAATTCAAAACAAATAAGTAGTGTACATAGTAAATATGCAAGTGCACACAGGGAAGTGGAAATTACGGTTTTTTCCTACTCCTCCACTATACTTTCTGATTAATTTCGTTGCGGGATCCAAGACAGTTAAATGGGAAGGCACAAACATGTTTTTTTGGCCATGTAGATGTTACTGATTAGAAACTGGTCAACAGGTCATATTAAAACAATACATTGTGCTGAAAAAGTCAATAGAATCTTTTAGAAATTCAGGATAGGTAATAGATTCAAGACTAGCTGAAACAGGAATTCCTATGAGATGATTACGTCCCGTAATGTAATACACTTAGTGTTGTCGAATTTAGCTGTTTATTGCTCTGTATTAGGAACCACTTTTTAGGAATCCATTCTAGCTTTCTGTTGTTTTTCTATGTTTGTCTAGCCTAAACTCGCCTTTACAGAACGGTAATTACGATGTGTAGAGCAGGGATGTTACGGAGGTGGTTTTATCGGAACCGGAATCGGAGTCGGAGTCGGAGGCGGAGTCGGAGTTGGAGTCGGAAATGGTGGCAGAAGAAAAATCAGGCAATAAAATAAAATAGTGAATTATGAATCGATGATAGAACGCGTGCTGTGTTCCCCGGGCGACATGCATAAACCTATTCGTACACGTTGACCACAGCCGCCGCGCGTCGTCGCCGCCGCCCGCCGCTATCTGCTATGCGTCGACCTCCGATTAAAAACTGCGATTTAAAAGTATCGGAACTGAAGTCGGAACCGGAGGTGTAAAATCAATCGGAAGTTCCGACGTATCGGAGTCGGAGTCGAAGCTTCGTAACATCCCTGGTGTAGAGTCATCCTGAAATTACCAACCACACACATTATCACCCTGTGATGTCAAATTGGATGCTCTGTAATTTACTCGGAATATGTTTAGCACAATGTGCCTATCAACCTGACAAACGAGTTGGGGATGTTATTATATATTTATTAGAGAAACAAACATGGTGTGCTTTGTGTTTATTTTCTTTAGTCATTGTATTAATTAAGCTTTGATGATTGATGGTTTCAGTTACAGTGCAAAACTGTGACGGTACAATCACAGCGCGTATAATTTCATGAAAAATAAATTATTAGACACAATTGTATATATTTGCTTACGCAACAAATTGCCTCGGACCGCTTTACTTGTTTTTGGGGACACACCATCAAACCGTGTTTCGTTTATCTTTTCTACAATAATAGACATAAAAACTTGTAGTAAAATGAAAAACCATTATAGCCTCATTCTCGGCTCGCGAAGAGTATTTATATTAGAAATGCCTCATCGTAATTGAAATCTGTAAAAGAAGATGGATTTCTAGTCAACACTTACAAAAGAAAGCACTTTTATGACTTAAAATAACCGAATATTTTAAGTCATAAAAGTGCTTTCTTTAAAATAACAAATAAAATCTTTATGCTTGAAATAATCAGCGTTATTATGAGCGTTTACGTACCTAAGGATATTGTTAACTCAATTTAAGCTTACCAATATAAATTAAACATGAAAAACCTCAAGAAGGGAGTAAAAAGAACCCGTTCAAGATACGCCTGTTGAAGACTCGGACCCGGATCGGACGCTCTTGGTCGTATATTATACCGTCCATGTATCGAACTTGAACTTGAACATTGCAGGTAGCAGGAGTACATTTGGAAAAGCCATGCTTTTCCCATGGTCAGTTATATGTAGCATGTTTGCGTGTGTCCAATGCCCAAAATTTATATGTAATATCGCCAAATAGAAGGACATACAACATTCTATATAGGAGCGTCCTAGAATAATGTTCCGTTCTGAGCCCATGTCTGCAAGGGCTAGAGGTCATGTCACAGCAAACAGAGTACAAACCGAATTGAATGTCAAATACAAAATTTACGCGAGCAAAGCCGCGGGCGAAAACTAGTACTATATAAGTCGATGCATCAATGTATGTTATCGTTCAATGACGGTTCGTTTTTAGTCTCATTTCCATTAAGGTAACTAAACATTACAGACATAGCCTGTATTACAGAACTTCACTCAGTTATACTCAAGCATTACTTAAAAGTGCCTTTTGATTGGATGGAACTAGTTTTAAGTAATGCTTGAGTCGGGAGTAACGTTCACGGGACGTAGTTTCAGGGATTGATTTTTTTCATGAACATTTAATTTCTCGTTTTTTTAAGATGGGATCCCATAGTATGTTTTCTTTATTTGTGATCATCGGACTAATTGGTTTATCTAGTGAATCGGAAAATCCTAATATAGTTTTTATATTGGCTGATGATATGGTAAGTCGTAATTATATTATTTTAACGCTTAGTGCCTATTTTATAGGTACAGGCCTTTGAACAGGGGCCAAAAACTAACAACCGGCCGTTTAGCGAAGTTGATTTTTATCTCATCATACGGGGCTTGAACCAAAACGACTCAAACAAGAAACATGCAAAACTTCTCTTAAAGATATTGACTAATATAAGCTGTAAGTACTGTAGCAGCAATAATATAATCTTTTTTTCACAAAGTCTCACTTCTTTAGAATTTCCAGCACCGTTGAAGCGCAAAAGATAAAACAGTCACTGTGTAACCTTTATTTTGCAAATTATATTAGATTAATCATTACAACTTAAACTTCGAGGTTCCGCTTTAATGATCCGTTTGTTATTGAGCATCGGGTTTGTTGTCGTTTTTTACAAAAGGTATTCGCAGATATTAAGGAACCGGTTGGAGATTTGTGCGCTTGCGACCTATTTATGAATGTTATGGTAATTGGACTATGGAAGTGTGGTGGAATGATTATTTGAAGCACTACGCTAATATTATAAAGGGGAAAGATTTGTATTTTTATAATGAATAAACTTAAAAACTAATGGACCGATTTGAAAAAATATTTTACCGCGTTGGGCTAGGTAGTGTAGCTTACACTATCCCGGGCTATACTAAGGCTACTTTTAATCCCATTCCCACGGCAACGGGAACTACGCGGGTGAAACCGCGTGACGTCCGCTAAGTCTAAAATATATCGAGACTGATATAGATTCCTTGTCATGAAATCATTTATGGCAGTCGTAACAGGTAACCAGAAAACTATAATGTGTAACAACCAATGTATCGGAAATTCCTGTCCTGAAATAAATGATCTGGAGGCTTATGAAGTTATATGGTTTATACTGGTATGAGATTTACATAATGCAGTCCTTATATGTAATGCCTTAGGCCGAGTGCAATTAGACCAAAACTACTCAAAAGGTGCAACGAATTTTATAGTGGTGGGACTTTTTTTTTAGATTTTCTAGAGGCATGGATAGGAAAGTTAAACAAAAATTGCTATTTTGACTACACTCATGAGTGTGGTTTTTTCGAACATTTTATGTCCAGTTATCAGTGAAAAAGTATCAGTTAACAATGACAAAGAAATCGAAAAAAAAAACGAAAAGAAATTAAATTAATAGGCGTGTGCGGCTAAATTGTTGTTTTTTACACGCTTTATATTAGCTTCACTTGTATGTTTGTTTGTTAGTTTGTTTGTTTGTATGTTTGTAACCGACTTCTTAGGGCGCGATTTTGACCCACTTTAAACGGCGCCAGATTTCATTAAAATTTTGCACACCCGTCAAAGACCGATGACAATTCAGGTTTTTTCAGAATTCAACCCCTTAAGGGGGGAAATGGAGTGACAAAGTCTGAAAATCAACATGGTTATTGTTTGTATGATGCATCGGGTCGAGCAGGTGTATTACAAAAACAACGCGATTTTAAGATTTAATGTGTAACTGAAATACCATCATCCCCTGTTGGGGTGCGATGGGGTTGAAAATTTGAAATGTCTAAAAATCAATATGGGTGTCAATTCCGAGATTATCAGGGGTGCTGATTACGAATATGGCATTTATTTTGAGACCCAGAAGATTAAGATGATTAAGATAAGATGGCGGATTCGACTTCTATACAGGGTTATTGTTGATTTATTGTGATGATTGTGATAACGATGATAATTATTGTGATTACGATGATGGTGATTGTGACAGTGATTGTGATTATGATAGTGATGATGATTGTGATAAAGATGGTGATTGTGATAGAGATGGTGATTGTGATGATTATGAAATTTGGCTCATAGACAGTTTTTTACCTGGATTAACATGTAGGATACTATTTATCTCTCTAATATGAATAAATATGATCCCGTGGGACAGTTACCAAACTTCACGCGGGCAAAGCCGCGGGCAACAGCTAGTATTCTTGATATAACGGTAACCGTGATTTACAAAAAAGCTTCTTATAGACATCAAAACAAAATATTCAGGACAGAAATCCCTTTTTTTATTTTGCGGAATAACATTTAGTAATTAACGTAGCCTAGGATCTACAGTCGCTAAAGTCATCATCTTTAAATAAGATAAACCTTTCGGAGAGGGAACCTGAGAAACAGCTACCTCATCTAAAGAAGGCAGCAGGCGCCCGATTTACCCATTTCTCAGATAAGTTACTGACTTAATAAATTATAGTTGAAAGAACAGTTTAAAAAAATAAAAAACATGCTTTTATAAATAAACCAAACTAAAAAGTAGAAAATAAATAATATGTAGTTAAAAAAAAAACCTAAAAAACACGCTTTATATAGAAAACCAAACTAAAAAATAGAAAATAAATTTTAATAAATTTGAATTAAGAATAGTGTAAAAAATTCTAACAAATTTATATGAATAATAGTGTTAATAAGAAAAAAATGTTTTATTTAAAAAAAAAAACGTGGGGTGCATGGTGTCAATAGTTATAAATATTTCATTGAAAGATATGAGAAGAAGGATTATCATTTCGATAAAAAGCCCTCCACGCTATTATTCATATCAATTTGTTAGAATTTTTTACACTATTCTTAATTCAAATTTATTAAAATTTGTTTTTTAGTTTGAAAACCAAACTAAAAAACAAATTTTACATAAAGCGTGTTTTTTAGGTTTTTTTTTAAACTATTATTTTAACTTTCTTCTTCTCATCTCTAGAAACTCAATAAAAAAAATCCCATGAAAATCCGACCACTATAAACTTCGTTCCACCTTATTGTCTAATTGAACTCGACAATCTCGACATACTTACCTAATTAAGATTCGAGATGAACTAACACAAGTCTTCAAGACGAAAACAATAGACACTATCAACTGTACAATGAAACCGATGACTATTTTTTTTTTATCATCGCTTTCTTAAAATAAATCAAAGCCATTGTACACACGTTAGTATCTATTTTTTTACAGGGATGGAACGACGTCAGTTTCCACGGATCTGATCAGATTCATACACCGAACATTGACGCGTTGGCGTATTCTGGAGTCGCATTAGGAAGGTATTACAGTCATGCAATATGTACTCCATCTAGAGCAGCGCTTCTCACTGGAAAATACTCATATAAGACAGGTATTTTATTTTAAAACACTTAATATTACAGCCTTCTTAATCTAGGTCATGCAGAGGGTTAGTAGGTTTTTCCATCAGAAATTTGTGCCCGGACTTAAACGTAACCGGCGAAATGTGGGTGTACTATTAAGTACGCCTCTGCGTAACTCTTTGGGGATTACAGGCTTGATATAATGTTATATTTACTTTACATTTCAGTTCCTTATAATGATTACAGTGTAAAGTCTATAATCTCTTTCCAAAAGTGATGATGTTACGTTAAGTAACGCGCTCATCGGACACTGAAATTGTTCAATGACCTAAACTGCGTTCTCTTCCAGGTATGCAAGGTAATCCTCCTATAACAATGGGTGAGGATCGGGGCATTCCAACCAATCTGATGCTATTGCCTGAGTATTTCCAAGACGCCGGTTATGAAACCCATTTGGTTGGCAAGTGGCATGTGGGATCTTCCCGGGAAGAATATTTACCTACCAGAAGAGGCTTTGATAGTCATTTTGGACATAGAAGTGGTTACATGGATTATTATGAGTACACTTACGAGGAAAAAGTAAGTATATTTATGACTGTTTACATAGTCACTACCATTATAGTGTATATTTCTGTCTAGTCTAAGTGTATATTTATTAGTCTAGTATAGTACTTACCTAGTCAAAAACAGAGTAGCTAACCTATGTAAAACGAAATCTTGCTGAAATCTTCGACACATTTCCAACAAGGAAGGACACTCTAAGTTGATTTAGGGACACGATAAACGAGGAACTTGTGTTGTTTGAAGTTGTTCCTGTACTTTACATCAACCTTTAAAAACGCTGACTCTGATCGGATTTACATAAGTTTTGGATTTCACCCAACACACCGTCAACGTGTAAACTATGGGTATAGTGCAAGCATGATTTATATTATGGTATCTAAAACACTTCACGAATTGTGACACTAATTTGTAAATTAATCAGTACAAACTTGTTTTAGTGGTCGGGCGTCCAAGTTTCTGGTTTTTCCTTATTTAGAAACCTAACCCCAGCATGGGACGTTGAGGGTTACATTACCGACGTCTACACAGAACATGCCAAGTCAGGTAAGTTTCATTACCGTTAGAAATGTTGATTACCGAATTTCTTGAATTATAATTACTACATATTATAAAACAAAGTCCCCTCGCCGCGTCTGTCTATCTGTATGAACCCAATAGCTCCCGAACGGATGTTGATAGGGTTTTCACCAATGTATGGAATGTATGGAAAGATCTAAGTGTAGGTATATTATTATGATAATTATTGTTGAAGGTGTCGGGAAAAAATTTGCCGATTTCAGCTTTACTGCGCCGCGTACATATTATAAAACCAAGTCCCCTCGCCGCGTCTGTCTATCTGTATGAACCCAATAGCTCCCGAACGGATGTTGATAGGGTTTTCACCAATGTATGGAATGTATGGAAAGATCTAAGTGTAGGTATATTATTATGATAATTATTGTTGAAGGTGTCGGGAAAAAAATTGCCGATTTCAGCTTTACTGCGCCGCGTAAACCAAAAGAATTGATATGAAAACAATGTATTACTGAATTATACCTCTTTAAAAGATCTAATAAACTGTAGCAACGCTTTATGTCTAAAAAATGTAGGCATATATGCTCTGCTACCCGTGTGAAACAAATATATATAAATATATATAATCGTAAATGGTATTAAGACACACACCGATTAAAACTCTTGTCACATACCTACTCGGAAACTAAGTTCGTATTATGCGAGCAAGACTAAAGTTTTCGTGATATTTGCTGTAGTTTCGTTACCTATATGTGAGAAAAGCTTAATAAAAGGTTGGAATGAAATTCAAACAGATAGAAATAAGATCAGATATTCTAGAACCGATCAAAAATTATCCATCGACTTAAATAATCTGCAGTAATTTTATTTGTTCTGTAATCAGTGATCGAGAATCACGACGCACTGTCTCCCCTGTTCCTATTGGTCGCGCATAATGCTCCGCACTCGGGCAATGAGGGTGCACTACTGCAGGCGCCGCCAAAGGAAGTCAGGGCGATGAGACATGTTGAGTCACCTGAGAGAAGGATTTTTGCAGGTATATTCCAAAGAAAACTAAATTCCTTGACTGGCTTTTAATTTTTTCTGTTTTTGTTTGTGAAACCGCCTAAGACGCTCACAACAAATATATTTAGTGAGACTGTCGTTCAGTTTCCCAAAAATACATGATACTATACAACACATTTTTTTTTTCTGTAAACGAGATACAAACACTTACAGATTTCACATAGTGTGCATTCTAGCTGTTCTATTTTTTGTGTTCTTCAAACTTATATTTCACTTTACCTTTCAGCCATGGTAAAAAAACTCGACGACAGCGTCGGTGATATTGTCAAAGCTTTATCTGACAAAGGAATTTTAGAAAACACGATCATTGTGTTTGTATCAGACAATGGAGGCGTGACAATTGGCAACAAAATTAACTACGCTTCAAATTATCCTCTGAGAGGAATAAAAGCGACACCTTACGAGGGTGGTGTGAGAGTGGTTGGGTTGGTGTGGAGTACCCAATTGAACAATACTAGTCATTACTGGGACGGGTACATGCACGTCACAGACTGGTTGCCAACTTTATTGAGTGCTGCTGGTGTAGAACCCCCCATAGACATTGATGGTATCGACCAGTGGGACAGTATTAACTCTAACTTACCTTCTCAAAGGAAAGAAATGTTTGAAATCGACGATATCGTAGGATATGCTTCAATTATATACGGAGACTATAAGTTGGTGATGGGTACCGTCACTCAGGGCCACGGGACATACCATGGCACTAATCTCACAGGCATAATTGGGAGTCCACCATCTTATGTAGAAGCTCTTAAGCGCAGTAGTGTGTACGGTGTACTCGACTCGATTGGAAGGACCTTCAAAACTGATGACTTGACTGTAAGGAACAAAACGACAATAAAATGCGATACATCTTCAGCTACTAAATGTACTCCTGGTAACTGTGAGTTTCGTGATGTTACGGTGTATTGAACAAATTAAATATCGCATGTGTCTACATACGGTATTCTTAAACTTACATACATACAACTTTTAAGTAGTCTAAACTACTCGTACTCAAATTTTTAGTGTTAGTCATTTGTTAACTTCCACTGTATAGTTCAACTTACTTACTTCTTACTACCGTAGTAGTATTATTTGGTTTGTTGCCACAACAATATGATTTTATGCATTAGTTTAGTTCTTCTTGGTTTTCAATAGCTATCTAAATGTGTATGTACCTCCTAATAAAATTGCCTTTGTATCATTTGCAGGTACAGTGTGTCTTTACAATATAATAGATGATCCTTGCGAAACAACGGAATTGTCCGACATTTATCCAGATTTAGTAACGTGTATGCAAGCTCGATTGGAAGCTGAGGTAGAGAAAAGAATTGCTAGAATTTTACCAATTTATATTGACCCATTAGCTGCTCCTAGTCATTTTAACTATACGTGGGATGTTTGGATTAATTAAGGTAATTCCAAGAATCTGTATTGTTAGAAATGTTTATATTGATAATTTATTATGTTAATATTTATAATGCTACTTTTTGCTGGGTTTTTATTTAAGATACTACGGAAACCGGTACCGCGGTTATTTCGTGTCGAATTATGCTGTAATCTGTGATGGTGTATACAATTATAAAGGCTTGAAAAGTTGAATAAACGCGTTGTGACTTATCGCCGTCTTGTTTTCTCAGTGAACGCGGAAAAGAAAGGATCTTGCAAGTTAATTAGCATTTTACTAAACTGAATTTTGTTATGTTTTTCACGTTTGCTGTCTGAATATTTTTCAGCAAAAGTAGCTTTATAAAATTTAGACAAGTGATATTTATTATCGTAATATTTCAGAGCATTTGTAGAAAATTATGTATTTTTTTGTGTTTAGTTATAAATATTAGTTTTGTAAAACCAAACAGATAATAATGTATTTTTATTTTATAATACAGTTGAAAAATATGTTTTGTTATCTTTTGAAAAGTCTAGATAATTTTTATTTTCGTTGTCTACGTTACTAAATGCGTGAGAAGTTTTTTTGAGATAATAAATTATGCTAAGTATGTGAATTTTTATGGTTTTTCTTATTCGATACATATTATGACCTATCCTGTGGGCAAAAGAAGATATAAATTCCTACAACCCAGCAAAAAGGCGAGTTTCATCGGAGTTACGAAGAACAGAGACAAAATCCCGATAAATACTTTGACTATACCAGAATGAGTACAGAAACATTTGATTATTTTCTTGAAGCTGTTAAAGCAAGATTTAGAATCTGTCATTACAATTTTTTTACAAATCCAAAATCATACATATTAATTTTAATTGCTCCAACACGTCGTCGGCGGGCATTTTGAAATTTTGGTCGATAAATTTATTCTGCACAACACAACGTCAATGCAGTCTCGAGGGCACCGCTCGTTTGCCGCTCGCCGCTCTTACGCCGCTCGGCGCCCGCTGCCCGCGCCGCCACCGCGCCGCTGACTTCGTGAACAGCTCCATTTAAATGTATGCATTGGAACGCCCCGCGCCCGCGCCGCCGTCGGCGGCGGTGCACTTACTTCGTGAATGAGGCCTTAAAGTAAAGCGAAAGCGAAAAAGGCGTAAGGCGAAGGTGTAAAGTGAAGTTAATTCCCTAATAAATTATGGGGAGAACTAAGAAAAAAACTAATTTGTCCCATTAAAATCAGTTTTTTTTCTTATCCCCCCATAAGTTTACTATAAATGCGGATGCAGCTATAGTTCTCCAAAGGACAGCCGTCATTCCGTCCTCACCGTCGAGACCCGTCGCGACGCCCCGATACAAACCCTCCCCGTCCCTTGCTCGTGCCAGCCCGCGTGGCTGAGCCTGTAGTCCAAAATCAGTCCCTAATTAATCCACTCAGATCCAGCCTGTCCCCTTGCTGTCCTCTCCCAGCAATGCCCTAAGCCGAGGCCCGTACCCCGCAGGGGATGCCCTTAGCGTGTAGTCGTTTAGTTTGTAAGTTTTCATTACTCATACTCGAGAAGTAGGTCTGAAGTTGCTTGAGGAGCGGGTTGAAAGTAATACTTTTCAGCCCTAGGGAGAATCGTTTTCAACGGACAGCTGTCAAATGATTAAAAAAATTGTTCATTTTTCTATTGAACCATGTTCCAACTTTCTATACAGCCACGATGTAAAATTGAAATAATATCGGGTCTATAAGTTACTTTCACCCCTAGGGTAACAATGTGCTATTTATGCCCTGACTGGAGGCCTTACACTTAGCGCATGCTTGGAGAGAGGCCAGTTCCCGCTTCGTTGGAAGACGGGGAAGCTGGTCCTCATCCGGAAGCCGGGGCGCCCTGCGGACTCTCCGTCCGCATACCGGCGCGTGGTGCTGCTCGACGAGGTGGGCAAGCTCTTTGAAAGAGTCATTGCAAACCGCCTCGCCGAGCACCTTCCGGGGACTGGGCCGGACCTTGCGGAACACCAGTTTGGTTTCCGCAAGGGGCGCTCAACGGTGGACGCCATCATGCGCGTGAGAGCCCTCACGACGGGGGATGCGGTGTCCAGGGGTGGGGTTGTCTTGGCGGTGTCTCTCGACATCGCCAACGCTTTCAACTCCATGCCCTGGAGCTGCATTACGGAGGCACTCCGGTATCACCGGGTGCCGACCTACCTCCGTCGAGTGGTCGGGGACTACCTGACGGATAGAGCCGTTATCTACCCCGGTCGCAGCGGAGAATGGAACCGGCGAGAGATGTCGTGCGGTGTTCCGCAGGGATCGGTTCTGGGGCCATCCTTGTGGAACATCGGTTACGACTGGGTGCTGCGCGCCGACCTCCCTAGCGGTGTCAGCGTGGTTTGCTACGCAGACGACACGCTGGTGCTGGCACAGGGGGGGTCGCACGAGGCGGCGGCCGAAGCGATGACACGCGGGGTTGCGATAGTCATTGAGAGGATCCGGCAACTGGGTCTCGAGGTGGCACTGCACAAGTCCGAGGCCATGTGCTTTCATGGGCCTCGGAATGCGCCACCTCCGGGATCCTCACTGATGGTAGGAGGGGTATCCATCGGCGTCGAGTCGACGTTGAAGTACCTGGGACTTGTCCTTGACAGCCGGTGGAACTTCGTGGAACATTTCCGACGTTTGGCCCCCAAACTGGAGCGGACTGGGGCTGCCTTCAGGCGGCTCCTGCCTAATCTGGGGGGGCCAAACGCCTCCTGCCGGAGGCTCTACGCGGGAGTCGTGCGGTCCATGGCCCTTTACGGGGCCCCGGTGTGGGCGCGTTCTTTGAGGCGGCGTGCCGCCCACTACCTGAACGCGCCCCAAAAGGTAGTAGCCGTAAGGCTGGCCCGGGGCTACCGCACGATTGCCCGCGAGGCAGCGAACCTCCTTGCCGGATTGCCGCCATGGGATCTGGAGCCGATTGTCCTCGCGCGCCTGCATGAATGGCGCGCGGAGGCGCTACGCCGGGGGGAAACTCCGCTGCAGCGACAAATTGTCGCTCAGCGGACAGACTTCCGGCGGGATCTCATGGCGACATGGAGAGAGCGACTGTCGCAACCCCGTGCAGGGCACGCCACAATAGTGGCGATAAGTCCCCTCTTTGAGGAGTGGCTTGAGAGACGCCACGGCGTCCTCACCTTCCGCCTGACGCAGGTCCTCACCGGACACGGAGTGTTCGGGAGGTTCCTGCACCGAATCGGGCGGGAGGAAACGCCCGGGTGCTTCCATTGTGAGGATCGACCAGAGGACACAGTGGAACACACGGTGGAGGTGTGCCCCGCGTGGGCGGAGCACCGCCGTGTCCTCGAAGCGGCGATCGGCGGCGGCGACCTCTCGCGTCCGGCCCTGGTGCAAGCCATGGTCCGGAGCGAGACGGAATGGGACGCCGTCACCTCCTTCTGCGAAGCAGTAATGCTAGAGAAGGAGGTGGCGGAACGTGAGAGGGAGAGAACCTCTCAACGTCCCGGCCGCCGCGGGAGACGCCCCGGGCGTCGGGGGCCACCACCACGTAGCCCCCGGCCACCGTAGGCGCGGGCCTGTGGACGGTGAGCTATGGGCTAGCTCGCCGTCCGTCCGTCTCATGACATGACGACAGGCCGTGTCGACGGCGCGTTCGTGTTCCACGCGCGCCTCAAAGAGAGTCAGCAAAAAGGAAGGGGTCCGTAAGGACTGATGCCTGCCGGGGTTGAGGGACTATTCGAAAGAGATACCGTGGCCCCGGAACACAAAGGGCGATGAAGGAACATGGATGGGTTTTAGTCAGTAAAAGTCTGACACTCCCTCATGCTCCGCCCAGAGCGGGAGGGGTTATTTGATGATTTCCCATCCGAAAAAAAAATAAAAAAAATAAAAAAAAAGGCCTTACGCTTAAGGCACCCACAGGATTGTCCGGTTAAGCCACATGACAGACGACAACCTCTTTAGGTTGAACTACGAGATGGCATTCCACAAAAAAAAAGTACTCCAAAGGATCTAAGATGCAAAAGCAAGCGAAGCGAGCTCCGAAAAAGAGCACCTTGGATTGGTTAGTTTTTCTTCACAATGTTCATACAGAAGTAGAAGTTACTAGAGCTTCGGATACGTTAGACTTTACCAAGTAATTTCTGAATTTAGAGTCAAAAGACTCTAAATTCAGAAATTACTTGGTCAACTGGGTGGTGTGAGAGTAGTTGGGTTGGTGTGGAGTACCCACCTGAACAATACTAGGCATTATTGGGATGGGTACATGCACGTCACAGACTGGTTGCCAACTTTATTGAGTGCTGCTGGTATAGAACCTCCCACAGACATTGATGGTTTCGACCAGTGGGACAGTATTAACTCTAAGTTACCTTCTGAAAGGAAAGAAATGTATGAGATCGACGATATGGTAGGATATGCTTCGATGATATACGGAGACTATAAGTTGGTGATGGGTGACGTCATTCGGAGCTACAGTACATACCATGGCACTAATCTCACAGGCATGATTGGGAGTCCACCATCTTATGTAGAAGCTCTTGAGCGCAGTAGTGTGTACGATGTACTTGACTCGATTGGAAGGACTTTCAATACTGATGACTTGAGTCTAAGAAACAAAACAACAATACAATGCGATACATCTGCGGCTTCTACATGTTTTCCTGGTAACGGTGAGTTGTTTGATGAAATGCTTAATACGGAATAGTAAACAAATTGATGACTAAACAGCTCAGATTTTTTAATTTGCTCTTACCCTCGAATGTTTTAAATTAAATTAAACCTTATTTCCATAGTTTTGTTAGTATTTTAGTGTTTAGCGATAGATAGTTCTTTCTTCTGTAACAATTATGGTTGCACACATTAAAATCGAAGTAGTCGTTATTACCAGAACAATTTATTTATAATTAATACTTTTGCTTGTTATTTTCAGACACAGTATGTCTTTACAACATCATAAATGATCCTTGTGAAATAACTGAATTGTCTGACACCGGATTTAGTAATGTGTATGGAAATTCTATTGGCAGCAGAGGTAACAAAAACAATTCCTAGACCAGACGTTTTCAGGAACCCGTTAGCCGCTCCTAGACTGTTTAACTATACGTGGGATGTTTGGATTAATTGAGGTAACTCAATGAATCAATGTAGTTTAAGAAATGTTTAAATTGGGACTGTTTCCAACAACTGTGATAATTTTTTGATGTCGAATTGTAGAATGAAGAGGCTGAATGTACTTAAACGTATTCATAGAATCATATCCTTAGACGGTTAGGTCGATCTAAACTGTTAGTTTTGATTTTTTTGTCGTTGAAAGAAAAGAAACGTGGCTATGTAATGAATAATTCTCGTAGTTCAGCTTCGCAGTGAGTTCCCGGACAGAGATTGTTTAAATATTTACATACGAGTATAACTGGCGAGGTCTTGCTAGAGCTTTGTCCTTACCTTTTTCATTGTCGCTGATTGTATAAGCGTAGTTACCGTGTGTATTGAGATAACGATCTCGCAAAATCTGTATTTTTTTTGTTTACTTAGGATACCACAGAAACCGTGGTTATTTTGTCGAATTATGCTAGCATCTATGATGGTGTATAAAATTATAAAGGCTTGGAAAGCTGAATAAACCAATTGTCTCATCAGTGAACGTGGAAAAGAAAGGATTTCGCAGTTTATTTATTATATTACTTACCACATTTTGCTAAATTTAGTTTGGTTCTGTTTCTGACGCTTGCAAACTGAGTATTTTTGTTGAATATGGATAATTAAATAATGTAAATTAGGTATAGGTGTGAAGTTAGTCTAGTATTTAATATTTTTTTAAGAGCAGATAATAATATTTTGTATTTTGTTACACAGTTAAAAATATCTTGTTAACTTTGATAAGGTCTAGTGAAATGTTTACTGTTGTTAACGTTAGGTATTAATTCCGTGAGAAGTTAAAAAATATAATATATTAGTAGTGAAATCAATAGTTTTATTTGATAAACATGACCACTCCTAAGATAGTTTATTGAATTTGAGAAAAGAATCCTTAAAAAGTGTGTTAAGGATTCTTTTTAAAAGACTTTGTTACAAAAATACATTATTAAGTATCCTTTGCGCAGTGCTGTGCGCGAGCTGTCAAAACTTCCAACCGCGCTGTGTTAACAATTTTAGCCAATTTTTGACACATTTTCCGCCCGTTCCGATAAAAACACCTGTAGTTCAAAAACTACAAGTCCTAGAGCAATTTCATTACTACTGTTGTCAAGCTGATTAGATAAGGAATCTACTTATCTAGAAATCAAAATGAAATACTTTAATTATATACTCCAAGTCATAATGTATAGCTAAAAAATAGTTACGAAAACTGATATTTCACTAGAAATATCAGATTTTTCTTAGTTTTTATCCATTTTAACAATATAGAAATAAACTAGACTATATTTCCTTTCCAACAAGACCACAATCTCATTAATAGCTCAATAGCATCATATCTAAATGTACCTATGAAACTAGATACTCACTGTTTGTTTACATCTGGGAACTAATTTTTGCCAGCCGGTGTTGGATGAAAAACACACAAACCCACATGTTTTTTGGTGTAGATAGTTGAACAATCTAATCACCTCACTAATTAAGCACTGTTTTTCCCATTTCACACACGTTTTAGTCACTAAATCACGTATTTCTTCACACTACACAACCATTGTAGGTACATATAATTACTGCATTTTCACAGGCGAAATACTGCAATTTCGCGATTTGGAACCTAATTTGTGTTATCATAATACGATAGTACAACTTCTCACGAACATTTTAATGTATAACACTGTATTCCAATAACAAATACGTAACTCGTAATAACTTGAAATGTGACACTAACGCGATAAATACGATGACGCAAGAAATGGCGCGCTCTGTTGACGTAATTGTGTTTTTATTATTTGACAACTTGTCAATGGAGTAGAGCTGTGATTTTTGGTACGTCGTTCAACAATGTTATATAGATTATAAATAAAGTATTGAATACATGGACCGAGCACGATTAGTCGATATTTTAAATAAAGTTTTGGGACAAATTATGCCAACAGCGCGCGGTGGTCATTACAGCCGAGCGCGTACATATGAGTAAAGTTACTGGCTGTGATCTAATTCAGCCGCGGTTTACTGGGTATCTAAAAAAATACCCTAATAAAACATTATTTTCCAATTTTTATTTTACCACTTTGTCGGCGTGATTGATATACATATTGCTACCAAATTTCAGCTTTCTAGTGCTAACGGTCACAGAGATTAAGCGAGGACGGACAGACGGACGGACGGACAGACATGGCGAAACTATAAGGGTTCCTAGTTGACTACGGAACCCTAAAAAGACATTCTTTAGTTCATTTTTGTTTTGTTTTAAATGTTATACTGTTTATATTGAAACAGTGACGAGTCGGGCATAACTCTTAATTTTGCTTGCCTTAAGGCAATTTACTTACAAGGAGTCTTTAAGCATTTTAATACCTACATACTTTGTAACTATAGCATTCTATAAAGTTATACGGAGATGCTTTTTGCATCCCGGGGTTATGAGATGAACACAGTGAACACACTGCACTGTGTTCAAAACTAACAAGTTTTAGAGAAAGTTTTGGCTTGGTGCAGCCTCCGTCGGCGATTTTGTCGGCAAACCTCAAGAGAATCTCATTACGCTAGCGTTATCCTGACTCCTGAGCAGCGTTGAGAAATAATTAGTATGTCACCAGGACGTTAGCAGATGCTAATGAGTATACATTCACTGTAATCTGTGGAGCTCACGTTACAGAGCCAAAAACAGTGGTGTTAACAAGTAAAACGTTGCAGTGGTTACGTACACTTCTTTATCTTGAATGTGCAGTAACATAGCCAAGAGCTGCGTGTTATCACGAAAAATTTGCAGATTTTTTATCTTGTTTGTCTTTCAGCTGCATCCGGTTAGACTGGAAGCCGACCCTAACATAGTTGGGAAAAGGCTGGGCAGATGATGTTATATTTCTACTAAATACGAAACTTTGTGAAGATGGAAACATGAATGTTTGTTACGGGTCCATATTGGCTCACCTAAAGTTCTTTATCCGAAAATGTTCTTCCTAACGATTTGTAATCCGAACGATCATTCTTCCTAAAAATTTTCATCCTAAAGTTTTCATTCATACTATTTGTAGTGCTACCGGCGATGTTCATAACACTTATGTTTCCGAAAATTGTAATTAATAATATCGTTAATGTGAATATATTTAAACTCCTACTGTTTTTTATCATAACGCTTTTATCCCTAAACATAATTACCATAATATTTTCACTCATACTCAGAAAGAAACATTTACAAAGTGTAATAAAAATATATGTGGGTATAAGATGATATTTATAGTTTTAATTTGAGGGTATGATTATTATTTGGGGGTATGCTTTACATAACGTACTTATTACTATAACTATACCTAAGATAATTATGTCTAAAAAACCAACTGTTTAGAATGATTAAAGGTCGTTTCACTGATTTTTGTCTTAAATGAATGAAATTCAGGTCAGAGTGTCGTCTTGGAGGCACTATGAAAAAAATACTTAAAAAATTTCGCGAGCAATTTTGAGGCTGGTCACAGTTCTAACAAAACCTATGGACATCTTTGCAGGTACCGTTACACACCGCTATAAATATATATGAAAACATGTATTACCTACGAACCACCAGATTTAGCAAAATGTAACGGCAAAAAATCCCTTTTGGTTGCCAAAATCAGTAAATGGTAACCAAAATTAATCCCCATTTTATCGTGAAATTAGAACCAAAAATTTATTTTTGACCACCAGAAATTGAACTGTTATGCTCGCAAGAGCCCAAAAAAAATCCGAGTCGAGGGAGGCCCGGTCGACGGAGCCCCGCTTCGCGGGGCTCCTACTTCTGAATGGTTTATAAAAAAATAACCACGAAGGGTATGGCGGGGTCTATTCGCTCGCTTCGCTCGCTCATTCGACCCCGCCATACCCTTCTAACCTAATCTATCCGTGTCGGGGTGCCCCAAGTTGGCCTAGTCAAAACTAGTTTGTCATCAACCACCTCATTAAAATTTGGTGCTCAATTTACTAAATTTGG
The DNA here is from genome assembly GCA_905147715.2 of Xestia xanthographa. Classification (NCBI taxonomy): domain Eukaryota; kingdom Metazoa; phylum Arthropoda; class Insecta; order Lepidoptera; family Noctuidae; genus Xestia; species Xestia xanthographa. The sequence continues at coordinate 21,208,298 of LR990653.1, read as the reverse complement.
TGATCAATTGATATTTTAGGTGATAGATGTTAGTGGTCACAAAGTTAATTTTGATGGTCATTATATTTTCCCCCCTATTATTTTGTATGGTACTATTATTCTTATATATTGTATTGTATTATTCTTATATATATGTTATGTGAAAATAAAGTTACGCAAAATTAATATATATAATACTGATTATTGTAAATAAAAAGAAATCTAAACAAAAAAGATATGACTTTGAATAATAGTGTAAAAGATGGTTATGTTGAGAAAATATAGGAAAACAAATAAAAGTATAATAGATGTTTATTGCTACTGACATTATGAAGATGAATGCTTCGGAATTATGAACATTAGAGGCAGAGTAGTTAGGAATTGTGATTGTTAGGATGAAAAATGTTAGGAAGAACATTTTCGGATTTCCAATTATCAGAGTTGAAAATTTAGGTGAACTTTGGCGCACCCGTTTGTTACTTATTCACGCAGAAACTATAGACTGAATGGATTTGAACAACTTCTTTCGTGTCGCTGGTAAGACTTGTTGTTGGACGACTTAACACATAGGACACTTTATATCCCAGTAGTAAATCGTAGGACAATTACCGAAATCTACGCAGGCGAAGCCGCGTGCATAAGCTAGTAAGTACTTGAATATTTTTATATTTGCCAATAAAGAATAATTAAAAAAAAAAAAACCTATGTTAGTCAGTTAGCATTGTCATTTATTCGCTCGCTTCGCTCGCTCATTCGACCCCGCCATACCCTTCTAACCTAATCTATCCGTGTCGGGGTGCCCCAAGTTGGCCTAGTCAAAACTAGTTTGTCATCAACCACCTCATTAAAATTTGGTGCTCAATTTACTAAATTTGGTGATCAATTGATATTTTAGGTGATAGATGTTAGTGGTCACAAAGTTAATTTTGATGGTCATTATATTTTCCCCCCTATTATTTTGTATGGTACTATTATTCTTATATATTGTATTGTATTATTCTTATATATATGTTATGTGAAAATAAAGTTACGCAAAATTAATATATATAATACTGATTATTATAAATAAAAAGAAATCTAAACAAAAAAGATAAGACTTTGAATAATAGTGTAAAAGATGGTTATGTTGAGAAAATATAGGAAAACAAATAAAAGTATAATAGATGTTTATTGCTACTGACATTATGAAGATGAATGCTTCGGAATTATGAACATTAGAGGCAGAGTAGTTAGGAATTGTGATTGTTAGGATGAAAAATGTTAGGAAGAACATTTTCGGATTTCCAATTATCAGAGTTGAAAATTTAGGTGAACTTTGGCGCACCCGTTTGTTACTTATTCACGCAGAAACTATAGACTGAATGGATTTGAACAACTTCTTTCGTGTCGCTGGTAAGACTTGTTGTTGGACGACTTAACACATAGGACACTTTATATCCCAGTAGTAAATCGTAGGACAATTACCGAAATCTACGCAGGCGAAGCCGCGTGCATAAGCTAGTAAGTACTTGAATATTTTTATATTTGCCAATAAAGAATAATTAAAAAAAAAAAAACCTATGTTAGTCAGTTAGCATTGTCATTTATATGAAAAACATACGCGTTTCATTAAATATTTTACCGTGAGAAAATAGAACCATGCAAATGTCTAAACAATGTTCTGTTGATTATTGTATCCTATTAAGTTGGTAGATAAGATTGATTTTTCCTCGTAGATATGAACGTTTGTGACGTAGGTATAATAAGTGGGTTGGGTACTCATAATTATTATCTAGTGAATTAAATAAGGTGGACCGACAAATTAAACTATTTATTTTTGGAACGTATTTACGGAAAGTTGCATTTGGTCATATTATGGAATACTAAAAGAAAAATATATATTTGATCCTACTTTTAGCCACCGTTCAAAGATTTCAGCATTGATTTTCAAAGATTGTGGATAATCATAATTAAATGAAAAGACTTTATTCTGAAAAATGTCTCGAATTTATCTAAGTAAAAGAAAGGTCATGAAACAATAAATAACGAAAAACAATACATTGATTATACCCTAATAGGTAAACCTTGAATTAATTCTCAATGGCAATAAATACAAGTTTACGCAGCAGTGTAAAAAATAATTCAACCTTCATTTCGCCATAATTATATTTTGTAGGTCGATGCTTGTACAATTATTCGGAAAATGCTCTCCTATGTTGTTAAAACACAGAAGTAGACAATGCTTATCCTTTTTATATGGCCTTGTATAATTGGATTTTCGCAGAATTTATACCCAATTATGACAATGGATGACATGTGTAATAATAAAGTAAAACGTACGATAAGGAATTTATTTCATGTACAGAATGTTTAATTAATGACAAACAGGTTGCGGTGACAATGGTTTGTCTAGATTATTATAATTAAGTGATTGTTATTCAAAACAGAAGTGCAAGTGCATTCAATTTCAAAATGTATGATGTTTTTCACGATCTTCTGATCACTCCCAAGCTGCATTCATCAAATTGAAGAGTGTGTAGGACTGGCGACACATCTGTAAGCAAATTATAACTTAGATTAACCTTTGAGACGTGTAGCAATATTACTGTACTCGTAGTTAGTAGAGTATTTTAATTGACGTAAATTAACCTATCATTTTTGAAGTGAAAACTTCTTTAGGCGCAAAACATACAGAAAAGGCGTACGGTGAAGACGCGGCGCAGGCGCAGAGCAGGCGTGGAACAGATAAGGCACGGACGCGATTTAAATTATATCAAAGAAGCGAAGAGACGCCGCTACTAGTCTAGGCGCGTTGAGCACTTTTTGGGTGAAGGAAAAACATTGAACTCATCGTCACGTAACGTAACGTGCGGTCACGCTTCGTATCCGTTCGTAGCACGCGTAGCATCCGCTACGGCGTAGCACCACATAGGCATGCGCGGGGCATAACCAGTACTACGACTGGGGCAGGGCCTGTGTACTTTTTTTTAATATAACATTGTTGAATTTGCAAGGCTTAAGGGCCAAGTTCACCGAAAAGATAACAGTCTGATTATCTAAAAACAGCTGTTTAAAACACATTTTTGAACATGAAAATGTGTTTTAAACAGCTTTTTTTAGATAATCAGACTGTTATCTTTTCGGTGAACTTGGCCCTAGCCCTAAGAGTCTTAACCATCAGATTATCTGTAAAAAAATCCCTGTGTTAGCCGTAGTTTTTCCGACAGCCACGGTACAGTGCGCAGCCCATTTTCTCACGATTGCGCCAAAAGAATGCTTTCAGACAATACCTTACCTCAGCGAAGGTATCGAGATTAATCACGTAAAACACCGTAGTGATCCCCATGGGGATTCTAGCCCTCGTCATCATGAACAACACAATCTGTCGAATTCGCTTGTCGGGACATTTCTCCCAGCTACACGAATATATCGCTTGACGAAATTTTTCGCTCTGAAAATAACACTGAGATTCAATGGGGAAAGTAACTCTGAAACTATGCACTAGCTAGGTTCAAACATCGCGATTGGTTGAAAACTTGTCATTCTATATTTCAAAAATAGCTAGACCTCATTGGCCAGATTGGGACCTAGTTAGAGACACGTCATCTAAGTACAATGAGTTTTGACCTACCTTCCTCATTGTGCCATATACATATTTGTTCAATAAGCAAATAATAAAGAGCTTTGTAGTTTACTTTAACATTTCAATTTAACTTCTAGGATGGAGTTATAGAAACAACCATGCAAAAATATACAAAGGGTTTTACCGTTTCCATGAGGAGGTCGCTGTAGTAACAAGGCATATAAAAATGTAAAATGCAGCCAACAAAGAATGAAATAAACTCGACGTTTATCTGTTTAGCTCGCAAATCCTGCAAGAATTAATGATAATTTATTGTTTCATCTTGTATTCCGTGTAGTCGGATTATTTTAATGTTTAGAATCTGTTTCATTGCTTTAGAAATTATTTATTTTATAAAATAAGACTTGAAATGTAGGTACTGATATTATTCAATACCTACCTCGGAGCTATTTACTTACTTCAACTATTTGAAATGTAGTCAGTGGTAATAAGAATGTAGTCGCTTTCATGTTGTACTCGTATAAAATAGAGAAGTTAGCTTTTACGCGATCAACTAATCTGTAAGAAAGTACTTCTGTTTATTTTACATGTTCCGCAAAACCTGATTTATCACATCAACAAAACTACTAGTAACTTATACAAGACTTACTTGTAAAGTTCCTGAAGTTTGGCTATAATCTTCTTCAATCCTTCTTCTATTTCTTTGTTATCTTGGGCTTCGACGAATAGTTTACTGATACGTCGACTAAGCAAATCAAGTTGTCCACATGTATGTAACATAAATATAGGTACCATAGGATCAAATCCGACGTACATTGACGAGGCATACGCATCGAATATAAAAGTGAACGAGAATAAAAGCCAGAACATTACCGTTTCGTTCTTATAGCCTTCTATTGGCTGAGGATACGTTAGGTCAAAGAGAGGAACTAGAACGAATTCCCCCTTGCAGTAATAGTATACCATTAGGAAAAAAGCTTTTATTGGGAAGATAGCGCTAGTGCCGAAACCGAACACGAGCCAAAATTTGCATACGGTAACACCTCTTTTAGCATACTGGACTACTATTTCCTTGTCCTCTACAGAATCTAGGGCCGTTTTATAGTCCCTTTCTAGGATGTTCATCAGTTCTTTAATAGATACCTCATGATACAGAAGCACAATATATTTAAGAGTAATTGTAAAAGATACGATAACCATTGTGCCGTTCTTGCTGGCTTCAGCAAATTTTCCAGTTTTAATGTCATGATAAAAGATGGAATACAAGAGACAAATGCAACAGAAGAATGTATTTATCATTATGATTGAGAATCTAAATTTCCACCGTATATCCCGCGCGATTGATGGATGTGATCCATTCAAACGCATAGACATTGTTGCAATTTTAAACATTTTTTCGAAATTTAAATCAATCTCCTTCATTTTGCCACCACAACCCACAACTGTACGATTCTTGCAAGAAACAAATCCGTTTTGGCTATGCAGCTTTATGAAATGGAAAACATAATGGAACTTGTAAGAATTGCAGTGATTTCTTTGTGAAACAGGGCATGCTATTGACAGAGTAATAACACATTAACTAGCAAAACAATACTCAATAAAAGTCTAACCTAAGCCTGCGGCTTCGCTCTCTTGGTCTTTCTTATGGTTTTCTTTGCGGTAGACTACAATTTAATTAGTCTCGTTATTTCTTTTAAGTAGAAGGTAAAGTAATTGATTACCTGCCTTGGTACCCAAAAAAAATAAAGCCAGACAAGTAATAGATAAGTGTTTATCGCCTAATTCAACAATCTAGATGTATTGTCCCGCTAAAACGTCAAAAGTTTTTTTAATAACTTAAGGACACGTTTATGGACATGTAGACGTACTTAGTGATTTTTAAATAGAGGGCAACTAAATCATTTCCATTCATAGTAGAGATACAAGGTTGTATCATTACCCTGTATTTGACGCAGTAACTATACGTCCTTACTACGTTACGGCACGCACCCCCGCATTAGGTGCTCAATTGAATTATGGCTGTCATCAATCAAGCTTCGGGAACATTACTGAAACTTCTTATTTTGTCGTCAAACTGATTATAGGAAATGGCTTGTATTGTGGAATTTTCACAGCGTATATAGTAGGTTCATCTTTTGTATTGTGTATTGTGTTGATCGGATAAATTCTTTTATGAATTATTACCGAAATTTCGTTAAGCGGATTCGACATTTGCATAACTGTTAATGTCCTTTAAAAGCGACGTGTTCGCGCAAAGTTAGGAAAAATATTTTGCTTTTGCTTTTGCAAAGTTTTTATTGCCGACGCCTCGCATGTTGCCTACATTTATAAATAATATTTCCTGCTTTGTGAATTCGCCTAATGTCGTGGATATTTGAATTTATTTTGCGGTTCGAACTCGTATATTTTCAGGTGTATTGTTGTAGTTTTCTGGTTTAAGATTACTGAAATAGTAATGGGTTCCTGTACCCTTCTCTTGGCACAAAAACCATTTGTCAAAGGAAATCAATTAAACTTGATCCGTATCATGATTCGACTAAGACCTTGTTCCAATTCGCCTAAAGTGACGGTCGTCGACCAAGCAAAATGGGTCATCTCGTCAAACAGACAGCTTGATGGATCGCCTTTAGTCGGTCTGGGAGAGCGGGCAGCAGCTGACTCATTCCGAGGGCATTACCATGCTTTCACTGCTACATTATTGAGAGGAGATCGTGACCGAAAGGCCAAAAAAACTATGAGTTTCATTTTCTTTTAGCCCTTCGGAATGTATTTGTAGGGGATTTGATCTTGGCGATCGATCACAAGATTTTAAAACGATCACATAAATCTTATCAATCTCACATGTTTGAGCAAATCAATATATCTTATCTTATCCTATCATAATAAATAGGATTGTATGCCGTTTCTGATTTTAGTAAAAAATACCACCTTGTACTATTACAGGAATATCTTAAAGAGACACACACCAACCAACAATAGATGAATATCTATAAATAAAATTTAAGATATCTGAGACTAAGAAGTCACTTCAAAAAAGTATCGAGATAAAATTATTTAAACACTTAATACAAGAATTAAAAAGGATTTCGAACAGAAACTCAGTCGTTTTTCTATTTCCAGATTAATAAGAACTATGTACGAATTGAAAATAAAACTGGACCAAAAAATACTCTATCAAACATTTAATAAAACTGTGTAGGTATCGTTGAATGAATTTATTTATGATGCATACAAATCTGGATAACGTTGTTTTCAGTTTTCATCTACATAAATATTGCCTCGAGCTGTGTATCGATAAAGGATGTCGATTGGTCAGAAAAAAAAAATGATTTGTGTATTTGCAATCGGTATTTGCGGAACTCTGATGGATATGCGGTGTGTACGTCACAACGGGAACTAATTGAAGCGGACGCCGGACGTCGGGGAAAAACTGCAACACGATGGGAAAACAAAGGGTAGAAATGGGTTTTTGTAGCAATCGTCTCGCCTGACGAGGGCTGCGAATGGGATGAATTAGCTGTTTTGTTTCAGGAATAGGCTGCACACGTGCTAACTGCACGTCTAAACTTAAATGGAAAGGGCGAAGACTAATAGTTGTGAGTGAATGCAGCGTCGTAGTCATTTTTCTTTTAGAATAGCTAATGGAAATGTATTCTTCTGTCAGTTGGCGTGATAAATGCTTGGCTAGCATTTGGAACCTTTTGGTACGTGCTCCGGCAGTACAAGAAGGAAGTAACAGGTGGTTCGATCTATTAATTTGTTCAATGTATTTCTTGCGACAGATGAAATTGTTCTGCTGTTTAAAGAAAAATTACAAAGAGGTAATTTTAGTCAAAAGCATACAACGAGCTGTTTGATACCTTAAAATACATACGCCTTTTTCCCATGGGAGTAGGCAGAAACCACAGAACACCACCTGCTACGATCCTTTTTTTTTCGGAATCTATCAAATGACTCCTCCCGCTCTGGGCGAAGCAGGAAGGAGTGTCAGATTCTTACTGACTAAAACATATCCATGCTCCTTCATCGCCCTTTGTGTTCCGGGGCCACGGTATCCCTTTCGAACAGTCCCGCAGCCCCGGCAGGCATCGACCCTTGCGGACCTCTTCCTTTTGCTGACTCTTTTTGAGGCGCGCGTGGAAAACGAACGCGTCGTCGACACGGCCTGTCGTCATGAGACGGAAGGACGGCAAGCTAGCTCATAACCCACCGTCCACAGGCCCGGGGCGTCTCGCGCGGCGGCCGGGACGTGAGGTTCTCTCCCTCTCACGTTCCGCCACCTCCTTCTCTAGCATTACGGCACCTGCTACGATCCTTAAATACTCATTTTGCCTCATCCACGTTCATACATCTAGTAATACACGCACGCCGGTTGGGAGTACAACGCACCTGACCTCTCTGAAATAGTGCTGGCGTAATCCAAACATCAGATATCTAATAAATAATTTACTATATGAGAGCAAAACCGTGCACTACCTGCTGCCATTAAGTTGTAGACAAAACAATGCCATCACATCTCACTTAGCATTACGTACCTACGTGTTTGGGGTTCCATTCCAAATTCCCTGATGACGCAACACGTTATTATAATTAGGCACCCGGTTCACATCCGACTCGTATCTGGCAGAACAGATTCGGAACGTTTACATGTATCTTGTATCTGGGGAGTTCCGACGAGTAAACTGTGCTTTGTTCTTATATTTTACGTGAGAGAGTTTGAGAAATGTTAAGAACTGTGTGTTTGAAGAAGAAAAATTGCTGATTTTGATTGTTCCTACTGACAAAATATCGATACAAAAATGCAAATAAGTGCTCTGAAACTGTACTGAGTATTTTTCTTATATTGGTATATATCATGGTCACTAACATTATCATTAACAATGAAAGCGGAATATTTACCAAGTTTACTAAGTATTGGTTTTGAGTTCCCGATATTTCGGCATTGTTGCGACAGCGGCAGTGCCGAAATATCGGGAACTCGAAAAAAATAGTGATCATGGTAAATATCCCGATTTCAGTGTTAATGATAATGTACACGTGTGCACCTGGTTCTGAAGAAAGTAACAATAGGAAGAGGTAAGTATCGCTAACTAATTAAACACACCATGACTAACCGAAAAACTATACAGAATTTCTGATACATACATGGTCTTTGGGTCACTTAATATTCTGTCTGACATTGAACTAAATGTTACAAAGATAAGACAGCGTTAACCGTGTTAAGTGTAACTACAAGTTAATGTTTTGAACTTACTTTGTATGTTTTCGTGTCATGCCACTGATACTTTCAATGTTTCTTTTTTATCTTTTAAGTATTTAAAGAATAAATATAAACTTGAACACGTTGTTGTTGTTTAATGAGTTAAATATCTTATCTGCTGTGTACAGCTGAATGCACAAACATGGTTTTTGACAGCTTCTAATGTTGTAGATAACTTTTGGTAAATAGGTTTCTGTATCTGTTTCTGTGTCTTTCTTGTTTGTACTCGTACAAACAAGACAGAGATAATTGAGATAATTATTCAACCTGATACAGGTTAGATAATAGAAGACAGGTCACATTCACTTATGTTTTTCACAAAAGCCGACCCCAACATAGTTGGGAAAAGGCTAGGCAGGCAGATACAGGTTAGATAATAATAGAAGACAGGTCACATTCACTTATGTTTTTCACAAAAGCCGACCCCAACATAGTTGGGAAAAGGCTAGGCAGGCAGATACAGGTTAGATAATAATAGAAGACAGGTCAAATTCACTTATGTTTTTCACAAAAGCCGACCCCAACATAGTTGCGAAAAGGCTAGGCAGGCAGATACAGGTTAGATAATAATAGAAGACAGGTCACATTCACTTATGTTTTTCACAAAAGCCGACCCCAACATAGTTGGGAAAAGGCTAGGCAGGCAGATACAGGTTAGATAATAATAGAAGACAGGTCAAATTCACTTATGTTTTTCACAAAAGCCGACCCCAACATAGTTGGGAAAAGGCTAGGCAGGCAGATACAGGTTAGATAATAATAGAAGACAGGTCAAATTCACTTATGTTTTTCACAAAAGCCGACCCCAACATAGTTGCGAAAAGGCTAGGCAGGCAGATACAGGTTAGATAATAATAGAAGACAGGTCACATTCACTTATGTCTTTCACAAAACTTAGATGTAGCTTAAAGTGTTCATCTTCATCATCATTCTTTTACCCTTGTTCCAAATCATATGGGATTGGTGCAACATCTCTTCTGCTTCTATAATTTCTCTACTCCAAGGTTACCGACGTTGCCCGAGAATGGCCAAATTTAAGGCTGATGCTCAAGGGCAGCCTGCGAAATTCAAATTTTCTCACGTGTTTTGCTATTTGCAGGCCAGTGCTAGGTTGTAGGTTGATTAAAAATTTAAAATATTGTTCGCGACTGTAAGACGTATGTAGTTACAGAATTATAATGATCACAATCATCAAAGGTAGGTGAACCAGGGGTACAGAAAATTTACCGTGGAACACCTAGGTGAACCAGGGGTACAGAAAGTTAACCGTGGAACACCTAGGTGAACCACTTTGGTGTTCCATGGGTCAGAAAGGAATACAACCACCTAAGTTCATAAAGGTGCAGGAATGATTTTGACCTTGAAAAAGTCATTTTTCCACCTTTATGAACTTTGAGGGTTGTATTGATGATTTTGATGAATATAAATCTGTAACTACATACGTCTTACAACCGCGAATAATATTTTAATCGACATAAATCCTAGCACTAACCTGTAAATTGCAAAAAACGTAAGAAAATTTGAGTATCGCGGGCTACCCTGGAGCATTCACCTTAAGTGGCAGTGAGCAGGGCCCAATGCTCGCAGAACGGATGGCCGATGAGGCCGAAAAGATCTGGAGTGGCGACCGCGAACTGGAAGACGTTGCGTTGGAAGGCCTCCCACTAGGTGGACCGATGACCTGGTGAATAGTGGTGAAGGTTGCGGGAATCCACTGGATGCGATTCGCACGGGACCGGTCAACGTGGCGACACTTGGGGGAGGCCCATGTCCAGCAGTGGACGTCTTTCGGCTGAAATGACGATGATGATGATTACTCGTCATCTTATCAGACACCTCCTTTCACCACCATATCATCCTTCACACAGTCCAGCCATCGCCTTTGGATTAGGATATAAAAGTTCTAAACACAGTGGAACAAATAGGTAACCGAAACTAAGATAAAAACTAAGTTTCCCCCAATTCTACTTATGAAAGAATCTTCTTATATAACTAGGCATGAAAGAATAAACACATTTTATCACGTTAACAAGTTACAAACGGTCCTATCTCCCAAGTTACTAACTTGTTTTTCACGTTCCCCCACTGGGATTAAGCACATAAATAATATAAAGAAAAAGTTTTATTTTTCTAAAATTTACATTCGTGTGTTTGAAACTTAATAGGACTTGACATCGTGTAGCTTACCTATGTCACACCTGAATGTATAAAGAAACTGCCACAGCCTAACATTGGTTTTCGTCTTATGGGAATATGTTTCCCGGAGAGAAATTATTTAGTCCTTTTCACCGTGCAAAGCAACCTGATTGAACATACTATAGTCTGTGCCAGTTAAGTTGGAAATAAAGGTCATTAACCCGCATACATTTATTCAAATACATAATTCCAAAAACAGAAATAATGACATAAACTTGTCCCGAAACTACTTTATCGTGATCCTTGACGTTTTCTAGTAATAAAAACGATTTATAATGTATTGTCGGGGTACCTACGCAGAGAAATTAAGGAAAGAGCAATGCACATTAATTCCTACTTATTTGGTCCAGACTATAGGTAGATACTTTATACCGTTAAAGTCATGATAATGTCAGTCAGGGGCCTGTGTAGTTTTCTCCTATTATAAAACTTATGTAAACGGGTATTTTCGCGTATTTTACCTTTAATGTTAGCCCGACGTTAGTTTTCGTTGACGATAGTTTTCTCCTGTTTTTTACTCGACTACGGCAAAGCCAAAAATATGATAATGATTTTTTTTGGTTATGATTTTTGCATTCTTTAGAAGTATGAATGTTTTTATTTACGTATGTTCCTCCATAGCGCCTAAACTATTTATCATTTAAACCGACTAAACTAACTATTCTACATTTTAACCGACTTCAACAATAGGAGGAGTCGATTTTACCATGTAAACTTAGAGCGTGATTTTTCAGTATTCGGGTTTTTTAGTTGTAGTAGAACCACACAAATTCTTGTTTAGCTAACTTTATGTGCCTAACATTGCATGGTGTAGGTACTAATAACTTGATAACCAACGACTCAGAAAACTTTACAGAAATGAGTATCTCAACTACTTAAATTCGATAAAGTATAATGCAATTTACTGTACCTAAACATTAACCTACATGGCTAATTAGTGAAATTACAGGTAGGTTCGACCTTATGTCGCAGCACAAAATAACACGCAAATGGTTTGTGGCATTTTTAATTTGTTGAAGGAGCGTCGCATCCCTGCTTCCTGTGAAGGCAGTGTTTCACTTCACTAAATTGGAAAACTGCGAAATTCAGTAGGGATTCTGTGGGTGCTGCAATTCCAAAACTGCAAACAGAGTGTAGACGATAATATGCATAGATACCAAAAGCAGAGCCGAATCTTAATTATTGTTCATCAAGTCCTATCTAATTGAATTACCTATATCAACTTCAACCACAATGATTTATTGTTAAATCAATAAACAGATAAGAGGACACGAAAAGGGATTAATTAATTAAGTTGATTAGCTCTTAGAAATGTGAGGCCAGCGCGTCTTAAGAGTCCTATTACATTTTTTACGTAAATTCATGATTTTTGACGCAGTAATTCTCAGCAGCAGTAAGATATTTTAATTATTTGCTTAAGAATAACGATAGTGCCATTCTCTTTCTTGTAAGTTGGAGTTACACATTTTCATTTTTCTTTTCGTGTAATTTACTATAAATATTTTACGAACTCAGTTTGCAAGAAAAACCGTTGACGATGAAACTTTAACGCTCAAATTCACATAGTTCATTCAATTCTTATAAAAGCTAAAATTACTAAAAGATAAGTTGAATGTTTTACTTGTTTATTGGAGTTTTAGAATTTCTTTAAATTCCTTGAGTTTTCACGGAAAAAATCGTAAAGAAATAGTAATTTAAGCCATAAATGTCTTAATTCAGCGTCCATTATATTCCAAATAAACTTAATTTTATCAAACAAATTAATATGATATAAAACTTCGATCTACAATGAATAAGTTTCATTAGTTTTCGTTTGCCAATATTGTAAGACAAAAATACAATAAATAAAGTTAAAGTACCTACTATAATTCTCAATTCAGCTCGCTCCTCAGTCTCATGTCAGTCTCGTCTCTAATATTCGTCAATATCAATCGACAATCGTCCAAATATCGCTATTATTATCGACTCGTGTACGCCGACCGAAATAATTTGATCCAGGAAGTAAAAATCAAAAATTTGCCTAACAAATGTAATAGGACTCTTAAAGCGACTACATGAGCTAAACGCGAGTTTAATAATGAAAAAAAGCATATGATTCACTGCAATAAACAAAACCAAAAAAATATATGATATTCTTCAGGATATATAGGCTAGTACGATAGTGTTTTGAAAACAATACAACTAACTTTATTTGATAGAAAAAAATCACTAACTTATCTCTAAAAAATTCTTTTATCGAGTAAAAACCATATTAAAATACATGCGATCATTCTGATTTTTTGGCAAATAATTCAACAAGACATATTAGCATCAACGTGTTTTACTTTTTTAGTCCAATCAATAGATTTTTTGTAAATCGCAAAAAACCACTCATTTCGCACTATTCGGCACGCAATGACTGACGTAACAACCACTTTGTAGAGCAAGCTGATTAGAACCTATCGAAGTTTGAAACACCACAAATAGAGTTGCTAATTTAGCTCCTGTAATCGCCTTAAACAATAGTAACTGCGAAACCTCTTACCGGAATTGTCACAACAAATTAATAGTGATAATTATATTCTTGAAAGCTTTTTCTCTAGCACTGACATAAAGAGCACTTACACCAGGTAAGTGCTCTTTATGTCACTACTTACCAACTACTTACAACTTTCAAGACAAAACTTAAATCGAATTTCTCTAACTACGATTGGAAATCGAAGACCACCAATGCATTTATTATTCGTTTATCTATACCACACTCGAACTGTCCTTTTATTTTCTAAAACAGGAAAGGCAATGTCCCATACACGTTCAACGTTCCTATAGAATCCGGCATTGTCTCTTGTTGAGCAAACTAGTCGGATCCATATGTCTACCGCCGAACAGAACGTAATTAATCAAAACAGTCCGCGTTCAGTCTAGTGATTAAATTGATGAAGATCGTACGCAGCTGCGCTATGCGGCGCGTCAGAACATTGTCAAAGTGAGTCGTGTGCGCCAGTCCCACCCACGGTAGGGGTGCCTGACCTGAAAAGGGTAAGAGGTATCCTCGCTTAGGCAACTCTATGAATTATTATATCTCGAGATTTCCCTCGAGTCGAGCCTATATAATTGTTGAGTTTTACCAGAGTCATGTGTCGTGAAAAGTTTTCTTGAATAAAATATACGTTATGTTTTTATATATTTTTTGTTAAAGTCTGTTATTATTGTGACCAGAGGGCTGGCTAGCTTTCTTTGGCCAAAGAATTAGTTTGCCATTCAACGTGGCAATTAAGAATAAAAAAAACTAAAACTCGTGTTGCTATTATTTTTATATTATTATGTACCTAGAACCTGACAGACACGATAGCAGTCAAATCGATCATCATAGTGTAGTCAATTAATTAATTGCACGAAGTACACGTCTCGTTATGAGATGTCACTAACAGAACGCTATTCGCCATAATGATGGAGTGACAACCGATGTAGGTGTGACGCCGATAGATGTACTGAATCAACCTGAAGCGCTAAATATAGATATACCTATCTATATTTAGCGCTTTTGGGGTTCAACTTTGTTAGGTAGGAGTATTTTTAAGCCATTGAGCCGGTATAAAGGTTATTTATTTAGGGTGTATCTATTAATACTTTAGGTTTAATTGTGGATCAAATACTGATACTTATTAGCTGGGATTAGACTCAAGCTGAATCCAATTCATTTACAGGAAACAGGTATACTTACTTCTACCCAACCCTTCAAGAATGCGACACAATGAAGGATACTTCCTCATACATATTGTGTACAAGATGTTTTTCACACAATACTAAAGGCATACAATTACCGAACCTCCAGATTTAGCAAAATGTAACGGCAAAAAAATCTCTTTTGTTTGCCAAAATTAGTAAATGATCACCAAAATTAATCCCAATTTTATCGTGAAATTAGAACCAAAATTTTATTTTTTTAGTTAATGACCACTAGAAATTGAACTGTTGTGCTCTTGCATCCGAGTCGAGGGAGACCGGGTCGACGGAGCGGGGCTCCTACTTCTGAATGATTTATAAAAAAATAACCCCAGGGTGCCCCAAGTATCTAAATAGTATATAGGCAAAACTAGTTTGTCATCAACCACCTCATTAAAATTTGGTGCTCAATTTACTAAATTTGGTGATCAATTGATATTTTATGTGATAGATGTTAGTAGTCACAAAGTTATTTTTGGTTTTCATTATATTTTCCCCGAATACTAAATAGCAATGTGTAGCCGGCGCCGCATGAATTGAACAGAGCAACATCAAATTCGTTGACTAATTGCTCAAGTGTAAAAACACCACGTTTTAACAATCCACAAAAGGCGGAACTTGAAATCGTAGGACTCTTTCAACATCTTGACGTAAGTGTCACTTCACTGCAGGCTCCTTTATCAAAGTTTTCCATTAAATAATCTCTAGCCCGGAAAATAGCAAAGTGTAAAGGTGTGTTTAAACCAAACTAACATATCTCGAGAATGTGATTTATTGCTCATCGTATTATATGAGGGGAACGCTGAGATGTTATAAACGAAAGGTAATATAATCATGGTTCCGCCGGAGTCAATCGACATGACTTTGGTAAACTTGAGTTTAGAACGGTTTCATGTTTTCGTTGACGAAGGCGCAAACATGGTTTTCTGGCTATGTAGATATTACTGATTAGAAAACAGTCAACAAGTCATATTAAAAGAATACATTGCTGAAAAAGTCAACAGAATCTTTTAGAAATTCAGGATAGGTAATAGATTCAAGACTAGCTGGAACATGAATTCCTATGAAATGATTACATCCCGTAATAAATGATAATAAATATTGTTGGAAATTACATACAGCGCCATATAGTGCCACACTAAGCAACGAGGCTTGTGTCGTGGACACCAGATAGCTGATATACTACATAGATACTTTTTCATTGTAAATACATACTTATTATATATAATGTAATGTAGTACACATAGTGTTGTCGAATTTTGCTGTTTACTGCTCTGTATTAGGAACCATTTTTGTTTCTCTAAGTTTGTCTAGCATAAACTCTCCTTAACAGAACGGTAATTTCGATGTGTAGAGTCATCCTGAAATTACAAACCACGCACATTATCACCCTATGACGTCAAATTGGATGCTCTGTAATTTACTCGGAATATGTTTAGCACAATGTGCCTATCAACCTGACAAACGAGTTGATGATGTTATTATATATTTATTAGGGAAAAAAACATGGTGTGCTTTGTGTTTATTTTCTTTAGTAATTATATTAATTAAGCTTCGATGATTGATGGTTTTAGCAGTGTGGTATCCGGCAGAGTAGAATAGAACCAAAACCTTACACTCACGGGTGTCGTATAAGGCGACTAATGTCTGAGGCAGAACACCTTGCGCCTCCGTAGACCAGAGAATGGGCAGCAGCGTTTTCTGTTAGTCTTTCATCACTGCGATCTCCGATCCGCCTGCCAAGCGTGGAGATTACGGCAAAAAAAATAGTTCCTCCCATCATGGGAGAGGCTTATGTTTAGCAGTGGACGTTATGGGCTGTTGTTGTTGTTGTTTGATGGTTTCAGTTACAGTGCAAGACTGTGACGGTACAATCACAGCGCGTATAATTTCATGAAAAATAAATTATTAGACACAAATAGGTAAATATATTTGCTTACGCAACTAATTGCCTTGGACCACTGGACTTGAATTTGCGGACACACCATCAAACCGTGATTCGTTTATCTTTTCTACAAAAATAGACATAAAAACTTGTAGTAAAATGAAAAACCATTACACTTATCTATTCTGTGCCATTACTTATAGCCTCATTCTCGGCTCGCGAAGAGTACCTACTCGCTATTCTTAAAAATAAAATATTAGAAATGCCTCATCGTAATTGAAAAGCAGGTGGATTTCTAGTCAACTTCGCATATTTTAAGTCGTAAAAGATAAAATAAAATTTTTATGCTTGAAATAATCAGCGTTATTTAGCGTTTACGTACCTAAGTATATTGTTAACTCAATTTAAGCTTACCAATATAAATTAAACGGTTCCCTATCCATTTGCATAAAATTTTAAGACCTAATATAACTTGACATACTTTTGTTACTACTAATTATATTTTTGCATAACATTTTTACGCATAACAGCTTACGCATATTT
This sequence comes from Xestia xanthographa, assembly GCA_905147715.2. Lineage (NCBI taxonomy): Eukaryota > Metazoa > Arthropoda > Insecta > Lepidoptera > Noctuidae > Xestia > Xestia xanthographa. The sequence continues at coordinate 21,191,168 of LR990653.1, read as the reverse complement.
TTTTTAAGCATAATTTATCTAATCATAATAATGATTAAGCATAACATTGTTAGGCATAAATTGATTTACGCATAATGATACTAAAACATATTTTTTATAGGCATAACAAAGAAGCATAATCCTAAAATGTTAGACATACCCTAATAGGATATGCCAATTTATTTTGACGATTGGAATAAAACCATCTCTCCGAAGCAGGTAATACATAACATATTTGTTTTGAACATAGTTGATTGTGAACATATGTGAGTTTTTTCCCTGTAAGAAGCATGCAAACAAACATACACCATGCATGCAGCAAACATGCAGCTTGCAAACATTTAAACAAGCATACACCATGCATGCAGCAAGCATAAAGCAAGCATGCGTGCAGCAAGCATGCAGCAATCATGCAGCAAGCATGCAGCAAGCATGCAGCAAGCATGCAGCAAGCATGCATTCAGCAATCATGCAGCATGCAAGCAAGCATGCAGCAAGCAAGCATGCAGTATGCAACATGCAGCAGGCAAGGTTTCTGTCACGGCTCCGGCGCTGCGGGGCTCCGGCGGTCCCACGCGAGCTTATCGTCGCAAATGTGTTTAACGCTCACCACCGCAGCTTCGGCTTGCTGGCCGGCTTGGCCGGCCAGCCTCAGCAGCGGCGAGTGTTACAACCACCTGCTCCTCAACTCGCGGGCCGCCTCGCCCCTCCGCGCCTACGCGATTTTAAATTACACTCTAGGGGTAGGGCAGACAAGATTACGTGGAGTCGGTTTTGCAGCGATTCGTTTCTGTCACTAACTTTTGTAGTACAACTTAATGAATTTTTAGTTTAAAATAAATACCTACGTAAAAATAACTCAAATTTTATTCTGGTATTTATATTATTTGTATGCCTAAATACTATTATGCTAAAAGTCATTATGCCTAGTAACATTATGCAAAATTCAATTTATGCCAAAACAAATTAGCCTTCAAGATGATTATGGCAACATAAACAGTATGCCAAAAAAAAAATTGCCAAAGTATTATTATGGCAAAACAAATTATGCCAAAGTATATTAGGAAAAAGAGGATTATGCAAAAAAAGGGATCCCAAATTAAACCCATCCAACAAGGTGAAAAGGAAGCTTAGTTTCAGTAAGAATGATTAATTCCACTCATCAATTCAATACACAAACGCTTTCATGAACTTCTCGTATTTCAACACTTATTTATTCTGAAACTAAGTTTTCCTTTTCAGCTCGTTCAAGCACGCAACAATAGTGTATGAACTTCTATAGCTTATGCTCGCTGCATCGCCAACGTGGAGTTCGATAATTGTCCCGGGATAATAATAATATGTTTTATTAGCAACCCGTCTTACAATTTATTGGTCTTATTCTAAGGTGTACATCATAGTGACTAAAAATAGGAGAATGGACATTGGATTACAATTTCATTGGATACTGTAGCTAGGGATTATATAAGGCAAATTAAGTAATAGGTATCCCTGACTCTGAAACTAGGCATAACCTGTATCTTCAGAGCCAGTGGTTCCTTCTTGGGGTCTTGTCAGCCGTTACAATGTTGAGTGAGTAAGGTAAACAAAAATAAAAATTAGCAACAAAGATGTGAAAATAATAAATGTAAAAGGGTTATCTACTAGGTACCGAAACATATTAATATCGAAAAGTGTATGGAAAAGGTGTTGCCATAAGTGTGCAACACCTTTTCCATAAACTTGTAGATAATTGTCCCGAGATATAAAGTATCCTATGAGTTAATCCAGGTTATAAACTATCTGCATGCTAATCGAAATCCGTTCAGTAGTTTTTGCGTGAAAGAGAAATAAATATTCATCCATCCATCCATCCATCCATCCAAACAAACTTCCGCACTTTTCTATAATATTTTTTTTTTTTATTTATTTTTTTAGGATCACCAACAGCTTCTGTGTATAGCATTTAGGTATACATAGGTTTTACAGTCTTCGACTTACACAGTCGCCAATTACAAGTTAACCAGCATTCACAAAAATAAGTGTTAGCTTAAGAGAGACTAAAATTAAAATGAGTGGCTATAGAAATTAAATACAATAGTAGACCCTACATTTAAGAGATTATTTTATATTAGTAGGATTACAGTATCTTGTAGAAGGTGGTCAGATTCGATGGCCCAAATAAGATTATGGTTGCACTTTAGCGAATTTATTTTGGTCAGAGTTTCCACTATAACTTTTACACTTGACGGTTACAAAACGACTGCATTCAAAATCCCGACGCTACGACTTTTATACATTTCTACAAAAACCTAAACAGTACAATCAAATCACTCAATTAGCTGTGTAGTATTAATTAACTGCTAGTAACGAAATTATTGATCAATAATCATTAAAACCTTAACTAATTATAATACGTATATAATATTCGGCGCACCGGAAGCTGACAAGCGGAAGGTGCCATAAAGTAAATATTCTGCTAACAATTAAACTAAAAATCACTATAATAATAATTATTAAATAATAAAAATAATAATTATTTTACAATTAAATGCAACTTATTAAAATCAAATCAGAATTATTGACGTTAATTAAATACCATTAATACTGTAATTAAGTCGAACTAGTATAAGCAGTACCGGACGTCTGTAACAATCTACTGGCCTCTTTAAATAAAACAAACAACAAATACCCTAAGCTATTTGCATGTACAAATTAGCAATGTATTGACAGCGAATAAGATGCGACGGAGCATGCAATCACCTAAATTGAGTTCACTGTTACAGATAGTTTCACGTCACTCCCGGTTTGTCTATCATTTTGCACTCCTAGAGTAATTAACACTACGCTACGCCGTCTTAGAATAGAACCGTAATTTATTTATCAACGAATAAGCTTGATTAATATTAATAATAATAGTTCGGTAATAGGAGACATTGAAGTTTGGTTATTGATAATCAAATTAACAAGATCAAAAGCCAGAGGTTGTGTTGTTCTTGGCAATAATTAGGCTCGATTATCTTGCCAATTTTAGCATTGTATAGTTTCGGGTCATGCATGATGTTTGTGAGTTTCTATGTGAGCTGCACAACTATCAAGTGTTGTCTTATGATGAATTTGAGATGATGTTGATTTGACTTAGCAAGCTTCTACAACTTTTCAATAGAGATACATCGACATTGTAAAACCGACTAGCTTTGCAAAGAAATGCTATCATATCAAAACGCAGCGAAATTCGAAGTGCCATCATAAAGTACCCAACGAAGTGAAATGTTAGAAACATTTGATGAACGCAAGTCGCGTGACATGAATCGCAACTCGTTCTCAAGGCTAACATTATGGTAACGCTGATGAACGTGCAAGCGTCAGGTTAAATAAAACCTCGTAATAAGTAAACAGTGCGGATATGAAAAGTTGGGGCAATTTGCGAGCCACGGAACATGCGGCCGGAAACGCTGGCAACAAGAGGTGTTAAACTTTTAATTAGTTCGACAACTTTCAAAGAAGCATTAAGGCTTCCTGGCCGCTTGAGCCCGACCTTTTGTTTTTCACTTTGTAATCAATGCGGATTTTTCAATGAGGACACTTTAACTTAAAGAACTTTTTTTTTGTTGCAGAATGTGTATTTTTGTTGAAATATTCCACGAAAGGATAGCCCAGAACCCGAATAACTGAACAACGAAAACGTAGGTATGCGCATATAAGATTTGCAAAAATGTGGCTACAAAGAGATCATGAGAATTTTTCGAAAAATATTTTATCAACAGCTGTTGCAAGCGCGATTTTTGGTACGAAATTCAGGCGCTGAAACTTTTCTGCATTAACTACTGCTAACAATGTCTGGGATATAGTTTTTAGTTTGCTTAAACTTGCTCACTGTTTTATTTGAGCCGATTGAGAACTACAACGACTAAATTGTAGTTTTTACAGAAAAAAAAATTGCCAGCCGATTTCATGGAATTTCTTATTCTAATGTTGAAAACCCACTCCTGTCTCATGGTACAAATATACTGAGTTTACTTCGGGGGATTACCACAGCAGAATTAATGATGTGACCCCGGCAGCTAAGTCCTTTTCTAACTATGTAAGTTCTATTTTAGGTCCATTCCCAACGCGAAAGTGCTATTAAAATTGTAGCAGAGTTTTATTACCCTTTTTACCTTACTATTTCGAATTAGGTACGGTCTTATACGTTATTTATTAAGTAATTAATATAATATGTAGGCGTGAATGGAAGTATTTTAATTCGTTAGCTAATTTGACCAAGAAATTAAAGGATTGAGTAAACATAAGTGGTTTTAGATGATGAATTATACTTAATTGAAATTATAATAAGATTTAACAATGAGATTAAATGCATAGGATACGCAGGCATAAAATAATTATTAATTTGTATATATAAAAAAAAAAAATGTAATATTAAACTATAATTAATTATTATCTCTATCTAGATTGTTTGCGGAAGCGTAGTAATACTGAGTACGCCTTTTGCAATTGCCAACAATAATAATTGAGTAAAACTTACATTACTTTGAGTTTGTAAGTGTAGGTACATCTTGCTTAGGAATTTATTCAGAAGGAAAGCAAGAAGTAACTATGTATAATAGGTGGATACGAGTTTGTTGGTTATTTAAATAAATAATAGTGTAGTTTTCTTTGACATTATATGTTGTTGCTCAGCCCTCTACGTCATTTTTGGTAACGTGTTTTGTATCAAAGTAATATCGGTTTAGAAAATGATTATTATTTGGGAAAAAACTAGGGAAATCATCATCTGTCTAGCCTTTTGTCAACTATGTTAGAGTCGACTTCTAGTATAACCTGATGTAGCGGAATACTAGTATTTTACATAAAGCTACTGTGTATCTGAGTGGGTAATGCTCCCCTTGTAAAGACTGGTTGTCAGACTACACGAACGACAAATGACACAGTACGTAAAAACAGAAAAACACCATGAAAAGGTGCCTCCAATAACAAATAATAAGCGCAGCCATAAAGTACCAATTATCCCTCATAAATTAAGGGAAGGCAGTAAGCCTGATAGGCTACATACCTAATGACGGTCAGTTATCTCGCTAAATACTTGGCATAGCGCACGGAACGCATAATAGTACAGTCACGAGCAAACTTATGTACCCTTGTAGCAACTTGTAAATTACAAGTTGCTTCGAATGTAATACGCTGTAATACGCTATTACACGTTATAATAGCGTATTTTTTTCATAGAATTGACATTGCCCTTCAGCAAAGCGAAGCAATGCTGCCAGTTTTCTGGGCGGTTTCCTGATGACAGCGATTATTCAAAGTTCAAAGTACTTTAGCGATTATATTATTAGTAGGTACTTTAGAATAGTGGAGTACTTTAGCGCTTATCACTCGTCTTCCAAGAGCCGTCTTAGGTCAATTGCTCAGCTCAGTTAGATGCAGTCGTCATGTAGATCTGTAAAGGATATTTTTTAATTATTAAAAAAAATCCTATTACGTAGAAAATGTAATTTTCTCGCTAAATACTTGGTATAGCGTACGGAACGCGTATATTACAGTCACGAGCAAACTTATGTACCCTCGTAGCAACTTGTTATTACAAGTTGTAATATTGGACACATTTTTTTTTTGTTACATAAACCAAAATTGACGAAGATATGACGCTTTTAAAATTCTCAATACGTCACGCTTAGGTATAATTTTTAGCTAGTTTTGACGTCACGAGCCCCCACTCCCGAGTTTTGATGTGTTTTATCTTTGTCAATATTCATTGATTTACAAAAACAAAAAATATGTGTCGATTATTTTCCAATACTCTAACTGACGGACTAATTAGATTTGCAATTTTTTGATACTGTCGTCATGCCTATTACAAGTTGTAATAGCGTATTTTCTACATAGAATTGATATTGCCCTTCAGCGAAGCAAAGCAATGCTGCCAGTTTTCTGGGCGGATTCCTGATGACAGCGGAGTACTTTAGCGATTATATTATTAGTAATTTAGAATAGTGGAGTATTTTAGCGCTTATCACTCGTCTTCCAAGAGCCGTCTTAGGTCAATTGCTCACCTCAGTTAGATGCAGTCGTCATGTAGATCTGTAAAGGATTTTTTTAATTATTAATAAAAATATTAGAAAATGTATTTTTTTCTTGAGACGAAGTTTTTGGAAACCTTATAATAGGTATTGTATCAAAGTTCCAATCGATATTCTACGAGTAAACACTTTTGGATTTTGCTAAGAGTATACGCCCGTGACTGTACGCGTCCAGCAAGGCACGTCCCCTCAATAGGTCATGGCTAATCTGGCATTTGGCACGCATAAAATGTTGAATTGTGGTTTCACTGTGTGATCGATGAAACCACAAAACATGATATTGTACCAACTTTAGTACGTAATTAGACAAAGTTATAAATGATCTTGTTTTGTAATTATTATAGTGCAATTAGAGCATACCTATATTGTAAGAGAAAAACTTAATTTAAAGTTGGGTTTATTTGACGTAACTTTGACACATTGATAGTTTCCTACGCGTAAGCGTAGATGGTGTTCTAGTTTGGGTTTCATTGAAATATGACACAAAGTATACACAACATAATGTACATATTTCAGGAATTCAGATTAGGAAAGCAAAATTTTCAGAGAGTAAAATAATTTTATGGCCAAAGTTTCAATGCAAAACTGGGTGTACCTACATATAAGTAAGTTAGGCAAAAACATAAATTGTTAAGAATAAGTCATATACAAGATATAACACATGCATCAAACACACTGTATAAACTTCGTATCAAGCATGGTTGTTTATAGAAAATTTCCGAAAAACAATGGCTCTTAAAAAGAGAGGGTTTCCAAACCTGGAATTGCTGCTTGTGAGATTTATGGGCATAATATACAGGAGTGGAGAGTTAATGCCTAACGGCTTCCAAGGCAAATAGGCATATTATACAGAAAGTTGCCAAGACGCTGTCTATATGTACATTACACGTACGTGCATACATGTACACGATTATATGTTTAGGATACAAATGGCGCAAGATATTAGGAGGAGAGATATGAGTATCACGTGATGTAGATGCTCTTTGTTGTTTGATAGCCGTGTGGTATCCGGCAGAGTAGAATAGAACCAACCCATTACACTGACGGGTGTCGTATAAGGCGACTAATACTGTCTGAGGCAGAACACCTTGCGCCTCCGTAGACCAGAGAATGGACAGCAGCGTTTTCTGTTAGTCTTTCATCACTGCGATCTCCAATCCGCCTGCCAAGCGTGGAGATTACGGCAAATTCTCCCATCATGGGAGTGGCTTATGTGCAGCAGTGGACGTAATGGGCTGTTGTAGTAGATGCTCTTTGTCAGAATATACCTATCACAAGTCAGTAAAATCGACATATAATGTTCTCACTACTGGGGCACAGGCCTTTTCTCTATGAGATTAGTAGACTCAATTCATTAATATATCATCATCTATTCATCTTCCTGCTCTTGTACCATTCTACTTGGAGTCGGCGCTACACGTTTTTTCTTTCATGCTCCCCTGTTAGACGTCACAACAATATACTAATACATATTGGACAATATTTTGTTTTATATTCTTATTAGTCAAACAAAAGTACATAGAATGATTCAAAGTTAAAAAGGCATACTTTAAGTGTATTATACACAATACAATATTTAATTGTTTTTACTAGTTTATTTTTACTAGTACTTATTCTGTTATACCTAATTTACCTACTCTCAAAGTTCTGTAAACAACAGTTCAGGTACTTGAACTATGAGCTTTTACAGTTCTTTACTTGAGCTACTTCGTAATAAAAAGGTAATTTCAGGAAAAAAACTTAACATGAATGAGATTTTTTGTAATTATAACATTTTTCGTTATGAACAAATTGTATCAAGTATCCTTTTGTAATATTTTCATTAGGTGAAGTTCAGTGAGTGGAAACTTAGTAGAAAACTGATCATTTTGTAGAAGTTACGAATAGTTTACAGAGAAAATAATCTGAAATACATAAGTTCGACATTTCAAAGTGCCAGCAAATGCATACAAATGTTGTTGATGCTGTGAATAACTTAAATAACGGGTGCTTTTAATGAAAAATACCCTCTTAATTATCGCCACCAATTAACAACCCTTTTCTACGGTAATTAAATGCGTTCGAGGTATCCAATTAAAGTAGCTGTCTGTGTACACTAATTTTATACAGAGGTAAACGTTGTAAGTTTGTATGTCGTGGGAGGTAACCTCCGAAACTAACATTCGATTACAAAAACAAATTCACTGCTGGGAAACGACACTATTGCCATATGTTATGAGACATGTTTCTACAACGCGAATGAAGTCGCGGGCAGTTGCTAGTTTTAAACAAAAGTAATAGTAAAAATAGGCATACAATTAACGAACCACACGATTTAGCAAAATGTAACGGCAAAAAAATCACTTTTGATTGCCAAAGTTAGTAAATGATCACCAAAATTAATCCCCATTTTATCGTGAAATTAGAACCGATTTTTTTTTTTTTAGTTAATGAGTACCAGAAATTGAACTGATAAGTTCTTGCATCCGAATTGAGGGAGACCAGGCCCCTTATTCACAACGCTTCGATTCGATTTTCGATTCGGAAAGTCCTATGTCTATCTTTTTTTGACATTACGAAATCGAGCGAGATAGACATACGACTTTCCGAATAGAAAATCGAATCGAAGCGTTGTGAATAAGAGGCCCGGTCTACGGAGCGGGGCTCCTACTTCTGAATGGTTTATAAAAAACTTCACTTCGTTCGCTCATTCGACCCCGCCATACCCTTCTAACCTAATCTATCCGTGTCGAGGTGCCCCAATTCGGCCTAGGCAAAACTTGGTGTCATCAATCACCTCATTAAAATTTGGTGCTCAATTTACTAAATTTGGAGATCAATTGATATTTTAGGTGATAGATGTTAGATGTTAGTGGTCACAAAGTTATTTTTGGTGGTAATTATATTTTCCCCCGTAAAAATAATGCCTCGTTCGCGTTGGTCAAGTGTTCACAATCGCTATTGCTGATCATGAGGTCCTGGATTCGATTTCCGGGTCGGGCAAACCGGTATTGGGTTTTTCCATCAGCAATTTCTCTGTTGCAGCCCATAACGTCCACTGCTCGACATAAGCATGATGGGAGGAATTTGTCGTAATCTCGACGCTTGGCAGGCGGATTGGAGATCGCAGTGATGAAAGACGAACAGAAAACGCTGCTGCCCATTCTCTGATCTACGGAGGCGCAAGGTGTTCTGCCTCAGACATTAGTCGCTTTATACGACCCCCGTGAGTGTAATGGGTTGGTTCTATTCTACTCTGCCGGATACCACACGGATAAAGCACGGCTACGGCTAATAGGTACACTTCTGCCTAACCCATCGAGGATTGCAGGCGTGTTGTTATGTTATGAAAGTAAAAATGTTGTAGTAATTTTTATATTGGCTCGTGGAGGAGCTCGTGGCTAAATGATAACAGTCGCTCGGGTCAATCGTTAGGTTAAGCCGTGCTTGCCTAGGTTGGTCTGTGGATGGGTGACCACCCATTACATACCGAGTTTCCTCCGTGCCTCGGAAAGCACGTTAAGCCGTTGGTCCCGGCTGTCATTTGTAGATCCTTGACAGTCGTTAGGTAGTCAGTGGCCCAATAAGTCTGACAACCAGTCTTACCAAGGGGTATCGTATTACCCGGTACTAACTGGGTTGTGGAGGTCAGATAGGCAGTCGCTCCATGTAAAATACTGGTATTCAGCTGCATCCGGTAAAACTGGAAGCCGACCCCAACAAAGTTGGGAGAAGGCTAGGCAGATGATGATGTAGTATTTTTTATATTCTAAACAATAATTTGTTATTTTACGAGTTTCTTAACTAATTACACTGTCTTCCTGATACCGCAACTGATGTAGCCAGCTGTTCTCATTTCTCATGCAAATCGTTGTTTTATAGCAAAAACTTGGCGAAATCTGTTGTTTTTTATACCGCCCTATTATTCAAGTTGAACACCATAAGCTTTGTTTTTTAGTAACTTTGTTATGTCTGTTGGAGTTATTCGTCGTAATTTTAGAGGTGGGCTTGCTTGTAACGTTTTTATTATTGTTATGAGTAACATACATCATTATGCTTTGCCTAGCCTTTTCCCAATGAGGGATTTTCTTTTTAGCTCTTCCCTAGTCGCTGGATAGATGGCGCTAGGAGTTAGTATGCTAATGCAAGGAACGGAACTTAAAAAAAAACTGATTTTAACAAAGCGCGAGAAAACTAGGTTATATTCGGAAGGTTAAGCAAATGCAAGTGTCAGTCAACGAGAGTATGTGACGTGACACAATGTTTTTTTTTCCAAGCATTTTGGCTTTGGCACCAACTATCATAGTAAGTTCAACGCCATCTATAGAGTTCTTGGAAACTAAGATTTTTTTAATACCTCAAAAAGAAAACCTCTCATTCGACGACATTCGACGACTTTCCACATTCGACGACCCGAATGGCGCGGTAGTGAGGCTGCCTTACGTTCTTAGAGTCCAGGGTTCGAATCCCGGTAGGAGCAAATGTTTGTGTGATGAACATGGACATTTGTTTCCGAGTCATGGATGTTTATATGTATAATAAGAAGGTATTTACAAACACAAAGTTTCTATGTAGTAAATCAACTAACTGGTGTCCACCACACAAGCCTCGTTGCTTAGTGTGGCACTAGATGGCGCTGTGTGAAATGAGCAGCGATATTTATTTATTATTTTTAATAATTATGTTGGGGTCGGCTTCCAGTCTAACCGTATGCAACTGAATACCTGTATTTTAGATGTCTGCCTACCTGACCTCCACAACCCAGTTAGTACTGGGTAATCCAATTGCCCTTGATAAGACTGATGGTTGACAGACTTTCGAGCCACTGATTACCTGTAATGTAACGACTGACAAAGATCTACAATTGACAGTCGGAACCAACGGCTTAACGTGTTTTCCGAGGCTTTGAGGAAACTAGGTATGTAACGGGTTGCCACCCATCCACAGACCAACCTAGGCAAGCACGGCTTAACCTAAGATCGACCGGAGCGGCTGTTATTATTTAGCCACGCAAAACAATATCGGATTAAATACATGCTACATATTTCTTCTAATCAAACTGCCTTAAGATTCGTATTTTTAAAGAAAGGTTGTTGAAGTTATTTCATAGTGACTGTCTGCAACCTCTGCAAGATTAATATAATATCAAATTTTCTTACTACGTCTTCATCTCATTCACGTCAAAGAAACCAAATAGGTATTTCCATTACCTTTAAAGTTAATCAAATGTTATTAAATCTGTCATAAAGAATAATAAATGGAAATAAGGTTTCCTAAAACGTATCATTCAATTTCGAGTGTATCAGCTAGACGGGTCATGACCTCTAGCAGGAGTCGTCAACATTGCATGCTTCTTTACATAGAATTACGTTTATTATCCCTGACTAGTTAACGAAGTTTTAATTGGTGACGAGTCTGAAACTGGTTATCATTAGAACATGATCGATTCCTATTCGAATTTCGAATTGGAATTTGATTGTCAAACATATAAAAAGGAAAATAAGGTAATGTTATATTATTTTCAGATCTGGGTTTCAGTGACATGTATTTTATTATTTTTTTCTTTTTTATTATTTTATGTGACATTTACTGATTTGACATGAATACTTATTTTATTAAGTATATGTTACTTTTTTTATCATCATTGTGAGATTTAATGATTTTTCTGATTTTTATTTACATTCATTTTGAAAAGAACTTGTTATTAATTTTATTTGGTTATTGTGAATGTGGCGACCATGTGGGTCACATTTTTATTTTTTGTTGTTTTTTCCCACAACTGTCTGGCAGTTTGCGTACCTACTCTAAGCGACCTACCCAAATGTCCTCTCTTTGGTATTGTTCGTCGTTTCGTTGAGCTCCTTGAGTTATAAGTCGAGCTACACGTTAACTGACAAATGCTTGCACTGACTGGACAGGTCCACTCAAATCTGTATGGTTCTTTCTTAAAAAGACTATTTCAGACACTAATCTGCATAGTCCTCATGTGAATTAAGCAAGATTATGTCTGGACTTCAAAAGAGACTATGACCTCTGAGTTTGTTTCGGCTGTTTCTTCTCAGAGTAGTCAGGTATACGAAACACCGGCCCCATCTAGTTTTAAAAAATGACGTGTAAAAGTGTTTGTAAAAACCTACTTGCAAAATAAACATCATTTATCATTTGTCAGTATTTTTCTGTCATACATAACTATCACGCCTGTAATCCCTGAAGGGCTAGGCAGAGGTGTACCTAATAGCTACCCCTATGGCTATGGCTAGCTAACTCTATGGGGCGAGCCTATTGCCATCAACCGGGCACAAATCCAGTTTCCGTGGCCACTACTGAGAAACTCCTGATAGAAAAACCCAATAACACTTTGCCCGACCTGGGAATCGAACCGAGGACCTCATGCGCAGCAGTCGCGTTTGCGACCACTCGACCAACGAAACATTCGAGTTTCTGTCAGATTTGTTTAAAATGCTGACAAATTAACTTGAGCTGGTATGACAGATAGCACACAAGCTTCAATAAAATGTGAGGCCTAATTATACTCGCGGGCCTGTGGACGGAGAGCTATGGGCTAGCTCGCCGTCCGTCCGTCTCATGACGACAGGCCGTGTCGACGGCGCGTTCGTGTTCCACGCGCGCCTTAAAGAGAGTCAGCAAAAGGAAGGGGTCCACAAGGGCCGATGCCTGTCGGGGTTGCGGGACTGTTCGAAAGAGATACCGACAGGCCCCGGAACACAAAGGGCAATGAATGAATGAACATGGATGGGTTTTAGTCAGTAAAAGTCTGACACTCCCTCCTGCTCCGCCCAGAGCGGGAGGAGTCATTTGATTCCCATCCGAAAAAAAGGCCTAATTATACTGGTTTTGTTTCCACCGACATACATAGGGTTGCCATACGTCCCGTATATACGGGACTGTCACCGTATTTGATCATCCCGTCCCGTATTACTACTTGTCCCGTATTTGTCCCGTATTTCGACAAAATACGAAACAGGTTGTCGGTAGAGACCATTGAATCCATATTTGTCATTACAATTTTAAAATGACATGCGCCCAGTTCTATGATTATATAAAAAAAAGAAAAAGAATTTATTGCAAAAGTAAAATCAACTTCAAAATATGACTGAGCAAAAAAATACATAGGTACCTGAGTAATTTTATGTTAATTAAAAAAATTGTTTACTTAAGACTTTGAATAAAAAGTATGATTCAATATTTTTTGTTTAATTTATTTTACAGTTTTGATAAGTTTGAGATCAGAGGGAATCTGTTAGAAAATACATACATTTGTTTGTTTCTTCTCGCTATGTAGGAAGGTACACATGCGTGCTATGATAAGTATGTATGGTGTAGTTGAAAAACCCCGTGTCGGTGTTGAATGTGTTATGTACGATTATGAGTTTTGGGTATCGGAAGAAAAAACGTCCCGTATTGGTTCCCAGAAGTTATGGCAACGCTAGACATACAGCCTACCATACCGTCTGTTTATTTAATGTTCACATTATTACAATTATTTAATCGAGGAGTAGGTAAAACAATAAATCGTCATGTAGCGCTTTTGTTCTGCGAGCAGAATTGGGCTGCAAATGTACCTACCTATTATTGGTAATTTTAGTATTGATACAGGTGCCTGGCATTAAACCTGATGGCTTATTGATGAGCGGAGCGGGAAAGTGTTCGAAAATTGGCAGCTAACATGAAGCGACCTACATAAAGCGACGCGATTTTCATTTCTTTATTTTGGCATCAAGTTCTTTTTAATTTTTTAAATAGTGTCTATTGCCCTTTCCAGTTAAAAGTGTTTTCCTTAATTGCGAAACTGAACGAAGGATAATATTTAATTGAATTTGGCAATTAATTAGGTACCTTCTTAATTTAAGCTTTACTGATAAAACATTTGCCACTATGTAACTATTTTATCTTCTAAGAAGAATCAATAACGTTCAATCTTTCGATGCTATCCACCGTGATATTGTCTATCCGGAACCAATCTAAAGAAAATGAAATTTTCCAAGTCGAGTCGTGCTTTCTTGCAGCCGAGGTCCAAATCAACTCACGTCGCGAAGTGGAGGTAGTCTTTGATATTCAAAAAGCACTTTAAAATGCGTCCATTCTTAATAATAAAAATTTTGTCGTTGCCTTTGAGAGTTTCATATTTTTTCTTTTAGTTTTTTATTCAGTTTCCCCGCTATTTCTGCATTTCCGTCCATACTTTTTCTCCGCTTACCGAGCGCCAATGTACTGTAGCTCCTACTACGTAGTATTGTTATCAAGTATTTCATTTGGCTGTCGAGTTTCAGATGAAATTTGTTTCCTAACTAAAACAGTTTGCCAAAATGAGGTTTACATTTTAGTAAGTTATTTGTAAAATGATACTCTGCTTTACAATATGCGTCCGTCTATTCAAAGTTTCTCTTTGTTTCAGTATTTTCACGTCACTTGTGGTTTTAATTAAGTGTGAAAGTTTCTCTAAGCCGAATATAGTGTTTATTGTAGCTGATGATTTGGTAAGTCACATTGTTACTTATAATTGTTGTACATGCTTCATGAAAAATGCGAATGTTTTTAGTAGGTCTTATCTTTGTGTGAGCGAGCATAATTTTACTTAAAATATAGTAATTGTAGTCTTGGTATGTTGTTTGTACTATCGGACAATCTATCATCAACAGTAACAACATGTAATTTTAACATTTATAAAATTTCCATCAAATGTCTATCATTCACCAAAGTAAAACAGTAGTCAAAATACGCCTACATAATAACGGCTCACCTTGAAGCTCCAACCTATATTTATTTATTTCCCTTACCAAGTTTTGACGTAATAATTTTATTGTACAATACAACCTTAACAGGGCTGGGACGACGTGAGTTTCCACGGCTCGGATCAAATAATGACGCCTAACATCGACGTGCTCGCGTACCAGGGAGTCATAATACCACAGTACTATACCCACGCTCACGGCACGCCAGCAAGGAGCGCGCTTTTCACCGGAAAATATCCTATGAGGATGGGTACGTTTGCAAGCAAAGAAAGCGCTTTCTTATACGAATCTCGGGTGAATTTATCTGTGTAATATTTTAAACGAGACTGTTTATTTGGCTTTTTGATATGGAGTTAAGTCTACTGCTTTTTGAAATACTTTTGCTGTTAGGAACATATAATTTAGAACAACATTTATTAGATGAAGAACATTTCAGAAGCAAATTTTTGTTGGCAAGGCCAAAGCATAAGGTCATTTAGGATTCTAGAATGTAGCATCACTGTCTTTAATCAAGACACTATTATATTCTATTTCTTATTTCAAACTTATCTTTTCTCGCTTTAGTTCAGTTGGTTCGTGTTGTGTCATAATAATTGACAGTGGCAGTAGAAGATTAATCGCTTACAAGTCCACATTTCTAGCCATTTTTCTTTGAAGAGACGACCCACTGTCCGGGTTTAAAATATAAAATAAACTGGTACTTTGGCACAAAAATATTAGCAGTTGAAGTAGGTACCTACTTATCGAGGCAACCCAATTATTTCCATGTATGTACCCCGTATCAAATCCACAGCAAAGATTAATTAATTTAATTCAATAAAATACAAAATCTTATTTATGTCGACTTGTAACGTTATTTGCTTAGTGACCATTCATTTGTGATTTATTTCTTTGAAGTTTCGTAATGTGAAGTTCTTTTAAATGTAGAAACCATTTTATATTCAACCAAATATGTAGATCAAAAATAAGAATAATACTGACGATCGTGTTTCCTTATTATATTGTACCAATAAACTGATTGTGGTTTATAAGTAAAGTGAAGTAAGGAAAATGAGGTTTCTTGGAGTTCTTTATACCTTTTTATGAAGCATTTTATTGTGAAAAGAAGAATTTCAAAAGGAACTCATACCCAACTAACTTTTAGCCGCGGCTTCGCTCTCGCTTATTTAGAATTTGACAAATAATTCGGGTAGTACTCTGTAATAATGTACCTAATTCAATCATGAGTCGAAAGACACGTAGCGCCATCTATTATATACAGAATGACTTTTTTATCACTTTCCAAAAAAAAACGGTATAATACCACATGAGTTACTCATGTTATAATACCGACGGTATATAGGTGAACGGACTAGAAGCAAATGGCATACTTAGTTTTTCTTTTATTTGGCGAAAAAAAAAAAACAAAAGAAAAACGAAAAAATATCGAATTTCAAATCATACGCGTGTTGCGTATGATTTGAAATTCGATATTTTTCAGTTTTTTTTTTTCAAAATTTCTCTTTATTTGTTCTAATATGAAGGTTTACTTGAAATTTGTAGCTTTTTTGATGACAGATAATTTTTTTTTTAAGCTGTGGAAAAAAGAAAAAGAAAACTAGGTATGCCATAGGCCATAAGCTTCTACTCCGTTCACGTAATATACCCATTTTTTTGGAAAGTGATAAAAAAGTCATACGCTATAAGCACATTATTGTTGTTTGCCTCGGGAGCAGTACCTACTCCTTTTCGGGAAAAATAGTTTTAAAAATAGAACAAGATAGGTTTAGGCGTGAAAAGGTAACAAACAAACAAACGAACTTACTTTCGCATTTACAATATTAGTTAGAAAGTTAGGATTAGTTAGGATTATTTTCTAGAACCGTTGAAAAACGTCTCTACTATTTTACTATTGTACTTGATCTGTGCCAATAATGTTTTAATACAACTATTCATTGATAGTTATCCCATAACGTACACTAATTAAACTTCGATACACAAGGTACTCAAGGAATCTCGATCAAGTCTGCCGAGGATCGCGGCCTCCCACACACGGAACGCCTACTGCCCGAGTATTTACAAGAATTGGGCTACGCCACACATTTGATAGGGAAATGGGGTCTCGGTAAATCCAGGCATCATTATCTACCCACTAATAGAGGCTTTGGTACATTCTACGGCTTCTTAGGCAGCAGTGTGGATTACTATACGTATAACCAAGTAGAGGTACGTATACTTATGTCTTAACGTTAAGGTATTTGGAGCACAAAGCAGTATTGTTGGAGGGAAGAAAAGAATCCCTCTTTTGTTTGAACTTAGGAATAGAATGTTCCTTTCTGCGTTTTGCTTGAATCGTATTTTTAGATATACGTTGTGATAATCTGGGGCTTTTTGACGAAGATAAACGAAAATATTGCATTATTTGATAACAAATATGGTACTTTTACTAAAGCTTGAGATAGAATACTGCCCAGTTTATAATGTTATTAATATCGGGGGATCTAAAAAAGCCGCTTTAGCAGAACTATAGTAGGATATAGAAGGCTTGTGTCCTGAAAAAATCTAATTAGTCCGTCAGATAGATTACCAAAAAATATTTGACACGTATTTTTTCTTTTACGTTACGCTGTTACGTAAACCAAAATTGACGAAGATGCGACGTTTTTAAAATTCTCAATTCGTCACGCCGTGCTATAATTTTAAGTGCGTTCGGACGTCACGAGCCTCCACTGCCGAGTTTTGATGTGTTTTATCTTTGTTAATATTCCTTGATTTACAAAAATAAAAAATACGTGTCCATTATTTTCCAATACTCTAACTGACGCACTAAATAGATTTGCAATTTATTGATGGTGGAAACTAGCCCATTCGTAAAATGGTCTCAAATTGACAATTAATAATATTCACTGTGTCTGCGGCTATTTTACGAATTGTTTCGTGTTTCATATCCTCTCATCATTCTGCGAAAGTGGCCTTTTTAGGCCCGAAGAGAAACAGGTAGGTAGGTTGGTAAACCAACCAACCACCAGGTTGGTAGGTATACCAACTTGGTAGGTACATAAATATATCAGGAGCGATGGAATCGTTTGAAAACTGAGTAGTTCTAAGTTAGTTGTTTTGCCTCTCTAGATAACATAATAATACAACATCATAATTTCCTGTAAGAGGATGTATCTGATCTGTTATGAAAACAAGAAACTTATCCCTTATTAATTTTCCAGACGTGGAACGATACTGTATTCTACGGACTTGATTTTTTTAATGGTTTGGACCCGATTGAAGATCAAAGGGGCCATCTCACTGAAGTACTAACAGAACGGGCAGTTAACCGTACGTATGTTTAGCAATTAAAATGTATATTAATATTTATCAGTTGCACGCATTTTTATTAATTTATACAGCGTTAGGACATCACAGAATTTTGAGCAATGAATAATATGAAATGGTGCGTGCGTGGTTAATCGCTCGTTTGATTAATAATTCCAACTCACAATTTGGTCGCTAATGAGGTCATACATAGGTATGTATAAATGAAATATTGCAAAAGCGGTATGTCAATGGGGGTAACACTATACCTTGGGGTAAAGCATATTGGTTGGGGTCAGGGTCACGCTGGGTAATTCAAGGATTGAGGAGTATTTGTCGGACCATGATACGATTATTATATTTACATAATTCATTAGAATTCTCATTACTACCTACTATTGATTTACCCAGTACTCATTATTGAAACTGAACTCATCATCTGCCTAGCCTTTTCCCAACTCTGTTGGGGTCAGCTTCCAGTCTAACCGGATGCAGCTGAATACTAGTTTTTCACATGGAGCGACTGCCTATCTAACCTCCTCAATCCAGTTAGTACTGGGTAATACGATACCCCTTGGTAAGACTGGTTGTCAGAATTTCAGGCTACTGACTACCTGTAACGACTGCCAGAGATCTACAAATGAGCCGAGAGCAATGGCTTAACGTGCTTTCCGAGGCAATAATGAAACTCGGTATGTAATGGGTCATCACCTGTTCACGGACCAACCAAGGCATGCGCGGCTTGAATTAAAGATCGAGCCGACCAGCTCTTATTATTTAACCACGAGCTCCTCATTGACATTGAAACTGAACTGAAGCAAAAGATATAAGGAACTAAGGAAGCTGAGCTAAGGAATATCGACACTGATAGCTCTTAAACGCCGTTTAGATGCCTTGATTGCGATCAGTTTCATTATTGTTTCAAATATTATGTTAGTCTGTAAGGTATCTATGTGCCAACGTAGCCTGAAAATAAAGGATTTATTATTATTATCTATTTTTAGTGAAATTCGCCCAAGATTCTTGATTTAGGTAGGTATACTTTTCATAAACCAATTATTTATCAACCAACCACCTTGTATTACGTCCTCTTTAGACGGGTTAACATAATTATCTCTCTCATTACAGTGATAAGAAGCCACGACCCATCAGTGCCGCTATACCTCCACATATCCCACGCAGCCCCACACCTAGGAGGGGGCTACGTTAGTCTGCAGCCACCTGAGGACTTCATCGCCGCGAACGATCACATTGCACACACAGCACGGAGAATGTACGCAGGTAACTATACAGAATCGAATCTTAAAACGTAACATAACATCAGTACGCCAGTAAACCCCGAAGGGGTAGGCACAGGTGTGCCTAATTTTCGCCTGTTGAAGGGCTAGTTATATTGCCATCATCTTCATCGATAGCCCGACTTTAATCACTGCTGGGAATAGGCCTTTTTCGATTGTGACAATCTCCACGCTCATATGCTAGACTCATCCAGGTTTTACCCGCGATGACAACAATGTCGTCTGTCCATCTCACTGCCACTATGGCCATCAACCAAATCCATATTCCAAAGCTGCTACTGAGAAATTCCCAATGGAAAAACACAATAACACTTTTCTCAACCTGGAAATCAAACCCAAAACCTCATCATATTCAGAGTTGCGACCACGTCGCACACTCGGCACGGAGATTATACAGTAACCAAACAGAATCAAATCTTATGACCGTTATAACTACCTATCCATATTGGGAACTGAGGTTACCGATCCGTAAGGACCGATGCCTGCCGGGGTTGCGGGACTGTTCGAAAGAGATACCGTGGCCCCGGAACACAAAGGGCGATGACGGAACATGGATGGGTTTTAGTCAGTAAAAGTCTGACACTCCCTCCTGCTCCGCCCAGAGCGGGAGGAGTTATTTGATGATTTCCCATCCGAAAAAAAAAAACAAAAGGGTTACCGATATAGACTGAAATGTAATTGCCAATTTAGTTGCTACGACGACGGAAGTATCATGAGTATACGGTTTGGTTTCAATTGTCTGTAAGTCTTGTATTTACTTTATATTTATGTTAGTTTATAAGGTATATATTTATGGGCCATTGTAGCCTGAAATAAATTGATGTTGTTATTGTAAATCTGAGGAGTAAATCTTTACGTGTATCATATCGCACTTATTTCTGCAACTTTTATTGAAAGTGAAAATTCATTCACTTAACTTGAATTTGTTGAATCGTATTCAACCAAAAAACAAACACACACAAAAACTGTACTTCTAACGTATTTATAATCAGTTTAGAGCTATTATATGGGAGAGAAAAACCTCAGAATCTCATTAGTGATACTTAGTTCTTGTGGTCTTAAAGGCTGAGCTAAGATCGGACATCGCGTAATTGACTTTTTTGTAGAACGAGCTTTTTGCTCCATCAATGGCGAACGATTTGCTCACTCAGGGTATTCAAAGCTTGAAAGACACTAAAGAGAAAAACGATTACAGGCAATCATGGAAACCAGCTCACTTTATATTCTTTGTAATTTTTATATACAACTATAAGATCATATTAAACTTTTGTCAAGCATTATGATTTATACATCATTCTACATCCCAAGCTTTTAAGTTACAAAAAATCTGTTGTTCCATGCACTTTGAACGTATTGCACTTTCGCATGACACATCATGTTTTTTAGTAAAAACCTACAAGTAGGATTTTGTTACGATTTTCCGTCTTAGTCTCAACTGTGCTCACAATTGCAACTTCCCATTTCAATTAACTGGCTCCGATATCTCAACAGGTCTCGTTACCGGCTTAGACAGGAGCGTTGGTCACGTTATATCGGCACTAGCCGAGAAGGAGCTCCTCAGCAACACTATCATCGCTTTGGTTTGCGATAATGGCGCACCTTCAACGGGATTAAACCGAAATTTCGGCTCGAATTTACCCTTGCGAGGCACAAAAGGCACGCCTTGGGAAGGTGCGGTACGATCGACAGCGGTTGTATGGCACGCATCTATACCAAGCAACATTTGGCCAGGTCTCTTTCATGTAACGGATTGGATGCCAACACTAATTAGTGCTGCAGGTGGCAATTATAAGGATACAATAGACGGTATCAACCAATGGAATGCTATAACAAAAGATGAGACACCTCCTAGACGCGACGCGTTAATAACAATGGACGATCTTGAGGACTGGGCAGCTTTCAGACAAGGAAATTATAAAATAATCATAGGCAACGTAGAACCGCAGAAAAGTGGATTCTATGGCATGGAGTTAAAGAAGTTGAGGCGTGCTGGATATTCATATGAAAATGTTTTGCTAAGTTCAGATACAGCGCTTGTGTTTAAGGAAACATTATTTATAAATCTAGATCTGAATATGGTAGCTATGAAGCGGAATTATTCGAATTTATGTCGAAATATAAATATTACAAAAAGTACAGAAGAGCTTTGCATACCAACAAAAGGTAAGAAATAAAAGTCATAATTAAATTGTTCACTGAGTGAACGAATTGTAAATGAACGACTACTAATCAATTTATCAATTACAGCAAAAGGATGTCTGTTCGATTTGAGCATGGATCCAGCAGAAACAAATGATTTGTGGTCCTCCCATACGGAGCTCGTGCAGCACATGATCCTTCGACTGCGAATGTACTGGTCCACAATAAATCCACGACATAGCCCAACGCTAGACCCGAGAGCGAATCCCGCACTTCACGATTTTATTTGGCTCCCGTGGCTTGATAACGAAGAAAATGTATCAAAGGCTTTACAGGCATTCCCGTCTTTTCCTTTGCAAGTTTCCGGCGGCGAACTACAATATTTAGTGGATTTCAATCTCAAAGCGTTTAAGGAAGGTTTGACAAATTATGTACAAGTTTCAGCTGATGCGTTCATGAAGAACATTGCTAGCATATTCTCGTTTTAATTTTTAATAGACCTAATAAATAAAATAAGAAAATCAGAATTTTGTTGAAACATCTGTCCCATAACTTTATAAAATGTACATGTTTTATATTTTTATTAATGAAAGGGTTGTTAAACATGCTTGATGACTTGGATAGGCTGAAATAATGAATTTTATGAGCCGACGAGTTATTTTGTCGTCGCTTCGCCGCCCGCCCTTTGATCAAGGCGTGCATTAAAAAGGAAAATTGGTCAGCTTTTTGGGTTCGCATAGCTGAAAGAGCATCTGTGTTATTATGTTAAAATAAACAACAACATCCATCTACGTCTAAAAGGCGTAAGGGACTAACAAAATAATAATGTTTAAAGGAAGTTTGATCATATTTCGGACATTTGCCATTATACAGCTTTATAAATATAAATGACGAATGAAAAGGTATTTATTCATAGGAATAGTAGTATTCTGGACCTTGTTATTTATCTGAAAATCTGTGGTTTACGAATCAAATCCAGAATAATGTGTCATGAATAAAATATTGTATAGCGTTCGCTCCAATTGTCGTATCTATAATTTGAATGAAATCTCGAAAGAAACAAAAAAGGCTCTTGAAGATTTTTATCATAACTTCGAATAAAAATAGTCCTCCTTTAGATTAATGTTTCTTCTTAATATTCATCGCAACATCGCTTCGCATAACTACTGCGAGAAAATTATGCCGAAGCAAACATATTGTAATATTTTATGAAATGTAAGGATATGAACACCGTTACGTTTCATTACACTAAAAAAGCACATTAATACTTTAGATTACGAGTTCATGGCCACTATTGTAATACCCCGCTTGGAATTTGATCACACGAATCAGTATGTAAATTAAAATAGATAATACCTTCAGAAAATCTCAACGGAATTCCCTTTGTGTCTGTAAAATTGTCGACTTTAGGAACATTAAATCAGGATTGATAGCAGGAACTGTGACTACGCTACCCAAACGTTTCGAATCGACTTAGTATTGGCGTCATAAATCTTTTGAGTCGGAGAGCCCTCTAATCTAACACTCGACAAGAAATATACGAGCCTTCGTTTGTACACCATTCTTATACTGAATAACCGCGAATTGAGGCAGAAAAACGCAAGGAATAGAAGACTAACTAAGTTTTGATGCCAACTTTTAATGATGGAAGTTCACATTATTTATTCATGAGGTTGTCGTTCAAGTTTAATATTCATTTCTGTGACTTTAAATTATTTTCAATAAGGGAGAGAGTAATGAAATGTCATGGTTATGGTTATAGCAGACATCTCGTTAGCATTAATTAAGAACTCGCCTACAACAGAATTTAACTGAACAAGGTTTTACTGAATGGGAAAGAAAGACGTAAGGACGGTTATGAACTAAAGTTAAATATAACAACATTGAGTGTAAGAAGTTTTTGATAGGTTTTATTTATTTATTTAACACATCAAGCACAGTACCTCACAGGCGCACTTAAGGTGAAAGCTCCACGTTAGCCCATGAAATTCAAATTTTCTTACGTTTTTTGCAATTTGCAGGTCAGTGTCATGTTGCATCATGTGCCTAGGTTTTCCCAACTATGTTGGGGTCGGCTTCCAGTTTTACCGGATGCAGCTGAATACTAGTATTTTACATGGAGTGACTGCCTATCAGACTTTTTGGGCCTCTGACTACCTAACGACTGTCAGATCTACAAATGACAGCCGGGACCAACGGCTTAACGTGCTTTCCGAAGCACGGAGGAAACTCGGTATGTAATGGGTGGTCACCCATCCGCAGACCAACCTAGGCAAGCACTGCTTAACCTAACGATCAACCCGAGCTGCTGTTATTAAATAACCACGAGCTCCTCAGTGTCATGTTGTATGTTGATTAAAATATGATTGGTGGCTTTAACCCGTACATATGTAGTTACAGAATTAAAATAGTTAAAATCATCAATACAACCCTCTAAGTTCATATAACCTGACTGAATGAATATTAATAGTTATTTATGCAACTGTTGTATAATGAGGGGTATTAAAACACGAATGTGGGTTTATCACACGAGGCAAGGCCGAGTGTGATAATAGTATCACATGAGTGTTTTAATACCCAATTATGTACAGTCAGTTGCATACAAGACTTTATCTACATCCATGATATGAATCCTCCATAAAAGGTTCTGAAACCATAGGGTGTTGCAGTGTTGTAAATTCAGTGGTGAAATTCAGTGGTGTCTATGTAAATTCATGGAAAGTTTAATTGCTGAGTATTTAATACAAACAAACCATGTATAGGTAATAATATAATTATTAACATTTTGGATTGTACAATTATTAAAATACACAAAGCTTGTATCACTCATTTTTGTAAACAACAAAGTACTTAGTGCAATACTAATATCCAAATATCGAACAAAGATGGCGGGATACGACGTGAATTCGAATTAACCTATAAGTTTTTTTTTTAATTACGCCGCTGTGGTAGTGAATCGCACGTGCTAGACAATGTTCTTTTTTTAAAACGAGTTGCATAATGTAATTCAGTACAACATTATAACACCCGTTTGGATGTTATAATGGTTATTATGACACTGGCTGTTTTAATGTTGGCCATAAGCTAACTGTTTCAGATACTTTTATAGAGGATTTATAGCATGGGTGTAGATAAAATATTTTAATCAACAAACAACCTGACATTGACCTGCAAATTGCAAAAAACGTAAGAAAATTTGAATTTCGCGGGCTACCGTGGAGCTTCCACCTTAATGCCATAAGCATTTTCTACCAGCCAACCTTTGGGTGTTACAGAGACAAACATTGGTACCTGTATATCTGAAAACAAAACAAAAAAAACCGGCCAAGTGCGAGTCAGACTCGCACACGAAGGGTTCCGTACCATTGACTATATTTAGTATTTGTTGTTATAGCGGCAACAGAAATACATCATCTGTGAAAATTTCAACTGTCTAGCTGTCACGGTTCATGAGATACAGCCTGGTGACAGACAGACGGACAGACGGACAGACGGACAGACAGCGAAGTCTTAGTAATAGGGTTCCGTTTTTACCCTTTGGGTACGGAACCCTAAAAAAAGGTTTCTTATTAAACCAAAGTTCACGGATCATTTGAATTCTGAGTCGTTGCCAACTAAATGTTGTCATCCACGTCAACCTCAAAGTATTGAAATCTTTCTATTTAATACGTTTTCATTTATATTCTTACCAACTCCAGTTCCCAGCGGAATCTCTGAACTTTGAAAAAAAGAGTACAAGAGTGACGAATCGCAGCGCGCTAAACTTCTAACACCTACGTTTCCTCTCGGCTGTTATTTATTCGGAACTAAAGGATTGGCGCGGTATCGATACTGTGAATGCTCTCATTGTTTATCCCGTAAAAATAGTTTATCCGAACGAGAATGTATCGATATCAGCTTTGTACACTGAATTTGTTTATTTTATTTCACTACCCTTTATTGAAAATTGCAGACAAGTTACGCTTCTGAGGTTTGTTTTTTGATGAGGCGAAACGTACCTTACTGAATTCTGTTACTGAAATTTTGCTCAGATGTTTGGAAATGGGTTTTGATGACAAGATAACGTACATAGTCATGTCCAGTGGATAGTCGATTCAAAACTGTATCTATCTACATCTTTATTCTGTCAAAAAATCATCAAACACAGAGTCAAGCCCAGAATTACTACCACAAACTTATATCCAATATTCATAATAGGTACTTACATTAGTAAGGACTAGTTATTTTGCCAAATGTGTGTAGATAAAAACAGTAGGCACATTTCCGCCAAACTCTGAAAACAACCGTAATATAATGGGCCCATAACATCACACTTGGCAAATAAACCGTGATTCTATTTGCATGCATGGCCAAGGAACAAAGGAGTGCGCATTTTTGTCCCGAAGAAGTTTATCAGCGAATTGCCATCGGGGATGGCACGCTGGCAAGTACTGGCAACGTGCCAGCCTGCGTTCCTAACAACTTTATTATGCATTACCGGGTGCGCGTCAACCCTAAATAAGCAACAGTTCACTTGCCAAGTTTTGGCTTTACATTTTCATTAGATGGCGGTCTGTCAACGCGTGTGTGATATTAGAGCATAATTTGTGATAGCAGCGGCTCCTGAGATTGGATGAGTGTCGGATTAATAAAGATTAAAAATAGATCGGATCATGTAGGAGCAAAATATGAAGAACCGAATGGTAGAAGGCCTATATGTTTTGAGATGCGAGTGTGGTGATGTTGTATGTAGTTACACAGCTAAGTGTAACAATAATACTGATCTGATTTACTACCAAAAGGGAGAAACAAACCGGGGCTGCGGGACTGTTCGAAACGAAATGGGACGCCGTCACCTCCTTCTGCGAAGCAGTAATGCTAGAGAAGGAGGTGGCGGAACGTGAGAGGGAGAGAACCTCTCAACGTCCCGGCCGCCGCGGGAGATGCCCCGGGCGTTGGGGGCCACCACGTGGCCCCCGGCCACTGTAAGCGTGTGCCTGTGTGTCGTCTCATGACGACAGGCCGTGACGACGGCGCGTTCGTGTTCCACGCGCGCCTCAAAGAGAGTCAGCAAAAAGGAAGGGGTCCATAAGGATCGATGCTTGCCGGGGCTGCGGGACTGTTCGAAAGAGATACCGTGGCCCCGGAACACAAAGGGCGATGAAGGAACTTGGATGGGTTTTAGTCAGTAAAAGTCTGACACTCCCTCCTGCTCTAGAAGGAGAATGGGAGGAGTCATTTGATGATTGCCCATCCGAAAAACAAGGGGAGAAACAAATAAGAAACGCACAGTGATAGATAACGATGACGCTTCCTCCCGGTGTACCAATTTCAGGTCACTATAATCCCACGATGTTTTTCTATACTTCCTGCTGGTCAAATATTGAAATGGTAACTAAGAAAACTAAACATAGGGCCCTCCATAACGTGGTACTTCACTCCTACACATTAAATATGTATCCACTCTACACCAGCTTCCTTCTAAAGGTCATCGGTCTATCAGGTCGCACTAATCCGCCATTGTTAATTGTCAATCAACACGGTTCGGCGGCCGGTGAAGCTGACCTTTCGGTAATCTGGTGTCAACTTGGTCTGCTCTCGGTCAACCATACCGGTAAGATGATTATGACAGTTTATTAAACTAACTTACTTACGCGTATAAATCTGTCTAACACCCCGTTCACCACATCAAACATAAGTGCTTCCATTCACTTGTAATCTTTTCGTGAGTCATCGTGTAGCAAGTCGCGGTGGAGTGACTCGTGCATGCGTTAATTGTTGTTGTGCGTATTGTGTTTTCTTCGTATATATACGTAGAGTAACAGCCGTTCGTAAGCTTTTCGTGAGTCTTTGTGTAGCAAGTCGCGGCGGGGTGACTCATGCATGCGTTAATGGTTGTTGTGCGTGTTGTGTTTTCTTCGTATATATATAGTAACAGCCGTTCGGATCGATCTCCAGGCTAACCAACGCTTGCCTATGTTGTGGGGGTCAGATATAGGCAGTTTCTTCATGACTTCATTCGTAAAATACTGGTAGGTTGCTGCATCCGGTTAAACTGGAAGCCGACCCTAACATAATTGGGAAAAGACCAGGCAGATGATGATGTTGATGATTTGTTTCCTCCGTGGTTGCATCTGTAGCTCGTGGCAAGAGGTAATGGTGATGAAAGTGATCGCCATCACTTCAGTTGCAAGCACAACCACGGGCTGGCAATTGAAACGCCAACCACCACTGCAATCTACGTGTGTGTACAAGTACATCCAGGTGGATATTTATAGACGATTGCAGCCTGAAGTGTGGATCCTGTTCCGCTTTTCGTGCGTCCCACAAACAATAGGACACCTGCTATCATGTCCTGTGTGCCCTGTTGCCTGCTCGCTACAAGAATGAATGGGCGCTGGTGACAGCGCCAAACTTGTATAAGTAGGTTCTGGGATTAAAATTGTGCTGATGATGATGCACGACTAGATCCCCTAGCGTAACCATTTTGCGTCGGTTTTAAAACTAAATCAGCTGTATTAAAGCAAAGTGCAACATAGACGATCTTGGGGTAGACATGGGGTCTAGTTGAGCCCATCGCCCATTGTCAGGGAAATCAACTTTTCGACTAACTGACAAAATCTTTGAAAGTTATAAAATAACTTTACTTAAGCCGTGTAGTATCCGGCAGAGTAGAATAGAACCAACCCATTACACTCACGGCTGTCGTATAAGGCGACTAATGTCTGAAGCAGAACCCTTGCGCCTCCGTAGACCTGAGAATGGGCAGCAGCGTTTTCTGTTAGTCTTTCATCACTGCGATCTCCAATCTGCCTGCCAAGCGTGGAGATTACGGCAAATTCCTCCCATCATAGGAGAGGCTTATGTCCAGCAGTGGACGTTATGGGCTGTTGTTGTATAAAATAAATTAATAAAGGTTTTAGATCTGAGTTAGGTTAGGTTAAATGTCTAAAAGTAACAACAACAACATGCGAAAGACCGTCTGGTCGTTACCTTTAGAATAGTTCGCTTAGCGACTAAATATGACGCTTATAAGTTTTTTTTTTTTTTTTTTTTTTTTTTTTAGATGGGACCACTCGCAGACACAACACGTTAAGGTTGTCAAACTGCTTAACCGGACTATCCTGTGGTGGCCAAAAATTACTTTAAGGCCCCCAGCCAGGGCTTACAAACTAGGATTTTTAATTAAATGAACGACACTAAGGGCACTCCCTGTGGAGTTCGGGCCTCGGCTTAGTGAGTCATTGAGGGAGGGCAGCAAGGGTGGCTGGGTCGGATTATTATTTTGGGAATTTGAAGCTACATGCTCAGCGGCGCGGGCTGGCTCGTCGAGCAAGGGTCGGACGGTGATGTTACGGGGGGGACGCGCTCGCGGTACGCCACGGTGGCGGGGTCGGGTTCGGATTCGCGGTTTGTATTTGTGTTTTTTAGTTTTGTTTTTACGTAATGTGCTAGTTTCCCTACAACTCTCCTGAATGAGGGTGGTGGGGTCGTCGGGTATAAGAAGAGTATGCCTGGGACGGCGAGTCTTGGAAATTTTTGATGGGACATAGTGGGCGGCTGAAGAGATTAAGGGGTTTTGATGCTTCTCGGCCTTGTCGAAGAAACTCTTTGAAAGACGTTTCATGAATTGTTGTATGGTTGGGATTTTGAGATCTACGTGAAGTTGTAAGTTCCTGAGGTACCACGGTGAGCCCGTGGCCCTTCGGAGAAAACGGTTTTGTAGGGTCTGCATCCTATGAATTAGGTAGGGTTTTGCATGCGCGAACACAGGGCACGCGTATGTCATGATAGGCCGAATGCACGCGGTGTAAATACGCAATTTGCACTTAAGTGACAATTTGCTGCGTGCATTCAGCACATAGTGGAGCCTACTGAGAGCGAAGGCGGCACGCGAGCGTACCGTCCTTATGTGCTCTCGAAAGTTTAGGCGTTGGTCTAAGATGACCCCCAAGTATTTGGCTTGCGTCTCCCAAGGGATCGGCTTGTCAAACATGGTGATCGGACTAGGGTTCGGGGGAACAGTGCGGTGGGGCCTGGTGAAAAGTACTGCCTGGCTCTTGTCGGGATTGACTTCTATTCTCCATCTCCGGAACCAATCGCCTAAGGCGTTTGCGGAGGTTTGGAGAGTACTGGCGATTTTTGAAGGAATCCTTCCAGAGCAATAAATGGCCGTGTCGTCAGCAAAAAGGGCTAACTGGGCTGTATTGCTCTTTGGGATGTCGCTAGTGAACAGCGTGAATATTAACGGGGATAGCACCGAGCCCTGAGGGACACCGGCGCGAATCGGATGAGGGGCGGAAAGCGCACCCTCGATGCGGTACTGGAAGGTGCGATTCGACAAAAAGTCTCGGAGGATGAGAACTAGACGATCTGGCACACCGAGCCGATACAGCTTGTATATCAGCCCGTTGTGCCAAACCTTGTCGAATGCCTTAGCAATATCGAAGAACAAGGCACCGGTCATCATGCCTCGCTGGAAGCGATCGCTGATGTGTTCTACGATGCGGTGCACTTGTTGGACACAAGAGTGTTGGGATCTAAATCCAAACTGCTCTTTCGGAATTAAGCTCTTTGCCTCGGCGTAGTCTTTGAGACGCTTATAAATAAGCCTCTCGTAGATTTTGCCTATGACATTGAGAAGACTAATGGGGCGGTAGCTGCTCGGGGAAGATTTAGGCTTTCCCGGTTTGGGAATACCAATAACGGTAGCCTGTTTCCACGACTGAGGGAAAATATTATTGGACATGGCGCTATTGAAGATAGCGGTTAGTAATACTATGAGGGCGGGGGAGAAAAGCCTGAACACCTTGTTGGTGATTTTGTCAGAGCCAGGGGCTTTCCTAGGTTTGAGACCTTTTATGATGTCCTCTACCTCGTCTGGAGTGACTGGGGGTAGTGGGTCATCAGGGTCTTCGACAGGGGGAAGGGAGGCCCGGCGTTCGACTTCAGCATCCACCTTAGCAAGGTGAGCTTGGTCTACTGGCTGGGTGCTGGGGGAACATTGAGACTCTAAACTGTCGGCCAGACATTCGGCTTTATCGTCGTCGTCGAAGGCGACACTCTGATCAGGTTTAATGAGAGGGGGCATGGGAGTGACCTCAGAGGAGCGGAGTTTCCTCTGCAGGTTCCAGAAAGCCTGATGGGTCGGTTCTAGATCGTCGAGCATCTTGTCCCATTGTTCTTCACTATGACGCTTATAAGTTTAGGTAACAGTTAATTATAGAATATACCATCTGTGTTTAATTACTATATTTTAGTCTAGTATTTAATTCAAGGTCTTGATTCTGTGTTTGCGTTCTTTCAATATTGAGATGTAAACTTTATAAAAATGTAAACCAGACACCATGGTGTTGATCTTCATAATTACCTATGTTTTATAAAACATTGCCCACGGCCTACGGTTTCTCTTATACCGTGAGAGACTGATAATGATGCAACGTGATAGGTATGACGTGAGATACAAATATAGGTACCTACATCATTATAGTACCTACTGTGTCTTAAGATCAAAGTATCTACAGCCATTTCCAAGGAAAGCCGATGATTCTGGGAATATGTAGATCTGTATTCCTACTTTCCTACACACAGATTAGAGATACCAACTAATTTGAAAGAATTCATTTTCAGTCTTGAAATACAGGGTGTAAACAGACTCTTCACGAAGCCGGTAATCAAGCATTCTGTACATCAAACTAAGTAACCGTACCAAAAATCATTACTGGGAAATTACTTTTTTTTAAGGTAAAAATCATTTTTTACGGTAAAACTCAATGTAACGCACTCAAAACATTGTGCTAGTGGATGGATTGAATACTGTGGGAATCGTGAAGGTGTTTAAAATAAAGTTCTAACATAATAACAAGTAAGTATTTTTTTTTTAAACTTGTGAAAAAGTTGGAACTTTGACCCCCAATATCTCCGCAACTAGAAGGTTCCCAGGTGTGATCTAGAACAAAAAAATGATCGCAATGACGGGGAGAACAAGTGCCTTTCGGCTTCGTTAAGAGTCTTTTTACACCCTTTATAACCACAAAACAATTTTCGATGACAAAAAAAACAAATAATTTAAAGACTGTCCCTAATAAAGGTACTTATTATTACCATAGCGCTGATCCATTGATTTCCGTCAATCGAACATTATGAAAACCAATTGTCAACAAAAATAGCGAGCCGTTATTCAGGACTCGTAGAGAACTTAAGACTCTAAGGACAAAAATAAACTTCTATACATCTCCACATTATCTGATTGTAAGTTGTTCATTCTTGTTAGAATTCCTCGGAAATTTGAGGTCCTCTCTCGTTAGAAAGTTCCGTGGGACGTGGGAACACCTTGCAAACTCCTTTGAACATTCATAACTCGTAATAAAATTTGTGCATTTTAGAAAACCGCAATACCCTATACGGGGAATATGTGAAACTTTTCGTTTTACGCTAGGAATACTAAAATGTAGCCTTGTAGCCTTGTAGGTCGTTTTATCGTTTGTAGCATCTAGTTCTAGCTCGTAGGTAGGACGAATGTTGGGTTCGTAACTGAATACAGATGTGGCAAACTGTCTTTTGGGTTATTGTCAATTTCCGTCTAGCTTTGATAGATAGGTAGTTAGATAGTTATATAGATTCATTTTTCCGCATAGGTTCCGTCACTTGTTAGGGTTCTGTAGTCAACTAGGAACCCTTATAGTTTCGCCATGTCTGTCCGTCCGTCCGTCCGTCTGTCCGTCCTCGCTTAATCTCTGTGACCGTTAGCACTAGAAAGCTGAAATTTGGTACCAATATGTATATCAATCACGCCGACAAACTGGTAAAATAAAAATTGGAAAAAAATGTTTTATTAGGGTAGCCCCCCTATATGTAAAGTGGGAAGTGATTTTTTTTTTTAAATTTCAACCCTAACGTGTGATATATTGTTGGAAAGGTATTTAAAAATGAATAGGGGTTTCCTTAAATCATTTTTTCAAAAAACAATGGGTCACTCCCCCTCTAACTTTTGAATCATAAGTTTAGAAAATATGAAAAAAATCTGAAAAGTAGAACTTTATAAGGACTTTCTAGGAAAATCATTTTGAACTTGATGGAAACAACAGTTTTTGTACAAAAAAGACAAAAAGTTGTACAAAATAATTTCTGGACTAAGTTTGTAGTATATTCGTATAAGCAAGCATTTTTACATAATGGATACCCACCTTTAAACTCATAAGTGGGAACACTTATTGTAACGGACGGGAAACTACGGAACCCTACACTGAGCGTGGCCCGACACGCTCTTGGCCGGTTTTTTATATTCAGAACAATGCAAGGTGACGAGACAAGTCTTTAGACTAAATACTTGGTATTTATTGTACCAAAAAGCGACATAATTATTTAAGAATTAGGATTACTATTAATCTATAGTTAGAAACAAAACAAACATATGAAAATGTCTTACTATATTCGAACAAAGTTGTTACTAAGTGGATATAATTATATTATGAAATAATAATTCGCTAAAATTAATAATACCTACACGGAACGGTATTGATTATTATAATTTTACTGCTTATATTTTAGCTTTAATGAGGTTTTTCTACCTTTGATCTGTGCGGTATCATTATCAGACGTGTTCTATCTAGGTTGATTAAAATAAAAAAAATGTCTTTTCGGTAAAAAAATTGTAAGTAACATAATATCTGTGACATGATAATATGTAATAATGTAAAGCTGCGAACTGGAATGGTATCTAAATATTAAATTCCTCAATGTTGCCTTCTAACTGGAAAACATAATGGTAGCTACGTTACAGAACATGATTATAATTAGAAAAATTCTCCCTTAAGGCTGCAGTCTTGCAAAATTCACTCGCTGCGAATTATTTGCGCAACAAAGTATATTTTTTTTTAAACAAACGGATGAAATAACACGAAATATTATTATTGCACATAAGTAACCATAATATAAGTAATAGCTAGTTATTTTTTTTAAGTTCATTTAAGTGGATTATGTTAGGTAAATCAAGCGTTAAATACAGGTCTTTCGTGCCCAACATCATTTCAAGTTGTGTTTGTGCGCTTAGTTTATGGCAATAAAGAATTAATTTACAAATCTGTTCAGCGCATAATGAGCTCAACATTCTCGTCTTCAAAATGCGCTGATTACTTTTTTCTAATTATCTTTCATTTTCTTAATTCAGAGGTCACAATTTCATCAAAATTCTCTGTTTTTATCTCTTAATAAACGGGTTGTTTCATAAAAAATATGCATCGTAAGTATGTAATAATTAAATTATTTTGATGCCAAGAGTTCAATAAAGCAAATACAAAAAAAAATTGCACCTAAATCACCTTACTCAATAATAATAATCTCAAAAGACCTACAAAAAAGAGTTTATAAACAAGAATTGCAAGGGATTTCTTGTAGGTCTTTTGAGATTATTATTCCCTTTATTCATTACATTACATATATCTTTTACATTTTTAAATATTTCCATACAAAATACTATGAAAAAAAACATTTAAGAATATAAAAAATAGTAGCCCACCAGCGCTGGGAACAGGGTCCGAGCTGCCGGTGGTCAGGGCTCTTGAGAGAGGAACCTCCTAACGATACGTGCCGTGTCCAGAAGTACTGCTTTCTGAAACAAGCCCTCGATCCAGCTGCCAAGCGAGAGCCTCCTAAGATGTTGGTCGAGGCTCTTGGCTATTAAGCCATTGGCCGACACGACTATCGGCACAATGACTGCTGTACCCACGTCCCACATGTCGACAACCTCGCGAGCCAGATCTAGATATTTGAATTGTCTATCTTTCTCTGCTTTCACGAGGTTCTCGTCATGCGGGATCGTTATATCAACAATCATAGTGCGACGCTCCAATCGATCTATCACCACAATGTCAGGCCTATTGGCAACAACCGTCGTGTGGTGATAGGTCGATCCCAATACAACGTGATATGACCATTGTCGAGAACTGGGTCGGGCGCATACTTATAGTATGGCACTTCTGATTCCACAAGGTTGTATTTCAAAGCAAGTTGCTGGTGGATTATCCTGGCAACAAGGTTGTGTCTATGCAAATACTCTCCGTTAGCCAGACTAGAACACCCAGAAATAATGTGTCGGATCGATTCTCCCGGACGGTGGCATGCCCGACATATGTCAACCGTGCCATCTTTCACAATGTATTTCCGGTAGTTATTCGTCATCATAACTTCGTCCATTATTGCACAGATAAAACCTTCTGTTTCCCCGAAGAGGTCACCAAAGCGCAGCCAGGATACGGACGGTAAAAAGTCTACATCGGGGCCATGTAGGGCCCGGTAAAAGCGTCCGTGAAGCTCCTTGCCCAGCCATTCCACCTTGCGGTCATTAGTGTCTAATACTTTAGGTTTGCGCCAGTTCTCGTTAGCCAGGGAGAGCGGGGTGAGGCCCTTGTCCACTGAGACCACATCTCGGTGCATCTCCCCGTCGGCTTCTAGGAAGTATTCCCTGAGACTGCACACCTCACGGTTGTGTAGGGTCTTAGCATTTAAGAAGCCACGACCCCCGCACTTCCGTGGGATATACAGTCTCATCACCGACGACCGTGGGTGATGCATTCGATTTGCGGTCAGCAGTGTGCGGACCCTCCTATCCAGGGCATCAAGTTCCGTCTGAGTCCATTTGAGTATGCCGAAGGAATACATCAAAACCGGCATGACCCAACCGTTGAAGGCGCGCACCTTGTTTCCGCCTGACAAAAGACTGCCTAGCACCTTATTCAGGCGGCCAAAGAAGCGCTCCCTCAACGATTGTTTCACGTCTGCAGTATTGATACCGAATGCCTCTGACATACCCAAATACTTGTAAGTTTCTGTTGAGGAGAGGGATCTAAGGTGTATGGAATCCGAGATTATTATTATTGTTAGAGTAAGGTGATTTACGTGCAATTTTTTTTTGTATTTGTTTTATTGAACTCTTGGCATCAATCTATTTAATTTTTAAATAACACTACGTTGTAGAATATTTTCCGTCGACATGATTGTCATTAGGGAAAATTTATTCAATACAAAAATTCCGTAACGTAGGTATTGATTAAGTTATAAATATGAATTTATCATTTACATTTACATATTCATGAAATGTCTCCGTTGAAGTATCCAATTCGAATCGACGAATAGGGAACTTTCCGTTCCACGTACAAAATTCTAATTACATTATGTTTTTGAATAAAAGCTCGGAACCGTCCTTTCATAAGCTCGCAAAGTGACATAATCCTTGAATTTAATAAATTACCCCACAAATTGAGACTTATATAACAAGAATGAAATTAACGAGGGCAAAATGACTTTCAATAGGTAAGCTTTTATCGTGTATACATTCGTTATAGTTAAATGAGAGGAAATTATTTATTTTGTACTTTGGTCTTTTGAGGCACTTGGCACTGGCATTTCCGGATTACGTCGAAATAATTAAAACACTTCAGAGTTGTCAAAGTTACGTGACAACAATATTTATCGTCTTGATTTATAATTTGTAGAAGTTTAATATTTCATAATATTTCCTAGTGTTGGACAAGCTACGAGAATAAAAGTCACGGAGCGCTCGGTAGCGCTCGCTTGCACGGTTACCAAGGTAGGTAGGTGGTAGCTAGGCTACTATTTCAGCTGAAAGACGTCCAGTGCTGGACATAGGCCTCCCCCGAAGGGGGGTTTGTGCGATAATCGCCACGCTTGGCAGGCGGGTTGGCGATCGCAGTACGGTTGTTACAAAAGCACAGAGAACGCTGCTGCTGCTGCCCATTCTCTGGTCTCACCCACGGGAAGATATGGGATGGTGCTATTCTTTACGTCCGACACCATACAGACACTGCTAGACACTATAGCTAGGCTGATCAGGTTCATTCTTACTATAACAGAGCGATGCATGAGTAACTGTTCAAACGACTAACCAACACTGCTTCCCGCAGTTAAATTAGGTACATCAGTGAAACATTCAAAACATTAATCAATAAAAAATAATGTCATTTGATAATATCGTTATTCATTATTTATCTCGCGAACAACAATATTTGGTGACCTATTTTCAGACAATGGCTCCAATAAAATGAACTTTCAGGGTACAGATAACGGTTCCATTCATTCATTCAGAGCGCCGCTGTACGATTTTTTTTCTGAAATTTTGCTCCTTTTTGCGAGTTTTTTATTTTACTTGCTCTTCCGTATCTTTCACCCATTGATGAAGTCCATTCTTCTATTTGTAAACGTGGCTTGTTAACATACCTTTTTCTTGAAATGTAGATATTAATTTCAGATTTTATTTTTGCTATCTTTTTTCGTAAGTACGGTGTTTTAGGAATTTGGAAATATTAGCTTAATCAATTATCAAGTCAGTCATGTCAACTGCCTCGATGGTATAGCGACTGCTGACTATGAGGTCCTGGGTTCGATTCCCGGTTCGGGCAAAGTGTTATTGGGTTTTTCCATCAGGAACTTCTCTGTAGCAGCCACGGAGTCTGGATTTTCGGTTGCTGGCAATAGACGCGCCCCCATTACATGGGACTTAAAAATAACTGGCTAGATGTGAATGTACTATTCGGTACACGTCTGCCTAACCTTTGGGGTTTACAGGCGTGATGTTATGTGTTACGTAGCACAGTCCAAATCAGTCCCAAAAGCAAGTTCGATTTTCTGTCTAAATTCGATATGGAGTATCTGAGCAGGCGAGGAAGGATGTGGGGCCTGAATCGTCGTAAATACATCACTACTAACTAGCTATTGGATTACGTACAGATTGGACGTGCTAAACGATTTGTACGCATGAATACGTTACGGTCCAATTCGACGGGATATGTTTCTGTATTACAAGTAATGTTGAATCATCGAGGGGTCTTTGTTGGTCTGAAATGTTGAATTTGTGTCTGAAATATAACTCTTCAAAACTAAGATAAGTGCTTGAATTTACAAGCAC
Organism: Xestia xanthographa; assembly: GCA_905147715.2. Lineage (NCBI taxonomy): Eukaryota > Metazoa > Arthropoda > Insecta > Lepidoptera > Noctuidae > Xestia > Xestia xanthographa. The sequence goes on along the minus strand of LR990653.1, from coordinate 21,153,775 downwards.
TTATCTTAGTTTTGAAGACTTATTTTTCAGACACAAATTCAACATTTTCCGGATTTGATTATAAAGGACTCAAATGTCCTTATTTATGTAAATAAATAACTCACTCAAAGGACTCAAATGTCCTTATTTATTTACCTTATTTATCACATTTGAGTCATTTAGAATCAAATCCGGCTAACTGACGTTTTTGGTAAAAACAAACTGTGAGTAGGGCAACATTCAAAATTTTAAATACTTTCTAACGAACTTTAATGTCCACTATATAGACAGACTAGATATGGCTATCTTTAATAGAAAATCCACTCAAAAGTCACAGATTAGTAACAAATCCGGCTTTCATTATAGATTCAAAATCAAACATGGCAAACTGGTCGCTCGACCAATCAAAGGCGTTCATTATGTTTGCGTGCTGTCATGGCGGTGCACGAGTTTTACTTAGTGGTTTTGCTTTTGGCAATTTTTGAAATTAAAATTCGTTGGAACCAAAGTCCCACTGATTTTTTTTTCTCTTACACTACGCGCAACACAATTATGTATTTCTAGGTTGCCTGCAACTTCGTTCATGTGGAATTTTACATGTGTATGTGTAAAATAAAAGTTACGAGAGGACCTACCGCGACCAGGTATGTCGTTAACTTGAACTTGTGTATAAGTGTTCACGATCTTAAATGCTATTCCAGACGATATTCTATCCTTGTGCCAAATTTCACCCAGATCTTTTTAATAATCTATATAAATCTGTAGAAAAATCGTTTTTGTACATCGAAAATATTTCGAAAAAAAAATGCCAGGGTGTTAAAGGATAACCAACAGAACTCATTTCCAGCATTTTTGGATTTTTTGTCTGTTTGTCTGTTTCGATGATCAAGCATCACGTAAAATTTACGCAACCAATGTAGATAACTTTTATGCATACAAATTGTGCGTATCTTGAGGTATTATTTAGTTTTTGTTTCATAGTAATCGGTTAATACTATCAAAAGATATATGAATTTAAAGTGTTCAAGAAGAACTAATCATAAAATGTAAGATGCAGCGACATCTATTGAACTAAAATGGTACTAATGACTTAACATGTGTTTAAAATTTACATAGCATGATTTCCATGCATTATATTTTAGCAGCAACATCTTGGTCGATAGATGGCGTTGTTCATTTTACTCCATTTTCTGAAACGCGGCGATAAGATTTTCCGACCCCTCGCACGTGTCAGTTGCCTCAAGTTTAGTTTTTTAACCGACGAAACAACAGGAGGAAGGTCACAATTCGACGCGTTTTTTTTTTGTTTGTCCACGAGAGAGAGAAGTCCGATATAGTACACTAATGTAGGAGCGGAGTATCAATGATAAATGATAATGTTGCAAAAACAGGGAAAATTTACTTCTTTTGAGAGCTTCCGTTGCAAGCGCTGCATAAACGGAACATAATCAAATTAAGGGTTAAAGTTACGCAACAATCATGTTTGAGGGAATATTGTTCCTTTTAAAAAGTTTAAAAAAAAAATCCGCGATAGCATAATGTCTATCTTTTAAGGTTCTCTCTAACCCTCTCTCTCTCTCATGTGACGCAGACGAAGTTGCGCGGGTCAGCTAGTATTATATCAAATTTAAAAACCCCCCGATACAAAAAATAAACTCTAAAAACTAACAAATAATATTTTAAACCTATTAGGAAGGTATATACAGTGATTAGTTAGTTGAGTTAGTAAGTTAGGTACAAGGTATTCAGATCCCCTCATCAACTATTAAATAGCTGATGATCTTCAAACTGCTGATCAGGTCACGGTTACCTTTCCATGAACTTTCATTATCATTGAAGTAACACGGTACCAAATTTAGAATCGATCGGACATAAGGAAGTTAGTCAGATCCCATTATCAACTAGAAAAGAGCTGATGATCTTAAAACGGCTGAACAGATTTTCATAAAATATGGCTAAGAACACTCGTGATAAAATTATCTATGACACAAAAATAAACTAAACGAAAATCGGTTCATCCGTTTGGGAGCTACGATACCACAGGCAGATACACAGACAGACACGTTAAACTTATAACACTCCTCTTTTTTGGTCGGGGGTTAAAAACAAACAATTCGCACACCGCGTCTGTCCCTATGTATGATTTTGATGCGGTTATTTTTTAATAAGTAGAGTGATTCAAGAGGAAGGTTTTAGTATACGTAAATATTGCGGGCGGGCGAAGCCGCGGGCATCAACTAGTAAATAATAATAAACCATTTATTTGAGGTAACAAAGACCCATAGATAAATACCTTGTAATGTGTATGTCTTTTACATGTTTTTTTATTTACATTTTTGGATATTATTAAACCTGAAAATTTAAGCATTTGTCCTCCCTAGGTAGCTTCATGGTCATTTCTTGGAGGCTTAGCAACGGCTTTGGCCTTTTTACCTTGTAATTCATGTTATTTAAGTTTTTATCTTTATTAAAATCTTTGTCTTACTTTTGTGATGTCAGTTAGTGGCAACCCTAGTTTTATTTTTAATTTATTGCTGGAGCTATTTGTAGGTTGTATAGGTAAATCACATCGACCTCATTCGATTTTCTTTTTAATAATTTTCTAATTTTAAAATGTAAATTATGTGGAGTTGACAGGAGCCTGGTGGTGGAATGGGCAGTCTTCGTTCAGAGCTGAGGGCAGTAACACCTCTGAGAAGCTCCATAAAAGTTTATTTAAAAGGGCAGTTCCCTTATTCTTCGGTTTTAAGTCGGCCTCTCTCCGTGCCGCACCAAGAACACCTGGAAACCTTGATGTTTGAGCTACACAAGCCTGATGAAGATTTGATGCCCTCGGCCCTCCTCCTACGGCCTGAGGATTGACGGTCCTCGGCCGTCCACCACCGTCTGAAGACGGATGCCCTCGGCCCTCCTCCTACGGCCTGAGGATTGACGGTCCTCGGCCGTCCACCACCGTCTGAAGACGGATGCCCTCGGCCCTTCTCTACGGCCTGAGAGTTGATGGTTCCTCGGTCCTCCTCCACAGTCTGAAGACGGACGTTCTTCAGTTATTTATTTCATTCTGCGTTTCATCTTCAGTACTTTCCGCCAGCTTCACTGGCATTAGTAATTAAGTAGTTCCAGCCTTTAGATTATCCTTGTTAATAAATTCTTATAACTCGTCCCTTTATTTCTTTTAATAGTGCTCCCCTCCAGACTGAAAGTTAGGTAGGTGAGTGCTCAGTGACCTTACAGTTTTGTGGATCCTATCCAGGAAAATGTAACGTTACAGACTGGCGCCCAAATATTTACTAACCCACCCCTCTTAAATTATTTCTAGGCATTCTGCACCTCTCAAAATTCGAAAATAACACTTCCCCAAGTGAGTATATTTGGTAAGCATTTTATTCATTTTCATCTTTTCACTCATCTCAACTCTTACTCAACTCTTCTACAACTAAACATCATCTAGGTATTCCTCACCTCACACACATTCCATTATCGAAAGATAATTGGCACCCTTTCGGCCTCTTGGTTGTGTTAACCCACTTGTGGGCATTGCCAAGGTTGGAGATTGGTTACTCTACGACGGTTATTGGACAATATCCCGTAATCGTTCATCTCATATTATATGTACTTACTCTCTACCTAAACATTGCTATACTGCATCCCACAGACTTGCACACCACTACGTTTACCCTCTGGTATTCGTACCCAATGGTCGCTTGATGTGTTAATCCATTCGTGGACACTCCCAAGTGGGTCGTTGGGACACTTCACGACTGAAACAGGAGAATATCCTGTGGATGTTTATACAACCCTAAAATACTACGTTACACCCACTACAAATACTTTACTAATATATTCTGAACTATTAACACTTTAAAGATTACTTCATTTTATTTTTATCTGATAACACGGCTAGTGCAATCTATACATTTTTACACTGAAAAATTACTTGATCCTAGACTATAAATTTGTCATACGCGAATCTGGCGTAAAATTGAATCTTTAGCCTATAATAAATAACTAAATCTAAATTTTTCTAAGAAATTCTAACGAATTTAATCTACTATGATAATTTTGGGTGATATACTTATTCAATAACACCAAAATCTTATAAACATACTCGTTAAAAAATCCCTCATTTTTTTGATAAAAAACGGACTTACATACATACAGATAATATACATAACCCCTTTTGAGTTTCGCCCTAGTCGGGTAAAATTGCATAAAATTATTTTGGGTTGACTTGTTATTTGTCACGCGATGCTAGGTAACAAGCCCATAGAGATTTAATTCTTTTGCAGCAGCAAAAAGTTTTTAATCAAACTTTGCGGTGGCCAAAATAGGTACTAAAGTTTAGCAAACTTTTTATGCATTAGTTCCAAATTTTACCACCATACAGTTTTTATTGGTTTACGATATTTTTAATCAAACCTCTTTGCACCCTCTGTGTCGTACTCTTAATATTATTTTTTAATCGAACCTCTTTGGACCTTCTGTGTCTTATAAATTTTTAAACATTCTTGGGCCCTCTCAAGTACTCAGACCCTCTTAATGTTTTATTCGGAGCTTACCCAACTACTGTATTACGGGAGCTGTCCTGACGTTTACTCAGTTTACTGAATACGGTGTTGCGGTCCTGACCTGATCCCTCTTTCCTCTTAAACACGAGTCCACACTCTCAAATGTGAGTCCTAACCACGGGTCCACACTCTTAAGGGCGAGTCCTAAACACTCTTAATCTTGAGTGCTCTCTTGGACTTGAGTTCCCTCTCAAACGCTCTCTTGGACTTGAGTTCCCTCTCAAACGCTCTCTTGGACTTGAGTTCCCTCTCAAACGCTCTCTTGGACTTGAGTTCCCTCTCAAACGCTCTCTTGGACTTGAGTTCCCTCTCAAACGCTCTCTTGGACTTGAGTTCCCTCTCAAACGCTCCCTTGGACTTGAGTCCTAACTCAAACACTCTCGGCCTCCGTAGATTTTTTTTTTAAATTTCTTTTATAACTTTCATAATATTTTATTTATTTATATTTTTTTTTCGATACCTTTTACTTTTGATTTTGCTATCGCCTTATTTTCTGTCTGGAGTTCTTTACGGTTTTATTATTTTATAACTTAAATGTCTTTAACTCATTCCTTGTAAAAACCATTTACATTTTAAGTTTTGTAAATACTCCACAAGGTCTACCTTCCCTAAAACGTTTGGCTTATTTAGATCCCTCTTTTTATTTTGTAGAGCGGTGCACAACTCTTTAAATAAGCCATTGTGTTGAGCGGTGCACAACTCATTAAATAAGCCGTTGTGTCGAGCGGTCGCATTAACTCGTTAAATAAGCCTTAGTGTACTTTTTTAAACTTAGATAATAATTTTTTATCCTTGACCCTCCTTGACCCTTGACTTAAAGCTTAAAGGCTTCTCTTAAGCGCTTTATGCTCTTAAACCTTGGCTGCTTTTCTAAAGCAGAAAAACTTTGTAAATATATTCTTTTAATTTTAACGGGTTTTAAAACAGGTGCGGATTACGACACCTAAATTAAATAAATAAGCCTTCGTAAACCTTAAAAATAGTTCCTTGTGGAGTATGCGTCATTGAATGTGAACCATATCCCCTAAGTATGCTGGTGATGTATGATTGAGGAAGTGTGTAGGGTAGGTTGATGAAAGGTGTATGAAAGAGCAAGGTCTTATTTACAACCTCGAAATTTTTTTCTAGTTAGTAATTTTCTGGGGTTATGGGGAATCTTAGTTTTAATTGTTTTTAAACTTACTTTATCACTGTATATACTCATTTAGCTTAATTTTTTTTGTTGATTAACGCTCTCTTAATGCTAAATATTAATATTTTTCATTGTATTCAAAAATTTTCCGGGGTTTTCGGGGTAATGTAATGTGTATGTCTTTTACATGTTTTTTTATTTACATTTTTGGATATTATTAAACCTGAAAATTTAAGCATTTGTCCTCCCTAGGTAGCTTCATGGTCATTTCTTGGAGGCTTAGCAACGGCTTTGGCCTTTTTACCTTGTAATTCATGTTATTTAAGTTTTTATCTTTATTAAAATCTTTGTCTTACTTTTGTGATGTCAGTTAGTGGCAACCCTAGTTTTATTTTTAATTTATTGCTGGAGCTATTTGTAGGTTGTATAGGTAAATCACATCGACCTCATTCGATTTTCTTTTTAATAATTTTCTAATTTTAAAATGTAAATTATGTGGAGTTGACAGGAGCCTGGTGGTGGAATGGGCAGTCTACGTTCAGAGCTGAGGGCAGTAACACCTCTGAGAAGCTCCATAAAAGTTTATTTAAAAGGGCAGTTCCCTTATTCTTCGGTTTTAAGTCGGCCCCTCTCCGTGCCGCACCAAGAACACCTGGAAACCTTGATGTTTGAGCTACACAAGCCTGATGAAGATTTGATGCCCTCGGCCCTCCTCCTACGGCCTGAGGATTGACGGTCCTCGGCCGTCCACCACCGTCTGAAGACGGATGCCCTCGGCCCTCCTCCTACGGCCTGAGGATTGACGGTCCTCGGCCGTCCACCACCGTCTGAAGACGGATGCCCTCGGCCCTTCTCTACGGCCTGAGAGTTGATGGTTCCTCGGTCCTCCTCCACAGTCTGAAGACGGACGTTCTTCAGTTATTTATTTCATTCTGCGTTTCATCTTCAGTACTTTCCGCCAGCTTCACTGGCATTAGTAATTAAGTAGTTCCAGCCTTTAGATTATCCTTGTTAATAAATTCTTATAACTCGTCCCCTTTATTTCTTTTAATAGTGCTCCCCTCCAGACTGAAAGTTAGGTAGGTGAGTGCTCAGTGACCTTACAGTTTTGTGGATCCTATCCAGGAAAATGTAACGTTACAACCTTAACCTAAAAATACATACTAATAACAATTTTTGCTAGTATAAGCAACTTAAAGCTATGTTAGTAGCACTTCACTTGTCTTCACTTCATACGATGTTTTGTGCATACTTGTGGAATTTGTCCGCGGAAGCGACGGAACACCACATCCTGCGGCCAAAAACTTTCTTCTAACACCAGATGGAGCATACACGTTGGGATGCGCACCACAAACGCCTTGAAATTGACGTTGTGGCGCGACTCCAGAAGACTCCTCTTGGCGTGTACTTCAGTCTTTGGCGCACGTACTCCTCGATGTCCTCAGCGGTGTAATGTAGGCGAAAGATGTATACCGGGGTGTTCGGTTTTGCGGTGCGCAGTTTAACGTTGGACTCAACAGGAGCCTTGCCGGAGCGGTTCTTACAGCTTCGCTCACGGCGTTTCCTCCTTTGCACCGTCAAGAAACCGTCATCATCAGCCCGGTCTGTTGCCTTTGTAGGCACGGGCTTTGCGGGGAGAGTAGCAGGGACTGGCCCAGGTGGTCCAGGTGGTTTTAACCATTCGGGCAGGGTGTTTGGTTTATGGACTTTTCCAGAGATTTGGGAGGTCATTAGCTAGGTTCTTCCTATACACCATGTCCTAAATGTCATGGTTGGTTAGAAATGTTTTTTTTTTCAAATGAAAAAAATACCCAAAATGTTTCCTTTAATTCCAAATAACTTTTTCGTTTGTGAGTGTAATGGCACAAAATAATTTGTTTTGTATTCTCCAAAGTCTTCTTAATCTAAATACATATTTGTTTGATAGAACTGGTTTCTAGAAAATTTCTTACGAGCTACCAAAGTTATTTTCTTTTTTAAATGTATGAAATTGTACAACTTCAAAGTTTATTATAAAAAAAACTAAAAGCCCTTTTGAACTTAACTTTATTTTAAAAAGTTCTTTATTTGATACCCTTTCGAAGGGTATGCTACATGTCACAAAGAACAATTCATTAAGTAGTCAAAATGTTAGTTAGGAGAGCCAGGATTAAGAAATAGTACATTTTGATACAAGTGGAGAAAATTTGTTATTGTAATCGAGGCGGAATTATAACACCCGAGCCGTAGGCGAGGGTGTTTTTGAGCCGAGAATTGCAATAACAAATGTCCACGTGTATCAAACGACGTTTTTCAATACACTTTTGAAGAAATAAAATAAAATAACGAATAATATTTTTGTCACGAACTCGGAACTATGAAACTATGATTTAAATTTTCTTTTTTTTTTTCGCGCTCTGGTCTCGCCAGGTTGAAAGAGAGGCAATGGTATGAAGCCGCTATACAGCCTAATATAAAAAATAGATTTATTTTAAATTTTTGAATTCAGAACACAAATAAATGTTAATTTGTGTATAAAAGTAACTATTAGTTTTATATAATCATGTTTATCTATGACATTCTATTTATAAACACAATTTGAATATTCAAAAAATATTTATGCCGTAAAGACGCGTAGTGCTTTGCAAAAATTAAAAAAAAAAAAACATTCACCTCAGACTATAGGCATTGAACCAATTTGGACTAAGTACAGGTATAGTTATCTGTGGCAATTTTCATTCCCGCACACGTGCGGGAAAGTGGAAAAAATCGCACGCGTGTGAAATACATTGTATGTTGTACCTAATCGTAGTGCGTTAAGGACCAGTTTTCGAGGAAGTGTATTGAAAAGACTTATAAATGTTATTATGTTTTTATAAACTAAAGTTATAAATCTTGTTCAAATTTGATTCAAATTAACCTAAACCTAACCTAACTAATTAACCTTATTTTGTACCATTACACTCACAAACGAAAAAGTTATTTGGAAATAAAGGAAACATTTTGGGTATTTTTTTAATTTGAAAAAAAAAAATAGTAACCAACCATGACATTTAGAACATAGGATGTATGGGTAGAACCTAGCTAATGACCTCCCAAATCCCTGGAAAAATTGTGTCGGTCCATAAGCCAAACACCCTGTATAATATTAGAATTAGAATGATTGATTTATAATATTGATTATCCAGCAAAGCGCTTTCCTTTAGGTATGCATTTAAGTGTTTTTTTGTTTTGTAAAAACAGGCATTAAAGTACCATAATTATGTAAGCATAAACACATAATCCTCGAGCAGATTTAGTCCCATAAGCTAATCAACTTCTAACTTAGTCTTAAACAGATAACGTTGGCAAGACTTAACTTGAAAAGAACGTGATGGAACTAAGTTTAATATACTTAAAGTAGAAAGGTAAAAGTTTCTTATGTTGGTAATAGATTTATACCAGATGGAACGTGGTAATGGTTTTAAACATAAAATTTTGCCCGCTGCGATACTCGATTTTAATTGTAAAATCCTTCGGTACACAAATTAATTTTAAAATGAAGGAGTTTAAATATCGTTTCCTAAAAAAATAAGTTAAATAATAACTGTCGCATGGTTGGATTGAAGGTTAAGCTTCGCTTGCCGAGGTCGTTCAGTGGATGGGTGACCAAACCGTTCATGACATTTAGCGACTCCTCGGGCCTGGGAAAACTCGTTAAGCCGTTCGCATGGTTTAGAAAAAAAAATATCACAATGATGACGGGGAGAAAAAGTGCCTTTCGGCTTCGTTAAGTCTGGTTACACCCTTTATTTATACAAATAATGCTCATTTAATAGTACAGGATAGGTAATACGTCAAGCTTAGCTCAGTTGATCTCTATTTATCTCCGTCATCTGCAAACAAACAAGGTTTTGCTTCTAATTCTAAATCAAGTTAACATGTATTAGTGACGATGTAATTAGTTGGTAGCTAACGAGAAACGCAAATATTAATGAACCTCGGGACAGAAGCTCTTTCACGACGTTCCGCGAATTCAACGAGTATCTGCCTAGCCTATGTTACCCTAGTCACTATTAAGAACTTTTGGTTAGATAGTTAACTTTGAATTAGATTTCTGTGAGTTTTTGGCCCGAAAGTCTGACAACCAATCTTACCAAAGGATATCGTATTACCCAGTACTAACTGGGTTGTGGAGGTCAGATGGTCAGACGCTCCATGCCAAATACTGGTATTCAGTTACATCCGGTTAGATTGAAAGCCGACCCCTACAAAAATGTATTAGAAACTATAGAACTCATCTTTGTGCGCCTAAAACACTTTCAAAATTTTAGTTTTGGAAAAAATGATCTGCTACCGGAAATTAGCAGATCATATTTTCGTTTGACTTTTTCAGGAAAAAAAGTCAGACGAAAATATGATCTGCAGATCTGGGCAGAACTATTTCTGAAAAGTATCAGGAACTTTAGAACTATGCTGCATGCGAATGGAACTCCGATTTATTTTTGATCTGCTGGACAATAATCTGCCAAGTTCACACACAACACATAACTGTTCATACCTAACTGGGAAAAGGCTAGGAAGATAATATTGCTCGTTTCGGAATATTCATATGACTATTCGTGAAAAGTAAGAATAAGAATGTACTCGTATATCAAAGGAACCTTTTCAATATTTCAAATCTGTAATCAATTATAGTACTCGTATAACTAGTAATGGACGAACCTATAAAACTTGCCATCAAAAAATCTATACTAGGTATGTTCTTTTCTTTTTTGCTCCACATTGTGCCAAAGATAAAACAATACGTTCCGTTTCAGGTGCGTATAGTAAACTGTATATTATATGGTACCTAGTTTTATAAAAATGCAAAATTTACTGTCTGTCCGTCTGTCTGTCACCTTTTCACGCCTTATTTTGTTGAAATTGGATGCACTTACGCTGGTAGGCCATGACCAGTGATACCATGACGTGACCAGAAGACATACTTCTTTCCGTGCAATAACTTCCAACCTCCACGTGAGCCAACCCGCGGGAAAAGCTAGCTATGCTATTAACTTTTGATCATTTTTGTTAGGCCTTCTCAGTTCTCAGAAATTTTCACTTTCCTTCGTAAAACACGTCGTGATATCGAAATGAAAAAGTTTGCGGCTTCAGAATTTACAGTAAGCTCACTAACACACTCGAAGTTCGAACACAAATAACGTATAACTTTCTCTAATATACTGATTATCTAAATATTTGCTTTTTGGTAATATGGAAAGGTGAAGGTTGAACACAAATTACATTTTTGCAACTTTTTGTGACTTATTTTGTTTTTGTGAATCTAGATTGAGAAGGGTTATTGTACATTCGCCACAAAGTTAATTCGTCACATTTTTGTAAACTCCATACATTGAAAGTATATTCGTCACATGCATAAAAACTATGTGTAAATTCGTCACAAGTCTTCATAGGTACATAATTTACTGGTAGCAAACAAAGTTATTGGTTTTTAGCGCTCGTTATGAAAATGATTCTAAAATCTTTCTTTTCTCCTGCGCTCCTGCACATGCTATCACACGCTCGCTCGCTCGCTGTATTTATATTTTTCTAGCCGTACTGCAGCAGCGGAGTAAGGCGAAAAGGCAGCCACTGCCATTCTTTTCGAGGAACCTCAACCCTTCGCAGAGGAAGTACAGCCCGTACGATCAAGAGCTGTTGGCAATATACGAGGCAATTAGGTCCTTCCGTTTCATTCCGCAAAATCCGTAAAATCAGTTTTTTCGGCCGTTTATGATTAACCGTTGATGGATAAACGTTAGTAGTGGATTGTATTCGTTGGAAGTAAAACAAAAAAAAGTTTTGGAGTATACTGTTTGAAAACGATTTTTATGACGTAAATACTGCTTCAAGGCCTGTACTATTACTACTAGCGATAGACTTGACTGGGGGAGGTTCGGAGAGGTTAGTAGTGGAAGATTTTTTTATAGTATTTAAAAGAAAATATTCGAAGCTCTTAAGTTGAGTCAAACTTATTTCTTTTTTTGTAGTAAATTAACATTTAAAAAAAACGTGATTATTACTGTGATTTAATTCTCTCTATTTTTTTTTACCAGCAGTTTATTTTTTATTTTCAAATTACTTAAACATTTATTTGAATTCAGCCGCCAGTCTCTTGGGGACATTACCAGTTGACAGTGTTGAGGAGTTTTTGACGCCATTTTTTAAGTTTTTAGTTTAAGTTAGTTAGTTTAGTTTATTTTATTAGATTTGTAAATTGTAAATAATGTATATACTTACTGAATACAAATAAATGTTTAAGTAATTTGTAAAATATTCTTTTATTTTTCTTATATTTGTAATGTTGTAAGCAAATCAGCCACTTGCAATACATGTTTATTTAGGATTAGGCGTGTCACGCAGGTCACGCTGTCCTTGACAACGCGGCCTTAAAATAGAACAAAACCAGACAATATTAGCGTATATTTTAGCTGTAAGTAGAACTGTGATTTATATGTGAATTACTGTGATTATTAAAAATAAATAAATAACGTTATTATGTAGATAATAACGTTAAAAAAAAATTGGAAAAATCAAACAATAAGTAGTTATTGTTTGATTTTTCTGCTATCTGTACGGAAATAAACAATATGGCGGATTTTCCTTCATGAAAATAGAGTTATGGCGAGTTTACACATACTTTTTTTCGTGGCGAATTAACTTTGTGACGAATGTACAATAACCCATTGAGAACAATCTTTATGGTAGACACGAAATTTTCTTATACAATGTTTATATTAATAACAAAATAGTTTTATGTACACTTTCATTATTTTTTCATTAGAAACATTATATTTTTTTCACTATTGTCGACGTAGATTATTAAGGTCAATCTAATAAAGTGTCCAGTATGAAATAGTTGAACAAAGTAATTACTTTTATGAAATTGATCAATAAAACTTTATTCATTTCAAAATGATAATTTGTTTCCAGTCAACAAAACAGGGGATTTAGAACTAATTTTATAAAAACAGTATTTGGATACGTTTCGTCAATATTTGGAGCTTTTGTTCAAATTTAATTTTTAATTAAACCACAACATTGAAATGGTAAATTTTAATGGTCATTGAAATCTACTTGGTAACTTGTCAGAATAGCTGAAGTGCACGAATGTCATAAATTATACAGAGTCGGTTAAAATGCAAGAATGTGCACTTCGGTCATCCTAATGATCAGCTACTAATCTGGTCTTTAAGGGATAAAATAAAGATTTAGTTATTATAACAATGTGGTTTACGACTTTTATGTCATAGTAGTAGTGCAAACAGATGCAGCGCAAACAGCTCTATACGTACTATCGAGGACACTCCCGCCTGACCAACACTAAGCTCATTTTTGCTTGCACTCGCAACATAAAAACGCTCTCTAGCCCCGCCTCGTTGACTATGTGTAGAAAAAATGAATGAAAAGATCGGTATCTTTTCATTCATTCATTTCAATCGGCCGAGCGCATTGACGACCCACGCCAAACGAGAGTTATTGTTATTTTGCGCGCCAAAGTTGACGCTTTCCTAATAGGCCCAAACTTTAAGGGGGCGTGGCTCGACGCCTCCGCATGATTTAAGCGAAAAAATTTAAAAATGGTCAGGCGGAAAAGACCCCGATAGTACATACTCAAATTAAAGGCTTTTGTTTCTTCAGACTTTAGCCTGTTTATGCAAATGAATGTTTAGTTAATTTCGGTGACCTATGCACTTTCCATAAATCAAATAATTAATTCTATGAATTATGCCGCAAGCTTAGCGCTAGCCGTAAGGTTAAACTTAAACTTCGATTAATAAAATTGTCCAATAATTGACAAAATTGTAATGTTATGTCAAAACGAAAATATTTTGTCACATTGAAAGCGCAACAAAGGTGAAAAAAGTGAAGGGCAAAGAAAGGTAAAAGGCAAAGATGGATGGGCGATATGATACAAAATACAATGGACCATAACCGTCACGATTTGACGGCACGTTTCGGTGGAACGACGAACCGTACCGTGAACACCGGCCGGTCTCAGGTACCACAGCTCACAGGTAGAATACTTTACACGTCAAATCTTGTCATGTGTCATCGTATAACAAGCGTGTTGTGCTATCGGCACATATCAATTTTTACGCCGTTCGCAGGTTTGTTTTGTTTCTTTTTTATGTGGATTCCTGATTTCTAATTTTCGATCTAACATAAAGGGTTGACGGTTTGCAAAATAATTTTACTATACGTGAGATGATACATCTCATCGTGCGTTCTTTGATTAACAATATTCTATAATCCTTGTTTCTTAGCATAAAGATGAAAATTTAAATTGAGGCGGCCCAGAATTTGGTATCGAGTTTGGCGCCAAGCGCCTTTTTTTTTCGGATGGCATATAATCATCAAATGACTCCTCCCACTCTGGGCGGAGCAGGAGGAAGTGCCAGACTTTTACTGACTAAAACCCATCCATGTTCCTTCATCGCCCTTTGTGTTCCGGGGCCACGGTATCTCTTTCGAACAGTCCCGCAACCCCGGCAGGCATTGGCGCCTAGCGCCTTCAGTAGTGTCGATTGGTTCCTGCAATGAGCAAACAATGGTCTACTTTAAGGACTAAGTGCGAAAACCAAAATCCTAAGATATAACATAGAGCAAACAACAGGACACGCAGGAGATGATAGTAGGTGGCCCTTCGTTTGCGAAATCTATGATGAAATAGAGTAGGTAAATTAAAAAAATATCGAGATGATTCAGAGTATTATTTGCAAAAACCAAAACGAGTTTTTAAATAGCTCAGAAATCAAAATAAGAAAGCTTGACGGGTTCATGTTTACGTTCCGTCACACAGACCCGGCACATCAGGTAACATTATTTAACAATCATCTCAAACACGTAACGGAAAGATTGCATCAACGCAGTTTGTGAGAAGTTTGCCGTTCGTATGTGTACAAAGGCTTTTGAACTTGACTGTTACAAAAGGTTGTTGTCAAAAACAGCAGGTAAAACCTATTAAATCTAAAGTAGGCCCCATAAATAACCGCAGAACCTTGACATTGACACCGAAAAGTAAGGAATCCACTTTGTGCTTTTAAAGTGAAGTTGTTATGCTAATCATGCTTTTAGTAATTTTTCGAAGCTCAACGGTCACGCTGGGTATGATGACCACTATGGCCAGTTAGTTGCCGCGCCGGTTGGGGTGTGAGGGAGACGGCGATAGCGGAGCGTCAACGCGTCAGTGCCTCCCGCGCTACACCCGGCATTTATCGCGGCGCATTCTCGTACAGCGCGCGTTCCCTACTCGGTTATCCCGCACATGTATCCCGCGAGTGTATCTCTGTGAACCTCTCGTGTGATCTCTGGATGTTTTGCGTGCAACCATGGGTGGACGACTAGTGTTGTTGTTTGTGATGTGCACGGGACTCGTGTCCGCCGACAGGAAACTTACCGTTGTCGAGAAAATCAGAGGAGACGGGGACCTCTCGCAGGTATTCCAAACTTTCTAACGAGTACTTAAATAGTTTTAAAAGTCTTTTGTTTTACTTTTAAGGAGTTCTTAAGAGCACTCTTTGCTGCTAGAACTGTTTTAGTTGTGCTAAAGTTAGTTACGGCTATTTTACGAAGTAAGTTTGGCGAGTGAAGGGTTACGTTGCACCTGTAGTTTAATTAGGCCGAAGTTTGTGTTATTAACGTAATCATCTGGTGCCCCAACGTGAATATTTGATTCAAAACAATTGCTTTACTCCATTTGAATTCAAGGTGGGTGCTTACACCCACCGCGTACCTTAGTACGAGTGCTACGACACGACCACTAGCTCTTCGTAGTAGGTTGCTACTTTGCATTATAAAAAAGTAGGTACAATAAAACAAGTCCCAGCGCCAGATATGCAAATAAATAAAGTTCTTATTGGTCTCTAAGTACGGACCAAGTTGTTTTCTTTTTAACTGGCGCTCTGTAGCAGCCGCCTTATCAACAGCCTACCTTTGATGACTCCACATTATAGAGTTGTTTTTGTACGGAGAAATGTTAAGTACAAGTTTGTTTTGTGTTTAATATATTTCCTTATTCATTGAGCTTAGTTTACATACTAAGCAGTTAAGTAATAATAACAGCTGCGATATTGCAAATGCGGTTAATCGCTAGCCATCTGGCTTGGTCGTGTCGTGAGTCATGTGGTCATACCCCTTAGCTAGTTTTCCACTTGGGACAATGCCTCACTGATTTGTGCCTTTTGACTTTCTATGCTCGACATTAGCATTTCCTTTGTTTCCGACGTAATGTCGTACTTACGAATAGTTACGATCATTATTGTCTAAAAGGGAAAAGGAACTTGTCTGAACACGCGTAATGCTTGACATTTTCGTCGTTCAATCATTTGGGATAGACAAAGGGTTGCCGCACTTTCCGCCCTTGTTATCTAAGTTTCGCAAACGACGCCCCATTAGCATGGTCTTGGGTTTGGTTCCTACCGAACAACATGATTGAGTGTCAATACACTGTCCAGATTTGAGGTTCGAGACTGAACTGGAGGTTGGAATTGAAATCCGGGACGGCACTGCTTAACTATGCGTAGTTTCAAAAGAGAAGAAGATGAAGATTCCTTACTTATTTAGATGGTTGGAGTTGAGTCTGTTCTTGTACTTACCATGTACCAATCTTCTGAATTCTGCCAATTCTCGTCAATAAAGCTAAACACTTCTAAGACTATTGCATAACTCATAGAAGGGTTTGGCAGAAGAAGAGTGACGTAAACGGAACACCCAAAGTAGTAATTTGCGTATTTGCAATTCATTGGTCGATGCTATTACCTCGACACCAGGAAGTATTCATAACAAGCTATAAAACAAAAGCCGTCTGATTGCATACTAGAAAGATATGGCTGATTAGAGAGACGGGTCAAGACAGCGTGGATATAGCGTGCATTATATGCACACTATACATGTCTTGTCTATGTCTAGTTTTATAGTACACTTGTCACTTCATCGTGCATATCGTCGTCTTTTAAGCTCATACCACACGTATACGCAATGCACCGGACCAGCATCAACTCTTCTTTTTTAAACTGATTCTGATTCTCGGGCTGTTACGGTACTTATAATTTTGCGTTGCAGTATGGAATTCTTCTCTCCTGACTGTCGTGCACAACTACCTGCAACTTCCAGGACTTTAATGAGGCAAATGACATGGCTGGCCAGGTGGCCTGCTAGGGTCTAAAGCAGGATCGTTTTAATCTTGTTCCAGTGTGGGCAAGAGACGGAGCTATAGTCCTCTATAACTCCGTCTCTTACCGCCAGCCAGTAGTCTACCGCCATCTCTTTCCCACACTGGAATAAAATTTAAACAATCCTGCTTTAAGACGTCATGGTAGGCCACCTGGCTACGTACAGGTTTAAAAAAAAACTGAGTCATCGATTATAGAATGGAAGACGAAGTATGGAGATGGTGAATGAACGCTTCTGATGCTGCTTTTCACGTAGCCACTAGCCACCTACTGGGCTTAACAGATCTGAATCTGAAGAGTACCATCTTCATTCTGCTATCCTTATCTCAATTTATTTGGGGTTGGCGCAGCATGGTCTTCTTCTTCCATACTTCTCTATTAGTCGTCATCTTAACACACGCCCTGCTTTCCAACCATATCATCCTTCACACAGTCCATCCACCGTTTTTTTGGTCTTCCTCCTTACAGCCTATAGCCATCAGATTTGAAAAGTACCATCGGTTCGAAAAGAAGAAGTAGGGAGTTTAATAGAAAGTATGATAAGCAGCTCGTGTTGAGGTAATGTTCCGACAATGCTCCTGCAGTGCTTTTACGTGTGCGTTTAGCTTTAACCGGCTAGGTAGCTTCCGTTTCAAGTACGCATGAGTCATCAAACGGCGTCGCAAGTGCATGTCAATAAAGTTTAAAAGCTGCAGTGGTTCAATTAGAGAAAGGGCAAGAAGTTAATCTAATGTGTTTACTTACTGTTATACTTCCTGGTGAGCTAAGTAGGACTGCAATTGCACTAATTGAGACTCTACTTAACCATTACTCAGCCGTAGAACAAATAAAGACAAAGCAAAGCAAAAGCAATTGTATTTACAAAGGAAAGTAAATCAAGATTGTGAATTGCCATCATGATAACACCATTAGTACATGATTTTAGGAAGTTTGGATGAAATTTGTGAGATGGGATCTAATCGGTATTCTGTTGATTAAAATGATCAAGAGTCGCTGCAAAACTAAAATTAAAATTGATCTGAAAATTAAATTCAGAACGCGCGCAGCCGTTGCGAGCGCGCGACCACATGGCCTATAGATTGGACTATTAATTGATGCAGTAAGTACAAATATACACAAAAAATAGGTATCTCAGAAAACTTATTCATTCATAATAAGTATCCTACTACCAAACAAGTGAAATGAAAGCCGATTTCAGTGAGCAAATCTTGCTTGAGTTTAAAAGATCCTGTAATTTTTTTTCTTTTATTTACGAAGCGGTCGTCCGCTCGGGGCCGATAAGCTAGGACAAAATCTTCTTATTAAAGATATTATTTAGTCACGGTCCAAGCCGGGTTACAGAGGAATTTACATATTTTGTTCGAGGGCGGAAGAAACGACCAAAATATACAAACTCAATAACTAAAGAGTTCTCCGAACTGGAGCTTTAATTTGAGCCCGTCATCGACATCAGACCCAAGGGACCAAAACGTATTAAGCAATAATGCGTAGTAGGTAGTACCTCCCCCAGGAATGCATAAAACTCGTTCGTATTTCAAGCCCAAGTGGGAAAACTCATAAAACTTTGCTAATGTTTGTTGTGATACACATTTTGGTTATAAAGACTTACTTTTAAGTGTTTAATTTATCTTTATTCGTTATCTCCGAAACAAAAACCCATTTAGAGTTTGTCTTCGACGAAATTGAATTTAGCTTTTAGACAATAATCTATAATTTAATCAATGGCCACGAGGCTACTAACTACAAATGTTAATAAAGGACTGCTCATAATTTAATCGAACGTCTCAAATGGCTGCATCCGTTTGTCTTATGCCGTTTCAATTGTGGTTCAACTTTGTCAAAGGATGGTCTTGGATTTATTAATAGCTATAGCAACGTTTAGCAATTAGTCCTTATAGAGTTGGGAGAGAACATCCATTGAAACAGGGTACGCACGAGGTAGCCTGGACCGTTTATGTACTTATGTTACCAAACCTCTTCATTGTGAAGTCCTATACAAACATAGAGTTGCGTTCTGTTTTGAATTGTGGCTTCTATATGTTTGAAATTGAAAGTGGTTTAATGCCCGATGCTAAAATACAGCCGACTTACTCGAAGCCTCGGCAGAATTTGGCATAATTTTCAAATTAGTAAGCGCCAACCGTTCCAGTGAAGCATCATTTTCGATCTTGATCTCTTTGAATTGTGAGTTCTTGCTTAGTTTGGGAGACAAGCACAAAATCTACTTATTCATAAATCTGGGTGTCTGTCAGTCTTACGAATGAAATCTTATATATTCGGAGCTTCTCTAGCCTTGGTGCTTCTTTAGGTACGTGCCTGTAAACCGACAACCCGCACTGAATGATGAAATATTAGATAAGTTGTTGTATTGTCTACGTTACGGATGTCCTTATGTACGTACGTGCGTACCAGGCATACATAAGTGGTAGGAGCACGCGACGGGCGCTCATCTTACCCGCTTCCTCCGAGATAATTATTGTGGACAATGGGTCCCTTCGTCAATCAACGAACAGTTAAATTTCATTTGAGCTTCCTTGCTGAAGGTTACCAGTTGTAACGAGTCACCGTGAATATTAGGTTACCTTCCACAAACTTTGTCATGTGGGTTGTTATGTCAATTATCGTGGATTACTTGGGGCATAGCAACTGTTCATTTAATATTTAACTTGTTAGACACATGTTCCATTATCCATTAAAAATATTATAATCGTATACGGTGTATATGTTTCATTTATGTGTTTATGCTGTTCTTTGAATGCTACGTATTACGTGAGGGTAAGCTTTCATCCCAAAATGAACGGTCAGAATGGATTTATTGGTAATTATTATCTCATATAAATCACCGAAAAATGCGTTTACTTTTAATTTATGGTATCTGTTTCTCTGCTTCACAATTGGTGAAAAATGCTTTAATGAAAAATTGTTGTGTGCCGTGACCGGCATTCGATGTTTCAAGGAGAATTGGTAGCGCAGCCAGGGATGGCAAAGTATTTTAATAACTCTTATCTTCCGAACTGGGAAGCATGCGAATATTATGTTCTTCAAAATTAAATTCTTGGGAATCTGCAGTTTACGTGCGTTTTCGTACGTTTTCGTGGCTAAATAATAACAGCCCCTCCGGTCGATCTTCAGGTCAAGCTGCGCTTGCCTAGGTTTGTCTGTGGATGGGTGATCATCCATTAGATTCCGAGTTTCTTACGACAATCACTATAGGTAGTTAGTGACCAGTCTTGGTTAGAATTCAAGCTCTGTGCAAGAAACTGCAGATGCCCATCATGACGTGCCTAGCCTTTTCCCAAATTTATAGCGGTGGCTTCCAGTCTTACCGGATGGAGCTAAATACTAGTATTTTATTAGCAGTTAGTATTTAAATGTTTAGATCTACAAATGGCTATGCCTGCTTTCTGAGGCACGGAGGAAACTCGGTATGTAATGGGTGGTTACCCATCCTCAGAGCAACCTTGGCAAGTGCGGCTTAACCTTGAAGATCGACCCGTGTGGCTATTACTATATAGCCACGAGTTCAAACCCGAACACAATACAAAATTCAAATCGAATTTATAAAAAACAAGTGAATAAATTCCCAATCTTTCAACAACAAAAAAAATCAAGGAACGATTTCTCATTCGCTTTTGTTTTTAAGGTGCGACCGACTTAATTGGAAGTCGGGTGAAGTGTTGGAAAATTACAATATGGCGTCGATGTAAAATGTTTCTAAAAAAGTATCTTATTACAATTAGGCCAGTTTCCAACATCAATAAACTGCAAATTTATTTAGTCCGTCAGTTAGAGTATTGGAAAATAATGGACACGTATTTTTTGTTTTTGTAAATCAATGAATATTGACAGAGATAAAACGCATCAAAATTCGAGAATGTGGGCTCGTGACGTCACAACGCACTAAAAATTATAGCACGGCGTGACGTTTTGAGAATTTAAAAAGCTAAAAAAAATCGACAATTTTGTTTTCAAATATTTTTAGATAATCTAACTGACGGACTAATTACATTTTTTCAGGACACAAGCCTATTGATAAGACCCGGTAATGTCGCCCAGTTCCCGTTTCACCGTTCAAGTGTTATTTTATGAAAATGTATTTTCTTTTCTATCTTCGTTAACTTTTTTTTTATTGGGAAATGGACAATATTGCTTTTCTATTGGACTTTCATTACACCCATTTGGTTTAACAAATAGGTTGTTAGAACGATTCGCGTGGAAAATGTCTTTCCTAGTTTTCCTCTTGACTAATAGTGGAGCGCCTGGGGCGTTAAAAACATGAAAACCTAGGATTCCTGTTACAGTGAATGAAATTTTATAATTCAAAGTGGAATGTTTAGCTTATTATATATACAAAAAAGTTTACCTATTAAAAAATTGTGATCTCGATTAGAAAAAAAAAAAATGAAATTACTATCATTTTGATAGTTTAAACGATACAATAACTTATAATATTAGGCTGTAGAACATTTTTCTACACCAAAATTAAATTAATTTATATATTCATATAGAGATATTAATTAGGAAAAAGAAATAAATGAAGGAAAATGAAAGAAAAAAAAAAAAACTATGAAACATCACAGCCAAAGTAACATGCAAAGGTGATAGAAATGATCGTGGTCGTACAGCTGATATTATAGCATGTGCGATAGATTTACATTTCTTTTCATAACAAGGAATTGCTTCTGTATTATTTTTTTATCTTTCAGTATTATTTGTGATAGTAAAAAATTTAAAGATTTTGGAATAGATTCATCAATATCTTCAAGCATTCTGTCACTTGGTGTATACTTTTCATTATCGTAAACTTGAGCTCTTATATCCCTCCTAATAATCTCACTAGCTGCTTCTAATATATGTAACTCCTGTTCTTCTTTACTATTATTTTGTTGATTGTACCAACTTTCTTTTAATACATTATGATTAGTTTTTTTAAAACATATAATAGTATTAGTTCCAAATTTACTTGATAAAACAATATCATCATGATAGCGGTCTATTAGTCGTTTTCTAATAGTTTTTTCATCCGGAGTATACTGTGAGGTGATGGTATCTTTCAACTCTTGCATAGAAAATTGGCAGTCGTCATTCTCTTCTATATATTTGTATATTTGCTTCATTGCTGCATCTATCATCGAAATTCTCGAACCAACTTTCTTCTCAGCAGAGCTCAGATGAATGGAATTCTTAAGAGAATTATAACAATCAGCATGATATTTTGCTTGGACTGTTTGTAAATCTGCTATACCAGCAATTCTTTTATGAATTTCTCGACAATAATCATTCTTCTGTACAGCTATAAAGTGTACAATGGAGTCACTTAAAGTTGGAGTATTAATATATGAGATTTGTCTTCGTCGTTTTTTATTTAATTTTGCTTCTTTTTCTTTATTAGCTTCTTGGCCACAGATGAAACAGTTTTTTTCCCACTCAAAGCTCGATAAATCACTGCTACTTCGGAGTTTCTTTTTCGGAGGCGAAAATGGAGTTTCATTAGACCTCTTCTTATATATTTCAATATATTTTTTATGGATATATTTTTGGCGACAACCTGTATGAGCGTAAATGAATTCAGTTTCAAGATAAGGTAACAAGCCATCCTTTCGTTCGCTTGAAGCAGCTCGTAACGTTGTCATTCCTTTATTTATTTTTTTAATAACACCTAAATCTGAATTGGTTTCGGAAGATGAACCCAATTTTTCACAGATAAGGCAGCTGTGCTCATTACTTGTACTACTGGTCCTTGATTCATCCATTGTTAGAAAACAATTGAATACATTAAATGATTAATTTATTACATTTTTTTTTTCTTTTACTTAAATTAATCTTTAATTATTTATGTACCTATTATTTAATTTATTATTTAATAATCATTATGGTCATATTATAACCATCATGATCATATAATAAACTGCAGATTTTTAATGAGATTACTTACCAAATGAACAAATAAAAAATCTAACATAGAAATTCGATAGAAAAAAAACGTCTTCAATAAAACTTTTATCAGAAATAAACAACAAAATACACAAATTTTACTCTCAAATATATACAACATGCGCAGAACACGTGTCATTTATAACTAAAAAGTAGCTAGAAAAATGTCGTTTAGTTTTGGAGCAGCTGGTGTTGCCGTTCTCCCCTCTCCACGTTCTACTACCTGTCCAAGGTCGTTATGACCCTTCATACGCTCCAACATTTTAAAAAAATATTCATTTATGTCTATTTAGGTATTATTCAACGTATAGATACGAAAAAAAAATTACCTACTTCAAATAAAATTACATGCTCAAGTATTAATTTTTTATAGTTTTTGTTTAAATAATAAAAAAATCAAAAGCACAAAAAAATTTTGGGTAAACTTTACACTTCATAGTATAAAAAAGGAAACCCCCCCTCGACCATTTAAATTCATTCACTGTAACAAAAGTCTGAGGTCAAAACCCCCAGACAATCCACTATAAGTTGGGTGAGCAGAATAAGACGAAAACATTCAGGAACAATATAGATGTGTTTGAAATGTTAACATTTGCTTTATTAAAATGTGAGTACATAATTAATACTATTATTTTAAGTACTAGTGGAGGAGGTTCTAAAGCCAATACCAATGTACTCGTATATTAAAAAACCAAGTCTTAGATTAATAATTCGTTACTAAATAAGTCCTCTGCTAAATAAATAGAGCAGTGATGGCCCAGTGGTGGTGGGCCCGACTTACGAACAGTAAGTCGTGGGTTCGATGCGAACCCAGGCAGGCGTATTACTTTGTGTAATTTATTTCATCACCACTGCTCTCAAAACGGTGAAGGAAAACAGCGTGAGGAAACTGGCATGTCCTAGAACCAAAAAATTCGAAGACATGTGACATCTACCTATCCGCACTGGGCCCGCGTGGTGGGTTATATCCCATTCCCTCTCATAGACAGTAGCGGCGTTAGGGGGGGGCGAGGGTGGGCGACCGCCCAGGGTGCCGAATATGAAGGGGCGCCGCGCGCCGCAGGCGCCCCTCCTTATCCCCTCTGAGCAATACCGTCTTTACCATAAGGGCACACGACGCACGTGCCCAGGGCCCCCAAGTTCCTGTTACTTATATCCCAGGCAGGACCACAGGATAAGTACTAAAATTTTCGAGCTCGCTCCGCTCGTTTTTGCATTTAGCTTTTTGGCATAAGTCAATACTTTTATGGATGTGTTTTAGCGGCGGAGAACTTTAAATTGAAAAAAAACACAGAAAAACGTTTTTAAATCCTTGTCATTGGCTTTATTTGACTGAAAATTGTATGCCAATAATGTTTGTTTGCTATAAAGAAGGTAATGAAACCTTCCTTTGGCACTCAAGCCAAAAAAACATTCACATGTATTACATTCTTCCCATTTTGACTTAGGGATCTCAGACTTGGACGTTTGAAACCACATGTCTGCAACATTAATGCCTTGCAATTGTCACACGAATAGTTAGTTCTCATGTCTTTAAACTGCTCGCAGTTAACTGTAAGTTCCGACCATCCTCGTTTTTGAACCTTTGACGAAATTAGAAACAATGAGCACTTGGAAGCCAACATTCAACGCATTATTGCCGAAATACAGCATCCAGTTTTGGGCATTTTCGCGCCAGCCGCAGTGGCCACATCACTGAAACCATATTCATGCATTTATCATCAAAAATGTTTTTCTGCATTTTATTTACAAATAAAGTTCTCCGCCGCTAAAAAAACACCCGTTTATTTTTGCCAAGCAAAATCTAAACTATCCCAGGCGGGTTGCAAAAAAGTTCGAGCTCGCTTCGCTCGCTCTTGCATTCTACAAGGGCCCCATTATTCTCAAGTGCCCAGGGCCCCCAAATGGTTAGACGGTCCTGCCTCTAAGGCCTACTTACTTGTAAATATTCTAAACTAGCTGACCCACCCAACAAAGGCCAAGTTGCCAAGTTTGTCAATCTAGATTCTAGATTGACAAACTTGGCAACTTTGTCAATCGAAAATGAAATGGCTGAAATCATCGACTTTGATAACTTAATAAAAGAGTTCGCCGATAGAAAGGCTAGAAAAGTATATTTATAATAGGTAAAAAAAAGGTTACGTTTCTTAATGAATATGGTTGTCTCATTATACATATCCTTTGCCTTTTTTTCGTATGGGTTTAAAATTGCAATTAGGGGCGCGCTAGAAATCTCGCCCAGGGCGCTGGTAGTGCTAAAACCGGCACTGCTCATAGAGTCCTCTCTATGAGAGGGAATGGGCATGGACACAGGCCTCCTGGCCTGTGTCCCAGCAGCGGGAACATTAATAGACTGATGATGATGATGATGAAATAAGTCCATAACGTAGAATAAGTACTAACTATTGCTGAACCGTAGCTTTTAATTAGCGTAACCTAATAACAATAAGAGACTTTGATTACTGGTAATAATTGTCTAATCTTATTAATTACAACAAAACCGCACTGAACTTAAAACCGAGTGGACTGAGTGGCATTTAGGATTTCAATTGTATTTTTTTTTTCCGTTTTCTTCCAAGTTTCTATACTAGCCTAATAAATTAGTACATAGTAAGAATGTATTGTTTTTTTCTTTATTAAAAAAAAAAACACATTAGGAATTTCTTCTGTATCGTGGGCGCGTTTACAAACAATTAAACTCATACAAACAGATCAACTATCTGTAGATCATACAAATATTTGTTCTTCGCGGGAATCGAATCCGCGACACGAAGGAAACGCTACACTAACCGTGTTGTCGAAGATTAAAGAATCACGGTTCAAAATACCAAAATTCAAAAACATCCAAAAACTTATACCCTCGAAATTTTTCCACGTTTTTACACTGTATCTCATAGTAAAATACGTGCACGACGTGACAATATCTGAGGACACTTCCTGTCACCGCTTCCTGCGTTCCTGTAGGTGACGAAGTATCAATTGATAGGGAATTCAATATTGTGCGTACCGCGTGCCGCGTGCCGCGTACTACGGCGTATTATGCGGGCCACGAGACGCGCCCAGCGTTTTTCGTATTCTATGCACGATGAACTGACACCTACCTGACAGGTGTACCTAATGCCCAAACGAATTTTAACGAATTTTTGCGAAGGTCGGCTTGGTAAAAAAAAGTTGAGGTTTTTATGATTCTATTGCTTCCTGGACTGCGATGATTCATGGTCGCGAATTATTTAATATTGGTGAGCATATATTTATTAAGGGCATATACTACCTCAAATGGCTTAGCATGATCGTCCGTTACGCCTAAAATACTGCAGCATTAATTTTGAAATAAATATATGTTAAAGTTAAGGATTAATGTTAGGTCTTATGTTTGGCGAAAACACGATTTCATAAAAATATCTCTGTAGAAAAAAAAACCAAAAGCTACCTCCAAATCGAACAATAAACCGCTGGTATTCAAAAAGTACTTCAAATTAGATCATGAAACTTTGCATACTAACTGAACTAACTATAAAGCAGGTCTTATGTTTTTTTATTTTTTCCAAAAGACGAATATTTGATTTTATAAAGAATAAAAACCACTCATTTCGCACTATTCGGCCGCAGTGACTGACGTAACAACCGCTTTGTAGTGCAAGCTGATTAGAACTTTATTCTAACAGTATTACAAACGAAGTTTGAACCACCACAAATAGAGTTGCTAATCTGAGGCAGTATAGGCTCTTAATTGGTTTTTGTTTCTGACGATCTTATCGCCTATTTGACGACAAGAACAATTCAAATGATTTAATGAGCTTTTCCATCACGAATGAATTAAAATGAAGTTATAGAGCTCTGCTGCCAAAAGAAAAATAAAATAACTTTGACCTATAAAAATTTAAAGACAACAAAATATTTGTGGAATTTCCAGACTATCCACGAGTACGGAGCAAGAGTCAAACGGCGTTTGAAATAAATAAAGTTACTGTTCGTGAATAAAACTGTCCGTTCAGCCTTTTAATATTCTGTTTCAAAGACAAACTTCCCCACCTTGGAGATCGATACCAAAATCGATACCGATACTCTATCACTATTAGTTAACGTTCAGTCGATCGTTTCGTCTGCCGGTCGACAGCTGTTATATTTCACTTCGCAAATAATTACCTCAATTAAAATATTTAACTACCGTTCCTGACCCTCGATTGGGTTAGGTACCGGCCGGTCGCGGTAGCTGTACGGTCCCTACTACTAAGACGAGCCGTATTTGTTACTAATGGTTTTTTTATGCCACTTAAGTCTTTAGACTTTAGTGTTTTTGTAGATGAAACTAAAAGGATTTAAGGTAACGCTTCACAAGGTCTTAAAGTTTTCTTACTAAAGTTAATAATTTGATATAGGTACAGAGTCAGACCATTTACCGAAAATGGATCGTAATAATATAGAAACAGAGTTAGGTTGTAACTTCATGTTATTTTATCATTTCAGTTCACAAATGGCTGGACTCTGAAAGTTTCAGAAACTATACATTTTAGATGACTTTCGCACAAGTTACCAGTTATCCAGTCTAAAGTTAAACTAATCATGTTTAGATCGCGCGGTTCTCTTTGAAGAATGCCTCGTGGTTTTAAGGAATTACTAAATTAAACACAAAATGTGTTAAAATATTACGTAGTAAAGCTTAACTTTGGGGGTACTGAACTTACTTTGAATTAAGACAAAGCCGCGTTGTACTTAATTATGTAATAATAATTATTGCTTTTAATAGCTGCTGTTGAGAGAAAATTACTGTTTGATGTTCCTGCAACTCAGTTATTACTTTTATGTCTTATGAGGTTGGTTTGGTGATTGAAGATGGTGTTTGGTGTTCAATCATCTTATCTGCATCGTTGTAGTTAAAGCAAAATAAAGGGGTTGGGTATTCCCAAATATAGGCATACTTCAAGGTTATGTCATGATACCCCAAGTTTATTTTTTAACCGACTTCTAAAAAAAGAGGAGGTTATGTATTCTACAAACACTTTTTTTTTTGTTTGTACCTGTTTACGGGGTCGATTGACGTGATTATTTTATCATTTGGTAGAGTAAGCCCGCTCGGTGGTCCCATTTAAATTATTAACTTTGTTGAGTAGTTTCTGAGTTAGCTCCCTTTTTTAGGGTTCCGTAGTCAACTAGGAACCCTTATAGTTTCGCCATGTCTGTTCGTCCGTAATCGCTTAATCTCTGTGACCGTTAGCACTAGAAAACTGAAATTTTGTACCAATATGTATATCAATCACGCCGACAAAGTGGTAAAATAAAAATTGGAAAAAAATGTTTTATTAGTGTAGCCCCCCTGTATGTAAAGTGGGAAGTGATTTTTTTTTTTAATTTCAACCCAAACGTGTGATATATTGTTGGAAAGGTATTTAAAAATGAATAGGGGTTTCCTAAAATCATTTTTTGATAATGTCAATAATTTCGGAAATAATCGCTCCAAAAGTAAAAAACAATGTGTAGAGGGACACATTGTTTTTTACTTTTAAGCGATTTCAATGATGCGATTTCAAAAATGCGAATTTCGGAAATAATCGCTCCAAAAGTAAAAAACAATGTGTCCCCCCCCCTCTAACGTTTGAACCATAAGTTTAGAAAATATGAAAAAAATCTGAAAAGTAGAACTTTATAAGGACTTTCTAGGAAAATCATTTTGAACTTGATGGAAACAACAGTTTTTGTACAAAAAAGACAAAAAGTTGTACAAAATAATTTCTGGACTAAGTTTGTAGTATATTCGTATATGCAAGCATTTTTACATAATGGATACCCACCTTTAAACTCTTAAGTGGTAACACTTATTGTGACGGACGGGAAACTACGGAACCCTACACTGAGCGTGGCCTGACACGCTCTAGGCCGGTTTTTTCTTCTTGGCCTATGTTGATGATAATGGGACGGTCCCTAAATTACTTTTGGTTACAATTTAAAATTAAATAATGACAAGAATGTGTGGTATGGTGGATACTACAACTAAAAATCGGTTCACAATTGGTGAAAAAAACAACACAAAGAAAAAAAAAGCAGACGAATTGATAACCTCCTCTTTTTGGAAGTCGGTTAAAAAGCTATGGTGGAAACTATAACTTCATTTCGGAAGTCGGTGGCAAAAATGTCAATGAAACAAAGTCACCGACTTCTTAGTGATTTTTTGGAAGTAGGTATGTAGTTTTTTTGTTTATTTAAAAATCGTGCCCGTTCATAAAAGTAAGTTGCTCACCAACTGCTTCTAAGTATTGAAAATGGATTAATTATTTTTACAATCATTCTAGCAACATTCCTGAATTGGAAAACTACTAGCAATTGATATGGATTGTGTGGGTTAATCTGAATTCTCGAACAAAAACATTTGGTCCTGTTATCTATTAATAATAATTGGATTAAATGAGAATTCAAAGTCAAACCAATTACAAAATAATCTTGTTTTCAACACTGACTTATAATTGTTGTGTTGTTATATAATCGCGGCCATGGCCATTATTATCGGTTAGCCTTTTCCCAAACAATTGGAGTCAGCTTACAGACTGCCTGGATACAGCTGAATATCAGTATTTTACAGGGAGGGACTGCCTATCTGACCTCCACAACTGTTAGTACTGAGTAATTATGATACCCCTTAGTAAGACTGATTGCCAGATTTTCAGGCCACTACCTGTAACGACTGTCAAAGATCTACAAATGAAAGCCGGGACCAACGGCTTAATGTGCTTTTCGAGGCACGGAGGAAACTCGGTATGTAATGGGCGGTCACCCATCCACAGACCAACCTAGGCAGGCGCGGCTTAACCTGAAGACCGTCCCGAGCGGCTGGTATTATTTAGCCACGAGCTCCAATTTTATCGCTGCCATTTTATTTAAATTCGTACAGTTGAAGAATGTGGGTACTTGGGTAGTCGGATAGGTTTGTACGTTGATGCAAATAATGGTGGGGTCCGAGTTTCTGACAGTGATGCGGGTGACTCTAAAGTGATCGCTCTTATACAGATTTATGCGCTTTTTCATGGAGACATTTATCTCTCTACGTTTCGGCTGGGATATCAACACTTGAAAATCTTCGGTGACTATGTGATTTGAACGACAGTTAAATAGGAAATAAAGGTCATTAACCCGCATACTTTTATTCAAATACATAATTCCGAAAACTGAAATAATGACATAAACTTGTCCCGAAACTACTTTATCGTGATCCTTGACTTTTTCTAGTAATAAAAAACGATTCATAATGTATGGTCGGGGTACATACGCAGAGAAATTAAGGAAAGAGCAATGACCTTTAATTCCTATTTATCTGGCGCAGACTATAAAATAGTCTTGTAGAAATCACTTGCTTTATAAAAGTTATAAAAAAAAAATGCTTATCATTATTAAGTTTTTTATCAATATTGTGGCCACTGCAAAACAATATGTTCACATCTTTCATGTACCTATTAATTTTTATCGCTAGGTGTTGTATGCTTTATCGTTAGTTTTTTTTCTTCAACGTTCTAGAATACCTACTTAGTGCATTTGTATGATTACTGTGACCTGAGATTATCAAAATGTCATTGAACTTTTGCTCTCTCGGACAAGAAATAAATGATCACAAAACTGTTCTCAACAAAATAACATCATTGTTATAAGGAAATAAAGTAGATCAATTCGTCGCTAACTCACCAGTTAATGTACCTAACAATCAAATCGATTGAACTCGAAGAGGAGGCAGAAAATTAAAAAAAAAAGCAATGTCTGAACGGAGTTTATTGAACTTAATGTTTTGATCGTGTTCAAAGAAGGAAGGAAGGAAAAACGCATTTTATTCTGAACTTTTTCTAACGACAATCTCTCACAGACTCTGATAAAAAAGCAAAGAGGTTGTTTGAAATTAGCTACTTTCAACGCGAGAAAATTGACCCGTCATCCATGATGTCCCGATAATTGAATGCCCGTTATAACACGAAGGGAGAAAGTTTCACAATATACCTGAAAGATTTATAGAGAAACTTTTTCATTAGATTCTGTAGGTACTGCATCAAAATTATGATGAAAGTACACGACGGACTAAATTTGAAATAAGCAGGTGGTCTTAATCGGATCAAGTATAACGACTTGCCGAAACGAACCTTGTAGCAACACCCTTTGAAATTGTAGGTACTGTTTTAATTATAACTTTCGCATCTGCCGTCCGAAATAATTAAAAATGTGGCAAAGCGAAATGTTTTGCAACATTAATATTATTATTTGAAGTTTGTTTATAGTTTGTTTATTACTTACTAGTGGACGTCACGCGGTTTTACCCGCGTAGTTCCCGTTCCCGTGGAAGTACGGGGATAAAATATAACCTATGTTACTCAGGGTGAATGTAGCTTTCTAATGGTGAAAGAATTTTTTAAATCGGCGCAGTAGTTTTTGAGTTTATTCATTATAAACATACACACACACACAAAAATACAAATCTTTCCTCTTTATAATATTAGTGTCGATAGACTAGCGGACGTCACGCGGTTTCACCCGCGTAGTTCTCGTTCCCGTGAGAGTACGGAGATAAAATGCCTATGTTACTCAGTAAAGACGTGGCTTTCTAATGGTGAAAGAATTTTTTAAATCGGTGCAGTAGTTTTTGAGTTTATTCATTACAAACATACACACACACAAAATTACAAACCTTTCCTCTATAGATTACTATTAGTGTAGAGAATAGCGGACGTCACGCGGTTTGACACGAGTACTTCCCGTTCCCGTGGGAGTATGGGGATAAAATATAACCTATGTTACTCAGGGTGAATGTAGCTTTCTAATGGTGAAAGAATTTTTGAAATCGGTTAATTACTTCCGGAGATTACCCCCTACATACAAACTTACAAACAAATGTTACCTCTTTATAATATTAGTATAGATGTAAAATGTTCCATGACATATCATCACGCCTGTAATCCCCGAAGGGTTAAGCAGAGGTGTACCTAATAGTACACACACAATTCGCCAGTTATGTTAAAGTCCCATGTATAACGGGGCGAGCCTATTGCCGTCAACCGGGCGCAAATCCAGACTGCAACTTGCTTCTACGAGAAGTCTTTATAGGGTGTAAAAAGACTCTTAACGAAGCCGAAAGGCACTTGTTCTCGGAGTTGCGGACACCAGCCCGTTATACAAATCTATACTAATATTATAAAGAGGTAACATTTGTTTGTAAGTTTGTATGTTTGTAAGTTTGTATGTAGGGGTAATCTCCGGAAGTAATGGACCAATTTTAAAAATTGTTTCACTGTTAGAAAGCTACATTATTCGTGAGTGCTATAGGCTATATTTTATTCCCGTACTCCCACGCGAACGGGAACTACGCGTGTGAAACCGCGGGACGTTAGCTAGTATAACATAAAAGCAAAAATCCTACATGCATTTTCCGCAGAAAAACATGGATTCCAATCCTATAAAGATTGCAATCAAAAGTAATGTGCCGCAACAGTAAATTTCATCTAAACGTTATCACGAATGTGAGTAAACGACAAACGAATGAATCCAATAACGTTTGCGTACTCCGGGAGTCTGGGAACATCTCGCGTGCGAGGCACGGATGCAGGCAGCTGGCTGAGAGATACGCTCTTTTATATTCAACGCAGTGAGCCCACACGCCGAATTGCTTACAGTTCCACAGAATATCTGAACAGTATCATTGTTCTTGTTTGGATATGGATCCACAGGTACATACACTTTTTAAAAATTCAACCCTTTTAAAAACGTACAATTTGAAGAGAATTTTACACACGTAGCGATGTAATTCGAAACTGGCTTATTTTTTAATGGTTTCACAAATGGTCGATTTGAGGTATTTTCACAAATTCCAGCCTTATAATGATTTTGAGCACGTATGTTTGTGTTTTATGTACAGAAGTAAATGGTGGTTATACCATTTTAATCATTCTGACGTATATTGATTTGTTACACACTACCGTGTGTCAATAAATGTTTAATTGGAGAACGACAACAGACCTTGAGAAAAACAATTTGAAACAAAAGCCGTTTAAAAAAAAAACAGAAGTGCGATTCTAGAGTCGTTCATCAACTCGTCCCACAAGCCTACGGCCCATTTGGGACGAGTTGACAAAAATCCAAATACGTAATATTTACCTTCAGGAAAATAAAATGAGTTATTGAAAAAGGAATGTTAACGAACTAATAGGTAGAGGTGCGCTAAGCGTGAAGCATACTTGAGTCTCTAAAATGTCTGCCCGTAGTGAGGAGCCTCGTTTGAACGTGACATGCTAAAGTCGGCGTACAGAGGAGAGCCTCTATTGTCTACAGGGCATCCGTGGCGTTATCGCGTTACCCCGCCTTCCCTTTATATGGCTGCATCCCTAAGAACTACGCTCCTCGCAAAATGCTTGTTTATCGTACACCCATTTTTGTAAAAGAAAATGTTGCTCGCTTTTTAGACATGTTTTCCAATGGAAGTTGCAGGCTTTGTTCTTTTCTTTTAACGTTTTTTTTTCTTTCGTTTTAACTAGCAGAAGCAGAAGTACTTTTGTGAAACAGGGCTCTAAATTGCTGTAATTTATTATACCATTAGTAGCAATTGATTTGACTTTTTTCGGTGGTAATTGGAGCAAGTGGCTGTACTGAGCCGTCTATAACTGAATTGACAAATAGGACTGTGAATGATTAGAATGAATGGGAAGTACGTCGTGCTATCTCTTACAAACTGATTTTAAAATGCTTGCATGGCCCATTTAATCCGTCATCGTCGTAAATTTATGAGCGTTGTTCAGTGCCCCTCTCTAATAAAAGTCGATGAGCCGTGATCTGTATGCCAAAAGTTCCACAATAGCACTATAAGTTGGTTTTATTACGCACAGTGCGTCTTAATGCATTCGTGAGGGTTGTAAGCTAACGTTACAAACGTCCGATTAATTAAATATCGTATGATTTATTGCATTCCATATTTTTAACGATGCAGATAAAGTATTTTTTCAATCAACAACGTGCTTTATAGAGGAGTTGTGGAGTTTTCAATTAAATAATTTTATTCACAAACGTGTAGTGTGCTCGACTGAACTTTTATGTGGTGTCTGGTGCTTCCTATCAATTATTTGTGATGTAGTTTCATGTACTTTTTCATATATTATGGAGTCATCTTTTTTCTTTATTATGAACAACAATATGAGATATATCAGTTTCGCAAACGTAGACGGAAGCCCATTAGTTGTCATACTTCCCATCCTCTTGACAATAACATGAAATATACATTAGTTCCCTCTTGGGTAAACCAGGAAGAGATCTTACAAAATATTGACATTCATTGACCGATAAAATAGTTTATTCACTTCCCACGTAGAATCCCACGACATCTAAGTAAAAGGATTTTTCTATTATAAGAACTAACAATGGACATATATTTATTGAGTAGAGTAAACTAACTATATACATTACTAGCTTATACCATACATGTACATAAAAAGTATTCCATGTGTTATTCCAGGTTATAAACTATCTGTGTGCAAAATTTCATCCAAATCCGTTCAGTAGTTTTTAAAGAGTAAACAAACATCCAACCACCCTTACAAACTTTCTTATTTATAATTTTAGTAGGATAGTACGATTAATTAAAAACTATAAAATAAAATAAATGGTACTAACTTAATAAGGCTTAATAGTGGATAAATAAGAAGCCCATAACCAGTCATCATCATCATCATCATCATCGTCAGCCTACAATGTGCCCACTGCTGGGACACAGGCCTCCTCTATATGAGAAGGAATGGGCTATAATCCACCACGCGGGCCCAGTGCGGGTTGGTAAATGTCACATGTCTTCGAATAACCATAAACAAGTACTAGACCGCTTAATAGACTAAAAATGTTTTTAGCAATCAAAACCAACTATGGGTTTGTAATATTATGTGTTAGCTTTAAAATCCGTTCGAGTTGATGAAATAAAAAATTCTAACACAGTATGACGTTCACGGCTCTACAAATTTTTGCGTTCAGTTCCTAAAAAAGCTAGGGTTTGAAACTTTTAAGTCTATTAGTTCACACGATTCATGTGTGATTTTTTTATGCAAATAGACACGTAGATCGTCGAAATAGTGGTGTGCGGTGTGCCTATGGAGAGCTCGATATTGAATAGGTGAAAACTAAATTGGATTTAGTTTCACGTGAGGAATTCTGTTCATATCTATTTTGATACGGTTACATACATAGGTATACATAGACCACGTATAGGTGTGTACTTGAACATAATGAAATATTTGCGACAACCGCAAGATCCTAAGAACATTCCCGAGATAACATCAAGAATTCTTTTCCTATCGCTTATTATAATGTTCTCAGGAAATGGTAATGAGATACTAACTGTGTACGTGACACCAACCTCTGTTATGTTCCACGGTATCAGAGGTTGAGTGGAGGCGTGAAAAAAACGCCGAAAAAAAGTCGGAGGATGGTTTTTTGGAATGGAATCATGACGCTTCCTTAGTGACCAATTTTGTACTCAATATCGTAAATGGTTACCCTATTACAGAATTACAAAACATAACATGACACTTATAATCCCCGTACGGATAAGCAGAGGTGTACCGTATAGTACACATTGCGCCAGTAATCCAATAGGGAGCGAGCCAATAAGGTAGATGAAAAAAAAAATCTAATAAGTCTTTCAGATAGATTTCCAAAACATATTGGACACAATTTTGTTTTTTTTCAGAAACACTGCGTCGAAAACTCGTGTGACGTCACATTTGAGTACATTTTTTACGGGAAAGTGACGTGACATGATTTTTGACGCGTTTTATCTTCGTCAATTTTTATTAATTTGATAAAAAAAAACACGTTTGAAATATTTTTTCTAAAATCTAACTGACGGACTGAACAATGTTATTTTTTTAGTCAGGAATCGTCCCTATTGCCATCAACCGTTCACAAATCCAGACTACGTGGCTGCTACTGGGAAATCCCTGATGGAAAAACCCAATAACACTTTGCCCGACCTGGGAATCGAACCCAGGACCTCACGCTCAGCAGACGGGCTTGCAACCACTAAACCAACGAGGCAGTCTAAAATAAATAGTCACAAATTTAATATTGGTGTCGATTCTGTTGTGCACAAACTAAACATAATTTAGGCTATTGCTATATTTTACTAAAAGGCAGTGCGAGAAAAGGACGGCTATAGCTATGAACTAAGTTAGAGATGTCAAACTTGTTTATGCCTTGCGGTTCACCGTGGTTTTAGTCAACATGTTTTTACGTGCACCCTTCATTTGTATGGAAATATTAGTTCCAGCTAAATTTGACAGCTCTAAATCACGTCCGTCTCTTTCTCGTTTTATTAGAGAGAAAAAGATAGCAACAGCCAAAATTAAGTTTAGTTAGTGCACAACAGAATCAACATCATTACGTAACAAAGAACCTACTTATGAATTATAAGCTTTGTCGTTATTCGATTTAAATAGACGTAAATCCGTCTATTTCCAGCGAAATCTCCCCCAATACGGCGTTAAATTGCCGATGATTTAATTACAAGAGTTAACTTTGACAATGCTGGGTACTCGTTACGTAATTAATGCGATCCATTCCTCCTTGTTTCAAGTTCTTAAATACGAAAGCAATCCGCTTTGAATTCGTGTTCGAACATAAAAAAAGACTTGAGAGTTTCTGAACACTTGAACAGTAAATTTCAGGATCGGTTTAATCAAACACTTTTTGTGTTTGCTTTAGTGACGCGACAATTTTGCAATTGATTAGCTATGTTAAGAGCTATATATCCCTCAAATGGCTTAGCATCATCCTCCGTTACGCCTAAAATACTGCATTAATGTTGAAATAAATATATGGTAAAGTTGAGGATTAATGCTAAGTCCTATGTGTGACGAAAACACATTCCATAAACTTTTCTCGATAGAAAAAAAATCCAAAGTTACCTCCAAATCGAGCAATAAACCGCTGGTATTCAAAAAGTACTTCAAATTAGATCATGAAACTTTGCATACTAACTGAACTAACTATAAAACAGGTCTTGTGTTTTATTTTTTAGTCCAATCAATAGATTTTTTGTAAATGAGAAAACACTCATTTCGGAGGTTTCCGGCGACTGGGAAAATTAGTACAGTCAAACGAAAAATTGACTGTACTAATTTTGGCTTGAATAATAGATTTTTTTAAGTTATCTATGAGTGGTCCCAGTCGCTGGAAGAAAAATATTTATTTTTTACGGATCCGGCGACTGGGACCGCGGTCCCAGTTAATTGCGGTCCCAGTCGCCGGAAACCTCCATTTCGCACCATTCCGCCGCAGTGACTGACGTAACAACCGCTTTGTAGTGCAAGCTAATTAGAACTTTATTCTAACAGTGTTTCAAACGAAGTTTGAACCACCACAAATAGAGTTGCTAATTTTAGGGTTAGACGGGCCTTAAATACGAGTAAATACACAAACATAACATAACATCACGCCTGTAGTCCCAGAAGGGTTACCTATTATTACACCCACATTTCAATAGTTATGTTAAGTCACATGTAATAGGGGGTGAGCCTATTGCCATCAACCGGGCACCAATCCAGGCTCCGTGGCTGCTACTGAGAAATTCCTGATGGAAAACCCAATAAAACTTTGCCCGACCTGGGAATTGAATCCAGGAACTCATGCTCAGTAGTAGCGCAAGTGACCACTAGTCCAACGAGGCAGTCACAAATACACAATCAAAATCAAAATCAAAGCATTTATTTCAAGTAAGCCAGTTACAGGCACTTTTGAATTGTCGAAACAAAGATGAAAATTAAATGTAGCTACAGTCCCAGTCACGAGACATAAAAACTGTGAAAGTACTGTAGTTGCCCATTCCCTAGCGTAGATCTCTATGGAGTAGAACGGGCATGAAACTCCATGGACACTCTTTTAAATCAGAATATTGTTACAAAATCTTGGTTACATCATTCACGTTGAGATGGTATATTATGTGAGAACAATGTAGCAAGATGTGCACGGTAAAAGTGTCCACAATTAAACAAGTACATAATATTCAGGAAAATCACGCCGTTTTACCAGTATAAACTAAAAAGGAGCCTTAATTCACATGATATTGGTGTCGATTCTGTTATGCCCAAAGATTATTGCTATCTTTTACTAAAAGGCAGTGCGAGAAAAAGACGGCTATTGCTATGAACTAAGAGCATTGTGTCCGTATAGTTCTACTGTTCAGTTCTACTATGCCTTGCGCTTCACTGTGTTTTTAGTAGACATGTTTTTACGTGCATCATTTGTATGGAATTATTAGTTCAATTAAATTTGACAGCTCTAAATTACGTCCGTCTCTTTCTCGTTTTATTAGAGAGAAAAAGATAGCAATAGCCTAAATTAAGTTAAGTTTGTGCACAACAGAATCGACACTATTATGTTCAATCTAATGTTTCTTTAATTAAACATTATTTGCCTCCACTTCCTCACTACCTCCCCCATTCCGTGATAAACATAGTTTCGGATGAATGCTTCTCAGGAATTTAAATCCATTCACGGGAACTCTAAAAAAGGTAAAAACGTTTTTATATCCGATGAAACTAAGTCTGATAAAATTTATATCTCGGTCCAAAAATTCTGGCTAAGAATACTTGTAATACAAACATGGATTTTCTTGAGAAAACAACTGTGACGTACCTACATCAATAAATGCATAGGTGCTAGCCTTTTACGGTTCTAATAAAGTACGAACTACACTTATACCGGTAATACCATTGTTTACCATTTCGAGAATCCCCTTTGGGAATTACAAATGTTACGGTTATGTTATTATACTTTTATGGTTGTCTTCAAGAAGAAACTGCGATGTCGTTGAGTTCTCTCTATTGTTATCGAACGAATACAAAAGCATATCGTATATTATAATAATATGTGTATGACGTTTTTCTCTTACCGTTATTAATTTGCTACCTTAAACCTCGATTGATTTACATAGTATGACCGATTGTAGCACCACACAATGATTTAGTGTAACATTCTAATTGCTTAAAATTATGTTACCTCATTAGGCCTCATTCTGACAGATCAATCACATAGCTTGTCGAGAAAAAAGCGACTGCTCAAAGGATAAAAAACATAGAATTGCGAAAATTTAAATAACTAGCTGACGTCCCACGGTTTCACCCGCGTAGTTCCCGTTCCCGTGGGAGTACGGGAATAAAATATAGCCTATAGCACTCACAAATAATGTAGCTTTCTACCAGTGAAACAATTTTTAAAATTGGTTCATTACTTCCGGAGATTACCCCCTACATACAAACTTACAAACATACAAACTTACAAACAAATGTTACCTCTTTATAATACTATAGTATAG
This sequence comes from Xestia xanthographa, assembly GCA_905147715.2. Classification (NCBI taxonomy): domain Eukaryota; kingdom Metazoa; phylum Arthropoda; class Insecta; order Lepidoptera; family Noctuidae; genus Xestia; species Xestia xanthographa. The sequence continues at coordinate 21,114,673 of LR990653.1, read as the reverse complement.
ATTTGGTATGACGTTTTTCTTTTACCGTTATTAATTTGCTACCTTAAACCTCGTTTGATTTACATAGCATGACCGATGGTTGCATCCCACAATGATTGAGTGTTACATTCTAATTGCTTAAAATTATGTTACCTCATTAGGCCTCATTCTGACAGATCAATCACATAGCTTGTCGAGAAAAAAGCGACTGCTCAAAGGATAAAAAACATAGAATTGCGAAAATTTAAATAACTAGCCGACGTCCCACGGTTTCACCCGCGTAGTTCCCGTTCCCGTGGGAGTACGGGAATAAAATATAGCCTATAGCACTCACAAATAATGTAGCTTTCTACCAGTGAAACAATTTTTAAAATTGGTTCATTACTTCCGGAGATTACCCCCTACATACAAACTTACAAACATACAAACTTACAAACAAATGTTACCTCTTTATAATACTATAGTATAGATTTGGTATGACGTTTTTCTTTTACCGTTATTAATTTGCTACCTTAAACCTCGTTTGATTTACATAGCATGACCGATGGTTGCATCCCACAATGATTGAGTGTTACATTCTAATTGCTTAAAATTATGTTACCTCATTAGGCCTCATTCTGACAGATCAATCACATAGCTTGTCGAGAAAAAAGCGACTGCTCAAAGGATAAAAAACATAGAATTTCGAAAATTTAAATAACTAGCTGACGTCCCACGGTTTCACCCGCGTAGTTCCCGTTCCCGTGGGAGTACGGGAATAAAATATAGCCTATAGCACTCACAAATAATGTAGCTTTCTACCAGTGAAACAATTTTTAAAATTGGTTCATTACTTCCGGAGATTACCCCCTACATACAAACTTACAAACATACAAACTTACAAACAAATGTTACCTCTTTATAATACTATAGTATAGATTTGGTATGACGTTTTTCTTTTACCGTTATTAATTTGCTACCTTAAACCTCGTTTGATTTACATAGCATGACCGATGGTTGCATCCCACAATGATTGAGTGTTACATTCTAATTGCTTAAAATTAAATTACCTCATTAGGCCTCATTCTGACAGATCAATCACATAGCTTGTCGAGAAAAAAGCGACTGTTGCGAAAATATAAATAACTAGCCGACGTCCCACGGTTTCACCCGCGTAGTACCCATTCCCGTGGGAGTACGGGAATAAAATATAGCCTATAGCACTCACGAATAATGTAGCTTTCTACCAGTGAAACAATTTTTAAAATTGGTTCATTACTTCCGGAGATTACCCCCTACATACAAACTTACAAACAAATGTTACCTCTTTATAATATTAGTTTAGATAATATCATGAGTATAACCAACAAAATAGATGTAATGATTGAACAAAAACCTCAACCTGACACAGAAACATCAGCAGCAATTGATTCAATTAATAAATTAGGGCAGCTAACCGGATTTATCGTTGAATAACCGTAATCGTGTCACACCCCTACCTACATACTTGGTGACTTATTTACGTAATGTATGAAGAAATGCGTAACTTTGTCTAACAAGTGTTACAACCTACCCGACAACGAAGTTCTTTTCGAGTTGTTAACTTTGCCTCTTAGAACTTGGTTCAAAGACAATTCGGGAACAAAACTTACGATTAAAATTAATGAGGTTCTAAGAGAGTTTTACGTAGTGTACTTATTTATAGGTATGTTGAATCAAGCGCAGACAGTCGCTTGGTTGTCGTGTAAAGGCCTATTTCATGATGTCCGAATAGCCACTACTTATCGAATAAATTAAAAAATGGAATAGAATTTGTATTAAATTATTATCAGCCAAGTAAGTTAATGGGAACTTAATCACAGGTGGTGAAGCAGGCTTTTTTTTTGGGTGGTGAGGAGCTCGTAGCTAAATAATACCAGCCGCTCGGGTCGATCGTTAGGTTAAGCCGTGCTTGCCTAGGTTGGTCTGTGGATGGGTGACCACCTATTACATACCAAGTTTCCTCCGTGCCTCGGAAAGTACGTTAAGCCGTTGGTCCCGGCTGTCATTTGTAGATCTTTGACAATCGTTAGGTAGTCAGAGGCCCAAAAAGTCTGACAACCAGTCTTACCAAGGGGTATCGTATTACCCAGCCTACTAAATGGGTTGTGGAGGTTAGATAGGCAGTCGCTCCATGTAAAATATTGGTATTCAGCTGCATCCGGTTAGACTAGAAGCCGACCCCAATACAACTTGGGAAAAGGCTAGGCAGATGATGACTTATTTATTATTTATTTATAGGTATGTTGAATCAAGCGGAGAGTCGCTTGGTTGTCGTGTAAAGGCCTATTTCATGATTTAGCCACTACTTACCGAATAAATTCAAAAATGGAATAGAATTTGTATGAAATTAATAACAGCCAAGTTAATGGGAACTTATTCACAGGTGGTGAAACAGGCTTTTAATCTGTCTATCAGTCGTCATGGTAGTTACGAGTTAGTGCAGTTAGGTCGTGGTGGTAATTGGATTATGGAGGACAGGTGCCTGGCAGCCAACTTGGCTTATTGCAGTTCGCTGTTGGACATTATTCTGTAGTCAGCTAAGTCATACCACGTGAAACCATATCAAAAGATGCGTCTGGATCAAGTCAAATAGAAAACTTGGTTTTATTTACTTTTGCGTAAAACCTACATATAAAGTATACAGGGTGTAAAAGACCTCTTCACGAAGCCGTCAACCAAGCACTCTGTACATAAAACTAAGTAACTTTACGCTAAAATTATTGCTGGGAAACGATTTTTTTTTGGGGTGAAAAATCATGTTTTGTGAAGAACTCAATGTAACGTTCTCAAAACATTGTGCTAATAGATGGATTAAATAGTACAGGGGTCGTGGAGGTGTTTAAAGTAAAAATCTTACATTAAAAACTTGTATTTATTAAAAAAACTTGTCAAAAAGTTGGAACTTTGACCCCCAATATCTCCGTAACTAGAAGATTCCCAGGCATGGTGTAGAACAAAAAAATGATCGCAATGACGAAGAGAACAAGTGCCTTTCGGCTTAAGTTAAGAGGTATTTTGTATTTTGCACCCTTTATACTATTCCAATGTTTTTTTTTCTAAATATAAATTAAGGGAATCCTTATAGACTTACTCACTTGACGACCTTATGACTGCATCAGCGAGTGGAGTTCGCATTGCTGAATTTTGGGCCAAACACATTTAATAAATATTTGCCATCGACACGCTAAGAAGAAGAAGGGAATCCTATCCTACTAATATTATAAATGCGAAAGTTTTGAGTATGGATGGATGGATGTTTGTTACTCTTTCACGCAAAAGCTACTGAACGAATTTAGATGAAATTTGGCACACATATAGTTTATAAACTGGATTAACACCTAACATACTTTTTATCCTAGTAGTACGATCCCGTGGGACAGTAACCAAACTACACTAACCAGTAACCAGTAATAAAACATACATACTCAAACAAAAATATTCACCGCAGATGTGTTTGCAATAAATCACAAATAATATGTACTTTCAAAGTCCGCTAGTCCTGCTAGCAGATTACCATTATTTATTATAATACCATTAAAAGCCAACTACCCGCAAAATGCGTGCCAAAGAACACGGTATGTAATCCGCAAACTTATTTGTCAAAGCTAATGGTTTTACTCTAGGTAATAATCCCTAGGTTTTTTCTGGCTGATGTTTGTGTACAAAAAATCATAATGTGTTGTGTAACATGGTTTTGTGAATCGCTTAGCTGAGAGCGTTAACAATAGATGGGACCCCATTGTGACGGATAATTGAAAATGCGGGCATAATCGATGCTTTCTATGTTATTGTAATATCTCGACACACCGTGATTTTTGGTGCCGATAATTTATTCGATGTGTTAATTTTCATTCAGAATAATTTAAACCCAAGCAACATTGTTATTAAGTTTGTTTTGCTACTAAAAGCAAATTGATGTTATGCCAGTTCACAAGACTGGAAAATTGTTAGTGCTTCTGTATATTTTGGCCAGCTCTGTTTGCTATAAATTCAGACATTCGAGCAACTCTCCGGTGGGAAGGCAAGGCCTTTGAAGGAAGATATTCACTCAACCGTCTAAACAGTCTCTAAACTTTGAGGTACTAGTTCCCTAGTGGTCCCAGTTAACTCAGTTTAGGCAATAGGGTAATGAGCAAAATAAAGGAAGAAAATTAGAATTATTTAATTAAAACGCAAAGGTAGGTTACTGGCTATGTTGGTGTGTAAACTAGGTAAATTGAAGGAAGCACTTCAAGAGCCTGTTCCGGTTTCGAGCGAAATGCCGACCGGCCACCGCTATGGCTTCCGCTCGCTGACCGCAGCATGTACCCACCTCGCCGCCGCGCACCGCTCGGTACACATCGGACAGTTTTGTAACACAACTCCGCCCAAACCCGAACACCAAATACAGCAAATAATTCACGCCGATACATGAGAGAGTTTACCGACGTTCAGAACACTCTCATTTATTAAACCATTCATGGAATACTTGCTTATAGAGAGAGCTTTGTTCACTGAAAGTTATTCACCGTACTCGGTCTAAGAATCTCAAGGCTGCGTATCAAGAATATTTACTAAACGGCGGCCTTTAGCCATTTAATTATATAATTTTCTTGGTTGAAGGTATTCCGTTTAACTGAGCGCAATATTACGGGTCTTCTCATTCGTGTAAATGCAATGGCAACAGCGTAAACAAAGCAGCGAGCGTTAACAATTAGTTGGTTTGAGCACCAGTACTGATAAACAATTTGTACGAGCGTTAAACGTACTTAATCAACAGTTTCCTTGTTTGTTTACGGTAATTAGCATCGATAATAATACAGCTGATGTTTGTATTTACCTTACAGTACAAGATAAACAATATATCCCCTCATTTGTACGGATCGCTCCTCAAGTGTAAGGAGAGCCCAGTCTGTATGAGACGCGGACATTGATCCGACATGCAGAGGCGCTCTCGAGAATTTTAATTTAACCGTAATGCGACACTAATGATAAGATTCATTACGTAGTCCAAGGCATTCACTGTCGAACAGGAAGAGGCGCTCCTCATGAAATAATAACAACTGTTGTTTCAAATTAAAACAATTTCCATTGAATAATTTGCATACTTTCAAACTTTGGATCGAGGTACCGCAATACCTGCCATAGTATAAATATTACAAGCTCAAAATGAATAATCGCAGTTTTCCAACTCTGCCGAGTTTGATTTATTCGGGTCCAGTTGTAAATAAATGGACGCGCTGCCATCAAGCCATCAATAAAATGTTCACAAACATATCACTCAACAAACTTAAGACAGTTCTGATGGATATAATGACAATTTTTTGAAATGTATTTTTGCACGAGAAGCATTTTGTAAATTGATGAACAAATTTTGTTGAAAACAATCCTAAAGTGATTGGAAATTCCGCTTCCTACTTTATAGCTTGCAGCATAAAGTCTTAAAACGTCTGACGGGAATTTGAGTAAGCTTTTCATCGGGTTTCAGGGCAGTCTGCGAGAGAATAACAAGGGTAACTAGGTTGAATCTTATAAGCTCATCAATAGCAGCTGAGCGAAAATGCATATTTCGCCTTATTTTTTACAGTGTACGATGCACTGTTACATTAAAACAAACTGTAGAGGAGCTTGCTTTGGATAATTCAATTAGAACTTAATACACACACACACACATGTTTTAAAATTGTAAATTGATTCAGTTTTAACTTTTGGAATGCTTGGCACTTTTCTGTGCTATGGGATTTCTGCTGAAAATTTTACTGTAGCCATATAAGTACTATAAGTATTTGCCAGAAAAAAAAGACAAACCTCTGCAAAAAATTGAAGAGTAGGTATATTTTTATGGATAAATCTGAGTTTTAACTTTATATCACACATTAATTTTAATATGTAATGCAAATAAAGATATGAATATATGAACTATACAAGTTCTTCAAAGAAATCTTAACCACTTTTACTAATATTCTAATTTCAGCTAACTAGCTACTTGTCGCATGTAAGCCAGCTTGCTTATCAAAATGTTGCACAAAGCTCTGTATTGTCCTAGCCAGCTCATATTGAATGCAAGCGAGCACGCGGCGCCACACCCAGCGGCAAATCAAAAAGTACGCAGGATATTCTCGGTCGGTGGTCTTATATCTATACCACTTATAGTCTCCGTAATAATCGGATAGCCTGGATCAGATAGCCGCTTTAATATAATAAAAGAGCTTGCAGTAAAGGAGCTCGCGCTTCGAGAGCATTTTAAAAATAATTCGCTCTAAACGCTCGCTTTACCTAATAGTATTAGTAATTGAGATTTCCTTCTAAGTTACGCCCACTGGTGCTTGATATTATTCAGATTTTGGACTTAGGAGAGGTAAACCGAATAGATACTTACTTTTTATAGGATCTTGCAAACGCTTCGTTTATGCAAAATTCGTTTTAATTGTTTAAAGTACGTTTTTTGCGCCAAATGAGGCCAAGCCACAGTCACGGAAGGTAATTAAGAAAAATTCAGCATTTTTGTGGGATCACAGTCGGCCATTTCCGTCAGACGTTCCGGCATTACTCTTGATGTATAATTTTGGACCGGGTTCTGACACCTTAATCTGTTCTGTGATTGCTAAAACTAGCCTCGCCCCAGCTTTGAACTTGAGAATAACCTTATTAATCATTTAAAGTACCTCCACAAAGCTCTCTTCAAAGTCTCTAATAAATTAAATAGCTTGAATATAATCCGTTAAAGTTGAGAATTTTCTTGCTGAATATGATTTTTTAATAATGTTTTCGGTCGCCTAGCTGAAAATAACTTTATATCTTGGCTTTCGAGGGTTTTGTATTGAATCAAATTAAGTCTAACATTTTTATGTAAATATTTCCATCACTTGAGATTCGGCTTGGCTCATAAAATTAGCATGAATAATATTGTTAGTTGTTCAAATAAGACAACCCTCAAAAGCGCTTGGAAATGAAAAGCGAACAAGGCGTAACGAACTAACAACTCGAGCGCAGCGGTTGTAGGGTCAAATGAGTCGTTATTAAACATTGAACATCGCTATCATAAATAATAATAGTCTAGAGATATATCTGATAAGATAGCATGAAAACTAAATGTAGCTTTTAGTAGCAAGCTGATCGTAAATTCAAATCCAATACACATGACTAAAAGGAGAGTCGGAGAGCGTCGCGAATACTACGCAGTCACGCTACACCTATCAATATTCTACGTCTGCTATATTGTTCGTAAAGAGCTTTTATCTACCTACATTTATACCGTGTTTGAAATTTGGTAACGTATGCAGTGTATCAAATATTCATTGATTCGGTTGGTGTAGCCAAATGTCGGATACTACATTCAACACTCATCCAGTATATTTCAGCCAGTTATCCGAACAAAAAGTATCACCGCTGAAACAACGTTAATTAATAAAACCTTTATAATTTACAGCGAACATTACTGAACCGACACATTTTTCAATTACAAAGCAAAATCGCTTTTATTGTGGATAAAGTTGTGTGTTTATCCGTTTTACATATTCATTTATATTCTGATTTTGTTATAACAAACTATAAACATGGCCGGAGGAAATGACTAGGGTCTCATAACTTTATAGGAGTTAGAACAGCGGTAGACACGAAATGTCACGTCGTCAGTATGCGGGTCCTTTTGTTCATACATCCCTCCAATGTCTCTCGTTTAAACACTTGATACTTGCTCTCCCTTTGTCTAGTTTTCGAGACCTCGTTTCACATGCGACAGTTTTATTCAGTCTACGGATTTTTAGTTTATTAAGAATGGATTTTCGAGGACGCGGCTATTAGGTTTAATATTTTATTTTCTGAAGGCCGCGAACTTTTCTTGACTTAGATTAAGGTTAATTGTTCACTTTACTTACCTTTTAGTAATAAAATTAACACTTGGGTAGGTAGACTGGCTATTATATTTTCAAGGTTGGATATAAAATTGGAGTTATATAGGATAACACTTACATAACCAGCGCATAAAGTTCCTAGTGCTGGGACACAGAGGAGGCATCCTCTCAATGCGTGGTGGGGCTATAAATTAAACTTAAGGCTGATGCTCCAGGGTAGCCCGCGAAATTCAAATTTTCTTACGTTTTTGGCAAATTGCAGGCCAGTGCTAGGTTGTATGTTGATTAAAATATTGGACGCGATTGTAAGACGTATGTAGTTACAGAATTATAATCATCAAAACCATCAATACAACCCTCCAAGTTCATAAAGGTCGAGAAACGATTTTTTCAAGGTCAAAGTCATTGCTAGACCTTTATGAACTTGGAGGGTTGTATTGATGGTTTTGATGATTATAATTCTGTAACTACATACGTCTTACAATCGCGTCCAATATTTTAATCAACATACAACCTTGCACTGGCTTGCAATTTGCCAAAAACGTAAGAAAATTTGAATTTCGCGGGCTGGTCGAAGCATTCACCTTAATAGGAATAATTCATGACAAAAAAATATGAAACTGTTTAGTCCGTTAGTTGGATTATCGAAAAATATTTTTTTGTATTATCAAATTAATAAAAATTGACGAAGATAGAATGCGACAAAGATCATGAATGGTGGCTTGTGACGTCACTTTCCGGTTAAAATATGTACTCAAATGTGACGTCACACGAGTTTTCGATGCACTCTAGCTGTATCGTCTTCATTTTTTGTTTACGTGAAAAAAGAAAAAAAAATGTGTCCAATAATTTTTGGAAATCTATCTGACGGACTAATTAGATTGATTTTTTGCTGTATTTAATTTGTGAGAGGCATGTGTACCAAGACGATAATGACAAAATGATAGCTATCCAATAGTTCAAAGTATACATTTTCATGTTAACTCGAGATCCTGTTACACAAGTAACATGACTAACATGGACCCAGACCCGACGAAGCGCCAGAAAATACTCCCAATGGGAAAAACAGAAAACGTAGCTATTGAAGCAAACAAAAGAGGAGCGACATATCGATGACGCTGGAATCAGCATACTTATGTTTCATTCAGGCCGGATGTAGGAGGCCGTTAGCTATCCGAGTATCGGACAAAGCTCGATTTTTCATGCAGATTTAATCAGTAGCTGGCCATTGGCCGCCATGACGGAGAGTCCGGGTGCAGCTTTACAAATAAACACACTGTCGGGACTGCATGCCGCGATCTGTAATTCGTGGCATATGGCGCATTAATGTCTGAATTGACGGCTTATTGACAGAGATTATAATATTAGAAAGCCCCTTTTGGATTCGTAGAGTAGATATGCCAATTAAGATTAGATTTATTAAATATGGAAAGGGAATGCTTTTAGCATTCCCGATGTTCGCCTAGTCTGCTTTGTCATGTGGTGTTAGTTTTGTCTATAACTACTAACTAGTACTATTTAGCATATGTAATTCTAGATACATTTCATAGACGAATCGAATGGCGCAGCGGTAGTGAGGCTGCCTTACGTTCTTAGGGTCCCGGGTTCGAATCGGTTGGAGCAAATGTTTGTGTGATCAGCATGGATATTTGTTTCCTAGTCATGGATGTTTATATGTATAATAAGTATGTATTTACAAACAAAAAGTTTCTAAGTAGTATGTTAACTATCTGGTGCCCACGACACAAGCCTCGTTGCTTAGTGTGGTACTAGATGGCGCTGTGTGTACTGTCCAGAGACATTTGTTTTATTTATTTATTCATATTTTTACCCGAAGTCTAATAACGTTATGGATGATTATTACGACAAGGTCATTTGACTTCCTGCAGATTTTCTCTTTCGTCGGTTATCTATTGTTAATAGGAAAAAGCATTTCTCTGGACTTCAAAAAATACTATTAATAGAACGCATTTATTACCCAAGACAGTGGCAATTCATAATATTGAGCATGTCTATGATAATTTTAAGAATTTTAACGTGATTCATATCCACCGAACCGGAACACGTTCCGTTGGAAGGCCTCCCATTAGGTGGACCGATGACCTGGTGAAGGTTGCGGGGATCCGTTGGATGCGAGACGCACGGGACCGGTCAAAGTGGCGACGCTTGGAGGAGGCCTATCTCCAGCAGTGGACGTCTTTCGGCTGAAATGACATTATTATCCTAATTTGAATCCTAATGTGAAGAATAAATTAGGATAATAATGACATCATTTCAGCCGAAAGCAATTAGGCCGCTTTAACAAAAGTTAAAGCGGCTATTTTAAGCCTCCTGTTTAGTGATCTGTTAAGTATCTACATTTTATTAACAGTTTTACTCTAAGAAATCCGCCGAGAGAACACAAGATTGATGAGAAAATATTGCAGAAGCTCTTTAAATAGAAAAGGCTCTATTAATATTAATAACAATGGTCTTATCTACTTCAAGGGCTACAAGTACATACTTGTGAATATGTGAGAGCATTTTTCGCATGTATTCAAAGTCAGTATTTTCCTGTAGGTACACGGTACTTTACCGGTGTAACGGCTCGTGGGTGTATTCGGTACTTGAAATTGGAATATTTTATTGTGAGAGACTGTTTTAGTTTTTCAGGGTAGGTACTCGTACAGTTGGTTATAATCTTAGGTGATTTAAACCTTTTCACAAGTTTTTTGTGAGTTTTCAAAATGCAAGTTTTGATAAAACACATAACATCACGCCTGTAATTCCGGAAGGGATAGGCAGAGGTGTACCTAATAATTCAGTTATGTTTAAGTCCCATGTAATTGGGCGCGAGCCTATTGCCATCAACCGGGCACAAATCCGGACTCCGTGGCTGCTACTGAGAAATTCCTGATGGAAAAACCCAATATAACTTTACATGACCCGAGAATTGAACCAAGGACCGCATGCTCAGTAGTCACGGTGGCAACTATTAGACCAACGAGGTAGTCAGTCGGTTTATTTTTTTTATCTTGAAAAAAGAAAATGTTAATTATAATAAGTTTAATTTATTTATTTTATTTATTACTCTCAGTAAAAATGCGAAGTATTCCCGTTTGAGCACCTATTTCTTGGGCACCAATGTATTGAGCACCGAAGGTATTCCCATTTGAGCACCAATCCATTTAATAGCTTGGTGCTCAATGGAGAACAATAAAATATATTTAACTTTATTCCCTTTTGAGCACCTACGGTGGGTAGCTTTAGCTTTTAAAACTATTAGACACCCCATCACTAAAAGCTTCGGTGCTCAATGTATTGGTTCCTAAAAGATAGGTGCTCAAACGGGAATACTTCAAAAATGCTTCAAGATGGAAATAAATAATATATGCAGTTGCAAAAATACTTACTTATTAATTTTTCTCGTGTTTAAAGTAACTTCATGTTATAAATTATTATTTGGATAGGTACATTAAAAAGGACTGATTCTTTTCCAGAATGTTTGCCTTGGAGTCCCACATTAATTGAATAAATAAGGTACCTTTAGGGGTAGGGATTAAGCAAATTTGTTCACGTCGATTTGTTCCCGGGCATATTATTGTTTGAACAAAAAAGAGACTGTCAAATATTTGCTTATTTATATCTTTTCGGTTGGATACGAAATCAAGAAACTTTCTTTGTGAGCACTTATTTTGAGAGAAATAAAAAAAAAACCGGTTGGTAATTTTTTATTATTTGTTGTTTTAGCGGCCACAAAAATACATATTCTGTGAAAATTTCAACTGTGTGCCTATTACGGATCATGAGATACAGCGCACTGACAGACAGACGGACGGACGGACGGACAGCGGAGTGTAGTAATAGGGTCCCGTTGGTTACCCTTCGGGTACGGAACTACGGGACCCTAAAAATGGACTTATACTGTCACTTACGGGATATCTTACGTGATCATCCATTATTTGGGAGCTCAAAATAATTACAAACCGTGAAAGCTTAAAACAGTGAATAAAAAAATGGTTGAACTGCAATTTCGTGGTACTTATAATCTCTATATATGCCGCGTGGTATCCGGCAGAGTAGAATAGAACCAACCCATTACACTCACGGGTGTCGTATAATGCGACTAATGTCTGAGGCAGAACACCTTGCGCCTCCGTAGACCTGAGAATGGGCAGCAGCGTTTTCTGTTAGTCTTTCATCACTGCGATCTCCAATCCGCCTGCCAAGCGTGGAGATTACGGCAAATTCCTCCCATCATGGGAGAGGCTTATGTCCAGCAGTGGACGTTATGGGCTGTTGCAGTGCAGTGCAGTATAATCTCTATAGACGGAAATCCTGTCTTTTGAAAGTCTAGAAGTCGAGTCGAGTCTAGTTTTGAAAGTAAGTATTAATCGCACTAGTGACGGGTTTTAGTGCACTGTAAGAAGAATTCCTTGTGACAATTTGACAAAATCCTTTGCGTTCATTTAAGGCGAAATGGTATCGTGGTCATGTAGATTTCAAGGGGGTGAAGCAGACGCGGCCGGGTAACAGGCGCGCGGGGCCTCCCGCTCTGCCGCACTCCGCTGGCCAGTAGTAGCGAATTTCTAGTTTGTAATAATTGTGTAGTATCTGTCTATATATCACACCGACTGTACTATTTTTGCAATAAATACATTGCTCCTTAACCACTACCTAAGTTTGTCGCTAAGTGACAGAACAAGTAATGTAAAAATCATAAAACGATATTTCATTGAACGGATGAATCGCGTAGTACGGCCGCTGCTTCTTGCGACGAGTTGGTGATGTCCTTGTGCAGATCCACTACCGTAGGCTATCGACAATGTCGATTGATGAATTAAATATTGCTATTTTAGTTTTATTTTTCAATTTGTCAGCCGTTTTAACCCGGTTGGAAGATCGATGTCAAATAATGTTTTTAATGTATTTTGATTATTTGAAATGCGTAATCAACTTTCGTAAAGTAAGTTACTTATTTAAATTTCAGGTTAAATCTGTGGAGTGTTTTGGCTTTGAATTATCGTATAATATGCCTTATCCTCGTGCTACTAATTACTGTTTCAATAGGCTATGACAGCCTAAACCAACGTATTCGGATATTTTATTGTTTTAATTTACTTAATAATTTATATTTTTAGCTACATATTGTTTATTTTTATTATTATATTATATTCTGGACATTGTTTTTTATTTAATTATTCTCAGGACCTCATACTTTTTTTTGTACACCATTATATGGAAGATTCGATAACTTTCCAATTTAGTCAATCACTAGCGTACCTATGCTTTTGCACAGCACAACGATAGCGTCAGATGTTTTAGCTGTACGGTGCATGGTAAATACACGCTGTGTTTGAAGGCATAAGGTTTATAATTGATTGTGTAGTACGTTCAGTTTTAAGAATGCGGGTTACAATATTCTCCTAAGTAGTCGACAACAGCGGGCGCAAAAAAGTTGTACACTACTGCTCTCTAAGACGCGCTGCGGACGACTGACGGGGCACGGGAGCGGTGGTATGACCGGCCCGCACGCTAACTTATTGCACGCTTTTTATATATATTTTTTTGTAAAATTCTATATGCTCTGTTAAATAAAAAAAAACCATAATCCGCTAATGTATTTAATAGTGAACGTGTAGACGAAATTTTATTAAAAATCGTCTAACTATAATCGAATAAAACTGGTTTTTCTCTTCATGGACGGAATAAAAATGCAAATTTTAGGGAAACTTTGCGATTTTTTTGTATCGAGCCAAATTATGTCAATCGTGTTTTGGCTCCCATAATTCACTAAAGAATATCTTTAATTTTTATAATCATGAAAAAAAATAAAGCAAATTTGTATTTTTTGATACCAAAAATTGATTTTGCGAGCAGCCGAAATGCGTCAAAACGTCTTTTTTGGAACGCATTTCGCCTTAACGTAGTAGTTGAAAAGACATTTTTCCTAACATATTACGTTTGAGTGGGTTCTAGAGCTATCAAAAGACACTGTTAGTTGTGTTACGCAATGCGGGCGGGCGCTGATTTTTCGTCGATTTCTACAAGCGATAGTGAGATGAGTTAATTCTATTCATCACAGCCCCAAAACATCACGCATGTTATCCCATAAGGGTTAGGCAGAGGTATACTTACCTATAGTACACCCACATTTCGCAAGATATGTTTTATGTCCCATGTAATAGGCAGCGAGCCTATTCTACTGGGCACAAATCCAAACTCCGTGACTGCTACTGATAAATTCCTGATGAAAAAATCCATTTCTTTCTATTATTTCCTTAAATTGTTACAGATGGGATGACGATGGGATGGGATGATGGACTGTTTTAAGCTTTCACGGTTCATAACTATACTTAAAATGTCACTTAGGGGATATCTTCCGTGATTATTAATTACTAGCTGACCCACGCAACTTCGTCTGCGTCACATAAGAGAGAAAAAGCTAACAAAAGGAATACATTTTCCCCGTTTTTGCAACATCTTTCATTTATGCTCCGCTCCTTTTGGTCGTAGCGTGATGTTATATAGCCTATAACCTTGAGCTCGTGGCTAAATAATAACTGCCGCTCGAATCGATCGTTAGGTTAAGCCGTGCTTGCCTAGGTTGGTCTGTGGATGGGTGACCACCCATTACATACCGAGTTTCCTCCGTGCCTCGGAAAGCACGTTAAGCTGTTGGTCCCGGCTGTCATTTGTAGATCTTTGACAGTCGTTAGATAGTCAGAGACCCAAAAAGCCTGACAACCAGTCTTACCAAGGGGTATCGTATTACCCGGTACTAACTGGGTTGTGGAGGTCAGATAGGCAGTCGCTCCATGTAAAATACTGGTATTCAGCTGCATCCGGTTAGACTGGAAGCCGACCCCAACATAGTTGGGAAAAGGCAGGCAGATGATGATGATGATGAACCTTCCTCAATAAATGGGCTATCCAACACAAAACTGAGATTAGCGCGTTCAAACAAACAAACAAACAAACAAACTCTTCAGCTTTATAATATTAGTATAGATTTTTGAGCTCCCGATGTTTCGACCCGCATTCTCCAGTTAACCCGCGATCATGGCGCTTGCAACAGCGTCGAAATATCGGGAGCTCAAAAATAATCAATAATCACGGAAGATATCCCGTAAGTGACATTTTAAATAAGATGGGATACGTTACATAATAATGTTGTTTGTTTTCTTTGAAATTGTCTATTCGATTCCAACACAACTTAGTTGGATTAAATTGAAGACTTGTGAAGTAGTTCACCTCTTGCTTGAGCCGGACGTTGTTTGTACGACAAGTCGAGAAAAAGCTTGACAAATTGAAACAGAACTTTATTGTAGAATAACTGGAGTTACCCTCAAAAGCCGGTAAAAACTTTGTTGATTCTTCTCTCTTCGAGTACAATTACATTAATATTTGTCGCAGAGAATGGTAATTTTCAAATAAAAAGTTCTTAGTTTTTGCTTATTTTAGTGTTTAAAAGACTAATCTAAAATTCAAGCGACCTGTTTTATGGTAGTCTGTAAACACATTTAGGCTATTTGTGGAGCTAGGTAATTTATATTGCCTACCGCATTATCAGCTTACTAAGCAAGGGATAGCCGATTTAGCGCGTGTAATGAAAGTGATTTAAAACATAATTTGAACTTAATTATAGCTTGACCCATAGAGTCACAATATAGATTAGCTTATCGTGTGAAAACGCATTCAAATTACCTTAAAATAAAAACATTTTCTGTAAAAAACAATATCTACACTAATATTATAAAAAGGAAAGATAAATTGTATTGTAGTGTGTATGTTTGTAATGAATAAACTCAAAAACTCCTACGCCGATTTCAAACATTCATTCACCATTTGAAAGCTACATTCACCTTGAGTAACATAGGCTATATTTATCCCCGTACTCCCACGGGAACGTGAACTACGCGGGTGAAACCGCGTGATTATATTATAAACTAGCGGACAGGGTGAATGTAGCTTTCTAATGGTGAAAGAATTTTTGAAATCGGTTCATTACTTCCGGAGATTACCCCTACATACAAACTTACAAACAAATGTTACCTCTTTATAATATTAGTATAGATAACAGTTGAATTATTACAGTACTAACTACAAAACAGCGAGAAAGATGCTCTATTTCGCAATTAAAGACACTGTACAGCAATAAAAATATATTGCGCGACGCTACAAAGTCTAAACTTGTACATTACTTAGGTTACATAATTTGTGTGCCAATTCGGGGTTCACGGGGGTTTAGTGACCCCTTGTTGACGTGTAGCAGACTTGCAGATGTTTATAGTGGCAGTGCCATCTTCGGATGGCGCCAAGTAGACTGCGAGGGATCCCGTCGTCGCGACAAACCGGCGCCGCCGGTCGCTGAATCGGTGTATTAAGACAACTCCTTTATTTCCCGCGATGACAGTAAATCTGAACGTTGTTTAAGAGATCGTGGTGTTGTTTTTGGTAACATACTGTTTGTTATATGTACTGAAAATTTAATTTAGTAGTTTTTACCGCCTTAAAACATAACATAGTAGATTGAGCGTTTCTGAACAGTTCTAGATGTGAAATGGGAGTGAACTCAGTTAGTTAAACTAGGAGACACTTAGTTTAATTGTGGTCAAAGTTTAGTTAAACCATTTATTTGGTCTAACTTCAACTTCCTTAAAGAGTAGTTACTGTCTTCGATTATCATTAATCCGCATTTAAAGTGAATCAGATCACGGTTAGATTATTTCACTGCACATTCTTCCAATGGTACAGCTAAAGAATCTGTAAAAACATTCCTTGCTCAAGAAAACTTTCAGAACTGGAACTGCAGTGCCGTAAGCATTGAATATAATTAAAACACTCTTGTAACTTGTAAACTGCTTTAGAAACTTTCTGAAAAACGTTCTAAGAAGTTCGCGGAACGTTTGAAAATCCGTGCGGTAGTTTGCAAACACGCGGTCGAGAACTTTGTTGAATGCCGTGTTAGTAGTCCAGTTGAACTGCGGTGGTGAGGATTAACGCACTACTTAATGTTGCCGAAAACTAGCTGCTATTCAAATAACTAAACAAGGAGCATTTGATTTAAAAGTTCCATCTCTGTTGGGTTGTTATTTATCTGTTGTACTTTCTCCACAGCTGTAATTTTAGCCAGTCTTACCAAAGGGTACCGTAGTACCAGTACTAACTAGGTTGTGGAGGTCAGATAGGCAGTCGCTCCATGCTTAATACCGGTTTTCAGCTACATCCCGTTGGACTGGAAGACGACCTTAACATAGTTGAGAAAAGATTAGGCGGATGATGAATTTCTCCACAGCTGGGAATCTGGGATACAGGCTCTTCTATATCAGAAGGACATAAATAAATATCCCTAGACATTAACACACAGCGCCATCTAGTGCCACACTAAGCAACGAGGCTTGTGTCTTGGACACCAGATAGTTGTTATACTACATAGATACTTTTTGTTTGTAAATAAATCCTTATCTATACTTCTATACTATAATACTATATATACTATAATATTATAAAGAGGTAACATTTGTTTGTAAGTTTGTATTAGGGGGTAATCTCCGGAAGTAATGAACCAATTTTAAAAATTGTAACGTTTCACTGGTAGAAAGCTACATGATTCGTGAGTGCTATAGGCTATATTTTATTCCCTTACTCCCACGGGAACGGGAACTACGCGGGTGAAACCGCGGGACGTCCGCTAGTTATACATATAAACATCCATGACTCGGAAACAAATGTCCATGTTCATCACACAAACATTTGCACCAACCGGGATTCGAACCCGGGACCCAAAGAATGTAAGGCAGCCTCACCACCACTGCGCCATTCGGGTCGTCATAATGTCACATGTCTAACGTCACATGTTTCGGAATTTTTGGTTTAAAGACATTTCACAGTGTTATCAACGCCATTATGGATTCTCACCAGACCGTCTCCGGACTCAAGTAGGAAGATGAAACTTCAACCTCAGTGAAACAGCAACTAGGTGTATGGTTGTGTCGCAAACCATGCTCCACCTCCAATCCTGCCCTCTTAGCCCAAAAACATGCAGCCGTAGTGACCTTTGCGCTGCCCACCGACGACGTGGTGGAAGTACCGAAGTTCTGGGCTAACAAAATATAAAAAAACTAGCGGACGTCACGCAGTTTCACCCGCGTAGTTCCTGTTCCCGTGGAAGTACGGGGATAAAATATAGCCTATGTCACTCAAGGTGAATGTAGCTTTCTAATGGTGAAAGAATTTTTGAAATCGGTTCATTACTTCCGGAGATTACCCCCTCAATACAAACTTACAAACAAATGTTATCTCTTTATAATATTAGTATAGATGTCGTTCCAGAGACAAAAAGAAATAGAAGTAGATAGATTCTCACCATCATCACTTCTGTCTAATATTTTGGGTCCTAAAGGTTATGCCAATCTCATTTACATTGCTTATCTAATTCAATTATTTTCAAAAGCTATCCATAACCACCCCAAATAGGGAAAGCCTGTAATTATTATCTTTGAACATTAAGTATTTCTAACGAAATTAGGGGTATCCTGTAATTTATTCCGATTCCTTTGATTGTAAAGTTCGGGGTCATAATTTGTGAAGAGTTTGCAAACTTTCGTCGCAACCCCACTTGATGAGATTCAAAGGAAAAATGCTCGATTTCAATGTATGGGTAGGTCCTTGGGTAATTTATACTGAAATTTGTTCTGAAAATAGCTATGATATTGCCTACGTTGCTATTTCTTTACGTCAAAGGGCTCATAGTTTAGAAATATCTTTTTTCTTTTTGATTCATTGATAAGTATCTTCTTATCTAGTTAAGTTTTAGATCTTGACTGCCTCATTAGTTTGTTGGTAGTGGTTGCAAGTGTCACTGATGCTGAGCAAGAGGTTTTGGGTTTGATTCCCGGGTCGGGCAAAGTGTTGTCGGATTTGACCATAAGGAATTTCTCGGTTGTAGCCATGGAGTCTGGATCTGTGAGAGGTTGATGGTAATAGGCTCACCCCGTATTACATGGGACTGTGAGTGTACTATTAGGTACCTACACCTCTGCCTAGCCCTTCGGGTATTACAGGCGTGATGTTATTAGATATTTTAAACAAAGGGTTCTTAATTACACGTATATATTTGTCTACCTTTTTTTTCTGAATAACAAACTTAAAGACGTAGTTCTAGAGCTCTAGAATAATGAAATAACTATTTAGGTTAGGCACAAATCCAGCGAAAAATTCAAGAGAGGAAATTCAGGAGGATTGATTTTCAATTCGACGAATACGCTACTATATCTACTATCTAGCAGACCGAGGCGGAAATTAACAGAGTTACGATAACAAGTTGTAGCGTTGGCTAATATCATATGCACAGCTTGTAGCAAAAATATTTGTACTTGAGATAATAAAGCTCATCTTAATCTACAACTAGCGGACGTCACGCGGTTTCACCCGCGTAGTCCCCGTTCCCGTGGAAGCACGGAGATAAAATATAGCCTATGTTACTCGGTAAAGACGTGGCTTTCTAATGGTGAAATAATTTTTGGAATCGGCGCAGTAGTTTTTGAGTTTATTCATTACAAACATACACACATACAAAAATACAAATCTTTCCTCTTTATAATATTAGTATAGATAGACTAGCGGACGTCACGCGGTTTCACCCGCGTAGTTCCCGTTCCCGTGGGAGTACGGAGATAAAATATAGCATATGTTACTCAGTAAAGACGTGGCTTTCTAATGGTGAAAGAATTTTTGAAATCGGTGCAGTAGTTTTTGAGTTTATTCATTACAAACATACACACACACAAAATTACAAAAATACAAATCTTTCCTCTATTTAGTGTAGAGACTAGCGGACGTCACGTGGTTTGACCCGCGTACTTCCCGTTCCCGTGGGAGTATGGGGATAAAATATAACCTATGTTACTCAGGGTGAATGTAGCTTTCTAATGGTGAAAGAATTTTTGAAATCGGCGCAGTAGTTTTTGAGTTTATTCATTACAAACACACACACACAAAAATACAAATCTTTCCTCTTTATAATATTAGTGTAGATAGACTAGCGGATGTCACGCGGTTTGACCCGCGTACTTCCCGTTCCCGTGGGAGTATGGGGATAAAATATAACCTATGTTACTCAGGGTGAATATAGCTTTCTAATGGTGAAAGAATTTTTGAAATTGGCGCAGTAGTTTTTGAGTTTATTCATTATAAACATACACACACAAAAATACAAATCTTTCCTCTTTATAATATTAGTGTAGACAAGCTTTATATTCAAGACTAGAGGACGCAATGCCGTGTCACCCGTGTATTTCCCGTTCCCGTGGGATTACGGGGATAAAACATAACCTATGTTACTCAGAGTGAATGTAGCTTTCTAATGGTGAAAGAATTTTTGAAATCGGCGCAGTAGTTTTTGAGTTTATTCATTATAAACATACACACAAAAATTCAAATTTAAAAAAACATTCCTCTGTATAATATTAGTGTAGATTGTAGACAAGCTTTATATTCAAGATTTCATGATTCGATGTAAGATATTCGCCGCAATTTTTCCTTCAGATGTTATCGTGTAGCCATATCATATACATTCGTTGATAGCCTGAAAGCAAATGTTTTCTTTGTGCATCTCATGTTAGGATGGGTTTCGATTAGAGTCTAACCAGAATATACGGAATCCCAATGTTGGTAAGTGGGTTACACAAACTGAGATGCAATCAAAATCGGTAGATAGATTTTTATCGTGTTTAGTGCAATTTTCTGGTCGTTAAACACCAGTCAGTGTCGTTTAGAATTGTGCTGACTATCAAGTACAGAAAGAGAGCTCAACATAAAATAAGTGACTTTTTATGGGCGATTCCAATCCACTTTACGTCTCTTTTGATACTATGAACTTGTTAGAATCGTAAAATATCCCGTATAATACAGGTCCTGTCTGTCTCTGCAGCAATTTAGAATTAAGAATCCCGGTCGTTTTACATAGTTGATATTGTTTAACACAGTTTAGAATCTAATTAAAATACTTACTGGATTTTCAATAATCTTCTTAACTGTATTTTCATCGTTTTCCGTTTATAGAGTTCCGTTCTCAAAGGTTAACCAACGGGACCCTGTTACTAAGCTTCCGATATCCGTCCGTCCGTCTGCCCAATCCGTATTAGGTAAACAGTTGAAAATTTCACTGGATGTGTATTTCTGTTGCCGCTATAACAAAAAAAAAAAAATAACTCTACCCTACTACTATGGTACGGAACCTTTCATGCGCGAATCCGACTCGCATTTGGCTGGTTTTTTGCCACAACAATTTGACAGCTGATTTAAAATGTATCAATGAATGACGTGGCTGAAATGAAAATTACCAAAACATACCTACTTCGCGCAGGCTGCAGCAAACATTCGCGCGAAAACATCAACATGTATTCCCCAATAAACATCAAAATGACTGATTTGACGCCTTACCCGTTCTGACACAACACTTAACCCTTCGGCCCGAATTTATTGGCACTAGCGTATAATAAAATAAAACTATATTATGTGCGCTCGCTCGGCGTCGGTTGTTTGAATGATTTCTAGATATTTGCTCCACAGCCCCGGCGCTTATTTTATGGGCTGATTCAGCGCAACTTGAACGATTGGCACGTACGACTAACAGCCCTATCTATATCTTTATATCCGATAGGCCTGACATGTTGAACGGTGAAAATGATGCCATCCGGGGTAAAAAACCAAACATTAACTTTTACGTTTACGTTCCCTTCCTCCTTCCAGTCCTCCAGTTATTTTTGGGCGTAATAAAATAAAGTTCGAAAAGCAATAACCCACATGGGGGTGAAAGGGTAGGTAAAGGAGAGCTGTGTAAACCAGGTTCACCAACCGTCAATCTCACCTGCACTGGGTAAGACAAATGAGGTGCTGTCAACGGATAGATAGCGGGGAGACTGTTTATCTTGCCGACGCAAACTTCGAGCCTGTGACGAACAATGACGTCGCCGTTGCGGACGGTACAACTATCCCATTTTGGAGATGCCAATGAATAGTAGCGGATGCTATTCATAAGTATCTTAGCTACTGCAAGGGATGAGTATTCTATTTCGTGTTGCTTTGCTTCTTTATTCTCAATAACATTGAAATCGGGATATTTACCTACTCTTCGTTTATCGGGAACTAAAAACAAATAGTAAACATGGTAAATATTTCCGTTTTCAGAGTGAACAATAATGTTTTATAAAACATAATGTAAACGGGTATTTTCGCGAATTTTACTTTGAATATAAGCCCAAAGTTTCGACCGGATTGCACCAGCAATAATGTTAGTAAACATGTCAGTTTAAAAACTTGATTCTTTATTTTTCGTCAAAATAAAGGTCAGTAATCGTCCTGTCCAATAGAATGGGTTCATGATTTCCGTGTTTTATCATTAAAAGCCGACATATTTTCAAAATTATTTATAGTCTTACTATTTTTGTACATAGCGAAAATAACCTACAACTTCGCAAAACCGTTTCTTTACATCGTTTTTTCGTAAGTCCTATTTGCGCTGTGGTTTTATTTCTCTTCTCAATTGTGCCAATAGTGTACGTTTGGTGATATAAAGGCACTCCGCTGTGATTTATTTTACGAGCTCGCGACAGGTGAGATCGGGGTACATGTCTCCTCTTGTATGTACAGGGGACAGGAACCCAACTATATTTTTCTCAGAAATCACGTAGCTACGTACCTTTGATATAAATAATGTAGGTGTATTTTCCTGTCTTTTGAAGTGTGAGCTTAGTTATATTTAGAATAAATGTAGCTTCTGCCAGCGGCTTCGCCCGCGTGAAGGTTGATAATATTGTCCCATGGAATCTTATTACCGGGATAAAAAGTATGTTTTAATCTAGGTTATAAACTATCTGTGTGCCAAATTTCATCCAAATCCGTTCAGTAGTTTTTGCGTGACAGAGTAACAAACATCCATCCATCCATACTTACAAACTTTCGCGTTTATATTTAAGTAATTAATGTAGGTGAAACTCAAATATACTTTTCCAGGGAAATATTCAAGCTTACTACACATAATAAATGAGGTCTACGATCATTTATTGTGACAAGAATTACACTATTCACTTACATAAGAATATTAAAACTAAACACTTAAAAGAACAATAATGACTAATTGTATTTAAATAAAAACTCTATTCAAAGCACGACGGAAACTTGTTTGCAGATTAAAATAGACCGTCCTTAGATACTTAATAATTCTTAGCTTATTATTTAACTGGTGGTTTTTTAACGGAAATGACCAATTTTCTTTAGAAAAATCTGTGGCAAAGCTATGCCAGTTATTTTTATGATGCGTCGTCTTTTTTACTTTATTTTTTCTACTTAATTAAAACAATTAGAAGGAAATTGGGGAAGTGTTGAGTGGCCATACTTTATGAACCAAGAAGAAAGTTTAACAAAGTGTGACAGTGCCCTCAATACCAACCAATTAACTGGGAATTATAATGTTATTTATATTCGCGAGAACAAGGAAACTGTCTCGTTAAAAGGAAGGTTGTCAGTTATAAAGAAATAATAGATGAGCGTGACGACGCCGACGGTTCCCAGAAAAGGTGAGACGTCGATTCGGTAATATATCACCATTTTGCCGGTAACGATACCTACTGGATATTGATACTTTTCCGGAAAGCTAGGCTTCTAATACTTTATCAACTTTATAAACTAAACTTTGTAGACTTTGCTACGGAAACTACGGAAAAACAAACAAACGCTACGCAAACTGGACAGCTTTTAATTTTGTACAAAGCACAAGTCCGTTCCTATATGGAGTATTGCGGTCACTTGTGGGATGGCTCAGCAAAATACCAGCTTGCTGCACTTGACTCGGTGGAACGCAGAGCTAAAAGGCTTATAGGCGACGAGACGTTGGCAGCTTCGCTTCACAGCCTAGCTCATCGGCGTAATGTTGCCTGCCTGTCGGTCTTTTACAGACTGTACTTCGGTGAGTGTGCGCAGGAGCTCCACGACCTGATCCCACCATCACCCCTTTACCACCGAACTAGCAGACGTACTGCGGCGTACCATCTGCAGTTGGTTGACATCCCGACGTGTCGTACTAAGCGCTTATCCTCCACTTTTATTATGCGCACAGCCAAAGTCTGGAACTCTCTGCCTGCGTCTGTGTTCCCACCCACATTTAACGTGCCTGCCTTCAAAGCAAGAGTGAACAGGCATCTTCTGGGCACGCTCGTTCCATCATAGATCTCATCCATCGCTTTCCATCAGTCGTGATCGAGGTCAAGAGCAGGCCCGCATATTGTAATAAAAAAATAAAAAAAGGAAAATTCACAACTAAATATCACTGCAAATATTACAAATTTAAGTTCAATATTACCGACCAAACCTGATTTAAGGCCAAACTAGTTTGTCCCAGGCCAAACCGGTTTACTGGTTTATCGTGTCAGGATACATTAACCCAAACAAAGCAATTATTACAATGTGACCAACGTGGGTGGTGGCGCTCTTCGGCCACTGCAGCGGCACTGCTCGCTACGCTCGCTTTGCTCGCGCGTACCTACTTAGTTGGTCTCAGTTCTAACCAAACCTAACCCATTTAGACGGGGTGCTCTATGATCGTCCTTTTGTGATGAACCCTAGTTTGGCCTAGAACTAACTAGTTTAGCCGGAAATAGGGTTTGGCCGGTAACATATGTACAATATGCATAATATTTTATTTTCTCATGCATAAGTACATCACATTTTAGCTTTGTTGTGTATCTAATTTGGTGACAACATAATTATTATTATCAAGAACTTCTTTGCTACCAAAACGCTAATAAATTATCTACTTATCTTATAACAACAGCTTTTTGTTATGGAAAATAAACTGCTTCATATTATTCGTTCCTAAAATAATTCCCAAGGGACATGTTCTATAATGTCTTTTATATTTGGGAACATTCTCCCGTGTACCTACCCATAACTTATCTCCAGACGGTAGCGGCACAAACCTGATGGGTAATAAAACGACGTGGCGGTTGTATTGACATGAAGGCGCCTCGCTGTTATATTGCCCTAGTACTTTTAACAATATTTATTATGTATTTAAATCATGTTGCTTGTTATTGAAGTGTATTCTAGATAGATAAACTTATTTTTATCTACACTAATATTATAAAGAGGAAAGATTTGTATTTTATGTATTTGTAATGAATACACTCAAAAACTACTGCGCCGGATTCAAAAATTCTTTTACCATTAGAAAGCTACAATTCACCCTGAGTAACATAGGCATATTTAATATAATATATTTTATGCCCGTACTCCCACGGGAACGGGAACTACGCGGGTGAAACCGCGTGACGTCCGCTAGTCTATATCTACACTAATCTTCTACACTAATATTTTAAGAGGAAAGATTTGTATTTTTGTGTGTGTGTATGTTTGTAATGAATACACCCAAAAACTACTGCGCCGATTTCAAAAATTCTTTCACCATTAAAAAGCTACATTCACTCTGAGTAACATAGGCTATATTTTATCCCCGTACTTCCACGGGAACGGGAACTACGCGGGTGAATCCGCGTGACGTCCGCTAGTTAGTTATATAAATACAGTTTTTGGCAAAAATTGTGAAATTTAAGGTTTCAAATTTTTTATCGTTTTACTGCAGGTATCCCAATTTATTTGGCACAGCATGTCTTCCTCTTCCATACTTCTTTATTAGACTAAAAAATTGAATACTTGTCATTCCCAAATACGCTAAGAAACTGAATAGCAGTGTAATACCAGTATGGTTTATAAAAAAAAAAACAAAGAGGTTGCGTTACCTCATTAAAATATACCCCTTTGTGTTTTCGTAGAATCCTAATAACGAGGAGGGTTTATTTTTATTTACTCCACAAACCACATGGAATATGTTTTTTGAGGTTTATGCAAGAGTCATATTTTAAAACTAGGTAGGTAGTAAACGAATACTGAATTTAGAAACCTCACACGCTTAGCAGCTAATGCATAAACCGAGTGGGTGGTTTTTACCGAGTGGGGTTTACTTTTCCTGAAAAATAAAAAAAAGTATTTTCGTTTAAATACGTAAGTTCACTAAAGAAAGGAACTCGCGGCTAAATAGTAGCAGCCACTCGGATCGATCTTAAGGTTAAGCCGCACTTGCCGAGATTGTTCCGTGGCCCGAATGGGTATCGGATTTGTAGATCTTTGACAGTCATTACAGGTAGTCAGTGGCCTAAAAGTCTGACAGCCAGTCTTACCAAAGGGTACCGTATTACCCAGTATTCATTGGGTTGTGTCAGTCGCTCCATGTAAAATACGCCATAGTATTCAGCTGCATCCGGTTAGACTGGAAGTGGCCCCAATAGAGTTGGGAAAAGTCTTTGCAGATAATGAAGTAGGTTCACTAGAAATTATAAAGTTTGGGGAACCTTACAACGGTTAGCTAATAAACTAAAGCAGTTTAGTTAAGAAAAAAAACAGTGTCGAAAGGTACTATGGGGGTCTTTTCCGCCTGACCATTTTAAATTTTTTTCGCTTAAATCATGCGGAGGCGCCAAGTCACGCCCCCTTAAAGTTTGGGCCTATTAGGAAAGCGTCAACTTTGGCGCGCAAAATAACAATAACTCTCGTTAGGCGTGCGTCGTCAGTGCGCTCGGCCGATTCGGTATCTTTTCATTCATTTTTTTCTACACAAAGTCAACGGGGCGGGGCTAGAGAGTGTTTTTATGTTGCGAGTGCAAGCAAAAATGAGCTTAGTGGTGGTCAGGCGGGAGTGTCCTCGATAATACAACATCACAATATCGATTACTGCGTTGTAGCTTATAAGTGACCCGTACAGTCACCAGCGCAGCTAGTTACTACAAACTGTCAAACTTTCTCATTTGAATTTGAACCTAACCATCAACATTTTATGGTTCAAAATCATTTGGAGAAATTTGACAGTTTGTGGTAAATTGATGTACTATCGACTGTACGTTTACAAACCTTTTAAGCTAAAAGTCGTATTTATCCAACAGCTCTGACATGAAGCAGTTGTATGAGAACGTGATTATCCCGCAAACGTACGTGTATTTACTACGCACGTACATAAACGCATAGACACTGTTCCACTTGGAAACTCGATTAGAAGCTCCACTTAAACTAACTGGATTTAGCCGTGGCATGTCTCACATCCGTGATACCAGACATGGTACAAGATTTTATGTTTAAGCATTAACAACTCAGGATAAACAGTAAATAAATATGAAGCCTATTATTTTGAGACGTAGATAATAAAAAAAGGTTTTCGTAACGAGTAGTTTTCTTTGGTCGCGAGTGTACCGCGAGTGTACCGTGTATTTCTTTTCTATTTTTACTAAGAACTTATATAAATTGACATGCCTGTATTGTATCCATTGACATACATAATATCGTAACCCTGTGACATTTGATGTAATAATTCGATTTTTATTTCTATTTTATTGTAATTTATATGATTTGACATTAATTTATAAAATGGAACTATAATAATATTCTAAAATTAATTGTTATTTAAAATTATATTGATTTGATTATGATTTGCATGCCCATGTGACGGCAGAATATGAAGAACTAACTTCTATGACAACATCTATGTACCAATTTGTATACCCACATTTGCAAATAAATAAATGATTTGATACCGCAACACTCAAAGCGAAATTAGAACTTCTGAAAGTGGTTATTTGTTTCGTGAACTTGTGCTCACTTGGTCATGACCGTACCACTATCTCTCCACAATGTACAGTCGTGGTCTTTTCCGCCTGACCAGTTAAATATTTATTTCGCTTAAATCATGCGGAGGCGCCGAGCCACGCCCCGTTAAAGTTTAGGCCTATTAGGAAAGCGTCAACTTTGGCGCGCAAAATAACAATAACTCTCGTTTGGCGTGTGTCGTTAGTGCGCTCGGCCGATCGGTATCTTTTCCTTCATTATTTCTACACAAAGTCAACGTACCGGGGCTAGAGAGCGTTTCTATGTCGCAAGTGCAAGCAAAAATTAGCTTAGTGCTTATCAGGCGGGAGTGTCCTCGATAGTACATACGGATGTATATCTGTGTGCAACGTACTCATATGGTAGTAGACAAGATATATGCATAGGTACTATCAGGGTCTTTTCCGCCTGACCATTTTAATTTTTTTTCGCTCAAATCATGCGGAGGCGCCGTGCCACGCCCCCCTAAAAGTTTGGGCTTATTAGGAAAGCGTCAACTTTGGCGCGCAAAGTAACAATAACTCTCGTTTGGCGTGCGTCGTCAATGCGTTTGGCCGATTCGGTATCTTTTCATTCATTTTTTCTACACAAAGTCAACGGGGCGGGGCTAGAGAGCGTTTTTATGTTGCGAGTGCAAGCAAAAATGAGCTTAGTGGTGGTCAGGCGGGAGTGTCCTTGATAGTACCTAGTTTAGGTTCCTATTACAAAATCCATAGAGATCTACGCTAGGGAATGGGCAACTACAGTACATTCACAGTTTTTATGTCTTGTGACTGGGACTGTAGCTACATTTAATTTTCATCTTTGTTTCGACAATTCAAAAGTGCCTGTAACTGGCTTACTTGAAATAAATGCTTTGATTTTGATTTTGAAAAGTAAAATCACGCACGACAAATCACTGTGGCAGTGATTATCCTCAAAAATATAGTATTTATAACATAAACATATGGATTGGCTACGCAATATTATATGAAAGAAGAACTCGTTTGGTTTGATAAATAGGGACTATTTGGTTGAACTATGTTTCGAAGTTCCCCCTGTCTCTATCCATCTTCGTGTCTTTAGAAGACACAGTCATGGGGTTACTTTGCTAGTTAGACAACGATCGGTCCTGTGACGTCACAAACTTGCCTTATGGATGACCAAACTAGTCGTGTGCTGTCGAACGAACTAACGCGTATGAAACCAGAAACTGACCAATGGGCTAGAAAATGTTACTTATGTTGAGTGAACATGACAGTCTCACAGTTACAAAATAAATGAAAACTTGAAAGTAAAAATAATAGAATTAAACATCAAATCAAACAAGCTTTTTTTAATACAAAAATAATGTTTATCCCATGTTTATCTCATGTTTATCCCATGTTTATGCCATGTTTATCCCATGTTTATATACAAATTTTCGCTCCGTGCTATTAACCGTTGGGGAATTCTCTCGTGAGGAGACGACTCTGGCAGCAGGATCAATTCATGTCTTTTATAAAACTGTATAAAGTCACCAGAACCACACACACACACACACACGCACAGGTCTTCTTTTTATTATTCTTTATTTTATTATTATTTTTATAGTTCCTGTGCTTGTCCCAAATAAATATTTTTCTTTCTTTCTTTAACCAAAGGCAAATGCAAAGTCTCAGTTCAATCGGTTGGGGGAAATGGTTTAAAGTTCAGTTACAAAATTAGTTGTTGTTGTTATTAGTTGTTTTTTATTTAGTTGATTTTTAGGTTATAACTAACTAACAACGCAAGTTAAATAAAAGCATAACAAACAAAAAGCAGATAATTTGGCTGTAAAATTTCGAAAAAGTAGCATCAAAAGAACAAATTCAACACGTCTATAAAAGTAGATTGCGACATAAAACTCCTTTATTTTGAATTCATTCTCAGTCAGACTTCCTTGAACAAGAAACCTCTTTGTGTCCTAACGGAAGCCGTAATTAAATAGAAAACAGAATAATGCAATTTGAAACAGATTCCTGATACAAATTAGGCTAACAAGCCAGAAAATCCGCGCCCGGTTTCTCATTTTAATTGAGCATATAATTTATTAGCAGTCCGTGTTTACGAAGTTTATAACAATAACATCGGGATTCTTGGTTGAAACTAAGCTATAATTGGCTATATTTAGTTTAAACCGAAAACAATGGAAACAAATAGACCGGGTGTTGTAAATAAGACAGATAGATATTTTATCCTTTATTCTTATTTTCTTAATATTTTAAAAACAAAAGCATACAAAATAGATGACCCATCGGCATCAGGAACAAGGTTCAGGCTGTCGGTGATCAGGGCTCCAGAGTGAGGAACCTCCTCACTATTTGCGTGCCGTGTCCAGGAGTACTGCTTTCTGAATCAAGCCCTTCACCGAGCCGCGAAATGAGAGTCTGGTGTTGCTCGAGGGTCGTTGCTATTAGACATTTTCTTGTTATTGTGAACTAAATTACTGTACTCTACTACCAAACTATCTTAATTATGCAGTCTTGGTTACCACCACACAACACTTACATCAAAATCTGATTTCACTGTATTCTCTTATAGAGATGATATCGAATTGGCAGTTGATACGCGCGAAAACACTATCATCATCATCTGCCTAGCCTTTTCCCAACTTTGTTGGGGTCGGCTTCCAGTCTAACCGGATGCAGCTGAATACCAGTATTTTACGTGGAGCGACTGCCTATCTGACCTCCACAACCCAGTTAGTACCGGGTAATACGATACCCCTTGGTAAGACTGGTTGTCAGACTTTTTGGGCCTCTGACTACCTAACGACTGTCAAAGATCTACAAATGACAGCCGGGACCAACGGCTTAACGTGCTTTCCGAGGCACGGAGGAAACTCGGTATGTAATGGGTGGTCACCCATCCACAGACCAACCTAGGCAAGCACGGAAAACACTAAATCGTAAATAATTCACGTGGTCGTAATTATATCTCATTATTTATTGTTAACCGAAAATAACACGTAAAATAATTATCACAGGATGGCGACTAACCGCATTCACGAATTCATATTGATCGCAGTTCTAGTAAGTATTGGTGTTTGTGTGTAATTTCAAAATAACAGCTTTTTACGGAATGCAAATGAAAGTATATAGGGTGACTAGTAATTAGTGTACGATACTTAAATTAAACACGTGATTATTTATACTCATGTTAACAAACAACTTTTATTATGGGACTAAACCTGAAATCGCGAAAACAAAATCAGCTGTTCAGTAAATTTTGACCAGCTAAGCGAAGTCAGGTTAAGTAGTATCGTACACCAGTCACCCTATTTACGGTACTTATTGATGACTGAGATAGACCGCACACATGTCATCATCTCTTTCAATTAACGGCCTATACTACCTCAAATGGCTTAGCATGATCCTCCGTTACGCCTAAAATACTGCAGCATTAATTTTGAAATAAATATATGGTAAAGTTGAGGATTAATGTTAGGTCTTATGTTTAGCGAAAACACGATTTCATAAAATTTTCTCGATAGAAAAAAATCCCAAAGTTACCTCCAAGTCGAACAATAAACCGCTGGTATTCAAAAAGTACTTCAAATTAGATTATGAAACTTTGCATACTAACTGAACTAACTATAAAGCAGGTCTTATGTTTCTTATTTTTCCAAAAGACGAAAATTTGATTTTATAAAGAATAAAAACTACTCATTTCGCACTATTCGGCCGCAGTGACCGACGTAACAACCGCTTTGTAGTGCAAGCTGATTAGAACGTTATTTTAACAGCATTACAAACGAAGTTTGAACCACCACAAATAGAGTTGCTAATCTGAGGTAGTTTGTTAGTCTGCCTTTTTCCCTTCTGAAATAAATCATTTATCTATGTATTACAATTAGCTATAATATTATTTGTAAATTATTCGAGGTGAGAGCCTGGGGATCCGTCACCCAGGGTATCCAGGGGTCGACTGGTTCGATTACACGATAGAACATGTCGAGGGTACGGATAATGAGTAGCCGATGTACTGTCGCGACGATAAAGACTAATGAGGCAATAATTACCTATCTGTTAACAATGGTATCTCACAGCTGATTCTAAAATTACTCTATGCACTTGACGATATATAGACGATAACATGCCTTACACTCCACATAGGGTTGTACCACCACATAATAGTTATTTATGCAACTGTTGTATAATGAGGGGTATTAAAACACGAATGTGGGTTTATCACACGAGGCGAAGCCGAGTGTGATAATAGTATCACATGAGTGTTTTAATACCTAATTATGTACAGTTGCATACAAGACTTTATCTACATCCATGATATGAATCCTCCATAAAAGGTTCTGAAACCATAGGGTGTTGCAGTGTTCTAAGAAGTCTATGTAAATTCATGGAAAGTTTAATTGCTTGTATTTAATACAAACAAACCGTGTATAGGTAGTAATATAATTATTTACATTTTGGATTGTTCAATTATCAAAATTCACAAAGCTTGTATCACTCATTTTTGTAAACAACAAAGTACATAATGCAATACTAATATCCAAATGTCGAAC
Organism: Xestia xanthographa; assembly: GCA_905147715.2. Classification (NCBI taxonomy): domain Eukaryota; kingdom Metazoa; phylum Arthropoda; class Insecta; order Lepidoptera; family Noctuidae; genus Xestia; species Xestia xanthographa. The sequence continues at coordinate 21,082,630 of LR990653.1, read as the reverse complement.
AAAAATGGCGGGATACGACGTGAATTCGAATTAACCTATAAGTTTTTTTTTAATTACGGCGCTGTGGTAGTGAATCGCACGTGTTGACGTTCGATTCACTACCACATTGGATGTTCTTTTTTTAAAACGAGTTGCATAATGAAATTCAGTACAACATTATAACACCCGTTTGGGTGTTATAATGGTTATTATGACACTGGCTGATTTAATGTTGGCCATAAGCTAACTGTTTCAGATACCTTTATAGAGGATTTATAGCATGGGTGTAGATAAAAATAGTATGGACTGCAGTCTCTCACAAAGGAACATATATTATGCATTATGTTAAGAAGTCACTGTTAATTTAAGAAAACTATGTGAACCTTTGTGAAGAGAAAAATAAAGACATTGTATTGTATTGTATCTTTCTGCCCTTGTTCACTTATAGGTGGTCGGCGCAAACCGCAAAGCACTATATGCTTCCATTCTCCGTGACTCCGTTTTCTTTCACATCATTCCTGTACCCGTAGCATAACCACCGAAGAAACGAAAGAGAATCGACAAATCTTTTGTTCATCTGTCATTTCGCTGTCATTGAATCGACAAAATGACAGATGAACAAAAGATTTGTCGATTCTCTTTCGTTTCTACAGTGGTCATGCTAAGCGGGCTGAGCTCAGCCATACTAAAGACAAAATATTTTAAGTCGCTAGATTTCGTTGAACTAAACCCACACCCAATTTCTTATATTTATTCCGCCAGACTTCTAAAAGTTAAAATGCGAAACAAGTGAAACATTTTCCAAAAACTTACCTCGAAGTAGCTTTAAACCTCGATATTAAACATTCAACTTTAAAATACCATTTGAAATTTTATGCTCGAGGAATAGTACGAAAATGTCAACTTATCATCTGTAGTTTGGGACAGCAGCTCTTCGAAAGATTTCCATCAAAGAATTGCTTCAAAATTTTCCAAAAGCAATATTTGAGAGCGAAAATTTTCTTTGGTGAGGTATCCCTTTAATGTAGCAGAGAGTTTTCACTGAATTTCTTACGTTTCATTTTCGCCGTCACTTATTCTGTCTTGAGAATTTGTGAAAACGAATTTGTCAAATGGAATTACGATTTTTGTTAAGGTGCGTCGAATTTTTACAATACTGATTTTACAACAGATTACAATCCATGTGAAGGCTTTAATGTGTCAATTTATTGGGATAAAACGGTGTCTGTTAAAGCGCTGAAAAAGAGAAAAACGTGTGTAAACAACAGATGGAGTGCGACACGAATATTTGCTGACCCTATAATAAAATCCGAGTACACACACACATAAACATTTAATAAATAAAGCCTTTCGACAAGTGCTTTTTGGCAAAAAGAGACACATTAAAATGCGAGAAGAAAAATGACATGAAAATGAAATGGATAAAATACGTCACGTCTATCAGTGGGTCTCATTGAAAGTGGTTTTTATGTATTTATACATTCCGGACTTCAAGCGAAAAATGTGTTCTTTTAACACATGAATTGCTTTTTAATAATGCAAGTGAATCTTCATGAAAAGGACGTGATGCAAGAGGAGGCATTGAATGAGGAAAATGTTGAATATTTCAAGCATGCATCTAGCTAGAGTACATAATATTAAGATAACTTTCATACAAATAACTAGAACTAGCTGACATCCCGCGGTTTCACCCGCGTAGTTCGCGTTCCCGTGGGAGTATGGGAATAAAATATAGCCTATATCACTCACGAATAATGTAGCTTTCTACCAGTGAAACAATTTTTAAAATTGGTTCATTACTTCCGGAGATTACCCCCTACCAACATACTTACAAACAAATGTTACCTCTTTATAAAATTAGTATAGATATAGTTTAGATGATAAGTTAATGCAGATCATTTTAACCCTACAACAAAACATCTATCAAACAGACAAAGATTTTGCAACAGCCATAAAATTTTACGGATATTTTCAATTCCTGAAAACTGACGCCATCGCCAAAAAGTTAAGTCGTTAGGCTATGAACGCGGACCACTACCGCTTGTCACAAACGGTCTGACTAGAATAGAAAACACATGTCCCTTCGGCATAGCGCCAACTAAAAAAGGTTTGAAACAGACTAATTAGGGAAGAGAGCGAGAAATTATATTTGTCGTGTGGTTCCGGACTAAAAAATAGTTCACAGTCGGTGTCGTAAAAAGCGACCAAGTCGTTATGTCATGGGACTGAGTCTGCTAATTGAATTGCAACGTGCAGTGTAGGTGCACACACAAATGTGATAATAACAAGATCTTCTATGAATGATAAAAACAAGTCAGTGATAATTGGAAACATAAATTAATTCACAATGCACGTTCAAGTACAGACTGTAACTTAAACTCATACGTACACATGACTCTGTATGAAAGAAAGTAAGTACTTAGTAATATTTAGCTTATAGCTGGTTCTGCTTAACTAGGAATTAATACTTACTTTTTAACATCTACTTAATTAGGAACTTTCTTTATTATGGACAGCTCAGTTTATTGTGTATTTGTCAGCAATGAGAGAAATTGGTTCTATTCTACTCTGTCGGATACCACACGGCTCAGAGTAGAATAGAACCAACCCATTACACTCACGGGATGTCTGAGCCAGAACACCTTGCGCCTCCGTAGACCTGAGAATGGGCAGCAGCGTTTTCTGTTAGTCTTTCATCACTACTGCGATCTTCAATTCGCCTGCCAAGCGTGGAGATTACGGAAAATTCCTCCCATCATGGGAGAGGCTTATCTCCAGCAGTGGACGTTATAGGCTGTTGTTGTTGTTGAGAGAAATTGACGATTTCTCTTCAAAAAGGGTTGTATATATTATAACTCTTTCAGCATATCTTACACAAAACAAGACCATTTTTGCGACGCGGCTGCCATAAATATTTTAATGAAAATTCGCGCTACAAAGCTAATCCCACTCATTTGGACGGACACTCATTCATAATAATTTGCCTTTCAGATTATGTACAAGCTTTAAGGCAATTTGTTTTATGTTACGAACGTATACACGATCCGCTAACGCACTCACAACAACAGCTGTATATGTAACGACCCGATAAATTAGTAATGTGGAAATAATTAATTATGCATTTTTAATCACTGGTATGTAAACTTTTCATATTAACTAGATACCAATGTGAAATCCAGCAAATATGGTTTCCCTTTTTTATACTTATTACAAAACTTTTTGTTCGTTTTACGATTACTCCGTTCTGCGGCTAAAGGGAAATGTGTGTTTTACATTCGATGTTCGGTTTACGGTTTGTTATATTTGAAATCCTTTGGGATTTCATTAAAATAATAATGGGAATATAAACATGTATTGTAGACTGTACCTCCGCCATATTGTCCTGTCAAAAGCTATTAACTTTACAATAATGCTCCTCCTTTCATTAAAACTTCGATCGAACGGGTCCGCGACCCTTTATTAGAAAAAAAAAATGTCATGCATCTCTCCTGCTGTGTAAACACAATGAATTAAATCAGATTAACACTTAATATTACAGGGAACGCTTTGTAGACTCATTCTAATCAAGATTAGGGGTGTCGCAACGTAATTCTTTACATTTAAATTCGTCGTCAACAAAAGGCGCGCTAAATCCGACTGGAAATAAACAATTTCACACGTTGTTAGGGTGCTGCCTACTGCTGTGACTACTGTGCTGTCTGATGTTATCAACGATTTCAATGGGTTAACATTTACAGTCGGGATCACGACGGTTATTTATTCGGGATTATTCTTATTACTACTACTGCAAATGCTAGTTCACAGTTTACATTTTGAGGAGAACTTGTTTTTGTTGAATGGTTAGATAAGAATGCAAATTATGAGTCACTGGTTTTAGGGGATCTGTACAGTGTATATTTTATGATAAATTGGTGTCGATTCTGTTGTGCACAAACTAAACTTAATTTAGGCTATTGCTATCTTTTTCTCTCTAATAAAACGAGAAAGAGACGGACGTAATTTAGAGCTGTCAAATTTTGCTGGAACTAATATTTCCATACAAATGAAGGGTGCACGTAAAACCATATCGACTAAAAACACGGTGAAGCGCAAGGCATAAACTAGTTTGACATCTCTAACTTAGTTCATAGCTATAGCCGTCCTTTTCTAGCACTGTGTTTTAGTAAAAGATAGCAATAGCCTAAATTAAGTTTAGTTTGTGCACAACAGAATCGACACCATTTTAGAAAATTATTAAAAAATCTAAAACTCGTTCTAAATCCTACTAATATTTTAAATGCCAATTATTTTGTGAGGATGTCTGTATGTATGCTACTCTTTTACGCAAAAGCTACTGAACGGGTAAATTGATGATAATATTTGTACGCCAAATGGCAAAACATAGAGCACATACGAAAATGTAACATCTCACATTATCTGTAATTACCTATGTTGACAAATAAATATTCTGATACTGATTCGGATTTGGATGAAATTTAGCACACAGATAGTTTATTAACCTGGATATTTCATACCGGTAGTATGATTCCACGGGGACAATAAGGTATATGCATGATTATTTTTTATCGCTTTAAACAAAGCGTATTAACATTAGAAATAGCAAATTGAAATTATTTTTTATATTATAAAAAATACTAAGTTATGAGCATTTGAAACTGCTGATTAAACTGAGAAATCCGATACAGCAAATGACGTCATTCGCTACATCGACGTACAAAATCCATCGTAAATTCCGTTTATCTAGAAAGAGATAGAAACAAAAGTTTAAATGGTTATAACTTTTGTGTTGTTTGGCCGATTTATGTCTTGTTTTCGCCTCTTTTTTATTATTACTTTAACATTCCGTATCGAAAAAAAAAAGAAAATTTGTGCATATTTCTTGATATCGAACTCCTGCGCATGGGTGAAGTCGTGGGTATGAGCTATTTGTAAATAAATAGATGCAGAGTTTTTACGCCCACTAAAAAGTATTCGACTACATTTTAAAAGCACAACATAAACTAGCACATAAACAGACTCAATCTACTTTAAATATCTTCATGAGAGCCAAGCAATCTAGTTAAGTGAAATAAAAGAAAACTATGTCCATTACCGTTGACGTAACAGCCCTACAAAAGTTAGAAACTCAGGTCTTTCGTAGTTATTTCCTGTAACAGCGAGGAGCGAATAAAATGTCAGTTTGAAAGCCATATAACCTGCACCCTGTTTATGTTACGGCGGCGGATGGTGACTCACCTTGTTTGCGCCTTATGTCTTATACAGGGTGACTAAACTTGTAATTTGGTACTTGTAATGTTTTTAGGATGAGAGGCCGCAATCAGAACTATCACTGTTTGCTTTTGAGTACTTAAAAAACTTCATTAAAGTGTCAGCTATAAATTAAAACAGAAAGCTATTTTTTTTTTAATTTTAACCGAATCGTGAGTATGAAAATAACTTAAATTTAGGAATAACATACTCTGTACCCGGAGTCAAGACTTGTGCCCGGATGATGGCAATGATAAATGATGTTTATTTTGACAATTGTTTTCTACAAACAAATAATTCGGAAGTACCTAATACTAGTACGTTTTTGCTCAAAAGTTACTTCCTATCATTTGATTATTTTGTCATAAGCATATTAGTTATTTTGTCATAGAAGTAAAACATTGTTTTTTTTATTACTAAACGCAATGATATTCTATTAAACAGATATGTTATACACCTACAAAACCACAGAAAAAAGTGTACACGTACATACACGCAGTGACGCAGAATAAAGGAAAAACAGGCCAATTGGCCTGTTTTCGAGTGTTCACGATTGTGCGCTCACAACATCATCATCATCTGCCTAGCCTTTTCCCAACGGTCGGCTTCCAGTTTTACCGGATTTATTTTACATGGAGCGACTGCCTATCTGACCTCCACAACCCAGTTAGTACCGGGTAATACGATACGCCAGGTCACAACCGGCCGGTGCCGGTATTGTGCGCTCACAACATATCTGTGTAATAGAATAAACGTATTAAAAACAAAAACTTAATAAGCCCGGTGTGTCGTTCTTGACTACTCTTTGATAATTATCAATAGACTCGCTATCGATTGCAAGGTACACATATATAACTGGAGAAATGTAGATTTAATATAGGCACACCTCTGTCGAACCTTTCAAGGATTTCAGGCAAGATGTTTGTTATATTATGTGGAAAAAATGAGGAGTTATAATTTCTACATGACGTTCTCGTAACATGTAGAGAGATACAAGAGATTTGACTTTTAAGTCACCCTGTATAGTGTATTGTTGCCGAAGTGACAATTCGCGTTTTGCATACGACATCGATGGCGATGACATGTTTACGTTTTAAAACGTGGGGTTTTTAGTACCCCTCGCTTTTACTAGTCCATTGTTCTTTGCCAGATACATTATCGTTCTGTTCGTTGGGTGTGATAATGTTTAAAATATTATGCGAATGTGTGATTTAATAGGGTATATGCATGATTATTTTTTATCACTCTAAACAAAGCGTATTTACATCAGAAATAGCAAAGTATTTTTTTTTAAATATCTATTATGAATTATAAAAATACTAAGTTAAAAGCATTTGAAACTGCTAATAAGACAGAGATCCGATACAGCGAATGACGTCATTCGCTGCATCGACGTACAAAATCCATACTAAAATCTAGAAAGAGATAGAAACAAAAGTTTGAATGGTTATAACTTTTGTGTTGTTTGGCCGATTTATGTCTTGTTTTCGCTTTCTGTCATTATTTTTATAGTACTTTAACATTCCGTATCGAAATAAAAAATAAATAAAATTTATGCATAACTCTTGCAGCCACGGAGTCTGGATGTGTACCCGTTAGATGGCAATAGGCTCGCTCCCTATTACATGGCGTACTACGTTACAAACGTACCTAACTGGCCAAATGTGTAGGTACTCTTAGGTACACCTCTAACCTAACCCTTCGGGGATTACTGGTATGATGTTATCATCATCATCAGCCTATTAATGTTCCCACTGCTGGGACGCAGGCCTCCTCTCTATGAGAGGGAATGGGCTATAATCCACCACGCGGGCCCAGTGCGGATTAGTAGATGTCACATGTCATCGAATTTTTTGGTTCTAGGACATGCCAGTTTCCTCACGATGTTTTCCTTCACCGGTTTGAAAGCAGTGGTGATGAAATAAATTACACAAAGTAATGCGCCTGTCTGGGTTCGAACCCACGACTTACTGTTCGTAAGTCGGTGCCGCCACCACTGGGCCACCGCTGCTCATGATGTTATGATGATGAATAATGAAAAAAGAATTATGAATTATTTATACATCAATGAAGAACGAAGTCGATGAAGTTTCATGATGAGAATCAGAGCAACAATCTCGGCCAAGCTTGGGTTCAAATATATAAAAAAAAAGATAAAATGACATTATTATTATTTGCTTTATTAATTTACTGGCTGACGTCCCGCGGTTTCACCCGCGTAGTTCCCGTTCCCGTGGGAGTACGGGAATAAAATATAGCCAACAGCACTCACGAATAATGTAGCTTTCTACCAGTGAAACAATTTTTTAAATTGGTTCGTTACTTCCGGAGATTACCCCCTACATACAAACTTACAAACAAAAATCTTACCTCTTTATAATATTAGTATTAATTTATAAACAAATTCGTTACATTTTTAATTATTAATTTAAAAAATATATAACCAACATTTAAGAAAAAAAAAAATGATTATAATTATTTTCGGAAAGTGTTTTTACCCTTAGACTAGATTTTAGCTATATTAACGGTCGGTATGTCAAGTCAATGTAGTGTGTGTGGTGTGTGTGTATGATGAGTGTTGTGACAAGCATTATCCTTATCTGTATAATTATTATTAAATATACACAACGACATGCGACGCGAGCTTCAGGGGAGTTTGTATAACTAATAAATTAATCGAACGTGAATATGTCAATAGACGCGTGACAGACGTGTTACAAGTTTATATATAAACGTTTACATAATGGATGTATAAACAATAGTATTGATATAATGTTTATGTGTTTGTCTAAAGGATGAGATAGAGGTAAACTACCAAAATATTAGTAAAACTTGGTGTTGACCGTGATCCACCCAATTCAGCTGACTTGTACAGAATTATAATTATTATTATTAAAATCATGAATACAACCCTCTAAGTTCATTTAACCTCATTGAATAACTTTTTCATGAAGTAGTTATCATTTAATCACTACATAATGAAAAACGGGGACCTCTTCTAGGTCTCAGGTGAAGCTGCACCACAACACCCTGTCTTCCATATCTAGTTCGTAAGACTCTTAACATTAAAAAAAAAAACAAATAATAATATTTGAGACGTAAAGTATTTGCCATTAATTGGAGACCACGCGATCGATTCGCTTCCTCTCTTAATTGAAAGGGAATACTCACCATCGAAACCCATTTAATTTTCATCAATATCGAGTCTGAGTTTATTTTTTATGGATCCGACATGCAATTAATGTATGTTCTATCATTTAAGCAATATTCTTTTTATTTTACAGAATACAATTTAATTATTTACCCTCATGATGTGGTAATGGAATTTGTAGATCTTAAACAGTCGTTACAGATAGTCAGTGATAGCCCAAACAGTCTGACAACCAGTCGTACCAAGGGGTATCGTATTACACAGTACTAACTGGGTTGTGGAGGTCAGATAGGCAGTCGCTCCATGTAAAATACTGGTATTCAGCTGCATCCGGTTAGACTAGAAGCCGACCCCAACATAGTTGGGAAAAGGCTAGGCAGATGATGATGATGTTGTAATGGAATTTGAAGTTTTATTTTAAAATACGTCTATAAGATAAAGCTGTCTGTACACTTCGGCATGATATAACGTCGAGAATATTTCTTCGAAAGAGGAAAAGCGCTGAAATATTATTATTTCTAAGCTCATATTTTATTCGCCTACCAATAATTCAATCTCGAATAGACTTCAACTGACAAAAACTTCCCTATACACTGATTAAATCATGCGATCATCGATTTACCAATAAAAAAAGCGTCACCCTTTTTGTCGATAACCAAGTAAAAACTAGTGAACTGAACATAGCAGAGCTTTAGACCACGAGTTATTCCAAAAAACGGGTCGAATTATCACGTTGTGACAACTGGAGCGAGACAAAAATATAGGTACGAGTCATCATCTGCCTAGCCTTTTCCCAACTATGTTGGGGTCGGCTTCCAGTTTCACCGGACGCAGCTGAATACCAGTATTTTACATGGAGCGACTGCCAATCTGACCTCCACAACCCAGTTAGTACCGGGTAATACGTTACCCCTTGGTAAGACTGGTTGTCAGACTTTTTGGGCCTCTGACTACCTAACGACTGCCAAAGATCTACAAATGACAGCCGGTACCAACAGCTTAACGTGCTTTCCGAGGCACGGAGGAAACTCGGTATGTAATGGGTGGTCACCCATCCACAGACCAACCTAGGCAAGCACGGCTTAACCTAACGATCGACCCGAGCGGCTGTTATTATTTAACCACGAGCTCCACAATACAATGTTTGACAATGTTTGTGTTTGAATATAGGTACGAGTAGATAATAAAAAAGAAATAAAAAGTAGAGTATTATGTAATTTTATTTTCACAAGGACGCGCTGTGGGAACCAACTATGGCCTGTTATGAATTTTTAAAAAGTTTTCACAGACAGGAATATTGTAGTGGTGTATTTAATTTCTGGGAAATGGAGAGGGCTCGTGGTGAGATTATACAACGATTTGCCGGACAATTTAAGTTATTTGTGCTGAATAATCTGCAACAAAAATGTAGTTTCAGAAATTATTCAATAAACTAATGTTTTTTTTTTCATTCTTTGTTTCAGTTAGACACACAAAATGTGTTTTTTTTTTTTTTTTGTGGAAATGTAAAAAACAAGATGGAACGATTAGTTGAGCTTCGTGCCAAAAGATCCTTGAACACGATGAAATCTATCCTAGGTACTTAATATTTTCTTCATATTCTGTTAATGGTTTCCAAAGCTGGCCTAGCCTTTTCAAAGGTTTAGTTATACCCTTAGGTACCGCGTTTGTGTTAATATGTGTGCTATTGTGAGCCCTCAATGACCAGTCATTAGCAATGAGTGAGCAGCGGCCTTATGTAATGTGCCTAACAAACGTAGAACCTATCTAGGACAAAAATTAGAGCAACAAATAAAACAAACGGAAACTTTTCTCTTTCAGTTTATTTTAAGGGGACTACAGGAGCTAACCACGAGTTTTATACGTAATGAAAAATAGCATATGATTCACTGCAATAAAAAAAAAAAACCATAATAATATATGCCATTCTTCAGGATATATGATAATGTGCTAGTGTTTTGAAAACATAATACAACAAATTTTACTCGATAAAAAAAATCACGAACTTTTCTCTAAAAAATTCTTTTAACGAGTTAAAACCATACTAAAATGGTATGTAATAATAATAATAAAATACATGCGATCATTCTGATTTTTTTGGTCAAATAATTCTACTAGCTACATATTAGCATGATAGTGTTTTATTTGTTTAGTCCAATCAATAGATCTTTGTAGTGCAAGCTGATTAGAACTTTATTCTAACAGTATTTCAAACGAAGTTTGAGCCACCACAAATAGAGTTGCTAATTTAGCTCCTGTAGTCGCCTTAAGAACATATTTTTGGTAGTCTATAGAGTTATGTTAAAGAACTAAATAGTTCACAAACCAGTTTTCTACCATGAAGTTTCCACGAATTTACTTTCGTAACTTTCAGTTTGCCGAAGAAAAATTCATGCCTAGTTTAAAATGTTCGTAAACTGGAAGTTTTGAATTCCTATTGCCTAGTCGTCCCGGACATCGTTATTTAGTTCTTGGAGACTAACTTTAAAAGTAATATAATATCTGTGTAGTGTTCATTGGAGTATTTTCCTCCTGGAGAAATATTACGTAATGATAAATTTGATCGTCTTGATGTAGTAAAGTTTCCACCAAGTGCCATTTTTTACTGGGTTTTGTTTTTTTTTAAGCTTAGTACTACTACTACTACTACTATTTCAGCCGAAAGACGTCCACTGCTGGACATGGGCCTCCCCCGAAGGGGGTTTTTTCCATAATCGCCACGCTTGGCAGGCGGGTTGGCGATCGCAGTACGGTTGTTACAAAAGCTGTTGCCCATTCTCTGGTAAGTCCCTTAGTCGCCTCTTACGACACCCACGGGAAGATATGGCTCAGTAGTTTGCAAGAAGAGACAAATAAAAGATTATTATACTTTAATTAATAAGGAAGTTTTAGCAATGCTATGTCAATGTAATAAACACAAAACTCATACATCTGAGGTATAGTGGCAGGAAACTTCGTTTGTGGTGCCTTATTAGACCCTATTGTTCAAGTGCTGTACCATTTGCGGTTTCCCTTTTGTGGCCACATGCTGCGTAACCATTATTGCGCTCCCTAATTAGAAGGGCAAGCCATGTTTCAGTTATACAGGGAACAAGGCTAAACTATCGCTCGGACAATCGTAAATAAGTCGTTAAAAGGCTAACACTGTGATAGAACACAAAGGCTTTGTCTTTGTGAAAATTATGGCAGCGATAATTTGCAAGTGGTGAATTAGCACTTTAGTCGTACACTTCGTCGTCGCTCGGGGACAGTCGGGGGAGGTCGGCCCTCTTCGTTAGTTCAACGAGGTCCCATGTTTTTAGGGTTGCAAAGAGATTTCGTCTAGACTTGCTGCACATTCCACGAGAATTTTACTCACTTCAAGTTAAGTAGTAAGTAAGTTAAGACTGAACGGAATTTTAAGCTGTTTCGGGTTCCATTTTGTGTTTTTCTACGGAAGTGTTAGCGTAAACAGTAAACTGTGTGCAGTGAACCTAAGTTGTTATGAGTTTTATTTCAAGAAGACAAACGGATCTTCGAAAATAAGTATTAACCCTAAAGAATGATGTCTCTTTTAACGATTCATACAAAGCGCTCATGGATTTAAAATAAATTAAATCACTTTTTTTTTAGACAAGCCCGCCACACTATTCCCAAACCACTGTAACTCCTGAAAGCCAGAATCAACAGTGGCGACCACTAGAAAAGCGCCGAGACAATGAAGCTCGACGAAGTCCCAGAGAATGAATTTAACTGTCTTGGATCCCGCAACGAAATTAATCAGAAAAGTATAGTGGAGGAGTAGGAAAAAATTCAATCACTTGTCCGAAACCTCAGCAGTTGTCCCGTGGGATTATTAACATTCAAATCTATCGACATTAAAGGCAAAGAAAGTACTAAGCTAACCCCCACTGCTAAACGTTGTAAGAATTGAAAAGAATTTAGTTTCAACGATTTTCCCATTCAAAGTAAATACTGGAACGGAAAATATGAATCTTTTATTAGGAGATCTTCATAAGAGTGTCACATAAAAAGCGTTATATAACTACTTCTACAATTCCACCTGCTTTTATAAAATTCTCTTTGAAAATCTCATGTACCTACTCATCATTATGAGCTTAGGGGATGAGTGTCGTATTAAACCCAGCCGTCATGTCAACATGAACAGGCGTCGGGATTTCTGAAGTAATTACACGAAAAACGTCTACCGCAGACTGGAGACAAAGCATTTTATATACCAACCCTACACAGGTATACATGTTGAGTATATTATGTGCACTCATTCATACTGATAAAAGTTGTACTTAACCTCGTAATAGGACCCAAGATAACAATACGGTGCACATTAATGCAGAACAATGAGGGAGATTGGGCTGTATATTTCTTGTATTATAATATGATTTTATGAAGCATACCTTTATTTATCATGAAGGTACCGGTCTACCCTATACGTTGAAATATGATTACAGGAACACAGTTAATAGCGGATACTTAATTGTCAATTTTCAACTTGTTCTCCCATATCTTCCCGGTGGGTGCCGTAAGAGGCGAGTAGGCGACTAAGGACTTACCAGAGAATGGGCAGCAGCGTTCTCTGTGCTTTTGTAACAACCGTACTGCGATCGCCAACCCGCCTGCCAAGCCTGGCGATTATGGCAAAACCGTCCTTGGGAAGGCCTATGTCCAGCAGTGGTCGTCTTTCGGTTGATATAATGAACTTGTTCTCCTCGTCATTGCGATCATTTTTTTGTTCTACACCATACCTGGGAACCTTCTAGTTACGGAGATATTTTGGGTCAAAGTTACAACTTTTTGACAAGTAGTTTTTTAAATACAAGTTTTTAATTTAAGATTTTTACTTTAAACACCCCCACGACCCCGTACTATTCAATCCATCCATCAGCACAATGTTTTGAATGCGTTACATTGAGTTCTACCACAAAACATGATTTTTCACCCCAAAAAAAAAAGTCGTTTCCCAGCAATCATTTTTGCGTAAAGTTACTTAGTTTGATGTATAGAAAGCTTGGTTGACGGCTTCGTGATGAGGTATTTTACACCCTGTATTTGAACGCCACAAATGTCAAGGCCAAAAGTCTGACAAGCAGTCTTACCAAATGGTATCGTATTACTTATTACTGACTGGGTTTTAGATGTCATAATGTAAAACACTGGTCTTCAGCTGCATTCGGTTAATCTGGAAACCGATACTAACATGGGAAAATATAGGCAGATGATGGTTTGAATGACACAAATCGAAGAAAAAAATGCATAAAGTTTGAAATATTATGTGCAAAAACAACACTAAAACACACAATCCTAACTTTTGAATCTGTCGCACGATTAAAGCTCTTCCTTTTACAGTGATTCTGTTTGCCAAAGCCAATTTGATTTACCTGTAACATGATCTAATCAAGTCGATTTATGCCAAAGTTCGCAACTATGGGGTCATTAGCCCGCCCCCAAATAGGGCAATGGCTCACCCCATACGATACGCTGGCAAATCTTGCCGACGGGCGTCGATGCCGGCCCGTTGGCGCCACTCAACAACTGTACCCTTATTTTGCAAGCCAGTGTACTTACGACCTATTTTCTGTTGCCAAAAACCCGATACGTTGACCCCATATGTAATATTTATATTAATGTTATAGCCAGTGAACCCATGATGTAGATTTTTTATGATTGTTCAGTTTAAAGGTCATTGCGTGTATGATTTACAGATGTTTAAAACCTTTGAGATTTCATGGATTGGTTAAATTCAATAAGTGAATGGGCTTGTTTTGTTCTGTTTCATACTGATATGGAGGGAAGTGGAAATCGTGTTTTTCCTACTCCTCCGCTATTCTATTCTGATTAATTTTGTTGCGGGATCCATGATAGGTAAATTAAATTGTTTCTCTGGGACTTCGTTGAGCTTCATTGTCACTGCGCTTTTCTGGTGTTCGCCACTGTTGATTCTAGCTTTCAGGAGTTGCAGTGGTTTGGGAATAGAGTGGCGAGCTTGTCCTAACAAAAAAGTGAATGGGAAAATAGAAGGAATTATCTTTAAGTCTCTTTGTAAATCAATTAGTTTGTGGTCAGGAAGGATGTGGGCCGAGGGGTGGTCTTAGAAATCAATTTAAATAAAGAGACTCTTTAGCAAAGATTTTGATTAATCTTCCAGTCTCTTTGATGTGACTTCTTTTTGCAATAAAGAATATTACTCACTTATTTGAAGTACGGACGGTCTCGTTTCTCTAGTGGTCGCAAGCGCAATTGTCGAGTAAGGTCCTGGGTACGGTTACCAGGTCGGGCAAGTGTTATTAGGTTTTTACCATCAGGAATTTCTCAGTAGCAGCCTGCATAGAGCCTGGATTTGTGCCCGCTTGTTGGAAATAGGCTCGTCCTTTATTAAAGGCTATACTTATATCCCTCAAATGGCTTAGCATGATCCTCCGTTACGCCTAAAAAACTGCAGCATTAATTTTGAAATAAATATAAGGTAAAGTTGAGGATTAATGCTAAGTCCTATGTGTGACGAAAACACGATTCTATAAACTTTTCTCGATGGAAAAAAAATCCAAAATTACCTCCAAATCGCACAATAAACCGCTGGTATTCAAAAAGTACTTCAAAGTAGATCATGAAACTTTGCATACTAACTGAACTAACTATAAAGCAGGTCTTATGTGTTTTATTTTTTTAGTCCAATCAATACATTTTTTGTAAATCGCAAAAAAACTCATTTCGCACTATTCGGCCGCAGTGACTGACGTAACAACCGCTTTGTAGTGCAAGCTGATTAGAACTTTATTCTCACAGTATTTCAAACGAAGTTTGCACCACCACAAATAGAGTTGCTAATTTTAGGGTTAGAAGGGCCTTAACTACACTGACAAAACGTAACTGGCGAAATGAGGGTTTAACTATTATAATAGACGTTGTTTTTTGTACTTAGTAGATCTTTAGATGTAAGATACAACTTAATAATATAGGAAAAAAAAAATAATTGGTTGCCTGTAAAGTCGGTATACGGGCGAAAGTTTTACGTGACAACGACTTTGAGTGGTAAAATAAACTTTTTATGTCTGTCTCTCTCGCTCTTAGGCGGGCTCTCACTCGCTCTCATTGTGAGCGCATAACGTGAGCGGAGCGTAACGCAGTTTCTTGAAGTGTCACCCGGCAAACCAATTTATAAGACGTTGTCACGTCAAAAAATCAATTCATGTGGTTTTGGGACAATTGCCAGAGGCTGAAAATTATGCAAAACACGAGAGTGGAGCACGAACATGATTTGGAAAAGTTCAGAATGTACAACGTATCCGTATGTACGACGGATGTACTGTACATATTTGTGAACATAAATAATACATGCCGTTGAAACATTACAGCTGATAGGGATGAAAATATTTAGAATGCCAGTTTGTTTCCAACACTCGTTTTGTAAAACCCTCATTTTCTGACCTTAAAATATTAATAATAATTCGTCTGGCCTGGTCAAAAAACTGTTATACGCGGGGTCGTGGGCATCCGTTTGAACTAACCCTATCACAAGTATTCCCTAGTGATATAATGTTGGTAATAGGAAAAGGTCGCCTGAAATAACAAATCTGGTGGATATTATTTATCATGATTACAGGATTGTATGACCCGGGTTTAAAAGTAATTATATCTATAAAATTGCTTCCAGTGTTTTTTGAAAGGAACCCTAACTTTCAAAAGCCTATTACCTGAATATTTCGTGTTTTCAGTTGTGGGTTGTTAAGTTATAAATAATTAAGAATTCATATTTAATTCATGAATCGTATAGGTACTTACCTATATTAAAGTGAAGCTTGGCACAAGCAAAGAGAAGTAGGTGAAGTCGGGTTAAATTATAGCTACCATTCCTTTACATAATTATTATACGATCAATATTCTCCATAACTAAGTGGATTAGTGACATATTCGAATGTATTCTGCTCGTAATACTCAGAACATTTATATCGGTTTCATGACTTCGCTTTTTTTAGGATTTAAAATCAGATTCTTATATAGGTAAACTCTATACTAATTGGATAACGTAATCAAAACTAATAAGGTTTCAAGACTTTTACTTAATTAAATAATATCTACAAAAGGTTACCAGAATTCCTAAGGCTTTTTGTTGATCAGAATAAAATATGTATGAGTGAGGATTTTTCCGGCTTTATATTATTATTATATATATATATATATATCTATACTAATATTATAAAGAGGTAACATTTGTTTGTAAGTTTGTATGTAGGGGGTAATCTCCGGAAGTAATGAACCAATTTTAAAAATTGTTTCACTTGTAGAAAGCTACATTATTCGTGAGTGCTATAGGCTATATTTTATTCCCGTACTCCCACGGCAACGGGAACTACGCGGGTGAAACCGCGGGACGTCCGCTATTATATCATATTTACATACATAAACTCACGCCTTTTTCTCATGGGGATAGGCAGGAACCACAGAACGCCACCTACTACGAACCTTCTTTTTTTTTTTTTTCGGATGGGAAATCATCCAATGACTCCTCCCGCTCTGGGCGGAGCAGGAGGGAGTGTCAGTTTTACTTTTACTGACTAAAACCCATCCATGTTTCTTCATCGCCCTTTGTGTTCCGGGGCCACGGTATCTCTTTCGAAAAGTCCCGCAACCCCGGACCTACTACGAACCTTACATAATCGTTTTGCCTCGTCCACGTTCATACATCTGGTCACACACGCGTATAATACATCAGGGTGTAAAAGACCACTTTTCGAAGCTGCCAACCAAGCATTCTGTACATCAAACTAAGTAACTTTACGCAAAAATTATTGCTGAGAAATTACTTTTTTTTTGGGGTGAAATATCATGTTTTGTGGTAGAACTCAATGTAACGCACTCAAAACATTGTGCTGATGGATGAATTGTATAGTACGGGGGTCGTGGAGGTGTAAAAATCTTACATTAAAAACTTGTATTAAAAAAAAAACTTGTCAAAAAGTTGGAACTTTGATCCCCAATATCTGCGTAACTAGATGGTTTCCAGGTATGGTGTAGAACAAAAAAATGATCGCAGTGACGTCCTCGTCATTGCGATCATTTTTTGTTCTACACAAGGCTCTTGTTCTCCTGAAAAAGAGCCTGAGAGTGTTTTACACCCTTTATTTTATTAATTTTATGCTGAGCAAAATATTCAGAACATTGCAACAGCTACAAATAAACACCCAATTCACTTCTCTCTAAACGAGGAACATCACAAAAATAATTAATTTACAATTATTAATCGTCTACGTTGGCCACACCAAAGAACCATTTTTTTAACTATGGAAACACTACAATACAACTGTCCCAAATTCGTGCAGTGAAAACGTTCTCGTGTTTATTCGCCAGTGATTGGAGAGGAATACGTCAGTTAAAACTGTGTGTACATCCACTTTGACGAAACTATCGCCACTGCCCGTCGCTTTAGACAAGTTCTTCTTTATTTATGTTTTTGGCTGCGGGGATGCTGTGGGACATGTTAGATGAATGAACAATGCAACATGAAGTAAGCTATAGTCTGCGCCAAATAGTTAGGAATTAAAGGTCATTGCTCTTTCCTTAATTTCTCTACATCATGAATCCTTTTTTATTACTACAAAAAGTCAAGGATCACGATAAAGGTAGTTTCGGGACAAATTAATGTCATTATTTCTATTTGAATAAATATATGCGGGTTAATGACCTTTATTTCCTATTTATCAGGCGCAGACTATAACGATGTCGTTAGGTAGATTCTTGTGTTGATGTAAGAACTACTGTGCTGCCTTTTCCCATTATTATTAAAAAGAAAGCGTGATGATGGATAGTACGCGTTGGTTTGCAAGGCTTGTATTTCATTTGATTGTGATACAGATTTACTTGATAGGTACTATCGAGGACACTCCCGCCTGACCACCACTAAGCTCATTTATGCTTGCACTCGCAACATAAAAACGCTCTATAGCCCCGCCCCGTTGACTTTGTGTAGAAAAAATGAATGAAAAGATACCGAATCGGCCGAGCGCATTGACGACGCACGCCAAACGAGAGTTATTGTTATTTTGCGCGCCAAAGTTGACGCTTTCCTAATAGGCCCAAACTTTAAGGGGGCGGGGCTCGGCGCCTCCGCATGATTTAAGCGAAAAAAATTTAAAATGGTCAGGCGGAAAAGACCCCCATAGTACATCAAAATAAATTCACATTCAAAAATGGAAAGTTACACAAAACGACACCAAAATTCGATACAAATGCAACGTGCAACAACCTCCAAAAGCGAAAACCATAACACAAAAATCATTTAAGGTCATTCAGAAACAATTTCATACGACAGATGCAGCTAAAACTTCCCCGCTAACGGCTAAGTACACATCTCGCGAATTTACTTCTAAAGTTCCGAACTTGCGACACTTAAAAACTACAGAAGTGCGCTAAGCGACCGACTGTTGCAACTTCCAAGAGAAATAGCCAATTGACACGGTCGTCCTTTGTCTGTTTGAGAAAAAGAAAGAAACGCAAAAATAACGGATGAAAAATCTGTTGTTATCGCAAGAGTTGTTTCTCATTTCTCATTCCTCAACGCTTATTTTCCGCACAATGCGAACGAAATAAATCCAGCTGCGTTCATTTGTGAATGCAATCATGAGTACAACACGGAACAGCTAATCCTGATCATTATTAATGAGAGTTTTAATTGGTTCACTATGGCATGGAGTAGCATGAATTTTAAATTATAGTCTCCAGGGCATTATGGTTTAGGAGCCGGACGATGGTAATGCAGTGTGCGTACATGGGAACACCTGTGTTTCACCTAGTTTGTTTTGCATTGTTCGCGAAATGAACTCGAAATGGTTAGTATTCATAGGCTTATTTGAACTGTCAATAGGGTGAATTATGTTGCAATAAATTGAATGTTTTGTGATTGTCCCTGTACACCTGTTGTTTGGGTATTAGAGTGAAATTGTTTGCAAATGGATCGGAACTATTAGAGCCTGTTTTGGTTTCGGGTTTTTGATAATTGGTTACATATATGTGAGTGCATATCTCTACTTCCATACTAATATTTTAAAGAGGTAAAATTGATTTGTATGTTTGCATGTAGGGGGTAATCTTCGGAACTAAAGATCCAATTTTAAAAAAATATTTCACTGGCAAAAAGCTACCTTATTCGTCGGTAGTATAAGCTATAAATATAATATTAATATTTATATCATTCATATTCGCCGAGCTATCACAATTTTTGCGGACGAAATCTCGGGCGAAGTGTTAATCATTTACTCGTATATTAGTATAAATGTAACGAATTCACTCTGTATAGGTACATAAAAGTGAAAAGAGAGTGAAGTGTGTGTGTGTGTGTGTGTGTCGTGAGTGTTTTGATTTTTTTGATTTGAGTGGTGCTGGAGTCCAGTTAGTTTAGTTCTATATGTTCTATTCCAGTGTTTTTCAACCTTTTTCATGACAAGACCCCCTTTGTGTGAAAAAATATTTGGCTCCCCCCGACCCTTCGCTTTATTTTTCATTTATTTTATCATTTACAAATATTAAATCCATCAAACAATTTTTTTATGCATTTGCATAAATTAGGATTCGGATATGTAGCTATTTAACAATTTTTTTTTTTAAGTTGGAATTAGATTTAATTCTCACAGTAGCAAAACTAAAAACCTATTAGTACTCAAACTCATAGATAGCCGTGTGGTATCTGGCAGAGTAGAATAGAACTAACCCATTACACTCACGGGTGTCGTATAAGGCGACTAATGTCTGAGGCAGAACACCTTGCGCCTTCGTAGACCAGAGAATGGGCAGCAGCGTTTTCTGTTAGTCTTTCATCACTGCGATCTCCAATCCGCCTGCCAAGCGTGGAGATTACGGCAAATTCCTCCCATCATGGGAGAGGCTTATGTCCAGCAGTGGACGTTATGGGCTGATGTAGTAGTAGTAGTAGTAGTACTCATCCATCTTATTGAGATTTTGTTTGTTTGTCATTAACTAATTTCTCCCATCGTGGATCCGACGATGGGAGAAATTAGTTAATGACAAACAAACAAAATCTCAATAAGATGGATGAGTACTAATAGGTTTTTATTTTGTTAATTTGTATGAACATACAATGTTTAAATTATCCTTTATTTAACATTTTATTATTAAATCTATCTTTCTAGGCTAATAAAGCCTAGAAAGATTTTGTTTATAGTTTTGTTTATTGAGGTAGTTTTTGAGATCTCTTGCGACCCCTATAGAGGCTTCGCGACCCCCCAGGGGATCGCGACCCACAGGTTGAGAAACACTGTTCTATTCTATTGACCCAAAAAAATGATGAAATTTTGTATCATTTTGTTAGTAAAACGCAAAACGTTGTTAGTTGTTTGTTGGATAAACATTTTCCGAAAGTCAATACAACGCAATAAAAACACGACATTACGTCAATCTGTCTGTTACCATCAATTAATTTAGTTTCAGCTGAAAATATTTTCATGTTCCACATTTCATGGGAACATTTTCCTGAATAAAATATAGTGGAATAAAGAAATGTAGCGGGTCGTGAGCGCGGTGAAATTATGGTTATTTCCTGGTGGCATAAGTGTCAGTGCGAGCATATTGTGTGTGTATTGTGTATGGGACTGGACCATTACCTACCCGGTTTTGTGGACATTACTGCAAAACATATTTTATGTCACTCTGTGATATTTGTTTGTACATTTTTTTGGACTTCTATGATTTACTTACACAAATGTTAAGAAGTTCATAGTATCTCTATTTATAGGAACAGCCTCTTCACAATAGTATTTTACGAGGGTAGTAGGTATAAATAATAATAAAAAAGTTTAAATTAAAATACCATGTCATAAAACATCCAGATTCAAATTCAAATGTTTATTGCTCAGCTTTTCCGTAAATATAAATCATTGGGGCCTCACGAATCTTATTTGAAGATTTATTTTACTTACTGACTTAGGAATAATTACAAGAAAACATTTTATACTCGTTCCGTTTACTTCAAGAAATAAATTTGACAGAATCCATTTACATTTCTCACAACAATATAATACCGAGCTTTGCTTATTCGCTACTTTTGTCTAACAACCTCTTTTATTAGAAAACAAAATATTGTAATGTTCACAATTTGGAAACGACAAACAAAATAATAAAAAAAAAACTTCTGGCTTAAAGGGCAAGCTAATCTTGGCCCTTTATATAAAGACTTCACATGTTGAATCGATACTTTTATACATACTATATTCACTATATAGGCTATTGTGTCTCCCTCAATAAAAACTTGTTAGCTGAAATAAAAAGGCTAAAAGTTTTAACGAGATTCCGTAAGTTATAAAGAAAGTCCAAACGTTAGGGACTTCTACGTTAAAACATCGACCTTTTATTCGACTATCTTCTATTTTTATCTTGTGATAACAATCATTTTTCCTTTATTCTTTAATAGTGAAATAAATTTAGAGAATACAGACTATACAATTTTTTCGTCTATTCTAAATGTGTTACCAAAAAACACGGGACAACAACGCTATTCATCGGTTTTGAAAAGAATTTTCTTTTATTTTTTATCCATTTCTATTTTCAACAGTTTATAAAAGAAAACTTCCACAGTTAAAACTGTAAATCCGATAAAAGGAACTAACGGTCAACGCTGCACGATGTTTGTCCGGCGACATTGCGACACTCGTCCTACTTAACGTCCAAATATAGACCTCTGACTCGACCTTACACTCCTTCTTATTATATAATAATGCTGTCTGTGTATTGTTTGAGATCCTCTCAGGCAGGATACTGGTAAACGTAAGGCTGGGTACGCACTTTAGAAAACGAATGAAGAGCGATTGATCAGCGAACGTACGATTTTTGGTGGAGTAGCTTCTATGTTGCGGCGCGGCGCGCGGCGTATAGTTAGTTTCAAACTTCATACGGCTTTTGCATCAACTGTTTTTTCGGTTATAAAGAGTTTGTGTTTGTTTAATAGTGTGTATATCGGAGGCAAAGGATTGGATAGAACTTTTTTTAGTTTTTAAACATAAAAACCGATGAAGTAAATAAACATTAACGAGCACTTTAAAATTTATTAAAATTCTACTGAGAAATTCCTGATGGAAAAACACAATAATACTTTGTCCGACCCGGGAATCGAACTCAGTGGACGGTCCCATATAGTGTGATAACAAGGTATAAACACAACAAGCACACAGTCTTACAACGAAGAGTTACAACAGATTGGTTTAAAGATTGCAACTCTGAATTCGTAATGACAGGTTGCGAGCTCAACTACGGCCGTTGTCTTCGAATAAATATTTATTACACTACAAATACTGGAGTAGGTACTACGTATCTTTGAGCACTAAGGTACGTTATCCTAAGCACTAAAGCCTAGCACATACGGGGAGAAACTTAAGGCTAAGGCTATGTGCATCGCATTTTCTGCTTTGATATTTCTCTGAATGATGACCTCATTGTTGTTTCACATGATTTATTCTCAAATAGCTTCGTCGTGACTTCCAAAACTGCATCGGCTTTTGACGTCCTTTTCATAGCTAGGAATTGTTTTGATTTTTTTTTCTTTCATTCTTTCGGGCCACTGTGCCAAAGTTCGACAAATGACTTGGTAAGACTGGTTGTCAGACTTTTTGGGCCACTGCTGACTACCTGTAACGACTGTCAAAGTTCGACAAATGACAGCCGGGACCAACGGGCCAATGGGCTATCTTGCTTTCTGAGGTTTGAAGGAAACTCGGTATCTAATGGGTGATCACCCAGCTACAGACCAATCTAGGTAACCTAAAGATCGACCCGAGCGGCTGTTATTATTTAGCCATGAGCTCTTCGTTAGTTCCAGCAATCGTCTGTCGGAATTTTCATGAAAAAGTATTTAAATCGTATTTATAAAATGTCGAGCCTTTTTAGAACAAAATCCGTTAAATAATTAATCGTCGAATATATAAAACGTGACAACGTGACATGCCAACATCAGCCATTTTTTAAACAAATTAAATAACGATGGCGGAATAAAAAACTGGAAATTGATTACGATACCCAATTATTTTGCCGTAAGCATATTTTATATAATATTACGACGAACCTTTTTTCGAGTAATTCTGTAGCCATAAATAAAGTGGCTTAACATGGAGTACATTTTGAGGGTCGTGGAGATTATCCCTGTCAATATTCTGATCGGATTACAGTCTATATTCGTATTAAGTAAAAAACAAAGGCTTCCTAGTTTCACCTTCACGAACATAAAGGCCGGTACATACGTCGGTGAACAGTAGGCTCTCAGGGGAACCATTGTTGTACAAACTACGCACAACGCAGCGCCAAACGATGTGATTTCTATTACCGTTTCCGAGTTTTCTTTGTATGAATTATATTGTTTGAAGTGTTTCACTTTCTTCACAATACGCGTGATCTGGTTGAATAACTGTGTTGGTAGTAACTTTGTGTTTATACTGGGATTTGTTTACTTTAAGTAAACAACACGGTATTCGATACGCTGCACGCTGACCTACAAGGCTTTGTTTTTTAGTGTATGTAAAAAGTTTTAGTTCTCCTCTTACATTATTGATCAAAGCCTACGCTCAGGTTAGGGATATGCTAAGGCTACTACTTACTACTTATAGTGATAAAAAACCGGCCAAGTGCGAGTTGGACTCGCGCAGCGAGAGTTCCCTAAAGTGTGTTTAGTTATTCAACGAAATACAGGGTGTAAACAACCTCATCACGAAGCTGTCAACCAAGCATTCTGTACATCAAACTAAGTAACTTTACGCAAAAATTATTGCTGGGAAACGACTTTTTTTTTTGGGTGAAAAATCATGTTTTGTAGTTGAACTCCATGTAACGCACTCAAAACATTGTGCTGATGGATGGATTGAATAGTACAGGGATCGTGGAGGTGTTTAAAGTAAAAATCTTACATTAAAAACTTGTATTAAAAAAAAACTTGTCAAAAAGTTGGAACTTTGACCCCCAATATCTGGTGGTCAAAGTGGTATCAGGTATGGTGTAGAACAAAAAAATATCGCAATGACGGGGAGAACAAGTGCTTTTCGGGTTCGTTAAGAGGTGTTTTACATCCTTTATTTTACGGTTTTCAGAACGAGTTTTTTTTTCTTAGCATGTGCTGTAAGGTCAACGGAAAGTATTATCCTATAGGTTTTAATTCCCTTGTGAAATCACAAAATATGCTACATAAACGGTACTTACTATCTTTTTATCGCGTTGATTTACAAGTTGGTTTTTTTCACTGCTCCAAGTACTTAAGTAAGACTTGAGTATTAAAATTTGATATTAATTTCAGCTTGATACCTCCACGCGTTCCTGAGAAAAGGGTCTTGACAGACGTACAGACGGACAACAAAGTGATCCTATAAGGGTTCCGGTTTTGCTGACTGAGGTACGGAACCCTAAAGAGGGAAAGAGGACTTTAAAAATACTAATATAGGGACTGTTGTCGCCTACACTTAGTTTTTGTTTCATTTAACAATAAGATCGTAACGCTACCGAAGTCAATCAGAACGCAATGCAACCTCAAATGGCTTAGCATGATTCTCCGTTACAACTAAAATACTGCAGCATTAATGTTGAAATAAATATATGGTAAGTTGAGGATTAATGCAAAGTACTATGTGTGACGAAAACACGATTCCATAAACTTTCCTTTAAAGAAAAAAAAAACAAAGTTACCTCCAAATCGAACAATAAACCGCTGGTATTCAAAAAGTACTTTAAATTACATCATGAGCCATGCATACTAACTGAACTAACTATAAAGCAAGTTGTACGTGTTTTATTTTTTCCAAAAGACGAAAATTTAATTTTATAAAGAATAAAAACCACTCATTTCGCACTATTCGGCCTGCAGTGACTGACGTAACAACCACTTTGTAGTGCAAGCAGATTAGAACTTTATTGTAACATTATTTCAAACGAAGTTTGAACCACCACAAATAGAGTTGCTAATTTTGCACAGGGAACCGCCTTAAAATCTCCGATTTTGAAAGCGTTCGCGGGAAACATTGAATAACTAATGCATTTTCCGGTTGGTCGACGAAGTTATCTTTCATATACGTACATAATCGTAAAAGTTAATCCACGCAAAACAACATCGGAACTTGATGCTTGAGCAAAACACAAAATATCCCGAAGCAAGTTAACGTTTGGTATCCATAAAGAGGGGTTTGATTCCCAAGTCATGCAAAGAGTGTTTTGTTTTTTTTTTAATAGAGTATATTAATATGTTAACGTCATAGAGCCTGTAGTTGTGCAAAAGGCTCGCTTCCTATTTTATAGGAACTGAACAATAACACATTATAATACACATGTAAATGGGTATTTATCGCGAATTTTACCTTTAATATAAGTCCGACGCCTACGTTTCGCGTTTGCACCAGCCGTGGTCGCGGGAAGGCTGCAGTATTGGAGGTACCGCCACAGCAAAGCGAAGGTGTTTATTCAACTACCCTAACTTCATCTTCATAAATGTTAATTAGGACAGGTTCACACTAGGACAGCATACTACACGCACACTGAGATGATTTCACTTTCACTTGGCGAGTACACTTAGTGATCGTTGGATTCCAAGCGGGAGAGAGTCTGTAGCCGTCTTCGCTATTGAAATTAGGATACTTCTTAAGAAGTTTTCATTCAAGTCGATTTATACTCCATTCAACATAGTGGCTAAGCGTCTGCGTACACCGAAGGATGTAGTACCTTTCCAGGTTGCTGGTGTTTATAAAATCGATTGTAGCTGCCCGTGTTAATATGCCGGGCGTTTCTGATCGTGAAAGTTTAAAAAAGACAATGTAACAATAACAGGTGAAACGTGGGTGTATTATTAGGTAAAATACACTTCTGTCTAACCCCTCAAGGATTACAGGCATGATATTACGTTATACGAAGTCAACATATTGTGATCTAACTGTGTAAATATTCCAGAATTTTCTACTTAAAAGATTGTACACGCATTTTATATTCAGACGGTATTTTCTTGTTCAAAGGAAACATATCTTTGCAACGAGATATTTACTACATAGCACAGATTAAAAAAGGATTAGACTAGCAACCTTTTATTTTATAATGAACTAGCTGATGCCCGCGGCTACGCCCGCTTGACAAATTATATACTAAAGCCTTCCTCTTGGATCACTCTATTTATTAAAAAGGCTTATTCCCAGGAGCTCCAAATCTATTGTTCTCCAAAGAATTTCTCTCCATACATTGATTCCCAACAGCTCCATGATTTTATTTGTTAAATAATAAAAATACTAAAATTCTTCCCAGCGGCTCCAAACCAAATTGCGTAAGGTCAACAAAACACAAATTGCTACCATCAATGTTATAATTTCGTGGTAAGTACTTGAAAATTTTGGAGCTCATGGGAAAGATTTTATTTATTACTATTATATTGCTTTTTTAATTTGGAGCCACCGGGAATAAAATTATGGAGCGCCTGGGAATAAGCCATTAAAAAAAAACCCGCATCAAAATCCGTTGCGTAGTTTCAAAGATCTAAGCATACATAGGGACAGAGAGATGCGGCGGGGGACTTTGTTTTATAATGTAGTGATGATAGAGGAATGGAAGAGCTATAAGCTCGTTATCCTCGGGCAGAACGGGGTGTACTCATTAGTCAATAATTATTTGTTTAACCAAGTCATTACTTGTACTCCTTAGGGCATAAAATAAAGCAATACAGCAAGTCCGTAGTAAAGAGGTTGCTTTGTAAAGATAAATAATACAATATTACTCTTTTCTTTTAGATTTTGTGAGGAAAAGAACTAAAAGGGTTTATGTTAATTAAAACTTTATTTGCCATGTGCATTGTGCAGTAGCTCTTTGTTAAAAGTATACAACGTGTTTTTTTTATATCCCATAACTCTATAAGGGTTTATATTCTGTAGGTATAAATTACTAAAACTCCTAGAATAGGTGGTCCAAAAATGCATAGTTTCGGAGATATCATCAACCATAATTATAAAATATGTATCAAGTTTCATTGATAAATACGAGTAATTCATTTTAATTCAAACCAATCATTCATATTTTAAGCTAAGAAAATGCGACGTTGTTATAATATTAATTCACGTAAGGGTGCCGTTTTACGTTAATAATCGTGACTTTGCCGAGAATTATTTTGTATGAAAAAAAAAAAAAATAGAATGATTGAAACATAATTCATATGCCAGTTGATTCTTTATTAAAATGGTCTCAATCATACCCTAGAGTTATGGGATATCAAAAGAAACAGGTTGTATAGTAGAAGTCCATGTAAAAAGTAAGATGTATGTAAGTAAGTAATTTTACCGGGAGAAAAACAATGTGATAGACAGATAGAGTATAGACATAACATAACTTCACGCCTGAAATCCCCGAAAAGTAAGGCAGAGGTATAGGAACCTAACAGTAAACCCACATTATGCCAGTTATGTTTTAAGTCTCATGTAATACCTAGGTGGCGAGCCTATCTCCATCAACCGGGCACAAATCCAGACTCCTTGCCTGCTACTGAGAAATTCCTGATGGAATAACTCAATAATACTTTACCCAACCCAAATTTGAGGAGCTCGTGGCTAAATAATAACAGCCGCTCGGGTCGATCTTTAGGTTAAGCCGTGCTTGCCAATGATTGGTCTGTGGATGGGTGACCACCCTTACATACCGAGTTTCCTCCGTGCCTCGGAAAGCACGTTAAGCAGTTGGGTCCCGGCTGTCATTTGTAGATCTTTGACAGTCGTTACAGGTAGTCAGTGGCCCAAAAAGTCTGACAACCAGTCTTACTAAGGAGTATCGTATTACACAATACTAACTGGGTTGAGGAGGTCAGATAGGCAGTCGCTCCATGGAAAATATTGGTAATCAGCTGCATCCGGTTAGACAGGAAGCCGACCCCAATATAGTGGGGAAAAGGCTCGGCAGATGATGACTTTGCCCAACCCGGGAATAATAGCGACCACTTGACCCATGAGGCAGTCAACAACATTACAATAGGCTAGTTTCCACCATCAATAATTTGCAAATCTATTTAGTCCGTCAGTTAGAGTATTGGAAAATAATGGACACGTGTTTTTTGTTTTTGTAAATCAATGAATATTGACTAAGATAAAACGCATCAAAACTTGGGAGTGGGGGCTCGTGACGTAACAACGCACTAAAAATTATAGCACGGCGTGACGTATTGATAATTTTAAAAGCGTCGCATCTTCGTCAATTTTTGTTTACGTAGTAAAAGAAAAAATACGGGTCTAATATTTTTTGATATTCTAACTGACGGACTAATTCGATTTTTTTAGTACACAAGCCTATAGCTTGATTAGTTATAATAAAAAAGAAAATAAAATAAAAATAGTTTAATTCTCACCATTAACAAGTAGTTACAATTTACAATTTTGTTGTTTCCTTAGTTACAATAGGTACCGACATCAAAGTTATAACAATTGTTTTTATTTGTGGTGGTTTTAACGAGGTTCACAAAGTTTTGACTCTACCCCTTGAACTAGAGGGTAGGGTCAAATAGTTGGGTTATCCCCAATGATATTTAATTAAACAGATATGTTATGAGCGCGCAATCGTGAAGACTCGAAAACGTGTCAATTGGCCTGTTTTTCCTTTATTCTGCGTCACTGCGTGTATGTGAGCTGGCTCTCCCCCGCGGCACACTTTTTTCGGTGGTTTTGTAGGTGTATAACATTATCTGTTTAATAGAATATCATTGGTTATCCCCCTAAGATGCACCTACTTACAAAACAAAATACACATGAAATCACAAGAAAGAATTTCTAACTTTGCATAAATGGCAACGTTTATGAAAAATTGCTTCTGATGGCACCAAATAAAAACATGTAAGAAAATATGGAAACGACAAGCTTTTTATGAATAATACAACAAGAAAAATCGCTGTATGAAGCTCATAAAATGTGCTAGAATAGAAACGGTGAAGTCCTTGAAAAAGCATTCTTTGCTTGGATTGGAAACATAACACATACATTGATATCAGTTGTATTCATGCAGCAGGTATGTACAGTCGCGATCACCAATAATGCATATTATAATTATGGCGGCGTCACATATTGTAAACACCTTTAGATTGTTATCTGTCTAGCGAAATTGTAAACTGTCGAAATATTGTCAACTGAACACATTGCTTACAATATGACGCGTTATTTTTCGGCAGATTATCATTAGATATTAGATTATGATTATTATTAGATTTTATCTGTCGAAGTGAAACCTGTAAAATTGTGAAATGTATGTGTCAGTCAAAACCCTTATGAAGTTAAAATGCGTTTTCTGTATTAAAAATATGTTGTTTTAGAACGCCTCAGTTGTAATTACCTAGTCCTAGAATTACCATGTTTTTCAAAGGGTCACAGAAAAAAACCTAACATCCAAATACGTTTTTAAGTAAGTAAATTGTATTTATTGTTGAAATAGTTCTTTCTCACCGGTCAAAAGTAGTTTTGACTGATTAACAGTTTTGACTGTGACATATAGAAAGTCACAGTCAAACCTCAAAGTCCTAAACATAAAAGTAATTTTTGCGAGAAATAACGATTGTAACTTGGAGATAGGATGTTTTGCATAAAAATACGAGTTCCAGAATACTATATTAGTACATGACATTTGTTAATCAGAACAGTAGGAGAAAAACTCTTTTAAAAGTAGTTAAGTGTTTACATATTGATGCTCGTGACTGTACTTGCAAGAGTCGAGTGAAAGGAATTGTTTATTGTGAAGCTCGCAGACAATAGGTACCGTTATTACCCGCTTCTGAACTACTTCCATTTTATACAGCTCAGTTTAGTACCTACGATTGAAAGTTTTATTGAACCAGCTGATCTGAATTGAAGCGAAAAATTTATATAAATTATGTCGTTTACAGGGGTTCCCTATCCATTTGCATAAAATTTTAAGACCTAATATAACTTGGCATACTTTTGTTACTACTAATTATATTTTTGCATAACATTTTTACGCATAACAGCTTACGCATATTTTTTTAAGCATAATTTATCTAATCATAATAATGATTAAGCATAACATTGTTAGGCATAAATTGATTTACGCATAATGATACTAAAACATATTTTTATAGCCATAACAAAGAAGCATAATCCTAAAATGTTAGACATACCCTAATTGGATATACCAATTTATTTTGACGATTCGAATAAAACCATCTCTACGAAGCAGGTAATACATAACATATTTGTTTTGAACATAGTTGATTGTGAACATATGTGAGTTTTTTCCCTGTAAGAAGCATGCAAACAAGCATACACCATGCATGCAGCAAACATGCAGCTTGCAAACATTTAAACAAGCATACACCATGCATGCAGCAAGCATAAAGCAAGCATGCGTGCAGCAAGCATGCAGCAATCATGCAGCAAGCATGCAGCAAGCATGCAGCAAGCATGCAGCAAGCATGCAGCAAGCATGCAGCAAGCATACAGCAAGCTTGCAGCAAGCATGCAGCAAGCATGCATTCAGCAATCATGCAGCAAGCAAGCATGCAGTATGCAACATGCAGCAGGCAAGGTTTCTGTCACGGCTCCGGCGCTGCGGGGCACCGGCGCGGCGGTCCCACGCGAGCTTATCGTCGCAGATGTGTTTAAAGCTCACCACCGCAGCTTCGGCTTGCTGGCCGGCTCCGCCGGCCAGCCTCAGCAGCGGCGGCGAGTGTTACAACCACCTGCTCCTCAACTCGCAGGCCGCCTCGCCCCTCCACGCCTACGCGATTTTAAATTACACTCTAGGGGTAGGGCAGACAAGACTACGTGGAGTCGGTTTTGCAGCGATTCGTTTCTGTCACTAACTTTTGTAGTACAACTTAATGAATTATTAATTCAAAATAAATACGTAACAATAACTCAAATTTTATTCTGGTATTTATATTATTTGTATGCCTAAATACTATTATGCTAATAGTCATTATGCCTAGTAACATTATGCAAAATTCAATTTATGCCAAAACAAATTAGCCTTCAAGATAATTATGCCAACATAAACAGTATGCCAAAAAAAAATTTGGCAAAGTATTATTATGGCAAAACAAATTATACCAAAACATTTATGCCAAAGTATATTAGGAAAAAGAAGATTATGCAAAAAAAAGGGATCCCGTTTACAGGATCATTAAAATTATTATGTACATTACATACATACTACGACTAGAACTATATAGGTATAAGTACAAAAATAAAAACTAAAAGTAAATACCTACCTACATAAATAAAAATAAAATATAATATTCGGCAATATACGAGTATTGTCCGGTGTAGCTGCTACTGTGATTTTTGATGAAACTACGACCAGTTTCAAATTGGTCCGGTCGGATTGTTTAGGCTGCGGACACGGACAGATAATGTACTGAAATATCTGTCAATATCCGGTATCTGAAGAAGGTACGATCCGCAATTTGTCAATAACAATTTGATCGAACTTTAGAACAGTTTTCAATCAAGTTATATTTATAACAGAAGTGGATTTAAATTGTTTGTAGAAAATCAGCCCAGGAAGTTATACTAATGTATAGTCAGCACTTAACAACAACGTAAACAACATAAAATAAATGATTCATTACTTATTTTCAACGTTTCGTTGCTCAGATGAATAATGAAACGTGCCTTTAAGGAATAAAGAATGTAGATGGTCCGTCTGTCTGTCCATCTAAACTTTTTTTCTACGAAGATTTTTTTTTGAGCTGTGCAGGACAGTTGGCTCGTTACTTCTACAATAAATAATGTAATATTATAAAGAAGAAAGATTTATATTTTTGTATGTTTGTAATGAATAAACTCAAAAACTCCTGCGCCGATTTCAAAAATTCTTTCACTATTAGAAAGCTACATTCACCCTGAGTAACATAGGCTTTATTTTACCCCCGTACTCCCACGGGAACGGGAACTACTCGGGTGAAACCGCGTGATGTCCGATAGTCAACACTTCTACATTAAACTAATATTATAAAGAGGAAAGATTTGTATTTTTGTATGTTTGTAATGAATAAACTCAAAAACTCCTGCGCCGATTTCAAAAATTCTTTCACTATTAGAAAGCTACATTCACCCTGAGTAACATAGGCTTTATTTTACCCCCGTACTCCCACGGGAACGGGAACTACTCGGGTGAAACCGCGTGATGTCCGATAGTCTACACTTCTACATTACACTATTTACACTAATATTATAAAGAGGAAAAATTTGTATTTTTGTATGTTTGTAATGAATAAACTCAAAAACTCCTGCGCCGATTTCAAAAATTCTTTCACTATTAGAAAGCTACATTCACCCTGAGTAACATAGGCTTTATTTTACCCCCGTACTCCCACGGGAACGGGAACTACTCGGGTGAAACCGCGTAATGTCCGATAGTCTACACTTCTACATTACACTAATATTATAAAGAGGAAAGATTTGTATTTTTGTGCGTGTGTATGTTTGTAATGAATAAACTCAAAAACTCCTGCGCCGATTTCAAAAATTCTTTCACCATTAGAAAGCTACATTCACCTTGAGTAACAGAGGCTATATTTTATCACCGTACTCCCACGGGACCGGGAACTACGCGGGTGAAACCGCGTGACGTCCGCTAGTGTCAAATAAAATTTGCGTCCATCGACACGTAAAGAAAAGGGACGAATAACTTCCTCCGTCATATTTTTTATTTGACCCGTATCGTCTCCTGGGCAAAACTAGGCCTCCATGCCTTTTACTTCTCTCGTCCCCCGTCATCATATTATAAAAAGAATCTCTAACTCATCAGAATCTCAACCTCATCACAGCCATTTGAAGAGAAAACGTTTTTATTGAATCACCTTAAATGTAATTGAGATTGATTTGTTGATTGCCATGTATTAGAGTGATATTGGCAAAATAAAAGAGAACTGTTCAGTTCAACGATTCGTGTAATAATGTCAAAAATTTGTGTGTGCAGTTACAAATATAAGGTTAGGCGAGCTGCACACTACACCACACTTTTTTTTTTTAATGTAGTTTTTCAGCCGTGTGGTATCCGGCAGAGTAGAATAGAACCAACCCATTACACTCAAGGGTGTCGTATAAGGCGACTTATGTCTGAGCCAGAACACCTTACGCCTCCGTAGATCTGAGAATGGGCAGCAGCGTTTTCTGTTAGTCTTTCATCACTGCGATCTCCAATCCACCTGCCAAGCGTGGAGATTACGGCAAATTCCTCCCATCATGGGAGAGGCTTATGTCCAGCAGTGGACATTATGGGCTGTTGTTGTTGTTGTTTTTACATATGTACATAATGCATTTGTTTTTAACTTAAACTAAGCAAACAACACAACATCTTATAAATATAGTTTAGACATAGTATTTTGTAATTCCTGCGTAACACTAATTTGACACAAATTCTCTCTTGTCCCCAGTTCCTATCGCTGCTGGAACGCAATGTGGTAGCCAACACAACCCTCCACTACCGACAGATGACTCTGTTCGCGCCAACCAACGAAGCATTCCAGAGGTTCAACGGGGAATTAGACGACTCACTCGTCCTCTATCATATAGGTATGTGCGATATTTGTTCCGTAAATGTTGTGGGTGTAAGCGTATGTGTAGGGTGTTTTGTGTGTGTGTAAAGCCTTTCTATTGAAGTCGTGTGGTCCGCAGATAGTAAGTTTGTTTATCTTTTGTATTTCTAGGGGTGTTGTCGGTAAATGGTTAGTGAATGGGCTGAGATAAGTGGACAGCAATATATGTGATAGACCTTGGGTCTGTGGAACGTTAAAAGTATTTCTATTAATGCATAAGTGGGTGATTTTGTAGTGAGCTGTTGTTTGAAACTAACTAAGTTTGCCAGCAGTTTTAAGAAAAAGTCTTGCATGAAACTGTACTATATTATTATTATTACATAATTTTGACGCAACTGCATACTTTGCCCTCATGGATCAGGGCAAAGTATGCAGTTGCGTCAAAATTATATACAATGGTGTCGATTCTGTTGTGTACAAACTAACTTAATTTAGACTATTGATATATTTTTCTCTCTAATATAAAATCAGAAAGAGACGGACATAATTAAGAGCTGTCAAATTTAGTTGGAACTAATATTTCCATACAAATGAAGGGTGCAAGTAAAAACATGTCGCCTAAAAACTCTAACTTAGTTTATAGCTATAGCCGTCCTTTTCTCGCTCTGCCTTTTAGTAAAAGATAGCAATATCTTAAATTAAGTTTAGTTTGTGCACAACAGTATCGACACCATTGTATGAATTCAAAATAAAAAAAATACTTTACCAAAATAATTACAACTTGCGTTTGTAAATTAAAAACGTCTCTATACAATATGTGTTGGGACTTAGACAACAGCCAACCCTCCAAGAATTAGAGACTACAGATATTTAATAAGCTAAGGTAATGATGCATCTGCATGAAACATTCTCTGAGGTATTTCGGTATATACGTCAAAGTCGCGTGTTGTTTTACCCAAGCTCAAAGAACAAACTTGTGGAACTTATCCTATTAGTCAACTCTACTTGTAGTTTAGACTAAACTATAGCTTAGTTTAGACTTTAGCCTTTAGTTTGGGTACAGCAACTCCTAAATTAAAGCAATCCTGCTAGATTTTCACCTTGTGTCTACGTGGGAACCTAGGCACTCATTAATTTTAACTCCACATGTCTACGAGTCACCGCTTTGCTTATTGTTTAGAATATTGACTTTGTTTTACGTCAAGCACGGGTTAGCTTAGTCGACATAGAATTAAACTTCGAATGAACTGAAAGCTGAAGATATGAAAGAACTTACCTATACGAGTAGGTACTGTCACTTACGGAATATCTTCCGTGATTGTTGCAAGCGCCATGACGCGGGATGACCATGTCATGCCATCCCGCGATCATGGCGCTTGCAACAGCGTTCAAATATCGGGAGCTCAAAATAATTGATAATCACGGAAGATATCTCGTAAGTGACATTAAGTTTAGTTTTAAACCGAGTGTATGAAAGTAATTATCGCTCTGGTTTATCGATTCAAGAGAATTGTGGGCGCCTGGAAACAAAAAACTTATTCGTTAGTCACGTCCCAGCAAAGAGGCTAGAATTAGATTTAGTCCACAACTTCTTATAATTCAACGCCTATCCCTTTCGTAGATTTATAAAGGAGCCGCTCTAATTCAATATTGGCTGACATAATCCGATTATAATTGTCATGGAACGAGCTAACTGCCAGACGTGGTTTCGCCCGCGCATTATTTGAATAAAATATTAATAATAACGACGCTGTATCATTTATCAGGAAGATAAATAGATTTTGTGACCTGAGAAACGACACAATATTCTAGAGGGAAGTTTTCTAACAAATAATGTTTCTGATCGTGACAAAAGATTTTTATTTGCTCGATGTTTATGACCTTAATGGTACAATACGTATGGTAATATAAAATTCAATAATCCATCAAAATTGTATAGTCTAGTAATCAATTTATCGATTAATGTAGAGTTGTAGACTATAGAATAACCATAGGCTATGGCTACCTATATGTAGGTAAATTCAATAACCAACAAGCTCGGGCAGCTTTGAACAGGGTGAATTTAATTATAATCTAAAGCTCATCGCCATTGTTATTAAATACAATAAAGGCGTTTCAGTATGAGCATTGTACTAAAATCAAATTGTAATCATTTAACATCTACTCACAAACCATGACTTGTTAATTATTACATACAGCTTAAAATTAAGGAACATATTAAAGTATATACGTGAGAGGCTGGTTCGTGTTTGCACTAAAATGCACTATCTACACTAATATTTTAAAGAGATATTGGTGCCGATTCCCTTGTTTACAAACTTAACCAAATTTAAGTTCTTTTTCTTTCTATTTCATTAAGAAAAGGACAGAAGATAAATTTTAGTTTTGTTCGGTCAAATTAATCAGCGCCATACAAGTTTTAGACGCGATCAAAAAGTTGACTACTAAAATTACATCAAATTACGTCAGGTGCTGACTAATTTGACAGGATTTAACTAATATTTATCTTCTGTCCTTTTCATAATGAAATAGAAAGAAAAAGATGCATTCAACTTAAATTTAGTTTAGTTTGTGAACAAGGGAATCGGCACCATTGTGTATTTGTGTGTATGTAGGAGGTATTCATTCGTCGAGTTCATAGGTAGGATAATCACCAAGTACAACGCTAGCGAAGCCAATGCAGTAGTTAAAAATAATGCCACACAAGAAGTACTAATTATTAACTTAAATAAAAATAGACTTGCTTTTCTCAATTGTAGATAGAGAACTTCTTTTTATATGGTATGTGTCTACCAAACAATTAATAGATCAATGCTAGGATGGGAACACGCACACACACACCACATTAAAACATTGGAAAGTAGCACGGAAACTCCTAGTAAAAAATAATGCCACACAAGAAGTACTAATTATTAACTTAAATAAAAATAGACTTGCTTTTCTCAATTGTAGATAGAGAACTTCTTTTTATATGGTATGTGTCTACCAAACAATTCATAGATCAATGGTAGGATGGGAACGCGCACACACACAACACATTAAAACATTGGAAAGTAGCACGGAAACTCTTAACAAGACGACTAAAGACTGCATTTAACGTGGTAAATGACTACAAGAGTAATGACCAATGGTTGCTGACGTACTTTACGACCCATTCTCCGACATCATCCGGTTATGCGCACTATAGAAATAAATACAAATAATTGAGTTTTGACAAAAAAGTCCAAAGACAAGGGAAGCTTGTTGGAAACAAAAAAATGTCTACAACTAAAATTAGTAAATAATTAAAAAGTAAAATGAAACTAGAAACACCGTCTAGGTCTACACAGTAAGGTGTAGACCTAGACGGTGTTTGACAAAAAAAAAAAACATAAAATTATTTTGAATAAAATTTAAATTTATAGTAGATAATCAGTAGAATTTTCTGCATCCCACTGCTGGGCAAAGGTCTCTTACCAAGATTTAACTAAACCTTTTCTTCTAGCAAATCTGGCAACCACCCTCTCAAACATGGACTACGCGATATCGACGGACCTGGACGGCAACCCCCCTCTGTGGGTGACAACCCGACGGGGTGCCATGCATGATGACATCTATGTCAACAACGCTAAGGTCTACGTCACCAGGTCTTACCAGGCCGTCAACAGGAATAACAAGTTACAGGTAAGATTACTTAACACTGGTTTTATTGGTGGTGTTCTCCAGAAAGTTCTGTTGCGTACAAAGACATTCAAATCAAATACATACTTGTTACTATATATAGGTCAAAATCGAAAATGTTTGGGATCCGATTCGCACTTGGCTGGTTTTTTCATGTTGCGGTCGGCTTCCAGACTAACCGGATGCAGCTGAATACCAGTATTTCACATGGAGCGACTGCCTATCTGACCTCCACAAAACCAAGCTACGCTACTTACTAATGTTTCGTCCCAAATGTTTTTCTACATGTCTCAATAAACTTGGCTAGTACCTGCTAAAAAAGTAATGTCCCAAGACAATAAGAATTTCAAGATTTTTTCACAAACTAAGCCGGGATTTACCTTACTGTATTACGGATGCCAATGGCACTCTCTCGGGATTCATAGTTGTCGTCAGGTGTCTTCGGTAAAGACGTAACACAATTATTATTTCGGGGAGATACTTCGATAACTCCTTTAACCTAATTTAATAAAGTAACTTTAGCAACAAGATTGGGGTTATGTCTGATAATATAATCGAATCAGTGAGAGTTATTAGTTTGTCAAATAGAGATTAGTTTAATGACAATGAAAAGCCGAAAGACAAGCTTTGTCCTGTTGCAATGGGTCCTTTCCTCTAAAATAAATAAATACATATCGCTGGGCATTAGACACAACGCCATCTAATCGCTTCACTAAGCAACGAGGCTTGTGTCGTGGACACCAGATAGTTGCTAAACTACATAGATACTTTTTGTTTGTAAATACATACTTGTTATACATATAAACATTTTCTCCTACCGGGATTGAAACCCGGGACCTTAAGAACGTAAGGCAGCTTCACTACCGCTGCGCCATTCGGGTCGACAAATATGTGTTATGTAGATAGATTGTATCTTTATTAACCGTATTTTATTTCACAACATAACATTGCCTCATTGGTCTAGTGGTGGTAAGCGCGTCTGTTGAGCATGTCTTAGGTTCGATTTCCAGGTCGGGCAATGTGTCTTTGGGTTTTCCATCAGGAATTTCTCAGTAGCAGCCACGGAGTCTGGCTTTTTGCCCGGTTGATGGCCCCGTATTACATGCGACTATAGCGCCAGATAAGTAGGAATTAAAGGTCATTAACCCGCATACACTTATTCATTCAAATACATAATTCCGAAAACAGAAATAATGACATAAACTTGTCCCGAAACTACTTTATCGTGATCCTTGACTTTTTCTAGTAATAACAAACGATTCATAATGTATTGGTCGGGGTTACCTACGCAGAGAAATTAAGGAAAGAGCAATGACCTTTAATTTCTACTTATCTGGTAGGTACACCCCTGCCTAACCCTTCGGGGCTAACAGGCGTGATGTTATTTTATATCATCGTCACTAAATCGGCGTTCCATTTTAGTACGATAAACTCATCTGCCTAGCCCATTCAAGTTTTATTGGGGTCGGCTTCCA
Source organism: Xestia xanthographa (assembly GCA_905147715.2). Classification (NCBI taxonomy): domain Eukaryota; kingdom Metazoa; phylum Arthropoda; class Insecta; order Lepidoptera; family Noctuidae; genus Xestia; species Xestia xanthographa. The sequence goes on along the minus strand of LR990653.1, from coordinate 21,043,647 downwards.
GTCTAACCGGATGCAGCTGAATACCAGTATTTTACATGGAGCGACTGCCTATCTGACCTCCACAACCCAGTTAGTACTGGGTAATACGATACCCCTTGGTAAGACTGGTTGTCAGACTTTAAGGGCCACTGACTACCTGTAACGACTGTTAAAGATCACAAATGACAGCCGGGACCAACTGCTTAACGAGCTTTCTGAGGCACGGAGGAAATTCGCTATGTAATGGTCAACCATCCACAGACCAACCTAGGCAAGCACGGCTTAACCTAAAGATCGACCCGAGCGGCTGTTATTATTTAGCCACGAGCTCCTCCTTAGTACGATACACTAAAACTAAAAAAGAGTAGTTCTGAAACTTGCCCGGAAAAATCGATATTTATTATATCTCCCGAAATTATTATATTGCTGCTTAGCCAATTAATCATTGCTCCAAAAACAACCTTATCCAAATCAAGCAAACATTGGGCTCTATCGGGTTATTTGGAAAACTAATCGTGTTACTAGCCTTTACAAGTATTGTGCCAAAAAGTCCGCAACGATCAATATCGCCACAGACTTTTGGCACGTTTCTTATACGAATAATATACAGGGTACATTTGAACCCAGGCGAGCTTAAACGACGTGATTACTCTGATTCAGGAAACCAAAACATTTGGCTGATTGCTGGTAAAAAAATATTTTTATTAGGCCGCGCCATGTGAGAGAAATTCGCATAAAGAGGCATTTTATAACCCTACAGGGTTTGTATTGTGTACATTCGTTCTTATTCTTATTTTTTTCTTACACGCGTTCGCACATTGCGAGTTGGCGTTTGCTTGTATAAAGCACGCTAAACGCTTCTGTGCAACATCGAATTAAGAGGCACTATAGTTGGTGCCAGTTAAGATGAGAATAGCGGTCATTGACCCACCTACATTTATTAAACTTCTTAACTTTGAAAACCAAAAATAAGCCTGTTCAAGTCTGGAATCGTCATCTACATTTTTTGTAATGAAAAACGCTACATGGTTTATTTGTTTTGGTTCGTACGAAGAGATATTAGGGAAAGGGCAATGGCCGCTATTCTCTTCTTAACTGGCACCAACTATAGATTTTAATATCGTATCGTAAATGAGCATAACATCACGCCTGTAATCCCCGAAGGGTTAGGCAGAGGGTGTGCCTAATTACACCCACATTTCGCCAGATATGTTTAAGTCCCATGTAAAAGGGAGCGAGCCTATTGCTATAAGCTGGGCGCAAATTCAGACTCCGTGACTGAGAAATTCCTGATGGGTAACCCCAATAACAAATTGCCCAATCCGTGAATGAAACCCTGGATATTATGATCAGCAATCGACGAAGTAGGCAAATTGTTGTTGACATCCAATAAAACAAATCAAAATTAAAAACATCACTTTATTAACTTCAAAAACGAAGAAATTTCATACAAACTTTTATCCCCCCCCTATTTTACGCTCATAAAGAATGTTTTTTAGGGTTCCGTAGTCAACTAGGAACCCTTATAGTTTCGCCATGTCTGTCCGTCCGTCCGTCTGTCCGTCCTCGCTTAATCTCTGTGACCGTTAGCACTAGAAAGCTGAAATTTGGTACCAATATGTATATCAATCACGCCGACAAAGTGGTAAAATAAAAATTGGAAAAAATCGTTTTATTAGGGTAGCCCCCCTATATGTAAAGTGGGAAGTGATTCTTTTTTTAATTTCAACCCTAACGTGTGATATATTGTTGGAAAGGTATTTAAAAATGAATAGGGGTTTCCTAAAATCATTTTTTGATAATGTCAATAATTTCGGAAATAATCGCTCCAAAAGTAAAAAAACAATGTGTCCCCCCCCTCTAACTTTTGAACCATAAATTTAGAAAATATGAAAAAAATCTGAAAAGTAGAACTTTATAAGGACTTTCTAGGAAAATCATTTTGAACCTGATGGAAACAACAGTTTTTGTACAAAAAAGACAAAAAGTTGTACAAAATAATTACTGGACTAAGTTTGTAGTATATTCGTATATGCAAGCATTTTTACATAATGGATACCCACCTTTAAACTCATAAGTGGGAACACTTATTGTGACGGACGGGAAACTACGGAACCCTACACTGAGCGTGGCCCGACACGCTCTTGGCCGGTTTTTTTAAATTCGTTTGAAAACTAGCCAAGTCAGACCTTAGGCTTCAATATACGTGAGCAATTACAACTACAACAATGTATGCGACTGTCCCTTTAAACTTATTATTGTTTATTCATTTGTTTTTTTTGACACCGCCACCGGTCTGTTCGGACGTGAACTTTTTTTGTCTACGTCTGAACGGACCAAAATGAATTGACAGCGGTTCGTTGAGACTAAACACCCACCCAAGAAAGAAAATACGAGATAGCGCAAGAAAACAAAAACACCGAATGCAAACAAACAAATAAACAAAACTGTCGAAGCAATATCTATCAAGTACCTAACCCAAATTCCTGCTAGACTAATTACTCGAGGATATTGACGAAGGAACAACATCAGGGTCAAAGGTCAAGAGGACCCAGTACGGCACCGAAGGGCCTACTGACACGATAATTATTTACAGTAAAAATGGCGTCTCCCTGAACCGTTTAGAAACTGGGAAAGTTTTTCTTCAGAACAAAAACTACTTTTTTCTCAACAATTTTTATTTTTGTTGACTGAATAAAGTACTAACGAGACAGAACTTTATCAGCATATTTTTCTTTTTATACATTATTTATTATCCTTGATTTCTTTTGACAAAACATAGTAAATCATTTGTTTGTGTTTCTTCCGTATTAGTAGTAATGATAAAGACAAGTAATTTTTATTTTTCGAAGTTGATCTACTCGTTTAAAAAGATTTTAACATAACATAACATTCGACGACCTGAATGGCGCAGCGGTAGTGAGGCTGCCTTGCGTTCTTAGGGTCCCGGGTTCGAATCCCGGTTGGAGCATATGTTTGTGTGATGAACATGTGTGCTAAGTGCGAGTTTTACACTAAAATTCAAGTAATGTGTCGACCGCGAAAACCGAGTTTACGTTACCATTTACGTCGTCGGTAATGACAATAGAATGCCTCTATGAAAATGAGGTCCGTTTGGAGAACATCGCTAACGTTTGCATGCTATCGCGAGTGCAAGTTACAATTTTGACAGTTTTGACAGCTCGAATACGAAACGCGAGCGTGAAAAGTTTTCACTTAAGATTTTGTGGTGAGAGCATCATGAGAGTGGTGAAATAACAAAGTAATTTAATTTAATTTCGTTTTGTGAATGAAACTTACCATGGAACCTCGTATTATTTCGTTTGGACAATGTTTGAGACCGCAAAAGCACAAGATAAGCGTAATATAACGCCACAAAAAAGTAAACACGGTTACGTAAACAAAGATAGAAACACCACCACAAACCACTCGGGCATTATTAGATCATTTGCTTAGATCTCCATGCCTAAAAAGTAACAAACTTAATTTTACAAACTTCACAGATGGATCAAGGTCACTCACTACACACCAAAAGATATAAATTACACTAACTGCTCCATTTATGTCACCAGCATTTCAAATTGGGACGGGCTAGTCTTTATTTTTAACAATAATATTCAAAACTAACACAAACTTTCGTAAACACAAACAAAACTAATGACCATTGACCACAGATAAGTAATGTCGTCTAACTTCGTTCTATAACCACCACTAATTGAATAGGCAGTCGCTTATATTATGAACACAAAATACGAATGTCAACTTATTTTGGCCGGTTATTAATGTACGCAACACAAGTTACGGTGAATTAACGCGAAAACGAACGAATGTATTCTAGGATCTCACACTCGCAAGTTAACGATTGTCGATGCGGCACTCACACTACATAGTTCTGACATATTACGCTAGATGGCGCTACCCCAGCGCCATACAAATTTGCCTAAACGTTAACGCGCTCGAATGTGGTGAACGAAAATAACAAATCTCGCACTAAGTACAATGGACATTTGTTTCCGAGTCATGGACGTTTTTATTTGTCATGTATAATAAATATGTATTTACAAACAAAAAGTATCTATGTAGTATATCAACTATCTGGTGTCCACGACACAAGCCTCGTTGCTTAGTATGGCACTAGATGGCCCTGTGTGTTAATGTCCAGCGATATTTATTTATTTACTTCACTTGTGCACTTTGTCACTGTGCGTGTGTTGTGCTATCTGTATGTGTGTTATTTTAAATCGTTTATTTTGATTGATGGTAGCTTTAGGACATGATAATTATGATTATTAACCGTCGTACCATACTTTAAAAGTAACTGACTGTGGATAGATTTAATGGATAAAGACTTTGGTAGATATTAGTGCGACAAGCTACTAGAAGTTTATTTTCGTCTTTAATTGGGGTCTTACAAGATCTTCCTAGTTATTGGGAGATAACCAAGTTATGTAGATCTGAAATCTTAACTAATGGTTGAAGAATTAAAGAGGAATGTAATTAGTTAGCTACTGATTTTATATCTGTAATCTGCCAAGTGATTATACTATGTTTCTTTGGAAAAAAGTAGTTCACGGTTCACGGTTGTGTATCTGTGGAGAACGTTGTTGGTTGCACATTTGTATAACTCTTTGTGTTCTATTTCTTGTATTAAATAATGTGTAATTGTTGGTTCTTCCGAATAAATAAAATAAAATAATTTTCTTTAAATTAGGAAGGGCCATGGAGTTTCTTGCCCGTTCTTCATCATAGGAAACGACTAATCTGACTCTAGCACCTTTGTTTTGACGTTACATAAGTGTCTAATATGTCTATGTTGGACTAGGTTTATGTGAAATAAAGTACTTTAAATTTAGAAATTAGATCGATCGCTCTCTTGTTCCCCTGGAAAGTGTCAAATATATCAACTACCCCCTCCACGCAGTTGTAACGCTTTTTCGTGACAGCCTATTTTCTGTTACCCCGTCTATAGAGAAGTTTCACTTCAATAATAAATTCATGTAATTGTTGATTACAAATTCACAATATTATTTCAGCTTACTGTACTTTAACTTCTTTTTTTTGTGGTCCCAAAATACCACTCAAAAATATTTAGGGGTAATCCGGGACCGCGTCCTGGTCCCAAAAGCCCCCCGACCCATTGTAAGCATGATTTTATTTCGTTCGTTTGTTTTAGGTCCTGCACGTGATAGACCAAGTGTTGTTACCGCTGCAGCCTCATGGACCCAGTTCTATCAGCTCGCCGGTCTATAACCCTAATGCCTATCACTTCCTGGAACATTCAGACCTCTTCAATATTGGACAGCATCGACTAAGGTAATTTTTCTAACAGGTGTATGTAGCTTGTAATACTTAGTATGAGCTGTAAGCGAGGTTGTTATTGCGCCGAGAACTGCAATAACAAATGCTCACAAACATCAAACGACGTTCTCCAATACACTTTCGAAGAAATAAAATACATAGAACGAGAAGTACTTTTGTCATGAATAATGAAACTATGATTTTAATTTTCATTTTTTCCGCGCTTTGCTGTCGCCAAGTTGAAAGAGAAGCAAAGTTATGAAGCCGCTAAACAGCCTCGAATAAAAAATAGATTTCTTTTATATTTTTGAATTTGGAACACAAATAATTAATGTTAATTTGTTTAAAAAAGTAAATATTACTTTTAAATAATCTTCTTTTTCTATGATATTCTATTTATAAACACAATTTAAACATTCAAAACATATTTATGCCGTAAAGACGTATATTTCTTTGCCGAAATTAAAAAAAAAATCACTTTCGTCTATAGGCATTGAACCGATTTAAACTTCGTATCTGTGGATTTTTTTTAACCTAATCGTACTTAGTGCGATCATAGATAATACATTATCAGTGCGATAATAACCCGTTTTCAAGGAAGTGTATTGAAAAATATGTAGCTTGACAAATAAAAGTAATAGAACAAATGGAAGGACAGGAGGACATTGCTTTGCAGTAGGACACAAGACACAACAGGCTTAGGTTTATTAATAATGTAGCTTGTTCCCGTCGCTTCGCTAGCGTGCGTGGCGGAAGGGAATGATCTCATGGGAACATACTTACAGAAATAAAAGTCCATGGCCTAACCCGGGTCATGGTCTTTCGATTTCGAATTTCATAGAAATCAGTACAGTCGTTGAGATGTGAAGGCGCGACAAGTACGATCATCATTTGTTTAAATAATTAGTGTCGAATGTTATGGGCCGTAGGCTTGTGGGACGAGTTGATGAACGACTCGTTGTTTCAAATTATGTCACAATGGCGACTATCGACCACTGTCCGGTAGAAAAAGAAAAAGAGAGTAATTGAATAATTAGAAGCAGTCACTATTACATATGAGTTAGTAGAGCAGTGAATGTATAATTTACGAGAAAAATAATTGTAAAAACTACTTGAAAGTTCAAATTATGCAATTATTTGTCGAAAATAATGTGAAAATTGGCTCTTAATTCGAACATAAAATTTCCATTTAATTAACAATTACACAGGCCTGGTTTGCATCGTAATTGTCCTTAAACGTTAAGTACACGATATACATGAAGTGCTAGTAAAAAGTCAGAAAAATAAGCCTGAAAATGAAACAAGTTGAAAGTTAATTACTTCGCGAGTGTTTCAATTACCGCCAAACTCGCGGTGAACCGAATTATCGTTGCATTGAACTTTTGCACGTTGAGTTCGCGAAACAAACAACACAATTACTGAATACTATCCGTTGTGCAATCGCTACTAAGGCTGTAGTGCTTGTAGTACACGCAAGGAATTCGAATTGAATTCTGTAGTGGATTTAATGAATTTGAAATTCTTAGTTCGTGAATTATTGCGTTTAGGTCAAGGTTATATTAAAGTGTATTACAGCGTACATCATTCATGTCTTTTAACATGCGACTATAGCCCTTACGTGAGCTAAAGATATGTTTGCTTTTAGAATTAGTATTGTGTCTTCTTTCTAAAGCCTTGCACAACAATAGTACATTTTGATACAAGTGGAGAAAGTTTGTTATTGCAATCGAGGCGGAATTATAAAAATATTATATAAATAAATGTTAATTTGTGTATAAAAGTAACTATTAGTTTTAAATAATCACCTTTATCTATGATATTCTATTTATAAACACAATTTGAATATTCAAAAAATATTTATCCCGTAAAGAAAGTGCTTTGCAAAAATTAAAAAAAAACATTCACCTCAGACTATAGGCATTGAACCAATTTGGACTAAGTATAGGTATAGTTATCTGTGGCAATTTTCATTCCCGCACACGTGCGGGAAAGTGGAAAAAATCACACGTGTGTGAAATACATTGCATGTTGTACCTAATCGTAGTGCGTTAAGGATCAGTTTTCGAGGAAGTGTATTGAAAAATTAGTGATCAACATTTTCGGAACTTGTGCTTGGCAGATGTAATTATCATGTATGTGCCAAGTACATGTACCGATCAAAATGCGAGTGAATGTGGACGACTCTTTCTAAAAAAATCACAGCTTACAATTATGTATATGAAGCCACAGTCACTGCTTATGTACATATAAGTCCTGTGAATAAAAATAAAAAAGACAATACAAATTCTATACCGTGCTGCGTTTTTCCTCAGATCCTTCAGACAGAAAGTGAACCAGCTTAAAAAGAGCAAAGTATTCGACGCCGACGGCAGGCATACGTTCTTCATCCCTGTCGACGAAGGATTTAAGGTAAAGGTATACTTCTTTCCGAACACAGACTTAAAAAAACCTTCTTATTGACACGGGAGTAAAGTTTATTTTCCTTTTTAGCCAACAACGAGATCCGATTTGATAGACGAGAAAGTCGTAGATGGGCATGTCATACCTCACCATGTGTTGTTCACGCATGCTACGCCTGATACCAAGGAGTTTGAGACCCTGGCTTTTGGAGACAATGTCAAGGTCATCATATCGTTTAGCACCGTCATGAATGGGAATGACGAGATAAGTGAGTATTGAAACTTTGCAGCACTTCATTTTTTTTTTGTTTTCAAAATGGTCTTTATTTGAATAAACAACAATCAATTATTGAAACCATCACAAAAACAATCCTTCATAATCTGCTTAGCCTTTTCCCAACTATGTTGGAGTTGGCTACCAGTCTAACCGCAGCTGATACCAGTATTTTACATGGAGCGACTGCCTATCTGACCTTCACAACCCAGTTAATACTGGGTAATACGATACCACTAGGTAAGACTGATTGTCAGACTTTTTGGGCCACTGACTACGAGTAACTACTGTCAAAGATAGACAAATGACAGCCGGGACCAACAGCTTAACGTACTTTTCGAGGCATGGAGGAAACTCGGTATGTTCGGGTCGTCACCCATCCACAGACCAACCTAGGCAAGCACGGCTTAACCTGAAGATCGACCCATGTGGCTGTTTGTATTTAGCCACGAGCTCCTCCCACAAAAACTATTCTTACCCCATCACTTTTCATCATTGCTATGGTTATGGGTGATCGCAAATCACACTCAGTTTGAGCATAATATAATATACAGTAGTATATCAAGTATTTAATATACTTATACGAAACCCACAAGAAATGAAAACGTTACAATATCTTTATCACAATCTACACCCACAGGGAACGAGAAATCCTCTATTTAATAATAGATTGAAAATCCGTGACCTTTCACATGAACCCTGCTAGAACCTTAGCTAGACATAAATGCAGGCAAAGGGCAAGCTTTCAACCGTTCTTCGCGATAACAACTACTGACATTTGATCGAGTTTGTACTTTGTTTATACTTTGCCTACCTGCCAAGACTTAAAAGCCGCTATCAATTTACTTCTTGAAATAGCATTAGGTACTCTATTTTTTATACTGTTGGTAAAAAGCTCATACGGTCGTAGTTTCATGCCTTTTTGGAACCAAAAATATCTTTGGAAACTTAAACGCGCTTCCAAGAAATGTAGCTTTGAACGTTATAATTTATTGTGAAAATATTTTCCCGTTTTAACGATAAATAAAACCCAACATATTTTGGGAAAAGGTACTATAACAGTCAGAAGTCGACTGCCAATCTCGCAACACAATGGCAAAGCAATATTAGTTGTACTTATGACCTTCTTCTATAAGAACGTTTGACAACACTTACACATTAGCAACTTGTTGCCCGCTTAAGATTGTTATTACAAATTTCAATGAGTTGTGTAAGTGATACGGTGGCCAAATTGGTTAGCACTGCGCCTCGCATGGCGAGTGTTCGGGTTCGAGTCTCACATCAAACATGAAAAACACTTTTTAAGTATTACATGTGAAATATAAATGCCGAGTTGTTAACAAAATATAATGTTAAAATATATTCCACAACTAAACGAAGATTCTTTCGTTTTACAATAATTTTCAATCTTAGCGTCGTTATTAAAATATGAGGGTAGATTTGAAACAAAGTGATAAGTTCACTTTGTTTCAAATCTACCTGCATATTTTAACTACTTTACTAGTTCACATAAATTATTCCACTATTCGCTGTTGTTGGTTGGTGAACATAGTTACGAGCGTTTGTGTTATCTTGCTGTTGCTATTTTAGTATTCTTCTGAATTCAATATGCAGGCTAATATTAGAATTGAAGCTAAGGCAAATATTGTGGCCCTATATTCGACTGGCCTTAATATATCTCAAATATCGAATGAAACCGGTTTATGCGTAAGTTTATTTTTTTTTAATTTTATGTGATGATACCTACAAAATATAATGGTAGACCTAAATCGCTTGTTGCAATTGTGTAATATAGACTTTTTTTTTAGAGAGAGACTGTTAGGCGCTGGGTGAAGAGATTTGAGGAAGAAGGTAGCCTGAAGAGTCGTGAGAGGAGCGGAAGACCACCTCTTATTAGCCAGCCTCAGCGACGTTATATGGTAGCTGAATATGAGACGAATGGTTTCATCCCAACAACTCGTTTTGCCGATGAGTTCGGCACATCAGTACGCACTGTTCGCCGCATACTCCATGCCGAAGGTATTCATCACCGAACGCCAGCTAAAAAACCGTTTTTAACGCAACGGCATAAAGAGGCGAGGTTAAATTTCGCACGGGAATATTTGGACTTTGATTGGGAGACGACAATATTCACCGACGAAAAATCTTTTAAATCGTCCCAAAAAGGAAGGCTGCATTTGTGGCGTAGAAATAACACGCGTTGGTCTGAAGGCAATATAAGACCAAATACGGAATCAGGCAGAATCAGTGTGAATATGTGGGGGTGGATAAGTGCTCAAGGGCCCGGTGAATTAAGTTTTATATCGACGCGAGCCAACAGTGCCAACTATGTGGAAGTGCTGAATGATGTAATGTTGCCTACGGTGCGTAATATCTACCCCGCAGAAGACTTAGAAGAGATAAGTTTTGTGCAAGACAATTGTCCTATTCACCGTGCCAGCATTGTTCGCGAATGGTTTAGCAATCATCCAGAAATTAAAGTTATTCCTTGGCCAGCTCGGTCCCCTGACTTAAACCCTATAGAAAATGTATGGGGTTTAATGGTGCAAAGATGGGAAGCTCGGGACGAGAGATGCCCTGAGCTACTCAAATCCCATTGCATGCAATTATGGGATAGTTTGCGTGGCACAAATGTCTGTGCAAATATTGTGGCGTCTATGCGTCGACGTCTCATTAGCTGTATCGAGGCTAACGGAGGTCATACGAAATATTAAAAATCCTAAACAGGTAGGGTAATTTTATGTCAGGGGACATAGTGACCGTAACTTAAACAAATTAGTATTTATATTATTGTAAAATTGAGGTTAAGTTTCAATCCTCTTTTCATTGAGAAAATGAATAGTTAAATTTAACCTCTTATATGATGTCAGAATTTTCATAATATCTATATTATGTAACCTTAAATATGTTTTTTAACATTCTATACTACAATAATAACATAAGTGTAAAGGACTTCTTTTATTAAAAAAATAATAATATTACTTGTTTGTTTCATTTATTATCATTATTGTAATAATAAATTACCTTTATAATATATTTATTATAATATCTATTTGTTCAAAATAACTTACAAAAATGAATTATTAAACATAATTAAATAAAACATAAAAAACCGGTCCATCTTGGATTCGAACTCACATCTATCCCGATCACACTAGCCTCGTTACCGATCTAGCTAATGTTAACTTACGCAAACTTGTCAAAATTTTGCATTACTATGAAAAAAATAATCAGACGGTGATAAAAAGAAGTTACTGATATTGTCATCCTTGTCTAACATTGACCACATCTATATTATTACTCGTAGCGATGATACACGACATGTTAATTTGTTAGCGTTGGAACATCACTCACACGGATAAATATGCGTATGTGTGTATAGGCGCCGGAGCCCGTATAGCGCAAACGATAATGTGCATTGCGGTGGAAGTGGAATTTTGACCTTTGACTGTACCTACTACGGATAAAAATAATAAGTTGTCCAATATCAAAATAAAGGGTATTTAGTCTCAACGGACCGCTGTCAATTCATTTTGGTCCGTTCAGACGTAGACAATAAGTAATTTAGTCAAATAAAGTTGAGAATCAGCGTTTAAAAACATCGAAATAAATTAAGGCAGCTAAGACTCTCCCTAACACATCCTACTATTATTGAACTACACACGATAAATTAAGTATCTACAGAATAACTAGCTATCATAGATATAATAAAGAAGCTAGCTATCGAAGCTATCTAGTGAAGACATTGCCTTCAACGTAAATTTTGACTGGCTTGCATCGTGTTCACTGCAGTGAATCAATTATTCAACGACTCAAACTCCAACAGGGTAATTGCTTGTATAAGGGAACACTGAAGGAATACGTCCGTACGTCTGTCAGGCAAATCTAACTTCTCTATATTGTGATGTATGACGCTAATTCGCATAACGAATTAAATGGGGCAGCCAAGCGTCCGCCTTGCGCGTTTAAATCTCGTATAGCGGGGAATATTTTGTACATGACCAGCAGATCATTAATTCTAGGATTGAATTTTATTTTCTGTGCGGTTTATATTTTTTCTTGGAAATCTGGTCCTTATGGTGGGTATCAATGAGCGTGGAAGGTTACATTAATTCAACAACAATATTAAGGCCTCATTAACCCCAGAGATTAATCAAACAGCCAACCAAATCACTTGTCAACGAATTACACGACTTTCTAATGATAACCTTTGGAATAAGCTGTTCTATAATGTCTAGCATCATCAACGTATAAGTATGTGCTTGGACATAGGCTTTAATTCACCACGTGGGCCCGATACGGTTTATACCTTGTAGATGTGAAGTCTCTTCGATTTTTTGGTTCTAGGATAATGTTACTATGTTTCCCTTCACCGTTTTGAGCGCAGTGGTGATGAATTAATCACACAAAGTAACCCTTTGCTTCTATTATTTCCTTCATCATCATTCTACTGCCCTTATCCCAATTTATTTGGGGTCGGCGCAGCAGCACCCCTAGCCAAGCTGACAATCTACAATCGTTAACGTTAGTAGAAAACTATTCAAATGAATAGGAATGACATCATCTCAACGTTAAATCACGTGATCAACACAAACGAATAGAAAATTCGTAGACAAGTTTACATCGTTCAAAATGATAGAATAGAATGTTATCGTTTCTACAATGTTGATCGCTAAACTCTTTGGTAGGAACGCTCACCATAGTCTAAAGTGTAGGTTTTTTCTACAGACATTAGAGAAAGAGCGATCGACTCAGTCGTGTGAACTTGGCTACCAATTTAGCGCTTTCTGTAATCGCTTACGCCGAGGCGTTTACGATAGTAGAAAGAGAATCGATCCGAAACGTTTGTAACTTGGCTAGGGGTGCAGGTCTTCTTATTCCACAGTTCTCTATTACTCGTCACTACAGCAGTCACCTCTTTTCTAGCCGTATCATCCTTCATACAGTCTATCCATCGTTTCTTTGGTCTTCCCCTACTGTTATGACCATCCACATTCATACTCAAACCTTTCCTCACTACATTTATTTCTATTATTTCCTACTTAGCCTACGTAAAGTCTAACACCGTTGCTGGCGACGCGAAGCACGCCCGAGGCGTGGTTCTAGCAGACATTGTGAGAGCCAACATCCCAGTGAAGAACGGAGTGGTCCATCTCATTCAAAGACCTCTCATGGTCGTCGACACAACTGTCATCGATTTCCTCAAGGTGAGTGGACTTTGAGAAAGCAATCGTAACTTTTCGAATATTTCTATTGTTAGGCTCTTCATTTGAATGTGTGCATAATATTGGTGGAGGGATTTTTTAATATATTGCTATATTAACAGCTAACTGCTAAGGAAAGAGCTAGTAATTATACGCTTGACAAAATAATCTATAGTTTTACTCTATACCTCTTCATTTTCTGTATTGTCCACATAGTGAATTACTGCTACTTGACTCATACTCTACACATCACCTAACATATCTTCAACTATACTACTAGTATTATAAGCTAATAGAAACACAATTTCAATCACATAATTGACTTTCCGCTCCATTTTAATGGGAACCCAGGCCATGAAGGTAAAATGAAGCGTTTTATTTCTCTCTTATTTTATTATATCCATCTTTGTGTGTCCTTTATTTTATTACATACCTTTCCGTTTCATAGAATCTACGGTATAATCAATTTGAGCACGTTCTTAAAAGTTTTTATGTGTGCAATCGAGCGTAAGTTTGAAGTACTGTGATAGTCTGGTAAGCTTCATTTGGTGCCATAGTAATATTGTTTGGTAGAACCCAACCTAACTTTGATTTGTAAGTAATTTGATCATTAGATTCAACTATAAAACCCAAATCATTAGTAAACGCAGTTTTAGTAAATTGATGAAGTGTAAAAAGTAAAAACGTTGGAAATAACATTTGTAGAATTTGACTTAGAAGTATTTATTGTTAATGCGTATTTTGTGTGTAAATGTAGGTTCAGACTTTTAAATAAAATATAAAATTTTGACATGATAATATATTATAACATATACCAAAATAGCCCACTAGTACAGGTAGGTATAGATAATGAATATTTGTTATTATCTTTTTTTGTTTTTGCATCCCCGCTCCGTTGGATCCTGCCGTTCCTGCATGATCTTGACAACTTTAGGGAATTGTAAGTACTGTCGCCTTATACGCATGACTACCTAGTACCTACCTAACTACCTGACTTGTACACCTTCTTTATAATAATGATTATATTTTCTCTGTTCTATCTTTCTAATATATTTTGTAGATTTTATTAACATTTTGAAGGATAGCCCGTAACAAAGGTAAAGTACAACCAGTATTTAAACGTAGACGTAAATATTTTAGTACACAACAATATTCAGTGACTTACAGCGAAAAGAGTGAAGTTAATTACGCGTTTCATTACAAAGAACAGTACGTAAATTAATTACAACGGTCACTTGATAAACGGTGGCTTTAAAAAGGATCTCAGAAGCCTTTACAACGTTATCCTGATAAAAGATTACCAAGATTGTTTAGCTGTACTATTTATTTTCTCTGAGACTAAAATGAGAATTGTTCAAACAGGAAAAAGAAGACGGACCTCTTTGTAAATTCTATGAAGTAATCATGGACCTGGGAGCAAACAACCAGTTTTTCAACGAACTCACTTTGGCGAAAGACATCACTCTATTTGCGCCCTCAAATGAAGCGTGGGCCGACTTCAGCGTGCAAAATATCATTAGGTTATTTACTTCACTTTACTTTTACGAGCTTTTTGTGTTGATGTGATTGCTGCCATAATGTTCGGCTCTGATGAGCTTTACTGGCTTAAATTTTGTATTTTTAGAATTTAGAAGTGCGAAATTATTCTGATGTTAGTAATCGAAATTCAATTTATTTTCGTAGGAACCATCAAAAGCTGCGGGACATTCTGCACTTGCACTTGGTTCGTGAGAGGCTGCCGATGGACGCGATTATCCATAACAACATGAATCAGGTAAACATTGAAATGTTAATTTTCATTCTGATGTTTCCATTCGAATATGTAATTTATGAACGAATACAAAACTGTTAATGGAGAACTGAAATTGCCGCGAATTATAAAATTCGATTCGAATTAAAATTATTGTCGTAAACTGGTTTTAATTATCTGGTTTGGTGCTGCTATTTGGAATCAGCTACCTGGAACTGTATGTTTAATCATTTTTAAATACAATTTATTTATAATCGTTAACAGCCCGGTGTTGTTTAAACGTACTTGTTATTTTTAATTAATGTACCTGTTCATTTTATTCCATCCGTACTGTGGTTGCATGGTTGTAAAATGAATTACAATTACGAGATTTATTTTGTTGATTTATTTGTATGTTCTCTTTCGAATAGATTTTCCAGGAATGTGCAATTTGTATTTTGAATGACCCTATAGATATTGTTGTAAATGCATCATAGCATGGGTGTCGAATGCTACGACAACATTTTGGACGTACATTTTCTACAATTGGGTTATCATTTTAGATTTACCAAGCTCCGACGGCCTCTCCTCGCAAGTACCTGTACTTCAATGTTCTGACCCGAGGTCAGAACCAGACCCTGACGGTGGAAGGCGGTGGAGTGAATGCAACCGTGACCCTTCCCAACATTGCAGCCACCAACGGCTTCGTTCACATCATCGATAGAGTACTGGGAGTGCCTTACACAACCGTCTTTGAGAAATTGAAAACGGATCCCATGCTGAAGTAAGCAAAAACATTATCGCTCACTTGTATCATGTTCACTTTAGCAGAAATACGAACTTGAAAGTTTACTCGGAATAAGAAGCAAAAATACCAAAAATTAGAAGACATGTGACATCTACCAATCCGCACTGGGCCCGCGTGGTGGATTATAGCCCAACCGTAGAACTGTGTAGTGGAACTAGTGGGAATGATCCATTCCCTGGCTCCTAAAGAGGAGGCATGTGTCCCAGCAGTGGGGACATTAGTAGGCTGATGATGATGAAGAAACAAAAACGTTTTGTTCGGGAGTAATGGTAACAAAGTTCATGTTTTGTTTTAGCATCACCTACAATCTGGGCAAGCGACAGATGTTCAACCAGCAGCTTAATGATATGGAACACCGTTACACGTACTTCGTCCCACGTGATCACGCCTGGCTCAAATTCCAAATCAAGCATCCTTCAGCCTTCAAATCTCTGTTCAGGGAAGACTTTGGTTATTTCGTAAGTTTCAGAATTTCAATAATAATTCAGAAGATTCTTTTACGGCTGTGTGTTTAATCATTATTTTATCTCGCTTGTCATTTTCCAGACGAAACAAATTTTAGAGCGGCATGTTATCCGGGCCGGGCGCGCGTACACAGTATCTGATTTAAAACTTCTCGCGAACGAAACACATCCCTTCGTTCTGCCGACTTCACGCGATCCACTCCGGCTGCGTGTCAAGGAATCTGATAAGAGTAAGCTTTTAGCGGTTCATTTACATTATAATCTATTTTCATTTATAATGTTGAGATTTTAGAGTCTAGATTTGTGATTAAACTAATTTGTTATTTTCACAGACTACTACGTTGAGTGGAACGGCCATTGGATCCACGTGTTCAGGCCTGACGTGGAGTGCACCAACGGTATCATTCACGTCATTGACGAGCCCTTTGTGTTAGAGAGTGACATCCGCGCGACCGGCTCCGCTCAGAGAGTGAGCATCGCCTCGACGTACTTCGTACTTTTCCTATCCTTCTGTTTTGTAAGAATTCTGGAAAATTAAACGTCCATCGGTTTTTGTTGAGGCAAAAGCGTTCGTATTATTAGCCAAAGAGCTACGAATTTCTGTTTCCGAATTCTCATTTTTACTGCGAAACTATTTATTTGGACAAAGTTTGCTACTCTATTGCATTGAATGTGAATTAATAAATTAGTTTCGGGTCCTTTATTTTACGTTACCGTAGTGTTTGATATAGTTTAAGAATAATATGCGGGATTTGCACTGATTCGTTGAAAATATAGAAGTCCGTTGTAAGATGTTAACCAATGACTCGAGATACACTGCCATCAATATAAGAACGTTTTAAATAAAATAAAACATTTTTTAAATTTTATATATCAGTATTTACATTTTAAATCGAAACTGTTGTTGTATCAACCTAAATTGAAATTTCTGTAATCTGAAATATATATGTAGGTATATTATATTTAATAAAATGAATATTTAAGTAAGGCATTATAGTCGTATAGGTATTTATTTCTACAATAACCGTTGTTAAAGTTTTTTTAGATTAATTATAATGAATGAATGAATCTTACGCTCCACTTTTAAATTTTGGGTCCCTTGTGCCTTTTTTAAAAAACCAAAGTACTAAAATTAATTCAAAATATACCTATCCAAATTATTATTTACAAAAAGTATATAATATTTACTTTAAAACATATTATAACCTATACATTCCATGTTATAAGTATCTTAAAGATCTAATAATGTCTAAATATTTATCGTTGTTACCACTGAAGTACCCAATTTAACTTTCAGTTAAAAATATCTTCGACTGAAAAATGTATGATTATAGAAATGAAATTCGAAAGCGTTAATTTATGTAGTTAGAGTTATTCATTCGTGTCAAATTAATTGGTCTATAAATTAAAATGTCTGGAGTGAAAAGATAATCTGGAAGCGTATCGAGAAGCGCTTACTGCGATCATTATACTTAAGTTCATTGAATATTTCCAACTTACGATCATTTGAATTTAATAACGTATCTTAAGAATTGGCCGCTTTAGCATGCACGCTATGTTGGAGCTCGGCGGGTCTCTCTATCATTATTATAAGCAATGGAAAGTAAAGTATTTAAATAGAAGTATTCTTAAATTGAGAGCAATCATATTATAATAAATGTATATAGGAATGAATGGGCTTATAATTATGATGGTGCATTTGTGATTCTCTTACGTTTACTAAGCAGATGTAAATAATTTATATAAGTTATCATAGTTCATTATAGTTATTGTATAATTTAGTAGCTATTACTTGAATACGACTGAAATTTTATCACGTTGTCATACATGAACTATTGGAAAATTGAAAGGTGTTGATTAAAACAGAAATGCTGCTTTCGCGCTTTGAACTGTCATAAAACATTGAAGTTTTCTATAAAAGTGATTTACAAAATACTGTTTATGTACTTACATTTACAAATGATCACTTTATACTGAATTTACATGTACCATATTTGGAGTAGATATTTACAACCGTAAGGCAGCATTTATTAGAGAATTCTTACTCATTAATATACTCGAGTATCCTGTTGAAATCAGTGTAATTAATACATAGATACATTGTCTGTCGCTTTATAGATATATTTACATTAGTAACTTTATAAGCAAATATTCAAGTGATGTCTATATTGAGCCAAAGCTAAACGCTACTTCAACTGATATCATATTACCTTCCTATATGTACTGTGTAAGGTTTTAATATTACCTAACAATAGATGTTAGATTGACATATACCCGATACATTTAAGGTTTGAATGTTCATGAAAGCGATCATTATAAAATTGCATTTTTAATACTATACACTAGTGTTACGTGGGGAATATTGACCCAAGACAATATAATTCTGACCAAATATTCAACCAAATATTTGGTTAAGTACGAAATTGGAATTCAATTAATTAGTGGATGTTTTGGTGTAATAAATAAATAAAATCTATGTCAAATTAGTGATGACGTTATGAGGAAGTGTTTAATGACAAAGAATTTATGTGTAAAATATACATATTGAACTTCTCGTGTTGGTTTCATTTACAAAAATGTCCCCCGTAGTCTAGTCACGTGTGTGGAAGGTGTCAAATTAAATTTGGGTACGGGTATGTCGGCCATATTAGCGGACCGTGCGCCACGCCGCCTTTACAGTCTGCAATAACAATGTTAGCAACAAAATCTAAAACAAAATTAACAACAATAACAATTAAATGTGTGAGATGTACTTGCATGGAACCATTTCAGCAGCTGCTACAGTTTCATTAATTTTCAGCTGCACGAACGAATATCTACCTAATTAACCGATGTATGGTTCCACAGGAAACGTTATGAATCCAATTTCATCCGTAATGCCTATAAATGTACTTTTTGTGTAATTCGGGGATTGTCGGCTTTGTTTCAATTAAGAGAAAACAGGAAATGTTAGTGTTTTAAATGTGTTGGTTGTATTTCAGGATTATTTGGCTAATTACGCATATGTCATTCAACGCGTCCATAGTTTTATTCAACGTCATCTCGCGTCCCGGTTCGGGCATTCGGTAAACAAAAAAAAAAGAGAAAAACTATATATATTTCCGCGCAGTTTTCCCGGCACTCGGTTTTAACGGAATAATTGAACGCAACGCTGCAAAGGTCGTAGTCATTCTCTTAATCCCATAAGGTTGGTGCGACGACACAGCTACCCTGCCGCGCTAATCCCCTTGATGGATAGCACGAGTTACGTACTCCTTTCTAGGAGGCCATCCCATTACTGGGGGACACGGCCCCGAGCCAGTAATGCGTGTTGTGGTTTGTAATTACCTCCCATTTCAACAGAAACACTGCGAATAAACAATTTTGATATGTTAACAGCCGCCCTTATAAACAATAGGCGCAGATTGAATGCAATTAAAGTGGTATTCGGCTAAAATGTCCACATGAAGTGAGTTACAGTAAATCGGGGGTTTTGCCGACAGCGACCTGGATAAACGAGAGGTCATTTGAATATAGTTTGCATGGAGAGATCTATTTGTAAAGGACAGATTTTGGTTGAAAAACTGCTACAATTAATGAGTTATAAGAACATTTATAAATGTTTTTCTACCCACAATCAATGATATTATTAAGGAAGATACGCCATGTTCATACTGAATGGCGTTCAGATATCGTTGCGAGTTATTTAAAACTACGACAGCGATAGATAATACGGGACGTATAAGATAGAAAGAGATAGCTAGCTATCAAAGTGCAACAATTGTGTCACTTTGTCCTCAACAATTTGTGCGTGCTAGTGCGATATCTACCTCTTTTTACTATATAATATCATTGCCCACAATGGTGTCGATTCTGTTCTGCACAAACTAAACTTAATTTAGGCTACTGCTATCTTTTTTACTAAAAGGCGGTGCGAGAAAAGGACGGCTATAGCTATGAACTAAGTTATAGATATCAATCTAGTTTGCGCTCCACCGTGTTTTTAGTCGACATGTTTTTACGTGCACCCTTCATTTGTATAGAAATATTAGTTCCAACTAAATTTGACAGCTCTAAATTACGTCCTTCTCTTTCCCGTTTTATTAGAGAGAAAAAGATAGCAATAGCCTAAATTAAGTTTAGTTTGTGCACAACAGAATCGACACCATTATCAGCTAAAAACTGCTTCAAGTATTTTCTAGTTTCCTTCATCGGTGCAAAAAAGCTTCAATACGTTGATTAATAATAAAATAAAAAAAATCCTAGAAAAACTTCCATATTTTTTATTTTCACCTGAGTAAATTCTAGGTAGCGACTTTACTCCTGTTTCCGTTGTGGAAACATTTTACACACAAAAGGGATATCCGGGCGGATTTTTCGGCAGTCGCATGAACAATGCCGCATTGTCGGAGAATAAATGTGTCCTCACTATTTTCACTAAGTATACAGATTTGTTTCTTGAATGTCCCTTACAAAAAATAATATAAACAGGTGTGTCCTGTCATATTTTTACTCACGCACAGTAACCCGAATAGAAAGGAAGTATAAAACATTTCATGAAGGTCAACATTTCGTGGAGGAGCTCGTGGCTAAATAATAACAGCCGCTCGGGTCGATCTTTAGGTTAAGTCGTGCTTGCCTAGGTTGGTCTATGGATGGGTGACCACCCTTAATACCGAGTTTCCTCCGTGCCTCGGAAAGCACGTTAAGCTGTTGGTCCCGGCTGTCATTGGTCCATCTTTGACAGTCGTTACAGGTAGTCAGTGGCCCAAAAAGTCTGACAACCAGTCTTACCAAAGTGGTATCGTATTACCCAATATGAACTGGGTTGTGAAGGTCAGATAGGCAGTCGCTCCATGTAAAATACTGATACTCAGCTGCATCTGGTTAGACTGGAAGCCGACCCCAACATAGTTGGGAAAAGGCTAGGCGGATGATGATGAAGGTCAACATTTTGGTAACAGATTATTAACATAACATAACATCACGCCTATAATTCCTGAAGGGTTAGATAGAGGTGTACCAAGTAGTACAGCCTCATTTGTCAGTTATGTTTTAGTCCCATGTAATAGGGGGCGACCCTATTGCCATCAACCAGGCGCAATTCCAGGCTCCATAGCTGCTAACGAGAAATTGCTGATGGAAAAACCCAATAACACTTTGCCTGACCCGAGAATTGAACCCAGGACCTCATGCTAAGCAGTCGTGCTTGCTATAGTATTCGCCAGATAAGTAGGAAATAAAGGTCATTAACCCGCATACATTTATTCAAATACATAATTCCGAAAACAGAAATAATGACATAAACTTGTCCCGAAACTACTTTATCATGATCCTTGACTTTTTCTAGTAATAAAAAACGATTCATAATGTCGGGGTACCTACGCAGAGAAATTAAGGAAAGAGCAATGACCTTTAATTCCAACTTATCTGGTGCAGACTATAGCTAGACCAACGAAGCAAAAGAGCATTATTTACTGTTTGTTATTTTCGAGTAGGTACGTAATCCCAAAAGATGAACATCCAAATGTGTTTTCATTCATAACACAACTCAAATGAAAAATAGCTTTACACAGTTTGTGAATAACCTGGAAAATGCAACCCATTTAGCCAAACATATTGCTTTGAAAATACATAAATCAATTTCCACGAGAAATATGAACTGGTAGAACACATAATTATTTAGCGTCGCTGTCTGTAGACCACATCCTCTTAAATCTCTCGCAAAATAAATGCAAGCTGTTACAACCTCCTTCGGAGAGGGAAAAAGAAAAAAATAAAAGTTTTTATGGACTCGATTTATCTTAACGCTGCGAGCAGAAATACAGAAAACGATCGGAATCAAACACAGTTCTCCTATTTCAAACTGCTCTGATCTGATTAATGTTTATTTTTTTATTTGCTCAATCAAAGTCTGGAACTGACCAGTCGTCGTTTTGTTTGCTCTTGGGTTGTAGTTTTTTGTTTACGGTAAACAAGTTGAAGTGTGCGGTCGGTAAAGTGTAAGAGAGTCGAAATTATATAGCAGGGAACGAAGTATGTGCAGACGAATAAACAGTAGTCAAGTCTTAAGGCCCTTCTAACCCTAAAATTAGCAACTCTATTTGTGGTGGTTCAAACTTCGTTTGCAATACTGTTAGAATAAAGTTCTAATCAGCTTGCACTACAAAGCGGTTGTTACGTCAGTCCCTGCGGCCGAATAGTTTGAAATGAGTGTTTTTTTGCGATTTGCAAAAAATCTAAAAAAGTAAAAGACATAAGCGACCTGCTTTATAATTAGTTCAGTTAATATGCAAAGTTTCATGATCTAATTTGAAGTACTTTTTGAATACCAGTTTTTTTTTGGTTTATTGTTCGATTTGGAGGTAACTTTGGATTTTTTTTCTATCGAGAAAAGTTTATGGAATCGTGTTTTCGTCACACATAGTACTTAGCATTAATCCTCAACTTAACTATATATTTATTTCAAAAATAATGCTGCAGTATTTTAGGCGTAACGGAGGATCATGCTAAGCCATTAGAGGGAGTATAGGCCCTTAACATAAAACTTAACAAATAAACAACCCACAATATTTTTCACAGATTACTATGTAATCTCTCTCAAAATGTATGTTCAGTAAAAATTGCAGGTCCTTAAAGCTACTTAGAATGGCGAAACTATTGGTGAAAGTGCGATTCGATTCTCAGGTTAGAAAAGAAAATTTTAGTTTTAGTTCTAGGTTTAAGGTACAAGTTGGCAGCGGGCGACACGAAGCCGCCGCAGACGACGTGTCGTCCCTTCATGTCGCCGCGACACGTGGCCGCCTCATGTCACTGCAGTCATGATTTCGAACCAGGCATTTCGGCGTCAGCGACACTACTGATCTGCGGTCGGGCGACACAATTTCATAGAAATACATAGAATCCAGTAGTCCCGGCGACATGAAGCGACGACACGTCGTCTGCGGCGGCTTCGTGTCGCCTGCTGCCAACTTGCACCTTTAAAATTAAATCCAATCATGAGGAAAATATTATCAACAATATTTACCAAGAATTGATTGACATTCCAAAAAGTGACTCAATACGAGCCTTCGACAGAATATATTGAACATTCAACAGTGCAACTCTTCAAACCCTTTGAGAACAGTATTGCGTTTGACGTTTGACGCGTCACGCATTTTTATTATACTAGCTTCTAGGCCGAATCCTCAAAGGTATGAGTTATTTGCATATACTTGACACTTCATACTTGATCTACCGGGATCAAAATCGTCCAATGTCGTCATCTTCACGACAAGCCTATATGTATGCAAAATTCATGGAGGGCTGTCGATCAACTGAGCCGTTGAAGTGGCATATGACACAGGTGTATCTTGAACTTTGGGAAATTCCAAAATGGTTCGTGCAAGTGATTTTGATCTTACCATAAAAGAATTGTATTAAAAAAAATATCCTCGACGGACTGCCTCGTTGGTCGCAAGTGTAACAGCTGTGTATGAGGTTTTGGGTTCGATTCCCTGGTCGGGTAAAGTGTTATTGGGCTATTCTATCACGAATTTATCGGAGTCTGAATTTGGGCCCGGTTGATGGCTATGAGCTTGTCCTACTATTGCATTATACTTAAACAGCATAACTGTCAAAAAGTGGGTTTAGTTATTATTAGGTACACCTCTGCCTTCGGGGATTTCCGGGTAACCTACATTATAATATGCATGACAACAACAACAACAGCCCATAACGTCCACTGCTGGACATAAGCCACTCCCATGATGGGAGGAATTTGCCGTAATCTCCACGCTTGGCAGGCGGATTGGAGATCGCAGTGATGACAGACTAACAGAAAACGCTGCTGCCCATTCTCTGGTCTACGGAGGCGCAAGGTGTTCTGCCTCAGACATTAGTCGCCTTATACGACACTCGTGAGTATAATGGGTTGTTTCTATTCTACTCTGCCGGATACCACACGGCAAATATGCATGACGACAGTATCAAAAATTTGCAAATCTATTTAGTCCGTCAGTTAGAGTATTGGAAAATAATGGACACATATTTTTTGTTTTTTGAATAATGACAAGGATAAAACGCATCAAAACTCGGGAGTGGGGGCTCGTGACGCCAGAACTAGCTAAAAATTATACCAAGGCGTGACGTATTGAGAATTTTAAAAGCGTCATATCTTCGTCAATGTTGGTTTACGTAACAAAAGAAAAAAATGTGTCCAATATTTTTTGAAAATCTATCTTACGGACTAATTAGATTTTTAAGTCGTCTCGCCTATTAAGTAAAGGAAAAAACTACGAATTACGCGACGAGGATGATTTGCTAGCTACGCCGCAGTGTCACTGTGCTACGCCGTAGCACGCACTTTACTAATATAATGTAATGTGCGTGTTAATTTTTTCAGGAAGTAAACTGTTCCCTTTGTTTCTAATTAATACAAGCTAATCGCGAGTTTTATAACGTGTTAATAGAAAACCATAGAAACAAATGAGAAATACATTGATGAACGCCAGAATAGTACAGTTTGATACAAGTGGAGAAAGTTTGTTATTGCATTCGAGGCGGAATTATAACACACGAGCCGTAGGCGAGGGTGTTTTTGAGCCGAGAATTGCAATAACAAATGTCCACATGTATCAAACGACGTTTTTCAATACACTTTTGAAGAAATAAAATAAAATAACGAAAAATATTTTTGTCACGAACTATGATTTTAATTTTCTTTTTTTTTCGCGCTTTGTTCTCGCCAGGTTGAAGGAGAAGCAAATATATGAAGCCGTTAAACAGCCTAATATAAAAAATAGATTTATTTTATATTTTTGAATTCAGAACACAAATAAATGTTAATTTGTGTATAAAAGTAACTATTAGTTTTTAATAATCATGTTTATCTATGATATTCTATTTATAAACACAATTTGAATATTCAAAAAATATTTATGCCGTAGAAACGCGTTAATTCCGCCTCGAATGCAATAACAAACGTTTCTCCACTTATATCAAAATGTACTATTTTACGGTTTTACCACGTTCATACAAAATAAAATATACAAATATGGTATTACATCGTTCTAGACATACTTATTAGTGAAAGTAAAGATTAAAGGCAAGGTTATTACATAAGAGATACAGTTTATTTTTAGTAACTACATTTTTTGACTCCTACGACAATATTCTGTTCACGCGTGCTATTGCGTTATTGCTGTTTTTTTTCAACAGGCGCTTCTGCGTTCTGGGCAATTCTTGGAACTTCATAAATGGGGGGTATCGTTTTTGAGCTCACCAGATGGCGCACTGTCGAGTAAGGTCTTGTCAGTAATTCTGTTTAATACTTTAAAGCACCAATAACTTCGTAAAAAAGTTTATTTTATTACGTATAACAACACAGTGTAAGCTAGGTATATTATATTTACAATATTCTTCCTAAAATTAGCAAGCATGAAACATTTAAAAATCATTCTACCTCCAAGTACTAACAATATTATTATCATAAGTTGACTTAAAATCTTCAAGTCATAATTAATCAGGAATGGGCTCAATCTAGAACACAATCGTGAGTATTAGTATAAATACGTGATAAAAAAAGCACGCAACGCGCGCGAACACTGTGTGACATCTGACATTTTGGAGGACCTCAGTCTACACAAGCGCCTCTAGTGGCAAATTCACACGCGATAGCTCCCATTCCATTACGCTCTTTTCAGACTAAGTAATATCAATAGTGTGATAGGTTTACGGGATGAAAATGATATTATATTCGGTTAAAAGGTTCTTAGAAGCTCTGTTCTAT
This sequence comes from Xestia xanthographa, assembly GCA_905147715.2. Classification (NCBI taxonomy): domain Eukaryota; kingdom Metazoa; phylum Arthropoda; class Insecta; order Lepidoptera; family Noctuidae; genus Xestia; species Xestia xanthographa. Next base: position 21,017,744 of record LR990653.1, on the reverse strand, counting down.
GTGAGGAGCATTATTTGTATCGGATGAAAACAATATGGACAACGGAAGTAGATACCTACGGAGCTTTTATGAAAAAAAAATAGAGATTCCAAAAAAGGTTTTCATGGACTGGACTTTCCCCGTACTGTCTCATTTAAAAAAAATAACTGTATGAGTTACCATGAGTTTAAAATTAACAACAAAAAAAAATAAGGCAATCGCAGCGGTAGTCTGAATTTAATCAATTAATTATATTTTTTCGAATTTAAGATTTAAATTTAACGAAAATAAAAAACCGGCCAAGTGCGAGTCGGACTCACACACGAAGGGTTCCGTACCATTGAGTATATTTAGTATTTGTTGTTATAGGGGCAACAGAAATACATCATCTGTGAAAATTTCAACTGACTAGCTGTCACGGTTCATGAGATACAGCCTGGTGACAGACAGACGGACAGACGGACAGACGGACAGACGGACTGACGGACAGACGGACAGACAGACGGACAGATAGCGAAGTCTTAGTAATAGGGTTCCGTTTTTACCCTTTGGGTACGGAACCCTAAAAAAAAACCGGTAAGTGCGAGTCGGACTCGCGCACAAAGGGTTCCGTACCAATTATTATAAAAAAAATCACGTTTGTTGTACGGGAGCCCCCCTTAAATATTAATTTTATTCTGTTTTTAGTATTTGTTGTTATAGCGGCAACAGAAATACATCATCTGTGAAAATTTCAACTGTCTAGTTGTCACGGTTCATGAGATACAGCCTGGTGACAGACAGACGGACTGACGGACAGACGGACAGATGGACAGACGGACAGACGGACAGACGGACAGACAGCGAAGTCTTAGTAATAGGGTTCCGTTTTTACCCTTTGGGTACGGAACCCTAAAAAAGATTGCACCTGTAATGAATGACAGCGAGAATTTGCAATTTAAACGAGACTTAGGCAATACTAAATACGATTCCATTTCCTTGATTTCATTACTCGTATTGGTATATCTACGAGTATTCCACTGTTTGAGCAAACTTCGCTGCATTCCCACGTTTAAATGTTACATAGACTAGTAAATAAAAGCTTGCTAAGCTTCTTCGTTGGTCTACTGGTTGCAAGTGCTACATACTGAACATAATATCCTGGGTTCAATACCGAGGTAGGGCACAGTGTTGATACATTTTTTCATTACCTAGGTACATTGTAATTTCTGGGTAAGACGAGTCTGGACTCGTACTTGTTGTTGTTGGAAAAATATTCGTCCCCCCCTTACACGGGACTTAAACGTTACTAGCGAAATGCGGGTGTCGCTTTTTAGGCATACCCCTGCCTAACCCTGCAGGTATTACAAGCGTGATGTTATAAGAATAAAACTTGTACGTAGTATAACAAATAGTCCCATAACAAGATTCAATTTACTTAATTTCGAGATTACAAAAGAAAAGAAATCCGTCTAATCTTTCTGTCCATTTATCTTTGTCTGTTTGGTAATGTACCAATCTTTTCTTTTTAAAGACAACCACTTTGGTGGATAGAACAGTAAATGTAAATAAAAATAGGCTATCTTTCCAAGTAGGTACGTGTTGGAGACATAACAGGGGTTCTGTAGTGAATTAACAAATCTCTTTGGGGGAGAAAAAAGTATAGTTGTACAGAGATCTTTGGCGCGCGATTGAAATCTGAATTGACGCCGCCATCTTATTTTTTCAGTACTATACAAACAATTTCTCATTATGTTTATTAGTAATGCCCTTTCAATTACATTTCAACGACCAAAGATACTTGTAGTACTACAACGTGTTCGAACATTCGTTGGTATCTTTCCATGTAGACGTTTTATGTTAGTACAGCAAGCAAATTGGAATATAGCAGTTTGGATTCGGTTTTTGTCCCGTTATAATAACTGTGTCGAAAACTAGAAACTGGTGTCGAAACTCGAAACTGGTGTCGATAGTATCCTATTTATTTATTTAACACTTCAAGCATCAGAGGCGGACTTAATGCCATAGGCATTTTCTACTAGTCAACCTCTGGGTGATGGCAGAGACAAGCTGTGGTAGGTGTCATTTCTGAAAATATTTTTTTTCCTATCTACTTCTACTTGTGTGTTTACAAATGTTTCGAGGAATCTAAAAAACCTTAAAGGGTTCCAGTAATTTGTTAACGAACCCGGTAATGGATTATTTAGATGATTTATTCAATGTGGACTAATTTCTAAGTGCTTCCTGAATTTTTAAGTTGTTGCTTGTAATGGTGTATCTCGCGGGAGAGGTAGATACCTCCGATATCTACCTTGTCTTATTTTTGTAGCTCTCTGTTGTAATAAACACGAACCGTATCATCAGATTAGGTACTTACTATTTCTAATTTCTACTAAATACTAGATTGCTGTTTGGCGTTTGAATTCAAAATATTAATTGAAATCTAGATAGAAAACTGCTCTAATCTATATTGATAATACAAACACGAAAGTCACTCTGCCTGTCGGTTTGTTTGGTTGAACAGAATTTTAATGAAAGGCACACAGGTACACCATGACCTAGGCTATAGGACACTTTTTAAACCGTACGGTTATTTTCGAGTTCATGCGTTCAGACAAAATGGAGTACCTATGCTATAAGAATAAAATATGTGGATGAGTGCAAAATGATGTATTTTATTACTTTTTATCGGGACCTGTCTTTATTCATCTCATAAATTTTCACAAGGAGTAAGCGATTTTTGATTCACGAGATTATGATTTATGGGACTTTGTGTCACTGGCTTTGATAAACGGTACCGTATTGATGATAATTATGTCTTCTTCACGACCACTTTTACTACCCATAGGTTATCTGAAAGTAAGAATGGAAATACTACAGGATGCGCTTGTTTAAAAGTTACATAGCTTATTCTAATTATACAAATGCTCAAAACAGAAACTGTCTCCATAGTTTGAAATCCAAAACTACGGTGAGTTGACGATGTCTTCAAGCATGTCGCGGGACGTCGATGAGAGACACACGGAAACGAGAAGTATAATAGCAAAAGAAAGTTGAAAGCACATCTTGGATTTTGAAATGTACTGATGATCTTGATAGTGATTCTGAAGTGGTTCGAGTAAACGTATTCAAACGACTGGATTCATTGAATATATTTTTTGTTGCGATTACTTGGTATTTCTATAATGCTTATTTTTACTATGTATTTCAGTAGTGTTTGAATGTGACAGTTAATATGTTACGTTACGGGTAAATTCCTATCATGTTAAGTGTTTAGGTACGTTCTTTCCAGTTTTCTAGATATTCGGTCCTTTTCGTAATTCGCCAAATACTTTTATCCACATTCCCTTAAACTTATTCCAAAGATATTCAGGAGCAAAGGTCATAAAAGTCGGTGTTCCGCGACGAATCTTCACAAGTCGTTAGCACTTTAATTAAATTGACGCCTTCAACGAAATATCTCGGATTTTCGATATCTGTACCCTTTCTCAACTCACAGAATTGTAGGTAATGGTGTGTTAAGCTTTGACATTGAATCAATTGGATTACTTACCTATTTTATCTTAATCGTAAAAAAGTATTTTTTTGACTTACAATTTGTCAAAAAATATATTTGGTAGTGATGAGGCTCATGCTTGTGATCGTTATGGTTGCTATTTAGTTTAGTTTCACATTGGCTGCGTCACTATAATCAACGTGCAATTGCTTCATGTAAACTGATTCAGATATAGCTATATCCTAACACACTCGAAATTAAAGTCTAGACAGCCAGAAAAAGACCACATGAAAAATTCAAGCTACGCATCAGTACTTAAAATCAATCGCACAAATCAGATCTCGCTAAATATTAGATAGGTTCCAATATAAATACATTTTTTTACTCGTTTCACGTTTCGTCGGCCCCGAATGGCCCCGGATGGCCCCGAAGGCCGAATGCAGCGTGCGCGATGAACAAATACAAGCAAGGGTAACGAGCCTACAGACCCCGCCGGGAATTCGACCACGGCCCCGTTGACATTTCAAAAGCTCACCCGATTTTTTCAAATATCTATCTCCGTATCGAAGCTTCGTTAACACGCTGTCCTATCAAATTGCTGGTGAAATTTACCATACGTAGGTTTGGTTGTAGCTAGGTATGGTATCAAATTGGAATGTATTTGGGCCATCCTATTGTTGGTTGACATTTAGAGGGCCTTTCTAGCAATGGGCGTAGCTGTTATGCTCCAAAAGGCTGCGGTATGTAGATGTGATGGGGCTTCTCCCAATTCGATTTGATGTAACTGCTTGACTTCAAGCTACAGGCACAAGCGACACTCGTGTTGACTGCGGAGGAATCAAATGAAATAAATTCAGGGCATGCTTTAAATTACCATGACAGGTATTTACCAGTGAACATAATAGGGTATATGCATGATCTTTTTTTATCACTCTAAACAAAGCGTAATAAAACATCAGAAATAGCAAAGTGAAATTATTTTTCGATCTATAAAAAATACTAAGTTATAAGCATTTGAAACCGCTGATTAGACAGAGAGATCCGATACAGCGAATGACGTCATTCGCTGCATGGACGTACAAAATCCATACTAAATTCCGTTTATCTAGAAAGAGATAGAAACAAAAGTTTATATGGTTATAACTTTTGTGTTGTTTGGCCGATTTATGTCTTGGTTTCGCTTTTTGTCATTATTTTTATAGTACTTTAAAATTCCGTATCGATATAAAAAAAAGAAAATGTATGCACATTCCCTATTGTTAATCTATCAAAATTTTTTTTCTTTGTTACAATTTAACTCAAGAACTCCTTATTCGATTTTAAAAATGTTTTCACAATTAGAAAGCTACATCTTTACCGAGTAACATAGGTTATACCATAGACTTAGTATATACTGCCGTATAGACGAACTGACAGCTCGATAAAGCGTGACCAATTTTGATTTGTCAGTGTGTGCGTTAGTTAGCGATGTACAGTAACAGTCAGAAGTCGACTGCCAATCTCGCAACACAATGGCAAAGCAATATTGGTGGTACTTATGACCTTCTTCTTAAATATGCGTATGTGTGTATAGGCGCCGCCGCCCGTATAGCGCAAACGATAATGTGCATTGCGGTGGAAGTGGAATTTTGACCTTTGACTGTACCTTTTACTTTGGAGGACTATCGATAAGTGGTTCAAGTTCGACCCTTGGAGGAAGATGTTCCATAGACTGCCTTTGTCCAGATTATAATTTTTACATTATGTTAAAAAAGTGTAATACATTAACAAAATAAAACAGCCAACATTTTATTAAAAATCGTTCAATACTGACCTTTAAACAGAAAAATCTTATTTAACTGGTTCCTTACAGTTTCCTTTCCTAAATAATTAAGTTTACTTTCATGTTTAAGTCGAATGTCAAAGTAAATTTCTATAATGTGTTCCATTATTAAATATCTACGACCACTTAAAATATCTTGGTCCAAATTTTGGATCTCGAAACTCGAAAACAAGCCGAAATTATCTTCTAATATATTATAAGAAGTACAGCTTGGCAAATTGTAGATTTCCCAATACCTTGACTGATTTTATTATTTTCACGAATAAAATTTTCAATCTGTAAACAAAGTTGTATCACGTCTTTGGATTCCAACCAACGCGCCCAATGAATTCCAACCATTTTCCTCGAATTATAGTATCTAGAGGGAATCTGTTGTACAAATTCTACAAAACAATAAGTTTATTTGTTAAAAGTTAATAAACTTTTTCCTGATAAAATGGTTCAGTTAACAGACGGTAAACGTAAGCTAGCATTTATTTTCATAGTTAACATTCAAGATAAAATATCGATAGTATCGATAAATTAAAGTCAATCCCTAGCGTACATGTAAAATAGATTCATGAAAAATCTATTCACCAAAATCATGTAAATTATCAACAAATGGTCTTTTAGCTATACAAAATATGAAAGTAAACAAAAACATTGGTATTATTTTATATTTTATACAGGTAAAAAGGCAAATTTTAACCAAAAATAAACGCGTCTTATCAGTGACTACGTCCTGAGTATTTACTTATGAAATGTGCAATTTTCAGGTTTATGTCTATGATTAACACCACATTCACGCACAGAACAAGTAACCATTGTTTAATACAACTGTATTCCCTGAAAATAAACCACGATGTACGCTAAAAATCCAAAATACGGAGGAGTTGATTCCCCGCGTGCCGACTTGTGCAGACCTGTCATTCAAAACCGGTCACAGTGATATTAGATTCGCGATCCTTTTTCATCTTGCTATATTTCCATAAGGGATTTTCTTCTCCCTCGCACGCTTTGTTGGTCTATATTTACTAAGTCTATGGGTTATACATTATATTGATATCATGCAAATTAGCGGAGCTATCACAATTTTCGCGAACGAAGTCGCGGTCGAAATACTAGTAGCATATTTAATATAATAATATATTACCTGTTGTATCAATATACAACAGGTAATATATATTAAATATGCTACTAGTAGAATCCTCAATGTAAGCCCAATGGGCTTACATTGAGGATTCCACGTTCCAGGAAACAAATCCAACAAAAAACCCTGTTATAAGTAACACGATGTTTTTAAAACTGGCAATAATAAAATACCCACGTTATAAAGTGTCCCACAATTGTTTTCAATCAATGTTTCTAAAACCTTAAAGCGTACCTACACAAATAATATTATTTTTCTCGTAAATACGATACAATCGGAAAAAACAATACCAAAGTACAATAACTTCGTATTGTGTTTAATTCTATGTGAAAAAAAGTTGGGTAAAAGGATATTGTTTTACACACATTTTTATATTTAGCTCCCCCAGTTTCATATTTTTAGCTTTAACGGATTATGTCCGGGCGTTAGTGAAGTTGAGCCAGTCAGTTGAAGGCTATCAATTTTTATTTAAATTGAAAAATGTCTTAATTAGTCTCTAGTCTAGATTATTCTGAATGCCAGAGGCTAAGTATTGCCATACAACATGGCAATGCTGCCAGTCTCTTGGGCACATTACCAGCTGACAGTTTTCAGGAGTTTTTTGATGCCCTTTTATAGTTTGTTGTTAGATTAGTTTAGTTTATAATGTATATAGTTAGTTTACTAAATAAAAAGGTAGATACTTTCATTAAAATTGTTTGTATCACATGATTACAAAACTTGCCTCATGCGCACTCAGGGGAGATTTTGATGAAGTGTCGACGAGTTTAAATTCAGAATTCGTACATGTGGCAAATATTGTTAGACGCCGGAAGCGCTTGCCAGCGGAAACACGTCACCGGGGGCGCACGCCCTCTACATCCGGCCGACAGAGGCAGAGCTATCCGAGAGACTTACTTGCGCTCATTTCTCTTCGAATGGATTCCAGGGAATCGCTTTTCAATCCACCCAAGGTAGTCTCAAAGAGCCTTTAGTTCACTATCGAACACAAAAGACAGTGCTTGTCCAATTACATAGGTATCTCTATAACGTGTGACGTACGATAGGGGTTGCTGAAGCTTGCAAATCTGGAAATCGAATATTGGACACAATAGATAGGATTAAATATTACTGCTTTGTTACTCGGCTTTTATCATCTAGGGAACGAACAGATATTGTGTAGGTACCTAAATCCATGATATTCTTCACTGAATTAAAACATTGATATGTATTTGTATATACTCCTATTACATAGGGGTACCTATTACATGGGACCTAAACATAACTAAAGGCCAAAAGGCAATGAAGGGGGTTGTGCTCGGAGTTTCCTTGCGCGATCGAATCAGAAATGAAGACATCCGCAAGAGAACCAAGGTTACCGACGTAGCCCGAAGAATTGCCAAACTTAAGTGGCAATGGGCAGGGCACATTGCTCGCAGAACGGATGGCCGATGGGGCCGAAAAGTTCTGGAGTGGCGACCGCGAACTGGAAGACGTTGCGTTGGAAGGCCTCCCACTAGGTGGACTAATGGGGTGCGCCAAAGTTCACCTAAATTTTCAACTCCGATAATTGGAAATCCGAAAATGTTCTTCCTAACATTTTTCATCCTAACAATCACAATTCCTAACTACTCTGTCTCTAATGTTCATAATTCCGAAGCATTCAACTTCATAATGTCAGTAGCAATAAACATCTATTATACTTTTATTTGTTTTCCTATATTTTCTCAACATAACCATTTTTTACACTATTATTCAAAGTCATATCTTTTTTGTTTAGATTTCTTTTTATTCATAATAATCAGTATTATATACATTAATTTTGCGTAACTTTATTTTCACATAACATGTATAACTTATAAGAATAATAATACCATACAAAATAATAGGGGAGAAAATATAATGGCCACCAAAATTAACTTTGTGACCACTAACATCTATCACCTAAAATATCAATTGATCACAAAATTTAGTAAATTGAGCACCAAATTTTAATGAGGCGGTTGATGACAAACTAGTTTTGCCTAGGCCGACTTGGGGCACCCCGACACGGATAGATTAGGTTAGAAGGGTATGGCGGGGTCGAATGAGCGAGCGAAGCGAGCGAATAGACCCCGCCATACCCTTCGTGGTTATTTTTTTATAAACCATTCAGAAGTAGGAGCCCCGCGTAGCGGGGCTCCGTCGACCGGGTCTCCCTCAACTTGGATGCAAAAGAGACACTCTGGCCTGAATTTCATTCATTTAAGACAAAAATCAGTGAAACGACCTTTAATCATTCTAAACAGTTGGTTTTTTACAGACATAATTATCTCAGGTATAGTTATAGTAATAAGTACGTTATGTAAAGCATACCCCCAAATAATAATCATACCCTCAAATTAAAACTATAAATATCATCTTCTACCCACATATATTTTTTATTACACTTGGTAAATGTTTCTTTCTGAGTATGAGTGAAAATATTATGGTAATTATGTTTAGGGTTTAGGGATAAAGCGTTAGGATAAAAAACAGTAGGAGATTAAATATATTCACATTAATGATATTATTAATTACAATTTTCGGAAACATGAGTGTTATGAACATCGCCGGTAGCACTACAAATAGTATGAATGAAAACTTTAGGATGAAAAATTTTAGGAAGAGTGATCATTCGGATTACAAATCGTTAGGAAAAACAATTTCGGGTAAAGAACTTTAGGTGAGCCAATATGGACCCGGACTGATGACCTGGTGAAGGTTGCGGGAATCCGCTGGATGCGAGTCGCACGGGACCGTTCAATGTGGCGACACTTGGGGGAGGCCTATGTCCAGCAGTGGACGTCTTTCGGCTGAAATGATGATGAAACGTAACTGGCAAAATGTGGGTGTACGATTAGGTACACCTCTGCCTAACCCTTCGGGGATTACAGGCGTGATGTTATGTTACGTATTGGTATAGATAACTCTAGTCACTGTAATCTATACTAATGCATATTACAAAAAGGAAAGATTTTTTTGTTTGTTTCTTTGTAAGCTCCGAAACAACTGCGCCGATTTTAACCATTTTTTCACCAATAGAAAGCTAAATTATCAGGAAATAACATAGGCTAAATTATATTTATAGCATAAAGGAGACAGACAGACAGAATTTTTTAGATGGTATAGAAAATCATCAAGGCACGGAACGTTGTAAATCCGTCTTTTTGGTGGTTGACACTTGACAGACAACTTCATTTGACATTTACTCTTTCTGTTTATTTCGATTTTCGTGAAACTGTTTCTGCGATTTTTTCGCATTTCTTAAAAACTATTTTATGAAAATGGTATCTGCTGGTCGTTGTGTCAATTGTGCAGTAAGATTTCAACGCAATGTGCGAATACAATTACATAAAATGCAATAAGCGTCCTCTGTTGCTCAATAGCTGTACCACTACTTCTCTACTGAGAGTTGTTTGTTTGTCGATTTTTGCTATCGATATTTTTTCACGTTAAGTCATAAATAATAAGTATCAAAAACGTAATTTTACTGTTCTGGTAATCATGTTATGTCGTTCAAGTGTCAATATGGGAATAAATGTTATTGGTTCGCGTATATTTCTTTAAAATTACTTTAAAAAGCTATCAAAGATATTCTCGCTCCGCGATACATGCTCACCGGTATCATTGTTGTCGGGAAGGGAACAGATGCGTAGCACGTGCAGTGTTGCGCAAGACAAGCCGCTCCGAGGGAGTGGTGTGATTAATCGCCCGTCACACTCGCACACTCGTTTATAGCCCAACTACAAAACTATCGGAACTACATACTCGCTTCTCGCTGCTCGCCAACGCATTTCTAGTTTCCTACTCACTTCTCGCTCATCGTTGGCGGTGGGACATCAACCGGGTACAAATCCAGACTCCGCGGCTGATATTGAGATATTCCTGATGGAAAAACCCAATAACACTTTACCCGACCTGGTAATCGAACCCATCATGCTCAACAGTCGCGTTTGCGGCCACTGGACCAACGAGGCAGTCTCAATAAAATACAAATATGTAATTAATCTTACGAAGCGTTATCGATAAGATTTATCGAAAATTTGATCCCATCCTAAAAGTAGTATCATAGGTGTGTAATAGCAGAATTATATAAAAAAATATATAAATATTTGTGTTTTTTCTATTCATAGCTAGATAGCGCTACTGACGTACGACATCAAAATTATTGTATGACATTAGTCCCAATGTCCGCTCTATGCAATGATGTTATATATAATAAAATCTCATTGGCTCTATGTATACATAATAATATAGTCTTTTTAAATCTCTTTGCATTCACGTTTTCATTTTCTAATTTATCATCATTCCGGTTAGACATGGCTTAGCTAATATTACCACTGTAATTTAGAGATTATAAGGAAGAAATCTATATACGTTTCATTAGTATCTACTACAATTTGTGTGGGTGGCCTGTTCTCAAACAAAAAAAATTGTCTCCTTTGAATACAAAAAAAAACCGGCCAAGAGCATGTCGGGCCACGCTCAGTGTAGGGTTCCGTAGTTTCCCGTCCGTCACAATAAGTGTTCCCACTTTTGAGTTTAAAGGTGGGTATCCATTATGTAAAAATGCTTGCATATACGAATATACTACAAACTTAGTCCAGAAATAATTTTGTACAACTTTTTGGCTTTTTTGTACTAAAACTGTTGTTTCCATCAAGTTCAAAATAATTTTCCTAGAAAGTCCTTATAAAGTTCTACTTTTCAGATTTTTTTCATATTTTCTAAACTTATGGTTCAAAAGTTAGAGGGGGGGGACACATTGTTTTTTACTTTTGGAGCGATTATTTCCGAAATTTATTGACATTATCAAAAAATGATTTTAGGAAACCCCTATTCATTTTTAAATACCTTTCCAACAATATATCACACGTTAGAGTTGAAATTTAAAAAAAGATCACTTCCCACTTTACATATAGGGGGCTACCCTAATAAAACATTTTTTCCAATTTTTATTTTACAATTTGTCGGCGTGATTAATATACATATTGGTACCAAAGGAGACAGTTTTTTTTAGGCCCTCTTCGATGTTGCGGATATTCATATTACTTACACCAAAAAAAAGTAACCATTTTATTGAAGTAGCTGTGTTTGTAAAGACAAATCCGAGTCGATTTAGACGACTATCAGATGTAGTACCCCGCAATAGACGCGATAATAGTGTGCTATGTCTGGAGCCAGCCAAGACTGCACTTATGCGCAAAAGTGTCTACTGCATGGCACCAGTCATTTATAACAAATTGCCGAAGACATGGAAAGAGCTTCCGCTTTCATTATTTAAAAAGAGACTCCGAAGCTTTTTATTGGCGAAAGCGTATTATAATATTAAGGAGTTCCTAATTGAGAAAGAGTTTTTAAGCTAGTGCATAGTTATGTTTAATTAAGAACAATATTTTAAAATTGTAGGTATTTACAGCCTTATTCATAAAAAGTTAGAGCCTCCTTGAAGGCTCCTTGATGGCCCGATGCTAAAAAACATTATTCATAAACGTCTGCTAACGCTAATCAGTCCATCAAGGCTCTGCTAAAGTTAGAAGACTGTTGACCCTCCTTTATCTCTCTGCTAAGTCACAAAATGGCGGCCGCAAATTTGAACAGCTGACTTTGACAAGAGCAAAAAACCATACCGATGATAATTTTAGTGAAAGGAGGGTTACGCAGATTAAAAAAAAAACAGGAAAAATTATTAATTGGAAGTTGTATTTAAAAATCCTCTTAATTAGGCATGATGATACGTGATGATACGTGTACTAACAATAAATATGAAAAAAAAAATTAGGATGATGAACATAGTTACGGCTTTTTGCACTTAGGTACAATCTAAACATGCGGATCGGAAATGGCGGGAAAACAAACATCTCGCTTTTTTTTAAAGTTGATCTTGGGGTTGTATCATCAAATTTTTATCTTTTCTTATTGGTTTATCATTTCTGTTTTATTTATTTTCTTTTTTCTCGTGTGTATTTGTAAAAAAATGTGTTTTCCCGCTAATTTGCTGTCATTGCTGTAAATTTTTTTTAATTGTCGATGAGGCCATTTTTAGGGTTCCGTAGCCAAATGGCACAAAACGGAACCCTTATGGATTCGTCATGTATGTCTGTCTGTCCGTCCGTATGTCACAGCCACTGTTTTCGAAACTATTTGGTAAGTAGATGTATTCTGTGAATCGCATTAAGATTTTCACACAAATATAAAAAAAAACAATACATTTTGGGGGTTTCCATACTTAAAACTGAAACTAAAAAATTGTTTTCATCAAACCCATACGTGTGGGGTATCTATGGATAGGTCTTCAAAAATGATATTGAGGTTTCTGATACATTTTTTTTCTAAACTGAATAGTTTGCGCGAGAGACACTTCCAAAGTGGTAAAATGTGTCCCCTGTAACTTCTAAAATAGTAGAATGATAAAACTAAAAAAAATATATGATGTACATTACCATGTAAACTTCCACCGTAAACTGGTTTTAACTTAATTAAAAAAATACACTATTAATAAAACATCGATCAAAGTTACAACGAACTACAAGAACTTTTATATTATGTTACTTGCTGCTACGGAACTTTTTTGTCTGTTGATTTGTCAAGATGGCCAACATAACGCGTCTAATCCGTCTATCAGCAGCTCGTTAACTAGCAGACTGCTAGCAAGCGTTTATGAATCATACTTTTTGACAACCGTCTAACAAGCCTAATGAGTCTGCTAGCTAACAGACCAATCAAACCTCAATTAAGGATTTTTTATGAATAAGGCTGTATAAGTGTGTAAAAATTATAAAATTGTATTTAGTTATAAGTTGTTATTCTTAAGTTTTTTGCATGCCTACGTGGTAAAATATGGCTGTACTATTATATGTTTTTTGTCAGCGTTTGAGATTACCCATATTTGCAAAATAAAGTTATCTTTATCTTTATTCTAATAATAAACGAAAGATTACATAGAAACGAAACCGGAATCTTAAAATCATAACAAATAAGTTGTATTATGATATTTTTTTGCGAGTCAAATCATTCCTGTTGTGGTCAATGCCATTTGACGGAAAATACTTACGTAAATAGGGGCGTTTTTTCCGTTTACAAAAAAAAAAGTACGGTATCCATTGGTATTAATATCTGCTTTAATTAAAATATAATATATCATAAAAAGAAATAATATTAAACTGTGAGCTTTCTAATGCTATTTTAGAGGTTTCCGCTAAAATCTTTTAGATGGTATAGAAAATCATCATGGCACGGAACGTTGTAAATTCGTCTTTTTGGTGGTTGACTGACAACTTCATTTGACATTTGACGTGTTATTGTTATTGTTTATTGTTAGATTCACGTTTTCATTTTCGAATTTCTCATCATTCCGGTTAGACATGGCTTAGCTAATATTACCACTGTAATCTAGAAATTATAAGGAAGAAATCTATATACGTTTCATTATTATCTGTATGTCTGTTACAATTTTATGTGGGTGGCCTGTTCTCCAAACAAAAAAAATTGTCTCCTTTCAGCTTTCTAGTGCTAACGGTCACAGAGATTTAACGAGGACGGACAGACGGACGGATGGACGGACAGACGGACGGACGGACGGACGGACAGACATGGCGAAACTATAAGGGTTCCTAGTTGACTACGAAACCCTAAAAATAACCTGACATCCGAATGTCATATTTTTTCAAAGCTTTGATTCAATAGGTTTAGGCTGTATTTTTGTACAAAACTAACATGACCCATTTTTAGAAAATCCCGCAATATGTTATTCAGCACGTTTTCACATTGTCATGTGTGTTGTAAGGTTTCACAGATGGATTTCAATTTACGCTAGGTAGGTACAGGAAAAAACGTACATGTGTCGTATTTTTTCACTAGTTAACTTCTGCTGCTTGGCAATTCACAGTAGACTTATAATAAATACAGGTAAAATATAAAGTTTTCTGAAGGATCTGGTTATTAGAATTTACTTACTTTCTTTAATCAAGGAGAAGAGGCTGGTGTCCCAGCAGTGGGAACGTAACAGGCTGATTATGTCATATTGTATTATGTAAGTATGAAATGTATTAGTAGGTACTTACTGCTATCACTGGGATAAAGTCAACAAGACAGTAAACGAAAAAAAAATGTCGGATAACACTTTTAAATTGACAGTATTCAGTAGAACGTAGAACACTGTCAATTACAAAGAATGCTATGCAAGCTATGGACATAGTAATGTCCATATAGCTTGCATTACATTTATCGACGTATTGTATTGTATTTTATTTTATGTATTGTATTTGGACGTATAACTGGGTAACCCCCTTATCTGTCAATCTGTCTGACGTGTTATCCAAATAAAATGCAGGATTGCAACAATAAAATGCAAACATCTAAATCTCAATCCTTGTATCGTCGATTTCTCAAATCCTAGTAAGACAAGGATTTCAGAATGCAAAGTTGCGAACGCCTTGGGTGACATCCAAAGCAACTTGTCGCTTTTCATGCATCTTTGCGATCTTTCTCGGGAAGTGTTGCGGGGGATACCGCAGCACGCCATATTTGTTTTGCCGCAACTTTAACCGACGACGACGCTTGTTTTAACAAGTTTTGGATAAAACTTTCACATTCTTCTGGGGTTAAGCCGTTGTTATCTAGAAAATACATTGCACAATCCAATTATACCAAAAGTCTTAACGGGTGTCAATAGACGACTACTTAATAAAATCAAAAAATATTTTTTCTTCTCGTTACGATATTTTTTTGTAATTAACCAAAAATCTGGGTATTTTCTGAAAACAGAAACATTGAAGGCCAGCATGTTTTTAACCGTTTTTCACGAAAAAAATATTTAAAATGTTATAAATTATGTAGCTTAAGGCCCTTCTAACCCTAAAATTAGCAATTCTATTTGTGGTGGTTCAAACTTCGTTTGAAATAGGTACTGTTAGAATAAAGTTCTAATCAGCTTGCACTACAAAGCGCAGTGACTGACGTAACAACTACGTCAGTCACTGCGGCCGAATAGTGCGAAATGAGTGGTTTTTTTGCGATTTACAAAAAATCTATTGATTGGACTAAAAAAATAAAACACATAAGACCTGCTATAAAGTTAGTTCAGTTAGTAGGTATGCAAGTTTGCAGTTTCATGATCTAATTTGAAGTACTTTTTGAATACCAGCGGTTTATTGTTCGATTTGGAGGCAACTTTGGATTTTTTTTCTATCAAGAAAAGTTTACGGAATCGTGTTTTCGTCACACATAGGACTTATCATTAATCCTTAACTTTACCATATATTTATTTCAAAATAAATGCTGCAGTATTTTAGGCGTAACGGAGGATCATGCTAAGTCATTTGAGGGATAAATAGCCCTTAACGTGTACCGTTGCAGTTATCCATGAACACAGTGTTTTGCGTACATTACCTTTCCCGGTACAGTATAATCAGCAACGTTTCACACCAAAAGCACGTTGTTTCCCTGTAATAATTTTTGCTCAATGTCAGTTCAGAATGCGTAGACGGCTATGTGGTACAGATTTCTTTAAGTCATGAATGTATACTGTCTTTACATAACCACCAAAAAACTTTTACACAAGTATGAAACAGTAACTTACAGTTCACCAGATTTGTGGTACGCACGGTACCCAATATTGTTCATACAGGTAAAGTCTAAATCACTGGATTTCTTTGTGGCTTTCTTTTTATACACCACAATAGAGTGTATAATTTTGTGTTCCGCGAAACTTTCAGATTTCGAAAACTGGCATCAGATGGCAACTGAACCTCAATATTGCCTATTAGGAATATTATAAAAAACTTTTTTGCAAAAAATAAAACCGACTTCAAAAAACACGAAAAAGTGAAAAATAACTTTAGCTTCAGAAGTCGGTGACCTTTGCTTGATTGATTTAGTTTTTTTGTCACCGACTTCTGAAGCTAAAGTTATTTTTCACTTTTTCGTGTTTTTTGAAGTCGGTTTTATTTTTTGCAAAAAAGTTTTTTATTTATCCATTTTTAGTTGTTCCCAAACAAATATTTGCCATGAATTTATTTGACATTGTTACCAATACATGTCACGGTAATAGGCGTGAGCAGCGATGGCCCAGTGGTGGCGGCCCCGACTTACTAACAGTAACTGATGGGTTCGAACCCTGGCAGGCGTATTACTTTGTGTAATTTATTTCATCACCACTGCTCTCAAAATGGTGAAGGAAAACATCGCGAGAAACGGGCATGTCCTAGTACCAAAACATTCGAAGACATGTGACATCTACAAACCCGCACTGGGCACGCGTGATGGATATAGCCCATTCCCTCTCATAGAGAGGAGGCCTGTGTCCCAGCAGTGGGAACATTAATAGGCTGTTGATGAATAGGCGTATCCCTAATATATGGAACGCGGAGTGGGTCATCCATGTTCTTTCTTAGCCCTTTGTATTCCAGAGTCGCAGTAGCTCTTTAGAACCGTCCCTTTTGCTGACATCTCTTTGAGGCGCGCGCGGAACACGATCGAACTGTTGAAATCTGGGTGTATTGTACACATCTGCGTACCCCCTCAGAGCATACAAGCGTGATGTTACGTCATGATGTTGTATAAACAATAAACATCCAAGCGATTGCAACATTCACGGCACATTTGCCGTCTATTTTTGAAGGGTTCCATTGTATTGATCCGAAGATCAGCATCAGATGTTCACAAAATTTAAATGAGACCACACGGGAAGCACTAGCTTTCAAATAAAAAAAGAACCATCAAAATCGGTTCACGCAGTCGAAAGTTCTGAGGTAACAAACACAAAAAAAAAAAAAAAAAAAAAAAAAAAAAAAAAACAGTCGAATTGAGAACCTCCTCTTTTTGGAAGTCGGTTGAAAACCGGCCAAGTGCGAGTCGGACTCGCACACGAAGGGTTCCGTACCATTGACTATATTTAGTATTTGTTGTTATAGCGGCAACAGAAATACATCATCTGTGAAAGTTTCAACTGTCTAGCTGTCACGGTTCATGAGATACAGCCTGGTGACAGACAGACGGACAGACGGACAGACAGCGAAGTCTTAGTAATAGGGTTCCGTTTTTACCCTTTGGGTACGGAACCCTAAAAATGGTCAGAAACTTCACCCTGTGCACTGGATACTTCATTTTTGCTGCCTATACAGGGTATAAACAACCTCATCACGAAGTCGTCAACCAAGCATTCTGTACATCAAACTAAGTAACTTTATGCATAAATTATTACTGGGATTTTTTTTTTTTGGTGTGAAAAATCATGTTTTGTGGTAGAACTCAATGTAACGCACTCAAAACATTGTGCTGATGGATGGATTGAATAGTACGGGGGTCGTGGAGGTGTTTAAAGTAATAATCCACTTTGAACTTTTATTAAAAAAAAACTCGTCGAAAAGTTGAAACTTTGACCCCCAATATCAGCGTAACTAGAGGGTTCCCAGGTACGGTGTAGAAAAAATAATGATCGCAATGCTAAGAAGAACAAGTGTATTTCATCTTCGTTAAGAGGTTTTTACACCTCTATGTAGGTACACACTTCTTTGTATGACATTTTATGTTGATCGACTGCTAAGCATGAGCTCTTGCTTTCGATTACCAGGTCGGGCAAAGTGTTTTTGGGTTTTCTATTAGGAATTTCTCAATAGCAGCCGCAGCCACGGAGTCTGGATTTGTGCCCAATGATGGCAATAGACGCGCCCCCTATTAAATGGGACTTTAGCATGAGTAACGTAATGTAGAACATTTTTTAGAAGATATGCGTACACCTCTGGTTATACATATACCCTTTTGGAAAATGCTGAAGTGTTGTTGTTATGTTAAATAAATAAATTTGTAGGTTATGAATCCCGTTTCAGACAAATCATACTATGTGTTACGATAGAACAGTTCACGAAAAACACTAGGGCCCTAAAAGAGGCTTTATTTGTTTCCCTACAGACATTCCTTCCGAAATTAATATAATATTTGAACATTTTATTTTAAACTGTAGCAACGATCATATAATTTTATGAAGGCACATACACATTACATTTATTACCAACAACAACTAAATAAACACAAGTTACATAAAAACACAGACTTAAAAACCGCAGAAACTCCACCGTGCATATGATAGAACAATTATACTGAAGAACAATAACCTCGGATCAACAAAGGGACTTTAATCTCTTTGATTGCAATAACGCATATCAAAGAACTTTTTTAATGCTGAATCCATATTCGTTGCCTCAGGGGACCCGAGTACCCCGGCTTCCTACCTTTTCTTCCTGATCAGGCATTTGACGAGGATTATAAGCCGCTCCTTTCCTGAAGTGGGGTCCGAATCGCAAAGTACATTCTGACAGCAACTTGGAATTTGCGAAGTCTTGACCCCGAGATACGAGTGTCTAATTGTAGTTTGAAGTAGACACATAATGCTAAGTGCTACTTCAGTCGAAGTTTCGTGCTTGTTATTTGGCACGACCTACACTTACTAAATCTAGTGAAGTTTTACGGGGGACTTGAGAAAAACATGAGCTGGCTGGCTGTAGCAGACAACTTGAATTTACATCACGCCCTAGCTATGACAACATCATTTGCCTAGCCTTTTCCCAACTATGGTGGGATCGTCTTCCAGTCTAACTGGATGCAGCTGAATACCAGTATTTTACATGGAGCAACAGCTGTCTATCTGACCTCCACAACTCAGTTAGTACTGGGTAATACGATACCATCACTTGGTAAGACAGTTTGTCTTTTTTGGGCCTACTATAACGACTGTCAAAGATCTACAAATGACAGCCGAGACCAACAGCTAAACGTGCTTTCCGAGGCACGGAGGAAACTTGGTATGTAAGGGTGGTCACCCATCCACAGACCAACCTAGGCAGGCAAGCAGCTGTTATCATTTCAGCTAGACGAAGTTACAATATAATATCAGCAATTACGACAATGTACTACCGCGCACACTGACTGTCGACCACTTTTGACCCTTATGCATGAGTAATTCATTTAAAAAAAGTTGAAAAGTGGTCGATTATTAGTGTGCGCGATAGTACACAAAGTCAAAAATGTGTTGGATTTAAATGCTCTTCCAAAAACCTGATGTCATGAAAACGATTGCTAGTATTGTAGGCCCTACGGTCTCTTTTCTAGTCTGTCTGTTGCAGGCATTACTTTTAACAGACTCTTATGACCTATGCAAGGATCGTGGGTCTCTGTTGGCACTGTCTGGCGAGCTCTTTATAATCGTGTAGTAAATATTCAATGCTCTCAAAGTTACCCTAATGTTAAAAAGTCAAGGGAGCTCCCAGTGAGACCCACACGTTTGACTTATCATACATTTTTCAATAGTCAGAATTAACTATTTTTCATGAAGGTTTTAAAATGACATCTAGTAAAATAAACTATAAAATTTAGAGAAATATACATAAAAACATGTATTTTTATTAGAGACAGTAAAACTTATCTGTTTTAATTAAATAACATTAATAGCTGTAACCAATAAAATTCCTGTATTACGTAACAAAACTAAACTAAACTAACATTTTTATATTTCTCAAAGAAAACTACGAAGATTAAGATAAGACGTTATCTAATCAAAAATTAAGTAAGAACGTAACGTGGAGCCTTCAAGTTCTTCTACGTTCTTAATTAACTATGTACTAAATATTCACAGAATTGCAGCATTAAAAGTTTCAGTGAAAACTTCAGTTACTTTAAATTAACAGATTATAATTTCAAAGGCAAGCGATATTTCTCCCAAAATAATAATAATAATAAAGATATAATATGTCAGCCTCTCAGAATGGATGTAAGAATGGGTCCCGCGGTACTAAGGAGCTACTCCTCATCGACATGGCCATTAGCCAACAGGTTCGTCGATCCCACAAAGATCTGTCGACATGTTGGATAGATTATAAGAAGGCCTACGACTCGGTGCCACATACGTGGCTCATGAGGGTGCTGGAGTTGTACAAAATAGATACAACTCTACGCACCTTCCTTGAGTCATGTATGGGGCAATGGAGGACGGTCCTTCGATATCCAGGATGTCGACAGATCCAGGGGAGCGATGATCCTGTATGGATTAAGCGGGAATATTCCAGGGCGACAGTCTGAGTCCACTTTGGTTCTGTTTAGCCCTGAATCCTCTAAGCACATTGCTTGAGAATTCAGGCCTAGGCTGCCGGTTGAGGAAGGATGGTCAGGTTATATCTCACCTGCTTTACATGGATGATCTGAAACTCTTTGCCCCCAACAAATTGCGACTGATGGGGCTACTGAAGGTAACTGAAACTTTTAGTAACGCCATCAGGATGGAATTTGGTGTGGACAAATGTGCAGTCATGTATGTAAAGCGAAGGGAGATTATGGAATCCGAGGGACTTCAGCTCTCGGACTCCATACAACTTAGATCTCTTTCCTCATCCGAAACCTATAAGTATTTGGGTATGTCGGAAGCGTTAGGCATTAACATAACTGACATGAAGCAATCGTTGAAGGAGCGCTTCTTCAGTCGCCTGAGGAAGGTATTAAATAGCCTTCTTTCAGGCGGGAACAAGGTGCGCGCCTTCAATGGTTGGGTCATGCCGGTTTTAATGTACTCTTTCGGCATACTCAAATGGACTCAGACCGAACTCGACGCCCTGGATAGAAGAGTTCGTACACTGCTGCTTCGAAAGCCGGATGCATCACCCACGATCATCGGTGATGAGACTGTACATCCCGCGGAAGTGCGGGGGTCGAGGCTTTTTAAACGCGAAGACCCTCCACAACCGCGAGGTGTGCAGTCTCAGAGAATATTTTTTAAAAGCCGAGGTGGGTATGCACCGAGATGTGGTCGCAGTGGACAAGGGACTCACCCCGCTGTCCATGGCTAAAGAGAACTGGCACAAACCTGAGGTACTTACCACCGATGACCGCAAGGAAGTATGGCAAGGCAAAGAGCTTCACGGGCGTTTCTATCGGGCTCTTCATGGGCCCGACGTAGATTTTCTAGCGTCCGTGTCCTGGTTACGTTTCGGCGACCTCTTTGGAGAAACTGAAGGTTTTGTCTGTGCGATTATGGACGAAGTTATGTTGACGAACAACTACCGGAAATATACATATTATGAAGGACGGGACGGTTGACATGTGTCGGGCATGCCATCTTCCGGGTGAGTCCATCAGACATATTATTTCTGGTTGTTCTCGTCTGGCTAACGGCGAGTACTTGCACAGGCACAACCAAGTAGCCAGGATTATACACCAGCAACTTGCCTTGAAATATAAACTTGTGGAATCTGAGGTACCGTACTACAAGTATGTGCCCGACCCAGTTCTCGAAAGTGACCATGTCACGCTGTACTGGGATCGGTCTATCATTACTGACAGGACTATTGTCGCCAATAAACCTGACATAGTGATGATAGACCGATCAGCGCGCCGCGTAATGATAATCGATGTTACTATTCCGCATGACGAGAACCTCGTGAAAGCTGAGAAAGAGAAACAAATAAAATATCTCGACTTGGCACACGAGGTTCGCGACATGTGGAATATGAACTCGGTTATCATTGTGCCAATTGTCGTGACGGCCAATGGCCTTATAGCCAAGAGCTTCGATGACCATCTATCGAAGCTCTCTTTAGGCGGGATCAAGCGCCTGATTCAGAAGGCAGTACTCCTCGATACGGCTCGCATTGTGAGGAGGTTCCTGTCTCTGCAGCCCTAACCACCGGTGGCTTGGACCCTGCTCCCGACACCGGCGGACCACTATTTTATATATATATTTTTGAATATATTTTTTATATAATATTTTTTAAGATACATTTAAAAATATGTAAAGTAAGTAGATGAAATGAATAAAGGAAATAATAATATAAATAATATTCTTAATAATATCTTTAATATTATTATTATCTCCTTTATCCATCTAACATCTTATTATTTACATTTTTAAATATTTCTTAAAAAAAAACATTATAGAAACATTTAAAAAAAAAACAGTAGTCCGCCGGTGTCGGGAGCAGGATCCAGCCACCGGTGGTTAGGGCTGCAGAGACAGGAACCTCCTCACAATGCGAGCCGTATCGAGGAGTACTGCCTTCTGAATCAGGCGCTTGATCCCGCCTAAAGAGAGCTTCGATAGATGGTCATCGAAGCTCTTGGCTATAAGGCCATTGGCCGTCACGACAATCGGCACAATGATAACCGAGTTCATATTCCACATGTCGCGAACCTCGTGTGCCAATATTATTATTATTTTGGGAGGAATACCGCTTGCCTTGGCAAACAAGTTTAGTTACCTAAAATTCATGAGGACGAGAGCTTCGACCCGAGGTCGGCGGCATGAAAAGAAAACGGTTGAACTATCGCATTGTTTGTGTGCCTCTATGGGCCGCCGGCGTCAGTATCTCATCTCATGCAATTTGCATTTGTTTAGGTAACAAAGGGCAACAAACTATCTATTACGACCCGCGACCTACCTATCTGTCCTTTAGAGTGTAAGCTATTGATATAAGGCGCTTGTTTTGTACCACTTTGCATATTTTTGTTGTTGGATATTTATAGCCTGTCATGTGTTCCGGAAAAGTTCCGGTTAAGTTTTTCCTAATGTTTGCAAATTCTTTTACGTGCTGTGTAATATTATATCTCTCATGGTCAAACTGTATTGTTTCTGATGCATTCTAATAGTGGTTTCGCCTGTACTCCTACGTTTACAGATAGTTAATTTAATATTGTACGGGGCTTCTCTTTGCGCTATCGCTAAGAAAGATGGGGGTTTGAGGCCAATAGCCATTAGTAGCACCTTTCGACGCCTAACAGCTAAGCTGGCATGTCGAGCTGTTAAGGAAGAGATGGCAGCTTATTTGCAGCCTCATCAACTAGGCTTCGGTACGCGCCTCGGGTGCGAGGCTGCCAAACATGCCACTCATGCTTTTGCGACGGGGCCCGAAAACGCGAACTGCATCATTGTGAAACCTGATATCAGGAATGCGTTTAATACCCTGGAAAGGGATGTTCTCTTAAGGGAGGTGAGGGGCCGGGGTTGCGGGACTGTTCCGGGGTTGCGGGACTGTTCGAAAGAGATACCGTGGCCCCGGAACACAAAGGGCGATGAAGGAACATGGATCTGGAACGCTGCTCCCCATTCTCTGGTCTACGGAGGCGCAAGGTGTTCTGCCTCAGACATTAGTCGCCTTATACGACACCCGCGAGTGTAATGGGTTGTTACTATTCTACTCTGCCGGATAGCACACGGCACACAAGGAAGTTCTCATCAAGGTGTATGGAATAAGCCGGGACACGATAAAGCTGCTGCAAACTGTTGCGGAACTCTTGCAACCGCCTTCCGTCTCCATCATCAAACCTTTGATGACAGTCATACTCCTGGCAGGTCTAAAGTTCACATCAAGGTGCATGAAATGAGCCTAATAACAATATAGCTGCTGTAAACTCTTGCGGACCTCTTGCAACTGTCTTCTGTCTCCACCGTTAGGCCTTCGATGACAGTCATACTCTAGCTAGGTTTAAAGTTCTCATCAATGGTTCAGGATATGAGCCCAAACACGATTTTTCAATTTGAAATGGGACCAACTTTTCACAAAAAAAGGACCATACAGTATATCGGACTTCTCTGTAAAAAGTTATGCGTGGTGATCGTGGTGATACATAAAGCCGGCTCTACACTCACGGCGCGAACGGCCGCGAAAACAACATCTACACTCGTGATTAGCACTTGTCCCGGGCTTTCGCGGCCGTTCGCGCCGCGAATGTAGAGCCGGCTTAAAAAATATACCTACGCGTCGAATTGAGAACTTCCTTCTTTTTGTTTCGTCGGTTAAAAAACCAATCTTGAGGCAACTGACATGGGCGAGGGTCATTCGGTTCAGAAAATGGAGTTAAATGAACAACGCTACCTATCGACCAAGATGGTAGACTGCTAAAATATAATGCACGGAAATAATGCTGAGTAAATTTTAAAAGCAGCATCATGTAGACTAATCTAGAGTACCATGAGCTATAATAACTTTTTTTTAAGCCGGTCAGTCGATTTGAAAGTTATCTGGTGAGCGCATTTTTAGTCATTACTAATGACTAAAAATGCGCTCACCAGATAACTTTCACAGATTAGTACAATATTGTTTTTATATTTTTTTTAATTATTTTGTACAGTATTTAAAACCATTAACACTAAATTAAATATCTAATCCTTTTACTCGGTCTTCTCGCACACAAACATTCCAACAATGATGTCGCTGCATCTTACATTTGATGATTCTTGAACACTTTAAATTCATATATCTTTTGATAGAATTAACCGATTACGATGAAACAAAAACTAAATAATACCTCAAAATACGCTCAATTATAAAAGTTATCTACATTGGTTTCGTAAATTTTACGTGATGCTTGATCATCGAAACAGACAAACATATAAACAGACAGACAAAAATTCCAAAAATGCTGGAAATGAGTTCTGTTGGTTTTCCTTTCACACCCTGGCAATTTCTTTTCGATTTTTTTTCGATGTACAAAAACGATTTTTCTACAGATTTATTATATGTATAGATATAGATTTAATTTAAAACTTAAAACAATAAACAATATTCTACTCCATATTGAACTCGATCCTATACTTTTTACTAGATATTATGCTTAGTCATAGTTTGTACAACAATAATTTACTGCCAACTGTGGAGGCTTGTAAATGGCTTGTCGTTAATTACCTCACTACAACTTTTTTATTGCTAGCTGTGAGCTACTCAAACACAATATAAAATACTTAAATAAATAAAATTTTATTTCACGTGATGTTCAGCAATGATGCGGTCACCGATAGTACCTACACGTTTACCTAGAAGTTACCTATTCACTCGTGAACTCACCAAAGTTATAGCTATCGGAAATTAGCAGTGAGCTCAATATCTTAGGTAAGTATCAAGTTATTCGGAAACTGAGACAGAACGTCAATTCCGTATTGTGGAATTTTCAAAATTAGAAGACCTTGCCATTATAATTATGTGTGTTAGTAATAGTAACGCAATTACACAGCACAATTTGTATTGTAAGAAATGTTTCGCTAAACCTGTGAGTATTTTATACAAAAATCAATCAAACTAAATAAATATTACGGTAAACAGCAGTGAGCATACTTAACGACAACATCTATCATAACCACAGACATTTTAAGCTCTCTACTTTCATCTAGTTATTCGCTGAAAAACTGTTTTTTCAGAACATTACTCATGCTAAGAGAAAGATGGATTGCTCTGCGTTTTTAAATATAGTTGGGAAGTTTTGTTTGTGACCATCTGCGAAAGTTATAATTGACATTTGTTAACTATAAAATCAAACAACAAAAATAAAGTAAAAAAACCGGCCAAGTGCGAGTCGGACTCGCGCACGAAGGGTTCCGTACCAATTATTATAAAAAAATCACGTTTGTTGTATGGGAGCCCCCCTTAAATATTAATTTTATTCTTGTTGTTATAGCGGCAACAGAAATACATCATCTGTGAAAATTTCAACTGTCTAGCTGTCACGGTTCATGAGATACAGCCTGGTGACAGACAGACGGACAGACGGACAGACAGCGAAGTCTTAGTAATAGGGTTCCGTTTATACCCTTTGGGTACGGAACCCTAAAAATATAGAATAAATATAGTATGTAGAATATATATAGTATAATCTATGCAAATAAATACATTAAAGTGTCTGGAATTATAATTATGATTAGAATTATAATTATGAAAGTATATACGGTAATTATAACAAAAACATATTTTTCTTAAATTTTTGTGCCTTTCTGTTTGTTCCGGCTAATATCCATATATAATCAGTCCAGCCGTTTCGGCTGGACTGATTATGACAGGTGTGTTCCTGGCAGACAGCTGATGTTTTAAGGAGTAATTAAGGTTCCGTACAAAAAAATTACAACCCTAGAAATTGTTATCAGAATCCGATTCAAATAGGGAAGTTATAGTATTTTCATAATAATTTCATGAGGACGAATGTTACGGGTAACAGCTAGCTAATATTATAAATGAGAATATACCTCAGTCTGTCTGTAACCTTAAACCTTAGGGAGACCATAGCATGGGTTAGGACATGGATAGGATGCTGATGACCACGGCACCATCTATCCAACACGGCAGCAACAATTAACGCGGGTGGCGGAACGGGACGGGGAGGAGCGGGCAAGGTCAACGCGATGACAGCGGCGCGCGCGCTTCCTCTTGATTTTTGTGACGCGACGACGACTACATCAAAAACCATTGTAAAACTCAAAAAGTCAATACACATAAGTATATTACGAGATATCTGGGTCTAATTTTAAATCCACGACGCCGACAACCTGAAATCAAAATCCCAAACAGATGCTTTTTGTTCCCTTGAGATGATTTCCAATTTATACGCGGGCGATAAATATGAAATTTATCATCCTCTGGCATTTCTGCTAAAAGACATTTCTTTAATAAAATATCGGAAAAAGTATACTACAATTAAATAGCTAATTTATAATGGCAGAATGTTAATGAATTATTTCTAAGCCACCTTTTAAATAGGTACAGGACCTTCTTGTACTCTAGATGCTTACGTAGGTACCTACAGCAACTTTCAGACAACTGTACGTACATAAGCTTTGGTGCCGTAATAGCTTGAAAAGAGGATTCACTTGGAGGCCAAGTTGGGTGGCAGCCAGGAAAATTCTGCCATTGTACAACTTTTAACCTATACGTAATATACATAAATAAATAGTTACGTTGACAGAACATTTAATATGGTTCTTGGCACGCGAGAAAGTCTTTTGTCTAAATTCAGAACAGTGACGATGTTATTGATGTACCTACCGTCGGATTTGTGCCCAGTTTTCGGCAATGGGCTTTATGGAATAAGGTGTATATTGAAACAGGGGAGGATCCTCCGACCAGACGGGTTGATTTTGGTTGGGCTGCAGTTATTACGGCGAGCCTAACAGCCCGTGAATAACCGTAGACAGTAGATTGGGATATCCCAATCTCACGGATGACTGTGCTTAAGCGATGTATATATGATTTGCATGACGTCAGATGCGAAGTGTAGTTTGTATGTGGCTTTGTATGATGCCACCTGATACATGAGACAAATATTACTGATGAAAACAGGGTGTACACTGTTGCTGTAATTTTGAACAGGGGAAATCCAAAGTTACAGAATGTCAAAAAAGAAAATGATAGAAAAGACAATTTCATACCGCGCCAAAACTTTATAGGACAATTACTGGGATCAACTTCAATCTTAAAAAAAAAAGTAGCCAGCTGCATGTAATTGGGGGGAAATGAACTTGGGATTTTGGATGGGTTATCAGGCTAAATTCGAAACTAAATGTACTAGGTAGGTTGGTACTAGGTTGTCAAAGCAGCCCAGGAAACCATGAAGAACCAATCATTTTGAAGAAAAACAAAACTACATTTATTAATTTTTGAAAAAGTTTTGGTTGAACCAGAAATCGAAACAGTTTCTTAACAGTGCACAAGTGCACTAACCGACAGTGCAGCTGATCTAGATCAAACACTGGGAACGAACATTATGTGACAAATCAAGGGAAACGCCTTTTTAGGGTTCCGTACCCAAAGGGTAAAAACGGAACCCTATTACTAAGACTTCGCTGTCTGTCCGTCTGTCCGTCCGTCCGTCTGTTTGTCACCAGGCTGTATCTCATGAACCGTAACAGCTAGACAGTTAAAATTTTCACAGATGATGTATTTCTGTTGCCGCTATAACAACAAATACTAAAAACAGAATAAAATTAATATTTAAGGGGGGCTCCCATACAACAAACGTGATTTTTTGATAATAATGGTACGGAACCCTTTGTGCGCGAGTCCGACTCGCACTTGGTCGGTTTTTTTTTTTTCCGAATAAATTAAAAGTTGATATCCTTCTGAAAAACTGACTCTACCTCCACTTGTGCATAAACTATTCCTTTGCAGTATTTGGTCATTATCAGCGACTCTATCGCGTGTTTACATCCACAACAAAGAGTTAAATGAGTGACAACTGACAAGTTGCGAACTAATCTAAAGTGGCGCACTATTCGTCGTTTTAAAGTAGTTTTGATACCTATAATTAAGTGTATTGTTACGTAATCGTTATTGTTGTGTATTTTATTATTAAAAGAAATTGATTTATGTTGCCTTGAATTACGAAAGTTATAAAAAAATAACAATACTTGTTTTTAAATTGAATGGTAGGTTTATTTCATAACGAATTGGAAATAATGTACAGGTTATTTAAACAGATATAATCTAATAAGGGTTCCTTTCGTAGTAAAATAGAGAGAAATCAGGGTTTACACGCAAGTCGTCCGTAAGGGGCGTGGTTTCGTCAAGGCCTGATGCAAAGAATCCCATTTTGATGTTTCTAGCTCGCCAGGTGGGGGGATAATTACTCCAAAAACTGACACTTCCTTTGATTTTCCCCACATTTTCTTTGATTTTACTCACAAACTATTCCTTTGCAGTATTTCATCCTTATCAGCGACACTATCGCTCAGTGTAATAATACAGGTGATGTTTTATCAAGTAAAGCTAAAATTTCATGAATTTATATGATTACTTTCTGCTGTTTTTATGGAAACTTGCTTTGCTTGGAACTTGGAAGCTTGCCGATGCCGTAGTAATTACCCGTAATCGGGTCTATATTATATACTCCAGACTTATGTAGTTAAAACGGTGTGTTGTTACAAAGTTCCATATGCTGATATTGGTTATGATTAAAGTTTATTCCGTGTTATAATAAACATGAGTTTTGAACATAGTGAACAGAAACTATAAAACTTACTAAATTGACTTTTCGGGACTTTCCTGAATCGATAATTATCCTAACCCTGGTGGCAACTTAATCGTGCATCTGCGTTTGCGTTAATGGTGCAATATCTCTGGGTGATTGGCTTTTATACTGTTGGTTGTGGTTTCAATACACAGAACGTTTGTCTTTGACTCTCAATAAAGGAGAACTTCCTATTTAAGATGAGCTTACAAGGCCTTAAAATGTATCACTTACTATTAAAAAGAACAGCCAAAAATAAATAGGAATCTTTTGTGGTTAGACTTATGGCTAGTTTATCTACTACCTACCATTTGGCGATGCCTAAATGAATGCTTATATAAAAAGAAAACGCACTGTTGTCACCTAAAGTATGTGAAACAGTCATTAACCTTTCATACCAACCTCTGATTTCAATATGCACACACATGTTCGCTATTAAAGGATCAAGATCATACTAAATGGCTCCCTTGTTGCCAACTAAATTAAGGGTTTCGAGGTTAGATTGCGGTAACCGGACTTACCCCAGTCTTACCCGCTACCCTCCGAGTAGTTACCGTAATAGGTTCGCTAGTAACGTATCAAATCCAGGAAACGGTTAACCTGAATCTAAGGGCAATCTACTCAAGTGATTTGAAACAATACGCCGGTAATTAGTTTTGGTACTTGGGTGTAATTGCGGGTAGTAATACTCAGTTCCTAAAAGGTACGGGTTCCGTGGTACGGACTGTTATTGGTAAGTAGGTACCTACAACGTCTTTTCATAATATCATCAAATGACTCCTCCCGCTCTGGGCCGAGCAAGAGGGAGTGTCAGACTTTTACTAACTAAAACCCATCCATTTTCCTTCATCGCCTTTTGTGTTCCGGGGCCACGGTATCTCTTTCGAACAGTCCCGCAACCCCGGCAAAGTCCCGCAACCCCGGCAAAGTCATTGGTCTCAAGTTCGAACCCAAGACACGCATCTCTGATATTTCGGAATCATGTGCGTATTGTATAATTATCACTTTCTTATTGTATAATTAAAATTATCACTCACCATTAGGTATCACAGCATGCCTAAGAGATATTTCTTGACGGCATGTAAAGCAGTCAGAGGCCTGTTGGGGGCATAAAAAAATCTGACGCCAGGTTAGACACTAACCAGTCGTCAGAAAAAAAGAAGACTTTCTAAAAGACTCACGATACCAAAAGATCCGTTAGTCATTCATAAGTAGAAACCACCAAGTTATGTGAAGTGTTTGCCAAAAATCAAAGCGATTGATTTTCACATTTGAACCGGAAAAGTTAAACATAAACCGAATTACGTTCGCATCAACAGCCTTAAGATTCAAGCTACCTACTTACTGCCTGCTTTATTTATTTCTCGTGGCTTTAAGATATTTTCACAAATGATGCTGCGGTTCAACATTCTTTCCCAGCCGTTCGTGTGGAATGAAATCAAAGGATCTCTGCGTTTTCGTAGCCAGCTAGGTAACTGAAATTTCACGGGTCGTTGGACAACGTTTTCGGTCAAAAAGGGAGCTTATCTTTGGGATGAAAATCTTTTTAAAGTATTCTAGGAATATTATCCCTCTTTTTGTTACGTTGAAGTCCTGAAATATTTAATTATTCCCGGACAAAAGAGAGGTAGATATTCTTAATTTCGTGACGTTATCGGGTACAATGTAAAAGGCTTTCATGCAAAAAAACTCTGGGAATCTTTAAGCTTATTAACAGCCTCGTGTAATAAATTTTCTGCTACATTTTCTGGTAACATAGTGAGTATTACGGAGCTACTCCTGCCTACATAATACCTATAGGTATATAACTGTTACTGTTACTATTTTACGAAGTGCGAGATTAAATTTCAAGAATGCGAGGAAGTAAATTGGATTTTACCGCAACATATCGTATTCGGGTATATTTGCGCGTCACGCGTCTGGATGTACCCGTATCATGTGTTAGATTAGGAATTTATTATGAATTAAAGTTAACGGCTTCTGGGGTGAAACTAAATTGGAATCGTTTCATAAAGGGGTGATATTAAACTAGCTAGTTTTGAAATTAGCTCTACAATATTAGTAGCAAAAGCGGAGAGATCTAATAAATTGTAATTACTCACAGTCGCAATCGGTGCCTTTCACAAAGTTATGTGCAGATGGAGAGGAGTGGGATACGTGGAGTTCTATAGTTTTAACAGCTGTGGTTCATATATTTATGATCAGTCATTTTGTATCCTTGATGCTGTCGATGTTTCTAATTGTGTTGACAACGAACTACTCAGAAATTAACTACAAAAAAAATACTAAAATATTTATTACTTCTCAAACATTGTGTCATACATACATAAATTGAGGCAGCCCCAGTAAGTTACAATAGTACTTGTGTCGGGGCTATCTCGCTTTTCCCATAAGTGGTATCCTAACAATGAAAATGAAGTCAACGAATACAATAAAAATACAGTAAATAAGAATAAAATAAAATAAATGATAGTTAATTAATTAATTAAGCAGCTCTCCCTGTGTTTTGTGCGTGCGTGTCTATTTGTGTGCGTGTGTGTGTGTTTTGTGTGCGTGTGTAAAATTAGCCACGCTAATTTGGAGAGCAGACGCATGTGGTAGGGTTAGTTCCGTAACGAGAGCCATATGTTTATTGCTTACATAGGCAACCACGCCATCGTTTTGACTTAGCTGAATTGAGGTAAAATATGAGGTGTAGTTATTAAGTAGTGGTATTTGTTTATTTTTATTTAATTTACACTCAGTACGAATAAGACAATATCCACGTCGAATTTCATGAGAGCCAAATTCATGTCCAAGTCGTCAAACTTACTGTAAATACTCCTCATGTTCTGAGTTACGACTGTCAAGCACGTATTTTCGAGTTTTGCCAACGTGGAAATATCTTCGATGTTTACTAGAGCCGAGTTCGCAATTTCGATCTCGTCTAATTCATCAAGTGTATTTAAGTTAGGTACAATCCATTTTCGAACTATAAGGTTTTTTTTCAATTGTTATTAATTTAATTCAAGACAATCAGACCTATATAAACAGGGTGTTAAATTAGTCGCGTGCCATAGCTTAGGGTTGGGTTCAGTACCGATAAAGGAACCCAGGAAAAATAAAAAAAAATCCAAAAAAATAAAACAAAAAAAAATATTGCAAGATCAACCTAATTTAGTACAAATAGGTAGGTAAGTAATTAAAGCATTTAAACAAATAAAATAATTTTAATTCTAAACGATTGCTATTTTAAGTCAGTAGGTACTAAATTAGGTTGATCTTGCAATTTTTTTTTTTATGTTTAATATTTTTTTTTTTTTGGATTTTTTTTTTTTTTTTCCTGGTCCTTTATCGATACTGAACCTACCCCTAAGCTATGGCACGCGACTACTTTAACACCCTGTATATAACTCCCCTTCTAACTAGCTGCCCCGAACTCTCTAACTAATAATATAATCCTCATAATGTTCTGAGTCTTTATTTTATTCCGAGAATTCGATCAGACAGGACAGGATTAAATTTTCTACGAAATGAAAATAGTTTAAAACTCAGTTGACTGATATTCTGAGAAATTATTGTAATTCTGGATCCTCTCAGTATAAAGGAAAATTGGCAATATTTAACTGAATGAGAATATTTTAATTAAAGCGATTTGCGTGTCCGGGACCCGACTGACTGTTAACACTGATACGATTTAACAAAGCACGTGGACAATGTTAACAAATATTTCGATAACATTCATACCAAACATAACTTCTAACATAGAAAATCCTTAATTTTCAGGAATTTTGTATTTTTTCTTTTGATGAAGCAAGAATATGAGGCATGTATGCACTCAACCACAAATGGGGTAAAATAGAGTATAAAGGTTTGTAGATATTATGAGAAAGTCCAAAATCTACGCCGTCAAAGTGCTAGATTTTAACCGAATTCAAAAAGGAGGTTATCAAGTAGAGGAAGACGATGAATGGATTGTATAAAATAATAATGATATGAGAAGAAAGGAGGTATCTAATGGGATGACGAGTAATAGCGAGGTATGGAAGAAAAAAAAAATGCTGCGCCGACCCCAAATGGATTTCAAGAACCGAAAAACGAAATTCATAACTAAATTAAGTGATCTTCTATAAAAATTAAAAGTCATGCTCCGCAGTCTTACACACCGTCTCACACTCATTCACGCACACCTCCATCACACACAAAGAGAGGACTGGACACACCTATAATGTTACCTCTTAAACTTTGTAACCTTTTTTTTTATTTTTTCTTCTAAATTTTATTGTGATGCGTACATTTATACATGGGATCATTCCAATAGAATAATCAAAATAATTAAATTGTAACCCAGGGGGATCGAACGTTGAGGGCTGAAATACAGGCTCTGCCTAGTTCGGCCCCAAATGTTTTGTGTACTTTAAGTTTAGATTAAGCACTGTATTTGTAAAAAATGTACATATATTTGTGAAATAAAAATATAACTTACTTATTATGTACTTATATTATGGAATATGCATAAATATTCTTTTTTTTTGTTTCGATACGGAATATTAAAGTACTATAAAAGTAATGACACAACGCAAAAACAAGACATAAATCGGCCAAACAACACAAAAGTTATAACCATTTAAACTTTTGTTTCTATCTCTTTCAAGATAAACAGAATTTAGTATGGATATTGTACGTCGATGCAGCGAATGACGTCATTCGCTGTATCGGATCTCTCTGTCTAATCAGCAGTTTCAAATGCTTATAACTTAGTATTTTTTATAAATATTAAAAAAAATATTTCAATTTTCTATTTTTGATGTTAATACGCTTTGTTTAGAGTGATAAAAAAAGTCATGCATATACATACCCTATTGGGATAAGGGCAAGAGAATGATGATTGTTATCAATTTGTCAGTGTTTTTTTTTTAATATTTTTGTTAACATGAAATTTAAAAAAAAAACTGAAACAATCAAACTCCACAATGCTAGTATTTAAAAATTCATTAAATGTATGTCACTAAAGCTTCATAAACGAAGTAAAGGTCGAAGAATAATTGTTTCATGAGGTTTCTTGCCACAAAATGTCGGTCATACACTAAATAATACGTGAAAATCAATCATCATTTTATTATTATCAGTCACTGTTGGTAATAAATATGCACGTAATTTTTTCTTCACTTAAATCAATAAAATACAGTACTATCAACCCAAGAAAAGTATTAAAAGTAAGTTCAACTACTGCTTGTCGCTTAAAAATAATATTAAATTCCAGCAATTTTCTATGACAGTTGAAACGTCCGTAGCTGTCGCGGCCATGATGTGACGTAATTTACCACAATCTGCCTTGTTGACGGTTTTTCTTGCAAACTGAGTTCGTAAAATATTTATAGTAAAGGAGACAGTTTTTTTAGGCCCTCTTCGATGTTGCATAAATATTATTCATATTACACCAAAAAAAAGTAACTATTTTATTATAGTAATAAACGAAAGATTACATAAAAACGAAACCGGAATCTTAAAATCATAATTAATAAGTTATATTATGATATTTTTTGCGAGTCAAATCATTCCTGTTGTGGTCAATGTCATTTGACAGAAATTACTTTCGTAAATAGGGGCGTTTTTTCCGTTTACAAAAAAAAAAGTACGGTATCCATTGGTAATAATATCTGCTTTAATTATAATAGAAATAGAATATAATATAAAAAGAAATAATATTAAACTGTGAGCTTTAAAATGCTATTTTTAAAGGTTTCCGCTAAAATCTTTTAGAGGTATAAAAAATCATCATGGCACGGAACGTTGTAAAACCGTCTTTTTGGTGGTTGACACTTGACAGACAACTTCATTTGACATTTACTCTTTCTGTTTATTTCGATTTTCGTGAAACTGTTTCTGCGATTTTTTCGCATTTAATCAAAACTATTTTATGAAAATGGTATCTGCTGGTCGTTGTGTCAATTGTGCAGTAAGATTTCAACGCAATGTGCGAATACAATTACATAAATTGCAATAAGCGTCCTCTGTTGCTCAGTAGCTGTACCACTACTTCTCTACTGAGAGTTGTTTGTTTGTCGATTTTTGCTATCGATATTTTTTCACGTTAAGTCGTAAATAATAAGTATCAAAAACGTAATTTTACTGTTCTGGTAATCATGTTATGGCGTTCAAATGGGAATAAACGTTATTAGTTCGCGTATATTTCTTTAAAATTACTTAAAAAAGCTATCAAAGATAAACTCGTTCCGCGATACATGCTCACCGGTATCATTGTTGTCGGGAAGGGAACAAGTGCGTAGCACGTGCAGTGTTGCGCAGGACAAGCCGTTCCGAGCGAGTGGTGCGATTAATCGCCCGTCGCACTCGCACACTCGTTTATAGCCCAACTACAAAACTATCGGAACTACATACTCGCTTCTCGCTGCTCGCCAACGCATTTCTAGTTTCCAGCTCTACTCGCTTCTCGCTCATCGTTGGCGGTGGGACATCTGCCTAATGTCACATGTAATAGTGGGCGAGCCTATTGCCATCAAATCCAGACTTCGCGGCTAATATTGAGATATTCCTGATGGAAAAATGCAATAGCACTTTACCCGCCCTGGTAATCGAACCCATTATGCTCAACAGTCACGTTTGCGGCCTCTGGACCAACGAGGCAGTCTTAATATAATACAAATATTTAATTAATCTTACCAAGCGTTATCGATAAGATTTATCGATAATTTGATGCCATCCTAAACTGTGGCACATATCATAGGTGGTTACTAGTGGGATCTACCGTGTAATGGCTGAATTATATTTAAAAAAAAAACGTGTTTTTTCTATTCATAGCTAGATAGCGCTACTGACGTACGACATCAAAATTACTGTATGACATTAGTCCTAATGTCCGCTCTATGTATAGTCTTTTTAAATCTCTTTGGATTCACGTTTTCATTTTAGAATTTCTCATCATTCCGGTTAGATATGGCTTAACTAATATTACCACTGTAATCTAGAGATTATAAGGAAGAAATCTATATACTTTTAATTAATATCTGCTACAATTTATGTGGGTGGCCTGTTCTCCAAACAAAAAAAATTGTCTCCTTTCACGAAAAGAAAAATGAAAATGTGTAACTCCAACTTACAAGAAAGAGAATAGCACTATCGTTATTCATACGCAAATAATTAAAATATCTTACTGCCGCTGAAAATTACTGCGTCAAAAATCATGAATTTGCGTAAAAAATGTAATAGGACTCTTAAGCACTTTTCAAATAAAAGTGTTTTTTTGACACACATAGACTTTGACGTCACTATCGGCGTTATCGAGGACGACGCGTTTTGAGAGTGCGTTCCGTTTCACCAAAAACATGCTACACAAAACAGTAAATTGTAAAATAAGTGATGTGTTAGCAACAAGTGTACCACAATGTTTTTATGGGCCAATACAAGGCATTTTTAATAAATAAAAAGAGTTTTTTATTTCATGCATATTCCCTATTATGTAGAAGTAAGCAAACAATAGATACAAGCATTTTGCCAAGTTAGATAAGAGAGGACAATTGCCTTTCGGCTTCGTTAAAGGTAATTTTATTCCGTTTACTTTATCACAAACTTTACATACATGGCCCGATCACATAAAAAAAAACAATTGAAAATTAACGAATGCACACAACACAAACCATTGCTTCAATATTCATGATCAAATTATGTATTCCAAGAGGATTATATTTTAACTGAATGCTGTCTCTTTTCCTCTTCATCAAAAGTATTGCTGTCCTGCTTTTTCATTTAATAAATGATATGAGATATAACACGTGTACTTGGCTCTTGAGTAAATCTAATCCGTCCTTTTCGTACGAATTAGTGGAGTAAGAGCGTCTGACTGAGACTTAGCAGTCGTGTGTAGAAGCTTCACACCGCAATGATGTTTTATATAATACACTAGCACTTCGGCCGCGACTTCGTCCGCAAAAATTGTGATATCTCGGCCAATATGAATGATATAAATATAATCTATAGTATATAGCACCCACGAATAATGTAGCTTTCTGCTAGTGAAAGAATTTTTAGAATTGGGTCATCAATTCCGGAGATTACCCCCTACATACAAATAAATTTTACCTCTTTAAGTATATAATATTAGTATATAAGTTTAGATTAGCCTTTTACGAACATAAACCAAACCTGTTATGTGACCAACTTTGGCTCCACTTCATGGAGTAATGAGTACTACCTGTAATTATGAAGAAATAAACAATTTATCAAATAAAATCCACCTTCGCAGTACTAGCAAAAAAACATGGCGAAAAAATGTCGAACCATTTTGTTTTCCCTAATGTAAAACATAATATTTACAGCTTTAAACGACTTTTTTATCTACACTGAGCCACAATAGCAACCGTCAAAAACACGGAATGATAATATTGTTCTGGCTTTTTCATGGA
Source organism: Xestia xanthographa (assembly GCA_905147715.2). Classification (NCBI taxonomy): domain Eukaryota; kingdom Metazoa; phylum Arthropoda; class Insecta; order Lepidoptera; family Noctuidae; genus Xestia; species Xestia xanthographa. The sequence goes on along the minus strand of LR990653.1, from coordinate 20,980,188 downwards.
AAATACAGCTTGTAGCTTCCACATAAGGTTGAGATTACTAAGATTGAACGAGTCAGACCTTAAAGGTACAATTCAAAGTTCGTTAACTTTTAACGTAGCTGATGTGAATCATGATCTACAGGATATGCAAGGATAACGTAATCGAATAGGAATCAGAGCGAATAAATATATTTGACAGACATAATTATTTATTTAATCTATCAATGAAATATCACTGTAGTGGACACTGGATAAGGTGTAACGGTTTAGGATGTAACAAAAGCATTTGGAAGGAAACCAAGGTTTTTTTGCTACTAAAACTAAATATACTTAATAAATAAAAATGAAATCATTTATTTCAGGTCCAGACCCATATAAAAGAAAAATAGAAACCAACCACAAACACATACAATATACAGTGGAACTATGTATCATAACTAATTAGTGTAATATTCAATTTTCTTTTTCATCATAACAGCGATATAAGTTGCGAAGTTGCTGGCTTTCACAATGATACTCTTAAACCTTTCTTAGTACCTAATTGCAATAGGTAGTGACCACGATCGTGAAACAATATTTTCACGACCGTTTTTTTTTAATTGTTTTTTCCGTGTGGTTAGTGTTAGTGTTTTTGCTGCCCATGGGTCTCTGACTAAGCGTTACATGGGTATTGTCTCCACCGATCACAGTATCAGATAACGTTAGCCACGGATCACGGCGAGTGCCATCGAGAAATATCTCTTAGGCATGCTGGTTTGGTTACCTCACAATGTTTTTTTTCATCGAAGCAATTGGTGAATAAATAATACGCATATGTATTCAAAAAATTAGAGGTGCATGCCTTCTCGACTTGAAATCACACAATACAGGTGATCAAACATTAGTTGATTTTATATTATTATTTTCTTATCATTCCATAGTAAGTCTTCAACATGAATGCTATAAAAAGGGGACCTCACTATCTGCAGTTCAGAAACAGGATGATACTCTCACATACAATTTTAATATGACATTACTGAGATACTAGAATATGAATAAACTGTAGAAAATTTATATACGAGCTTGTTGAAAATATTAGCTTGACAAAAAAATATAATCTCATCATACTGTTTCAGACGAGTACTAAACAGCATTTTTTTCCAACTACCCTCGCTCTCGTCACTAAAAAAGTAATGCACAGATTTTAATGAAATTTTCGCCGTTATGATGCTTAGCACCGCAATATGCTGGTCTTGCTTAACATGCTCTATGTAATTATTTTATTTGAGTCTCTTTGTAAATTCTTTTAGTAATCTTGTTTAGTTGTTATACTTGGCAGTGTTGTATTAGTGTTTTTAGTAAGTAGATAGAATGTACCGTGGTACTGTCATCACACCACAGAATTTCATGAAATATAGGATTATTAGGAATACGTTTGTGCAAAATCATAAACTCGTAGTTTTGTAAATTTTTCATGGACTATCAATTTTTTCTTAAACTTTCTAAAATGTCGCTAGTCGCTATGTCGCTAATTCAATAGAAATGGGGAAACCATTACTTATATAGATTTTGGTAATGGCTAAGTTTAGGGGAGGTACCCTTAATCTTAACCATAACCTATTTAGCTATAATCTACTGCAAAAAATCGATAGATCTCGCTTTAAACTCCATACAGAACAAACAAGTAAAGCCATTCCAACCATGTTTGGCATATAACCATTCTAAACAATTTATGAATAAACTTCACAATATGCTCCATTTGTATTCGTCTTAGGGACGCTACACACTACGCACTTGTTCGGATCGGCACTTTCGATTTGGCAGTACGTAGGTAGATACTTATTATTTTTTATGTTACGTGTCACGTTTTTAACCCAAATAAATACTTTTTCTTTCTTTCTTTATGCTGAACAACAGGGTCAGCTTTGTTGTTCAAGGCACACGCATATTCGGTTTGTGCCGATCGAAATGTGCGTTTGACATATTCTGTCGTCGCTAACTCACGTGTCATATTAGTTGAGCGTTTTTTTCCCGAACGATACGTCCTAGATACAAGTATTTTAATGCTTTTGACTTGCGGCAGTACCGAATAATGCGACCCGAACATATTATTATGTCTATCACCTTTGAACGTTACGGATAAACCATCAAAAGTTGTTCTATACTTCAAACTTATCGTAACGTGCCAATATGGCCGCTTGATGTATAGGTTCCCGTATGCATAGGTTCACTCCCATATTGTCATATGTCACCAAACATATGTGTATATGTGTGTTCTGAGCGTGTATTAGATATAATTAATTAGAGAAAAATCTTCTCCATTCTGTTGTAGGACTTAATAATTATCATGTTGAATATAAATATGCAAATATAATTTCACTTCACCGTGAGGTTTAGCTCGCATTATCGAGCTGACTCGAACTTGATTCAGTGATGGTGGCTGCCGAACAGTTTTTCGAACGACACGCACCGAGTGAACCGATTGCTTCGGATCGGTTTTGTTGTTTAAAAAATCATGCCGAATTAAATGTGCCGACCGAAACATAATTATGTGGAGCACCTCTTAGCTTTACGGATATACCATCAAAAGTTGCTCTTTACTCGTTCAAACTTATCGTCACACATGCCAATATGGCCGCCTTGCGAAATCGAAGGTACACAAGTTACAAGTTAGCATATTAGTATGCATGCCTTTACTTCCATGTTGCCATATGTCACCAAACATTGTACTGAACGTGTATTAGATATAATTAATTAGAGATAAATCTTCTCCATTGTTTGTCAAAGGATTACGTGGCATGAATAGGTAATTAAGTTTTCCTTTTTAAACACGTTCGTTCGTGTTCGATTTAATCTTGGAAAATAAGGAAGTCTTTATCATCAATTCAACTATGAGGATACTTTTTAAGCTGGTACAGTTGGACGTTTATTGTTGATTGTCTGAATCTCCGATTGTAGATTTTACCAAGTATGTATGATATCGGTAGGAGGGACAATTACAAGCTTGAATACCTTAGGTACATTTACCCAAGATTCAAAAGCAATCCCGTTTCAAAAGTATTCATCGTCATCATTAGCATATTAATGTTCCCACTGCTGGGACACAGGCCTCCTCTCTATGAGAGGGAATGGGCTATAATCCACCACGCGCGGGTCCAGTGCGGATTGGTAGATGTCACATATCTTCGAATTTTTTGGTTCTATGACATGCCGGTTTCCTCACGATGTTTTCCTTCACCGTTTTGAGAGCAGTCGCCTGCCTGGGTTCTAACCCACGACTTACTGTTCGTAAGTCGGGGCCGCCCCCACTGGGCCACCGCTGCTGCGTTTTAAAAGTATTTAGGAACAAAGCATTTTCTAATTGAATGAAAAAAAAGGTCTTTTGATGAATGTGCCATTTCTTTGCAATTGTTGTTGTCAAAAGAGTATTATTATAGTTTCAAGGTTTTAATAACTGTCAGATATCAAACGTAACCATAGAAAATTATGAACCGATCAAATTGATTTAAGTATCGTAGAGTCTTCACACTGGTAATGCTCAAAGTGCTCGTCCATTTGAATAACAGGAAGCGCACGGTCCGTCGCCGGAAGTGGTCGTGATGCGGGATAACTTCTGGTTCCGGTATACGTGCCTGTCCGGTGACATATTAGTGGGTAGGTACGTCGTGAGCCGTATTGTGAGGACGTGACGTACGTGGTATGTCTTGGAGCTGTGTTTAGTATGTTTAATATTATTTATGGTAGATATCGAAGTTCTGTTTGTGATTCTGTGTAGCTATAAGAAATGGCGTATGCCAAATAAATGTATTTTCTTTCTTTCTTTTTTAACCAGTTTCAGAATGAGATTCTGTTTTAGAATCATGTGTAAGTTTCCCGAGTTTCTTAACTTACATTACATCACATTACTTTACTTTATTACTTACATTTATTTGGCACACGCCACAAGTGCACACAATACATTAAAAAAAAATACGGAAATCCAAAAAAAATATAAATACTTAAAACTAAACAAAAAATAAAACAATGTGACACAGTGTGCCTCACGGCTGCACCAAATAGGCCCAGATCAGCAAAACTAGTGCCCGACGCTGGTTTTCAACTGGACCTGGATTAGTGAGGTTACGGATGTGAAGCAGTTTTATGTTTTGTGTCAATGGTGGTGGTTAAAAAAGTAATGAGGAGTTGATGAGTGATTGTTGATAAGAGACAATGAAAGATAAAAAGATCTTGTGCTGACTCCAAGTAACATGGACAGGAAGATGATGGCTCAAAAATATTTTTTCTAGAAAAACTAAAAAAAAAAATATCATTATCACTAAACGGGATATTTACTATGTTAATGATCATGTTAGTGATCATGACAGTTTAAAAACTTATGATAAATAAATGTAATTTACATCAGTGGCTTAATGATTGATTTCATAAAAGTCCAAGATTCGGGAAAGTAGGTAAAGTATGGATTTGTATCTGTACAAAACATGACATAAGTGTCGTAAGCGTCATTAAAAATAACAGTGTTCGACTGTAAAACAGCACACTTGTGAGTAACTGCACATTTCACAATTTCCAAAAGTGAATCTATTTCAGGAGAAAACTGATCAGAAATATCGCAGAACAGCAGAAACGTACTAACGAGGTAAAAACCCGAAGCTCCATGGCAAAGTACGTCGCTACAACGAACGGTGTCATGTCTAATGCATAGTAATGAACTTCGCCATCCGAAACCCGAACACTAGCTGACCACTAAGAGCAAAAGATACGAAGCACGGCTATTTCCTCGTTTCTATAAGTTACGGACCGTTACCGGAATTTACAAAATAATCAAATTGAACCTTTAATAAATTGGTGTAGTTGTGTTGACTATATCATTGAGTGTTTTTATTGAGTCTATTCTCCTGGCCTAAAATAACAGGCTTCCTACATCATCATTTTAGTAGAATGACGTCCACTGCTGGACACAGGCCTCCGCCAATTGACCGGTCCCGTGCGTCACGCATCCAGCGGATCCCCACAACCTATACCAGATCATCGGTCCACCTAGTGGGAGGCCTTCCAACGCAACACCTTCCGGTTCGCGGTCGCCACTTCAGAACGTTCTACATGTTTGCAAAGTATTTTTCGGTTACATAAACCTAGAACAGCCAATGGTCACTGGCAAGGTCGATGGCAAGCCTCCGATGGGTCGTAGTCCACTTAGATGGTCGGACCAAATTCGCTCATCGCTGGACTCAAAACTCCACGACGCGCTTCACAATCTTCAGGTACTTATATAGGCACATATGGCGAAATATCGTCAAGCAGAAGGTTGCTTCACGTCGGGGGAGGCATGACCCTCAGTAATGAGGGAAACAACACGAGGAGGAGGTCGACTAGTCATCATCATCATCATCTTCCCGCACTCGTCCCATACTACTTGGGGTCGGCGCAACAGGTTTTCTTCTTCCATTCTTCCCTGTCAGACGTCACAGTATCATTTACTCCTTTCTCTTTCATATCATTCCTCTCCCTCTCCATCCATCACTTTTTTAGTAACAGGAGGTCGACTATTACCCAGTAGTAAAAAGCACCAGCGGTAATGAATCACACAATGCAACTCCTCACTGACTACCTCAGACTGCCTCTTTGGTCTAGTGGTGGTCGAACACCTTTTATGCTGAGCATGAAGTCCTCGATTCGTTTTCCTGGATGGGCAAAGTGTTATTGAATTTTTGTAAATATTTTTCTCAGTAGCAGCCCAGAGTCTGTACGTGTGCATATTTGATAGCAATGGGCTTATCTTCTATTACAACTTAAAACATAACTGGCAAATTTAACTGCACTGTTCCATGAAATAGCCGAAGTGAAATAGCATGAATGTCAGAAGTGTAGGTATACACTTCTGCCTATTTCATGGAAACGTACGAGATTGTGTATGCATGTATCTGAGCAAAGAGATGCAATTTCTCGGAGAAACTCCGTATACACTGCAATTAAGTGCAATTTCAGGTAAAATGAAATCTTGGCCCGACTTTGAGACCTTACCCATGATCTTTTATTCTCGGGATCTCACTTACGATAAGAAGTACAAACAATATAATATTCCTGAAAGGTTTTCCTTACCTTGATGATGTAATACGCTTATGTGGCCATTGTTTTCAGGAACACAAATTCTCAATGGCCCATTGTGTACCATGTAATGGGTGTATTTAATAAGTTGGTAAGTGTGCATGAAGAATAATGAGATAATAGTACCTTCGACAAGTAAACCATTAACACATCATGGGGATACGTTTTTGCAGGAATGCAGAAGCTATAGAGTCGAACAATAGAGTCTTTATTTATTTTTGTATAATATTATTGTTGTTAATTATGCTTCCTCGGCTAAAGACCATTTCAGTTTTATCTTACAACAAAATCTAGGAAGAGACCTATCGGATTATAGTGAATCTGAATCACCGGAGGCCATACAAATAATTGTTCCTAGCGATCGAAAACGCGTCACGTAGCGCAGCAGTCAGTCGCTCAGCCACTGCGTCAACCGTGCCATTGTGCCGTGCCAGGTTTGATAAAAGTTTTCGGTACTTCCATCCTTGTTATTGCTGACATAATGTTACATAGTGTAGATTCTAAGGTCTTTTTTTTAAATTTTCGGATGGGAAATCATCAAATGTCTCCTCCCGCTCTAGGCGGAGCAGGAGGGAGTGTCAGACTTTTGCTGACTAAAACCCATCCATGTTCCTTCATCGCCCTTTGTGTTCCGGGGCCACGGTATCTCTTTCGAACAGTCTCGCAGCCCCGGCAGGCATCAGCCCTTGCCAGCAAAAGGAAGGGGTCCCCCTTCCTTTTGCTGACTCTCTTTGAGGCGTGCGTGGAACACGAACGCACCGTCGATACTGCATGTCGTCATGAGACGGACGGACGGCGAGCTAGCCCATAGCCCACCGTCCACAAGCCCGCGCCTACGGTGGCCAGGGGCGACCGCGTGGCCCCCAACGCGACGCCCGGGTCGTCTCCCGCGGCGGCCGAGACGCGAGGTTCTCTCCCTCTCACGTTCTGCCACCTCCTTCTCTAGCATTACTGCTTCGCAGAAGGAGGTGACGGCGTCCCATTCCGTCTCGCTCCGGACCATGGATTGAACCAGGGCCGGAAGCGAGAGGTCACTGCCGCCGATCACCGCCACGAGGACACGGTGCTCCGCTCACGTGGGGCACACCTCCACCGTGTGCTCCACCGTGTCCTTCGGTCGATCCTTGCAGTGGAAACACCCGGGCGTTTCCTTCCACCCGATTCGGTGTAGGAACCTCCTGAAATAACCGTGTCTGGTGAGGACCTGCGTCAGGTGGAAGGTGAGGACGCCGTGGCGTCTCTCAAGCCACTCCTCAAAGAGGGGACTTATCGCCACTATTGTGGCGTGCCCTGCACGGGGTTGCGACAGTCACTCTCTCCATGTCACCAAGATTCTATGGTCTGTGCTCTAAACTTTCCTTACCGCTTATTCTACTATGCCCAGGCAAATATTGGCCTCTGATGGGATCTGGCCCCGTAATAAGTCTTTCTATAATTCCATGCTAAGGAGGAGCTCGTGGCTAAATAATAACAACCGCTCGGGTCGATCGTTAGGTTAAGCCGTGCTTGCCTAGGTTGGTCTGTGGATGGGTGACCGCCCATTACATACCGAGTTTCCTCCGTGCCTCGGAAAGCACGTTAAGCCGTTGGTCCCGGCTGTCATTTGTAGATCTTTGGCAGTCGTTAGGTAGTCAGAGGCCTAAAAAGTCTGACAACCAGTCTTACCAAAAGGGTATCGTATTACCTGGTACTAACTGGGTTGTGGAGGTCAAATAGGCAGTCGCTTCATGTAAAATACTGGTATTCAGCTGCGTCCGGTAAACTGGAAGTCGACCCCAACATAGTTGGGAAAAGGCTAGGCAGATGATGATAATTCCATACTAAAACAGATAATTCAACTTAATTACTCACACTAATACATAAGCCGCAGCGCGTAATATATTTTATCTACACCCATGCTATAAATCCTCTATAAAGGTATCTGAAACAGTTAGCTTATGGCCAACATTAAAACAGCCAGTGTCATAATAACCATTATAACACCCAAACGGGTGTTATAATGTTGTACTGAATTTCATTATGCAACTCGTTTTAAAAAAAGAACATCGAATGTGGTAGTGAATCGAACGTCTAGCACGTGCGATTCACTACCACAGCGCCGTAATTAAAAAAAAAACTTATAGGTTAATTCGAATTCACGTCGTATCCCGCCATTTTTGTTCGACATTTGGATATTAGTATTGCATTATGTACTTTGTTGTTTACAAAAATGAGTGATACAAGCTTTGTGAATTTTGATAATATTGAACAATCCAAAATGTAAATAATTATATTACTACCTATACACGGTTTGTTTGTAGTAAATACAAGCAATTAAACTTTCCATGAATTTCATAGACTTCTTAGAACACTGCAACACCCTATGGTTTCAGAACCTTTTATCATGGATGTAGATAAAGTCTTGTATGCAACTGTACATAATTAGGTATTAAAACACTCATGTGATACTATTATCACACTCGGCTTCGCCTCGTGTGATAAACCCACATTCGTGTTTTAATACCCCTCATTATACAACAGTTGCATAAATAACTATTATTTCGTATTTCTAGCTCAGGTCAACGTTTTATGTTTATTTACATTTTATAAAGTAAAACAAATTGCTGATGCTTTAAAACGCGAGCAGTAGTGAACGCCGGGTATTATCAGTAATTAAATTAGACTTGCAAAACGTAGACGTTTACTATACTTTTGTTCATCTACTTCCAAGCATTTATTTCCTTTACGCACAGCGAAAATTTAACGTATTTCACGGAATATTGTTTTCAGTTTGTGCAAGCACGAATTCATCAAGTTTCGGGTTTCCCAAACATTTTTGCTTTGAGCAGAGCCTGAATGGAATTGTTTTCATCTCCGAAAGATGAGATAATTTTTATTATAGAGCGGTCTTTGTCCTGTTTCATCAAACTGTCGAGGTTAATAAGATTTTAATAATGGATGCGAAGGTGTCAACTTTGTTACGTGCGGGCCATTCAGCCTATTGTATCGAGTTTACGAGCTGGTGGGATCGTAAAGTAAGTATTGCTGAAGGTTCAGCTATCAATAAACTTTATATTGTTAAAGTTGCAGCCGTTTTCTCGAAAATAAACCACAAACCTTAGATTGCAAGCCGTAAGTTTGAACGTGCTCTTGAATTAATATTCAGACCTGTTCAATCTTCACCTTTCATTACCCGTTCGAAGGAAAACCTTTCTCATATGATGGTCAGTGCAGGAAATTGAAACTACATTGTTAAATGTTGTAAGACGCAAATATCTTCCACAATGGACATGCGAGCATACAAAACTTGTAAATTCGACCATTCATGAAGTCATAATCAATCATGTGTTGGCGAGAAACTTGTGAGTTAGGAACTTGATCTTGTTACATATTGTCTATAACAGACGTGTGTTATCTATTACCCCACACTGTTTGGGTTTAGTTTGGCTTTGAGTTTTGGTTGCATTTAGCTTATAATTTTTAGATTGGTTGTGATTTCAGTGTTCTTTCCTCATAACTAGACTTTTGGTTATTTCGGGTTGTGTTTATTTTATGTTTAATTGTAATGAACATCTTATTTGTGGAGAATAAATAATATTTTCTCTCTTCAAATTCTTTCTATATAATCTTATCGTAATTTTTAGCATCATCCGTTTGGGTTGTTCCATTAAATGCTGTTAAGGCCATGTATGTGGATATTTTTGTCTTCCAATTTTTCTACAAAACAAAACTACAAAAGGTTATCCCTAAGAGATGTGGCCATTGTGTCTATATTGTTGTATTTGTAAAGATAGCATCAATGATTTATTCACCTACTTTTGCCTCTACGTGGTTTCGTTCATAACTTACGTAAGTAGAGTTATCACTTACTCCATATTTGTTCGGTTTCCCTAAGACAACGTATTTGGAGTTTGGCCAAAAGTGTGTACCGTGCCCTCAGCACGCTGTTACTTCATAAACACAACCATATTCGAGCCACTTCGCCCACCCACTGAGAATACTTGTAAAGTAGGTCTCGTAACTACAGAAGGTATCGTTTGGGGAATACAATTTTCTTTTTAGCTCTCTTAAATACCTAGTACGTATAGAAAAATCTGTTCAGAATAAAACAATAACTTTTTAAAAAGACCTTTCTGTCAAGGCTAAAAGTCCATATTACCTAATACTTAAATTAGTTTTACGTCTACTTCATGACATTTAAATTAAGACTCTTACCTAAGCCTCCAATTTCGCAAGTATGCCTGGATCAAATACTTATCTTGCACATCTATTGAGTCTGTCAAAGTTTTCGTATGGTCATCGATTTTCCTGACTTTTGTCATGTTCAAAAAAGTAAACGTAAATACATCAGTTTTCCTTATAGGTTAGGAAGAGGTGTGCCTATGAACACCCACAATTCTCCAGTCTTAAGGGCGAAGCTTATTGCCATCAACCGGATCCCAATTTACAGATATCTGCTTAGAAAAACTCAACAACTATTTTCTCGACAGGAAAACAAATCCAGAGAACCGCATTCCTAATAGTAGGTATATAATAGCGTTTGAGGAAAGCATAACGTTCATCCTATTCATGTTACTCTACCTACTCTGAAGCAGCTCAAATACTTCACCAGTTTTCTAATCCCTCAAGACTTTAATCAAAGGACAAGACTTAACTCCGTCTGTCGAGCAACATCTAGGTAAATGTTAGTGGCAACAGACAATTTGAACCGTTCGCTAGTGGCTCCGTGCCAAACTTTGCGGTTGCTTCCCCTGAGTTTTCGAGTGTATTAACAGTCGCTATCGATTGACCGCTTAACTATTTTAACTACTAAGAGATACTTACGGAAACTTTACAAGAATTTCTAATAACTTAGAATGTTTAAGCAGGAACAATTTGGAGGTGCCCATCTGCATCTGGTTAGTATAGATACCAGTGCGCGTTTTCACTTATACAAGGTGGAATCTAAATCAATACCTAAATAAAAGTACACTGTTGTATTTTTGATGTGGAGCTTGGCAAAGAGAAGCCTATACCCAGCAGATAAGGTGTTGGATTTTCAACAGTCAGCTCAGCAGTGAGAGTTGTAATTTCAACAGTGCAATAATATTATATTTAGCCTTTCATAAAGAGCTTCCTATAGGTGCTTAGTGTTTGTAAAAACGGGTATACCTAGTTCTCTTTAGTAATTTTGGGCATTTTCCCTTAATTTATATTCAGTCTTCTACATGACTTTTTAAATTATTACAATAATTGGTCAGTCAAAAGAGAATTTGAAATGCGCACTAAAAGTTACACAACAAAAATAAGACCAACGTACTTGGTAAGTGAACGAAGCACGGAACGGGCAAGCTCATGAGTAAACTTATATTACTTCAGTTTTTCTTTGCGGGGTGTGAAACCCCTAAAACTTATAATAAACTTACACGGATTCAGATTTCTGTTTCCACCTGACACATCCACCGGTTACATTGATCCCCAAGGGTAAAATACCCGGAAAAAGGGTTTCCGACGACACACATAGATACAAATAGATTAACAATATCAATGGGGACTTCGAACTGTCAAGACTTAAAAGACCGCAAGGGATTCCATCTTTTGACCCTCAAGTTTCAAATCTCGAAGTTCTCCGATAAAAGAAAAAGTAAAGAACCGCCACCTTATATCCCTAGTGGGTTACTCCGGGATACTCGATAATCAGTCAGTGACGTAAACTCCAGCGATTTTATCTGCGGTAGAAGTGCGTTTCTCGATTTTTTGTCTTCTTCAACCGCGTTGATAACAGTGTTACGTATCTTGATAAGTAAATCTACTGTTTTTTTATAACAGTAAGATGTACCTATAGGTAGGAGAATTATAGTAATAATAACTGGGTAAATGATACAGCATTACTAATGATCACCAACGCAACTCAGGATCGAAAAAAGTCATACCTACATAATCCATATAATAGGTAATAATGGTATAATAGTAGGTATCCGTAATAATACTTATTTTGAAGTATTATTTTACACTCACAGACACAGAGAAGATAGTGAACTCAATCAGTAGTCAAAATACCAAGACCGAGCCGGCTGGATGAATAATATTATGTATCATTTCATAGGACTCTGGCATACACTGCAATGCTTGCTGTTTGATTGTGTCAGTCGGTTAATTGGCACGATCTTCGCTGGACGCCCGAAGGCACCCCAGGGTATTCGGATATACGGAATCAGTTATGTTCGGGTCAAACCACGAGTGACGGCGATTTTAGTTGGTTTATGCAAATGACTAGATTGTCTTTCTCAGCTAAAAATACTTATGAGTTTCATTCCATGAGGATGTAAAGCCCCTATTTTCTTGGTAGGAACTTAATTAGAAGAAACTTGCTCAAAAACTATTTTTTTTTGCAAATCTATACGGAAAAGACGTTCTCTATACAAAAAAGCTAGATTTTATATGAAATAGTTCATGACTAAGCTCAGCATGCAGGTCTAGAGTAAAGCAACTAGACGCGGCGGCCAGAAGCACTTAAGTCAATTTTAGCTCAAAATTATAAAAAGTCACAGCATCCATGTTTTTGTATTATCCGTTGACTGGAATAAGCACGTAAGTCACCGTCACTCCATTCAGTCGTAACAATCGACTGTACCATAAAACTTAAGTCGTATCAACAAATCAAGCGGCGACACAAACCACTTAAGTTGACTTAAGTTTTTTTTCGGCATTTCAACTCATAAACCGACTGACTTAAGTAACTTGGTAACAGTGATCCGTTTTTGGTGTCGATAAATTATTTTCAAGTATTACCCTCACTTTACTCGCTTTTTTGAAGTGCTTAATAAAAAAATTACGAACGTTGTGGGTGACGTAAAATTAAATACGTATTCCCTCATTAGTGTTTTGGTGTGACGGTCGTAGTGGTGTTGTGCATTTACAGTATTTATAATGGATTCAAGAGCCAGAAAGTTAGTAAATCTCGCCTTAAATAATGAGAATAAAGGTAAGTTTTGAATATTTTCCTTTCATTTTTATGCAATATGCAAAACAAATGTTTAATATGCTCGATATTTATGCTAACGATCACTTATCAAACAAGGAGATAAAGTCATAGAATATTTATCTACACTAATATTATAAAGAACATACAAATATACAAATATTTCCTATATTTGTATATTTGTATGTGTGTATGTTTGTGATGAATAAACTCAAAAACTACTGCGACGATTTCAAAAATTCTTTCACCATTAGAAAGCTTCATTCCCCTTGGGTAACATAGGCTATATTTCATCTCCGTAATCCCACGGGTACGGGAACTACGCGGGTGAAACCGCGTGGCGTCCGCTAGTTCAGTTATATAAAAATACAAACACCGCATTTTTTGTTGTATTCTTTCCAAAAAATCTGCAGCACAATTTTTCAGAACCACTGAAGTAAAAAATATGGGCAATCGGACAGCCAGATATTTCTGCCTGGTTGGTGCATAAATCAGTTTTTAATACCATAAATTTAATACACTTGGGCACGGGGCAAACAGGGCGCAGAATCAGGAGGTATCTGTTCAGTTTCGTCCCAGATTCTCCCCAAGGTATCTTGGGAAGGAAAACTGTGGATACCTACATATGACGTTTTTATGGCGAAATACGGTGTGATTGATAATAGTCGTAACGGCTCACCGATGTGAAAAATCATTTCTGAACGTGCGGACTGGTTTAAAAAAAGTATTGATCGATGATTTTTGCGTGATATGGTGGAGTGCCTTTTTGTGTTAATGGTAAGTTTTGAATGAATGATGTCTAGTTGATGCATTCGAAGTTTGGATGGTTCCTGCTACTTGTGTATCGAGTGATACCATAAAGAGATTCAAAGTCGACAATATAATCGATGGTCTGAAATAACATGAGACCACTCAAGGTATTGTTGAAAATCAAAATGTTACATTACATCTGTAAAATATATGAGGTCCTATTAAAATGGATGGACAAATTTTAACACAACGTTCAGTACGTCTAATCAAAGATATCCAAGCAAAAAAAAAACACTGGTTGAAGTGATCTTATTTTGACCACAAATTATCAATTGCCGGCGCCGACTCTAAAATAAACACATTCATTATCACAGTACAGTCAGTTCTGTTAATATCGGTCTGTTTTTAACCATAGTAACTTTCAGTTGACTACAAATCACCTTTTTAGGATAGTATTGTTAGGATAAGTAGAGGATAGAAGGTAATAAAACACGCAAAATAAAATCATGAGACCACACCACCGTAATCGTAAAAAAATAATCAGCTGTCTCATACATTGAGTCGAGTAAGTAATGGAATAATGTATGAGGCCGTTAATTATTTTTCACACACACACAAACACACACACACAATGTTTAGGTATATCTAAGGTACTAAATAAATTGTATATTGCTGTGGAAGAGCGGAGTCTCCTAACACAGGCATAACTTGCTTAAAAGGAATCCAATCACCAACTACCTAATGTAAAAGTTTTTGGTTAAGAAATAAAGATTTTTTATTTGTATTTTGTATTTTTTCGCGATTACGATGGTGGTCCCATGGAGAAAGATGTTCAGTTTGATGGTCTGTGACACACCCTTCCATATGACTATACACGTTGTATAACGAAACGTTCGAAGTTTTCTTTATAACACTAAAGGTTCAAACATTGTTCACCCTAAGAACCCTTAAACTAAGATGTCCTCTTCACTACTTACGTATGTACAATACAATATCACTATGGTCACTTAAAACTCTAATGGACTAGCTAAGGTAATCTGACCAAACAAAAAAAGAAGGTCGGCACTCGGCCCAACCCTTTGTACCAAAAGAATCGAAAGTAAGGTACCACAAGATTACATATCCCAGATGTTTTTCCAAGATTTCCCCACACGTAAGTAAACTTTGGGCTTTTAAGTGATTTTAGGGACAATGTGGACACACAATATGTACGATATATTATGCTCTACCCACACGGTTCCTGTTTGAAAATAATTTTCATATTGTTACAGGCAAAAATATGTATTTAATCTATAAACAATTTTCTGGGAAGCCTGATACTTTGTAACAATGTACAAAGGCGAATTGGATAACAAGGAAGTACTATTAGGTTAATATCGAAGTAAAAATTGAGCTTTCGTTATCCTCAAATAAAATTGATCAGCACCTTTTTTTTGTTCTTATTATTTTAAAACATTCACTTTCCAAGTTTCAATTCCCAAGACGTTTTCATTACTTTCCTCATCAAGCTTTTGAGTTAAATCTTTAAAAGTGAGGTCTTAAAATCTCCTCGCCGCAATTGCACACTTTTCATAATTTCTATTTAATTCGCTAAGCTGTGAGCAAATTAATTTCGCACTGTAATTTGAATGCACCGTATTTCCCGAAAGCGTTGAAGGAAGTTGTCGTCGGAAGTAGTTAGGTCTAGCGGAAACAATGGCGGCGGGAAGATGGCGCGCTTCTATGCCGAATTTGTAATTTATACACGTGTGTATATTACTCACTGTACTCGCGGGTAGCTATTAATTATAACTGAGGTGTGATGCAAAATTTTACACCATTCAGGCTGTTTTGTTTGTTTTTAGATTCTATTGTGCTTGTGAGAGAAGACAAGACTTATCGTTGTTCGATTTTTCAGTGAATGTTTGTTAGTCATACAGGCTTCCTTTGCTAGTAACTCACGGCCATTTTTTCCTATAACATTTGTAATTTGAACCGACTTTTCCTCTTTTATTTTTCAGTCAAAGAACAAAAAAAATACGGGTTTTTGGGAGTTTAGAAAGTTACACCTAAAATTGGGAAAATGTCTCAAACTTTTCTCATGGGTGAATGATAAATCACCTCCCGATCGGTATTGAAAATCATGAATGGGACCCATCAAGTGAATTTAAATAGTAAACCTGTACCTACCTGGTGGATTGGGGGTTTCATAGTTCCCAGGACCTGTACAAAAATAGCCCTTTAGGAATGCCCCGGTTTCAAATAAATACGAATATGTTGAATTAAATCATGTTATGCAAAAGTTTGTGGCTTCAAAGCTCCGAGGACCTGTCTGAGCTGGATTTAGTTTTTTCCAGAAAGGTCGAAAAGGTTCCATAATAACTAGGATGTAAAATGTAGGTACTACTAAGGAAATGGTTCTAATGACGTATGGTGATAACGTAACCATTTCATACAACAGCTAAAGAAACACAATTGTAATATGAATATATGGGCAGTTGTACGTAATCGAACAATTTATAACAACAACTTATCAACTTATATTATCTAACAATTTATATCCCTTACTTTACCTAAAACTGCATGTTAGACGAAGAGCCAACCTCAACAAACTTGGGAAAAGGAAGGCTTCTGATTGCTGATAAAACTTAGCCTGGACTTGGCGCCGCCAAGACAACTGATAGCCAAGACTTCGGCAGCCAACTTACCACTTGATGGTTTCCTGGAGCAGTTGTAGACTAATGCATAGTCTAGTACTTGTCCTACTTGGGATAACGTACGTACATTAGTGGCATGTCTAGGATTTGCACACAGTATCCTCTGCATTCTGCATTCCGTGGCGATTGCCACTGAGGCAATGGATGTGGCCACGAATTATGTTCCTGTACCACATGCAAATTGCTTATTGTGGAGTGGAATTACGAGAGTGCCAACTGTAGGGGTGAACTTGAGTTGAGTTCAGATGGTTGTGTGAATTGAAAATAAGTTTATTTATTACACTTTGGAAAAACAGTATTGTATTAAAATTAAACTTAACAGATAAACTTCCTACAACATTTTCATGTTTATAAACCGAAATGAAAAAATTGAAAAAGCCGTAGGTCATCTTTTGTTTGTGGTCGATCGATTGGATGACGCAGATGATGTATATTACTTCTCTATACACGTTTAAATAAAGTACCTACATACTTATGTACGCTTTACTTAGTCCCTTGAAAGACTTATTCAAATAATGTAGTTTTCACTGAAAAAAATAAGAATATAGCGAAAGGGTTTTTAGGATTTCATTATAGTCTGGCGCCCCCATTTTGATACCAACTTTTCTCTTTTTACTAAACAAGTTTCTAAAAAGGCGTTGTTGTACCTGTATATATGTATAGTGACTTGTCCACGCGTCACGACCACTGAAAAGAAAACAGTTTATTATTTATCGGAATACTTCAAAGGTTTTAATATAAATAGGTAAACGATTGTGTATCGGTACAAAGGTAAGGGCGGGTGTTATTTTATAACGTGACGAAAACATAACTTGAAACACTGAATTGGTCCTCCTTTTTTGTGTTCTCTTTCAGTGTTTATTTATTAAATTAATTAGATCACTTCAACTTCTACTCATAGTCTGGTAAATGAATGATTGTGGTTGGAAAAGTTGAAAGCAGAAAATATGACTTATGAACTTTGATTGGACTAGTTAGAAGATAAACATATTAAAAGTCCTGACCCCTCCGAGGTGAGCCCGAGGGGGGGGAGGGCAAAGAAGGTCCCGTTTTTTGGTTTTTTGCTTATATCTCGAAAACGATGCGTCGTATAAAACTTTGTTGCAACTTTGCTTTTCAAATTTTTTATCTATCTCTTATCGTTGAACTGGTATGAGCTCCGAAAAATGAACAATTTTTAAAAATTTGTCCAATTCTCTGTCCCGTTCGTTGTTTTTGGTTTGTATCTCGAAAACGGTGTGTCGCACGAATACTTGTTGTACTACACAATGAAATCTGATAAAATTCTCTACAACTTGGCAATTTTTTTTTTTTACTTTTTTTTTTTTTAAATATTTGAGATAGATAAAAAGTGTGACAAACAAAGTGGTAGAGAATTTTATGAGGTTTTATTATGTAATACAACAAAATTTAATACGACGCATCGTTTTCGAGATATAGGTAAGCAAAAAACCAAAAAACGGGACCTTCTTTGCCCCCCCCCTCTCGGGCTCACCTCGGAGAGGTCAGGACTTTTAATATGTTTATCTTCGAACTAGTCCAAACGAAGTTCATAAGTCAGATTTTCTGCTTTCGACTTTTCCAACCACATACCCTTTTTGAGCACTCATTTACCAGACTATCATCTGACAGTAGATACATGTTTTTTAAGTTTTATTATAACTAAAGCAGTTTAAAAAAATAAAATTAAACGCGATCAACTGATAACTACAACGGTTCATGAACTGCTGTTCTACATTCCATAGTAATTATGACCCTGAAACTACCGTGGTTCAGACGTGCTAATCGCATTCAATTAGGTTGGTGTTTTTATTTCTTCTTTTTTAATTTAATTGGCGATCGTTAGTGACGTAATTAGCTCCAAACAGTTTTTCGGTCTTACTTCCAGATCCTCTCTCCGAAGAACAGGAAATGGTTCGCAAAAGCATCGTTAACATAATGTTCTGTAGGAGTACAAAATCGGGGTAACTCGGTACAAACCAACAGAATTAATAAAGGTGTACAGTAAATGAAACTCTTTCAACAAAAGTCCTTTTGTATTTCGAATACACTGTTCAAATTAAGTGAAAAATAATTCCGGCCGTGTTAATTGGCTGTTGGGAAAACTCACAGGATAACGGATATTAGACGGTAGAGAATTCTCCATCATAGCCATTCTTTACTTTTATAGAAGGGAAAAGTTTATAATTATTCTTTTACCGTTGATGGAAATAGTTGCGGAATCCATTTTGTTGAGTAATTATTCGTTAAACTAGAAAATTACTTCAAAATACATTTTCTTTCCCTACTTACGAGCAGTAAGTCGTGGGTTTGAACCCAGTCAGGCGCATTAGTTTGTGTAATTTATTTCATCACCACTGTCTCAAAACGGTGAAGGACATCTTGAACAAACCAGCATGTCCTAGAACAAAAAAATCGGAGACGTGTGGCATCTAACAACAAGCACTGGGCCCGCGTGGTGGATTATAGCCCATTCCCTCTTATGGGAACATTATAGGCTAATTATGCACATTTGCTCTTAAAATAGTGAAGGGAAAAATCTGGAGGAAACCGGGCATGTCTTAGATCCAATAATTTGAAGATATATGCGACATCCAGCACAGGGCCGGCGTGGTGGATTACGGCCCACTCCCGGTCCAGTGTGGCCTGTGTCTCAGCAGTGGAAATGTTAGAGGCAAGCCCTAGACAATTAAAAGATCATTAAAATAAGCAAAAAATAAATTTCGTTTATGCTTATACCGATGGAAAATCATCAAATTGACTTCTCCCGCTCTGGGCGGAGCAGGAGGGAGTGTCAGACTTTTACTGAACCCATCCATGTTCCTTCATCGCCCTTTGTGTTCCGGGGCTACGGTATCTCTTTCGAAGAGTCCCGCAACCCCGGCAGGCATCGGCCATTGCGGACCTCTATTGCTGACTCTCTTTGAGGCGCGCGTGGAACACGAACGCGCCACGTAAACGAATGGCCTTAAGATTTATTCTTGTCATCCAGTTAGTAATCACAAAATTAGCCAGTCGATAATTTTAAAGATTAGAAGGTATTTAAAAATTAATTACCAGATTACTATAAATTATTTACTGATTAATATTAATGTAGAATGACATTACAGAATGATTTTCATTTTATAAACTGTAAAGTAATAGTATTTAAACGATTAGAAAAAAATATGATGTTGCAAAAAAGGAACGAGTTGAAGAATAAAGGTGTTCACGCTGTTTTATGCTTTCACAGCCTTTTTTTCGGATGGGAAATTAAAACCCATCCATGTTCCTTCATCGCCCTTTGTGTTTCGGGATCACTGTATCTCTTTCGAACAGTCCCGCAGTCCCGGCAGGCATCGGCCCATGCGCGTGAAACACGAACGCGCCGTCGACACGGCATGTCGTCATGAGACGGACGGACGGCGAGCTAGCCCATAGCCCACCGTCCACAGGCCCGCGCATGCTTTCACATCCTCAAATGGCAGTCTGTCTGCCATTGGAATCTCCATTGACACCATAAAACAATGTGACATAACGCACAAACTGCTTAGTTAGTTTATCCACCAGGCAAGTAAGTACATGTGCCTAAGTATAACACGTTTACTTCTCTCATGAGCTACTTTCCTTGTAGACGGTGAAATAAACTACTTACATAAATGTTTTAAAGTTTTTGATAAGTGAAAATCAGCCAAGTGGGTTTTGGATTTCGCGTTGTGTTCCTCATGCGATATCTACACTAGTTTTCCATTTCCATTTAAGTTTTAATGGAAACTGTATAGATATATACAGTGTTAATAGAAACCTATCAAAATATAATCTAAAGTTGTAATGAAATTACTAGATATCTATCAAAAACAGATGGGTTGGTAAATCAGTCTACCTCAGATGAACTTGATAGTCAGGGTATTTCTGTCAGGAGATAGGAAAATTGTTATGTAATGTTATATTGTTTGTTCTGTTTCTGATCCACTTTTTCATGAATGGCATCTTGCAGTTCGGGCTAGAGAGGCTGATGGCTACAGCTTAAGGGGACTACAGCAGCTAAACGCGAGTTTTATAATGCAAAAAAGCATAAATGATTCACTGCAATAAACAAAACCAGAAAAATATATAATATTCTTCAGGATATATGCTAGTGTGATAATGTTTTGAAAACATAATACAACTAGTTTTACTCGATAAAAAAAAAATACGAACTTATCTCTAAAAAATCTTTAACGAGTAAAAAACCACACTAAAATACTCGGTACTAAAATTTCGGCAAATAATTCTACAAGCAACGTATTAGCATTATAGTGTTTTATTTTTTAGTCCAATCAATAGATTTTTTGTAAATCGCAAAAAACCACTAATTTTGCACTATTCGGCCCGCAGTGACTGACGTAACAACCACTTTGTAGTGCAAGCTGATTAGAACTTTATTCTAACAGGATTTCAAACAAAGTTTGAATCACCACAAATAGAGTTGCTAATTTAGCTCCTGTAGTCGCCTTAACCGGGCTAATCCTGTGGATGCCTTGAATTTAAGGCCTCCAGCCAGGGGCGTTTCTGACCCGCGTTTACGCCCCGATACTTGTAAGAGTCTTGTTACAGACTTGTCAAAAATATGTGTATTGACGTTGTTTCAGTTAGGTTCACTATTTGGCCCACATTTTTGTATTAATGGATTCTTCTACAAGTTTTGCATTCAACTTATTTTTACTACTAGTTTTCAAGTAAGCGATTAACGCAAACAGACACAACACGCAATGCCTGCGTTTATACCTTGCTGGAAACATGAAGTGACTGATGGATTTAACAAAGTCTTGGGGTCTCGGGGTCTAGGGGTTTTTCAGTTTCTCAAGGAACTCCACTATGAATTAAATATTCAGCTCCACATTTCGACGTTTTAGTACTTATCAGGACCACTAACAGCTAAACAATTTCCGTTCACTTAACACCATTCGCCGATACTAGCGAGTACTTACAGAAACAAATAAAATTTATTTTAATCGTAGTCACAGTTAAACGACCAGATACCCATACCGGTGCCGCCGCTTTTTGTCGCTCCAATAAACTATCGGATCCACGTGAAAATGGCGCATAAAATGTTTTTTGCCAGCATTTTTGTATTTGCGTGTTTTTTGACCTGCAAAGGCGAGGACTGTGAGGTCTACGATGAAATGGGATCGTGTAAGTTTAAATTACTTTTTATTTGATTGAAATATCATTTGTTTAAATTTCACCTTTGTTATTCCGAGTTGATCCCCTTTAGGCGAATTTTGCCAACTAATTGAACGCGATCAGCATGTTTTCACTGCGTTCAAAAGCTGACACCGACAGTTTTTGAACGCCGTTTTAATGTGTTGATCGCTGTACTTACCCACCGTTACTTAATTAATATAGTAGTTCTAAATAAAATTAGCAAACAAAACATTATATTGTTATATTCATTATACTCGTAAACAATTATTAAACACGCCATAATTTAAAATATAATAGTAATATAATTATAGAAAAAAAATTGATCTATCATCAAATAACGCTACAAATTTCAGGTAAACTTTTCATATTAGAACAAAGAAAGGGAATTTTTGGAAAAAAAATGAAAAATGTAGATTTTTTACTATTATTTTTTCTAAAAAAAAAAAAAAGAAAAAACCAAACTAAGTTTGCCATTTGCTTCTACTCCGTTCACCTAATATACCCATTTTTTTTTAAAGTCACCTGTATAAAATAGTAGCCTATGTGCTATTCCAGATTACAGCCTATCTCTGCACTAATGTTCATTCAGATCCGTTAAGCCGTTCTGGCGTGATTGAGTAACAAATATCCATCCATCCAAACTATTGCGTGTATATGAGTAATAAAAGTAGTAAGATTTGTATGAACAAAATGCTTTCACAAAAAAGTGGTATACTCAGCTGCTTCTTCGGCCACTGGTAGTAAGCACTATACTGATGTTCTAAATGGAAGGGCATGGAAGAGGGTCCGCAAGGGCCGATGCCTGCCGGGACTGTTCGAAAGAGATACCGTGGCCCCGGAACACAAAGGGCGATGAAGGAACATGGATGGGTTTTATTCAGTAAAAGTCTGACACTCCTCCTGCTCCACCCAGAGCGGGAGGAGTCATTTAATGATTTCCCATCCGAAAAAAAAAAATGTACTACATGGTAGTACTAGCGTATGATTGGCTGTCTGCCGGTTTCTGAATGATCCTTGGCGCCGAGATAGCCTCACGAGTGTGACAACAGGCATATCTGATGACCTGTGTATCTGAATGCGTCACGTGAGACGTGTATAACGAACCAACCAGCAAGGTTGTGTCGCATGAACACAAAGTGTAAACGTCCTTCACGAAACCGTCAACCAAGCATTGTGCACACCAAACTAACTAAGTAACTCTACGCAATCTTTTTGCTGGGCAACGACTTTTTTTTTGGGTGAAAGTCACTTTTCACGGTAGGACTCAATGTAACGTATTCAAAACACGGTGCTGATACTGCTGATGGATATATTGAATAGTACGGGAGTCATGGAGGTATTTAACGTAAATATAAAAAAAGTGAATAATGGAACTTTGATCCTCAATGGTGTCGATTCTGTTGTGCACAAACTAACCTTAATTTAGGCTATTGCTATCTTTTACTAAAAGGCAGTACGAGAAAAGGACGGCTATAGCTATGAACTAAGTTAGAGCTGTCAAACTAGTTTATGCCTTGCGCTTCACCGTGTTTTTAGTCCACATGACGTTTTTACGTGCACCCTTCATTTGTATAGAAATATTAGTTCCAGCTAAATTTGACAGCTCTAATTGACCTCCGTCTCTTTCTCGTTTTATTAGAGAGAAAAAGACAGCAATAGCCTAAATTAAGTTTAGTTTGTGCACAACAGCACCCCTAGCCAAGTTGACAATCTACAATCAAACTATTCAAATGAATGGGAATGACATCATCTCAACGTTAAATCACGTGATCAACACAAACGAATAGATAATTCGTAGACAAGTTAACATCGTTCAAAATGATAGAACAGAATGTTATCGTTTCTACAATGTTGATCGCTAAACTCTTTGGTAGGAATGCTCACCATCGATCGACCCAGTCGTGTCAACTTGGCTACCAATTTAGCGCTTTCTACAATCGCTTACGCCGAGGCCTTTACGATTGTAGAAAGAGAATCGATACGAAACGTTTGTAACTTGGCTAGGGGTGCAGAATCGACACCATTATCTAGTAAGGTTACTGAGTTTGATGTACAGAATTCTTGGTTGACGACTTCGTGAAAGATCTGTTAACACCTTGTAGGTATAACAGTGGTCCTTTCAACCTACCCCTTCGGGAAATACAAACGTTTTTCTTAATTCAGGTACACCACCGTGTTCCTCTGACATGGTGTTATACAGCGCCGGGTGTCTCGACCCAACATTTTCGGAGCGTACGTGTCGTCACCCCAAGGCCCGGTCCCTGGGTGTCCGGTGCGACTATTCTAGGTGCGAGTGCCCCAACCCAAAGGTGTTCGACGAAGCTGCCAAGCGGTGCGTGACGGTTGACAAGTGCTCGGATCAATCTAATGTAAACAGTTACCGAGGTGACTGATAATTGTGTTTCTTGTATGTTTTAATAAATGTTCAAGTGTTCTATTTGTTTCTTTAAAATACCTGTCGACCTGTCTTGTTAATGGCTCTTTTCTATGCAGAGAAACGAGAGAACAAGAACTCCTATGCTTGATACATGTGTATTGGTTTTCAAGGAGTTTAATCATTCTTCGTAAGACAATGACTTTACATCCTAAAACCCATATGAACATGAATAGAGCTCTGGGTATCAGCAAGTCTACCAAATATTAAGATTATACAACGCTTCCAAAATAAAGCACTTAAAATGTTGAGTGATGTAGGTACAGTGTCGACCAAAAGTCGATAGGCAATCTCACAAAGCAATAGCTTGACGTTTAGTTTGACTTACGACCTTCTACTTTCAAGAAAATAGACATTGTCATCTACAAGTAAATGTAGTCCAAAATTTCAACATGGAAATATAAGTCAAGATGGCCTAGTGGTTAGGCGCGTCCACATCTACGAGTGAATCAGTAAGTCGTGAGTTCAAATCTCACGTTGTTACTTTTAGACTTTTTGTAAGTGTTTACTCGATTGGAAGTAATGGGACAGAAAAATATTCTCGCTTTGTTCACACATTTCATAAAGCTAGAAGAAGGTAGATCATAAAAAAATAAGTCAAGAATTTATATTTCTGTGAGGTAAACCTGAGTTTTATGAATATTTTACTTGATCGAAATGAACGTTGTCGTTTGGTTATGTTAAATTTGGTTAATGACGTGTGGTTTAATAGATAGCGGTATTGTTGTTGGTATTTCTCAAAATGCAGGCAAATATTGATATTGAGGCGAGGGCGACTAATATTATCGTGCTGCATAAAAGTGGTCTTAATAGAACACAAATATCTGAAGAAACCGGACTAATGTGAGTATTATATTTATGAATTATTGTAACAAAGTTTTATTAAAAATTAAAGCCTACTTTGTTATAGTTTATTTATTTGGTGACTTAGAGATTAATAAATTGATTTTAAATCCATCATGAGGCATAAAAGATAAATAATTAGTGTTAATTATTGGATTTATAAACGCAGAGTGAATGATAACTTCAGTATTTTATTATAGCTGCCTAACATATTTTTTTTGTTTTTTGTTTTAGAGGAATACTGTGAGTCAGATCAAAAGGCCTTGCTAGTCGACAATGAAGTGGAAAGCCGTCGCTTATTATCGATGCGCAGCGACGACATAATATATGGTTGGCGAATAAGAAACAAATGGTTTCACACCTTTGAGACACTTTGTGGAATTATTTGACACCTCATCGCAAACTGTTCGCCGTGCCCTCCACGCTGAAGGCTTGTATCACGAAGACCAGCTAAGAAGCCCTTCTTGACAGAAAGAGTTATAGAAGAACGATTACGTTTCGCACGGGATTATTTAGATTTTTACAGGAATACTACCATGAGAAGACTCAAAAAACTGACTTTTTAAATAAAGTCAAAAGGGTAGGCTTAATTTATGGCGCAAGAATAACACTCTGCTGGTCTGACAAAAACATAATCCCTAATACAGACTCATGTCGAATTATGGTTAATATGTGGGGATCATGTGGGGATGGATAAGTGCAGCAGGGCCAGGAGAACTGGCTTTTATTATTATTAATTAGTTCTACTTAATTATGTAGAAGTATTAGAAGATGTCATGCTACAAAATTAATCCCTAGATGCTTTAGTTTTAATTAGATGTGTAACAAAATATTTAGTGAATATTAACTTATCCGTAATTATATTAACGATCTTAAATTGAGGTTTAGTTTCAATCTTCTTTTCTTCGGGAAAATGAACACTTAAACTATAACCTCAATACGAGTTACATTTATTGTGACGTCACAAAAAAATATATTCATTAAGTCTAAATTATTTATATTAGTTTTCAATAAACTCTGCTGATTACCGATACCTATAATAAGTGGGTATCAACTATATGCTATATTTGTGTGATTAGAATATCCTTTCCTTGTTACTTAATGATCGGTTACAAGAAAACTTTTTTACATCTAGGTAGGAATGTGACGTTACAATTATCATGAAAGTTTGTTAATTTTATAAATAAATAAAACGAATAAACATTTTTGTTATCATTCACCACGACTTTTTTATTTCCACCTTCCAACACCGAACAGCTAAAATAATAAATAAATAGTTGAATAATAATACTATGTTTTTTTTTACTAATATTTAACTTATTCTTATAAAAAATAAATAATGAACCAATAACTAATGTTACCAAGAAACAAAAAACCCCACACGTTGTTAACAGGATTTGAACTCGGATCTCTTTGATCGTGAATCCTACTGATTACCCCAACAGCTATCAACACATAGTCAATAGATGTGAATTTTAACTATCCAATGGTAAGAACAGGTCGCTACACAAATAAGGTTTGCTGCGTGTATACCTAATAAAAGAAACGGAAATATATTCTTATGTTTCGTGAAGTGTGACGCGCGACATGCGATTGGGCGAACTCTGTGGCTGTGGTGTGCGTACTGTATTGAGACCACTTACACATATAGACGCACGGACGCTCGACCGTGCGTTCACAGCAATACAATCCTTAGCGTGCCTCACCACTTATAAACGCTTACTGTACATACAATTCCTAAGTATTACGGAGGATGTCATCATCATCATCATCAGCCTATTAATGTTCCCACTGCTGGTACGCAGGCCTCCTCTCTATAAGAGGGAATGGGCTATAATATACCACGCGGGCCCGGTGCGGATTGGTAGATGTCACATGTCTTCGAATTTTTTGGTTTTAGGACATGCCGGTTTCCTCACGATGTTTTCCTTCACCGTTTTGAGAGCAGTGGTGATGAAATAAATTACACAAAGTAATGCGCCTGTCTCAGTTCGAACCCACGACTTACTGTTCGTAAGTCGGGGCCACCACCACTGGGCCACCGCTGCTCATAGGAAAAAAAATCCAAAGTTACCTCCAAATCGAACAATAAACCGCTGGTATTCAAAAAGTACTTCAAATTAGATAATGAAACTTTGCATACTAACTGAACTAAGTAACTATAAAGCAGGTCTTATATGTTTTATTTTTTTAATTCAATCAATAGATTTTTATAAATCGCAAAAAACCACTCATTTCGCACTATTCGGCCGCAGTGACTGACGTAACAACCGCTTTGTAGTGCAAGCTGATTAGAACTTGATTTTAACAGCATTTCAAACGAAGTTTGATCCACCACAAATAGAGTTGCTAATTTTAGGGTTAGAAGGGAAAAGAGAACGAATTGCGTCAATCTAAAAAACACCGACTAATAATAACGAGATGATATATTATTGGACGCGAACAATCTGGAGCTGCTAAAGGAAGAAATAACAAATCTGATTAAAGCTCAAAGGCTGATTGCAGATTGACGACAAGGGCAAAAAAAAATCAATGACTTGACTTTATCAATGTAACATCACGCCGATTCACGCCTGTTATACCCGAAGAGATAGGTAGAGGTTTAGGGACCCAATGGTACAAACACATTTTGCCAGTTATGATTAAGTCCCATGTTATAGGCGTAAGCCTATTACCATCAACCGCGCACAAATCCAAACTCTGTGGCTGCTACTGAGAAATTCCTGATGTAAAAACCCACACTTTGCCCGACCAGGGAATCGAACCCAGGACCACGCACAGTCTCGCTTGCAACTACTAGACTAACGAGATAGTCTTGGCAACTTGACTGTATTTTTTTTTTTTATGCATTCTGCTTTTTACACTTCGCCTCTTAAAACTGCGTCTTAAGTCATTTTAATCGGTTTTAAATCGTAAATATTCAATTAATGATAGACGTTCGAGATTTCATTGAGCTATTCGAACATTCATCTGCCTAGCCTTTTCCCAACTATATTGGGGTCGGCTTACAGCCCAACCGGATGCAGCTGAATACGAGTATTTTACATGTAGCGACTGCCTATCTGACCTTCACAACCCAGTTCATACTGGGTAATACGATACCTCTTTGGTAAGACTGGTTGTCAGTCTTTTTGGGCCACTGACTACCTCTAACGACTGGCAAAGATCTACGAATGACAGCCGGAACCAACAGCTTAACGTGCTTTCCGAGGCACGGAGGAAACTCGGTATGTAAGGGTGGTCACCCATAGGAAGGAGTCCGCAAGGACCGATGCCTGCCGGGGTTGCGGGACTGTTCGAAAGAGATACCGTGGCCCCGGAACACAAATGGCGATGAAGGAACATGGATGGGTTTTAGTCAATGAAAGTCTGACACTCCCTCCCGCTCCGCCCAGAACGGGAGGAGTCATTTGGTGATTTCCCATCCGAAAAAAAAGGGTGGTCACCCATCCAAAAACCAACCTAGGCAATTGCTGTTATTATTTAGCCACGAGCTATTTGAACATTGCAATATACAATTTTACACCCAAATAAAATAGGTAGAACAATATTCGGACGTTCGGACGTTTAGTCAAGTGCAAGCTCCATTCGAGATAGTTTGTATGAAGTCAGCGGGGTGTGAACGGTATGCGGACGGACCGTGGAACTGTCTGACGACTCGTGTCGTGTCCGTGACAAGTCCACTCAGCCTTTGATAAATGAAATATAGAGGTAGTCAATCTCCCAGTAAAAACGAATATCACTTTTAAACTTAGAGCATTTTTTCAAACCCTACATAAAATTCAAAGCCTTCTCTCTGTAATCTACAAAAGTCACTTTTGTAAACATTTTGCCAAAGGGTCGGTAAATTATAAAACGTCTAAGTTAACATGTGCTTATTACAAAGTGTAAATTCCTATGCAGAAAAATGGGAAAGAAATGCTTACTATTTTATTTTATTTTACAGTTTTAGGAAAACTTACAGCTAAAAATTTACACTCGATTAAGAGTAACAAAAATAAGGCCAATTAAAGGTTTTCACAAATAAAAATATTCAAGAAGGCAGACAATGGTGTCGATTCTGTTGTGCACAAACTAAACTTAATTTAGGCTATTGCTATCTTTTACTATAAGGCAGTGCGAGAAAAGAACGGCTATATGAACTAAGTTAGAGATATCAAACTAGTAGCAATATTATAGCCTAAATTGAGTTTAGTTTGTGTACAACAGAATCGACACCAGTGTTTTTAAAGACAGTATCATAAGTAAAAATGTGTTTCAAACAGCGCAAATTGCATTCAATTAGTTTATGTTATCAAAGAAGAAATTACAAAGAGTCCCTTTTTAATTTTGAGATGCTAGTACTGAAAATATCGATGTCAACGCCCTGGCCAACCGCATTATACGTATGACTCGCTCTTATTAAGTTTGAGTTTCGTCTATATTTCGTTCCTACCACAAGAGTAGGTATGCAATAGACGGGTATTGCGACGAAAAGTAGAAGGAATCCGCAGTCAAATTTTGCTCAGCAGTTCGGGAAGCTCGGTTGAATCGTTAGCGATTTTAAGGCTGATGCTCCAGGGTAGCCCGTGAAATTCAAATTTTCTTACGTTTTTTTGCAATTTGCAGGCCAGTGCTAGGTTGTATGTTGATTAAAATATTATTCGCGGTTGTAAGACGTATGTAGTTACAGAATTATATTCATCAAAATCATCAATACAAGCCTCCAAGTTCATAAAGGTGCAAGAATGATTTTGACCTTGGAAAAGTAATTTTTCCACCTTTATGAACTTTTAGGCGAGCTACCCTGAACCTTAAATAAAAACACAAAGTCTGTAATTCTTCTACGTTCAGAAACAGGAAGTAGATGGAATCTTTTACAGCCCTGTATTTTCAGTGTGTATTTTTTAACCCTGTAATACATAATAACCCTTTAAAAACTTAACAATATCAAACCGTATCACTTTCGAAAGTTAGCTTTCAGTTAATTATTGTATCGAAACTTGACCTCGAAAGTTAAAACGGTTTTACATCACGACCGGCCTGTATTGACCCTACCTACTATAAACTCCAAACCAGGTCAATTCATTATTCTTATTTGAGGAGATAGAATAGTTTATCTACCTGCCCGGACCTCTGTTTACTTTTTCAACAGAAACTAGAAGCCCTAGCAGAAACGCGCGATTTACGTCGCGCGATACGTAATTTTGAACGATTTTTAAATCTAACAGCGACATCGACTAACCGTCGGAAAGCGTTGTGGTTTATTTTTTTGACTACACACACTAACACTTGGGGGAGGCCTATGTCCAGCAGTGGACGTCTTTCGGCTGAAATGATGATGATGATTAATGTGACTGCCTGGGTTCGGACCTCCAACTTACAACTGGCAGGTTGGAGCCGTTACCACAGGGCCACCAATGCCGTTGAGACTGTGTCGTTAATAAATAAATATGTACGAAACGTGTTTTTTCAATTTTCCGTTTCGTCTTCGCGCGTTCGTGTCAAGCCGATAGCAGTACGCCGTACAACTGAATTGTACGTTTATAGAGATACCTAATAAATGCCACAAATGAATATTCATACAACGATATTGCAATGTAGATCGAACAGTGTTTTTATTAACAGGAATTTTAAACGAATGGAAATTGTAAACGCGAACAAAGTGAAAATTAAAAAACTCAACTCGCCCGCTGTTATGCCTAGACTGCCTATTCACGGTGTTTTTTATCTGTCAACAGTTTATAGGAGACCTTTATAAGTCGGACGCCATTAACAGACTTGCCAAAACGGCATCATCGAAACGATGCATTGAAGATCCTAGAGCTCCAAGGTCTCATGTGATAGGGACAGCTATCTAGTTTTCCTCGACAGACGACCAAGAAAAACTATCCAACTATTTTCACAAAGAAAACCGATCTATCAATCATGCTTTGTTCAATAACAGTCACCGCAAATAGGAAAAAAAAGTAATATAAATGAGACGTACGTTTCTTGGAGTGATCGAAGATATTTGATCGCATGTCAGTGCCTCGGTGGTTGGTGTGCGAATGTGCGTGGCATTCGATATATATCCGCACTTTATTCCGCGCTGTTGTTATGTCAAACGTGACAAATAGGGCGACGTTTCCCATCCTTATGGCTCTTGTACTCAATGGGCCAGCGTGTAAACTTATCGCTGTACACGCGCTCTGTGAAACAGTTTTTAAAGTAAAACTAAAAATGGCTTGTGGCGACCCTATACATAGCAAGAAGTCGAGTCAGCAAAAGTGGCCAGAGGCCCACACTCACCGTGTCGCGTCGCCACAGTTGGTCTCCCATCGCGGTACAATAATCATGTATTTTATGTAACGTATTAAACTCCGTATATATTCGCAACAAGTTATTTAATTTCTCCAAGGTCACCACCCATCTCCAAAGTCACAGAACTCATGAATTAAATAAGAACACGCAAACACTAAAGGCTCAAGCAGCTCTGAACAGGAACATCTAGATTCTCTAGGGACTTCAATGTCTCGCAGTCTCTTAACAGAACCATATTTTTTTTTTTTTTTCCCTTTGTTATTAAGAACAGAATTCTTAATAAATTAATTACAATCTAGCCTAAAAAGACTAATAAGTAATTTAACTCTAACTTAATATGCTACGTTATAAATAATGTTAATACTAAGAATAGTGTCTATTTGCACTTTTACACAAGTCCGTAGCACTTTCTTAGGGTCTGATATATTATATTAAAACACTATGTTCATGTGTTATATGTATAGCACAACAATGTTACTATTATTCACTCACTTTGTTAGTACTTACTTACACTACATTAATTCAAATGGTTTAGTTCTTTTTAGCCTACGCACTAAGTCTGTGTTGTCTAGCAGCTGGATAGCCTCAACATTCACATGTCGGTGTAGTCTGTGTTCGTGGGCTTCAGCAAATTTTTTGATGATTGTGGTGACGAATTCCATTTTAAGGTCACGGTGAAGGTCGTCGTTTCTTATGTACCAGGGTGCATTCACAGCATCCCTGAGTACTTTATTTTGGAATTGTTGGATAATTTTGATGTTGCTTGGTTTAGTACAGCCCCAAAGTTGGATACCATACGTCCAAATTGGCATCAGTATATGCTTGTATATGGTTATTTTATTATGTATTGATAAACAGGATTTCCTTCCAAGTAACCAATACATACTTTTATAACGTATGTCGAGTTCCTGTCTTTTCTTTTTGACATGAGCTTTCCAACGCAACTTGGTATCGAGAGTCATGCCAAGGTATTTGGCTGTATTAGCGTAAGGCACTTGCATGCCATTTATATAGATTGGGTGATAGTCCAGGTGTTTGTTTGTGAAGTCAATGTGAATTGATTTAGATTCATTCAGTTTGATCTTCCATTTTTGTGTCCAGTCATAAACTTTGTTCACAGCTAGTTGAACTTTTTCTACTGCTTCTCTGTGGGTTGAACCGGTAGCCATAATTGCAGTATCATCTGCAAAGGTCGCAATGGTGTTGTTTTCCAGTTCTGGAATGTCACATGTGTATAACAAGTACAAAATCGGGCCTAGCACACTTCCTTGTGGTACCCCAGCTTTTATATGTTTTAGTTCGGAATATGCATCCTCTTGCCGTATTCTGAACATTCTATTACTTATATACGACTCTAGTATATCTGCAAATTCTGGGAGCATGCGCCTGAGTTTGAATATTAGACCCTTATGCCAAACTTTATCAAAAGCTTGCGCCACATCTAAAAATACAGTGGCGCAGACTTCTTTATTTTCTAGTGTTTTTTCAATGATATTAGTTATTCTATGAACCTGGTCTATTGTAGAGTGTTTCTCCCTAAAGCCAAATTGATGATTTGGAATAAGGTCTTTATCTTCTATTACTGGTTTTAATCGCTTCAATAATAGTTTTTCGAATAACTTTGATAGCACGGGCAACAGAGAAATAGGTCTGTATGATGATGCTTCATGTGGTGGTTTCCCAGGCTTCGCAATCATAATGACTTCAGCGACCTTCCATGGCGCAGGTACGTGTTTTAAAATAAATGCAGCATTAATAAGTTTGGTCAGCTTAACTACAGCCTTACGCGGGAGGTGTTTTAGAATCTCACCTGTAATGAGGTCGTAACCCGGAGACTTTTTGGCACTAATGTTATTTTGAATTTCTCTCATTACTTCTTTAGGAGTCACAAGCTTAATTCTCTGGTTTTCTGCTAAGTTTTCACTCTCAAGTAATTCTACCAGGTTTTCATTGGGCTTAAAAGTTTCTTCTAGGTGCTGAGCAAACCTTACAGCTTTCTGATCATTGCTTATGGCCCATTTTCCGTCGCTATCTCTGATGGGCGGTATTTGTTTAATTGGCCTTTTTAGATTTTTTGTTGCCTTCCAGAGGGAGTAATCTGTTGATTTGTCATTGGTTAGCTGCAGAAGGTTGGTGTTCAGAGCTGTATCCTCAAATTGTAGAATTTTTCTCTTTAATTTTTTAGTTAAATTATTTAGTGATGTTTTATCTCGCGGGCATCGTGTTTGCTGCCACTGTTTCCTTTGTTTCCTTTTCTCAGTAAGTAAATCCACAATTTCCTTAGGATAGGTAAATCCCTTATATTTACGTTTTAATTGTGGTGTGTTGTTCCACGCACATTGTTGTATATTGACAATATACTTGTTTACTTCTGAGTCAAGCTGATCTTGCTTTTTTATCGGAGTTTTAAGGTCGATAATATTTTCTAGATCAAGAGAAAAGCTTTCCCAATCTGTGAACTTATTAACCAAGGTTAAGTGGCTTTCTTTAAGTAGGATTTTTAGACTTAGCATTAGTATAAGCGAAGAGTGGTCCGAGTTCATATGAAAACCTTCCTCCACGCTGACATAATTGGCGGATATGTTTTTGCATATGAAAAAATCTATAAGATCCGGTATTTTCTGGTGGTCAGTGGGCCAGTATGTTGGTTTTCCTGTACTCATAACTTCAGAACCGGTATCTTTTACTGCGCTTAAGAGCTGCCTTCCCTTAGTCGTTGTAAGTCTTGATCCCCAATGCGTATGCTTAGCATTAAAATCGCCGCCTAGGATAAATCTCTGGCCTAACAATTCAAAGAGATGTAAATACCGCTCTTTTCTTATCATGTGCCGTGGGGGACAGTAAATGGCTGCAATGGACATGGAACAAGATTTGTTTTTAACAGATACTGCCACGGCTTGAATGTCTTGTTCTTCATATTTACATTGCACGTAGTGACTTATGGTGTGTTTGATTATAACCGCGCTGCCTCCCCTGGCAGAGTTGTCAGGGTGCAGCGAATTGTATACCATGTATCCTCTAAATTTCACAAAAGATTGTTTAGTGAAGTGCGTTTCGGAGACCAAACACACATCAATGTTTTCTGTGTCCAGGACCGCCTGCAACTCATTTTGATGTTTGAGGAGCCCATTAGAGTTCCACGCCATTATTTTAAGGGTGTTATTCATTTTTGATGACTTAAAACAGCTGTTTTAGTGCTGGACTCTAGTTTCTCTAATCTCTTGTCAAATGAAGTAATACATTTTAAAATCTGGTTAATCTTATCCTCTAGATTTGCAGGCTGAGATCTTGATTTTGCAGCTTCCGCATAGGAACCAGTCTTGTTTACTTGCATGGGTTTTGCAAATGACTGGAGACTCGTTTTCTGTGCCTGTGTTTGTGTGTTGTTTCTGTCTGAATTTCTTAGTTGCAAAGACTGTTGGGTAGTTGGTGCCACAATTTTCTTTTTAATATTTTTGTTCTTCAAAATCTGCATCTGTTTAGCTACTTCACACCCTCTATAGTTGGCAGGGTGAGGCAGACCACAGTGAACACATTTTGGCTTCTCTTGCGGAGATTTCGTACAGTTGGCTGTAAGGTGTTTGCCAGTGCATTTTACACACCTGGGCTCTTTTCTGCAGTATTTATGAGTATGCCCATATGCCTGGCACCTCTTGCATTGGGGAATTAATTTGGGATGTTTGAGTGGGTGTATTTCAATTTTACACCCTAAAATGTATTTTATGCCATAGATTTTATTGACATCTTCTTCATTATTAAATGATAAGACGAACATGTTGAGTGGTTCTTTACTCTTCCAGCTCAATTTGCTGTCTACTTTTTCAATTTTCAGACCTTGTGTTGTTAGGTCGTCTTTGATTCGATCAGGTTGGCAAGAAGAATGTAACTTCTTCACAACAACTCTAATTGGTCTAGCCTGCTTATCCTCGTACGAGTGCCAATGGTGATCTTTTTCTGCTAAAAGCCGGGAAATTACTCTATATGAGTCCTCTGTTTTGGCGTTAATTTTCACACAATCGCCATTTAACATATTTGCAGTAAATGATTCCGCTGGTGTAGTTTCAATTAGAGAGTCATAGAACTTTTGGTAGTTCTTAACTTCGTCTATTATGATTGGCGGTGGCGGGGGCACTTTTTTTACGGGAGTCTCTTTCTCAGTTTTTCGGAGATTTTCCTGTTGGGCACTTGTTCCGGGTTGTTGTTTTGGAGATTGCGAGGTGTTAAGCTTCCTCTTCTTCCTGCTCTTGGCCCTAATCCACTCAGTCTCTTTAGCGAGCTCATCCTCGTCTGTGCAAAATTCAACGTCACTTTTAGGACGCTGGGCAAAAGATATTGTTTGACTTTCCTGTTCTCTAGGTTCTTTTTTTTCCTTCAAGCAATTCAATTCTCCTTGAAGGGCTAGTACTTGTTCCTGCAAGCTATTAATGTGATCATTTAGATTACGTACCATTAGTTGCAGGTTTTCTCTATCGGTTTTCTCCTGGATGTAACCGTCATACAGCCGTTTTTCCAGGTCAGTTTTTATCTTAATGGGCTGTGACTGTGAGGCCATTATTTAATTGTAAGACGAGTTAACACCTAAACAATCAATTATTAAAAACACTTCATGATTGCATCACTTGTAACTAGGTCATAGCACTGACCGCGATAGATCGACGTAGGTACACCGCGACGACGGTGTTGTGCTGCGTCTGCAGAATACTCTTAACTAGAGCACGCGCGCGCGATCCGTACTTATGTTCGCTATTGCAGTTTAACAACAACAGAACCATATAAGTAAGAAATATAGTTTCATTACGGAGCAAAACAGGATCATAAAGGTGATATCAGGCTACGATAAGTCAAAAACAGCAATGTTGATTTTCTGTTAAGGAAAACAGCATAGTTTAAAGTTAAAGGAGAAAGATATAAAAATTGGTATGATTGCAACTGCACTGCGAAACGAAATTTCAGTTTGTGCAGGCTGAATATGCTGGCTATGTAATGTATGTAATGTATGCTGCTGGGTATGTTTCGTAAGATAAATAATAAATAGGTAACACTTTTGTTACGTGTTTAATATTTTATTGATAAGTACAGTGAACTCGATATAGACAATTGAGTTCATTGTATAACTTCTGCCGTAAAGCGAATCTATTAGCGAATATGTCCTAATGCGAACAATATAACCCCTTTTTTTCGGATAGGAAATCATCAAATGACCCCCCCGCTCTGGGCGGAGCGGAAGGGAGTGTGAGACTTTTACTGACTAAAACCCATCCATGTTCCTTCTTAGTTCTTTGTGTTCCAGGGCCGCTCTGTCGAACACCCCGTAGCCTCGGCAGGGACAACAATATAAACCCCAACATTGTGCACATGAACCAAACATTTGGAACAATCCGTGGTGGATAAACAGCAGGCCTGTGTCATACAGTGAGAACGTTGAACGGATCATATTATCCGGCCTACAACGTTCTCACTATTTTAGAGAATTTTGCCTTATTTTAGCCTGATTTTGCAACGTTCCAAGAAAGATTTCGTTGCAAAAACAATTAGAATTCACACAGCAACAGTACTTAAAGATCATACATTAATTAAGGCCCTTCTTACTCTAAAATTAGCAAGTCTATTTGTGGTGGTTCAAACTTCGTTTGAAACACTGTTAGAATAAAGTTCTAAACAGTTTGCACTACAAAGCGGTTGTTACGTCAGTCACTGCGGCCGAATAGTGCGAAATAAGTGGTTTTTTGCGATTTACAAAAAATATATTGATTGGACTAAAAAAATAAAACACATAAGACCTGCTTTATAGTCAGTATGCAAAGTTTCATGATCTAAATTAAAGTACTTTTTGAATACCAGCGGTTTGTTGTTCCATTTGGAGGTAACTTTGGAATATTTTTTTCTATCGAGAAAAGTTTATGGAATCGTGTTTTCGTCACACATAGGACTTAGAATTAATCCTCAACTTTACCATAAATTTATTTCAAAATTAATGCTGCAGTATTTTAGGCGTAACGGAGGATCATGCCAAGCCATTTGAGGGATATATAGCCCTTAATAAGCGCGGCCATCAAACGTTCCCTAATCGTTTCAATTATCAAAACATAACAACAATAAGGAATTCCTTATAGTTTCCCAGGTCAAAGTTCCCGTGATAACCCCCACAGTATATGATTGGTCAATCACGCTTCCCACATGTACTAAACACGTGTTGATTGCACTTAAACACGTTATCATTTTCCGATAAGCCACAATGTCATACTGCATCTATTATTGTCCTACAACGTTTAATAACAATCATTAGCTGGAACTGAGCTTATTATTTTGGAATAGGGCTTATTATTGAATACGTGGTAAATGTTTTAGCGTTGGTATCCGTTTCACCCTATATAATGATTATTCAGTCACATTTATATTCAGTCTGAACGAAAACACTATGCGAAATGTTGGCTACAACTTTAAACCTAAATGTGCCTCTAGAATGTCTGAAAGCTCGTGAGTAACTTCACCTATGCATGTTCAGTGGATTCGGCTATCCATACTAATATTATAAATGCGAAAGTAACTCTATCTCTATTATCTTGTCACGTGAAAACTTTTGGCACATGGCTGGATATTGTATACTTTTATTTTGGCCCAGCCCGCGTACAAAAAAAAATCTTCGAAGAAAGAATCAACAAAAAAGAATCGTCGATTCTTTCTTCGAAGAAACCCGTCGACCAATCGACAATTCTTTTGTTCATCTGTCATTTTGTCGATTCAATGACAGATCAACAAAAGAATTGTCGATTCTTTCTTCGAAGAAACCCGATTCTACGGTGGTCATGCTACGCGTGCATTAGTATGTTCCAGTGCAGTAACCGATCTTCACACGAGCGAAGCCGCGAGCAAAAATATTTATTTATTTATAATAAGCACACCAACAGCACAATCACTTACAATTCAAATCAAACAATATCTAATATTAACATTTCAGTAACCATGCAAATAACAGGAATGCATAACATTTAAATATGAATATCAGAGACAAAGGAGAACAATAATAAAAAGTGTGTCTAGTAGGACACTAAATGTACGATACGATATGTGCACACATAAAACAATGTATGCCATTGCCATTAACCTTTCGTCCTTGGATAAAACTACGAAGGTAGAGCCAGGAACATGATAAATATTAATTATTTACTGTCAAAACTATGTATTAGGTATATTTGTGCGCCTTACCTACTAAGCGAGGTAAAAGCCTTTCGCACGCGAAGAAGTATTTAATAAGTACTAACTTTCTTGTACAGTTCTGTCTATAAAGTGGTAAATACCCTCGCTATAAAACGTCTGATTGGGTATTGGAATGATCTAACTTTCCGCTTTTTACGAGTAGTTTGACCTAAAACATGCTAAGATGTATGTAGCAATAAAAACTTCAATTCGATTCAATTGTACTTTTTAAAATTATCTTCGACCTCACTGACTACAGTGAAGGAAACCTGAACTTTTAAATACAAATAGTTATAAGTCTAAGTAAACTCAAGTGGGCAGGGCTGCCCACTTGAGTTTACTTAGACTTAGACTTATAACTATGTGCGAGCAATGTGCCCACATTGCTCGCAGAACGGATGGCCGATGGCGCCGAAAAGTTCTGGAGTGGCGACCGCGAACCGGAAGACGTTGCGTTGGAAGGCCTCCCACTAGGTGGACCGATGACCTGGTGAAGGTTGCGGGAATCCGCTGGATGCGAGTCGCACGGGACCGATCAATATGGTGACACTTGGGGAAGGCCTATGTCCAGCAGTGGACGTCTTTCGGCTGAAATAATGATGGTGATGATGATAATAAGTCTGAAAGCGCCATCAGGAATTTCTCAGTAGCATCCACGGAGGCTGGATTTGTGACCAGTTGATAGCAATTGCCTTGTCCGCTATTACATGGGACTTAAACACAAGTGGCGAAATGTGGGTGTACTATTAGGTACAGTGTCGACCAAAAGTCGATAGGCAATCTCACAAAGCAATAGCTTGACGTTTAGTTTGACTTACGACCTTCTACTTTCAAGAAAATAGACATTGTCATCTACAAGTAAATGTAGTCCAAAATTTCAACATGGTAATATAAGTCAAGATGGCCTAGTGGTTAGGCGCGTCCACATCTAAGAGTGAATCAGTAAGTCGTGAGTTCAAATCTCACGTTGTTACTTTTAGACTTTTTGTAAGTGTTTACTCGATTGGAAGTAATGGGACAGAAAAATATTCTCGCTTTGTTTACACATTTCATAAAGTTAGAAGAAGGTAGATCATAGAAAAATAAGTCAAGAATTTATATTTCTGTGAGTAAACCTGAGTTTTATGAATATTTTACTTGATCGAAATGAACGTTGTCGTTTGGTTGTGTTAAATTTGGTTAGTGACGTGTGGTTTAATAGATAACGGTATTGTTGTTGGTATTTCTCAAAATGCAGGCAAATATTGATATTGAGGCGAGGGCGACTAATATTATCGTGCTGCATAAAAGTGGTCTTAATAGAACACAAATATCTGAAGAAACCGGACTAACGTGAGTATTATATTTATGAATAATTGTAACAAAGTTTTATTAAAAAATAAGCCTACTTTGTTATTGTTTATTTATTTGGTGACTTAGGGATTATTAAATTGATTTTAAATCCATCATGAGGCATAAAAGATAAATAATTAGTGTTAATTATTGGATTTATAAATGCAGAGTGAATGATAACTTCAGTATTTTATTATAGCTGCCTAACATAATTTTTTTGTTTTTTGTTTTAGAGGAATACTGTGAGTCAGATCAAAAGGCCTTGCTAGTCGACAATGAAGTGGAAAGCCGTCGCTTATTAATATTATCGATGCGCAGCGACGAGATAATAATATATGGTTGGCGAATAAGAAACAAATGGTTTCACACCTACGAGACACTTTGTGGAATTATTTGACACCTCATCGCAAACTGTTCGCCGTGCCATCCACGCTGAAAGCTTGTATCACGAAGACCTGCTAAGAAGCCCTTCTTGACAGAAAGAGTTTTGAAGAACGATTACGTTTCGCACGGGATTATTTAGATTTTTACTGGAATACTACCACGAGAAGACTCAAAAAACTGACTTTTTAAATAAAGTCAAAAGGGTAGGCTTCATTTATGGCGCAAGAATAACACTCTGCTTGTCTGACAAAAACATAATCCCTAATCTGTATTGGGGATTATGTTTTTGTAACCATAATCCCTAATCTGTATTAGGGATTATGTTTTTGTAACCATAATTCCACATGAGTCTGTACTCATGTCGAATTATGGTTAATATGTGGGGATCATGTGGGGATGGATAAGTGCAGCAGGGCCCGGAGAACTGGCTTTCATTCCTCCACGCGCCAACAGTTCTACTTAATTATGTAGAAGTATTAGAAGATGTCATGCTACAAAATTAATCCCTAGATGCTTTAGTTTTAATTAGATGTGTAACAAAATATTTAGTGAATATTAACTTATCCGTAATTATATTCGATCCGATCTTAAATTGAGGTTTACTTTCAATCTTCTTTTCTTCGGGAAAATGAACACTTAAACTATAACCTCAATACGAGTTACATTTATTGTGACGTCACAAAAAAATATATTCATAAAGTCTAAATGATTTATATTAGTTTTCAATAAATTCTGCTGATTACCGATACCTATAATAGGTGGGTATCAACTATATGTTATATTTGTGTGATTAGAATATCCTTTCCTTGTTACTTATGTATGTTATTATGAATTGAAAGTAAGTGGGTATACCGTATACAATAAAAAATCTTATGATCGGTTACAAGAGAACTTTTTTACATCTAGGTAGGAATGTGACGTTACAATAAAATTATCATGAAAGTTTGTTAATTTTATAAATAAATAAAACGAATAAACATTTCTGTTATCATTCACCACGACTTTTTTATTTCCACCTTCCAACACTATTTTTTTTTACTAATATTTAACTTATTCTTATAAAAAATAAATAATGAACCAATAACTAATGTTACCAAGAAACAAAAACCCCACGTTGTTAACAGGTTTCGAACTCGGATCTCTTTGATCGTGAATCCTACTGATTACCCCAACAGCTATCAACACATGGTAAAAAGATGTGAATTTTAGCTATCCAATGGTAAGTACAGGTCGCTACACAAATAAGGTTTGCTGCGTGTGTAATAAAAGAAACGGAAATATATTCTTATGTTTCGTGGAGTGTGACGCGCGACATGCGATTGGGCGAACTCTGTGGCTGTGGTGTGCGTACTGTATTGAGACCACTTACACATACAGACGCACGGACGCTCGACCGTGCGTTCACAGCAATACAATCCTTAGCGTGCCTCTGCAGTTATCAACGCTTACTGTACACCTCTACCTAAGCCTTCGGAGATTACAGGTGTGATGTTATGAGACAATAAAAGGCTGGTATTATGAATCACAAGTCCAAGTACGAAAAATAAAATGATTTGAAAAGTTAAAATAAGATAAACTTAAAATGTCACTTTCAGGATATCCTCCGTGATTATTGTTTACTTTGAGCTCCCGTTTTTAAGTTTAGTTATGAACCGTGCCAGCTTAAAACAGTGTATAATAAAATAGGATGTTACTTACCTACTTTAAATATTTAAGTATGTGGAAACTTAGCTTTTCCTTCTTTATCAGGTGAAAAGACAGATTCGCCTTCTTATTAATAACAATAGATTCCTCTTTTATTGTACGATTGTTGCCTTTTTCTGTTGAGATTGCATCCAAGGATATCCACACTTCCTTGTTCGGCAAGGCTGCCAATATTTTAATCAGAGGTGTCCTAGTAACTTCCTAACCTTCATACACATAAGTGTATCATAGTTTTTTATTGAACACTCCACACCGAAAATCGTTCCTAACGTGTATGAAAATGTTTAGATTTTCATTAAAGATAATTTAAAATACATTAACAAAGCGCTTCAGTATTTAGCTTACAATGCGTTGGAAAATTTCCCGCGACCTCTTATCAGTAGAGTTGATGCCCCGATAGATTGGAGTGTAGTAGATACTTATCTATGTTGGCTTTAACCTTTCCATTATCTTTATGGGCAATTAACGCATTTTAATAACAGTTTATGCATTATTGAAGTGCCATTGCATATTGATATTTACTCCTGGTAAGTCGTTTTGTTCCACTATTAATTGCGAAGTAATCACAACCCTTGTTCTGCTTTAAACAGTATAATGAGCAAACGTGAGGAATGTAACAAAGCATAGTTGAGTTCAATTGTTCCGTCTTTTGTTTCAGCTCCAGAAAGTCAAGATGTTGTGTAAAACGAAAATAGCAGCTCTGCTAGTTCTGGCAGTCGTAACTCCAAGTTTTGAAGACCCAATTGATCCGAAACATGAAGAGTGTAAGAAGATATCTTCGTGTTCTGCGTGTTTATCGAAAAGTTTCTGTACATGGTGCGTCACCAAAAGTAAATGCACCAAGCAATCATGCGGCAACGATAACATAATTTTCCCTAAAGAGTACTCGGCCATAATGGCGGGGCCGACGTTCTGCCCCAGGGTTGTGCAACCGGAAGAAATATTGACTCTAAAGAGTGGAGCGAAGCAAATTATTGTTGTGAAAATTACTCAGATACACCTGT
Source organism: Xestia xanthographa (assembly GCA_905147715.2). NCBI lineage: Eukaryota > Metazoa > Arthropoda > Insecta > Lepidoptera > Noctuidae > Xestia > Xestia xanthographa. The sequence continues at coordinate 20,937,393 of LR990653.1, read as the reverse complement.
ATATGGCATTCACTCCGTGGAAATGTAAAATAGATTATAACGGTGCGCAAATGACAGTAGTAGCGATGTTATTGGGTGACCAAGTATATTGTGAATCTGTGGAGCTCACTAACGAGTCCCGTGAGCCTCGCAAAAGTGGCAGTGTGTCAGTACTTTGGGACTACAGCAAATCCTTTGATGGATCTGTTCCGTTTCAAGTGTGCCGCTGTGACTTGGACCCTACTTGTAACGCTTGTAATAAATTAACTTTAGCGGACTAATTAAGTAGTATTTTAAGTGCCTATCTCTTAATTACAAAGTGCATATTAAATAACTATGCAAGTTCTGTGCAGTGTCTGATTTAAAACGTTCAGATTTCTTTTGATTCTGATTCTAAAAACTAGAAGAGGAATTCACAAACCGAATTTTAATCACAGTTTCACGTTTCAATAGCGTTTTTTTCTAGTACAGAAACAAAGGGAATATGATAACAAAGGAAGTGAAGTGAAGTTAGTAGCAGGGTGGAAATACGTATGCACGTATTTTCAAGTAACTGGGAACAACGTACCGGTTACCGGTACACTGTAATGGGGAGAATACACTCGATAAAGTTCCCACAAGCACATGTATCTCTTATAGAACATTTAAATTTGATCAGAAACTTGTACAAAAGTTCTTTGGAGCAATATCGTTAGCGCAGTTTTCGCTTCGAAGAACAAACAAGTGGTGAAAGCCTTCGCTTATTATTCTGTTAGCAACTTAATTGCTGGTATGATAAGGTTGTCTATGGGTATGTGGAAATCTTATTAATGGTTTGAAACTTGTTGCTTCTTTACCGATTGTTGTAACCTGGAACTAATCCTCTTGTATAAATATTAATGTTGACTTCATAGTTACCTATCATAGAAGGAGAAGTCTTGCTTCTTTATCGTGTCGTTAGGCACTAACCTGGTGTCAGAGTTTTTAAGCCGCCCATGGGCCTCTGACTTGGCTTTAAGGGGACTCATCATCATCTGCCTAGCCTATTCCCAACTATGTTGGGGTCGGCTTCCAGTTTCACCGGATGCAGCTGAATACCAGTATTTTACATGGAGCGACTGGCAATCTGACCTCCACAACCCAGTTAGTACCGGGTAATACGATACCCCTTGGTAAGACTGGTTGTCAGACTTTTTGGGCCTCTGACTACCTAACGACTGCCAAAGATCTACAAATGACAGCCGGGACCAACAGCTTAACGTGCGTTCCGAGGCAGGGAGGAAACTCGGTATGTAATGGGTGGTCACCCATCCACAGACCAACCTAGGCAAGCACGGCTTAACCTAACGATTGACCCGAGCGGCTGTTATTATTTAGCCACGTGCTCCTCAGGCTTTAAGGGGACTACAGGAGCTAAACGCGAGTTTTATAATGGAAAAAAGCATATGATTCACTGCAATAATAAAACCAGAAAAATATACGATATTCTTCAGAATATATGCTAGTATGATAGTGTTTTGAAAACATAATACTACTTTACTCAATAAAAAAAATCACGAACTTGTCTCAAAAAAAATATTTTAACGAGTAAAAACCATACTAAAATACGTGATCATTCTGATTTTTTGGCAAATAATTCTACAAGCAACATATTGATTAGCATGATAGTGTTTTATTTTTTTAGTCCAATCATCATCTGTCTAGCCTTTTCCCAACTGTGTTGGGGTCGGCTTCCAGTTTTACCGGATGCAGCTGAATACCAGTATTTTACATGGAGCGACTGCCTATCTGACCTCCACAACCCAGTTAGTACCGGGTAATATTTTTTAGTCCAATCAATAGATTTTTTTGTAAATCGCAAAAAACCACACATTCCGCACTATTCGGAGTGACTGACGTAACAACCACTTTGTAGTGCAAGCTGATTAGAACAACTTTATTCTAAAGTGTTTCAAACGAAGTTTGAACCACCACAAATAGAGTTGCTAATTTAGCTCCTGTAGTCGAATTAAATGCCGTCGAGGAAAACCTCTCAGGCATGCTGGTTTGCTTTCCCCACGATGTTTTCCTTCACTGAAGCAAGTGATAATTATACAATAAACTCAAACTCAAAGCATTTATTTCAATTAGACAATTACGGCACTTTTGAATGTCCAAAATACAAAAAAGAAAATCAAAGCTACAGTCCCAGTCACAAGGCACTTGTAACTTGAGAAAGTACTGTAGTTGCCCATTCCCTAGCGTAGTAGATCTCTATGGAGAAGAACGGGCAAGAAACTCCATGGACACTCTTTTAAAATCAAAATATTGTTACAAAATCTTGGTTACATCATTAATTTTGAGATTATACATATACTAGCTGTTGCCCGCGGCTTCGCCCGCGTGAAGTTTGGTTACTGTCCCACTGGATCTTACTAAAGGGATAATAGTGTCCTACATGTTAATCCAGGTTATAAACTATCTATGTGCCAAATTTCATAATCATCACAATTATTATCATCACAATCACAATCACTATCACAATCACTATCACTATCACTATCACAATCACTATCACAATCACAATCACTATCACAATCACAATCACCATCACAATAACCATCACAAACACCATCAAAATCACCATCACTATCACAATCACCATCACTATCACTATCACAATCACCATCACAATCACCATCACAATCACCATCACAATCACCATCACAATCCCCATCACTATCGCTATCACCATCACAATAACTATCACAATCACAATCAAAATCACTATCACAATCACCATGATCGTAATCACAATCGCTATCATCATCATCACAATCATTATCATCGCAATCACAACCATTATCATCGTCATCACAATCATTATAATCGTAACCACAATCGCTATCATCATTATCACAATCACTATCATGACAATCACAACCATTATCATCGTAATCACAATCATCATCATCACAATCTCCATCCTCGTCATCACAATCAATATAATCGTAATCACAATCATTATCATCGTAATCACAGCCATTATCACAATCACCATCACTATCACAATCACCATCACTATCTCAATCACCATCACAATCACCATCACAAACACCATCACATGATAATGATGGTGATCCATCACTATCACCATCACAATCACAATAACTATCACAATCACAATCAAAATCACTATCATAATCACCATGATCGTAATCACAATCGCTATCATCATCATTACAATCATTATCATCGCAATCACAACCATTATCATCGTCATCACAATCATTATAATCGTAACCACAATCGCTATCATCATTATCACAATCATTATCATCACAATCACAACCATTATAATCGTAATCACAATCATCATCATCACAATCTCCATCCTCGTCATCACAATCAATATAATCGTAATCACAATCATCATTATCAAAATCGCCATCACTATCACAACCACAATCATTATCACAATCACCATCACAATCACCATCACTATCACAATCACAATCACAATCACCATCACAATCCCCATCACTATCGCTATCACCATCACAATCATCGCCACTTTCACAATAACTATCACGATCACCATCACAATCACAATCAAAATCACTATCACAATCACCATCATCGTAATCACAATCGCTATCATCATCATCACAATCATCATCATCGCAATCACAACCATTATCATCGTAATCACAATCATCATCATCAGAATCCTCGTCATTTCAATCATTATAATCATAATCACAATCGCTATCATCATTATCACAATCATTATCATCACAATCACAACCATTATTATTGTTATCACAATCATCATCATCACAATCTCCATCCTCGTCATCACAATCATTATAATCGTAATCACAATCATTATCATCGTAATCACAATCACTATCATCTTAATCACAATCATCATGATCATAATCGCCATCACTATCACAACCACAATCATTATCACAATCACCATCATTATCACAATCACCAACACAATCACAATCACAATCACCAACACAATCACAATCACAATCACCATCACCATCACAATCACTATCACAATCACTATCCTCGTTATCACAATCATTATCATAGTAATCACAATCAACTTCATCATTATCACAATCACCATCACTGTCACAATCACAATCACAATCACCATTACCATCGCTATCACCATCACAATCACCGCCACTTTCACAACCACCATCACAATCACCATCACAATCACCAACAAAATCACTATCACAATCACCGTCATCGTTATCACAATAATTATCATCGTAATCACAATCATCATTATCACAATCTCCATCCTCGTTATCACAACCATCGTTATCACCATCACAATCACCGTCACTATCTCATCACTGTCACAATCACTATCACTATCACAATCACCATCATCGTTATCATACTTATTATCATCGTAATCACAATCATTATCATCGTTATCACAATCATCATTATCACAATCATCATCATCGTAATCAAAATCATCATCATAACGATCATCGTCATCATAATGACAATCATCATCATCGTAATCACAATCATTATCATCTGGATCTCAAAATAAATGCCATTTTCGTAATCAGCACTCCTGATAATCTCGGTATCGACACCCATATTGATTTTTAGACATTTCAACCCCATCGTACCCCAACAGGGAATGGTAGTAATTCAGGTCTGCCACATTAAATCATAAAATCGTTGTTTTTGTAATACACCCGACCCAATTCACCATACAAACAATACCTATGTTGAATTTCAGGCTTTGTTACCCCATTTCCCCCTTTAGGGGTTGAATTCTGAAAAAAACTGAAACACAAATGTTAACTCATTTATCAATAGGAGTACTCCCGTTATGTTTCGAATAAAGTAGCCTTACTAATCCTTTTTCCCCATGTAATCTTTGGAGCCCCGTTTCAACCCCTTAAGGGGTGAATTTTCGAAAATTCTTTCTTAATGCACCCTTAGAGCACATGAGGAACCAATGTGCCAAATTTGGAATCTCTAGACTCAGCGGTTTGGGCTGTGCATTGATTTTTTGACTTTGTCACCCCTTTTCCCCCTCTTAGGGGTTGAATTCTGAAAAAACCTGAAACCCATTTTTACTCATTTATTAATAGAAACACTCCTGTGAAGTTTCGAGTAAGTTAGTCAAACTAATCTTGTTTCTCCATACAAACTTTGGAGCCCCGTTTAACCCCCTTAGGGGGTGAATTTTGAAAAATCCTTTCTTAGTGCACCCCTAGACCACATAAGGAACCTACTTGCCAAATTTGGAATCTGTAGACCCAGCGGTTTGGGCTGTGCGTTGATAGATGAGTCAGTCAGTCAGTCAGTCAGTCAGTCAGTCAGTCAGTCAGTCAGTCAGTTTCTTCTTTTATATATTTAGATGTGAGAACGATGTAGAAAGACGTGCTCACTAAGAGCGTCCAGAGTCCAGAGTAAAAGATTAGAATACGCACATGAATACGAAAACGGTCTCACCACTCGGCTATCAATGCTGCTGCTGCTGTTTAAAAGGGGAAAACCCTGATATTTTTAACCTGTACTTAGCAAGTGTGGTATATCTGTCGCAGCCAACTAACTTAGTTACCCGTTCAATCAACAGCCTACCCTCTTTACTAAACAGCGGCCGTTTAACTAGCGGCTTGAAAAAAAGCAACATTTAAGTTCGGGACTTGGGGCACCCTGATGTTAGGTTAGTTAGGTTCCTTTAAACCCTGCGGACAGAATCGCAGCGGCAGCGGATAGGAGCTGCGAAGCGGGGCTACGTCGACTATGCTTTTTAGGCTATTGTTTTGAGGTTAGGGCACCCCGACGTTAGGTTAGTTAGGTTTCTTTAAAGTAAAGAGGTGGCTGCGACATAATTATATACCTTGTGCTCCCTTTCTATACAGTTAATTTTATATGAACAGTATTTAGGCAAAAGTAGAAACGTGCAACACTGATCCAAAGAAACATGGGACAACGGCAGGAATATGATAATGACCTAGCTAGACAAAGACAGAAACAGTAAGATGAGAAAAATCCGCTTGCACTAGATACCGCTTTGTCAACAATACGAGTATCAAAGAAGGTATAACGTAAAATATAAAGTAAGGTTCCTTTAAACCCTGCGGACAGAATCGCAGCGGCAGCGGATAGGAGCTGCGAAGCGGGGCTATGTCGACTATGCTTTTTAGGCTATTGTTTTGAGGTTAGGGCACCCCGACGTTAGGTTAGTTAGGTTTCTTTAAAGTAAAGAGGTTAGGCGGTTGATTGAACGGCTAATTAAGCTAGTTGGCTGCGACATATATACCTTGTGCTCCCTTTACTATACAGTTAATTTTATATGAACAGTATTCAGGCAAAGGCAGAAACGTGCAACACTGATCCCAAGAAACATGGGACAAAGGCAGGAAGATGATAATGACCTAGCTAGACAAAGACAGAAACAGTAAGATGAGAAAAATCCGCTTGCACTATATAATAATAATAATAATCATTTTATTATCAGGCTACTAAGGCCCATAGATAAAATACACAAAATAACTTCTAATAACAATAAACTAATACATATTTAAAACCATGAGAAACTAAAACTATACACGTCATGTTGTCGGCGTCGTGTTTCGCTGCGGGGTGTCGCGTAACCGTCCTCGGAAACGTCGATATACAACACCCTTCGGCCAAAAGTCCTCCTTCATGCAGGTCTGTAGATGGTGGGTTGGAACTCGTACCACAAAAGATATACCGCTTTGTCAACAGTACGAGTATCAAAGAAGGTTATAACGTAAAATATAAAGTAACTATCAACCGAGAATCGTATCAGAATATGATTTAAAACGGTTGAACTTTAATTTCCTGTGTAGGTTTTGAGACGACCGCGACCGTAAAAGTTATACTGTGTGGAAGGGGCGCATATAATAATGTACGTATCGAAACCACTTTTGTGAAATCTGAATTGATTGTTTGTGTTATTTTGTGAGGACCAACTGGTTGCTTATCCAGTACGCAACATTCGAGAGGCCCATGTCCAGCTGTGGACTACGGTAAATCTGGTAATACACGACCCAGCCACAACTTTTCTGCTTGTCACTCTTGTGAGCCAGAGTTTCGGGAAACTATTCAACATATTATATCAAAAGAACAACACTGACCACTCTTCTTCTTATCAAGTTGAAAACGGCAGGAAATAACTAAAGGTTAAAGGTACAAGGTGATGTTTACAACAGCTGTAACGCAAGTAGTGTTGATAAACACTGGATGTGATGACCACTCGTCACATTGGCTATTTCGTCGCTATATATCCCTATTTGGTCACATTCACTAATACGTCACCTTGTGCAGCTGGTCACTATCCTAACTCGTTTCATGCTCTATTTCGTCTCATTCCCAACTCGTCTGACGCATATTATTTACAATGTACAGCCAGCGACAAAAATATCGAGACGAACGCACTGTTCACAATGGGATCAGGGACATTTGCGTGAAGCACACTTGCGCGAACCAAAATCAAAATCCAAGATAGCGCCGACGAACATTTTCGGTTTGTTAGGATTTCAGGTATTTTGGTAACTGGCAACAAAAACTTCTTCCTCTTCTTCGTGTCACTGGTGCGACAGTATTTACCATCATGGGTGTCGTTTGCATGGTTTTCGGGGTCGCTGATAACGAAAATGAGATTAAAATGAAAATCAGTAGTGCCTAGATGGAAAATACATTCAAAATAACATGATATTTGTTTTACTTTATAAAAAAACATACACGATGTAGGGTAGGGCACATGCGGAAACTGTTACATATAAGTATGTAGGTAGTTTGATTTGAAAAGTTTATTGTTTAATTTTTTATTAAATCATGATTACAGTTTCCTCAACTGCCTCGTTGATTTAGTGGTCGAATGCTGGGTAAGAGGTCTTGGGCTTGATTCCCGGGTCAGGCAAAGTGTTATTGGGTTTTTCCGTGAGGAATTTACATGGGCCTTTATATAACTAGCGAAAGTGGGTGAACCTACTGTTAGGTACACCTCTACCTATCCCTTCGGTGATTACAGGCGTTATGTTATGGTATATTGATAAGTATTATTCCCCAATTGATTAATGGCTGAGATATAAAAGCATCTTCTGGGCACGCTTGTTCCATCATAGATCTCATCCATCGCTTTCCATCAGGCGTGATCGAGGTCAAGAGCAGGCCCATATTGTAATAAAAAAAGCATTCAGTTCCCTGTTTGAATTTGGTACCCAACAAGTACGGAACTCTCAATCCGACTCATACTAGCTCAGCATTTTTAAACACCCTTAAAGCCGGTTTTATTTTGGCTTTTGAAATGATAACTGCTAACCAGTGCCAACAGACTTTTCATATAAAATGCGTACTCATACATTATCCGAGGACATTAAACAAATGTCCCTCAATTATAACTTGAAATTAACCTCGTTTAGAAACAATGGCTTGATAGTGCAGTCTGAAATGGAATATGCATGCTATTACTATTGTTAGGCTGTACCTATGAATTGTTGCTGAGTCCTTAATTAACGCGGGTACTGCAGAGCTTGGATTGGATATCAATGATTCTATTTTCAAATCGGAAGGATTTGTCTATTATAAGCGATTTCTAAAACGGTTTAGTCTGAACGGACCGCTGTCAATTCATTTTATTCCGTTCAGACGTAGACAAAAAATGTTTACGTCCGAACGGACCGGTGTCAAAAAAAACAGACAGTCGCATACATTGTTGTTGTTGTCATTGCTCACGCATTTTATTGTTGTTCTTATAACTTAGGATAATATATTGAAGCCTAAGGTCTGACTTGGTTAGTTTTCTTAGACGAACTAATAAAAAAAATACATTCTTTATCATCATCAGCCTATTAACGTTCCCACTGCTGGGAGACAGGCCTCCTCTCTATGAGAGGTAATGGGCTATAATCCGCCACGCGGGCCCAGTGCGGATTGGTAGATGTCACATGTCTTCGTATTTTTTGGTTCTAGGTCATGCCGGTGTCCTCACGATTACATATCTTTATGTATGAGCGTAAAGGGATGAAAGTTTGTATGAAATTTCTTCATCTTTCAAGTTAGAATTGTAAAAAATAGTAGATGAATATTTTTTGTCTACGTCTGAACGGACCGCGATCGATTCGATTTGGTCCAATCAGACTAAACAACACCTTTTATAACTAAGAGTTTGTTGACTACCTCGTTTGTCGATCGTAAGCGCCACCGCATTAAGCATCAGTTCCTGGGTTCGATTTTCAGGTCGGGCAAAGTGTTATTGGGTTTTTCATCAGGAATTGCGCAGTCACCACGGAATCTGGATTTAAGCACGGTTGATGGCAAAAGGCTCGCCCCCTATTACATGGGACTTAAACATAACTTGCGAAATGTGGGTGTGGCGTGGTTGTGTGGGTGTGTAAGCCTCTGTCTAACCCTTCTGGGATATCAGGCGTGATGTTAAGTTATGAGTTTGTTGTTATTTTATATCAGTGGGACGGGCAACTTGTGGAACTAATGGCGCTAGCATCGCATGAACCAAACATCGTCATTGGTTAAAAATCTGTCAATGTCATTTTATATTTCAAAATAGTTTGACCTCATTGGTCAGATTGGGACTAAGCTATGGACGCGCTATCTACAATCAGCTTTGACCAGCCTTCCCCATTTATCCAACTTACCAAGATAGCGAAAGGCTGGCAAGCAAGATAGTGAAAGATGATCAAATCAAATCATTTATTTCTTTGCAAACATAGGTAATTGGTACATATAATATGATGCCATCATATAACGATTTTCTTGCAATCTATGTAAGGAAGTAAACACTTACGTAAGTACATAAATAGATTATGCATAACTTACTGTGTTATTATGTTTATAATTCAGATGTGTTTTGAATTATACATCGCAATGTTTATGAACCCTGATTGCCTGCTATTTGACGTTGCCACCATTACCTACAACGGACTGATTATATTGTTTTACTCGTGTTTTTTGTTCTGCCCACAATGACGTATGGTGCTGAACCATGGACGCACACGCAGGAAGCTGTGCAGACTGAGAGTTGCACAGAGAGCCATGGAGCGTTCCGTACTCGGCATAAGCTGATAGATCGAGTTCCTAACGTCGAAATCCGAGAACGCAGTAAGATTCACGATATACTTACAGCAGGACATCTAGCAAGGCGCAGTGATGACAGGTGGACTAAGGCTGTCAACGAATGGCGCCCAAGAACTGGCAAAAGAAGCGTGGTCGGCGGTGAGACTGATGGGCAGACGACATAGTTGCCGTTGGGGGAAAAACCTGGATGAGGCTGGCACAGGAACGTGGAGATTGGCACAAGAAAAGACAGGCTTATACCCAGCAGTGGGTAAGTTCGGGCTGTGGATGATGATGACTCGTGTTCTAATACCATATTATGTTTTAAGAACATAATACGTACCTATAAGTAGAAAGGTTTCCGGTCAAACGTACCGTCCCGTGTTTATTGGGTTACTGAAACATAACATCACGCCTTAATCGTAATTCCAGAAGGGTTAAGCAGCGGTGTAATAATAGAATACCCACATTTCAACAGTCATGTTTTAAGTACCCCTGTTATACATATGTCGCGAGCCAATATTGTCAACCAGGCACTACTCCAGGATCTGTGGCTGCTACTAAGAAATTCTTGATGAAATAACCCAACAATACTTTGTCCGACCTGGGAATCGAACCCAGGACTTCATGTTCAGCAGTCTCGCTTACGACTACTAGACTAACGAGGCCAACATGATTGACGAAATGTCAATATTCGTGATTTTGTCGTCGAGCTTGAATCACACGTGTGTTGAAATTAACAAACATTTACGACGCTTGTCAATGGGCTGTTTCTGTTTAATCGCTGTATTTACTCGCCGGAATGTGACGTTTAGTAATCAATCGGCTTTATTAGGACGTTTAGTAATCAATCGAATCAATTTATTGTTACCTTTTGCTCGCGGTTTCGGTTTCGTTATGTACGGAATGTGCACAAGTAGGGCTCCCATGCAAAGATCGTGTTTTTTTTTGTCGTTTTGTCTAACTTTGTTTAGATAATGGTACGAGTCAGCTTCAGCTGGTTTTCATGTAGGTGTCTTTGTGTAGTGTGTATGACAAAACAGTCGCAGACAATCTGACCTAAAAATCTGATTGCCCCCCCCCCCCCCCCTCCCAGGTATGGCGCTGGGCACACCCATGTCTCCCACTATCCTCCCTACAAAACTGCAGGGAAACCAACCCACAAGTCCTATTAATTTATTTTTTCCTCATTATTTAGGTATAGAAGTTTGAAAGACCTTCAGTTTTTGTAGTAGAAAATAAAAGCTGTTTTTTCTGTTTAAAAAAGGACCTACAGAACTGATCATCAGATTTTATGGGGACTATTATTTTGTTCTAAGTACTACTTATACGTATTCCCTTCGGAACGACAAAATAACACCAATATAAATTCGATCAGAAGCTCAGAAGGACTTGTGAAGGATCCTAGACAATATTTTTTTTTTTTTTTTTTTTGTTTTTTTTTTTTTTTTTTTTTTTTTTAGATGGGACCACTCGCAGACACAACACGTCAAGGTTGTCAAACTGCTTAACCGGACTATCCTGTGGTGGCCAAAAATTACTTTAAGGCCCCCAGCCAGGGCTTACAAGCTAGGATTTTTAATTAAATGAACAACACTAAGGGCACTCCCTGTGGAGTTCGGGCCTCGGCTTAGTGAGTCATTGAGGGAGGGCAGCAAAGGTGGCTGGGTCGGATTATTATTTTGGGAATTTGAAGCTACATGCTCAGCGGCGCGGGCTGGCTCGTCGAGCAAGGGTCCTAGACAAATATATCGGCTCAGAGAACATACATTTGGGACTAGACGGCACCCTAAGTGCTGTTAAGTTGCCTGTAATTTATTTGAGAGATTTCGTCGGTTGTACCAACTTAAAGAAACAGATTTGGGATGTCAGTTCTTGTGGTAAGTACTTATTTAGCGACGAGACATATTGTACTTAAATTCTAATTTAGGTATCTGTTCTCGGGCTGCAGGACTGTGCGAAAGAGATACCGAGGCCCCGGAACACAAAGGGCGATGAAGGAACATGGATGGGTTTTAGTCAGTAAAAGTCTGACACTCCCTCCTGCTCCGTCCAGAGCGGGAGGAGTCATTTGATGATTTCCCATCCGAAGAAAAAAGGAAAAAAAAAGGAATCTGTTCTTTCTCTATCGTGTAGTAGTGCCTAAACTTGGTGTCAGAGTTTTATACCGCCCGTGGGCCTCTGACTTGGTTTAACATGCCGTCTAGAAATATCTCTCAGGCATACTGGTTTCCTCACGATGTTTTCCTTCAACGAAGCAAGTGATAATTATACAATACGCACATGAATCGGAAAAATCACGAGGTTAAATCTTAATAGGAATCAAAGTACCTACATTTTGAGCTAGGACACAGGCCTCTTTTATGTGAGCAGGAGACGTAGGCCACAATCCACCACACGGGTCCAGTGCTGGGTAGTGAATGCCACAAATGTCTTCAAATTCTATTTTCTTTCATAGTTTTGAGAGCCGTGGTGATGAAATAAAGGACACAAAGTCAGTCCTGCTTAGGTTCAAATTCACGACCTTGGGCCTTGTAAGTCAACGCCACTGCTTCCAGCTGCTAGATAAGTGCATTGTTGCATTATCATAATAATGAGTTTTTTTTTACTTTGACTACCTCGTTGGTCTAGTGGTCACAAGTGCGGCTGCTGAGCACGTGGTTCCGTTCCCGGGTCGGGAAAAATGTTATGAGGTTTTTCCATCTGGAATTTCTCAGTAGCAGTCAGTAGTCTGGATTTGAGACCGGTTTATGACAATAGGCTCGCCGCACACACATTGAACTTAACATAATTTACGTAATTTGGGTGTAGGTACTATTAGGTACCTACACCTTTAGATCTCTTATGTATGTTATTTTCATCATAATGATCAATGATTTAGTAACGGAAGGAATTTGAAAAAGACCATTTTCTAATTAAATCTTGAAAGAAAACTCTCTAGACAAAATCTTTTTTTACACTTTTAATAAAGTGTAGAAACATCGGTAATTTAATGAAGTAATTTGATGTTTTCCTTATTTTTTCTAAATTCGTGGAACAAAGTATCATAAATTATATTGTATTGAGTTTATTTAAAAGTACAATTTTCCGCCCGACGGGTTTTCCCATCGGAAAAGGTACGATACAAAGGTTCATCCGCTTTTAACCTCGTTAGGAGATGAATTTTCAGAAATCTTTATTAAAACTCTTGTGCGAAATGGCATACTTTTAATAAACCCATTGATTTACGCTGTGAGGGACTGTCAGTGAATGAATGAATTGTATTTTTGACCAACTTATTCGTGCAAGCGAAAAAAACACAGAACTAAACTAAAAAGAAAAGAAAGAAAAGCAAAAGTAAAGAAAGGAAAAGAAAAGAAAAGAGAAAAGAAAAGTTAAACAAGAAAAGAAAAAAAATGAAAGAAGAAAAGAGATTGCTTACATAACGATGCATTTTTACTTGACAAGCAGCGCCACCTTGAACTGCACGCTTAAAGTGGTCATACTCTAAGAAGATTTTTATCTCCTTCTTCGTCGTGTCTATGATTCACATAGATATGCATCGACCAGAACTTAGCCACATCGATACCGTTAGTACCTTTAAAGTGCAGGTGGAGTAGCACAAAGAGCAGGTCAAAAGGTGGGCCATGGTTAGGGATGAGGTTCTACAATTACAGCCTGCTTCATAGGTATACCCCTACCCCAGGTTGTAAGAAGAAAAGATACTTGACAGATTTCCTACACCTCAAAAACCTGTCACATTATATTTTTTCACGAAGAGGCGTAACGTAATTTGGCGCAAATGAAACTAGGACCTGTCAAAACTTCTTCATTGTCATTCATTCACTGTGCAATTTTTTTTTTTTTTTTTTTCTCTTTTTGGCATTGCACTATTCGTGCTTATTGCCACTGACAATATTTATTTGATAACAAAACGTAAGAATCAAGTACTCGCGAAATGATAAAATCTAACAACGGAAAATTTGGAAATGGAAAGGAGATTAGTTGTTAAATATAAATGTAATATAATAAAAACATGTTAACAGTGAGGAAATATAATACAACAGAAAACTAACCATCTAACGCAACCAGGTGGCCTAACAAAAAGGTCGACTCGGTGCTTAAACATGGTAAATTAAATACTATACACAGTCTCTAGAATGTTTAAATAGCTATATCATTATTTACAAGGAAAAGAGCTATGGTTATATAAATATCTACATTAAAATTAAATAATATACATGAGATAGAAGTGGGTAAAGGGACTCGGAGGGAAACAAGACTTTGGAAAAGTGAGGAGTGGTCATAAAGGGGGCAAGAAAAAATAAGGTGGTTCAGATCTCCCACTTCAGCGCCACATTCACACGCAGGGTTCTGCACAATGCCAAGCCTGGCAAGATGAGCAGGAGTGCACACGTGACCCAATCGCATACGTATGAATATTGTTGTAATCTTTTTGCTTAGCTTGTACTTGCTAAACCAAGGTTTAACAAAAATGGATGGCTGAATATTACGATAAAATTTCCCTTTCGCTGATTGCTCGGACCAAAGCTGACCCCAGGATTTCTGTAGATAAACCCTAGGCAGAGCTGTCAGATCTTGGGTGTTATTTTTGTAAGGAAAAACGTCGCCACACAAAACGGCATCATTAGCTAACTGGTCAGCTCTCTCATTACCTAGAATGCCACAACGCGAGGGTATCCACGCAAAATGCACTGAATACCCCTTAATACAACACCTATAAAGGAGTTCACGTGTTTCAAATATAATATAAGGATTATGAGAATAGAAAGGGAATCTGGCCAAAGATTGTAAGGCACTCCTTGCATCAGTTAAAATGAGTGAATTCCGTAAGCCCATCATAAGTATATATTCGACAGCTTTGAATAGACCGTAACATTCTCCCGTAAATACAGATGATTCGGGCGGGAGCTTTATTTTTTGGACAATATTAAATTGGGAGTGGTATACACCTACTCCCACACATGAGTCTCTTCCATGCTTCGAAGCATCTGTAAACAAGAGATGGCAGCCCTTCCAGTCTCTATCCATAGTGAAGTTGAAGTTAAGGTTATGACATACGTCATTTCGAAAAATGTTAAGGTTATAATGTATGTTCGGTGACATTATTAATGAACTGTAATTACAGTGAAATAAAGGAAGAAACTCGGATTGGTGACAAGGAGCTTCAATTAAATTGTATTTTCTAAAGCTTTTAACTAAACACGGAGTAGCTTTGTGCCTCCAGTAAGTGGATGAAATTACTTCTTCAGAGAGAATGGAAAGTTTATTTCGTAAAGGATGATACGTAAATTGCAAACACCGAGCCATAAATCTATCAGCTAAAAATTGACGTCGTAAATGAAGTGGAGGGTCTCCACATTCCACCTGAAGACAATTAATAGGACTGCTTTTCATTGCACCTGAAACCACTCTAAGTGCCTTGGACTGAACACTGTCCAGTTTCTTAAGACCAGCAACACTAGCAGGATCCAGCAAAAAAGTACCATAGTCCAATACGCTTCTAATCAAGGTGTTGTACAGTAATTTTAATGAAAAGGGATGTGCTCCCCACCAAACACCAGCAAGACATCTAAGTATGTTGATATTTCGTTCGCATTTAGCAGCTATATAATCACAGTGTGGTAAACCAGTAAGATGTGTATCCAAAATAAGACCTAAAAATTTTACCTGGTTTTTAATGGGCATAGGGATATTATTGTACCTTACTGTAAATATAGGAGGCTTACGCATTCTAGTAAACAAGACAATGTTGCTTTTATCAATTGACAGGTCTAAACCGTTTGTTTCTAGCCAAGTCTTCAGTAAGCCTAGAGAAGAGGTTAAGGAAGTACAAATATTTTCAACAGAATGACCAGATAAATAAAGAAGTAAATCATCTGCATATTGAAGGACTTTTACTGACTCATTTAGAGAGGATTCCAAATCATAAGTGTAAATATTGTAGAGAATTGGACTAAGTACAGAACCTTGAGGGAGACCTTTCCATACTAAACGGGTAAATGTATACCCTTCAATATGAAGATGTAAAGATCTTTCTGAAAGCATGTTAATAATGAACTTAGACAGCATTGTTGGAACTTGTAATGAATTGAGCTTTTGTTCTAGGATTGATACCAGGACATTATCGTAAGCTGAGCTAATATCCAGGAAAGCAGCAATTACAGAGTTATTAGAAGTGAAGGCTAAGCGAATATCAGTTGTGAACACACTAAGGCTGTCCATCGTACTTTTACCCTTCCTAAAACCAAACTGTGATGTAGCTAGCAAGTTTTTGCTTTCCAAAAACCACTCCAAACGATTCTTAACGAGATGTTCAGCAATTTTAGCAAGAACTGTAGAAAGTGCAATTGGTCGATAAGAAGCAACATTAGAAGAAGTTTTGTTTGGTTTCAGAATAGGAATAATTGTTTGAGACTTCCAACTTGATGGAATGTTGCCAGATATCAAAGCTGTATTGATGAGATTTAAATATATTAAAAGAACAGAGTCAGACAGATTAGCTATAAATGAATATGGTATATCATCTTCACCAGGAGCTGAATCCTTAACATGTGAAAGGACTCCTTTCAATTCACTTAGTGTGAAGAGAGAATTCAACTCAGAATTAGGAATAGGAACATAAGGAAAATGCATTAAAGATTTCTGTTCTGGGGCTGAAGGAGGAGCTAAATGATCCATAAACTCATTGGCTAATTCTAATGGTAGTTTTGAGGCTGTTGTGTCACTAAATGCTGACCTGAATCGCCTAATATTTTGCCATACTAGAGATGCATTAACTTCTGGCGAGATAGATGCACAGAATCTTTGCCAACCTTCAAATTTCTTTTTCTTAAGGAGCTTACGAGTTGTACGAGCAGCTTCTAGGTATATCTCAAAATTATGACGAGTCATAGTATGACTATAATTTTTTTCTGCTTCTTTTCTTTTTTTAATGGCCTGAGTGCACTCAGCATCCCACCAAGGTGGTGAAGGAATTTTAGCTGTAGCACCATTCTTAATAGGGAAAGTATTATCTGCCACCTCTATTAAAATTCTTGTTATTTGATTAGATAATAGCTGAGGATCATGTAGTTGTAAGGAATTAGTTAAAGCAAGAATTCTTTCTTCTACACAGTTTTTGTATGTATCCCAATCTGCATTTTGAAGTCTATACTTTAATCGTGGTGTTGGATTACAAGCAGCTGGTTTTTTATGTAGAAAAGAAATTATTAAAGGGTAATGATCACTACCATAAGAAGACTGTAAAGGGGACCAGGATAATGTCGATGCTAAATCAGGTGTGCAGATTGAGAGGTCAGGGGCACTTACTCCCTCATCTGGATTCGTTTGGCGTGTTGGGAGACATGTATTTAAAATACACAAATTATTAGAGTCAAGAATTTCTAGTAACTTTTCCCCATAGTGATTGGAACTAGAACTACCCCAGGACTGATGTTGTGTATTAAAGTCGCCCATTACCAAAAATGGTTTAGGTAAAACTGAAAGAAGATTACTTATTTCAGAAAGAATATTTACAGTGGGACGCGAATAATATATACATACTAAACAGATTTTATTTACAATAGCAGCTACAGCAGATATATCGTCACTGAGACTTGGAAGAGGAAAAGATTGAAAAGACAAGTTATTTTTAATAAGTATGGCGACACCGCCATACCCATCGCTTCTGTCTGTTCTTAGACACGCATAGCCAGGAATTCTAAAAGAGAACCCTGGTTTAAGCCATGTCTCACAGAGAGCGACTGCAAAGGGATCGTATTTGTTCAATATGTAGAACAAATCAGATTTTTTATTCACAATGCTGCGACTGTTCCACTGGACAATCTTGAGTAGACTTGGATCCATTAAGATTAAAGTTAAATAAGTTAGACAGCGTATCAATTATAGTAGCAACGTTGGACGGTTCAATATTATTATTTTTAGATAAGGTATTAATTAACATGATTATTAAATTTAAAATTTGACTCTCATTATTATTTGTTGTTTTATTTTGGAATGCAACACCATTCCCTGACGTAGAAACTTCATTACTGCCTGATAAATGCCTGATGCATTAATGCCTGATGAGCTGCCCGGTCATATCCCTTGGCAGTTTTTGGAGGATCCCGAGGTTTAAGGAATACCGTTTTTCTTTGTGAGGAGACAATTTGTGTGTTACGTGATTGGGGCAAAGGTTGTGAATAAAAAGAATTTTTATTGGTATGTGATGGGGCGGATGTTACCACATCTGCATACAATTTTGAGATTGGTGGATGAAGTTGCGACGCTTCAGCATATGACACGCAGCTATGGGCCATATAATGCTTAATTGATTTTTGTCTTTCAAATTCTGGGCATTTTTTATTGATGGCGTAATGAATGCCACCGCAATGGCAGCATTTACTATAACTCTCGTCTTCAATACTGCAAGTGTCAGCAGAATGCTTCTCCCCACACTTGAAGCACTGAGGGTTCGACCTGCATTGTACCTTTGTATGGCCAAAACGACAACAATTAAAACATTGAATTGTTGGGAATGTATACAATTCCACTGGCATGGAATTGTAACAACAAAACACACGTTTTGGTAGAATTTGTCCGTCAAAGGTGAGCACGACTGTTTGAGATGGTTTCCACACAGGGGTCGGTTCGTGTATTTTATAGTTGAGACGCCTTGCTTTGATGACTTTCCCGCATCCAGCGGGGACAGATATATTTTCCATGATTTCCTCCGGAGACCATTCGGTAGGTACGCCTTTAATAATTCCAATGCGACACACATTAATTGATGGAACAAATGCCTTCAATTTCTCCTTGGCCAAACTTGGGTCATTTATAAAAGAGTTAGCATCTACGTAACGGGAGAAGCTTAAAGATATTCTGTTTCGACCAATGCGTTTTAAAGAACCGTTAATAATGTTGTTATATCTCCTATTTTTCAGGAAATGCCCTAAAGTTACTGGGTGTAATGTCTGAGCCGAGTTTTGTGTATCAACATTTTTTTGGATGTGTACAACGTATGGCGACAGGTCTGTGGCTTCGTAAAAAGCCCTTGCAACCTGTGGCGCCTTCTGGGGAAGATCTGACTTTATGAGGTTTTCAGTCTGGGGACCATCCACAGAACGTGGAGTGGCTTCTTCGTGAACTAAAACGGAATGTACCAGAACGTCTGATGTTATTTTTGGACTGACAACTGATTCATTATTACAATGACAATTTGTTTCGTTATTAATTAATCCTGTTGAGTTATGACCACTTCGCCTTCTTTTATTACAACTTTTACAAATTTTGCGTGGAGCTCTAGCCCTTTTCCGCTCCGATCTGGTTAAAGACGAGTCTGTATCCATACTGGATTCGTAAATTGTAATATTATGCCCGACCGAGGGGACTGTGCCCCCCGGATCAGGCGGTTCATTGTCCATAGTGGCCACTGGCCAGAAAAAATAAAATATTTAAAAAACTTACCCTAATAAATGAAGAATTATAGCTACAAACAATTAAACTAACTAATCTAATGAATATTTACATAAATCTACACAACTTATCTCCAATCTCAAACGTTTTTTAATATTTTTATGAAAACGAAAGAAAAATCACGCCCGCCAAATTCGATGATTCCCGCGCTTTTTTCTGTGCAATTTGTACAAAGCAAAGTTTGGTTTTATGACGTAAAATAATTAATTTCTTTGTTTAAAGTGAATAAAACCGCGGATAAATAATTACTTGCAAGTGTTCTTTGAACAAATCACAAGGTAAGCTAATAGTCACAGTAAATTGTTTATATTTCAAGCAGATTAGTCCTAAATCTGCATTTTTTAGGTTAGTTTGTTCTAAACATTTTGTTTGAATAGCTACACAAAATATATATAGGTAGGTATATTGGTAAAGTTTTATAGTGTGATTTGAAAATAAATTAGTTATTTTAATAATACTTACGTTTATTGTTTCTTACAGATACGAATTGCATTTTTTCCCGAAGGATACTTTTCGTCATTAATGATGGTGGATGTATTAGTTACGTGGAAGGATGGAACTCAAAATGTAGTCAGTTCACGATAATTGTTGCCTATTAAAAAACGTGACAAGATAACACTTGGGACGAAACTGAAAATGTGGTATGGGCGAAGATGGTGGTATGGTACAGTAACTGCTACAGAAGCATTGGAATCATCATCTTAAAAAAATCATCATCATCAAAAAATCATCATTTTTTTTTTAAATCCAAAGAGAAGTACAATGACCTTATGAAAATGTGCAGCGGAGATAATAAGGAATCGAGAACATGTTTTTTACTACGAAAACTTACCCCACGATTAAAGATTATTTTTGAGTACAAAATAATTTAACTTTAATGAATAAGTATAAAAATCACTATTTATTTTGATTGGTTTTTCGACCCTTTTTTATTACTTCAAGTACAAGTATTTTTCAGATTATTATATTACAAAATAAAATTAAACTTCAGTATTCTTACCTGTTTTTTATTTAATTTAAATCCAAGATACCGGGCGTAAATGAAATAAATGATATTAATTGAACATCACAAAGGGGCGTAAGTGAAACTTTAAAAAAAAAAAAACGAATATCTCCACAGCCAACTATTTTACACAAAAAAGTAAATTAAATATATAAACTGTATTAACCATTAATCAAAACGAGTATTCTATAAACCTGATATAAGAATTAGGTAAAATGTTACGACGGTTAATATTGTACATTTTATTACAAATCGCTCTCCTGAAAAATTTGGTAAAACTCAGAACCTTTCGTGATTCGACCGACGATATGTAGGTAACTGCCACTCTCGAATAACTTTTAGTTAATTTGTGAAATTATTTTGTCTTCATTCTTTCCAGGTACAGGCAAAAACAAAAAAATCCTAAGTCAGCATTGATGGCCACTCTATTTGTAATCCTAAATTCTCTGAAATCCAATTTGTGACAAAATGAAATTATTTATTTATTTTTTGTTTGTTTATTAAGCAGTGAGCATTTGTGTTTCATTGTTTTTTTTTGTTAATTGCTTTTGGAGAGGTATCAATGAGGGATTTTCTTTTTAGCTCTTCACTAGTCGCTGGATAGATGGCGCTAGGAGTTAGTATGATAATGCAAGGAACGGAACCTAAAAAAACTGATTTTAACAAAGCGCGAGAAAACTAGGTTACATTCGGAAGGTCAAGCAAATGAAAGTGTCAGTCAAGAGAGTATGTGACGTGACACAATGTTTTTTTTTCCAAGCGTTTTGGCTTTGGCACCAACTATCATAGTAAGTTTAACGCCATCTATCGAGTTCTTGGAAACTAAGTTTTTTTTTTAATACTTACCTCAAAAAGAAAACCTCTCATTGCAAAAAGAGTTTGCGTGTCTACTGACAAACTATACGTAAATAAGACCTTTCTTTTGATTACCCGTCGTCGGACTGCCAAATCACAGGTATCAAACTAACTCAATACGTCATAACATCACGCTTGTGATCCCCGAAGGCATAAGCAAAAGTGGATGTACTAATAAGTCCACCTCCGCCTTAAATTTGTACAACTTTAAATAGGTCTTAGTTTTACGTTATCTCATAAATTATCTACAGAAGACGTGTAGGTGTAATAAGAAACCGCTTTTTAAAATTCTAGTCCCAACTTAAGAATTTCTTGCCAGACTTAAAAAGTAATGTAGTTTATTTATTATAAGGTTCTTTGTCTCGCTTGTGTTAGCCACCTCTGCTCTATCTCCATCTAAGCATTCTTAGCTATCTGCTAATCTAGCCGAGTAAGTTGCTCTTTTCAATTAACAGACGTCACGGACAATTTTTCTTTCTGCTTGGAATACTTTCAGTGAGTAAAAAGAAGAAAGGGTGTGTTTTATACTTGGTTTATTTTATGAATTGGAGTTTTTATTTGAAAAAAAAAAAACAAATCACAGCTGTCATTCTTTGGTAGTTTTAAGAAATGAATCATCATCATCATAATTTCAGCCGAAAGACGTCCACTGCTGGACATAGGCCTCCCCAAGTGTCGCCACATTGATCGGCCCGTGCGACTCGGATCCAGCGCATCCCGGCACTCTTCACCAGGTCATCGATCTTACCTAGTGGGAGGCCTTCCAACGCAACATGGAAGATGTTGCGTTGGAAGGCCTTTAAGAAGGTTCGCGGTCGCCACTCTATAACTTTTAGGTCCCATCGGCCACCCGTTCTGCGAGCAATGTGCCCTGCCCACTACCACTTAAGAAGTGAAATAAAACAAGGTAAGTTGAAATAAGGTTTCAAGTTGCTTCAGTTGATTTCTTTAGGAGAACTGCTCCAATACCAACCTGAATATATTTTGATTGCTTTTCATTTTGTTTCTTATTTACATACAGTATATTCTGCTTTCTTTTGCACCATTTGCTTATTGTTGAAACGTCCTGATTTAAGTACAATATGGCTTTGTTTGTTACGGAGAATCACTGACTCCTTAGACAAACGCACCTACACATACTTAGTTTAGGAGTCAGAGTATTTAAATTATTGTGACCTTCGACATTTATCATGTTCTAAGACTTTTGGATATTGTAATGTGATGGCTTTTGGTGAAATAAATAATTTATTTATAAAACAATTAATCATCAACGTCCATCGTGATGCAAAAGTTTACATAAAATCGATTATTGCGTTTACAAACTCATGCTACTAAATATTCTGTATACCTACTTGTAAGTACATGCTGGTACTAAAACTAAAGTTCATCAAGTTAGGCTTTGAACTTAGGTAGTTTATTACGTAAAGTTGCTCATACAAATTGTTTTCTTCACTAAAGATTCTGATATTGTATATTGTACCGACCCGGTGGTCGATGAATGACGTCTTAAAGCAGGACTATTTTAATCTAATTCCAGAGTGAGAAAGAGATGGTGCTAGACGTCATCTATAGCTCCGTCACTTTCTCACACTGGAGTGACATTAAAACAATCCTGCTTTAAGACGTCATTCATCGACCACCGGGTCGGTACAATATACAATATCAGAATCTTCAAGTTTTTCCACCAGGGGAACCCCCCTTCCCCTGGTGGAAAAACTCAATAAAAATTGATTGACCTAGCAATCAGGACCCCACGCGCACCATGCAAAATTGACTGATAAACGTTGTAGAGGCATAGAGTTTTTTATTTTTTGGCTACATGTAGTACAAGACCTTGAATGATAAGTACTATCAAATGGTTGACGACCTGATTGGCGCAGCGGTAGTGAGGCTGCTTTACGTTCTTAGGGTCCCGGGTTCGAATCCCGGTCGGAGCAAATGTTTGTGTGATGAGCATGGACATTTGTTTCCGAGTCATGGATGTTTATATATATAATAAGTATGTATTTACAAACAAAAAGTATCTATGTAGTATATCAACTATCTGGTGTCCACGACACAAGCCTCGTTGCTTAGTGTGGCATTAGATGGCGCTGTGTGTAATGTCCAGCAATATTTATTTATTTATTTATTTAAAAAATGTTGATAAATATCTTTATATAGTAGCGCCGATAACTATCAAATTAGATCCCATCACTCCATATAAAAGACTAGTATATTTAGTACGCTATATTTTTTCTGTTTATCTTGGTTTCGTCATGATCGATGACCTGGTGAAGGTTACGGGGATCCGCTGGATACGAGACGCACGGGAACGGTCAATGTGGCAACTTTTGGGGGAGGCCTATGTCCAGCAGTGGACGTCTTTCGGCTAAAATAATGATAACGTATAGCAGACCCATTATGTCACCCTATGTATAATGTTTACTTTTTATACCTGTAATTTGTAAGTTATAATAAAGAGTGTATTATCTATGGGGTTGAAACATGGTCACTTACTAACAGCCATTCTCAATAACTTACTAACAGGTAACGGAAGGTTACTATTTCTATCTGTTTGACATTTAGCTTACGGACCGTTAGAAACAAAACGTCACAGAAAAGATTTCTTTGATTTTTCTATGAATCTAGTGACAGGTAGGTGACGCGGATAGAACATTTCAAGCTAACTTTGTTAATAGAAACACCGATAGCTACTCCAATAGGCATATTAACTAACAGTTATACATATGTAAGTTATAGAAAATGGCTGTAAGCAGGCAATCGTCAAACTCCAACTTGCTCAACTATAGCATGTTGGGGATTTATCTGTATAACCACATCAGAAATACGGGGATCCGAAGAAGAGCGTATAGCTTACCGACATTTCCCTGATGGAAAATGTGATGGCTGGTGTTATATGCCGCATACTGGATGGTAGATGGGTTTAGAGCAGGGGTTCCCAACCTTTTTTTGTGTACTACCCACTTTAAGAATAAATTATTTTTTAACGCCCCCCTTTTTAAACATACCACATCAAAAGTATCTAGGGATCAACATATATTTTTGCAATAACTTTTCTCCTGATTGATATTAATTAAAATTTTCTTTAAGGATTCATCAAATAAAGTGTTTTCGTTTGTCACAGTAACGATAAACCAAGTCACCTTTGCATTAATAAAGAAATTTGCCATTTTCCTAATAAAGGGATTTTTGACATTTGAACCACTAACATTAAAGTTCGAAAAAATGACTGAAAACACAGTTTTCTTTAAAATTTTATTGGGTAACTTAAACAATTAATAATCCGTGTTTCTACCGCGAACACTAACAACACAAGAACATCGGTTTGGCATACTCAAAATGAGTTCATCCAAATCACGCTGTGGAATGGCCGCCCATGTTCGTTGCAACAACAAAAAAAGGTCTTCTTGCGACTGGATACCCTCCATATTCGGCAGAGCTCTTCTCTGTAGCATATCCCATGCATGCTCAATCGGGTTCAAGTCTGGCGACTGAGCAGGCCAGGGCAGGACATTGATGTTAGCTGCGGCGAGAGTCTGTCTTACAACTCTTGCGGTGTGCGGTCGTGCATTATCATGCATTAACTGAAATAAGGGACCGATTTGCACTTGTAGAGGAACGATGGCGTCTGATACAATCGTCTCAGCATAAATTTGAGCGTTGAGGTTGCCTCTGATCCAAATCAACTCAGTTCTTCCGCCGATCCAAATACCCGCCCATACCATGATGGTTCCACCACTATAAGGATGGACTTCCTGGCAGGATTTTAATCGCTGTTGGCGTCCAGGGGTTCTCCAGTGTCGTATACGTCTTGTATCCGGTCTCATACCAAAACGAGACTCATCAGAAAAGCACACGAAACGCCATTGTTCTTCTGCCCAATTTCTGTGTTCAAGAGCCCATTGATATCGAATCCACGAATCCTACGATTGTGCATTGCTATAGGTGGTACCCGTAGCGGTCTTCGGGAATGAAGGTTCACTTCATGCAAGCGGTTTCTGACTGTTTGGTCGCTAATTAAGTTCCCTGAAGAGTGATGAAGCCTCACGGCTAACATCATGGCGGTTATTGTTGGAGCTCTTCGAGTTAAGATTTGAATGTATCGGTCTTGTCTCCGTGTGGTGCAGCGATACCGTCCTCCATGGCGCTCAGCCACGGTACCAGTGCTTCGGTAACGTGTCCAAAGTCGACTGATAACACTCTGACTTGTATTCAGAGCTAAAGCTACAGTACGTTGCCGGGAACCAGCTTCTATCATTCCCACGGCTCTGAGCATTTCTTCCCTGCTTAAATGACGTCGCCGCTCCATAATAACGTTGGTTTTAATCAGTAGTAGGGAAACAGTAGCACTAATAATGTCTTCAATGCGTTGTATGTTTTTATAGGGAAAATATTGACAGCTTATTTTCATCTTTTACTCGAATTTGATTGAGAGTTCCTGATTCAAATTATGAAATGCACCAAAAAGGATCCATATAAATTTATAAAATCATAAATTTATTACAAAGCCACATCTCAATCTCAAGAAATCCGCATAAAAATGCTTGATCCCTAGACACTTTTGATGTGCTTAAAAACCGCTAAGTACTTATAACTGATTATTGAAACGCAAATTTATAGTATTCGGACAGAGTATCTTTTATTGAAAATAAAACAAACATAATCAATTCTTACATAAAAACTAATGTGAAGGTTGAATCTGATGCTGTTCAATAAGTTTGTTGATATCAGGTTAAAATTTACTCAAAAACAGCCGCAAGTCGCCACGTTCGGTAACACACAAACGATTTCTCTTTTTAGTAAGCAGTGTTGCCACAGCACTAAATCCACGTTCACACAAATATGACGATGGGAATGCTATCAAAAATCTTTGAACAATTGACCACAATCCAGGGTACAATTGCGGGATCGGTTTTTGTAGCCAAAATTCTTGTTATTTAACAAAAACTTGTTAAAACATGATTGCCCGCGGTCTTTTATATCGAACCGAGTTTGAACTATATCTTAATTAATATTAGTTGATGTTCACAAGATGCAGTCGAGAGTCGAGAGCTCAGTCGGTGTCTAAGAGTCTTCCTAGCTAGGTAGATGAAATTATAAATAGACCCCAAAGCCCTACACAATGCCCCCTTTTTTTTCTGGGTCTCTTACCGCCCCCCTTTAGGCCTGCAGCGCCCACAAGGGGGCGTTATCGCCCACGTTGGGAAAGACTGGTTTAGAGTGAAGAACCAGAACTGGTCACAGAAGCGTAGGCGGACCACAAGTCAGGTGGACCGACGCCCTGGTCAGAGTAGCATCCAATGCTGCGGAAAGCAAAGAGGAAAGGACCGAGTAAATATGCATTCAATGACAGAGACCTACACCCAGAACAACACAACAACAACATTTTATGAAAGGCATATCTTTTTATTGTTCTCACGCCTACATACAAGAACATAATTATCATAGCATAACATATCATATCATACCATATCATCATCAGCCTATTAATGTTCCCACTGCAGGGACACAGGCCTCCTCTCTATGAGAGGGAATGGGTTATAATCCTCCACGCGGGCCCAGTGCGGATTGGTAGATGTCACATGTCATCGAATTTTTTAGTTCTAGGACATGCCGGTTTCCTCGCGATGTTTTCCTTCACAGTTTTGAGAGCAGTTAAATAATTAACAGCAATTAAATAAATTACACAAAGTAATGCGCCTATCTGGGTTCGAACCCACGACTTACTGTTCATAAGTCACCATTGGGCCACCGCCGCTCTCATATCATCATATCTGTGATGTTATAATGATTCAATTTGCAATTCCTTTGCCAATTCCATCTGTTAATGATAAATAAACAAGGTTATAAATTAATCCATTTTGATAACAATTACCTAAAGCATTCCTATTCAAATTCCGTGTTTGCTAATTCCTTGAAACAATTCACTATCGATCTGTAATCTCCACTTGAGAACTCACTAAGCGTGGAATATAGCCGGCTATTGACAGTACTGAGCTTACTAAGCTTGCTAGCACCTGCTTCCACTCGACAGTTCTCTAGAGTATGTTAGCATACAGGGTGTAAACAACCTCATCACGAAGCCGTCAACCAAGCATTCTGTACATCAAACGAAGTAACTTTACGCAAAAATTATTGCTAGGAAGCGACTTTTTTTTTGGGGTGAAAAAACATGTTTTGTGGTATAACTCAATACAACGCACTCAAAATATTGTACTGATGGATGGATTGAATAGTACAGGGGTCGTGGAGGTGTTTAAAGTAAAATTCTTACAATAAATAACTTGTATTTTAAAAAACTTGTGAAATAGTTGGAACTTTGCATCCCCAATGTCTCCGTAACTATATAGTAGTATACCGTAGTATGGTCTAGAACAAAAAAATGATCGCAATGGCGGGGAGAACAAGTGTCTTTCGGCTTCGTTAAGAAGTTTTTTACACCCTTTAGGCACGTACCTAGCGCATATTGGTGCATATGGGAAGATAAGCAATCGTAAACCTGAGAATTCTTGTCAAATAGTTGTTGTTGTGTTGTGTTATTGAAACCTGAACCTGTTTGTTGTTTTGAAACTTGAATAGTTTGAAGCGGGAACTTCCCAGTAACATAAGTAAAACTAATCTAGATAAATCATTTCTATACAGTATCACAGCACAACTTTTTTACAAAGGGTTTGGCTAGAAATTGCTAAAACATCATAATGCTATCCTGTAATATTACCAATATATTGTTGCCCTCTACTTCGTTTGCTTGGAAATTATGATGTGTGCTAAAAAGTAGCTCTCCTTCTATCTCTGTGCCAAATTTCATCTAGATCCGTTCAGCCGTTCTATGTGTTTGAGTAAGATTGGTAAAGTAATTTTAAAAGTGAGACGTGCTCACAAAGAGATCTATATCTCTTTGGGAGCACGTCTCACCTTTAAAATTAGAGATTAGAGATCTATTGTTTGCGTTTGATTCAATATATTCAAGAAGAGAAAATTATCTCAAAACCCTTGACTAATCTTTCTTTTGTTCAAAGACTGAATTTGCGGAAAGAGTTTCTAGTTACAAGTTTCTTACAATCTTCAGACATGGTCATAAGTTTTCAAAGTTTATGAAGTGAACAACACTCACATGGACTATCGCATCTTTTATAACAAACTTGTGAATTGTAGTAAGTATCAGATGTTTAACTTTAAAGCTTCAAGCGAGTGCTTTGGATCAGATTGGAGTATTGCAGCACTTCCTATGTAAGTTGTGGTTAATAGTGTTAGCCTATATACTTGGATTTTCCCAAGTATTTCTTTTTTTCCAGTTTTTTTAAACCTTGCCCGCATTACGAATTTCTCTTTTCTGGTAAGTTTACAAACAATTAAACTCATCTATACAAATATTTGCTCCGTGCGGGGACTGAACCCGCGACACTCACCGTAGCAGCCAATCGCTCAGCCACTTCGCCAAACGTGTCATCATTAATTCGATCAGAGATTCGCGTAGGTACCTAATTCACGCATTGAATTAAATCGATAGGGGTTAATCGACTGGTTTTTAATGGAGAAAAAACGACTATTGACTTTAACGTAATTATGCACATAGGTACATAGTCATGTAGGCATCGCATTCGGCTACCAATCGCAAGATTCAGTTCAGAACGAACAGATTGCAACTGGCTGGACTTATACTTCAGTGGATACTACCGAGTTCACTGACGGTCGACCTCTTTTCAACCTTATTACTTAAAGCATAAGAACTTAAACACCGGCTGACTACCGGCGCCAATCTGCCAGCACTTTTCGGAACCGGTTCGCACAGGTGGTCGGCGCAGGCAGTCTCTACAGTTTGTGCCGAACGCACCGATAAGCTGCGACAAGTTCCGACGGCGTAAGCAGGTCAGAACTTGTCGGCGACGTTCGGCTCTTATCGGCGCCGGAAGCCAGCGTTCTACGTGTATACGCACTAAGGCAGGCCCAATAAAGTACGAAGCAAGTCATGGCAAGAGAGGTGTCCACAACCTCACGACTTCTGGAAGGCTCAAGAACACAGTACTACAGTGGCCTATTTAAAAAGCTCTGCCTCTATTGTGTACTCAAGTAGACCGCTGGCAAAGTGGGGTATTATTGGTTCCTCCAACACCAAGTGCGAGTGCAGCGCTCCGGATCATACTTTGCCCCACCTGCTGGAGTGGCCCAGGTCAGTTTACTTGCACTCTTGACGTCCTGAATACCACCTCTGCCGCTGCAATAAACATGGCCACGTTTAGTAACATCGATACAAGAAGAAGAAGGCTAAAAATGGCAGACCGTCAGTGAACTTGATATTACATTATCTGTAAAATGTCCAATGTCCGGAGTCTGTTCCGCAATCTGTCCGTATCGGTTTACCGAACCGTTATTAGGTTTTTAAAGTAAATATAGATACTATAAACTTTGTTAAACACAATAGCCAATACATAAACCAATATTTGTAAATAATTAAACTGCTATTAATAATCTGACACCCACTTATTTACTTTTCGATAGTGTCAATGAGAGGTTTTCCTTTTGAGGTTTTAAAAAAAAACTTAGTTTCCAAGAACTCTATAGATGGCGTTGAACTTACTATGCCAAAGCCAAAACGCTTGAAAAAAAAAACATTGTGTCACGTCACATACTCTCGTTGACTGACACTTTCATTTGCTTAACCTTCCGAATATAACCAACATTTCTCGCGCTTTGTTAAAATCAGTTTTTTTAGGTTCCGTTCCTTGCATTATCATACTTACTCCTAGCGCCATCTATCCAGCAACTAGGGAAGAGCTAAAAAGAAAATCCCTCATTATAATATACTGTTTACAAAGCGATCTTTGTATGTGGAATTTATTTAAGAAAGTCAATAACAAAGATTTGTTCACAAATAGTAAGTAATTAACTAGGTATTTACTTTTAGTTGCCAAACAAGTACGTAACATACGTAGTGTGATTTACACAACAATAACGGTACAACAGTGACAATATAAGTTGTATTCATTGAGCCATAGTGAATAGAATCCAACTTTGATAGCTTATATCTTGGAAACGTGACGCGAGTCAGAGGTGCGTGTCTTAGGTTCGAATTTGAGACCTATGACTCCACACGTCACAACAGTAGGCTATCACTGTTCACCAATCACCAACTTAATGTAGCGCAACGATAAATAATTATAGATGACACGTTTTCATTTTTTTATTATTTAATTAAAACGGTATAATGAAACCAATTATAATGATTAACAAAACAGCACCCCTAGCCAAGTTACAAACTTTTCGTATCGATTCTCTTTCTACAATCGTAAACGCCTCAGCGTAAGCGATTGTAGAAAGCGCTAAATTGGTAGCCCGACTGAGTTGATCGCTTGTTCTCTAATGTCTGTAGAAAAAACCTACACTTTAATATATGGTGAGCGTTCCTACCAAAGAGTTTAGCGATCAACATTGTAGAAACGATAACATTCTATTCTATAATTTTGAACGATGCAAACTTGTCTACGAATTTTCTATTCATTTGTGTTGATCACGTGATTTAACGTTGAGATGATGTCATTCCCATTCATTTGAATAGTTGTCTACTAGCGTTAACGATTGTAGATTGTCAACTGCAATGGGTGCAGAAAACTGGTGCAGAAAAGAAAAGTAAAACCTCAAGTTCAATAACACCTATATGAATGCCTAAATAAAACACGCACTTTTCGTTTTTCAAAACTCCACCAGTACTGTATTCAGAACTATGCTGAAAGGTTCTAGAACAGTCAATAATTATGTTCTTTTTCAGTTTATTAAACTTTGTAGTCAATAAGTGGTGGGAATATGTACGTTGCAGTTGTTAATGCAGACACGGACAGCCCAAGTAAAATGAATGATAGGAACAAAGGTATGATTGATTCTATTAAGATGGATCAAGACTACAAAATAGAAATACCACCCAATTAGCAGTTCCGGTAACTATTTTAGCAAATTGTCATTCTGTCCCTTGGTTGTTTGTGGTTTTGCGAGAATTATGGTTATTGTGACGCGACAAATAGGGAGCTCTATTTGTGGCGTTGCAAATAGAAATTGTATCGATACAGTAATAGGAATTGGCAGACCATGAGGTTTGTTGGAAATGTAGAACTAAAACGGCTTATTATTATCGGTTTCCCAAGAGTTTTCCGGGACAGTTTTATGAAGGTAACGTTTACGAGGGCTATTACATTTTTTCTTGTTTTTCAGTGTTTTAAGAGTCTAACACTCAAGTACAAGAAAAAAATAGATTTTTATTTTGAGTGCTCTCTTTTTTGTGGCCATATCTGAACCATAATCACACATCTAAACAGATTTTTGATGTGTGATTATGGTTTACATATGGCCGTCTTAATATTTTTTATCGTGCTTTTATATTGTAATGTACCCTAATCAGCGTGTTACTAATCACGGTTGGTATAGTACTTATAAGAGATTTATTCATAACCGTTGTTTAAAGTCAAGTTAAACATACGTTTAGACGATTCCGATTGCGTCGAATTGGCTTGTATGAAGTCCGTTGATGCCTAACTAACACACGACACCGCCTGACCGTGCGGATGAGCGGTTGGAGCGGTGCTCACCGCCTCTCCCCGCGGCGCTCTGCCAGTACATTTGCTTCACCTACTCCGCCCTAGCGGCGCGCGGCGTCGTGTGAGTATCGCCTATGTTAATCTCTATGTTTGTAAATAAACCCAAAATAAGCACCTACAAGAAATTACTGCCAAACATTCACCTGGAAACAAAAATATGTGTGATATACTACAACTAAAAAACCCGACTACTGAAATAAGGGATCCCTTCTTTTTGCATAATCTTCTTTTTCCTAATGTACTTTGGCATAACTGTTTTGGCATAATTTGTTTTACCATAATAATACTTTGGCAAATCTTTTTTTGGCATACTGTTTATGTTGGCATAATCATCTTGAAGGCTAATTTGTTTTGGAATAAATTGAATTTTGCATAATGTTACTAGGTATAATGACTATTAGCATAATAGTATTTAGGCATACAAATAATATAAATACCGGAATCAAATTTAAGTTATTTTTACGTATTTATTTTGAACTAAATATTCATTAAGTTGTGCTACAAAAGCTAGTGACAGAAACGAATCGCTGCAAAACCGACTCCACGTAGTCTTGTCTGCCCTACCCCTAGAGTATAATTTAAAATCGCGTAGGCGCGGAGGGGCGAGGCGGCCCGCGAGTTGAGGAGCAGGTGGTTGTGAGCGTTAAACACATCTGCGACGATAAGCTCGTGTGGGACCGCCGGAGCCCCGTAGCGCCGGAGCCGTGACAGAAACCATGCCTGCTGCATGTTGCATGCTGCATGCTTGCTTGCATGCTGCATGCTTGCTTGCATGCTGCATGCTTGCTGACCGCATGCTTGCTGCATGATTGATGCATGCATGGTATATGCTTGTTTAAATGTTTGCTAGCTGCATGCTTGCTGCATGCATGGTGTATGCTTGTTTGCATTCTTCTTACAGGGAAAAAACTC
This sequence comes from Xestia xanthographa, assembly GCA_905147715.2. Lineage (NCBI taxonomy): Eukaryota > Metazoa > Arthropoda > Insecta > Lepidoptera > Noctuidae > Xestia > Xestia xanthographa. The sequence continues at coordinate 20,904,540 of LR990653.1, read as the reverse complement.
ACATCTGTTCACAATCAACTATGTTCAAAACAAATATGTTATGTATTACCTGCTTCGGAGAGATGGTTTTTTTTCCATTCGTCAAAAGAAATTGGTATATCCAATTAGGGTATGTCTAACATTTTAGGATTATGCTTCTTTGTTATGCCTATAAAAATATGTTTCAATATCATTAGAAGTAAATCAATTTATGCCTAACAATGTTATGCTTAATCATTATTATGATTAGATAATTTATGCTTAAAAAAATTATGCGTAAGCTGTTATGCGTAAATAATGTTATGCGAAAATATAATTAGTAGTAACAAAAGTATGCCAAGTTATATTAGGTCCTAAAATTTTATGCAAATGGATAGGGAACCCTGAAATAACACGCTTTAATTAAATTCAGGGTTTACAAGATGAAATCGATTCCTCCTATTATTAAAGTCGGTTAAAATGTAGCCTATGTCCCGGGCCATAAAAACTAATCGATTGACACCTTATTTATCAAAATCAGATGAATAGTTTAGGCGTTACGGAAGAACATACGTAAATACAAACATACATAGACTTCTAATATAACCCTTTCTTATAACCCTTTCTTTTGGCTTCGACGAAGTCTCTCTTTCTCCTCTTTATCCTCTTATATATATCTCTTTATTCTCTTTTTACCCAAAAGAGAATAATATTCTTAGTACGACCTACACTACCCTACTACAAATCTCTAGGTACATTGTCCAATGTGTGACGGTCATCGTAACACTAAATTCACCCATATTCACAATTCAGGCTTATAAATAGTGTCCTTCTAGTCTCTCTCAAGCGAGGTCACAATATTTTCGCCGCTACAGTCTCCGTCACTGTAATCTAATTTCAGAATAACGAGGTTTCACAAAATATCGTAGCCGCTTCACATAAAACTTGGGCTTCTTGTCGCTGTATTTTTTACTCTAGGTTTTGTTCGTGGCTTCACCCGCGCTGAGTTGAAAAGTTTAACGTGTATGGAAACGTACTAACGGGTTAAAAGAATCCTATGTCCTAATTCAGTTCATTGTCTAATGTCTATTCTTTAGCCGTGTGGTATCCGGCAGAGTAGAATAGAACCAACCCATTACACTCACGGGTGTCGTATAAGGCGACTAATGTCTGAGGCAGAACACCTTGCGCCTCCGTAGACCAGAGAATGGGCAGCAGCGTTTTCTGTTAGTCTTTCATCACTGCGATCTCCAATCCGCCTGCCAAGCGTGGAGATTACGGCAAATTCCTCCCATCATGGGAGAGGCTTATGTCCAGCAGTAGGCGTTAAGGGCTGTTGTGGTGTGGTGTGGTATTCTTGTCCCAACTTATGTCCAAAACCATTCAACCCGCTTAACATGACCACCGCAGACACGAAAGAGAATCGACAAATCTTTTGTTCATATGTCATTTATTCGACAAAATGACAGATGAACAAAAGATTTGTCGATTCTCTTTCGTTTCTACAGTGGTGATGCTACGCGGGCAGCTGTTAAAGCCAGACAGACTTAGTCACTTTCGGATTTTGTATGTTAGTATGAATACTTGGATAGTAATCTCTAAGCGAAGCTGTTGTTAGTTCTTGTTTAGTGTATCTAGAAGAAGTTTATGGGTGTGTCTTGTACGCTAACGTGCTGCAGTTGCGTTGTCGCAAGTTGTGTGGCCATATGCAAAATTATGCAAAGTTTTCTATTAGAAAATTTTTCGGTTATATCCTTGTAACTTTCTTAGGAAGACCAAAAAAACGATGGATGGATTGTGTGAGGAATGATATGTAAGAAAAAAGAGTAAATGATAGTGTGACGGTGGACAGAGGAGAATGGAAGAAAAAAATATGTTGCTCCGACCACAAGTAACATGAACAAGGGTTCCGAAAATTATGATGGTCTCTATAACTTTCATCGGCAGCGATGGACTTCCTAGGCGAAAAAGACTCATCATCATCATTTCAGCCGAAAGACGTCCACTGCTGGACATAGGCCTCCCCCAAGTGTCGCCACATTGACCAGTCCCGTGCGACTCGCATCCAGCGGATTCCCGCAATCTTCACCAAGTTATCGGTCCAGAACTTTTCAGCCTCATCGGCCATCCGTTCTGCGAGCAATGTGCCCTGCCCACTGCCACTTCAGTTTGGCAATTCTTCGGGCTACTTCGGTAACCTTGGTTCTCTTGTGGATGTCTTCATTTCTGATTCGATCGCAGAAGGAAGCTCCGAGAATAGCTCTCTCTATTGCCCTTTGGGTGACTTTAAGCCTTCTGATGAGGCCCATTGTGCGCGACCACGTTTCGTTCGAAAAAGACTGATTAATCGCAATTAACATTCAAGAGTAAAATTACTTTTAAATCGTGGTTGCAATCATAGTATTGCAATACGATTTACAATATTCATTTTTCCCTGCATTATTATTTTGTTCAATATCAACAGCCATTTAACTTATTACTGCTTCATGCTAAAAATTACTTTTAAATATTTCTAACATCACAAGCACAAGCGTATTCGTCAAAGACATCATTACATACGTATTACCAAAAAAAAAACAAGGGGCAAAAACTGGCGCCTTGAAACTGAATAAAATAAGCATAGTAGTTAAGGATGAACAAACAAAGGATAAGCTTCTAAGGCCATGATAAGGTTTTGAGTTCGGCTCAGTTGAGCGGAGTATGCCGCCCGCTTAAAGCCGTCTAGTCGCGGATTTCATCGTATGTCACGAACGTGGAAGGAATTCCTTGCAGTTTCGGCAGGCCTTTGTTTTGTGTCTATTATGTCGGCATTAAGCTTCAACCTCCGCCAAAATTGTGAACTGTGAGATTTTTCGCGTGTTTCTGAGTATATGCTGACATGGTACACCTACGCGAAATTCGTGGCTTTACTCTAAGTGTTTACTAAACTTTAGCATATTAAGATTTCTAGCTTGACATGATATACGCTTTATATTGATGAACTTTATACAAACTTACGTAAATTATTCATTTATTTATTAACTAGCTGATGCCCGCGGCTCCGCCCGCCTGCAAATTATATACTAAAACCTTCCTCTTGAATCAATCTATCTACTACAAAAACCCGCATCAAAATTCGTAGCGGAGTTTTAAAGATCTAAGCATACATACCTAGTCCCAGTCGCGGTGGGTGACATTGTTTTTAACCGACTTCCAAAAAGGAGGAGGTTCTCAATTCGATTGCTATTTTTTTTTTTTATGTATTTAAACCGATTACGCTGACATTTATGATCCGATTGAAGTGATTCTTTTTTTAGTTTGATGCGAAATAGTTGCCATTTGGTCCCATAAAAATTTAACATAGTTTGGCGCATTAGTTTTCATTTTATGAATATTTTTACTTCAGTCATGTGGTATAATTTCATGTATGTTCACCGATTTCTCCTCCATTTGTGGAGCGATTCTCAAAATATTTTTTTTATTTGAAATAGTATACTCCTGAGATAGTCTCATTTAAATTTGGTAAAGATCTGATGCTGATCTTCGGAGATATACAATGGAACTCTTCAAAACTAGACGGTAAATCGGTCGTGATTGCTGTAATCGCTTGGATGTTTATTGTTTATACAACATCATGACGTAACATCACGCCTGTTTGCTCTGAGGGGTACGCAGATGTGTACAATACACCCAAATTTCGACAGTTTAGGTATGTTAAGTTCCATTTATTGAGGACTAGGACTGTCCCGCGGTTTCACCCGCGTAGTTCCCGTTCCCGTGGGAGTACGGTAATAAAATATAGCCTATAGCACTCACAAATAATGTAGCTTTCTACCAAAGAAATAATTTTTAAAATTGGTTCATTACTTATGGAGATCATCCCTAGATACAAACTTACAAACATACAAACTTACAAACAAATGTTACCTCTTTATAATATTAGTATAGATAAGCCTATTACCATGACATGTATTGTTAACAATGTAAAATAAATGCATAGCCTATATTTATATAGGATATTATAACTAAAAACAAAAAACTTTTATCAAAAAAAAAAAAACCGACTTCAAAAAACACAAAACACAAAAAAGTGAAAAATAACTTTAGCTTCAGAAGTCGGTGACAAAAAAAACTAAATGAATCACACAAAGGTCACCGACTTTTGAAGCTAAAGTTATTTTTCACTTTTTTGTGTTTTGTGTTTTTTGAAGTCGGTTTTATTTTTTTTTGTAAAAAGTTTTTTTATTTTTAGTTATAATATCCTATATAAATATAGGCTATGCATTTATTTTACATTGTTAATTTAATAATTATGTAGTGAGTTCAGGAAATGATTTTTCAAAAAACCCTCCCAGTGCTCACCAGTGCTTAGCTATTATCGTTTTATGGACCTCTTGTGTCATTCTGCTAGAAGTTGCTAGACTCAGCAGTTAAGGCAATTTCTATCAATGAGCAAATTAAGTAATTCATTCAAGGATCCGGAAAAATCGACCAGATTTTAGCAAGATTAAAAACCCCTAACTACTAACTGCTTTAAGACTGCTAATTCCCTAAAAACAAAAGTACCATCACAAAAATCCTTTTTTTACAATTTCATCTACAAAATTAGCGGTTTAATTTGTAGGAGTGCTTAATAGACGTGTTCTAAGCCTGGCGTGGTGGCATGGCGGCAAGACTGGCTGGCAGGCTGGCTGGCAGGGTGGCTGGCTTCAATTAATCAGCCCGCCACTTTCCCCCGCCAGGATTATAGTTAATGGCACGGATTAGAGTCGCGCGCGTTTTTACTCCTAAATTTTTAACACACGATTTATCGCGGACCTCTTCGGGATACAAGCTGACAAGTTAATCTCCACGCAATCAGCTACTTAATGTACCTACAGATAGCAGCCGAGAGACAGCGAAGTCTTAGTAATAGGGTTCCGTTTTTACCCTTTGGGTACGGAACCCTAAAAAGTAAGTTATTTCGAGAAACTTTTGTGTGTAATAAAGATGTCTTAAAATTGGCTTCAAAATAAATACGTTTCTTTAATCTTTTGTTTTTATACTTCCTCAATGTTTGCAATAACAAAATAAAATAATATGGGTAGGTAATAGGTAAATACTATTCATTAAAATAAAGGTGATCTTACATTAAAACATGTTTTTCTTCATGTCTTTGTAGCAAACTAGTAGCTTTTTGGTGGCTTTGTAGTTAAATAGTGGAAAAGCCATGTCGAAACAATCGTAGACAAAACGATCTGACGGCGAATCTTCCATAGTTGAAAAGTCCTGTCGTCGAAACAAACAAATGCGAACCATTCTGTCGGCGAAACGTCCATAGGTGAAACGTTCTATCCACGAATCTCTCAAAAACGAAACGTCCTGTCGGCGAAACGTCCATAGGTGAAACGTTCTATCGACGAATCTCTCAAAAACGAAACGTCCTGTCGGTGAACAGTCTAAAGGAGAAACGACTGTCGGAGAACGCTTGCAGAATCGAGATATTTATGTGGAAGATGCTAACGTTAGGATGTTTGTGAGTCGATCTGTGGAAGGTAACGACTTGGTGGATTTACATAGTAGAATAGAAATTTGAGTACTTGTAACGCACTGAGAAGAATGTTAATGATCTGCTGGAAATTTGTTTTTTTTTGTTTTGTAAACGACTTGTCTTGTGTAGGATTACTTATAAAGGTCGGGAAGGTGAGTTTAGTTGTATCGTGGAAGTATTTTCTAATGTTAACGAAAAAAATGCTATTGTTAGGTTTTTCCATCAGGAATTTGTCAGTAGAAAGGTAAAGTGAAGTCACTTTATCTCATTGCAAGTGCAACTTTAAAGTCTCATGACTTTTTCATTTCTAGAGCTGATTTTATTGTTTTGTTTGCAACTGGTGAACTGTTGGTGTTCGTACTATGGGTAAACCTCGACTTAGTGGCGAGATTTTTCGACAAAATTAATTCGTTTGTCTACCCAAGCGTGATGATTGTAGTATTCTCCCACTTGCCGTTAATTTGGTACATGTTTCATCTCCCACAAACATCCACTCAAGGCGATAATGTAACGAATGTTCATAAATAAATAAACATGCTTCTCCCTACGTGATTGGTAGGTCGTGTGTATTACTATTTATATTTTTATGGTTTCCACGAGCTTTCCTCCCATCTCTTCTAATAAATATGTATTGCGGTCGTGTTTGTACAAGACGCTACTCGGGGGACACTGCCCTTTACGGGAATTATTTGACCGTTTGGAGTCAATTTTTTTTGTTTGGAGAACAGGCCACCCCATAAATTGTAGCAGATATTATTATGAAACGTATATAGATTTCTTCCTTATAATTTCTAGATTACAGTGGTAATATTAGCTAAGCCATGTCTAACCGGAATGATGAGAATTTCGAAAATGAAAACGTGTAGGTATCTAACAATAACCATACAAGTTGCTGCACGTCTGTAGCAGTAAGAATGTAATTGTATTCGTTGCACATTGCCTTGAAATCTTACTGCACAATTGACACAACGACCAGCAGATGCCATTTTCATAAAATAGTTTTGCATTATATGCGAATAAATCGCAGAAACACTTTCAAAAAAATCGAAATAAACTGAGTAAAAAATAGGTATCGATTTGAGCGTCCATAAACCCGTTCCGAATTACCGTGAGCGCAATAACGATGTCCCTTGAATCGTCATAGATGACGTCATGACATGCGTCATCTTGCGATTACACCGACCATGCTCCAAATAAATATCACCGTGAGCGCTGTCAAAAATGACAGTTGTGTTGACAGGTTGTGTTGTTTTGTTATGAACTTATGATTCGCATCTAACTATACATTATATTTAATTATCGTTGCATCTATGTTATTTGTAATTCGTGGTATTTTAAGGGGTAAATCTTTGCCGGGTGCAAAATACGCTATTAAAAACACTTCCGTCATCCTTTTCATCACGGGACGAATTGTCGTTCTCTATCTCAATTTTGAGTTATCAGAGTCGATAGAGTCAACCAATTTATCTTCCATTTTCAAAAATAGGTCTTGTGATTGGGGTTATGATCACTGGCAACGCGTTCATGAGCGTTCCGAATTGATGACAGTTCTTAGCTATCTTAATCGTGATATCTAAATCGAAACGCAAAATATTGATGTGAGCGCTGTGAGCGATTATTTTGTAATACGGAATGCAACCAATGTCAAATGAAAATGTCAAAAAGAGTAAATGTCAAATGAAGTTGTCTGTCAACCACCAAAAAGACGGATTATAACGTTCCGTGCCATGGTGATTTTCTATAACATATAAAAGATTTTAGCGGAAACGTTTAAAAATAGCATTAAAAAGCTCACAGATTAATATTATTTATTTTTATGTTATATTCTATTTCTATTATAACTAAAGCAGATATTAATACCAATGGATACCGTACTTTTTTTTTGTAAACGAAAAAAAACGCCCCTATTTACGTAAGTATTTTCTGTCAATTAACATTGATCACAACAGGAATGATTTGACTCGCAAAAAAATATCATAATATAACTTATTTATTAGGATTTTAAGATTCCGGTTTCGTTTCTGTGTAATCTTTCGTTTATTACTTTATTAAAATGGTTACTTTTTTTTGTTGTAATCTATACATATAATAAAACAGTAGAAAAACTGTGTCTGTACATTGAATATATTAAAAAATAAATAATTGAGGGGGGTTTAGAAACAGTAATAGAGCACGAATCCAAAAAAAAAAGTCTGTCTGTTTGTCTGTTTGTCTGTTTGTCTGTTTGTCTGTTTGTCTGTTTGTTTGTACACGCTAATCTTCGGAACTGCTGGACGGATTTGAATGATTATTTTGTTGTTGTATAGGTATTAAGTCTGGGCAGGATATAGGCTATAATTTATCTTGGAAACTTGAACACCTGATGCAGAACCACAACAGACCAGCTGAACTATAAGAGATACAAAAATGGTACCATAGCAAAAATTGTTCCACGTGATGGGCATTTTCTGCTGAGAGAATAAATTTGAAGATCTGGAACACCTGATGTGGAACTTTAAGAGCCCAGCTACACTAACATATATATAGGAATGACGTTTTAGCAAAAGTTGTTCAATCTGATGAGCACTCTCTGTTTACTAATAAAAATCGAAGATCTGGAACACCTGATGTGGATCTCCAAGAGCCCAGCTACACTAACTTATATATAGGAATGACGTTTTAGCAAAAGTTGTTCAATCTGATGAGCACTCCCAATTGTCTTATAAAAATTGAAGATCGGGAACTCCTATTGTGGAACTCCGAGAGCCCAGCTACACCATAACACATATAGGAATGACGTCTTAGCAAAAGTTGTTCAATCTGATGAGCACTCTCTGTTGACTTATAAAAATCGAAGATCTGGAACATCTGATGTGGAACTCCAAGAGCCCAGCTACACTAACATATATATAGGAATGACGTTTTAGCAAAAGTTGTTGAATCTGATGAGCACTCTCTGTTGACTAATAAAAATCGAAGATCTCGAACACCTGATGTGGAACTCCAAGAGCCCAGCTACACCATAACACATAGGAATGACGTCTTAGCAAGTGTTGTTTGGTATGATGGGCATTTCCTGTTGACTTTTATCTTGGAAACAAACACCTGATGCAGAACCGCAACAGACCAGCTGAACTATAAGAGATACAAAAATGGTATCATAGCAAAAATTGTTCCACGTGATGAGCATTTTCTGTTGTAGATCTGGAACACCTGATGTGGAACTTCAAGAGCCCAGCTACACTAACATATATATAGGAATGACGTTTTAGCAAACGTTGTTGGATCTGATGAGCACTCTCTGTATCTCAAACACCTGATGTGGAACTCCAAGAGCCCAGCTACACTATAACATATATATAGGAATGAAGTTTTAGCAAAAAGTTGTTCAATCTGATGAGCACTCTCTGTTGACTTATAAAAATCGAAGATCTGGAACACCTGTTGTGGAACTCCAAGAGCCCAGCTACACCATAACACATAGGAATGACGTCTTAGCAAGTGTTGTTTGGTCTGATGGGCATTTCCTGTTGACTTTTATCTTGGAAACAAACACCTGATGCAGAACCGCAACAGACCGGCTGAACTATAAGAGATACAAAAATGGTACCATAGCAAAAATTGTTCTACGTGATGAGCATTTTCTGCTGTGAGAATAAATTTGAAGATCTGGAACACCTCGAAGATCTGGAACACCTGTTGTGGAACTCCAAGAGCCCAGCTACACCATAACACATAGGAATGACGTCTTATAAGTGTTGTTTGGTCTGATGGGCATTTCCTGTTGACTTATAAAAATGTTTAGTCTGATGGGCATTTCCTGTTGACTTACAAAAATGAAAGATCTGGAACGTCTCGAATCGTCTCGCGCATCCCGTTGTATTCCCGTCCCCGGGCTCTTAAAATTCGACATCAGACGTTTCAGATCTTCGATTTTGACGACCCCGTTGTCGCTGGCATAAGCAACAGGATCCGCGTACGAAGTCGCGGGCAGAAGCTAGTATGAATAATATTTATGCAACATCGAAGAGGGCCTAAAAAAAACTGTCTCCTTTAGAAGACGGTTGTAATACATATTTTAAGTACGCTGAAGAATAAATATTGATACTGGGTTCACTTTCTTTGTTTATATTAGTTACATTAACAGTATTGTAGAACAGTAGTATTTATACTTTATTTAATACTAGCTGACGTCCCGCGGTTTCACCCGCGTAGTTCCCGTTCCCGTGGGAGTACGGGGATAAAATATAGCCTATAGCACTCAAGGTGAATGTAGCTTTCTAATGGTGAAAGAATTTTTGAGATCGGTTCATTACTTCCGGAGATTACCCCCTACATACAAACTTACTAACATACAAACTTATAAACAAATGTTACCTCTTTATAATATTAGTATAGATATAGACTAGCGGACGTCACGCGGTTTCACCCGCGTAGTTCCCGTTCTCGTGAGAGAACGGGGATAAAATATATAGATAATAACCTATGTTACTCAGGGTGAATGTAGCTTTCTAATGGTGAATGCATTTTTTAATCAGCGCAGTAGTTTTTGAGTTTTTTCATTACAAACATACAAATATTTCCTCTTTATAATATTAGTGTAGATATCATAAGACGAAATGAAAACAATGTCATCTTTGCCATCTAACAGTAAAGATCATCTATAACAAAAAAAGGTGCATATTGCTCAGCAGTCTTGTACAGAAGTTATAAAGGTTTATGGAAGTTGTTTTTGTAACTATGGATAAAGTATTTTTATCTATATTGTAGTGTAAATAATAACGGAAATGTTATGGAGGTATGATGACCAGGGTGTAAAGTCCTTCAGCCCCCATAGAAAAAGGAGGATCCCCCAACCAGACGGCTCTTGTGCATGGTCGGCTACTGCTAGGGAATTGCTTTTGGGTTTTTCTAAAGGTTTTTTATGTGCCAGTACATTCACACTTAAACTCACTCAAAGGGAATGCAATATTTTTTTAAAGTTTTTTCAACGCTTCCTCGTAAACTTATATCTTAATATATAAAAGAAGAAACTGACTGACTGACTGACTGACTGACTGACTGACTGACTCATCTATCAACGCACAGCCCAAACCACTGGGTCTACAGATTCCAAATTTGGCAAGTAGTTTCCTTATATGGTCTAGGGGTGCACTAAGAAAGGATTTTTCAAAATTCAACCCCTAAGGGGGCTAAACGGGGCTCCAAAGTTTGTATGGGGAAACAAGATTAGTTAGACTATTTTATTCGAAACTTCACAGGAGTGCTCCTATTGATAAATGAGTAGAAACGGGTTTCAGGGTTTTTCAGAATTCAACCCTTATGAGGGGGAAATGGTGTGGCAAAGTATAAAAATCAATGAACAGCCCAAACCGCTGAGTCTAGAGATTCCAAATTTGGCACATTGGTTCCTTATGTGGTCTAGGGGTGCACTAAGAAAAGATTTTTCAAAATTCACCCCCTAAAGGGGTTAAACGGGGCTCCAAAGTTTGTATGGGGAAACAAAATTAGTTAAACTATTTTATTCGAAACTTCACAGGAGTGCTCCTATTGATAAGCGAGTAGAAACGGGTTTCAGGTTTTTTCAGAATTCAACCCCTAAAGGGGGAAATGGGGTAACAAAGCCTGTAATTCAACATAGGTATTGTTTGTATGGTGAATTGGGTCAGGTGTATTACAAAAACAACGATTTTTAATATTTAATGTGGCGGACCTGAAATACCATCATTCCCTGTTGGGGTCTTAGGGTGCGATTGGGTTGAAATGTCTAAAAATCAATATGGGTGTCGATACCGAGATTATCAGGGGTGCTGATTACGAAAATGGCATTTATTTTGAGATCCGGAAGATGGTGGATTCGACTTCTGTACAGGGTTATTGTTGATTTATTGTGATGATTGTGATAACGATGATGATGATTGTGATGATGATTTTGATGATGATGAGTTTGATTGTGATTACGATGGTATTAATCGCATTGTGAAGCATTGTGATAATGATGATGATGATTGTGATGATGATGATTTTGATTACGATGATAATGGTTGTTATTACAATGATAATAAGTGTGATAACGATGATAGTGATTGTGATTGTGACAGTGATGGTGACTGTGACGGTGATTGTGATTGTGACAGTGATGGTGATTGTGACGGTGATTGTGATTGTGATAGCAATGGTTATGATAACGAGGATGGCGATTGTGATGATGATGATTGTGATTAAGATGATAATGATTGTGATAACGATGATAATGATTGTGATAACGATTATGGTGATTGTGATAGTGATTTTGATGGTGATTATGATGGTGATGGTGATTGTGATAGTGACGGTGATTGTGATGGTGATAGCGATGGTGATGGTGATTGTGATTGTGTTTATGACAGTGGGTGATTGTGATAATGATGAAGTTGATTGTGATTACGATGAAAATGATTGTGATAACGAAGATAGTGATTGTGATGGTGATGGTGATTGTGATGGTGATTGTGATAATAATTGTGGTTGTGATAGTGATGGCGATTGTGATCATGTTGATTGTGATTAAGATGATAATGATTGTGATTACGATAATAATTGTGATTGTGATGGCGATTGCGATGGTGATTGTGATGGTGATTGTGATGGTGATTGTGATGATGATTGTGATAGTGATTGTGATAGTGACGGTGATTGTGATGGTGATGGCGATGTGATTGTGATTGTGACAGTGATGGTGATTGTGATAATGATGAAGATGATTGTGATTACGATTAAAATGATTGTGATTACGATGATAATGATTGTGATTGAGTTTGAGATGGTGATTGTGATTGTGATGGCGATTGCGATGGTAATTGTGACGGTGATTGTGATGGTGATTGTGGTGGTGATTGTGATAGTGACTGTGATAGTGACGGTGATGGTGATAGCGATGTGATTGTGATTGTGACAGTGATAGTGATTGTGATAATGATGAAGATGATTGTGATTACGATGAAATTGATGGTGATCACGAGGATAGTGATTGTTTTAGTGATTGTGATGGTGATGGACGATGGTAATTGTGATGGTGTTGGTGATTGTGATAATGATTGTGGTTGTGATAGTGATGGCGATTGTGTTCATGTTGATTGTGATTAAGATAATAATGATTGTGATTACGATGATAATGATTGTGATTACGATGATAATGATTGTGATTGTGTTTGTGATGGTGATAGTGATTGTGATGGTGATTGTGATGGTATTGTGATGGTGATTGTGTTGGTGATTATGATAGTGATTGTGATAGTGACGGTGATTGTGATGGAGATAGCGATGTGATTGTGACAGTGATGGTGATTGTGATAATGATAAAGATGATTGTGATTACGATGAAAATGATTGTGATAACGAGGGTAGTGATTGTGATAGTGATTGTGATGGTGATTGTGATGGTAGTTGTGATGGTGATTGTGATAGTGATTGTGACGGTGGTTGTGATGGTGATAGCGATGGTGATGGGGATTGTGATGGTGATTGTGATTGTGATAGTGATTGTGACGGTGATTGTGATGGGGATTGTGATGTTGATTGTGATGGCGATGGTGATGGTGATGGTGATGGTGATTGTGATGGTGATTGTGAGTTTGATGGTGATGGTGATTGTGATAATGATGGTGGTTGCGATAGTGATGGTGATTGTGATAATGATGGTGGTTGTGATAGTGATGGTGGTTGTGATAGTGATGGTGATTGTGATAGTAATAATAAATAGTGATGATTATGAAATTTGGCACATAGATAGTTTATAACCTGGATTTACATGTAGGACACTATTTATCCCTTTTGTATGATTCAGTGGGACAGTTACCGAACTTCACGCGGGCGAAGCCGCGGGCAACAGCTAGTAATATTATAAAGGGTGTAACACACCTCTTAACGACTTGTTCTCGACATTGCGATATTTTGTTTTGTTCTACACCATACCTGGGAACCTTCTAGTTACGGAGATATTGGGGGTCAAAGTTCCAACTTTTTGACAGGTTTTTTTAAATACAAGTTTTTAATATAAGATTTTTACTTTAAACACCTCCACGACCCCCGTACTCCCGTACTGTTCAATCCATCCATCAACACAACTTTTTGAGTGCGTTACATTGAGTCTTACCACTAAACATGATTTTTCACCCAAAAAAAAAAGTCGTTCCCAGAAATAATTTTTGCATAAAGTTACTTAGTTTGATGTACAGAATGCTTGGTTGCCGGCTTCGTGATGAGGTAATTTACACCCTGTGTATAGTCTTATTAAGTCGCGGATAACTTTAATATCGCGATTTTGGAACATTGGAATTTGATGTTCGTGCTTCATTTGTAGCATAGATGGCGCTGGAGTACTTTTTGTAATATGTTGCTGTAGTGCTTTTTGTAGTGACATTACAAAGTTATTACAGCATAGCATTAGCAAAAGACTACTCTTTTCACAGTTATTTAACTCTGACAGCAAACCCAATAGCAACTATACCGTAACCTGAATAAAGATCACAGTAATTTTGATAGATTTATCATTGGCAGAAACCTTACTGTAACGATAATAAAGCCCACTATGATTTTAAGATAAGATAAGATATTTTATTTGCATAAAACATGGTATACAAGGTGTTATAGAAAAACATTAGATCGGACATGTTTTGATCGACATGCAAACATCGGACATCGGATGGTGATCGGACATGTTTTGTTGTTTTGTTTTGTTTGACAGTGATGCAGATAACAGAGGTGTTATAAGTGTGAAAAGACTGTAGTTATAAAATACTATAGATATAATGATTTATTTCTGTAGAAAATATCTTCTTCGAACCCGGAAAGTCGCTAAACTTAAATGGGACTGGGTTGGACCTATCAGTCGCATGTCGGATAAACTGTGGGTTGAAATAGGTAACCATTGACTTCACACTCCAGTTAAGCTTGTGAACGTGGGAAGGGACAAGCTTGACTTCTATCGAAAGGCAATCCGATAGATTATAATAATTCTTATATTATTTAATATAAGAAACACTGAAGAGCAGCGAACGTTAGTGAAGAGAAAAAAATCGGCCAAGTGCGAGTTGAACTCGCGCACGAAGAGTTCCGTACCGTTATCTATACAACATTGTAGACGACACAAAAAATCACGTTTGTTGTAAGGGAGGGCTCCCTTACAACAAACGTGATTTTTTGTGTCGTCTAAGACTACGTCTAAGACTCCACTGTCCGTCCGTCTGTCTGTCACCAGGCTGTATCTCATGAACCGTGACAGCTAGACAGTTGAAATTTTCACAGATGATGTATTTCTGTTGCCGATATAACAACAAATACTAAAAACAGAATAAAATTAATATTTAAGGGGGGCTCCCATACAACAATCGTGATTTTTTTGCCCTTTTTTGATAATAATGGTACGGAACCCTTCGTGCGCGAGTCCGACTCGCACTTGGCCGGTTTTTACCCTTTGGGTACGGAACCGTAATCATTAGACATTTACGATATTTGTTTGTAGGTATTCAAATGTAATCATTTATGTAAAAGTGGATTTACAAGTCCTGTAGACATAAGCGGTCATTTTGGAAATCAACAACTTTGTACTGAGTGTAATCAAAATGGAGATTAATCTAGGTGTTGTGTATCTTTTTGTTTCTGTTTATCCTGTGTGAGTCAATAAATACTTTTCTTTCTTTCTTTCTTTCTAAAACCAAAACATAAGCAAAGAGATTTTATATTGGCAGTTCCTACAATAGACACCTGACTAGGAAATAAAAAAAATTAAACTGTCAATGAGACAGTGAAATATTGCAAATAAAAACAAGCAGTCTTGTTCAATAACCGAAATATTGAAATCTTCGACCAACAATCGAAAAGAAATTATATTTTACCGAGAATTTCATTAACGAATATTATTCCATCTGAAAAAATAATCAGTGGTGACCTTTCTTTCAAGAGGATAATATCCGAATTTCTAAGAATCAATAACTTGGCCACTTGTTGAAGATCGAAGTAATACATTGACTGTGGACTATGAGCACGTTACTATAATAATAAGAGGTTTCCGGCGACTGGGACCGCAATTAACTGGGACCGCGGTCCCAGTCGCCGGCCAAAATTAGTACAGTCAAACGAATTGACTGTACTAATTTTGGCTTGAATAATAGATTTTTTTAAGTTATCTATGAGTGGTCCCAGTCGCTGAAAGAAAAATAGAAAGCTAAATAGTAAGCTGACATGATTTAAGTATCTCCAAGAAACAGTGTTCCTATTTCTTATGATATTTTTAACTTTAATTAGGGTTCCGTGCCCAAAGGGTAAAAACGGAACCCTATTACTAAGACTTCGCTGTCTGTCCGTCTGTCTGTCCGTCTGTCTGTCACCAGGCTGTATCTCATGAACCGTGACAGCTAGACAGTTGAAATTTTCACAGATGATGTATTTATGTTGCCGCTATAACAACAAATACTAAAAACAGAATAAAATTAATATTTAAGGGGGGCTCCCATACAACAAACGTGATTTTTTTTGATAATAGTACGGAACCCTTCGTGCGCGAGTCCGACTCGCACTTGGCCGGTTTTTATTTTTGGCTAATCTTGTTTATCACTAAACGATAAACAATCTTTGGAATAAAGGTGTAGTATAATTTAATGTCTTTGGAATAAAGACACCTCCTACCTACCATTCAAGTATAGTTGAAGTACGACTATAAGGCAGTGATCCGACCGCCGACGAGTAAAACTAGAAACTATAGACGAGTTGGCGACCAGCGGGAAGCGAGTGTGTAGTTTCGATAGTTTTGTCGCCGGGCTATAAGCTAGTGTGCAAGTGCGACAAGCGATTACTCGCGCCACTCACCCGCGCTTGCTCAGTCCTGTGCATCAATGCCGCACTGTAAATAAATGATCAAGCGAGCGAGCATAGCTGAACGAGTATCACTGAGCGAGTTTATTTTAGAAGAAAAAATAATAGTAATACCAGTGGCGGATTTACACATTTGCCGCCAGTAGGCTTTTCACATTTTGCCGCCCCTACTTACCTCTACACATTAATGTGTTAGAGTTCCTTTATGATTGTTTTTACAACCCAAATTTTTTGTTAAGGTTACCCAAGACACAGTTTTTGGGTAAATTCTTGAGCTAAGCGAAAATTTTAACACTACCTTGAACAGGCTAGAATTGTTTCAATCCTGATACTTATGAGTTACTTATTCGACTCGCAGATAAAGGCAATTGTAAGTAGGCTGCAAGAGCGAGCGAAGCGAGCTCAAAAATTTGTACACTTTACCTACCTTGGACAGGTTAGAATTGTTTCGACCTACCGGAGTTACCTGGGCGACTTATAGACAAAGATAAGTTTCAAGAGAAGCTAGACTGCAAGAGTGAGCAAAGCGAGCTCGAAAATTTTTACATCTTGCCTCGAGTAAATTCAGATAATTATGAGGTTTGAGATCAAAATATCCACATGCCATGCAACCTTACGTATGTATGCTATAATTGCTTATTAGGGCCTCGGGCCAAGGGGCTCCTGATTTATTTCAGCCTCTGTCTATACTCATCGATCGAGAAGTTTTTCGCAGGGTACGAACCGTGCGCGTTTGTTTAAAGAAAATTTGTAAGTTTGTAGCGATAGTAAAAGTACTCAGATGCTCATTTATAACCTTAAAACACACGCTACAATTTGTTACGTATAATACCAATTCTGTGGCATCAGGCAGGAAAAAGGTGCCCCTGGCGACGCCCATGTTACCTATAGCTTCGACACACTTGTCTTGATTCCATGGCGAAATACAATAATAATTTTAAAGAAATTCTTAAACATGCATCTGGACTCTCTCTCTTTTAGCCTGAATTTGAACCTTCACTTAGTTTATTGTTCCAAAAACCTTCCACACTAAAAATTTACTGCCGTTTCCAGTTTTTGGAAATGTAAAATTATTCCCGTCGCTTGTTTTCAATAAACGCGATTCAATAAGTTGTAGAAAAAATCATCTAACTGGTGAAACATGTAGTACATATTGAATTGCTTGTGTCATTGTGTGAACCTAATAGCATTTAGGAATATAATTATGAATATATTAATTTCTGTAACACTTATAAAGAAAACTGATATTTGCCGCCCCTAAAATCTGCCGCCCTAGGCTCCAGCCTACTCAGCCTATTGGTAAATCCGCCACTGAGTAATACCTTCAATAGTTGTACAAGAAACACTTATTCTAAGTACTATGCAGCATTACAACTAGGGACAAGAGTGTTTACGATGAGCTGTGGCACCCAATGTAAGATTTAACTTGTGTTTAGGGTGCCAGAAAGCTCGTTGCTCAGCGACAAAACTAGTAAAGCGAGTCGTCGCCGGCAGTGTGAACAGTCAGAGAGCAACTTTTAAAATATGCATCTCTTTCGTTTACACGGAATGTTCTTGAGAGAGAAAATCGCCGATAGTTAGTCGTTTTCTCACCGGCACGCGGCGGCGCGGCGTGGGCGGTCGGACCACTGCCTAAACGATACATTCTTTTTTAGGCCCTTGGAATCTTTGTTACGAAATATTTGAACGAAGACTCACAAAACAAGTTAAATTCGTATAAAATTACCATAATATTGACACTTTATTTTAGAATTGCTACGCTCAATTTGACTATTTGCAATCTCAAAACCAAATACTCTTTTAGCCCTGTTGATAGAACCCCTTATTCTTGTTTTTATAACTTCGAATACCACTTGGGGGCAAAGTCATACACATAAATGTATATTCGGAACGCCATAACAACAAATTATGAATGTAAAACAAAAGTATAAGTATTCTTGTCCTCCTTCCTTATTTGTATGTGCATCACTTAAGATTAAATCTAAAGTGGGTCTTATGGTGTTGCATCGTGGGTATTATCTTGAGCAGAGATATAGGTCCATCGATCTTGAATATGTCTCTATGGTGTAAGACGATATTATATCTTTGTTTTGTTTTCAAAGAGATTTTCGAATTTTGTGCATTGTCTTTATGTCTCAGGTCCATTGGTTGGAATGCTGGAAACTGGCAGAGTAAAGTCATAAGTTTAATTTCCATGTTGGTGAATACAACAATGTCCCTACTTATTATTAACTTATATAATATTCGGTGGGTATTTCCTAGAGAAGTCAATTTTCAATAAATGTAACTGTATTGTTTCCTGCAGGTGACGAAGAGAGTTTCCGAAACAAAAATCCCATTTTATTTGGATAAAGCAAGTCTCATAAAAAACAAGAATAAATAACACATTAAATAGCAGCTGAATAAATAGTAGGTATATGCAATCTGATGAATAAGGAAATCGTCGGAATTTAATTGCAATGACGCGGACGTACAATTTGAATGGATTATTTTACTCAGTGAAGAGGGACTACAGTGATCAATGTTGATACATAACGGTGATGCCGAACAACCAATTACTAACTAGGATAATTGAAGTGAAGATCATGCCAAAACCTCCACGTTTTAGTCTCTCCTCCTGGTGCGAATCAAACTGGCGAGAAATCATCTCCGAGTTCCTCTCTACCCTGATGCTTATATTACTCGCCTGCATGTCATGTATACCCGTACCCGGAATTGACACAAGCATTTACGCGCCTTTTGCATTCGGCTGCGTAGTCATGTTCAACGTTCAGATATTTGCTCACATATCTGGAGCATTCATGAACCCAGCGGTGACACTAGCATCGGTAATCTGGGGGAAGACGTCCATCAGTTTGGGTATCATTTACGTGATTGTTGAATGCGCTGGTGCCATTGCTGGTTATGGGATCTTAGTTGCATTATCTCCGATTGACTTAGTGAAGCCAGGTGTATGTGTGACAAGGCCGTATGCAGGATTGACTGTGCTACAAACTTTGGGGATTGAGATATCAATCACGGCAGCGCTTTGTTTTCTTTGTCTGAATCTTTGGGACCCTGTCAATTCGCATAAGCAGGGCAGTACCTCGTTAAAGATTGGAGTGGCGATTCTTGGCCTTACTCTCGTAGCTGGACCGTTGACCGGGGCGAGCATGAACCCAGCTCGGAGTCTGGGGCCTGCGGTTTGGACTGGCGTCTGGACCCAGCACTGGGTTTACTGGGTAGGACCACTCGTTGGCAGTTTTTTAGCAGCTGTGATTTACAAGTACGTATTTTTTTTGAGATTTGGTAAATAATCGGATTTAACCAAAATGAGGCGTTAGGACAATTAGTTCAGCAAAGTAACCACGACTCTACGATGGAAAGAATCTAACTTAGAGGACGAAAGGATGATGTTTACGTGTATACGTGTTTTTATTTTATTTTAGGTGTAAAGAGTCACAATGTTTTAATTTTAAGTGTTTATATTGTTTCTGATTAATTAAGTTCCTATAATTACTTTAATATTCTTGTTGGATAAATATTTAAATGAAACATGAAACGTAAAAAACTGTTTTTTTTTTTCTTTCGACATAACGTGCTTCTGGCAGACTTTCAAAATAAATTATAGTTCCCATCAAAATCACCAAACACTTTACTACACAACTTTTACCAAAGATTCAGTGATGATATCACAATATCTAAATTTTCGTTGGTTCCACTAATTCTATACAAAAGTGCAATCTAACACGATGAAAATGTATCGAACAGTTGTTTTTTATTATCCGAGGATAATATTCCAATTCTCACCAGTACCTTATAACCATGTAGGAACTGAATTCATAAACGTTTTTACCACTATTAGCTAACTGCATCATTGGAATTTAAAAAACCGGCCAAGTGCGAGTCGGACTCGCGCACGAAGGGTTCCGTACCATTATCTAAAAACATTAGACAAAACTGTTTGTTGTATGGGAGCCCCCCTTAAATATTGATTTCATTCTGTTTTTAGTATTTGTTGTTATAGCGGCAACAGAAATACATCATCTGTGAAAATTTCAACTGTCTAGCTGTCACGGTTCATGAGATACAGCCTGGTGACAGACAGACGGACAGACGGACAGATGGACAGACGGACAGACGGACAGACAGCGAAGTCTTAGTAATAGGGTTCCATTTTTACCCTTTGGGTACGGAACCCTAAAAAAGAACAATCTTTTAACCATCATCTTAGACATCAATAAAATAAAATTCAATATTTTCCCTAAGTTTGCCGTACCTATGTCATTATTTCTCAGAATTCGATCCTTATTGGCGACATCCTTATTGGCGGCAGTATCGAAAAGTGTAACAAGGTGTGTGTGTTTTTTCCATCAAAATCAGACCGGACTTCTTTGAGTATTTTTTGCTATTCCTCATAGATTCGGGTATAATTATTACATATCTAAATTTTCGTTCGTGGATCCCAAACAGCAGCAAACGCCAACGCGGCAGGCCCAGAAGGAGATGGTGGGACGAACTCGACTCCTATCACAAGGATTGGCGCATAACAGCACTAGATAGGGATAAGTGGAAGGAAGGAAGGGAGGCCTTTGCCCTGCAGTGGGACACAAATGGCTGATAATAAATTTTCGTTGGTTCCACAATTCTATACAAAAGTGCAATCTAACACGATGAAAATGTATCGAACAGTTGTTTTTTTATTATCCGACGGACAATATTCCAATTCTCACCAGTACCATAAAACCATGTAGGAATTGAGTCCACATGGTAAACGCTTCTACCACTATTAGCTAACAGCATCATTCGAATTTTAAAAAATAACAATGTTTTAACCATCATCTTAGAGATCAGTTAAATAAAATTAAATATTTTCCATAAGTTAAGCCGTACCTATGTCATTATTTCTCAGAATTTGATATTTATTGGCGACATCCTTATTGGCGGCAGTTTCGAAAAGTATAATAAATAATAAGGTGTGCGTGTTTTTAACCGACTTCCAAAAGGAGGAGGTTCTCAATTCGATTGGTATTTTTTTTTTTTATGTATGTACACCGATTACGCTGACATTTATGTTCCGATTTACGTGATTCTTTTTTAGTTTGATGCGGAAAAGTTGCCATTTGGTCCCACAAAATTTTAACATAGTTTGGCCCAGTAGTTTTCATTTTATGAAGATTTTTACTTCAGTCGTGTGGTATAATTTCATGTATGTTCACCGATTTCTCCTCCATTTGTGGAGCGATTCTCAAAATTCTTTTTTATTTGAAAGAATATACTCCTGAAATAGTCACATTTAAATTTGGTGAAGATCTGATGCTGATCTTCGGAGATATACAATGGAACTCTTCAAAACTAGATGGTAAATCGGTCGTGATTGCTGTAATCGCTTCGATGTTTATTGTTTATACAACATCATGACGTAACATCACGCCTGTATGCTCTGAGGGGTACGCAGATGTGTACAATACACCCAAATTTCGATAGTATAGTTAAGTTCCATTTATTGGGGATAAGCATAGGCTTATCTATACTAATATTATAAAGTGGTAACATTCGTTTGTAAGTTTGTATGAAGGGGGTAATCTCCGGAAGTAATGTACCAATTTTAAAAATTGTTTCACAGGTTGAAAGCTACATTATTCGTGAGTGCTATAGGCTATATTTTATTCCCGTACTCCCACGGGAACGGGAACTACGCGGGTGAAACCGCGGGACGTCAGCTATCCCCAATAAATGGAACATGACACCATGGTACCATGACATGTATTGTCAACAATGTAAAATAAATGCATAGCAAATATTTGTATAGAATATTACAACTATAAACGGAAAAATAAAAAAAACTTTTTTGCAAAAAAATAAAACCGACTTCAAAAAACAAAAAAGTGAAAAATAACTTTAGCTTCAGAAGTCGGTGACAAAAAAAAACTAAATTAATCAAACAAAGGTCACCGACTTTCACGTTTTTGTTTTTTGAAGTCGGTTTTATTTTTTTGCAAAAAAGTTTTTTTTTTACATCAAAATTAGACCGGAGATTCCTTTGAGTATTTTTTTTGCTACCTATTTCTCATAGATTCGGGTTTGGCCATATACGCCCACTCGAACAATACTCCCTGCCTATAAGTTTGGGCCTAATGGTTATCGTCTTTAGAAAATTACATAATAACCTCGATACATTGGGATCTTCATAAGAAGTGTTTTACGATAGTAGCTTACTGTAGTACTAAAAGATCAGCTTATCGTTATCAGCGAGGAGGTTGCTAGCGGGGCTGACTACTCAAGCCGAGATCTATAAATTTATGTTACTTGGTGCATTCATAGACATGTTTTCGTCCCTGTCTTGCGTTTGTATTTTAACAGGGACAGGAATAACGTTTTGCTAAACATTGGTGTCGATTCTGTTGTGCACAAAATAAACTAATGCTATCTTTTTCTCTCTAATAAAACGAGAAAGAGACGGACGTAATTTAGAGCTGTCAAATTTAATTTGAACTAATATTGCCATACAAATGAAGGGTGCACGTAAAAACATGTCGACTAAAAACACGGCGAAGCGCAAGGCATAAACTAGTTTGACATCTCTATCATAGTACATAGCTATAGCCGTCCTTTTCTCGCACTGCAACTTAGTAAAAGATAGCAATAGCCTAAATTAAGTTCTGTTTGTACACAACAGAATCGATACCATTGTGCTATAAATCATTTAGGTGTAGTCAGTATACCTACTCAAGTATGTAATACGTTGAAGGTCTGCTATTATGTCCAAATAATATTGTTGTTTGATAATATTGTACATGAATATTACGACGCACCTATGTGTGAATTTGATAGTTTGAAATGTATAAACGATAAAAAACAAGTACCTATTACAATTTGCATGTTAACACATATGTAAACACCTATTGTTTTTTAGATACATTATTCGTAATACACAAAACTATTAAGGTAAAACAAAAAAAACCGTTACAGTTTTATTTTAAATTTTGACAAAATAGGAAGAGACTAGATTTTATTTAACTAAGCTATTCTATATAAATATTTTCCATAAAATGTTTGTGTATTTCTTTTTAATAAATAATTCAACCTGAATGGTTTTAAAGCCAGCTTTTATGAAGACAATTCAATGAATTAATCATTAATAACATTAAGAACAAGTCGTTTCATAAATACTACTAATTTATTGAAATGTAGGTAACACCTACTTAATTTAAAAAAAAAAAAAAAACTTTAATTATATAACCAAAAAGAGCAAAAACAACATCGACTTATTATTAATCCATTAAGTATTCCAGAACTCCATAACCGTTATTCACAAAACGCGATAATAAACAATAATCGGATGTTTTATTGTAGGTCTGAAAACAATAGATAACGGCCGCTCTATCTGCATTAATATCATTTTATCCGTATGATTGTGCGCCGGAGACATAAATATATTTTTACCTCGAGCCTGACGCAAAACACTCGCGTCCACCGACGGATCAACACAACCGCAGTGAATTATTAATCTGCGTTTAAAAATAATGAGTGATCACAGTTAAGAAAGTTTACCGTATTCTAACGACGACGTACGGTTGAACCAAGTTCCTTCGTTTGTTTAGTAAAAACGTATAAGACTGAACAGTTAATATGACAGTGCCACCGCTCCCTCAATTAGTGACGGAACTCAAGATGTCGCGAGATCATGAAGCAGCGAAACAAACCATGGGTTTATGGTGGAGAACTTCCTGGCGAGGCATCCTGTCGGAGTTCCTATCCACCCTCATGCTTGTTCTATTCGGCTGCATGGGATGCATTCCTGTGGAAGGGATCAATTCGACGATATATTCGCCATTTGGATTCGGCTTCGTAGTTCTCTTCAACATTCAAATCTTCGGACACATCTCTGGAGCATACATGAACCCAGCAATTACATTGGCGTCTGTCATCTGGGGGAGTACGTCCATCTCTGTGGGGATTGTTTACGTGCTCGTGGAAATTGCTGGAGGTTTAGTGGGTTATGGAATCTTATTAAATTTATCTCCGGTGGATATGGTGACAGAGAGAGTATGTGTGACGGCGCTGCATGTGGGCATAAACGACATTCAAGCGTTGGGTATTGAGATAGCACTGACAGCTGCACTCACTTTCATTAACTGTGGCGTATGGGACCCGTTGAACGCGAGCAAACAAGACAGTGCCCCAATCAAGTTTGGTTTGACAATCGTGGGACTGTCCCTCGTAGGAGGCCCACTGACCGGCGCGAGCATGAACCCGGCGAGGACCTTCGCACCTGCAGTCTGGACTGGCTTCTGGGCCCACCAATGGGTATACTGGGTCGGCCCAATGGTGGGCAGTCTTGTAGCAGTTGTGTTCTACAAGATCGCTTTCTTAAAGAAACCTGCAATGGATTAAACTAAGGCTAGTGAAATGTTTTAAATTTAAAATTGAAATGTATGACTGTGACATGAAAATACTGTTAAATTATTTTCTCGTTATTTATATTAATGTATACAAACTTACGTTTTCAAATGTTAATTGTGTTTAACATTTTGAAGACATTGAAATGAAACTTTTGAACGTTCTAAATATTTTAGAACAATTCATTTTTATTTGGTACGATTACAAAGATAAGATAGTGATAGTAATTTAAAACAATACTCTTTTAGCTAATAGCCATATTTATTTAATTGCATGATTAAAATAATCCATGATTATTATTTTTTTAGATATAAGTCATAATTATGTAGAGTTTATTAAAGCAGCTACATATGCAAAGTAGTTATTAGCAATTAATAACTACTTCTTGAAAAACAGGCTATTAATTGTATTTTCCATGTTATTGGATTCCAATAGTAATTAAACTAAGAAACCATTGACTGAACTATGTACAATATAATGGACATAATAATTAATATTAATAATTTATACATACAAAATAATTGGGAGCAGTGGTGGCCCAGTGGTGGCGGCCCCGACTTACGAACAGTAAGTCGTGGGTTCGAACATGTTCTGTGGTTCGAACCCAGACAGGCGCATTACTTTGTGTAATTTATTTCATCACCACTGCTCTCAAAACGGTGAAGGAAAACATCGTGAGGAAACCGGCATGTCCTAGAACCAAAAATTCGAAGACATGTGACATCTACCAATCCGCACTGGGCCCGCGTGGTGGATTATAGCCCATTCCCTCTCATAGAGAGGAGGCCTGTGTCCCAGCTGTGGGAACATTTAAGCTGATGATGATGACAAAATAATTAGAAATGTAAAATGTACATATCTAAGGGGTATTTTTAATGAGGCTCTAATCTATTAAGCGGAATATTGTGAATACAGAAAATATATTTACGAGTAAAAGTTTCAACTAGTTGTTTTATTGTTTCGTGTAAGTAGTTAAATAAATAAATAAATACATACATCAATGAATAAATAAATTAATAAATAAACAAATAAATACACCAATGAATAAAAGAAATTAACAAAATGTTATTCTTGCCTAAAATTATAGGCTCAGTCTTCATTAAAAGTATATGTAGAGGTAGTAGATACTCCAATGACCTCCAAAATAAGGAAAAGCAAGTGCCAAACTCAAAGGTATTACCAGCCAGTCTTGTTATAACAATTTAAGAACAGTTTTCTAAGGCTACGTTCTGACTATCCATCGGCAAAGTTTGCTTTCCTAATGCGAAAGGTCACATCCCCAAATTGTGAAATATGCAACAAAATTGAAGATGTGCAACATTTGCTGATGGAGTGCGTTAAGAATAAGAATGAAAGGGAATCATTGATTAGAGAATTCAAATTGAACATTCTGGACGTTGGACTGATCCAAATCATTTTAGCAAACCCTAAATCAACGATTGCAAAGAGGTTGTGTGGCTTGGTGAAGATATCTAGTCAATGATTCTCTTTCTAATAGGCACAATAGGCATAGTTAGTAAATATACTTTATAAGTAAATAGAAAATAAGGTACGATGGGGTTGGCATATCCGTGTGGATAAAAACCCCTTTAAGTTTTCAAAGATTAAAAAAAAAAAAAAAACAGTTATATGAGCCCTGAGTAAATACCTATATTATGTAGGTATTTATGTAAAGCTGTGTGAAGTCAATGACAGGTCACAGGTTCCAACTTAGGTACTTACAGAAATACAAGTGAGCAATTTTTTTAACTTGTTTTAATGTAGGCAATAACTCACAGGTATTACCAGTCAGTCTAGTTGTAACAATTTAAGACCAGTTATATGAGCCCTGAGTAAATACCTATATTATGTAGGTATTTATGTAAAGCTGTGTGAAGTCAATGACAGGTCACAGGTTCCAACTTAGGTACTTACAGAAATACAAGTGAGCAATTTTTTTAACTTGTTTTAATGTAGGCAATAACTCACAGGTATTACCAGTCAGTCTAGTTGTAACAATTTAAGACCAGTTAAGCCCAAATACCTATATTATGTAGGTATTTATGTAAAGCTGTGTGAAGTCAATGACAGGTCACAGGTTCCAACTTAGGTACTTACAGAAATACAAGTGAGCTATTTTTTTAACTTGTTTTAATGTAGGCAATAACTCACAGGTATTACCAGTCAGTCTAGTTGTAACAATTTAAGACCAGTTATATGAGCCCTGAGTAAATACCTATATTATTTAGGTATTTATGTAAAGCTGAGTGAAGTCAATGACAGGTCACAGGTTCCAACTTAGGTACTTACAGAAATACAAGTGAGCAATTTTTTTAACTTGTTTTAATGTAGGCAATAACTCACAGGTATTACCAGTCAGTCTAGTTGTAACAATTTAAGACCAGTTATATGAGCCCTGAGTAAATACCTATATTATGTAGGTATTTATGTAAAGCTGTGTGAAGTCAATGACAGGTCACAGGTTCCAACTTAGGTACTTACAGAAATACAAGTGAGCAATTTTTTTAACTTGTTTTAATGTAGGCAATAACTCACAGGTATTACCAGTCAGTCTAGTTGTAACAATTTAAGACCAGTTATATGAGCCCTGAGTAAATACCTATATTATGTAGGTATTTATGTAAAGCTGTGTGAAGTCAATGACAGGTCACAGGTTCCAACTTAGGTACTTACAGAAATACAAGTGAGCAATTTTTTTAACTTGTTTTAATGTAGGCAATAACTCACAGGTATTACCAGTCAGTCTAGTTGTAACAATTTAAGACCAGTTATATGAGCCCTGAGTAAATACCTATATTATGTAGGTATTTATGTAAAGCTGTGTGAAGTCAATGACAGGTCACAGGTTCCAACTTATGTACTTACAGAAATACAAGTGAGCTAATTTTTTAACTTGTTTTAATTAATAAACGAGGAATAGAAAGGTTATCTATTTCATTAAGATGGAGATAAAATTACAATATTTAATAGAGTGCGCATTGCAAAGCCTAAACAGAATTAATTGTTAATCTACTTAACTGAAGTAGTAATTAAGAATAATACCAGATCCTTTTAATTAAAGCTGCGTTTAGGTGAACTTAGCCGTGTGGTATCCGGCAGAGTAGAATAGAACCAACCCATTACACTCACGGGTGTCGTATAAGGCGACTAATGTCTGAGGCAGAACACCTTGCGCCTCCGTAGACCAGAGAATGGGCAGCAGCGTTTTCTGTTAGTCTTTCATCACTGCGATCTCCAATCCGCCTGCCAAGCGTGGAGATTACGGCAAATTCCTCCCATCATGGGAGAGGCTTATGTCCAGCAGTGGACGTTATCGGCTGTTGTTGTTGTTGTTAGGTGAACTATAATTTGTGTGTTTCTAAACAAACTATTTACATTAGACAAAGCAAATACTGCTCGTCACTTGCATGTAGGTACATGACTAGTTAGTTTTGTCAGAAATATCGCGGTTCAATGACCGTAATTGATCTAATTAGTTTAAGCTGTAGTTGTTACTTGTTGCTCTTATAGGGCTGACAACACCTAATTGATCTTATCCAAACAGTTTTTTAAGAAAAACTATTTGTTCTAGCACATCAAAAAAAATGTTAGTAGGTATTTATCATAGGAGCTCATGAGGAGCTCGTGGCTAAATAATAACAGCCACTCAGGTCGATCTTTAGGTTAAGCCGTGCATGCCTAGGTTGGTCTGTGGATGGGTGACCACCCTTACATACCGAGTTTCCTCCTGCCTCGGAAAGCACGTTAAGCTGTTGGTCCCGGCTGTCATTTGTAGATCTTTGACAGTCGTTACAGGTAGTCAGTGGCTCAAAAAGTCTGACAAGCAGTTTTACCAAGGGGTATCGTATTACCCAGTACTAACTGGGTTGTGGAGGTCAGATAGGCGGTCGCTCCATGTATAATACTGGTATTCAGCTGGAAGCCGACCCCAACATAGTTGGGAAAAGGCTAGGCAGATGATGAGTATTTATATTTCAAAGACCGTGGACGGACTCGATACATAATTGGCCGAAATCGGCTCGATAGAAAATAATTGCAAAGAGTGGTCTTAAAATAATCATTAAACGGTTCTATGTCTTTATTTTTTTGACGTATGGGTCTACAATTAAAAACATGAAGTCAACATATTCATAAATACCTAAACCGCTAACGAGTCATATTTCACAAATAATCCACACTTCATTTTATTTCAGCATTTATTCATTATTTTCTTCTAAAACCTGGCTGCCCAGTAGTGCCCAGTAACTCTCTCGGTCTCGTTTACTCCGATACAAATAGACAGTGTGCGCGCATTTTGGTGTTGACATCCCCATCATAAACATACCAAGTGAACTTAGTATTAATGTTTAATTATATTATAAACGTTTGTTGCTGTCAATTGTTTTAAGATAGACAAGATTATATATTACCTATCAGCGTAAACGCTGTGAGTTGTGACGCAATTGGACCTTAATGAGAGCTGGGGTTATCAATAATATTATCTTAATCCGATAAATCAATTAATTATGCTTTGCACGTGTTATACAAATACTTCACAATTCACAGGACATTGATCTGAGGGAAGTATGATTATCCGGTAAGTTACTACTACTACAACAGCCCATAACGTCCACTGCTGGACATAAGCCTCTTCCATGATGGGAGGAATTTGCCGTAATCTCCACGCTTGGCAAGCGG
This sequence comes from Xestia xanthographa, assembly GCA_905147715.2. Lineage (NCBI taxonomy): Eukaryota > Metazoa > Arthropoda > Insecta > Lepidoptera > Noctuidae > Xestia > Xestia xanthographa. The sequence continues at coordinate 20,875,184 of LR990653.1, read as the reverse complement.
ATTGGAGATCGCAGTGATGACAGACTAACAGAAAACGCTGCTGCCCATTCTCAGGTCACGGAGGCGCAAGGTGTTCTGCCTCAGACATTAGTCGCCTTATACGACACCCGTGAGTGAAATGAGTTGGTTCTATTCTACTCTGCCGGATACCACACGGCTAAAGTTAAGTTACTACTACTTAAACGTTTCTTTTTCTTGGCTTTTTTACCTCATTTCATTTGTAATACTATCAAGCGACCATTTTGAATTTAGGAGACTACGAACTTTTGACAAATTGACACAATGATAGAGGGGTTGCGTTGGTATGTTGTTCAATCTCATGAAAAATCATTGCAAAAGCGGACATATCTGGGGCCAACGCCAGATGTTACCTACATCTGGCGTGGTATCACGATCTATGACTGCTGACAGATTCAATGTACCCAGAGTAGGTACCTAGAGTACCCTAAAAAACCGGCCAAGTGCGAGTCGGACTCGCGCACGAAGGGTTCCGTACCATTATCTATACATTAGACAAAACGGCAAAAAAATCACGTTTGTTGTATGGGAGCCCCCCTTAAATATTAATTTTATTCTGTTTTTAGTATTTGTTGTTATAGCGGCAACAGAAACACATCATCTTTGAAAATTTCAACTGTCTAGCTGTCACGGTTCATGAGATACAGCCTGGTGACAGACAGACGGACAGACAGCGAAGTCTTAGTAATAGGGTTCCGTTTTTACCCTTTGGGTACGGAACCCTAAAAACGAATACCATATCTATTGAACAGTCTGCCGGCAGGCATAAGGAGTGAATCAAATAAAAATAGATTTAGAAGTAAATTAAAAAGATATTGGTGTCGATTCTGTTGTGCACAAACTAAATTTAATTAAGCTATTGCTATCTTTTTCTTTATAATAAAACGAGAAAGATACGGATGAAATTAAGAGCTGTCAAATTTAGTTGGAACTAATATTTCCATACAAATGAAGGGTGCACATAAAAAAATATGTCGACTAAAAACACGGTGAAGCGCAAGGCGTAAACTATAGTTTGACATCTCTTACTTAGTTCATAGCTATAGCCGTCCTTTCCTCGCACTGCCTTTTGGCAAAAATAATCTTTTACTAAAAAGTAAAAGATAGCAATAGCCTAAATTAAGTTAAGTTTGTGCACAACAGAAACGACACCATCATTTAGAAATATGTTAAGTGTCAGTTTAAGACCCACCGATCTCAGTCAAACCATTGCAGCGGTTTTGTGGGGCTTAGTTTACTACTTAGGTTACTACTTGGGAATAAAAATATTTTATTTTTTATTTTTTTTATTAGCCTATATTGTTCCACTGCTGGGCAAAGGCCTCCCCCATAGCCTTCCACTCCTCTCTCCGTGCGGCTTTTTCAGGCCAATCTTTCACAAACTTCTCTAAGTCGTCACTCCAGCGTTTTCTAGGCCTTCCTCGGCGACGACACCCAATAATTAAATAATAATACTTGTAAAATAAATAAAAAATAACAAAATAATTATTAATTTATTATGATTACTATTAATTATTATTATTTTTTATTATTATTAATTTATTTTTTTATTATAAATGCGAAAGTTTGTGAGAATGAATGGATGGAGCGATGGATGTTTGTTACTCTTTCACGCAAAAAATATTGAAATGATTTGGATGAAATTTAACTTACCTACAGATAGTTTAAAACCTGGATTAGCACATAGTATACTTTTTATCCCGGTAGTATCATCCCGTGGGAGCAGTGGTGGCCCAGTGGTGGCGGCCCCGACTTACGAACAGTAAGTCGTAGGTTCGAACCCAGACAGGCGCATTACTTTGTGTAATTTATTTCATCGTCATCATCATCGTCGTTTTGAGAGCAGTCTCTTAAAACGGGGAAGGAAAACATCGTGAGGAAACCGGCATGTCCTAGAACCAAAAAAATCGAAGACATGTGACATCTACCAATCCGCACTGCGGGCCTGCCTGCGTGGTGGATTATAGCCCATTCCCTCTAGTAAAATGGAGGCCTGTTTCCCAGCAGTGGGAACATTAATCGGCTGATGATGATCATCCCGTGGGACATTATCGAACTCCACGCGGGCCAAGCCGCAGTCTTATGCTAGTTAACTTATACTGAGAGAGAGAGATAAGAGATAAGAGGACTATGATCTTTCCAATCGCCACCCATCTTTAGTTCTTTCCAATTGCAAGTCGCGCCGTTTACCTCGAACCTTAGCCACAGGTGTAAAAATTCGTGAACTGCCAATAAAAAATTAAAGCGGACGTGACAAAATTGCTGTTTTTCTTTATTAATTAACGTGTACGGCAAAACTTCAATCAACTTACTAATTGGTGTCGCTTGTGCAAAATAATAAATAAAATATTGAACTCCCTGTTGTATTTTTCCAACAGATAAGGTACCAATCTACTATTCATTGGCTTTGTTGATCATAAATTGAATCTCGTATTAATTGCTTTATTTTAACTATAGGTTGAATACTTTTAACTCGTTAAACAGACAGTAGCCATGTGTTATCCGGCAGAGTAGAATAGAACCAACCCATTACACTCACGGGTGTCGTATAAGGCGACTAATGTCTGAGGCAGAACACCTTGCGCCTCCGTAAGTCCGTAAACCAGAGAATGGGCAGCAGCGTTTTCTGTTAGTCTTTCATCACTGCGATCTCCAATCCGCCTGCCAAGCGTGGAGATTACGGCAAATTCCTCCCATCATGGGAGAGGCTTATGTCCAGCAGTGGACGTTATGGGCTGTTGTTGTTGTTGTTTCTATACAGACGCACATTAAAAATGTGTTGATGGTAATGAATAGAATAAAATGGTGGTTACGAAGAAAAACGAACATGTTACACAGGCAGACACCGAAGTCTCATAAGTGTTTCATATTGGTCATCAAGAAAGGTCAGGTTCACTTTAAAAATATATACCAGTAGGTATGTATGTTAATTACAGGTAAACATAACCCCGACTACTATATTCTTAAGGACTGCGGCATCATCCGGCCCTGGTGCAAGCCATGGTCCGGAGCGAGACGGAATGGGACGCCGTCACCTCCTTCTGCGAAGCAGTAATGCTAGAGAAGGAGGTGGCGGAACGTGAGAGGGAGAGAACCTCTCAACGTCCCGGCCGCCGCGGGAGACGCCCCGGGCGTCGGGGGCCACCACCACGTAGCCCCCGGCCACCGTAGGCGCGGGCCTGTGGACGGTGAGCTATGGGCTAGCTCGCCGTCCGTCCGTCTCATGACGACAGGCCGTGTCGACGGCGCGTTCGTGTTCCACGCGCGCCTCAAAGAGAGTCAGCAAAAAGGAAGGGGTCCGTAAGGACCGATGCCTGCCGGGGTTGCGGGACTATTCGAAAGAGATACCGTGGCCCCGGAACACAAAGGGCGATGAAGGAACATGGATGGGTTTTAGTCAGTAAAAGTCTGACACTCCCTCCTGCTCCGCCCAGAGCGGGAGGGGTTATTTGATGATTTCCCATCCGAAAAAAAAAAAAAAAAAAAAAAAGGACTGCGGCATCAAACTGGTATCAATTTATTCTTTTGCCCTTTTCAAGCCCTGGAATGCCCTTTTAAAGAAATAATTAATTATTTATATTATGTTGATCTGGTATATTTTTCATCAAAATCAAAATCAAAGCATTTATTTCAAGTAGGCCAGTTACAGGCACTTTTGAATTGTCGAAACAAATATGAAAATTAAATGTAGCTACAGTCCCAGTCACAAGACATAAAAACTGTGAAAGTACTGTAGTTGCCCATTCCCTAGCGTAGATCTCTATGGAGAAGAATGGGCAAGAAACTCCATGGACACTCTTTTAAATCAGAATATTTTTACAAAATCTTGGTTACATCATTCATGTTGAGATGGTACATTATGTGAGAACAATGTAGCAAGATGTGCACGTTAAAGGTGTCCATAGTAAAAACAAAACAAAAACAATTCAAAAATAAAATTATTAAATTCAAATAAGCCGTGGCAGCCAAGAGCCGACCAGTCCCAACTGACAGCGCTCGTTCACGAACATGACGCATGTATCAGCACCATTCAACTCAACCATTTTGAAGGGAACTAAATGATCCGACACACGCGTCACCATCAGCGAGACATTTGAGTGAGCATGACATATCTCCTAACCGCCACGGCACATTCAAGTCAAGGAAAAACGTAGGTTTCCAGCGACTGATAGCATTCTAGTACATAGCACTCACACAATATGCGATATGCGGCTATATAATAATAAAGATATTGAATTTATACAATACAAAGATAGTTGTACAATCTTCAGCAGCTCCAACAATACAATTAGTGCTATCCATTAATGCGCCCCTGTCCTTGTGGAGCAGGACCGGCATTGAGCCAAGCATTTTTATCAGCGATATAATCGTCCAATTTGTAATATGCTCGCTTACAAAGTGTGCGTTTAATACATGTTTTAAATTTTGTTTCATTCAGTTCAAGAATGCTTTGTGGAATTTTATTATAGCATCTCAAACAGTACCCCATGAAAGATGAGTCTACTTTAGCGAGTCTGAAGCCTGGCTGAACTAATTGGTCCCTATTTCTAGTACTGTAATTGTGTCTGTCACCTCTTTTACCAAAAAGATGTAGATTTTTTCTTACGTACATTATGTTTTCGTAGATGTATTGACAATGTACAGTCATGATGTTTATTTCCTTAAACAGTTCCCTCAGAGAATCGCGCCTACGAAGATTGTATATGGCTCTGATGGCTCTTTTTTGCAGAATAAATATAGACTCAATGTCAGCAGCCCGTCCCCATAACAGAATGCCATAAGACATTATACTATGAAAGTAGCTAAAATAGACCAATCTAGCAGTATCTACATCAGTAAATTGACGGATTTTTCTAATAGCATATGCTGCCGAACTTAGCCGCCCCGCCAGAGATGTTAAATGAGAACCCCATTGTAGCCTTGAATCAAGCGTAATCCCCAGGAAAACCGTTTTATCTACGAATTCAAGTTTCTCTTTATTCAGTACTATATCACAATCGCTACTTTTAACATTCGGTAAAGCAAATCTTATGCATTTCGTTTTTTTTTCATTTAGTACTAAATTATTTGCTGTGAACCAATTATGGACTTGAAGTAGGGCATTATTCACGTCATCTAAATTTTGGGCCCGTCTATTGATCTTAAAAATTAGGGAAGTGTCATCGGCAAATAACACCATATTTTGAGGTTGGTTTTTCAGTAAATAGGGTAGATCATTTATATATACTAAAAAGAGGAAAGGACCCAATATTGAGCCTTGCGGAACCCCTATTTTTACTTTTAAACCCTGTGAATTAACACCATTTATTTGAACATATTGTTGTCTATCACTCAAATAAGATTTTAACAAACTAAGTGCAAGTTTACCTAGTCCGTAATGCTCAAGTTTCAAAAGCAATGTGTCGTGATTTACACAATCAAATGCTTTGGAGAGATCACAAAATATTCCTACAGCGTCTTGGGACTCTTCCCACGCCGCAAATATGTGCTTTATTAAGGTTACACCGGCGTCAGTTGTACAACGTCCCTTGGTGAAACCATACTGTTGATCGTGTAAGATTCTGTTGGTGTTAAAATGATTGAGCATTTGATTAAGCATTATCTTTCATCATCATCATCAGCCTATTAATGTTCCCACTGCTGGGATACAGGCCTCCTCTCTAAGAGATTAAATGGGCCATAATGCACCACACGGGCCCAGTGCGGATCAGGCAGACACCGAAGTCTCATAAGTGTTTCATATTGGTCATCAAGAAAGGTCAGATTCACTTTAAAAATATATACCAGTAGGTATGTATGTTAATTACAGGTAAACATAACCCCGACTACTATATTCTTAAGGACTGCGGCATCAAACTGGTATCAATTTATTCTTTTGCCCTTTTCAAGCCCTGGAATGCCCTTTTAAAGAAATAATTAATTATTTATATTATGTTGATCTGGTATATTTCATCATAATCATCAGCCTATTAATGTTCCCACTGCTGGGATACAGGCCTCCTCTCTAAGAGATTGAATGGGCCATAATTCACCACACGGGCCCAGTGCGGATTGGTACTTAGATGTCACATGTCTTCGAATTTTTTGTTTCTAGGACATGCCGGTTTCCTCACGATGTGTTTTCCTTTCTGGTATATTTAAGTCTATTTAATTACTTAAGACTAATAATGATCCCTTTATTATAGGAACCATTCTGATTGAAAAATAATCAATAAAACGTATTTTTAACCAAGTAGTACTTTGGTTTGAGTCTTGTTTTAAGCTTCATCCGAGCAAACAATAACATGTCATGTGAATGGTTTTATCAATATTTTGAAACCTTGAATTTTTTGTAGGGGTTAATTACCTAAAGCCAAATCCTTATTCTTTGTGATTATGATTAGTAAATTCTATTATGACGTAAAATTTCTTACCTGCGTTATTGACAAAACAATAGAAAAAAATATACCTATATATAACCAACCTCCAAAAAAACACAAAAAAGCGAAAAATAACATTACATTCGGTGACTTTGTTTGTTTCATTGACACACACGAAATAAAAAAATACGTATTACAGAAAATAACTCATAAACTACCAAGTTAAGTTATTAAAAGTTAGGAACCACCTCTACGAACCAATTAAAATATAATCACGAAAATCGAACCGTTAATCACAGATATATCGCTGAACATAATTATATGAAAAAAATATGGTAGAGAATACATAACCTCCTTCTTTTATAGAAGTCAGGTAATGAACACTACCTATAGCTGTACAAGAATCTGTTGGCGTGTGGCTGAGACCGGAACTGAGGCCGCCATCTTTTTAATTATAGGTTTGTACATTTCACACAACGATATCTTTTTAACACAAATGTTTACTCATTCAACATCATTCGAGTGCCAAAACTTCCATACAGCATTGTATTATTATGTAAGTAACATCTTGAAACTAAAAAATGTCTCAAAAGTTGTTCACATTTCCGCTGATGGCTTTTTCTACTTGACGGAGCAACAAGCACTGAGGGCACTCAAGCTGCAGCCGAACTTTAAAATACTCAGCAACAGCATACAAGAGTGCCTCTGAAGTGGAACTTGTACAAGTAGGATGCTTACATGAAGAGAGAGACAGGGGTCTAGTTTTAGCGTTCGTTTAGAATCTAAACGAACGCTGCAATAAAATGATCTAAAACATTAAACAAAACAAACAAAACAAACAAAACAAACAAAACAAACAAAACAAACAAAACAAACAAAACAAACAAAACAAACAAAACAAACAAAACAAACAAAACAAACAAAACAAACAAAACAAACAAAACAAACAAAACAAACAAAACAAACAAAACAAACAAAACAAACAAAACAAACAAAACAAACAAAACAAACAAAACAAACAAAACAAACAAAACAAACAAAACAAACAAAACAAACAAAACAAACAAAACAAACAAAACAAACAAAACAAACAAAACAAACAAAACAAACAAACAAACATTATGTAAACTTTAGATAATGTTTTAGATCATTTATTGCATAGGTATATTATTATACTAGAAGGAGGAACTCGTGGATATAACCACTCGGGTCGATCTTCAGGTCAAGCCGCGCTTGCCTAGGTTGTTCCGTCGATTGATGACCAGCCGTTAAATACCGAGTTTTCTCCGTAAGCTGTTGTTCCCGGCTGTCAATTGTAGATCTTTGACAGTCGTTACAAGTAGTCAGTGGCCCGAAAGTCTGACAACTAGTCTTACCAACGGGTATCGTATTACCCAGTACTAAATGGGTTGTGGAGGTCAGATAGGCAGTCGCTCCATGTTAAATACTAATATTCAGCTGCATCCGTTTACCGCCGATACCAACATTGTTGGGAAAAGGCTAGGCAATGATGATGTCATAATATGTAATAATAGTACCTAACCTATTGGACAACAAGCAAGTAAACGATGCAAAATGACCCTGACAAAGTGACATTTTACCAGCGATAACGACCTTATTCAAAACCGGCCAAGTGCGAGTCAGACTCGCGCACGAAGGGTTCCGTACCATTATTATCAAAAAATCACGTTTGTTGTATGGGCCCCACTTAAAAATGTATTTTATTCTGTTTTTATTATTTGTTATACAACAGAAATACATCCTCTGTGAAAATTTTAACTGTCTAGCTATCACGGTTCATGAGATACAGCCTGGTGACAGACAGACGGACAGTGGAGTCTTAGGGTCCTGTTTTTACCCCTTTGGATACGGAACCCTAAAAAATAGCTGTTGCTTGCGACCTTCGGCGTTAAAATAACTATTTGAAACGGAATGTGTTAAGAATTACAAGGGTTTGTTTTTGCACAGAACCATTATCCTTTTTCTAAAATAAATGTTACTTTTTATAACATCAGCTATAGCTAGCTAGTGCCATAAACATAAGAGTTCCTTACAACCATCGGTGGGAATCAACGTGTTTCCCACACAAAGAGCGCTGTCAGGTGGCTTTTTTATCACTTTCCAAAAAAAAATGGGTATAATAGGTGAACGGAGTAGAAGCGAATGGCAAATTTAGTTTTTTTTTTTTGCGAAAAAAAAAAATTAAAAAAAAATCTAAAGTCGATTTTTTTTTCAAAGTTTCTCTTTTTTGGTATTTTGATGGTGGATCAATTTTTTTCTAAGGGTTCTTACAGACGAGCGGCACGTTACCAACTGCAAATAAACTGCAGCCGTCGCCACCTGTCGACGGCTGCAGTTTATCTGCCGTTGGCAACGTGCCGCTCGTCTGTAAGAACCCTTAGCTGTGCAAAAAAGAAAAAATAAACTAGGTATGCCATAAGCTTCTACTCCTTTCACCTAATATACCCATTTTTTTTAAAGTGATAAAACGTCATCCGGTATACTGCATATTACTTTCGATACATTGTAAGCAAAGGTCAACGACAACTGACTGTGATTGTGTAGGTTTGCAGTGTTTCGAAATAGTGGTGGCCTAGGCGCAGCACGTGATATCTTTCATCATCAAAATAGTATTATTTACAATACAAGGCATTTGTGAGTGGGAACGCCACCGCGCCGCCGAGCGCCGGGAGCCCAGAAGGACATACCTATATACACTGACCTTACTGGTGATGTACCTACTTCAAAAAGGTCAAGTCCGTAGTACTTGCAGACAGTGTAGTACTATCGAGGACACTCCCGCCTGACCACCACTAAGCTTATTTTTGCTTGCACTCGCAACATAGAAACGCTCTCTAGCCCCGCCCCGTTGACTTTGTATAGAAATAATAAATGAAAAGATACCGAATCGGCCGAGCGCACTGACGACGCACGCCAAACGAGAGTTATTGTTATTTTGCGCTCCAAAGTTGAGGCTTTCCTAATAGGCCCCAACTTTAAGGGGGCGTGGCTCGGCGCCTCCGCATGTTTTAAGCGAAAAAAAATAAAATGGTCAGGCGGAAAAAACCCCGACTGTACCTGTATGACCATGACATGTATGAACCTATGAACGTGGACGAAGCTAAAATTTGCGTTAGTAATGAGAAAATAATTTTAAATACCTAACAATAAAGCTTAAAAATTACATTTGATGGAAATCATCACATTTGCATTAGATACTCTTATTCAGACGGTATCACCCTAATGAATCAAGCAGTGTTACTAGAGAACCTTAAGAGCCTATACTACCTCAGATTAGCAACTCTATTTGTGGTGGTTCAAACTTCGTTTGTAATACTGTTAGAATAACGTTCTAATCAGCTTGCACTACAAAGCGGTTGTTACGTCAGTCACTGCGGCCGAATAGTGCGAAATTAGTGGTTTTTATTCGTTATAAAATCAAATTTTCGTCTTTTGGAAAAAATACAAAACATAAGACCTGCTTTATAGTTAGTTCAGTTAGTATGCAAAGTTTCATGATCTAATTTGAAGTACTTTTTGAATACCAGCGGTTTATTGTTCGATTTGGAAGTAACTTTGGGATTTTTTTCTATCGAGAAAATTTTATGAAATCGTGTTTTCGCTAAACATAAGACCTAACATTAATCCTCAACTTTACCATATATTATTTCAAAATTAATTCTGCAGTATTTTAGGCAGGCGTAACGGAGGATCATGCTAAGCTATTTGAGGTAGTATATATAGGCCCTAATACTCAACATTCTTCGACTCATATTCACTTTTTTTTTTATTACAGTAAAAACATTTTTCCTTACTTTACCTGCATGCAGATGCTGTTAGAAATGCGACCAAAAAAAGCTAGCCCTAACGACTCCAGAAATTCTTAATTAAAAGGTTGCGCATTTATTTACGCATCTCCTTTGTTGCAGTTGTTTCGCTCGCTCTTGTGTTACTGTGAGATTTATTTTGTTTTTTATCACAGGTTACACAACACCTCTCCGTGCACTCTAGCTGCACGCTTCAGGATTTGAATAAAGCAGACGATAGCGCTGAATCTGAGTCATCATCATCATCATCATCATCATCATCGACGACCCGAATGGCGCAGCGGTAGTGAGGCTGCCTTACGTTCTTAGGGTCCCGGGTTCGAATCCCGGTCGGAGCAAATGTTTGTGTGATGAGCATGGACATTTGTTTCCGAGTCATGGATGTTTATATGTATAATAAGTATGTATTTATAAACAAAAAGCATCTATGTAGTATATCAACTATCTGGTGTCCACGACACAAGCCTCGTTGCTTAGTGTGGCACTAGGTGGCGCTTATTGAGCCCATTCCCTCTCACAGAGAGGAGGCCTGTGTCCCAGCAGTGGGAACATTAATAGGCTGATGATGATGATGATGATGAGGTGGCGCTTTGTGTAATGTCCAGCAATATTTATTTATTTTTATTTTATCAATTCTAGAAGTAAGATCAGTGCAGGTAATTTTTTTTACACGAGTGCCTTAGTGTGATGTTTTCAGGGTTCATGTAATATATGTATGTTTGTGAGTTTCTTTATTCGACCATAACTTCTAAACGTCTCAACCGATCTCGATGTACGTGGTATCGCTAGAATCCTCTTGTTACCCCGGGTAACAAAGGTAGTGAAAAAAAAAACATTTTTTGGATACTGCAATATGGGTACCTATCAAATTAAAGGGCTCATCATGAGGATTTCAAATTGGTATATTATCATGAATTTACAAATGTTATTTATTTGATTAAACAAGATACGCGCGGATAACTATGTAAGCTTGTGAACTTGTAAGTAATAAATGTACACCAAAATAAACAAAATGCAAAATTCTCCATCTTATTATAATCGTAACTAAAAAGTGTAAAATAAAAATAAAAAAAGTTTTTTTTTTTTTTTTTACGCAGTGGGTTTTTTTTTTTTTTTTTTAATATTTTTTTTTTATTCACAGACAAGCTGTGCCGTTGGACACGATTCGTTACGATTTCATATTCATCATTTTCCTGGCTTTATCATAATTTATTTGGTGTCGGCGCAGCTTTTCTTCATATTCCATACCTAGTTCAACATTATCAATATTATTTGTCAGCTCAGCAGTCACCTCCTTTCTTACCATATCATCCTTCACACAGTCCATCCATCGTTTCCTTGGTCTTCCTCTACTCTTATAACCATCTACATTCATACTTAACATTTTCCTTACGATTTCATAAAGGGTGTAAAACACCTCTTAACGAAACCGAAAGGCACTTGTTTTCCCCTTCATTGTGATCATTTTTTTGTTCTACACTATATCTGGGAACCTTCTAGTTACGGAGATATTGGGGGTCAAAGTTCCAACTTTTTCACAAGTTTTCTTTTTTTAATTAATACAAGTTTTTAATGTAAGATTTTTACTTTCAAGACCTCCACGACCCCCGTAATATTCAATCCATCCATCAGCACAATGTTTTGAATGCCTTACATTGAGTTCTACCACAAAACATGAATTTTAACCCCAAAAAAAAAGTGATTTCCCAGCAATAATTTTTGCGTGGCTTCGTGATGAGGTCTTTTAAACCCTGTATTTTTTTAGAGACAGCCCGTTTAATTTACTTTAGTTATTTATATAGCGTGATGTCGTACGGTATTCTCTTGTGGGGCAATGCCGCCGATATTCAGACAATATTTGTTTTACAAAAAAGGGCAATTCGTTCAATTTATAAATTAAGACCCATCAAATACTCCCTCAGAGAAAAATTTAAAGAGATTAATATTCTTACTGTGCCCTCTCAGTGTATTTATGAAAACCTTTTGTACGCACACAAAAATGTTAATTTGTTTAAAAAATACAGTGATATCCACAACATAAATACGAGGAACAAACACAAATTTGTTGTTCCTGCAACGAGGCTCAAAAAAATAGGGGGTACGTTTAGATGCCAATGTATACGTTTTTACAATAAACTTCCGAGCCATATTCAAGCACTAAGTCTTAATAAATTCAAATTGTTCATAAAACGGAAGTTATGCCTGAAAGCCTACTATCATGTTAATCACTATCTCGAAGATAAAAAGGCTTGGGATTAATCTGCTCCAATTAAATTTGCTCTGTGAATGGCGAAATTTCGGACTTCGCTTGTTTATTGTTGATTCCTTTCTTATAGACACTCTGACATTGAATGATTTGACATGTATTTTATTATTTTTAATTTTTTACTTTATGTTTTTATTATTTTATGTGACATTTACTAAATTGACATGAATACTAATTTTATTAAATATTTTACTTTTAATTTTAATTTTGTGATTTTTATTTACATTCATTTTGAAAAGAACTTGTTATTTGATTATTGTGAATGTGGGGACCATGTGGGTCACATTTTCTTTTTGTTTGATTTTTTCCCACAACTGTCTAGCAGTTTGAGTACCATAAGCGACCTACCCAAATGTTCTTTCTTTGGTATTGTTCGTCGTTTCGTTGAGCTCCTTGAGTTATAAGTCGAGCTACACGATAACTGACAAATGCTTGCACTGACTGGACAGGTCCACTCAAATCTGTGTGGTTCTTCCTTCAAAAGACCATCTCAGACACTAATCTGCATAGTCCTCATGTGAATTGAGCAAGATTATGTCTGGACTTCAAAAGAGACCTCTGAGTTTGTTTTGGCTGTTTCTTCTCAGAGTAGTCAGGTACGAAACACCGGCCCCATCTAGTTTTATAAAAAATGACGTGTAAAAGTGTTTGTAAAAACCTACTTGCAAAATAAACATCATTTATCATATATTTTTACAATTTTAGCTATCCAATAATTGACTCTGCAACATTACATCAATACTAAGCCAGATAAGCATTACTTTCAATTCAAAGTTTAATGTAAATCCTAAATGAACTCTTTACACTAACTGCATAAACAATGCTAATAACCAATTAGTGATAAGAGATTTGTAATTAGCATTCCTATGATTACATCTGTTAATACATCAGAGCATTGTGTTCATACGTCAAGGAATAGCAATCTACAGCAGATTGTTAGAAAATCATTGATAACTACTAATGACCAGATGTATTTGACTATAATTTTATTTTATTCGATTTTTTTATTCTCTATTTTATCTTTTTATTTTATACTTTGACATTATTGAGGAGCTCGTGGCTAAATAATAACAGCCACTAGGGTCGATCGTTAGGTTAAGCCGTGCTTGCCTAGGTTGGTCTGTGGATGGGTGACCACCCATTACATACCGAGTTTCCTCCGTGCCTCGGAAAGCACGTTAAGCTGTTGGTCCCGGCTGTCATTAGTAGATCTTTGACAGTCGTTAGGTAGTCAGAGGCCCGAAAAGTCTGACAGCCAGTCTGACAGCCAGTCTTACCAAGGGGTATCGTATTACCCGGTACTAACTGGGTTGTGGAGGTCAGATAGGCAGTCGCTCCATGTAAAATACTGGTATTCAGCTGCATCCGGTAAAACTGGAAACCGACCCCAACACAGTTGGGAAAAGGCTAGGCAGATGATGACTTTGACATTATTTACTTATTTGAATGAATTTACATATTTTTAATTAAAGATGATTTTTCAAATGCTACTTCCTGTCTAATACTATAAATTGTTGTGCCCGACATATGAACTTTATATTAATAATAAGACCTTGTAAAACACAAGTGACATGCAATAAACAATTGAATTGAATTGAATTAACCGTGACTTTGTCGGTGTTCAGAAAACTTGAGACGTTTTTTATCTGAAATATTTTAAGCTGAACGTTGATCCCGAAGATTTTTATCTTGGTGTAGTATTATAGTATTATTGTTTACTGTTATGTTATGTAATACTCCGATAAATGATATAACATAACGCCTGTGCTATGTTATAGCTCGAAGGGTTAGGTAGAGGTGGTACCTCCCTAATAGTATCTACTACATTCCGCCAGTTATGGCGAGCCAATTGACATCAATCACTCACAAATCCAGAGTAGCGGTGGCCCAGTGGTGGCGGCCCCGACTTACGAACAGTAAGTCGTGGGTTCGAACCTAGACAGGCGCATTACTTTGTGTAATTTATTTCATCACCACTGCTCTCAAAAACGGTGAAGGAAAACATCGTGTGGAAACCGGCATGTCGTAGAACCAAAAAATCGAAGACATGTGACATCTACCAATCCGCACTGGGCCCGCGTGATGGATTATAGCCCATTCCCTCTCATAGAGAGTGTCCCAGCAGTGGGAACATTAATAGGCTGATAATGCTGATTGTTGTTGTTGTTGATGACGATGACTCACAAATCCAGACTCCGTGACTGCGACTGAGAACCTCCCTAAAAAACCCAATAACGTGAATGGGAATCGAACCCAACACCTCAAGGTCAGCAATCAACCACTCAGTAGCACTCGACTTCGAGGCGGATAAAATGATATCCATCTATACCTATACCTACTAATGTTGTAAAGAGAAAATTTAAGGAGACATCTTCGGAACTGCTGATCCGATTCCGAAAATTCTTTCACTAATGGGAATTTCCATAAACCGCGAGCGTCATAGGCTATATTTAAAATGTTCCCGTAAGTTGATTTCTGACTACAAAGCAAGTGAAGCAAGAGCAAAAGCTAGTGTTGTATCTTTTAGCCATTACGTTCTCGATTCCTCTTGTACAGTGATTTATTCGAAACGAGAAAGTTTCAAAGTGTGTATTTTATTGGACGTACAATATAAATCGCCTCCCTCTGTTGGCATTATAAAGATTACCCGACAAAATAGTAGGGCTGTGCCCGTCGGGCCCTTCCGTTCAATTTCGCAAATCGTGTTGTGTTGACGGTCGGTCGATCTGACGTATCGCATTCCCGTCTTCAAATTTACTTCTGCTTGATGGCAAATTGGATTATTTTGTACTAGTTTCTTTTTCACTGGTTTTGTGTTTTGGTGACAGAGTCTAGTTTAAAGCGCTGTCAACACCAAAATCGCGCATACTGTCTATTTGTATGGGAGTAAACGAGACGTCACTATTACAGGGCGGACAGGTTTTAGAAAAAAGTAATTAATAAATATTGAAATAAAAAAGTGTGGATTATTTATGAAATATGAGTCATATTTCACAAATAATCCACACTTTTAGCGGTTTAGGTACGAATATATTGTAAGCTTCACGTTTTTAATTGTTGGTCAAAAAAATAAAGACATAGAACCGTTAATAATGATCTTAAGACCAAACATTGCAATTATTTTCTATCGAGCCGATTTCGTCCAATTATAATATCGAATCCGTCCAAGGTCTTTGAAATATGATGAATAAACATATATTTTTTTGATGAGCTAGAATAAATAGTTTTTCTTAAAAAACTGCATAAATAACATCAATTCCAACAAATGATGTGTTGTCAGCCCCTTAAACGCAGAACGATATCAATGGAATGAAGACTAAATGATCTCACACCAATAAGATAAAATATAAATATGTATTATTGATATTATAATAAATGACACATATGTTAAGGTCGGCTTCGAGTCTAACCGGATGCAGCTGAATACCAGTATTTTACATGGAGCGGCTGCCTATCTGACCTCCACAAGCCAGAGGTAAACTCAAACTCAAACTCTTTATTGCATTCATGTGTACATTAAGTTGTTACATATATGTAAGTACTACGACCCCTTGGTAAGACTGGTTGTCAGACTTTCGAGCCACTGACTACTTGTGGCGAGCCTATTGTCAACAACTGGGCTCACATCTAGATCCGGACTGCGAAATTCCTGATAGAAAAACCGAATACTCTCCCGGTAATCGAACCCAAGGCGGCGACCTCTCGCGTCCGGTCCTGCCCTCCGGAACGAGACGGAATGAGATGCCGTCACCTCCTTCTGCGAAGCAGTCATGCTAGAGAAGGAGGTGGTGGAACGTGAGAGGGAGAGAACCTCACGTCTCGGCCGCCGCGTCAACCATCACGTGGCTCCCGGCCACCGTAGGCGCGGGCCTGTGGACGGTGGGCTATGGGCTAGCTCGCCGTCCGTCCGTCACATGACGACAGGCCGTGACGACGGCGCGTTCGTGTTCCACGCGCGCCTCAAAGAGAGTCAGCAAAAAAAAAAGAAGGGGCAAGGACCGATGCCTGCTGGGGTTGCGGGACTGTTGGAAAGACATACCGTGGCCCCGGAACACAAAGGGCTATGAAGGAACATGGATGGGTTTTAGTCAGTAAAAGTCTGACACAGACTGACATGACCTCCTGCTTCGCTTAGAGCGGGAGGAGTCATTTGATGATTTCCCAAACGAAAAAAAAAAAAATACCTCGTGCTAGGCAGTCTCGCTTGCGACTACCAACGAGGCAGTCTACAAAAAGTACAATTCTAATGAATTAACTGGATTTATTATGTTTAGGCTTGGTAACCTAAACAGACTTCGCTTTTCTTCGCAACCTCTCCCCCATTTAAAACTTCCGTAGATATGAAAGTCAATTAAGGTGACACAGCTCACAGGCTCGAACTCATTGGTGGGCGTGACCAAAAAGCACGCTGTCTCACCTGGCATCGTGCCCGACAGAGATAGTATCAGTGATGAGCAGTTAGACGCTAGTCTTCACGCACGTCTAGTTCGTACGTACACACACAGCGTTCCAAACCGTTCCGAACAAAAACGAAGTTACACGATGCACACAATTGATATGAAAAAACAGTAGCGTTTGTCTTTCTTGAGTACATGTACTGCTCTGCTAGAGTATGCTCTCCAGCAGAGCCACAATCAATGTCTATTTTATTATTACATATTGCACGTAGGTACACACGCACGTACGTTAGCCATGGGGTATCCGGCAGAATAGAATAGAACCAACCCATTACACTCACGGGTGTCGTATTATAAGGCGACTAATGTCTGAGGCAGAACACCTTGCGCCTCCGTAGACCAGTGAATGAGCAGCAGCGTTTTCTGTTAGTCTTTCATCACTGCGATCTCCAATCCGCCTGCCAAGCGTGGAGATTACGGCAAATTCCTCCCATCATGGGAGAGGCTTATGTCCAGCAGTGGACGTTGTGGGCTGTTGTTGTTTCACGTACAGCGATAACGATATACGTTGATACGTTGATGTACGTTTGACGTACATCATTTTAAGATATAACTGATCGATTTCTAAGATAGTGGCTCCGTGGCACAGCATGACACCATTCGACGCCAGCTCGAATCGCCGAGAAATCAGCAAGTAGGTATCTACCAACTCGTACTAAAGTAGTAGGCGCTGCGTCATCGTTTTGTACCTGTATGGCTCTCTAAGAACCTAATATAGATTGCTTATTATGTTTAGTTTTCCCCGGGTGGTCATGCATGCAGCGATCGCTCAAGAGTTCACGACGCTGCCGCCGCGACGACACATGCTTACTTGAAAGTTCATCGCAGTTTATGTCCGATTGCAGCAGCATAACCAGCCTATAATGCTCCCACTGCTGGGACACAGAGCTCCTCTCTGTGAGAGGGAATGCGGGCCCAGTGCGGGTTGGTCTTATGTCAGAGTGGATACCTAATAATTGTAATTAGTTTTGCCTACATAAATTGTTTTACAAAAATACTTACCTGTCTTTTTACTTTTTTAGGTTTATTATGCTCAATATCACTAAATGTAAACACATGTTTTCATCAAGACAAATGACAAATCAAGATTTTTTTCTTAGTATTTACATTTTAGAGTCCATGACAAAAATAATAGTCAATTTCGTCAGACGGACAGACAGACAGATGGACGGACTGACAGACGAACAGACAGGTGGATAGACAGACGAACCGACAGACGGACAGACAGATGGACAGCGGAGCCTTAGTAATAGGGTGCCGTTTTTACCCTTTGCAGTTTGTCTATGTCACATGAAGGAAATTAAAAAAGCTATTGGCATACTTTTAGAGCATGAAAAGTGAAAACCACTTAAATATGTATAGAAAACGATTATAGAATAATTTAATGCCCAAAAAGTATACATATTTTCATTAGTCAATTTAGTCAGACGGCCAGACAGACAGATGGACAGCCAGACGGACAGACAGACAGACAGACGGACAGATATACAGACGGACAGACAGATGGACAGCGGAGTCTTAGTGATAGGGTCCCTTTTTACCCTTTGGAGTTTGTCTTTGTCACATGAAGGAAATTAAAAAAAAAACTAATTACTTTCACTCCTTAGAGACTAAAAGGGTCACTTTAGTCCCACTTCGTAGGGCTATAATGGCGTACTTTTAGAGCGTGAGAAGTGAAATCTACAATGTATAGAAATCGAATAAAGAATAATTGAATGCCCAAAAAGTATACATATTTTTGTTACTAAAAATATATATTTTTTTAGTTAGCCTATTCTGTCCCACTGCTGGACAAAGGCCTCCCACATTCTTTTCCAACTCTCCCGGTGTTTTGCCTCCTCCGGCCAATCAGTCAGGAACGAGTCCGTAAAAAAATATTATTATACATAAATATTTAAAATGTAATAAATTTACATTTTTAATTTTTTATTAACAAAATTATAAATAAAATTAAAAGCATATAAAATAGGTAGCCCGCCAGCATCGGGAACAGGGTCCAAGCTGCTGGTGGTTAGGGCTCTTGAGAGAGGAACCTCCTAACAACACGCGCCGTGTCCAGAAGAACTGCTTTCTGAATCAAGCGCTTGATCCAGCTGCCTAGCGAGGGTCACCTCAGATGTTAGTTGAGGCTCTTGTCCAATTAAATTATTATTATTATGGAATTACATAATAACACAATTACTGACATTGTTTCTTTTTACGTCTGCGGTGTGTAATTACCGCCACTATAGCTCAAAATAAATGATTCCTAATAAACAGAAAAATAGTAAGGTATTTATGGTACTAGCCGTGCCGTGCCGTGCCGTGTGGTATCCGGCAGAGTAGAATAGAACCAACCCATTACACTCATGGGTGTCGTATAAGGCGACTAATGTCTGAGGCAGAACACCTTGCGCCTCCGTAGACCAGAGAATGGGCAGCAGCGTTTTCTGTTAGTCTTTCATCACTGCGATCTCCAATCCGCCTGCCAAGCGTGGAGATAACGGCAAATTCCTCCCATAATGGGAGAGGCTTATGTCCAGCAGTGGACGTTATGGGCTGTTGTTGTTGTTGTATGGTACTAGTGTGGAAAGTTGGTTTTTACAAACGAGTAGACGAATGTAACCGTAATTTACGCACGTGTACATTGTAATACAAGGGGCTAAAATGACCCATTATACACGAGGTAGTGAATAGGAACCGAGTTATAATGGGATTTTAGAACGAGTTATAATGGGATATTAGTGTGTCACACTGTAATTTTTACTTTGAGTGGGAGAAAAATAGTCAATTTAGTCTGACGGATAGACGGACGGACAGACAGGCGGACAGACAGACTGACAGACAGATGAACAGACAGACGGACGGACAGACAGACTGACATACAGACAGACGGACAGACAGATGGACAGCGGAGTCTTTGTAATAGGGTACCGTTTTGAAAGCTATAGCTCTTATAATGGGATTTTAGTGTTACACTGTACTTTTCACTTTGAGAGCGAGAAAAATAGTCAATTTAGTCAGACGGACAGACAGATGGATGGACAGAGCGATGGACAGACCTAGACGGACATACAGACAGACAGATGGACAGCGGAGTCTTAGTAAATAGGGTAACGTTTTTAATGCTATAGCTCTTATAATAATTTTCTAAAGCACATACATATTTTCCCTATTTGTCTTAGTTTATTTGAATAATTTCGCAGTACTGCATTCTATTTTTCTTACATATTATTATGTGAACATTAGGACCATACACCATTGCGTCTCTTAGAGCGTTTATTACACTGCTATCTCCATCACTAATTACCTTAGTATACATGAGCCCGTGCAACTGCATGCTTACTTTGCATCCATCTACACCTGACAAGTTTTTTTTTAATACAATGTTTTAATGTAAGATTACACCTCCACAACCCCCCAACTATTCAATCCATACATCAGCACAATGTTTTGAATGCGTTACATTGAGTTGTAACACAAAACATGATTTTTCACCCCAAAAAAGTCGTTTGATGTACAGAATGCTTGGTTGACTGACGGCTTCGTGAGGAGGTCTTTTGCACCCTGTATTCATGACGTGTCATCAATTCATCCTGCGTGGTCCTGTAAACGCATAACTCAATTAGAATATGCAAAAACTAACAAAATAGTGCATTGTAAACATAGTCAATTTAGTCTGAAGGACAGACAGTTGGACAGACAGACGGACATACAGACGGCTAGACAGACAGATGGACAGACAGACAGATAGACACACAGATGGGCAGACAGACGGACAAACAAACAGACGGACATACAGACGGATAGACAACAGATGGACAGACAGACAGAGGGATAGAAAGATAGTTGGCCTGACAGACAGACGGACAGACAGACATGGGCAGACAGACAGAATGGCGGATAGAAAGAAAGATGATAGACAGACAGACGGATAGACAGACGCACAGACAGACGGATAGACAGACATGGACAGACAGACGGATAGGCAGCGGAGTCTTAGTAATCATAGGGTACTGTTTTTACCCTTTGGAGTTTGTCTATGTCACATGAAAGAAATTTAAAAAAAAAACTTTTACTTTCTAGACTAGAGACTAAAAAGGTTACTTTAGTCCCTGATGGACTAAAGATGACTAGCGATAGCATAAATTATTATTCACAGAAAACACGTTTTAGTTTTCAGACATTTTATTGAGAACTGTTGTCATGCCTACAAACAAAGTCACTATGTGACAGATTATATACCATGAAGGTATCAACCTCCAACAGTCCCGCTTCGTAGGGCTATATTGGCGTACTTTTAGAGCATGAGAAGTGAAATAATAGATTGTACATCAAGTGCATAAAATGCACCATTTCACGAGACGTTTTTTTTTTTGTTAAATGGAGTGTAAGGTTTGGTCTACTACTACTACTACGACAGCCCATAACGTCCACTGCTGGACATAAGCCTCTCCCATGATGGGAGGAATTTGCCGTAATCTCCACGCTTGGCAGGCGGATTGGAGATCGCAGTGATGAAAGACTAACAGAAAACGCTGCTGCCCATTCTCTGGTCTACGGAGGCGCAAGGTGTTCTGCCTCAGACATTAGTCGCCTTATACGACACCCGTGAGTGTAAAGGGTTGGTTCTATTCTACTCTGCCGGATACCACACGGCAAGGTTTGGTCAGTACATGAGGAATATCGGAACTAATCTATTCACATTGTGCCGACATTGCTTCATGTGCTTCTGCTGCACAGGTATCTTGCCCGAAATCTTGTGTTGATCTAAAAAAAAAATGGATTACACAGGGTCAAATTAAATGAGTTAGCGAAACTCCGCACATAAAAATCAAAAGCTATTTTTTTTCGGGTCAACGATACACACAGCACAGCGGGTCTAAAAAAGCCGCTATAGCAGAATCTTAGCATGAATCACGTTAAAAAATTTAAATTCTTAAAATGGACTTTATGTCAATAACTATAAAGTCCATTTTAAGAATTTTAAATTTTTAACGTGATTTACAAAACGATTCTGCTAAAGCGGCATTTTAGACCCCCGGTACAGATTTCATAAGTTTTTACCGTGCCGGAAGTGCCAGAGGTTGGTTTTATATATGTATAGGCACCAAGAGCAGCGAGCGGTGGCCCAGTGGTGGCGGCCCCGACTTACGAACAGTAAGTCATGGGTTGGGTTCGAACCCAGACAGGCGCTTTACTTTGTATAATTTATTTCAACACCACTGCTCTCAAAGCGGTGAAGGAAAACATCGTGAGGAAACCGGAATGTCCTACAACCAAAAATTCGAAGACATGTGACATCTACTAACCCGCACTGGCCCGCGTGGTGGATTATAGCCCATTACCTCCTTTGCCTCTTAGAGAGGAGGCCTGTGTCCCAGCAGTGGGAACATTAATAGGCTGATGATGAGGCACCTACTATTTGCGCAACCATTTCCATTTACATACTGATACCGATACTGTTAGCCTGCGTCATCCCACTGTTGGGCAAAGGCCTCTCCCCATTTACATAAGCATACAAAATAAAAGTCACTAGCGCATTGGACCGCGCTTCGATCGACTGTCTTGCTTACATAGGGGGGCACCCTACTGCCTATACACAAAGCCGCGCCGCCGGCCACCATGGGTAAAGTAAGCCTGCGACGCTACGTGTAGAGAATAGCACTAATGGTTGAAGTCACCATCGACACGTGCCTCTGATGTCGATGCCGCGTGTCGCTCGTGTGTAAGAACACTAAATAGATTAGGTGCAACAAATTATATGACTTACTCATTGTTAATTTGTAGTTATTCACACCTGTTCTTCAATGAACCAACACAATATCACTAGCAGAGCGTCCACTCAAACCAAAAATTAAATTTTTTATCAAAAATCCGGAGTCCAAACAGTTATACGTCAAACGTCACACGAATGACATAGGCTTTAGAAGCAGATTCGAAATTTCGAATATAACTGGAATAGGGTGGAGTCTCCTAGTATTAGCCTCCTCCTAAAATCGGCCTTTTCTAGAAAAAGTAACATAACTATAAAATTTGCCCTAAAATCATAATACTTTTCATGCAAAAACGACTCTATATCCATACACATAACCTCCCATACCATAAATACATTTCATTTTAAAATCTTCATGATGAGAAACATTTGAAATTTATTTATTCTTTTATACTATCTGTCATTTCGAATTACATTCAAACGTTGAATACATTTTTGTAATCATCTTTTAAAACCCTTCATTTTGATACCCCACTCGATGGTATTAGAAGAAAAAAAAATTCGAAGTCTACAATATGGCACCCCAAATCCACGATTTTTTTTTTTTGCAAGAAATCAAAAGCACTTAAAAATTACAAGTAGTCAAAGTTCAAAAAAAGTTGACACGGTCGATAATTGGTACCACCACCCTACGCGCGTATGACATATTTTTAATGTGTGCGTGAACGTCGTCGTCGTCCTCCCGCACCGCGCACCGCAGCGGGGGAAACATTGTTCAGTGAGATGCACGATAAGTCTAGTAAAAGGCGCGCGTAAAAAAATACGAAAAGGCCTTTGGAAAATCGGGTTTTATGAAAAAACCACTGCATAAATCAATTACAAGTAAAATTTATTGAATTCTTCGATAATTGTGCTGTGTCGGTACCGACTTTGTTTTGGAAATTTGAGACTTCTTTTATTACTAATTTACGCCCAAAGTTACGTTAAAATTGGCAATAAAAATGAATCTTTGGTAGCTCGTAACTTTTGAATGGCTTTTTATTTTACTATTCTGTTTCCGTACAGACACAATTAATAATGAGACAAAACGATACCATGTTTAACTTTAGTTGTACCATGACAAACAGTGGAGTAATAGCCCCCCGAAATTTGTATGGAAAATATGTTGCGCAGATCAACCTTAAAGTACTTGGGTACTTTAATTGACTTTTTTCATTAATAACAATACCCATTCAGCGAATAATAATATTTATCTAAATCCCTAGTTTTGTGATAACAAAAACCTACGTACGTGCCAATAATATGTATTCTAAATCTGTCAATATTTTTAAGTCCAGACATCGTTTCTGATAAAAAAGAGATTTGTAGATTGCAGATAGCGTTATTTCAATGTCAAAAACACTTTCGACGCCTTTGTGTCTGCGCTTTTATGTCGCCAGTCAAACTAATAAAAGCGTGCTAAATACTTTTTAAAATCCTTTTATTACGTCACCTGTAACTACTCGTAATTATGTAAACAAATCTTAAAAGTTAAATTTGACCCACTTCCCGGTTTCCGATTGAGCTGAAATTTTGCTTATTTGTTTAATTAAGATGACAATAGAAAAACTGACGTCACATACTCCCGAATACTGAAACGTCACGCAAAATGTAAGGGCTGCTTAATATTTGACCAGCTTCTAAATTTTAAATTTCGTATGGCCAAACGTCACTTTTGAGTATCTGTTAAATAGAAGTACTACTTACATTTTGAGTGAGGTGTGTGTATTCGGGGGTTAGCTACCTAAATGACGTCATTCTAAATCCAAAAAGCAGACTTTCAAAGGTGGCGGACTAGTTATTTCTTAAGCATTCCCATGATATGGATGAAAGGGTTTGCTAAGAAAAATTCGAGAAAGCGTGTTTATTAGTTTTTTGAAACAGAAAAAAAAAAAACTAAGTAATGTGTGTGATGTTATTAAATTAAAAAAAAACCGGCCAAGTGCGAGTCGGACTCGCACACGAAGGGTTCCGTACCATTGACTATATTTAGTATTTGTTGTTATAGCGGCAACAGAAATACATCATCTGTGAAAATTTCAACTGTCTAGCTGTCACGGTTCATGAGATACAGCCTGGTGACAGACAGACGGACAGACAGCGAAGTCTTAGTAATAGGGTTCCGTTTTTACCCTTTGGGTACGGAACCCTCAAAATCAGAGCAGTCTTAGGGGACTGCCGATAGAAGTGAAAACAAAAAGTATACAGGCCCCGCCCCAGTCGTAGCACTGGTTATGCCCCGCGCATGCCTATGTGGTGCTACGCCGTAGTGGATGCTACGAGTGCTACGAATGGCTACGAAGCGTCACCGCACGTTACGTTACGTGACGATGAGTTCAATGTTTTTCCTTCACCCAAAAAGTGCTCAACGCGCCTAAAGAAGTTTTCACTTAAAAAAAAAGTAGCTGATGCCTGTCATACCGCACGGCCACGATCTATGCGGTCTACGCTCAAGCGACACACGTGCTGCGACTGCTACTGCGGATAAAAAAAAATTGCCCAGAGCATGCTGTGCACGCGAGATCCCGACGATCAAGCCACATAATATGTATGCGCAATTCGCATTGCCTGAGGGTGAAACGGGGCATCATTTGGAAGAATACGGCCGCAACTGTGGGCCCAGCTAGTCAAACGAAACGACTACGCTATTAATTAATAAAACTTTATAATTATAGGTACGTCTGTGGCTATCAGAATTCAATTATTAATTCCATCATGATAGTAATTGGCATATCTCATTTAATATAGTCGTATTTGAAAGTCAACCAATCAATGATTGCAATTACTATTGTACGAAGAAACATTAATTACGAAGTACGGACAAGCAAACCTTTTGATGGCAGAGTTTTGACTTGAGACCGCGAAACGCTGTGGCCTAACCGGAGTGTAAATCTGCTTATCAAGTTTCAATGAAAGCTCATTTACCACTATAAGATTACGAGGCAGTGTTGACAAAACTTTAAAAAAATATTGCATTCCTTTTGAGTGAGTTTAAGTGTAAATGTAGGTATCTATGCACTGGCACATAATAATCAATGTTAACAGCTTGGTGCGATCATTGTACCGATAGTCGTTACGGTAAACGGACTTACAGCAAAGAGACTCGACCAACTCCTTAGGAGGCACTCATTACGCGGCTCAGTCAAGGGCTTGATTCAGAAAGCAGTACTGCTGGACATGGCACGCATAGTGAGGAGGTTCCTCTCTCTGGAGCCCTGACCACCGGCAGCCTGTGTATCTATATTTTTAACCGACTTCCAAAAGGAGGAGGTTCTCAATTCAATTGGTTTTTTTTTTTTAAATAAAAAAGTGCACCGATTACGCTGACATTTATGATCCGATTTACGTGATTCTTCTTTAGTTTGATGCGGAATAGTTGCCATTTAGTCCCAAAACAATTTAACATAGTTTGGCTTAGTAGTTTTCATTTTATGAACATTTTTACTTCAGTTGTGTGGTATAATTTCATGTATGTTCACCGATTTCTCCTCTACTTGTGGAGCGATTCTCAAAATTCTTGTTTTATTTGAAATAATATACTCCTGAAATGGTTGCATTTAAATTTGGTGAAGATCTGATGCTGATCTTCGGAGATATACAATGGAACTCCTGAAAACTAGATGGTAAATCGGTCGTGATTGCTGCAATCGCTTGGATGTTTATTGTTTAGACAACATCATAATTTTTTTTTTATATAATATAATTAAATAAAACCGACTTCAAAAAACACAAAAAAGTGAAAAATAACTTTTGCTTCAGAAGTCGGTGACAAAAAAACCTAAATGAATTCACTTGGACTTCTGAAGCTAAAGTTATTTTTCACTTTTTTGTGTTTTTTGAAGTCGGTTTTATTTTTTTGCAAAAAAGTTTTTATATTTTTAAATGTCTTACACCACGGCTCCTTAGTAAAAATTTAAAAAAAATCACCCTCAGAGTCAGTTAACGGTTCATTAGCGTCCCTTAATGACAATTAAAGTTAAGTAAAGCAAAACCTTTACTTAAATATTTAATGGCTGATTTTGACATCTACGTTTCGGGTTCTATTTTTACCCGCGAATCCGATTTCATAATAAACGTTTATTAATTAAAAAGGAATAATATTATGCCAGAAGATATAGAGAAGTGGGCCCGAGGCGAAATTTACGAGATTATTCTGATCCCTTTACAAAATATTCTATTCAGGAATTTCACGCAAGTTATAGATTTACACCTGAATCTGTAAAAAGTGTCATATTGCCGTTGGTGGCATCCGACCTCAGGAAACCAACGAAAAGAGGATTACCATTTGCACCGGAAATAATGTTAGCAATAAAATTACGGTACTTTGCTACAGGGAGGCAGGGTTAGCAGATACTTACCTATCATAGAATTAATTGAAACAGAAATATGAACGGAAGTTCTTCGAGTACACAAGGTGTGTCGATGAATTTTATTAATATCACATTTTCACTGAAAATGCTTATAAAATTACCACAACGTAAATTAATACAGATGAAATTAAAATTCACAACACAAACTTTCCCGCTCGGTAAATACTACTTGACATTGACAGTTGACAGCAGTGATGCCATAGAAAAAAGATCGCAATTGCTTTATTTTATTTCAATGAAAATAGCTGTTCCCCTTTGCAATTTAGTAAAAACTTACAGTTAAAGAACTGATTATCCATTATATTACTATAAATAATAATTTTCAACGTTTTTAAATAAACTTAAATGTGATTTAATATCAACACTTTTTAAATGTGGCTACACCAAGGCTTTATCGATATGCAATCGATAAGATAATTCTAGGATGCTTCGCCCTACGTATACTTAAATCTGTCATTAGCTAATGAACCCTTAAATTATGTCTCTGGGATGTAGCATTGATTAACGGATTTAATGATAATTAGTTAAGTATTCATTATGACTAATTTAATGAACGACTCTGAGTGTGGCTGTTAGAGACTTTTGTTAAAATGTAAATTATAAGAGAAAAAATAATAAAGGAAATAATGTACACAGGTTGGTGCGACTTAGTTAACTTTTAATTTTGTTCACAGTAAAACTTTTCAGTACCAACATTAATTGCATTATTTCGGTTTGCGCGTCTCGGAATTGCGTTAACTGCAGACGCTGTGCTTAGTCGCATCTGCGTTGACACTTTAACGTGGACCCTCTAGTTTCTTCCAAATTATTAAATTAAAATGTTGCAAGTTTACTCTCTGTTTGCTAACTTGATACAAGTTAGAACTTACGTTACGGTAAACAAATTTGGTTACTGAATCTTTGAAAAGATTACATCTTGTCAGAGACAAGCTTTAGGCCCGCACTTCACCAAAGCGGAGACGACTGGAGTGGAGAGCAGAAGTGTGAAAACCAACCAATCACATTGGTTGAAATCTACATCGCGTTTCTCGTCTCTTCAGTAATTGGTCGAATCTTGCACATCTCTCCGCTCCGCTCGTCTACACTTTGGCGGGGTCCGAACCTAACTCATCTGAGATAAGCTTAACTCAGTCTTGTCAACCAACTAGTCTTCTATAAGCTTGATTTTAATCATACAAACGAGTGACACACTCTCCCACTTTTCTCAAATGAACATATCGAGAGAAAACTTCGGAAAAGGCATACCTATTTTTGAAAAGATGCAACATATCAAACGAATTTTCCAAGCTTTACGTTACTTATTAGGTCGCCTGTCTGTCCTACTCAACTACATAAAAATAACACTAAACTGCGCTGTAAGGTTGGTGATTCTCAACAGTTGCAAGTTTCCCTTACCCTGTGGCCACGAGCTACAAATTAAAGAAGTGGTTTAGAGAGTCACGAGTCATCGACATGCAACTTGTGGAGCGATGGACGGGAACAGATGATACAAGCGCGTCACAAGTTTTATCCGCGCCGAGGCCGTGAACGTGGGCGCGTCCACGTTTACCTAGACGCGCCGCAGGAACCGTACGTAGCCTTCGCATGTAGAGAGTACCTAGTCGTCGAATTTTCAGATGGTCCCGCGCACCTATCTGCATTTCGCACTATTCGGCCGCATTGACTGACGTAACAACCGCTTTGTAGTGCAAGATGATTAGAACTTTATTCTAACAGTATTTCAAACGAAGTTTGAACCACCACAAATAGAGTTGCTAATTTAAGTGTTAGAAGGGCCTTAACAAGTTAATTAGAAGTTAGTTTTTTAGACATTATTTTGTACCCTCTCACTATATTTTCCTATTTAACCCAAAGGTTGACTGATAGAGAATACCTTGTGGCATTAAGTCCCCCTATGTACCACTCTTGTACATGAAGTTTAAATTAACCTCCGTGTCCGCTGATGGAATCCTTAGAGAATTTTTCTGAAATGCGGGTCCTTTGCCGCGGATATGATCGCGATCGCGACGTTGCATAGTATTTCATATGAAGATAAAAAATGCGAAGAATGCGGCGCGGGCGCGTGCGCCTTTATGATTGCCTCTTTCCGCATTCACATTTTGGACTTACTAGGTCCGTAACTAGGTACCTACTTCACACCAAAACATTGCTTTACTGTCATCGACGAATATAACACAAAAGTACGTCATAATATTAAATAATGAGCGTTATCGTCCGATGGCGTGCAAAACGCTATTTTTGCCACAAGTACTAGAAAAATAATCTATTAATAACAAGGGTACTAATCAGTTTCGAATTGAGGGATTGCATGAATAATGCTAGCAGGCTAAACAAGTAATAGCCGGTATAGTGAAAAAGTTAGAATATCGCAACACAAAGAGTATAAAAACAGACACTAACTTCGTAAAACAATGCCTCTCATTTTGATCATTTGTAAGAGTACGGACAAAGTTAAAATCTATAACAAAGATGGAAAAGTCAAAATTTATGACTGACACAAGCTATCGAAAAGCCTAAACGTTTTCGTTAACCCGTCGTATTTAAACGCAGATCTACGCGAGACACAATGGCTTTTTAATTCTGTCTATAATTACGGCATACGAGGAATTAAACCTGATGAAAGTCGATGTTTGAAAATTAAATACGAAGCGCTCGTTTAGGAGCCCGTGGCTAAATAATAACAGCCGCTGGGGTCGATCTTTAGGTTAAGCCGTGCTTGCCTAGGTTGGTCTGTGGATGGGTGACATACTGGGTTTCCTCCGTGCCTCGGAAAGCACGTTAAGCTGTTGGTCCCGGCTGTCATTTGCAGATCTTTGACAGTCGTTACAGGTAGTCAGTGACCCAATAAGTCTGACAACCAGTCTTACCAAGGGGTATCGTATTACCCAGTACTAACTGGGTTGTGGAGGTCAGATAGGCAGTCGCTCCATGTAAAATACGGGTATTCAGCTGCATCCGGTTATAGGTACTGGAAGCCGACCCCAGCATAGTTGGGTAAAGGCTAGGCAGATGATGATGCTTTGTAAGCGATTGCCGCTAGTCCTGACCTAATAAATTATTGCATAGTATCCTTTGCAATAATTAATTTTCAGTCACTCACAGTTTTTGTCGAATTTCTACTTCATGTTACCTACAGAAACACTGCTGAACATAGACCTTAATTAAATCGATATGAATAAAGCTAAAACCATATTTTCTGCCAAGAAAAATATTCATAATTTATTCCCCCGAATAATTAAAGTAATGACCATTAAGTTCCATTTCTTAAACATTGAACTCACTAAAACGACAATAAAAACAATTTACCGCCTCTAGGGCTATATTTGCGTAGCACTTACGTACAATATAGTACAGTCGCGGCCATTTACGTGAACGACACGTATTATGTTGCATTCTGGTCCTTATGAAAGTTTAGAGGGTGATATCGTGAACATCTCAACCCTCGTCACGCGCCAGACGCAACTGAAATGTACTCTGTGTGAGGCAACGTGTCGGCTAACGTCTTACATTACAAGTACAAGCGCGTAATTCATGTTTCTAACACCGCTGTTCGTGATTGTACCTGAATATTTTAATGTACTTTGATGTAACCACTGAAGTTAGTTTTCAGTGCTGTCATGCGTGCGGTACACGTAATTATTTCAAGTTTAGATGCCTAACTAAACATTTTTAACAAAGCGGTTCCTAAGATTGCAACTTTATTTCTGAGAGATCTTCACTTTCGAATATGCCTATTCCAAAGTGAAGATCTCTCAGAAATAAAGTCTACGAGTACAGTTCTTTCACAGTTATTATGCCTGTTTATGGGCTGTAAGTCCATGTGGAAGGAGCTCGTGGCTAAATAATAACAGCCGCTCGGGTCGATCTTTAGGTTAAGCCATGCTTGCCTAGGTTGGCCTGTGGATGGGTGACCCCCCAATAACAGCCGCTCGGGTCGATCTTTAGGTTAAGCCATGCTTGCCTAGGTTGGCCTGTGGATGGGTGACCCCCCATTACATACCGGATTTCCTCCGTGCCTCGGAAAGCACGTTAAGCCGTTGGTCCTGGCTATCATTTGCAGATCTTTGACAGTCGTTACAGGTAGTCAGTGACCCAAAAAGTCTGACAACCAGTCTTACCAAGGGGTATCGTATTACCCAGTACTAACTGGGTTGTGGAGGTCAGATAGGCAGTCGCTCCATGTAAAATACTGGTATTTAGCTGCATCCGGTTAGACTGGAAGCCGACCCCAACATAGTTGGGAAAAGGCTAGGCAGATGATGATGACTTATGAAAAGTTTTTGGGTTTGTTTCATTCCAAACGAAAGGAACTTTTACTAAAATAAAAAATGGTAGGTAGAGTAAGATACTTAATGTTTTGGGTACCTAGTAGATTTATGTTCTTAACTAACCCAAAACATTACTATCTGTCCTATACTACACGTAGGTACTCTATTATTACGTGTCAAATTATTCACAGATGTAATTTCCGTGTTTTGATAATTTTGCAATGATAACGGAAATCGAACAGATCATTGTCCACGTGATAAGCAGTGATAGCCTAGTGGTGTGACCGTCGGACTACCAAGTCATAGGTCTCGAGTTCGAATCCAAGGCACGCACCTCTAGATTTTTCGGATTCATGTGCGTATTGTATAATTATCACTTGCTTCGGTGAAGGAAAACCTCGTGAGGAAACCAGCATGCCTGAGAGATATTTCTCGACGGCATGTAAAGCCAAGACAGAGGCCCATGGGCGGCTTAAATAAAAATAAAATCATTTATTTCAGGTCCAAGACCCATATAAACCAAAAATAGAAACCAAACACAAAAATTATTGAAATATAAGAATTAATACATGGTACATTAAAATTGCATTAAAATATTATTGAATTAAACTACTCCGTTTACTACTACTGCGTTTGGGTGTTATAATGGTTATTATGACACTGGCTGTTTTAATGTTGGCCATAAGCTAACTGTTTCAGATACTTTTATAGAGGATTTATAGCATGGTCGTAGATAAAGAATCAAAGGACACTCCGTATGTTAATGTTAGTGTTGTTGAAAACTGAAATTATAACAAAGACAAACTTCTAAAGATCTTTCACCGCAAGCGTTATGCTAGGATTAAACTACTTAGATTAAATTAACAAGTCAAAATACACAAACGATCCAGAATAAATAAGTAAATGTGTACGAGCCAATATTGCTCATACAGCAAAAGTACGTTTCTGCGCACGTAATGAATTACGCTAAACGTACTTTATTAATTATATTCTTACATAAATTCAGTCGTCACTAAAACTCAGCCACGAGCGGGTCGATCAATAATAACATAAAGTGCGGCTCAGATAGCTAAACAAACGTAACAAACGTAATTAAACTATTGAACATAACAGTGGTTTGGTGTGAACTAACTATCTTCCTACAACAACTACCGGGGTATCCGTCAACGACGAGAAAACCCCAACAAAATGTCACAAGAAATTATCAATTAATTTAAAGATTAATTACAAAATGTGAAATTACATGAAATAAATTATACAAAAAAAACTATACTTAAAAACTCTGACACCAGGTTAGGCTCTAGACTAACCACACGATAAAGAAGAAGAAGATTGTCTACGTCATGCTGAACAAGATAGGGCACTTAATAATTTACTTCAAATGCTCATTATTGCATTATAATAAGTGTATCAAACTTAAAATGTATCATTAACCCTAAAGTTTATGATACAGTGAACAGTGAACATAAAACAATGTCTGAAAATCTTCCACATACACCAAATGCAACAATCGAACACAAACATTGAAATCTTACAAAGACATTTCCAACCCTTCTCATTTATAACGGTACTTACAGACATTTCCCGAGACGAGAATCGAAAGAACGGAACGAAAGCTCTGCTAGTGCGATCATGGCTAGAATTCCATTAGATATCTGGTGAGCAGGCTTGCCGACACAGCTGGCATTAGGGGCTTTGTTTCTAAATCGATCGGCGACTTGCCTGCATTCATCCTAATGGCACATAGAGCAAAACCTCATTCGCCCTGGTACAAATGATCTGGATGGCGATATAATACGATAATACGGGCTCTATTCACAATTATGCGGCTTTATTGTTACTTTCGGTAATCCGAACAATGTTTTGTTTGTTTGTAATTAGTGATTGACATTGTGTACGCATGGAATGAACACAGTACTTTTAGGCTTGGTTCACGACTTCGGAAGATGCTTGCAACTTGCGTCAAGCGATACTCGCGCGCGTTTTTTGTTTCCTTCTCGTGACTACTGTTGATCCACAAGTCCAGTCGGATCTGGCGCAGAATGTCCCATTCGCAAAATGTCACCGTGAAAACAAATGTCCTTTTCGTGAAACGTCCTATTCACAAAATGTCCCATTCGCACAATGTCCCATTCTCAAAAGGTCCCATTTGCGCAAATGTCCCATTCTCGAAAGGTCCTATTTTTACCCGACTACAAAAAAGGAGGTTATATGTTCGTATGTTTGTATTTTTTTTTATGTATGTTACCTGATTTCTCCCCCATTTGTGGACCGATTCTCAAAATCTCGCGGCAGCTCATCTCATGCTCTGTGCATTTTCTTACGTTTCTTTGTTTCCATATTTGCGAAACGCCGTCGTTCGCTTGAGCGTGTAGGTTGTGGATAAGCGGTTAGGACGTAAGTATTTGTGAGCGTTATCGCGTCTGCATCAATAACTTTATCGATATTTGGGTGCCTCAGCGTCCAGTTGTAGATTAGTTAGATATACTACGCTGATAATTACAAATATAAACGTCACAGCAACAGATAAAAATCATCCTTATTTTCTGAGAAATCATCATAATTTTTGCAAACATTAGCGTCATAGAAAATCTTGATTTTGAAAATCCTTTATTGACGTTGCTCATTTAATTAAATCAATTCACTAGTTTCATAATCATAACTAAGCTCAGTATAACATAATTACCTAAGTAATTAATTAAGGATATTACACCGATAGTTGAACCGAACCAAATATTATATTGTAACGCACATAATTAAAATTTAATGATTAGTACCACAAACGCATATTTGGTTGAATAATGGCTCCACTGTAAAACATTTTCATAAATAATTGTATATTTGAAATTCAGGACATAACACAAAGTACAATTTAATGTTTAATTTTATCAATTGAAATCTGTCATAATATTTTGCAGGTCAACATATAAGTAATTTTTTGAAAAGGACTTTCATGAGAAAATTCATGAATGCAAAGTACATTTATTTTATGTTAAAAAGATAGAAAAATAGATTTAAAGCAGATGCTGGCAGGAAAGTCGTTCTGGGCGAGACCAATGTTTTTATGTAGTAACTGTTGTTACGAGTTGGGTATGGGATAAATTAATTACTACCGATTAAACAATTAAATAACTTTATTAATCACAAAACACTTAAAACTCAATCACAAATACACTACTGATCACTATTCGCTTAGATTTATCGCACTTCTAGTTTACTTCGATTAGCTTCGTTGTGTAGTCAAAATCAGACTGTCTGCTCCCGCAAACACGTCGGCTATTTATATGGCGACCGATCCTTCGATAAAGATCCACGACTTTCTCGAACATTCTAAACAGTCCCATAGTAAACACCATCCTTTGAGAAGGTTCCAGAACTTACTCGAATGTTCTAGACAATTCCATAGTGGGTCACTGTCCTTCGAGAAACTTCCGCAACCTTCTCAAATCTTCTAGACATTTCTATAGTAGAACAGACTAAACTTGAATCGTCCAAACATTCGAGACGCGCTCGTAATCTGGAATGTTCTTGTACGACTTAACACTATGATAAACAAGTGATTGCCTCGTTGGTCGAGTGGTCACACTACGGCTAAGTGTTATTTGGTTTTTCCATCAGGAATTCCTCAGTGGCAGAAACGAAATTTGGATTTGTGCCCGGTTGATGGCAATAGGATCGCCCCCTATTACATGAGTCTTCAAACATGACTAGCGAAATGTGGGTGTAGGTACTATTAGGTACACCCACCACCTGGTGTGTATATCTTGTAGCTGTTCGATACCCGCAATTACAGACACAATTAAAATAACAATGCACCATACCTACCCATTCGGGTACGGCTGGAGACATACAGGTGTTGTGTGCAATAAAGAATACATAAAATAAATAAATATCGCTGGACATTACACACAGCGCCATCTAGTGCCACACTAAGCAACGAGGCTTGTGTCGTGGATACCAGTTATATACTACACAGATACTATTTGTTTGTAAATACATACTTATTATATACATATAAACATCCATGACTCGGAAACAAATGTCCATGCTCATCACACAAACATTTGCTTCTACCGGGATTCGAACCCGGGACCTTAGAACGTAAAGCAGCCTCAGTACCGCTGCGCTATTCGGGTCGTTAAAATAAAATAACCTCTGCCTAGCCCTTCGGGGATTACAAGCGTTATGTTATGTTAAACAAGTAGATTGTTGCGATTTTAATAATAATGGATTTAGACTACCTACTATTAATATGTTAAAATATTTCGTGGGTAGATATTTTCAACCGACTTCCAAAAAGAGGAGGTTCTCAATTCGACTGTATTTTTTTTTTGTTTGTTACCTCAGAACTTTCGACTGGGTGAACCGATTTTGATGATTCTTTTTTCATTTGAAAGCTGGTGCTTCCCGTGTGGTCCTGGTCATTTAAATTTTGTGAACATCTGATGCTGATCTTCGGAGATATACAATGGAACTCTTCAAAAATAGACAGCAAATCTGCCGTGAATGTTGCAATCGCTTGGATGTTTATTTTTTATACAACATCATGACGTAACATCACGCCTGTATGCTCTGAGGGGGTACACAGAAGTGTACAATACACCCAGATTTCGACAGTTAGGTATGTTAATAAGTTAGCGCGTTCGTGTTCCGCGCGCGCCTAAAAGAGATGTCAGCAAAAGGGACTGTTCTAAAGAGATACTGCGGCCCTGGAACACAAAGGGCTAAGAAGGAACGCTTCATTGTGGGTTTTAGTCAGTAAAAGTCTGACACTCCCTTCCGCTCCGCCCAGAGCGGGTAATTGATTTGAAAAAAAAAGGTACCTATGTTAAGTTCCATATATTGGGGATACGCCTGTTACCATGACATGTATTGTTAACAATGTCAAATAAATTCATGGCAAATATTTGTTTTGGAACAACTAAAAATGGAAAACACAAAAAAGTGAAAAATAACTTTAGCTTCAGAAGTCGGTGACAAAAAAACTAAATCAATCAAACAAAGGTCACCGACTTCTGAAGCTAAAGTTATTTTTCACTTTTTTGAGTTTTTGAAGTCGGTTTTATTTTTTGCAAAAAAGTTTTTTGTAAACTCTAATCTCAATACAGGCCATTGTTCTTCAAACCCACACATCCACAAATAAACCGAAGGAGCTTATTCCCAAACAAAAGGCACTCCTAAAGTACTGAACTAACTCACACCGAGTGCCGCTTATTGAATCGTACGAAAGTGTAAGACCACTGTTTGCTAAACATCGAGTTCAAGTCTGAACTGCCAGGCAATTAGAAACTCGGGTGTTTGCCCGACTTCAGTTCGGACTTCAGTCCAGACTGAGGTCAAAACAATTATCTACAGGTGAGTTTGCTTCGCTAACTAACCGTGAATTGTTCTTGCCTACAAACACAGGCTGCTGTATAACGCCTTGGTCACACTGAGGCTGTGTTGTGGGATTCCAAAATAAAACAGCAAGCACACTTTACTTTCTTTAATATTTATTTATTTAAATAACATGGGAGACTTACAGCTAAAACAAACAGATCAAGAACAGTAAAATAGACTGAAAGCCAATTACAGGTCTCCACTTATAAAATACAGAGAAAAAAAAGTAAATTCTATGGACATTCACACCAAGTTACTATACATTTTATTCTTCTGAAAATCTTACTACGTCTTCCATCTTTATTATTCGTCGTCCACCGTACAATCTAATAACGCTCTCTGCGCGTCCTTCCTTGACATACAGTGTTGTCACACCATCATCTTACATTCCCTCATTCAATCAGTGTTGCCACTTAACTCACCTTAACGTTCCCACATTCAACCTCAGTGTAAAGCCTCAGTGTAAAACAAGGCGTTACAAAGCAGCCTGTGTTCATTAAATACCTAACGCGTTATACCACGTCAGGTATTTTATGAGTACTCCGTGGCCACGCTATAGTAACGTAAGCGAGCGTCTTGCTGCAGCAACTGCTTAAAAAAAAAATGTAAAAACTGTCTATGCAGCATGCCATCAAGTCAGTCATCAAGACGCGTCTTCCGGGCGACAGACGAAAACAGAGGACCTAGCAAGAGCGCGCGGTACGGTGAACGTAACGTAAATACGTCAAAATCAAAAAAACTAAATCATCGTTTAGCATTTTAGTTACATTGTTTGCAACACAAGCCACACAACTTTGTCAGTATCATCCATACATACCTTACAATTAAGGTACAATAATTGTAAATAGGTTTAAGTCTTAAACAAATAAATATTGTTTATTATTTTATTTTATTTATGTATATGATTAAATTCATAAAATTATAAAATATTATGTGTGAAACGAGTATTTTTAATTTTAAAATCGACGTATTTGCGTTTTACGTTTACACCACGCGCTAGAGCAAGACCCTCAGGTGGCGCGCACTCATGGCGTTGAACGCAAGCCGGATTGCCCCTGGGCGTCATCGGGGTCTTAGAATTTCAAGCGACTATTCACACCTGTATTAACAACCGTCTTCACGAGATTCACTTCAATTTGACCAGGCCAAGAAAATATGGTTTTAGCTTTATTCATATCGATTTAAGGTCAAAGTTCAGCAGAGGACACGAAAATACGATAATGTTACCATGTTTTCTGTAACATAAAGTAGAAATTCGACAAAAACTGTGAGTGACTGAAAATAAATTATTGTAAGGGATATTATGCAATAATTTATTAGGCCAGCACTAGCGGCAATCGCTTCCAAAGCGATTCGAATTTTCAAACATCGACTTTCATCAGGTTTAATGCTAACGTTTAGGCTTTTCGATAGCTTGTGTCAGTCAGTGATTTTGACTTTACCATCTTTGTTATAGATTTTAACTTTGTCTGGACTCTTTACAGATGATCAAAATGAGAGGCATTGTTTTACGAAGTAATAGTGTGTTTGTTTCACACGGTACCTATACTCTTTGTGTTGCGATATTCTAACTTTTTCACTATACCGGCTATTATTTGTTTAGCCTGCTAACATTATTCATGCAATCCCTCAATTTGAAACTGATTAGTGCCCTTGTTATTAATAGATTATTTTTCTAGTACTTGTGGCAAAATAGCGTTTTGCACGCCATCGGACGATAACGCTTATTATTATATATTATGACGTATCTTTTGTGATAAATTCGTCGATGCCAAAAACGAAATGTTTTGGTATAAAGTAAGTAGGTCCTTGCGCCTCCGTAGACCAGAGAATGGGCAGCAGCGTTTTCTGTTAGTCTTTCATCACTGCGATCTCCAATCTGCCTGCCAAACGTGGAGATTACGGCAAATTCCTCCCATCATGGGAGAGGCTTATGTCCAGCAGTGGACGTTATGGGCTGTTGTTGTTGTTGTAAGTAGGTCCTAGTTCCGGACCTAGTAAGTCCAAAATGTGATGTGAATGCAGGAAGGAAGAACCCATCCTAAAGCGGACGCGCCTGCGCCGCATTCCTCGCATTTTTCACCTTCATAGTGAAATACTATGCAACTTCGCGATCATAAATCCGCGGCAAACGACCCGCATTTCAGAAAATGCTAAATGGCTTCCATCAGCGGACATGGAGGACGTCATCAAATTAATTTATTTATACTTCATGTACAAGAGTGATACATAGGCGGACTTAATGTCACAAGGCATTCTCTACCAGTCAACCGAAAACATAGTGATAGTGTACAAAATTATGTCTAAAAAACTAATTTCTAATTAACTTGTTAGGGCCCTTCGAACCCTAAAATTAGCAACTCTATTTGTGGTGGTACAAACTTCGTTTGAAATACTGTAGAATAAAGTTCTAAACAGTTTGCACTACAAAGCGGTTGTTACGTCAGTCACTGCGGCCGAATAGTGCGAAATGAGTGGTTTTTTGCGATTTACAATCTATTGATTGGACTAAAAAAATAAAACACGTAAGACCTGCTTTATAGTTGGTTCAGTTAGTATGCAAAGGTTTATTATCTAATTTGAAGTACTTTTTGAATACCAGCAATTTATTGTTCGATTTGGTACCTCCAAAGTAACTTTGGAATATTTTTCTATCGAGAAAAGTTTATGGAATCGTGTTTTCGTCACACATAATACCTAGCATTAATCCTCAACTTTACCATATATTTATTTCAAAATTAATGCTGCAGTATTTTAGGCGTAACGGAGTATCACGCTAAGTCATTTGAGGCATGTTAGGCCCTTAAGTCATTGCTATCATCTGGTTATAAACTTCAGGATTTGTGGAAAGTAAATACATTCTAATTACCCCGGGACCTCCCGTCATGTGAATAAAATTATTTATTTTTACTGTTTAGTTTTAATGATAAACTATATAGTTTACGTCACATTTAATGACTGTGTAAATTGACTTATTCTTACATTTTAGGATTTTATTGAAGTTTTATCATTAGGTACGCATTAAAATAATGATTGTTTATTTACTAAGCCATCAAACTTTTCACGTCTGCTAACTAGTTATGATCCTTATGTAAATATATTTACATTTGCTTCTTAATTGCTTTAATCATCACATACACAAAACAGATAGGTAATAAAATATAAAACCGTAATATAATTAGGTATATTTATTTAAAACTTTTACAACCTCGCATCTAATAGGTACATAATAAATAATAAAGCTGTAATATACATATATTTATTCAATACTTTTATAACCTCATATCTAATCTTTATTACCTTTTTTTGCCATTCCGTTATGTCCCACTGCTGGGCAAAGGTCTCCCTAACCTCCTTCCACCTCTCTCTGTCCAGAGCTGCCAAGGAACAGTCTTTGTTGAAGGAGTCCACCATTTTACCTATAATATGGGTAAAAGTCTTATGGTTTTTATAAATATCATAACAACTCTTAACGAAAGACGAAAGGCACTTGTTCTCTCCGTCATTGCGATCATTTTTTTGTTCTACACCATACCTGGAAACCTTCTAGTTATGGAGATATTGGGGGTCAAAGTTCTAACGTTTGACAAGTTTTTTTTTTAATAAAAAAAGTTTAATGTAAGATTTTTTACTTTAAACACCTCCACGACCCCCGTACTATTCAATTCATCCATCAGAACAATATTTAGAGTGCATTACATTGAGTTCTACCACAAATCATGATTTTGCACCCCAAAAAAAAGTCGTTTCCCAGCAATAATTTTTGCGTAAAGTTACTTAGTTTGATGTACAGAATGCTTGGTTGACGGCTTTGTGATGAGGTTGTTTACACCCTGTATTATAAATGCGAAAGGAAGTTTGTTTGTTTGTTACCTTTTTACGCCTAAACCAATGAACCGATCATCCTGAAATTTTGCATATACGGTGTCAGGTGTATAGGAATGGACATAGGGTACTTTCCATCCCGTAAAAAGTACTATTCCCGAGGAAAGGGACAATAACGTTCTTATGACAATAAATGGCGCCACGTGTCTTCCGAATCATGATTGAATTATATTATTACAAGCAGAGTACAACCCGAATTGCCTGTCAAATTCTAAATTAACACGAGCGAAGCCTTGGGCCAAAGCTAGTAGATAAATAAATACCGTAAGTACCAACAAACTGCACATAAGATATACCAACGCAGAGTGCACAAGATATTCTTTTACGTTCGTGAGAGAAAGTAGAGGCCCCGCGGTATCGTTGGATTCAATTACCGAAGAAAATAAAATACTAACAGAGCCTTCTGTTTA
The DNA here is from genome assembly GCA_905147715.2 of Xestia xanthographa. Taxonomy (NCBI): domain Eukaryota; kingdom Metazoa; phylum Arthropoda; class Insecta; order Lepidoptera; family Noctuidae; genus Xestia; species Xestia xanthographa. The sequence continues at coordinate 20,834,211 of LR990653.1, read as the reverse complement.
CTTGGTGGCACGCAAACTCATATATAACGAGGTTGACTATAGCACGTAGTATTCTAGACGTTTTTTAATGGAAAAACAATCACTTCTTAAGGTTGAATGAACTTGTTTAGGTTTTTTTATTGTAGGTGTTCAAAGCGAGTGAATTAACTTAATAATTATTAAAAGACGGGAGTGACCGCACTTATCGACGCTGCAGGCCTAGCCAAGTTACAAACGTTTCGTATCGATTCTCTTTCTACAACCGTAAATACCTCGGCGGGCGTAAGCGATTGTAGAAAGCGCTAAATTGGTAGCCAAGTTGACAGGACTGAGTCGATCGCTCGTTCTCTAATGTCTGTAGAAAAAACCTACACTTTAGTCTATGGTGAGCGTTCTTACCAAAGAGTTTAGTGATCAACATTGTAGAATTTGAATAAACTTGAGCCGATCCCGTATCGCTACTTTTGTCGTATTTTTGTTTGACGCAATGTTGAGGCGCTCCACTGGAACCTGAATAGACTTGAGCCGATCCCGTATCGCTACTTTTGTCGCATTTTAGTTCGACGCAATGTTGAGGCGCTCCACTGGAACCAAGACGACGCGAATGAAGGAGTCTTTCTAAACCGAAAACTCATCATACGGATCAACTCAAAGCCGAATAATAAGTTTTCGCATTTATTGCATGTCACGAGCACCAGTATACCTACACTTTCCTAAATTTAAAAGCAGTTTTCGCGAGAAATAACGACTGTTACTTGGAGATAGGGTGTTTTTCATTATAATGTGAGTTCCAGAATACAATATTCGTAACAACATGAAATTTTAATCAGAACAGTAGGAGAAAAACACCTTTATTAGTTGTTAAGTGTTTACATATATGGTGTTCGTGACTGTACATAAAGGTCAAGCCGATTTCGCGTCGTGAAGTATCGTCACTACTTCAAGTGGCAGTGGGCAGGGCTCATTGTTCACAGAACGAATGGCTAATGAGGCCGAAAGTTTCTGAAGTGGCGACCATGTACTTGAAGGTGCAGCATTGGAAGGCCTCCTACAAAGTGGACTGATGACCTGGAGAAGGCCGACCACGAGATGCAAGAAGTACAGGATCAGTTGACGCGACGTTTGGGCGAGCCCAGCAGAAGACGTCTTTCAGCTGATAAGATCATATTATTATAACCTTTTAAAAAGCCCTAAGATAGACTGGTCGAGAATACCCAAATTATTTTTATTGTGCATAAAGTTTTAATCATTTATAATATAATATTCAACAACATATTGTTTTTAAATAATTATTTTGGTAAATAGTATTTACTACGAGGTACTATCTAGGGTAATTAAGCTGTATAGATTAATTCACTAGAGGAAATCTAATTACGCTAATTCAATAGCAATGCGCAAATTAGTTTAACCACCAGTTAGCAAATAATAACAGTGATTAATGCGGAAAAGTATCAAAATTAAGTTATTGACAAAATTAATAAAGGAAAGGAAGTGGAAGTAAAGCAAGTGGTTATTACGGTTTTCATATTAATTTTAAAGGGATTACCGCATATACCGTTGTGCATGATCTTCAAATATGGCTCGGCAATTCTGAGAAAAATATTCTTTAAACCAACCGTTCCTTACCTACAAAACTTTCAAGAAATTCCCAGGGTAACCGATTTAAGACTTTAAATAACTCAAACGATACTATAGGTACTAACAAAACAAAATTTAGATGTTTTTAAATTCTCTCTGTCGCCTGTCGCCACAACAGAAGACCCAGTCACGACAGAAGAATAAGCAAAGCAAAGAGAAAGTGAAAATATAAAACAATGGTGTGGAGGAGATTCCAACTTAGGTATTTATAGGTACTAACTGTTTAACAGAAAACAAATTAACTCCCGCTCAAAGTTCAACGAGCAACGAGCATTTGTTTCTAATTTGTCACATCACTTGCAAAACAGATGTTCGCGACGAACGTCACCAATCCAGCACATAAAGTGTTGCCTTACAGTTAAAAATAGTGTAGAGTCAGTGTATGGGCAATATAGTGATATATAACAAGTGCCATCAGTGAATTTAGAATAGTTTAGATAGTAATTTACAGACGCGCTAGACACATATTTGCTCGCAAGTGGAGTTTTATAGTTTAATTTAACGTTTTTGTGAGGTCCAGGTAGCCTAGGTTGCGACCTAGGCCTGGATATAGTATTTTTTTATAACTTAGCTTATAGTTGAACCACTTAGACGAGAGTATGACGGTCTAGCGCGGCCATATTAGACAAAAACAAGAAAAAATTGTCTTACAGATTTACAGTTGAAGGATCGTTACAGGCAGAAAAATACAGACACGAAAAAATAAGTAACAGCTTTAGATGGGCCATATACTCGTCTAGTATATGGCAATTATATACTTACAGTCACAGCAACAGTTTTCGTGTAATTCAGCCTGTAAGACCCTTCCTCCAGACACTTTTGGAAAAGCTGTCCGGTTTTATGGAAATAATTTCCACATTTTAATAAAGATTTTCGTTGCTTCTATGTCTGTACATAAATAATGTTATGTAGAATTGTGGTGATGTATATAATGTGTTTAAACATAAGCTCAAAATTGTAATCTGCAGAAAGATTGTACATTTCCATAATCAAATTTTCATTAAAGTTTTCCGAAATCAGGAAGCAAAATCAGGGTCCTCGTTATAGTAAAGTTCTGGAGTACCTTAGTAAACTCGACTTTTCTTGGAATCGTAGTCATCAGTACGGAAAATATATAGAAGAAATAGTGAATAAGTTGTGCGCGAATAGTCCTGAAATCGCTTCCTGTACAGTCATGAAAGTTAAATAAGTGTCTTATTTTCCCAGTAACCCCTATCCCCCCTCGTTAGGTCTACGCCTGAGATAACGAAGAATGATCAGCTACAGTTAATTAGGTGTAGGACGTCAGCGCCGTCTGGCGGCGAAGTATAGCAGACAGTATGGCAGACCACCAGGTACACGTATCCACGCCATCAGCGGATAACGCCCGTCCAGCACAACAGAAACTTCGTTTTTTTTTTTCATACAATAAAGGGCAGGCCACCCCACCAGCCAGCGACGTTTATTCCCATCCACCACCCCCAATTCTACCACCCGGGGTGGTGGATGGGAATAACTAGAAGCGTTAACGCATTTAACATTTATTCCCATCTACCACCCCTGGTAAAAGTGATTTTAAGGACTATTTGACTTAATTTTTTTTTGTTTTCTTGGACTATTGGATTTCTGTTTTATATTTGTTTTTTTTTTTTTTTTTGTTTTTGACTGACTTTTTTTTTGTTTTTTTTTTGTTGGAATACTACTTTTTTTTTTTTTTGTTTTTTGGACTGACTTTTTTTTTGTTTTTTTTTTGTTGGAATACTACTTTTTTTTTGTTTTTGTTTTTTGGACTGACTTTTTTATTTTGTTTTTTTTATTGGAATACTAAACTTATTTTTTTTGCTTTTTTTTTTTGGACTATTTGACTTATGTCTCTTTTATTATTCTTTTTTTTGTTTTGTTTTTTTGGACTGACTTTTTTTTTTGAAATACTACACTTATTTTTTTTTGCTCTTGTTTTTTGGAATACCTAGTTGACTTATTTTTTTTTTGTTTTTGTTTTTTGGACTGACTTTTTTATTGCAATACTAGACTTATATTTTTTTTGCTTTTGTTTTTTGGACTATTTGACATACTTTTTTTTTCAAATTATTTGTTTATTTTGTTTTTTGGAATACTTAACTTATTTTTTTCTGTTTTTGTTTTTCCACCATCTTGAATTTTCATTTTGACCTCATTTTCATTATCAGCGACCTCAAAAACCATGAAAACGACACCCATGAAGAAAAATCCGAACATTTTCATCAGCACCATCTTGGATTTTTATTTTGACCTCATTTAAGCCGTGTTAAGGAAAAAAAATAATTCATAATCCAAAAACACAAAAACACAAAAAATAAGTCTACTGGACTAATTTTTTGTGTTTTTGGATTATGATTTTTTTTTTCCAAAAGACAAAACAAAATAAACAAAATAATTAATAATAAAAAGATATAAGTCAAATAGTCCAAAAAACAAAAGCAAAAATAAAATAAGTCTAGTATTCCATAAAACAAAAAAAAAAATTCAGTCCAAAAAACAAAAACAAAAAAAAAATAAGTCAACTATTCCAAAAAACAAAAGCAAAAAAATAAGTATAGTATTCACAAAAAAAAACAAAATAAAAAGAAGTCAGTCCAAAAAACAAAAAAAAATAGTCAACTATTCCAAAAAACAGAACAAAATTATTAATAAAAAAAAGATATAAGTCAAATAGTCCAAACAACAAAAGCAAAAAAAAAAAAGTAGTACCTATTCCAAAAAAAAAACCAAAAAAAAGTCAACTACTCCAAAAAACGAAAAGTTATTAATAAAAAAAGATACCTATGTCAAATAGTTCAAAAAACAAAAGCAAAAAAAAATAAGTAGTATTCCAAAAAAAAAAAAAACAACAAAAAGAGTCAGTCCAAGAAACAAAAAAAAAACAATAAGTCCAATTGTCCAAGAAATAAATAAAACAAATAAAAAAGAAGTCCAATAGGACTACCTATTGGACTTCTTTTTTTTGTTTTTTTTTTTTTTTTTTTCCAAGAAATAAAAAATAAAAAAAAAAAACAAAAAAAAAAATAAGTCAAATAGTCCATAAAATCACTTTTACCAGGGGTGGTAGATGGGAATAAATGTAAAACGCTTTAACGCTTCAAGTTATTCCCATCCACCACCCCGGGTGGTAGAATTGGGGGTGGTGGATGGGAATAAACGGCCAGCGAGGTGGGCAATCTCCTTTTCATAGTTCGTTTCGGCTCTTTCGGCAGTTCGCGGTATGAACCAAAGTATTAAAAATTAAAAAAATAGAAATCTTTTTTGCAGAAAATAAAATCGACTTCAAAAACACAAAAGAAGTGAAAAAGGTTTTTATTATTTCCATTTTTAGGGAACTCTTCAATTTAATAGACAGCAAATCTATCGTCAGGCTTGATTTTATGTAATGATGTTGAGTAAACAAAAAAATCCAAGCGATTGCAGCAATCACGACCAATCTGCCGTCTATTATTGAAGAGTTCTCTTGTATATCTCCGAAAATTAGCATAAGATCTTCAACAAACTTAAACGGGACCACCGCGAAAAGATATTCTTCCAAACAAAAAAAGAACCGTCAAAATCAGTTCACAATCGGCGAAGAAATCGCTGACCATACACACAAAATGTTTAAAAAAAAACCGGCCAAGTGCGAGTCGGACTCGCGCACGAAGGGTTCCGTACCAATTATTATAAAAAAATCACGTTTGTTGTATGGGAGCCCCCCTTAAATATTAATTTTATTCTGTTTTTTGTATTTGTTGTTATAGCGGCAACAGAAATACATCACCTGTGAAAATATCAACTGTCTAGCTGTCACGGTTCATGAGATACAGCCTGGTGACAGACAGACGGACAGACGGACAGACAGACGGACAGACAGCCAAGTCTTAGTAATAGGGTTCCGTTTTTACCCTTTGGGTACGGAACCCTAAAAATGGATGAAACGATGCCTCACCTGCCTCGCTCGCTCGCACCGTAACTGGCAGTATGGCCTGCGCTTTAAGTCTGAATACCAACTTTGTATAAACCTTTTTCCTTTACAGCTTGACCACGATATGCACGCGTTGTGACGACTTGCGGACGATTGTTTGCAAAAAGAAACAACTCGGATATTGTGCTTTGGAAATTTAATGCCCCCAACCCAATTCCATCATCGGACGAGCAGATATATGACGAAGCGTTACCGTTATAGGTATGTTTGAAATTACATGGACCCTAACCAAAGCGCTATGCTTCCACATTTATTAAGCGAACTGCCTTTCTGTAGAATTCACTGCCGCCTTCTCTGTTCCCGATCATTATTCTCTGGATCTCTTCAGTTCTTCGTTAGAGTGAATCAGTGCAGCCTGGGGTGGAGCACGATTGCTTCGAGTTTGCTTGCTGAAAATAGGTGACGCGCGTGTCGCGTTGCAAACCGCATCGCCCGAGGATATGAACTGATACTAACAATAAGAAAATCTACTTTTCAAAAACCTTTTTCATTTAAAGAACAATCGTATTGTTATTCCAGACACAACTTAGGACTCACTGCAATACATATTTGTTCTCGCTAAAAGAAAGTATAAAACTTCCCTCTTCGACGAAGCCTTCCTAAATATGCTATTGTGTTCTATCTACACGAGCATTAATAATGGCTTGTTCGTAATATTTTTCAAGGACTCTGAACGTTTTTTAAAACCAGTTCATTTATTTCTTTTTACATAAATATTGGAGGAATTCCGGTCACAATTTTTATAAACCTATACTCCCCGTAAAGCCTACAGGTCGAAGGTCGAAGCACACATATAAAGCTCGCACGGAATCAGTATCACCTCAGCTCATTGGTTCGTAGTCAACCCAATATAAGCACGTTACTGGATCGGCTCAACACCTCCGAGGCGTCACCCGCCGCCACTGCATCGTCGCCTCCCTTACGTCTGGGTGTATTACAGACGACCGGACCTCAGGGGGGAATTCTAGACTTTTTTTTACATTTCAGTTTTCCGGAAAACGAAATTTAGGGGGGACTGTGGAATAAGTATTTTTTTGATTCCAGTTTTCCCCCTCTAAGGGGGAATATCAGCGGGGAATTCTAGACGTTTCTTTTTAGATTCCACTTTTTCCCCTTAGGGGGACTTTTAGGTGGGATTTCAGGAATAAGCCGACCCTCCGTATACGAGGCTATGCACAACCGCGACACGCGACTGCTCGCCGCAAGCTGGGCAGCGACCCGCCGCATTTTTTTTTTTTTATTGCCATGGTTCAGGTTTACCTGGAAAGTTGTTGTCTGCTTATCGAGGCTATCGTATGTACCTTAAGTGTAAAGCAACCACACAGAAAATAAAAAGTAAGTGACGACGTACTAGGGGCACCCCCCTATGTTTCGCGTCGCTGGGGGATGGCGGCAAGGCTGGATCGGATCAAAGCCCGCTATAAAAATTTAAAAAAAAAATATTTGTCGCAGGTACATACATGACGTGCGTACAAAATGAGAGAAAAATAAACATTATACATACAACGCATTACAAATCATTATAAATACAATAGGACGGAACAAAAAAGTTGACAGCTTGCACGTCGTGACTGCGACAACCAGGTTACCACACAGCATGATGCTGTGCATGCATGTTTGAGGGCTCACAGCACAGCGCTGGTTTTCAGAGGTCACCCGTGGAAAAACATACGGGTCACAAAATACCACGGACGTACTATATTAATTCAACGTTATTTTTTTTTTCTTTTTTCTTTTTTAGGGTTCCGTACCCAAAGGGTAAAAACGGAACCCTATTACTAAGACTTCGCTGTCTGTCCGTCTGTCCGTCTGTCCGTCTGTCTGTCACCAGGCTGTATGTCATGAACCGTGATAGCCAGACAGTTGAAATTTTCACAGATGATGTATTTCTGTTGCCGCTATAACAACAAAATACTGAAAACAATAAAATAAATATTTAAGGGGGCTCCCATACAACAAAGGTGCCGCGATTATTGCCATTTTTTGCTCGACGTTAATAACGGCAACAGGTAGACGCTTGAAATATTCACAGAATATTTAGTTGTATATTCACTTTAAAAAGAAATAATTAAATTAAAATAAAATAAATATAATGTTGTACTGGAGCCCCCCTGCACCAGTAGAACAAACGTAAGTTTTGTCTAATGTTGTATACATAATGGTACGGAACCCTTCGTGCGCTAGTCCGGCTCGCACTTGGCTGGTTTTGTTATTTAAGTAACAAACACAGTTAGGTGAGATACAACATTGTTTAAAAGTAAATCTTTTAGTTAAATCTTTTTGTAGAGAAGCTTTTACGGCTGCAATTAAATTAAGAACCTACTTAGCGTAATCATTTGTGACTTAAGTACCTTCTCAAGACCTTTTTAAATGTATTAGCCAAATCTGCTCCTTATTTTGTTTGTGCTGGTAAAGACAACAACAACTTAAAAGGTTGGTTGGTTTTTTTTTTTTCATCGTTTGTAACGTTACAATTTCCTGGATAGGATCCACAAAACTGTAAGGTCACTGAGCACTCACCTACCTAACTTTCAGTCTGGAGGGGAGCACTATTAAAAGAAATAAAGGAGACGAGTTATAAGAATTTATTAACAAGGCTGGAGCTACTTAATTACTAATGCCAGTGAAGCTGGCGGAAAGTACTGAAGATGAAACGCAGAATGGAATAAATAACTGAAGAACGTCCGTCTTCAGACTGTGGAGGAGGACCGAGGAACCATCAACTCTCAGGCCGTAGAGAAGGGCCGAGGGCATCTGTCTTCAGACGGTGGTGGACGGCCGAGGACCGTCAATCCTCAGGCCGTAGGAGGAGGGCCGAGGGCATCCGTCTTCAGACGGTGGTGGACGGCCGAGGACCGTCAATCCTCAGGCCGTAGGTGGAGGGCCGAGGAGCATCAAATCTTCATCAGGCTTGTGTAGCTCAAGGATCAAGGTTTCCAGGTGTTCTTGGTGAGGGTGCGGCACGGAGAGAGGCCGACTTAAAACCGAAGAATAAGGGAAACTGCCCTTTTAAATAAAATTTTATGGAGCTTCTCAGAGGTGTTACTGCTCTCAGCTCTTAACGTAGACTGCCCATTCCACCACCAGGCTCCTGTCAACTCCAGATATTTACATTTTAAAATTAGAAAATTATTAAAAAGAAAATCGAATGAGGTCGATGTGATTTACCTATACAACCTACAACTAGCTCCAGCAATAAATTAAAAATAAAACTAGGGTTGCCACTAACTGACATCACAAAAGTAGACAGAGATTTAATAAAGATAAAAACTTAAATAACATGAATTACAAGGTAAAAAGGCCAAAGCCATTGCTAAGCCTCCAAGAAATGACCATGAAGCTACCTAGGGAGGACAAATGCTTAAATTTTCAGGTTAATAATATCCAAAAATGTAAGTAAAAAACATTTAGAAGACATACACATTACATTACCCCGAAAACCCCGGAAAATTTTTGAATACAATGAAAAAATTTTCTTATTTAGCATTAAGAGAGCGTTAATCAACAAAAAATTAAGCTAAATGAGTATATACAGTGATAAAGTAAGTTTAAAAACAATTAAAACTAAGATTCCCCATAACCCCAGAAAATTACTAACTAGAAAAAATTTCGAGGTTGTAAATAAGACCTTGCTCTTTCATACACCTTTCATCAACCTACCCTACACACTTCCTCAATCATACATCACCAGCATACTTAGGGGATATGGTTCACATTCAATGACGCATACTCCACAAGGAATTATTTTTAAGGTTTACGAAGGCTTATTTATTTAATTTAGGTGTCGTAATCCGCACCTGTTCTAAAACCCGTTAAAATTAAAAGAATATATTTACAAAGTTTTTCTGCTTTAGAAAAGCAGCCAAGGTTTAAGAGCATAAAGCGCTTAAGAGAAGCCTTTAAGCTTTAAGTCAAGGGTCAAGGAGGGTCAAGGGTAAAAAATTATTATCTAAGTTTAAAAAAGTACACTAAGGCTTATTTAACGAGTTAATGCGACCGCTCGACACAACGGCTTATTTAATGAGTTGTGCACCGCTCAACACAATGGCTTATTTAAAGAGTTGTGCACCGCTCTACAAAATAAAAAGAGGGATCTAAATAAGCCAAAAGTTTTAGGGAAGGTAGACCTTGTGGAATATTTACAGAACTTAAAATCTAAATGGTTTTTACAAGGAATGAGTTAAAGAGGCTAGGCATTGAAGTTATAAAATAATAAAAACCGTAAAGAAACTCCAGACAGAAAATAAGGCGATAGCAAATTAAAAAATAAAAGGTACCGAAAAATATAAATAAATAAAATATTATGAAAGTGATAAAAGAAATTTAAAAAAAAAAATCTACGGAGGCCGAGAGTGTTTGAGTTAGGACTCAAGTCCAAGGGAGCGTTTGAGAGGGAACTCAAGTCCAAGAGAGCGTTTGAGAGGTAACTCAAGTCCAAGAGAGCGTTTGAGAGGGAACTCAAGTCCAAGAGAGCACTCAAGATTAAGAGTGTTTAGGACTCGCCCTTAAGAGTGTGGACCCGTGCTTAGGACCCGCACTTGAGAGTGAGGACTAGCCCTTAAGAGTGAGGACTAGCCCTTAAGAGTGAGGACTAGCCCTTAAGAGTGAGGACTAGCCCTTAAGAGTGTGGACTCGTGTTTAGGACCCGCACTTGAGAGTGTGGACACGTGTTTAAGAGGAGAAGGAGGGAAAAAAGGATTAGGTCAGGAACGCAACACCGTATTCAGTAAACTGAGTAAACACAGTAGCTCTACGCTAACACGGCAGCTCCCCACAGTAGTCGGGTAAGCTCCGAGTAAAACGTCGAGGGCAGCAGTAAGTAAACTCCGAGTAGACGTCAGGACAGCTCCCGTAATACAGTAGTCGGGTAAGCTCCGAATAAAACATTAAGAGGGTCTGAGTACTTGAGAGGGCATAAGAATGTTTAAAAATTTATAAGACACAGAGGGTCCAAAGAGGTTCGATTAAAAAATAATATTAAGAGAACGACACAGAGGGTGCAAAGAGGTTCGATTAAAAAATAATATTAAGAGTACGACACAGAGGGTGCAAAGAGGTTTGATTAAAAAATATCGTAAACCAATAAAAACTGTATGGTGGTAAAATTTGGAACTAATGCATAAAAAGTTTGCTAAACTTTAGTACCTATTTTGGCCACCGCAAAGTTTGATTAAAAACTTTTTGCTGCTGCAAAAGAACTAGATCTCTATGGGCCTGTTACCTAGCAACGCGTGACAAATAACAAGTCAACCCAAAATAATTTTATGCAATTTTACCCGACTAGGGCGAAACTCAAAAAGGAGGTTATGTATATTATCTGTATGTATGTAAGTACGTTTTTTATCGAAAAATGAGGGATTTTTTAACGAGTATGTTTATAAGATTTTGGTGTTATTGAATAAGAATATCACCCAAAATTATTATAGCTCAGTCTAGATTAAATTCGTTAGAATTTCTTAGAAAAATCTAGATTTAGTTATTTTATTATAGCCCAAGGATTCAATTTTACGCAAAATTCGCGTATGGCAAATTTATAGTTTAGGATCAAGTATTTTTTAGTGTAAAAATGTATAGATTGCACTAGCCGTGTTATCAGATCAAAATTAAATGAAGTAATAGTTCAGAATATATCAGTAAAGTATTTGTAGTGGGTGTAACGTAGTATTTTAGGGTTGTATAAACATCCACAGGATATTCTCCTGTTTCAGTCGTGAAGTGTCCCAACGACCCACTTGGGAGTGTCCACGAATGGATTAACACATCAAGCGACCATTGGGTACGAATACCAGAGGGTAAACGTAGTGGTGTGCAAGTCTGTGGGATGCAGTATAGCGATGTTTTGGTAGAGAGTAAGTATAATATGAGATAAAAACGATTACGGGATATTGTCCAATAACCGTCGTAGAGTAACCAATCTCCAACCTTGGCAATGCCCACAAGTGGGTTAACACAACCAAGAGGCCGAAAGGGTGCCAATTATCTTTCGATAATGGAATGTGTGTGAGGTGAGGAATACCTAGATGATGTTTAGTTGTAAAAGAGTTGAGTAAGAGTTGAGATGAGTGAAAAGATGAAAATGAATAAAATGCTTACCAAATATACTCACTTGGGGAAGTGTTATTTTCGAATTTTGAGAAGTGCAGAATGCCTAGAAATAATTTAAGAGGGGTGGGATAGTAAATATTTGGGCGCCAGTCTGTAACGTTACAATTTCCTGGATAGGATCCACAAAACTGTAAGGTCACTGAGCACTCACCTACCTAACTTTCAGTCTGGAGGGGAGCACTATTAAAAGAAATAAAGGGGACGAGTTATAAGAATTTATTAACAAGGCTGGAGCTACTTAATTACTAATGCCAGTGAAGCTGGCGGAAAGTACTGAAGATGAAACGCAGAATGGAATAAATAACTGAAGAACGTCCGTCTTCAGACTGTGGAGGAGGACCGAGGAACCATCAACTCTCAGGCCGTAGAGAAGGGCCGAGGGCATCTGTCTTCAGACGGTGGTGGACGGCCGAGGACCGTCAATCCTCAGGCCGTAGGAGGAGGGCCGAGGGCATCCGTCTTCAGACGGTGGTGGACGGCCGAGGACCGTCAATCCTCAGGCCGTAGGTGGAGGGCCGAGGAGCATCAAATCTTCATCAGGCTTGTGTAGCTCAAGGATCAAGGTTTCCAGGTGTTCTTGGTGAGGGTGCGGCACGGAGAGAGGCCGACTTAAAACCGAAGAATAAGGGAAACTGCCCTTTTAAATAAAATTTTATGGAGCTTCTCAGAGGTGTTACTGCTCTCAGCTCTTAACGTAGACTGCCCATTCCACCACCAGGCTCCTGTCAACTCCAGATATTTACATTTTAAAATTAGAAAATTATTAAAAAGAAAATCGAATGAGGTCGATGTGATTTACCTATACAACCTACAACTAGCTCCAGCAATAAATTAAAAATAAAACTAGGGTTGCCACTAACTGACATCACAAAAGTAGACAGAGATTTAATAAAGATAAAAACTTAAATAACATGAATTACAAGGTAAAAAGGCCAAAGCCATTGCTAAGCCTCCAAGAAATGACCATGAAGCTACCTAGGGAGGACAAATGCTTAAATTTTCAGGTTAATAATATCCAAAAATGTAAGTAAAAAACATTTAGAAGACATACACATTACACGTTTCATCTTTTGATTCGAATAAATATCATCTAACGCCATTTTTGGTACATTATACACACAAAATACATGTTGATAAAACAAGAACACGGGTTACGTTACAATTATGTTACAGGTGTAGGCTCAAGGTAATTATAATCAACGAAGAACATTGATGTCACCCACGCAATCATTGTAAAACACAGAATAATAATATTTACATTATTTACATAGGTACTTAACTCTTTAATAGAAATAAAAATTGGTTGGTTGGTTAGGTTGCGGCTCTGTGGTTTTTAGCGTATCTAATACTTGACTAAATTCTTCATTATTGTAATAGCTCTTTGCTATTGTTTCATATCATTTATGTTATTATTGTTTATTTATTTATAATTTGATCTAGATAAGTACATGATTGTTTCCGGATGACAGCGATGCGGAACAGTACTTAACGCCGCTTTTGTTTTTAGTACTTTTCTAATTTAACAGTTTATGTAGATAGTTATTTTTATTTAATTGTATTATTGTACATTTTGAACCTGGCAGTCATAACGTATTAATTTTTGAACGAATGTAATTAGCATTTGACGGCACTAAATTAAATCATATACAACAACAATAACAGCCCATAACGTCCACTGCTGGACATAAGCCTCTCCCATGATGGGAGGAATTTGCCGTAATCTCCACGCTTGGCAGGCGGATTGGAGATCGCAGTGATGAAAGACTAACAGAAAACGCTGCTGCCCATTCTCTGGTCTACGGAGGCGCAAGGTGTTCTGCCTGACATCAGTCGCCTTATACGTCACCCGTGAGTGTAATGGGTTGGTTCTATTCTACTCTGCCGGATACCACACGGCTAATAGAATTAAATCATATGTTTTTTCGTATATACCTATGTATAGTAACACCATAGACTACCTTATAACAGATCTCAATAAAATTAATTTTATAATTTAATTAATTAGTATTAAGCTAATGTTTTAAAATTGTAAATTGATTCAGCTTTAAGCCCATTGTAAGATCTTCACACATTATGGAATACAAATAAAGATATGAATATGACTATGAATACCTGTACTATTGTTTCCTTTGTTCCTTTAATTTATCCGAAAGTTGTTTTTAAAATATTTCTTTCAGAGCGATCTGGCCACTCATTGTACCATCCTATGTAAAATGTCTGCATTTTCTATCTGTAATTTCTATGGTGAACATATTAAACAGTCGATCTAATAATATATCCGATAATAATAATAATCTCAATCTCATCTCAATCTCTACTATACTAATATATATAGATTATAAAGAGGTAACATTTGTTTGTAAGTTTGTATGTAGGGGGTAATCTCCGGAAGCAATGAACCAATTTTAAAAATTGTTTCACTGGTAGAAAGCTACATTATTCGTGAGTGCTATAGGCTATATTTTATTCCCGTACTCTCACGGGAACGGGAACTACGCGGGTGAAACCGCGGGACGTCAGCTAATATCCGATATTTTACGTAAGCTCAACCGCACCATGATATTTTATGGACACTAGACCTCCATTAAAATTATTATGGTGTATGTAGAGGTACCTAAACCATTAAAAGAGCTTTACCCGCGTATTTTTTAATGGTTATCACACTCACGTGCTGATACATTAAAATAAAACTGTTAAACTTTATGTCTCTTTGCAAATGGATCCCCATCTGTAACATCACTATCATTAGCATAGCCTTTTCCCATCTAAATATGTCTGTTGAAATCGGCTTCCAATCTGACCGGATGCAGCTAATATTTTAAATGGAGCAAATACCTGTCTGAGCTCCACTCAATCACACAGTCAGTACTGGGTTAAACGATACTTCTTACCTCCATAACTAGTTGTCAGTATCTGTAACAACTGTCAAAGATCTACAAATGACAACCGAGATCACTGTACTGTACTGTACTTCGCTACGCTACATTTGATAATATTGTAACGTTCTGTTTTAATGATGAATCAGTGATTAGTAAACCCCGATTAAATAATAATAAAACATAATCCCCTCTGTTGTAGGGTGTGACAAAGCTATCTTATTTTTTCAGGTATTTTCACGGAATTTAATTTTATTGTTCGAACATCACACCGCGCAGTGTTGAAACGAGAGTCCATTTGCATATTCAAATACTTCGTTTAAAAAACACTTTTTCATCAGAATATACGTCCACAGGACAACATAGCGCTCTCCTGCGTTTGTGTTCGACTGTCCGTACAGTCGCGAGCAGCTGTCGTTTGTCGTTTATTGGACAACCTTTATCCTTCACCCGACGTGTCTAAACCGACATATTCGATACACGATAAGCTCGGTTTTGTTCGTCGATGACACGATCATTTTCCGATGGGTGTTGAGCTGAACTCTTTTAGATCAAATGGATGGAAAATTGGAAGGAACTGTTGCTTATTTCACATGAGTGGGTTTTGCGACTACCTATCCGTCGATGTGGGGTTGATATTTTAAACGCTAGTTGCATTTGAATTTGTTATGGGTCCATATTGGCTCACCTAAAGTTGTTTACCCGAAATTGTTCTTCCTAACGATTTGTAATCCGAATGATCACTCTTCCTAAAATTTTTCATCCTAAAGTTCTCATTCATACTATTTGTAGTGCTACCGGCGATGTTCATAACACTCATGTTTCCGAAAATTTTAATTAATAATGTCATTAACGTGAATATATTCAAACTCCTACTGTTTTTTATCATAACGCTTTTAGCCCTAAACATAATTACCATAATATTTTCACTCATACTCAGAAAGAAACATTTACTAAGTGTATTAAAAAATATATGTGGGTAGAAGATGATATTTATAGTTTTAATTTGAGGGTATGATTATTATTTGGGGGGTATGCTTTACATAACGTACTTATTACTATAACTATACCTGAGATAATTATGTCTAAAAACCAACTGTTTAGAATGATTAAAGGTCGTTTCACTGATTCTTGTCTTTAATGAATGAAATTCAGGTCAGAGTGTCGTCTTGGGGGCACTATGATAAAAATACTTAGAACAATTTCGCGACCAATTTCGAGGTAGTAGTTCGTAGTTGGTCACAGTTCTAACCTAACCTATGGATATCTTTGCAGATACACACCGCTATAAATATATATGAAAACATGTATTTAACTACTTGTACCGTACTATTATTTTGCATACAATTAACGAACCAACAGATTTAGCAAAATGTAACGGCAAAAAAATCACTTTTGGTTGCCAAAATTAGTAAATGATCATCAAAATTAATCCCCATTTTATCGTGAAATTGGACTCAAAAATTATTTTTGACCACTAGAAATTGAACTGTTATGCTCTTGCATCCGAGTCGAAGGAGACCTGGTCGACGGAGCCCCGCTCCGCGGGGCTCCTACTTCTGGATTGTTTATAAAAAAATAACCACGAAGGGTATGGCGGGGTCTATTCGCTCGCTTCGCTCGCTCATTCGACCTCGCCATACCCTTCTAACCTAATCTATCCGTGTCGGGGTGCCCCAAGTCGGCCTATGCAAAACTAGTTTGTCATCAACCACCTCATTAAAATGATGATGCTCAATTTACTAAATTTGGTGATCAATTGATATTTTAGGTGACAGTTGTTAGTGGTCTAAAGTTAATTTTGGTGGTCATTCATTATATTTCCCTCCTATTATTTTGTATGGTACTATTATTCTTATATGTTATACATGTTATGTGAAAATAAAGTTACGCAAAATTATTTTATATGATACTGATTATTATGAATAAAAAAAAATCTAAACAAAAAAGATATGTCTTTGAATAATAGTGTAAAAGATGGTTATGTTGAGAAAATATAGGAAAACAAATAAAAGTATAATAGATGTTTATTGCTACTGACATTATGAAGTTGAATGCTTCGGAATTATGAACATTAGAGACAGAGTAGTTAGGAATTGTGATTGTTAGGACGAAAAATGTTAGGAAGAACATTTTCGGATTTCCAATTATCGGAGTTGAAAATTTAGGTGAACTTTGGCGCACCCATTTGTTATAAATAAATGCTTGTGGCATGTTTTAGATATTAATTTATTTTTAAAGTTTGTATCATTCATTTAAAATCAAGTAAGAAAAAAATTACATAGCACAGCCATTTTTTAAAAAGACCAAAAGTTCTTCATTCGTTCTATTTGTGAATATAAGTCCACACAGTCGCCCATTAAGGTACGTCGTTTCAAAACTGAAATTTAAGCTTACTTTGATCGTTGACCAACTTGTTTGGTTTGTTTACTAAAACTCTTATTTTTATTGCAAGCAATTTGTTGCCCATTGAAAAGCAGTGTTTATTTTGAGTTTAACGGCCCTCGTTTCATGCAATTCATATATTAAGTATGTTTACTTGGTGTTAAATCCGTTGAAAAATGAAGGCGTATTTATAAAAGCGATTCGCGTCGGAATATTTTAAGGTTTTTTGAGGATTCAGGTTTAAAGTTTTATTATTGATTCGAACTGAGCATGCAAACATTTTGTTGGTACAAATGACAATGCGAAGATAAGAGCGATAAATAACGTAACATCACGCCTGTAATCCCCGAATAGTTAGGCAGAGGTGTACCCATTAGTACGGGTGTGTAACGGTTGATATAATAACAAAAAATCTAACGTTCACTTGACCTAATTTCAGTTAATATACTTTTGTTTAATATAACGATCAGTTGAGATAATGAATTGTTGATATAATTTCATTTTATCTAATTTCTTATGATATAATAAACATTTCCTATAATGCACATTTGACATAATATTCATGTAGTATATTATTCATTTACTATAATATTCATAATCTCTAATAACTTTTAATATAATTTAGAAAATCTCACCCTCAACTATTGTAACCAGTAGAAATTGGATGCAATCTGGACTGTAGGGCACCCCGAATCGGACAGGTTAGGTTAGAAGGGGATGGCGGGGTCGTGTGAGCGAGCGAAGCGAGCGAATAGACCCCGCCATCCCCTTCGTGGTTATTTTTTTATAAACCATCCAGAAGTAGGAGACCCGCGAAGCGGGGCTCCGTCGACCAAGCCCACCCTCAACCATGCATTGAATATTTTAAGATTTGGTTAGGTGCCATTTGAGTTAGGTTAGAACTGTGACCATTAAACATGAAAATCTCACCCTCAACTATTGTAACCAGTAGAAATTGATTGCAATCTGGACTTTAGGGCACCCCGACTCGGACAGGTTAGGTTAGAAGGGGATGGCGGGGTCGTGTGAGCGAGCGAAGCGAACGAATAGACCCCGCCATCCCCTTCGTGGTTATTTTTTTATAAACCATCCAGAAGTAGGAGCCCCGCTAAGCGGGGCTCCGTCGACCAAGCCCACCTTCAACCATGCATTGAATATTTTAAGATTTGGTTAGGTGCCATTTGAGTTAGGTTAGAACTGTGACCATTAAACATGAAAATTAGGTCAAAAGAACATTAGGTCAAATGAATGTTATATAAAAAGAATATTATACATATTGAAAATTATATAAAATTAACGTTATACTAAATGTTTTATATTAAATGAAAATTATATCATATGAAACATTAGGTCATATGAAATTAGGTTATATGATTTTATAGCATATGAAAATTATATTATATGAACGTTATTTCAAGTGAAATTAGAGCATTTGTTATTATATCATACATTACACACCCCCATTAGTACACCCACTTTTAGCAGGTTTTTTTTTAGTTCTATTTTATAGGGGGCCTATTGCCATCAACCGGGCATAAATCCAGACTCCGTAGCTGCTACTGATCATTTCCTGACGGAAAAACTCAACAACACTTTTCCCGACCTGGGAATCGAACCCAGGAACTCATGCTCAGTAGTAACGCTTGCGACGACAAGGCCACCGAGTCAGTCTTCGCGTTAAAAAACCTTCGTGGTTATCGTCAGACAGGTTGACCTAAAAGCTAAAATCCTGTTCCAAAACAGGAAAAAAGCTGCAATAATAGAAACAACCGCAAAATTAAGTGGCAGGTACAATAAACTTACTAACTTAGTAGTAACCTACTTAGTAGTAACTAACTTAGTAGTAACTAACGTAGTAGTAACTAACTTAGTAGTAACTAACCTAGTAGTAACTAACTTAGTAGTAACTAACTTGGTCTTAAGATATTTAATATGCTACTAACAAAGTATGGACATCATCATCACCAGCCTATTAATGTTCCCACTGCTGGGTCAAAGGCCTCCTCTCTATGAGAGGTAATGGTCTATAATCCACCACGCGGGCCCAGTGCGAATTGGTAGATGTCACATGTCTTCGAATTTTTTGGTTCTAGGACATTTCATAGGTTCATAGGTTTCCTCACGATGTTTTCCTTCACTGTTTTGAGAGCAGTGGTGATGAAATAAATTACACAAAGTAATGCGCCCGCCTGGGTTCGAACCCACGACTTATACTGTTCGTAAGTCGGGGCCGCCACAACTGCGCCACCACCTGCCCGCTTAGCATGAACGCCGTAGACACGAAAGAGAAACGACAAATCTTTTGTTCATCTGCCATTGAATCGACAAAATGACAGATGAACAAAAGATTTGTCGATTCTCTTTCGTGTCTACGGCGTCCATGCTAAGCGGGCAGCTCTCAAATGGACATTACCTAGTCTGAAATAAACATTTTTATTTTATTTTTAAATTAATTTTATTGTAAAACGTCACTTTCATCAGCCTACAGCAATCAGCTGGCCTCTCACAATCACAACGCTATTTGCGACAATCAACCACTGTCAAGCTACTATGCGAAAATCGTCGCTCAACCTAGCCTGAGGGCAACCAATTCTACTCAATAACACGTCTATTCCAAAGGTCGTCGGTCCTGTGACTATTATGGCCAGTCCATTGTCACTGTAGTTTCAATCAGTTCACTCATTGCTTCACTGTATAAAGACAGCTATTTAAATCAAAAGCCACGACTGGATTGAATCGTAAAGCAAAACCGTGTTCAGTCATCGAGTCGTGAACGTACCGTCTATAAAGTCTAAAGCTGCGGTCAACTACATTTATCTATTGAGAGAGCTTGCTTTCATTAGAGATTGCAAGAAGAAAATTACACTTTTAATCAATACCCTTTGAGTTAGAATACCTTTCAAGATTTGCGTCTGTGTAGTTGAGGTACTCCTCAGAGCGCACCTATTTTTGATCGCAACCATCCAAGCGCAACTAAATTATTCCTCGAAGCGCAACCTTTAGTTGCGCTCAAAAATGCAATGTGATAATGGCATCCTAGAGAAATCGAGGGGAACCTTCGAAAATCGTACTGGTGACTAGTGCGTTTGTTCTTTTTTTCACTAAGTATTTTAAAGCACTACTATTTAATGCAGGTCGGGAGTCGATCTAATGATGGAGCCGCAAGACGGTCGAGGGAACTCCTCAACGATTTAAAGCAATTACCTGTTGTTTGGGCTTGACTAATTTATATTGATGAAAACTTTACACCTAGATGGGTTATAACTGTCATTAGGGGTCTGATGATGAAGACGAAGGACAGTCAAGGGAACTCCTCAATGTTTTACAGTAGCTACCTTGTGTTTGGACTTACTTCATTTCTATTGATGAGAACTTTGCACCCATATGGGTTATAAGTGCCATTACAGTCTGATGATGGAGACCATAGACAGTAGACGGAATTCCTCAACGATTTACAGCAGTTACCGTTTGTTGGGCTTACTTCAAATTGAAGTTTGCACAGCAAATATTTGTATTATAGGATACTTTACAACTAAAAATGGAAAAATAAATAACTTTTTTGCAAAAAATAAAACCGACTTCAAACAAAACAAAAAACTGAAAAATAACTTTAGCTTCAGAAGTCGGTGACAAAAAAACTAAATCAATCACAAAAGTCACCGACTTCTGAAGCTAAAGTTATTTTTCAGTTTTTTGTTTTGTTTGAAGTCGGTTTTATTTTTGTTATACTTTATTTTGTGAAAACAAAACACCAAGGAGACTCGTTTTTTTTTCTTTAACAAGTCAGTTTAACACAAAACATTAGCTTTATTCGCCATTAATGTTTTCTCTTCGTTCCCTCTCTAAATATATTTCTTCGGGAGAGAAGTTAAATTGCCTGTAAGTTTTTTATTGGATAAAGTTTTAATAAGACGAAACAATACTTCATCTGGATCAATAGATACCATCTACCCACTCTTCGGAAAACGTGACAATATTTTATGTTCAAGCATTTGGTACAAAAACATAGCTTTCTTTGTTAAAAAAATTAAGAATAATGGTATTCTTAATTTTTTTTTCAGTATGGTTTGGTCCCGGCTATCATTTGAAGATCTTTGACAGTCGTTACAGGTAGCCAGAGGATCTAAAGTCAGATAACCAGTCTTGCCAAGGGAAATCGTATTTCGTATATCGTTGCGGAGGTCATATAGGCAGTCGCTCCAACTAAAATACTGGTATTCAGCTGCATCCGGTTAGACTGGAAGCCGACCCCAACATAGTTGGGAAAAGGCTAGGCAGATTATGTCTTAATATTTTATTTGCATTACTAGCTTCTGCCCGCGACTTCGTACGCGGAACCTGTTGCTTATGCCAGCGACAACGGGGTCGTCAAAATCGAAGATCTGAGACGTCTGAGGTCGAAGCGCAATTCTCTATCCGTGAACGTCTCCAACTCGCGAGAGAATGCGTGACGATCAAGATCAGCAGTCAGTCGCGCATCACGTTCCCCACTTGTCTCTAAATACCTAGAAGTCGATGTGTATATACGCTGAGAACTCAAGCGTAATTCTCTTTCCGTGAACGTCTCCAACTCGCGAGACAAAGCATACGTTCACGATCAGCGGTCAGTCGCGCATCATATTCTTCACTGGTCTCTAGAGACCTGGATGTAGATGCGTAAATACGCTGAGAACGCAGGCGTGCTTCGCGATCCGAAGAGGTTTCCACAGAGCGAGTTCAAGCCTGATGTTCTCGAACAGCATCAAGTCTCTCCTGACGCTCTTCGGTAGATTCTTGGGATCTTATGATCCTCAATCTTTTAGCTCCTTTGGAACATTGGGAAAGATTTGACCTCTTTTTAGGCATGGTTATAGTTTTATTAAAATCTAAGTGACTTCTCCGCTAAAAATAAAAGGGAGTTTGGGCCAGTAGAGTCAATATTTCAATGATATACCTACCATAGTCATCGAAAATCAGTCCTAAACTGTTACCACCTTTACCACGTGGAGGTACTCCCAGCTTATGTTATTTTATAATTATACATTAAATTATTAATAGCTTTGATTTCCACATCAGATGGTTCTGATCTTCGATTTATAAAAGTCAACAGGAAATGCCCATCAGACCGAACAACTTTTGCTAAGACTCATTCTTATATGTGTTATGGTGTAGCTGGGCTCTTGGAGTGCCACAACAGATGTTCCAGGTCTTCGATTTTTATAAGTCAACAGAGAGTGCTCATCAGATTGAAAAACTTTTGCTAAACCGTCATTCCTATATATGTTATAGTGTCGCTGGGCTTTGGAGTTCCACAACAGGTGTTCCAGATCTTCAAAGTTATTCTCACAGCAGAAAATGCTCTTCACGTAGAATAATTTTTGCTATGGCACCATTTTTGCATCTGTTATACGTTAGCTGGTCTGTTGCGGTTCTGCATCAGGTGTTCCATTTTCCAAAATAAATCTTAGCTTATATGTTGCCCAGACTTAGTACCTATACAACAAAAAAATGCCCATCAGACCGAACAACTTTTGCTAAGACGTCATTCCTATAATTATGTGTTTTTTTAGTTCCACATCAGGTGTTCCAGATCTTCAAATTTATTCTCTCAGCAGAAAATGCTCATCACGTGGAACAATTTTTGCTATGGTACCATTTTTGTATCTCTTATAGTTTAGCTGGTCTGTTGCGGTTCTGCATCAGGTGTTTGTTTCCAAGATAAAAGTCAACAGGAAATGCCCATCAGACCGAACAATTTTTGCTAAGACGTCATTCCTATATGTGTTATGGTGTAGCTGGGCTCTCGGAGTTCCACAACAGGTGTTCCAGATCTTCGATTTTTATAAGTCAACAGAGAGTGCTCATCAGATTGAACAACTTTTGCTAAAACGTCATTCCTATATATGTAAGTGTAGCTGGGCTCTTGGAGTTCCACATCAGGTGTTCCAGATCTTCAAATTTATTTTCTCAGCAGAAAATGCCCATCACGTGGAACAATTTTTGCTATGGTACCATTTTTGTATCTCTTATAGTTCAGCTGGTCTGTTGTGGTTCTGCATCAGGTGTTCAAGTTTCCAAGATAAATTATAGCCTATATCTTGCCCAGACTTAATACCTATACAACAACAAAAAAATCATTCAAATCCGTCCAGTAGTTTCGAAGATTAGCGTGTACAAACAAACAGACAAACAGACAAACAGACAAACAGACAAACAGACAGAACTTTTTTTTTGGATTCGTGCTCTATTACTATTTCTAAACCCCCCTCAATTATTTATTTTTTAATATATTCAATGTACAGACACAGTTTTTTTACTGTTTTATTATATGTATATACTAGCTTCTGCCCGCGACTTCGTACGCGGAACCTGTTGCTTATGCCAGCGACAACGGGGTCGTCAAAATCGAAGATCTGATACGTCTGATGTCGAAGCGCAATTCTCTATCCGTGAACGTCTCCGACTCGCGAGACAATGCGTGACGTTCACGATCAACAGTCAGTCGCGTATCACGTTCCCCACTTGTCTCTAGATACCTAGAAGTCGGTGTGTAGATACGCTGAAAACTCAAGCGTAATTCTCTTTCCGTGAATGTCTCCAACTCGCGAGACAATGCAGACGTTCACGATCAGCGGTCAGTCGCGCATCATTTTCTTCACTGGTCTCTAGACACCTGGATGTAGATGCGTAAATACGCTGAGAACGCAGGTGTGCTTCGCGATCCGAAGAGGTTTTCACGGAGCAAGTTGAAGCCTGATGTTCTCGAACAGCATTAAGTCTCTCCTGACGCTCTTCGGTAGATTCTTGGGATCTTATGATCCTCAATCTTTTAGCTCCTTTGGAACACTGGGAAAGATTTGACCTCTTTCTAGGCATGGTTATAGTTTTATTAAAATCTAAGTGACTGCTCCGCTGCGTTACCGGGTAGGCTACCGTGCCACGTAGATAAATGGAAAAGGAAATTAAACACTAAAATAAAATAGGCCGGAAGACATAGTTTTGGCCAGTAGACTCAAATTTTCAATGATACACCATTATCATCGAAAATCAGTCCTAAACTGTTACCACCTTGACCGCGTGAATATTTTATAATTATACATTGAAATTAGTGATAGCTTTGATTTCCACATCAGATCTTCAATTTTTATAAGTCAACACGAAATGCCCATCAGACCGAACAACTTTTGCTAAGACGTCATTCCTATATGTGTTATGGTGTAGCTGGGCTCTCGGAGTTCCACAACAGGTGTTCCAGATCTTCGATTTTTATAAGTCAACAGAGAGTGCTCATCAGATTGAACAACTTTTGCTAAAACGTCATTTCTATATATATGTTAGTGTAGCTGGGCTCTTGGAGTTCCACATCAGGTGTTCCAGATCTTCAAATTTATTCTCTCAGCAGAAAATGCCCATCACGTGGAACAATTTTTGCTATGGTACCATTTTTGTATCTCTTATAGTTCAGCTGGTCTGTTGTGGTTCTGCATCAGGTGTTCAAGTTTCCAAGATAAATTATAGCCTATATCTTGCCCAGACTTAATACCTATACAACAACAAAAAAATCATTCAAATCCGTCCAGCAGTTCCGAAGATTAGCGTGTACAAACAAACAGACAAACAGACAAACAGACAAACAGACAGACTTTTTTTTTGGATTCGTGCTCTATTACTGTTTCTAAACCCCCCTAAATTATTTATTTTTTAATATATTCAATGTACAGACACAGTTTTTCTACTGTTTTATTATATGTATAGATTATTATATGTATATAGATTATCATCTAAACTAGTATTATAAAGAGGAAAGATTTGATTTTTTGTTTGTTTGTTACGATTTAACTCAAGAACTACTCAACCGATTTAAAAAAATCACCATTAGAAAGCTATATCTTTATCGAGTAACATAAGCATAAGCTATACATTATATTGTTATCATGCAAATTAGCTGAGCTATCACAATTTTCGTGGACGAAGTCCCGGATGAAATGCTAGTATACTTGTACCTCTTGCACATGGGGGTAGGCAGACACAACTGAACGCCATTTGCTAAGATTCTTTTATGCAATAATCTCCTTTCGCTTCGTTCACGTTCCTTTTTTTCTTCAAAGCAAATCAAAATCAAAGCATTTATTTCAAGTAGACCAGTTACAGGCACTATTGAATTGTCGAAACAAAGATGAAAATTAAATGTAGCTACACTCCCAGTCATAGACATTAAAACTTACGCTAGGGAATGGGCAACTACAGTACTTTTACCATAGAGATCTACATCTCTATGGAGAAGAACGGGCAAACTCCATGGACACTCTTTTTAATCAGAATAGTTTTACAAAACCTTGGTTACCAAGGTGGTTACCCAGGGCGGGTTTGTCACGGATGTTAAAAGATTTCCAGATAAGAACAACTAATAATAAGGTTTCGAAACGACTGCAAGGTTTCTAGTTTCTATGTCTATTCACTGAAACACGATATTTTCTCTCACGATAGTCTCATTTTATATTTGAATTCAGCCAATTAGCTACCTAAATTTGGTTTGTTTCAGCAAATATTGATATTGGATAGCTGAAATCCGTTAATAAAGCCAATTAGGTTTCCGTGCCGTTAATTCTTACCTATGTATTTTACATATTAAGTAGCATTGTAAATATTACCCTAAGATAATTGTATAGCTTCGGGGTTTAACGTTTTTGTGATAGATTCGGGAACAGTTTTGAAAACTGTCTTTGTTTTTGTTATTGATTGTCCGTAGGAGTCTTTAAATCGCAAATGACTAAAGGAATGATGAATATCTACACTAATATTATAAAGAGGAAAGATTTGTATTTTTGTGTGTGTGTGTGTGTTTGTAATGAATAAACTCAAAACCTGCTGCGCCGATTTCAAAAATTCTTTCACCATTAGAAAGCTACATTCACCCTGAGTAACATAGGCTATATCTTGTCCCCGTACTCCCGCGGAAACGGGAACTACGCGGGTGAAACCGCGTGACGTCCGCTAGTAATATATAAATTTTGATGGATGGAGAGGGAGAGGAAGACCAAGGAAACGATGGATGGATTGTGTGAGGAATGATATGAATGATAAAGGAGTGAATGATAGCGTGACGGTTGACAGGGGAGAATGGAAGAAAAAAACCGGCCAAGTGCGAGTCGGACTCGCGCACGAAGGGTTCCGTACCATTATCTATACAATAGACAAACGGCAAAAAAATCACGTATGTTGTATGGGAGCCCCCCTTAAATATAAATTTTATTCTGTTTTTAGTATTTGTTGTTATAGCGGCAACAGAAATACATCATCTGTGAAAATTTCAACTGTCTAGCTGTCACGGTTCATGAGATACAGCCTGGTGACAGACAGATGGACAGACGGACAGACGGACAGACAGCGAAGTCTTAGTAATAGGGTTCCGTTTTTACCCTTTGGGTACGGAACCCTAAAAACGTGTTGCGCCGACCCCGAATAACATGGGATAAGGGCAGGAAGACGATGAATCCGTAGTGGTCTTATCACGCAGATAATGACTATTGGAGAGGAACAGACGCTGTCTTAGACAAATGCAGATAGTCAAAAATGCTAACCTACGAAAAAACACAAAAGTTTGACCACATTAAAGGAACTTCCGTAAAATAATTGCCAGCCAATCACAATACCTACAATGATAATGTTTCGGCCAAACACCCAAACCCATGATCGATCTACAGGATGTTTTAAAATACTGATGGTTGACATGTATCATGTAGATAGCGCGCCTCGCTCGGTCGCACGAAATAAAACGCGTCATCGCCAGACACATTGCTGATACAGCATAAAGCCGTTCATGTGCGAACGTTGCCGGATAACAAAACAGGAATGTTTTAAAGCTTGCTGAGCGGTTTAAAAAAGTCGTGGAAGCCGGTTATTGTTAACTTTCTGCTGAAATGAGATACAGCGCCTGTGATAAATATAATGTTTGTTAATTTCGCTTTTACGTTTCAGTGCCTGCAATAATTGTTTGGCTAAGGTATTTGTGTGTTTGAGAGGTACACAATTTATGCAGGCGTTTAGGGAGGCCACGTTGTAACTAAAGCGACAGTGCAGTCGTGCGTCACGTTCATTTTCAACGCCGAACCTGAAAGCGTGGCTTTCCACACAAACGGGTGCTTTCCAGTTTTCTGAACCAATTAGTGATTGACTCGATAATCGCTTATTTACGCGACCGATGGCTTTGACACATCATCATCATCATCATCATCAGCCTATTAATGTTCCCACTGCTGGGACACAGGCCTCCACTCTATGAGAGGGAATGGGCTATAATCCACCACGCGGGCCCAGTGCGGATTGGTAGATGTCAGATGTCTTCGAATTTTTTGGCTTTGACACAGTGTTATACAAGTATAACAGAGCCATCGGTCGAGTAATGAGCGATTACTAGAATCGATGTTTGGATTGTATCTTGATTCAATAAATGCTGTCTTGTGCTCATTTGTGGACACGCGGCGCGTCGGGCGGCGCGTTGAGCGGCGCGTCAGGCGGTGCGTCGGGCGGCGCGTTGTCCGGCGCGCCACGCGGCGCGTTGCGCGTTTTTCCGTTTACGGAGAGGCGGTGTGTGAAGCGTTTGAATTTTAAGTGGGCCGCGCCGCACGACGCGCCGCTCAACGCACCGCGTCTCCGTAAATGAGCCCTTACCCTAAATCTTGTGCACCGGTTGGAGGAGAGTGAATTTTGTTCAAGGATCAACTTTGTTTTTTACAACACGCTTGAAGTAAATAGGAGATGTATATATTTTGGCATTAGTAATTACTTAGTTTAAGTATGTGTCGGGTTTGTCAGGAATTTATTTCGGTAGGCTCGAGCTTATGTGGGCAGAAGACAGGTTTCGTGCTATGAAAACACACTGGATGCGATACACTATTTTATTTCACATTGCACGGTTCGGCATGGTAGTTTCCATGGAGAAGAACCGGCAAGAAACTCCATGGTTACTCTTTTCAAACAGATACACTGAGTCTAACAAATTACTTGACATTACACTTTGACACATTAACACTGGGCACAATGATTCGGGTACAGTTTAAAGACGACGGACTGGGCAAACTTGCACTTAGTTTGGTAAAATCTTATTTGAATGATAGACAACAACATGTTCAAATAAATGGTGTTAATTCACAGGGGTTAAAAGTAAAAATGGGGGTTCCACAAGGCTCAATATTGGGTCCTTTTCTCTTTCTAGTACATATAAATGATCTACCCTATTTACTGAAAAACCAACCTCAAAATATGGTGTTATTTGCTGATGACACTTCCCTAATTTTTAAGATAAATAGGCGGGCCCAAAATCTAGATGACGTGAATAATGCCCTACTTCAGGTCCAAAATTGGTTCACAGCAAACAATTTGGTATTAAATGAAAAAAAAACTAAATGCATAAGATTTGCTTTACCGAATGTTAAAAGTAGTGATTGTGATATAATATTGAATAAAGAGAAACTTGAATTCGTAGATAAAACGGTTTTCCTGGGGATTACGCTTGATTCAAGGCTACAATGGGGTTCTCATTTGACATCTCTTGCGGGGCGACTAAGTTCAGCAGCCTTTGCCATTAGAAAAATCCGTCAGTATACTGATGTAGATACCGCTAGACTGGTTTATTTTAGTTACTTTCATAGTATAATGTCTTATGGCATCTTGCTGTGGGGACGGGCTGCAGATATTGAGTCTATATTTATTCTGCAGAAAAGAGCCATCAGAGCCATATATAATCTTCGTAGGCGCGATTCTCTAAGGGAACTGTTTAAGGATATTGGCATCATGACGGTACATTGTCAATACATCTACGAAAACATAATGTACGTCAGAAAAAATCTGCACCTTTTTGGTAAAAGGGGTGACAGACATAATTACAGTACTAGAAATAGGGACCAACTAGTTCAGCCAGGTTTCAGACTCGCTAAAGTAGACTCATCTTTCATGGGGTACTGTTTGAGATGCTATAATAAAATTCCACAAAGTATTCTTGAACTGAATGAGACGAAATTTAAAACATGCATTAAACGCACACTATGTAAACAAGCATATTACAAGTTGAGCGATTATATCGCTGATAAAGATGCTTGGCTCAATGCTGGTCCTGCTCCACATGGACAGGGGCGCATAAATTGATAGCATTAAATTGTATTGTTGGAGCTGCTGAAGATTGTACAACTATCTTTGCATTGTATAGAATCAATCTCTTTAGTATTATATAAATGCATAGCCCATATTGTGTGAGTACTATGTACTAGAAAGCTATCATTCACTGGAAACCTACGTCTTTTCTTGACTTGAATGTGCCCTGGCGGTTTGGAGTATGTCATGCTCACTCTATTGTCTCGCTGATGGTGGCGCATGTGTCGGATCATTTAGTTCCCTTCAAAATGGTTGAGTTGAATGGTGCTGATCCATGCGTCATGTCCGTGAACGGGCGCTGTCAGTTGTGACTGGTCATCTCTTGGTTGCCATGGCTTATTTGAATGAATTATTTTGAATTGTATTTTTTTTTTTTTGTTTGTGTGTTTTTGCTGTGGACACTTTTACCGTGCACATCTTGCTACATTGTTCTCACATAATATACCATCTCAACGTGAATGATGTAACCAAGATTTTGTAACAATATTCTGATTTAAAAGAGTGTCCATGGAGTTTCTTGCCCATACTTCTCCATAGAGATCTACGCTAGGGAATGGGCAACTACAGTACTTTCACAGTTTTTATGTCTTGTGACTGGGACTGTAGCTACATTTAATTTTCATCTTTGTTTCGACAATTCAAAAGTGCCTGTAACTGGCTTACTTGAAATAAATGCTTTGATTTTGATTTTGATTTTGAGACTTCTTAACTCCGCTGCGATCAGACATAGAATGTCCGCCTCACCACGAGGTGTTAACATCAGGACTCTGTAAAAGCCGCCATGGTGGGGTAGACTAGTAAGTAGGTCGCGTGATGTCACCACTGGCGCGCTTTCGATCCATTCGCCCGTCCGTACTATATGCTTGTTCTGTTATTTCCAAATAAACAACTCCAAACTCTAGTACCAGATACTTTAGAAACATTTCACTAAAACATAGGTAAGTTTTCCAAGTCAATATTATAATAGCATGTCTCTCTGAAGTAATCACCTTGACGGCAAGAACAATTTCCTTTTGTCAAGCTCGGCAGTCAACAGGGATGTGATTTCACGCTCCGTTAGCTTCGCATATCAGTACAAGTGCGGTGGCGGTTAAACATAACTAGTCATTTTGTATAACGTCTCATCATTGTATTTACTGGGGCATAGCGATTAGCTTTTACGTTGCTTTTTGTTTTGTGATATTGTTGTGAAATTTTGTTTGTTGTGGTCTGATAAGTGGTCGTATTGTTACTTTTGAATAGGATTCGTAAAAAAGAAAACTTTGACAAAAAAAAGATGAGTCAAAAACATTGTGTTAGCAAATGAGTTACCTAACTTTACTCATACACGAGTTGTGATGCTATGAAGTTACCGTCTAGTCTTGTAAACGACTTGTCAATGAAATGTAGTGTAACTTTTTCGATTTCCGACATGTAATCTACACTGAAAAAAATGTTAGGTTGAATTTAACAGATTTTGCGTAAATGTAACTAAAGTTTGCGGTTGATTTCGGTCCTATCACGAATTTTTGTTGATTTTACCAAACATATTAAGTTGGTGTTGTACCAAATTTATTTGGCAGATTACACCTTTAATTTGTACATTTTTTACCAAACTAATTTAGTAACATTTCTCACCAAAGTACTGTAGCATATTTTTTTTTACCAAAATACTTTAGTAATTTTTTACACCAAAGTAATTTAGTAACATTTCTCACCAAAGTACTTTAGTATATTTTTTTACCAAAATAATTTAGTAACATTTTTCACCAAAGTACTTTAGTAAATTTTTTACTAAAGTAATTTAGTAACATTTCTCACCAAAGTACTTTAGTATAATTTTTACCAAAATACTTTAGTAACATTTTTCACCAAAGTACTTTAGTAACATTTTTTACCATAGTACTTTAGTAGATTTTCTACCAAAGTACTGTTGTAACGTTTTCATCAAAGTACTTTAGTAAAAAAGTACAATTTAGTTTGCTGCAATCTACCAAAAAGATATTGTATATTTTACCCAACATACTTGTTTTTTTTTACCAAATACATTTTGTATGTTCTACTGTTACCTTTTCTGGTACAAATTACCGAAGGTAGTTTAATAGAAAATTCAAAGGTATTTGGTAAAATCTACAACAAAAATTTGGTAGATAGCACTTATTATATGGTAGAATGTATTAAATCAGTTTGATAGAGAAAACTAAACTTAACTCGTAAGTATAATCTATTTTATTTGGTAAACTCTAACAAACAATATTTAGCAGTATTTACTAATCACGTTCGGTGTATTTTATCAGCGTTAGTTTGGTAATAATTACCAGATTTAATTTTAGTTACTACCAAAGGTTGTTTGGTAATATCTATCAGATGTATATCGTTCTTTTAATCAGAGATAATATTGTATTGTCTACCAGACGTATATCGCAGATTTTATCAAATATAATTAAGTATTATCTATCATGTATTTCGTATTTTTTCCTAAAATTTGTTTGGTAATATTTACCAGATGGGTAATGCAGTTCTCATCAAAGTTAGTTTAATAGAATCTATCAGATGTGTATCGTGCTTTTTATCAGAGATAATATTGTATTATCTACCAGAAGTGTATCGTAGATTTTATCGAATACAATTAAGTATTATCTATCATGTTTGTTTCGTATTTTTTCCTAACATTTGTTTGGTAATATCTAACAGATTTATGCTGTAGTTATTACCAAAATTTAACTGGTAATATCTACCAATATTTTATCAGTGCTTGTCTGATTGTACCGGTCCTGGTTTAGTAAAACATACCAAATAAATAGTGTAAATTTTACTGGTGTTGTTTGGTTAATTTATCAAACTAACACTAGTAAAATGTACACAACTTTTTGGTATATATTACCAAACATTGATTTCCAGAATATTAATAGGGTGTGGTATCATTAAAAATTAGGAACTTAGTAGCTAATCTGCAATATTGCTGATATGGTATGAGAGTAAAATCATATTGCAGTTATGATTTTCAAACCACCGTACTACACACACGTACTTTCGTGGCCAGCAGTGACCACGAAAGTACGTGTGTACCATGTCAGCAATATTGCAGATTAGCTAGTAAGTTTCTAATTTTCAATGATACCACACCCCTTTTATGGCACACGCTAAAAATATAGAAGAAAAAACCTTACAAGAAATACAGGGTCTGAAAAAAAAAAGGTTTAAAGACTGTTTGACAAACACTTCAAAAATATACAGGATTATTGGTAATTCAACATATTCCTTTTAATTGAGATATGTAGTAAAGTTCACTAATTGCAGTTAAAAAGGTCATGTAAGCTAGCCGAAAATCAGCAGTTTCTAGAATACATCGAATTACCAGTAACCTTATTTAATATGGGCTTAATAAAAACAGTGGTTTAAAGAAAAATAAAAAGATTTTTGGAACATATCAGAAAATTTATTTTACCAATCATAAATACAATTATATTATCACTAGATCATTCATCTTAAAATTATATCCGTATAGGATTCGAGACATTTGAAACAAACAAACATTTTGATTAAATTTAGCAAATAAATCACTTATTCCAAGTCGAAAAAGAGACAAAAGACGAGACTCGCGAAAGCTTTTTGTCTGATTTTGTGTCAATGTTATAAAAATATTTTTGCAGAAA
Organism: Xestia xanthographa; assembly: GCA_905147715.2. NCBI lineage: Eukaryota > Metazoa > Arthropoda > Insecta > Lepidoptera > Noctuidae > Xestia > Xestia xanthographa. The sequence continues at coordinate 20,801,494 of LR990653.1, read as the reverse complement.
TAGCCAAATGTGAAAGGCTTCTGTGGGATATTCTGCGTCCAGGCAGTGAAAACTTTTGAAGCATACATCCAGCGCTTTCAAGAACGAGTCTATTTTATAAAAGATGTTATCATACGCAACATAAAAATCCTTTAGGGCATCGATGGTTGGTCCGACAGCAGTAATGATGGGTTGGCACCGTAGACCCTTAGCAGTTTGGGCTTTTGGCCAATAGTCCAGCTGGGTAGGGACTTCGCTTTGGTTCTGGAAATTAGAATGAATTGTTTACTTTTAACCATATTTTTTTATAATTCCTAGTCAGTATTGACACTGAGCATTTTTTATTGCTAGGCATTTAGGTAGTTATTGCAATTATATTTATTTAAAGGGGTTCGGAACGTAATTCACACTTATGATTAGTCTGTGCGAAGCTCTCAAGCAAGAAGTGTACTTATACAGGCTGTTCCAAGGCTATGCCACATGGAGGGATGATATCTTAAGTATTGTAGATAGACAGTTTTACTGAAAGAAGACATCTTTTTGATTTTAAAAACAATTTGAACCGCATTCAAAGATTTTTGAATAATCGCCTATCTGAACCGGGAATCGAACCCGTCAAATTGTAAAAAAATCCGTAATTTTGCAACACCGATCACAAGACTCAATCGGAAGCTTTTATTTTTTTCCACTTAGCATAGCATCATAAATAAAAGGAAGATCATGAAATTTTACTTTTAATTTCAGGAAAATTAATACATACTTAGCCTTTTCTTTGACTGTGCTGCGCTTTAAATACTGAATTTATCATTTTAAGTATTACTAACAAGTACCCACTTGAAAAATAAATGAACGGGGGACACATTTTGGGCATTTGCTAAATTAAATTAATTTTAAGCAAAATGTAATTAGGTATTTTAATTAAATGTAAAATATGTTACTTGGAAAAAAATTAAGCTTCCGATTGAGCCTTTTGATCGGTGTCTTAAAATTACGGGATTTTTTTTTACAATTTGGCGGGTTCGATTCCCGGTTCAGATAGGCGATTATTCAAAAATCTTTGAATGCAGTTCAAATTGTTTTTAAAATCAAAACTATGTCTTTATTTAGTAAAACTGTCTATCTACAATACTAACTTTGTACGTTACGCTTTATTTCAGTATCATCAATAGATTTCATTATATTCCTGTTTTAGTGTTTATTGATATTTAATTAACTAGATAACGTACAAACTTAGATTTTGGTCCGACTGACGGTATATAAAAAATGTGACAAAATCGGTTAACGCTTAGGGGTGGAAATCGTCGTTAGTATGGGAAGTCGTCATCTCACAATAGTCTTAAAAGTGAAGTTATACATACCTTTGCATGAAGAATGAAACTGTTCATAGCTTCTTGAATGCTTGGCCTTATGGTTTTTTTTTGCCAGCTGTATCTTGGCACTGTATTCTCAGTTGGAACTATTTTATATCCAATTGCCGCGCAATAACAGAAGTCTCTAACATCTGAAAAATAAAAATGGAATAAGTTATGATGCATATTCGTTGACTTAATTAGTTTAAGTTAATAGTATAAATTGTATTAAGAAATTTAACCAGATAACTGGTTATCAGAGATTTTTTTGCTAAATATCCGAAAATACTATTGCTATTAAAAAAATACACTTTAAATATACATAATAAATATAAATAGTTTTATTATCAGAACTTTCACTAATTTCACACAAAAACCGAAACTTTGAGTTTGCTTTAAGTGTAAAATTTGTGAAAGTTTTGATCAATACAAGTAGGTATATTTAATAACCAACCTTCACTTGGGTTTTCTTCAATCAATTTAATGTAGACAGAAGCAGCTTCAATTGTTTTCAAAAGATTAAGAGTTTTCTCTAAAAAGATGCGCCATTTTTTGAACAGTCGGAGCTCTGATCCTTTAAACTTGGATTCAAAATCCAGTTCAAACTGAAAAAAAAAGTAACGATTTTAAGTAAATATACAGGGTGTAAAAGACCTCATCACGAAGCCGTCAACCAAGCATACTGTACATCAAACTAAGTAACTTTGCGCAAAAAATATTGCTGGAAAACGACTTTTTTTTTTTGGAGTGAAAAATCATGTTTTGTGGGTAGAACTCAATGTAACGCACTCAAAACATTGTGCTGATGGATAGATTAAATAGTACGGGGTCGTGGAGGTGTTTAAAGTAAAAACCTTATATGAAAAACTTGTCAAAAAGTTGGAATTTTGACCCCCAATATCTCCGTAACTGTAAGGTTCCCAGGTATTGTGTAGAACAAAAAAATGATCGCAATGACAAGGAGAACAAGTGCCTTTCGGCTTCGTTAAGAGGTGTTTTACACCCTTTATATATTTTCAAATATTGCTCACAAGACTGAAACAAACAAATATACAGGGTCAAGCTAATAAAAAGCTTGTAAAAAGGGTCACAACTTACCAACTTATATCCAAAACTCAATTTATAAGATGGCCAATCGTTCACGATGTCATGTGTCTTTGCATATTTTTCGGATTGTAGTTCCTTCAGGCGCATTTGTGGATGTTTTCCTCCAATTCTCGATTACTTCGGGCTGGCACCTTGTTATATTTCAGCCAAACTTTTAACTCTTCATATTCTTCATTAGATACTGGTAAACAATAGATCAAGTTTAGTCTAGCTTCAGCCTTATTAACCGTTAGCCTTGTATAATATATTTATGTTCAAAGTTCAAATTTATACCACTTTGATTTTCATCTGCTACAGCATGTGTCAGCCAGAACATCGTTGGTGCTGGTGTGCATGGGCTCTCCTTTCGTTTATTATTACCCCACTCTTCCACAGCAAATGTTTGTGATTGTTATATTTATCAACAAGTATTCTCCTTGCTGGAATATATTTATTTTTTCCAAACTTTTGGCTTGGAGTGGTAGTATGTCTGCTATAGAAATCAAAACAAATTATAAGGAACTAAGCATGAAAATCAAGGAAACACTTACTTAATGGTTATTTTGAAATAACCATTAAGTTTTTTTGTCATGAATATTAACTTAACAACATGGAATTGATAGTTTTTAGGGTTCCGTACCCAAAAGGTAAAACGGGATCCTATTAATAAGACTCTGCTGTCCGTCCGTTCGTCCGTCTGTCACGAGCTAGTATCTCATGAACCGTGATAGTTAGACAGTTGAATTTTTTTTACCGCCCCCCCCCCCCCTCCCTCTTCCACCAGAGCTGTGCGAGGTTTCGTCATACATTTGAACCTCGTAAACATTTTCGCCGTCTCGCTATTTTACTATAGCGCTGTCATCCAGTTGTCTAGTTTCGGTCGGTCATATTCGGGAACACGAAGTTAGTCGATGCCCATTATATACTTTGCAGAACTGTACTCTTTTCTCGGTCGCAGTCGGATAATCAACCGGTAATAACCGCATATTATCGGTAGTTAACCATCAATTTGATTAAGTAACATTAGCTAGCGGGTTTTTTACAATTATAGTCGCGGCCATTTAACAACGTAGGTTGACTTGAATAAATGAAATGTATGCCAACAAAACCAATCTGTAAAATTTACTAAAGTTCGTTTTGTAAACTTAACAAAGTAAAATAGCTAATTATGTAGGTACCTAACCACTATTTCTAGCTCAATATCTAGGTATCCTATATAAAAGGCCCCCCTTTCCTATACTCTGACCCATTGGCGGCAAAACCGGAACACAAATAAATGTAGAATTAATTAAAGTCACATTAAACTACTCGATAACTTTCTTGCTTTTTGTAGTGACTAGCGATTTACAAAAAAACACGTGGATTATCGGACTTTGACAAAAGAGGGGCTATATCCGTTTCAAGTTGAATTCTTCATTAACCATCCACTCAATCGTTAGTTCACTGCACATTACGCTATCAATATTACACACTGCACAACCAAAATTAATATAGTGAACAATACAACGTAAAGGCATGGCACCATCTTGAAACACGGCTAAACAAACCACTAATAACAATATGGGTATATAGGTAATCATCACCTCATCATCTGCCGAGCCTTTTCCCAAACTATGTTGGGGTCGGCTTCAGTTTTACCGGTATATAGGTAATATTGATCAAAATAGGCACTCACCTTCAAAGTTTGTTATAGTGTCTTCAGATAGTCCCCATTCTGTTAAATATTCGGCGACCACCACGTTTAACTCTTCTTCTTCACTTTCCATTGCGAGCGAAGCGACAAGCAAAGCGACTACTTACTAGCCGGCCGGCGCAAAATGAAATGAACGATGAACGCAGACGCACGTCACGGCCGCGCGCCTAATGCTCAGCAGCGCCCCGTGCGCAGGCGCGGTGGCGGCGCGGCGACGCGAGGCCTAGGGTTGCCAACCGTACTTTATTATAAAGTGAAAATAATTTCAAAACAGATGACGTTATTGACGCTAATGCTAGCAGTACCAGTAGTAGCAGGGGTAATAGGAAAAGAAAACGAATGCAAAACTATAAGCCGCTGTGGGAAGCGGAATACCCCTGGATCAAAAGTGCTGGATATCAACAATGAAATAAGTAATCTTTAAAAATGAAATAAGGGAAAAAATCTGTAGTAGTACCACTAAAAATTCCTGTGCAGCGAAGGACTGGCAATCCATTTTTAGGGTTCCGCACCTTAATCGGAAAAAAACGGAACCCTTCTAAGATCACTTTGCTGTCCGTCCGTCCGTCTGTCTGTCTGACAAGACTCTTTATCTCGAGAACGTGTAGTATCGAGTTAAAATTTTAACCATATATGTACTCAAGTCTACGGTCCCTTGAAGCTGTGTAAAAAAGCATACTTCTACGTTAATTTAAAAAAAAAGATACGGCCGTTTATGTCGCAAAACACACACATTTCGACACTCTCGAGGGAATCAAAATGATAGGGTACTTCCCGTTGACCTAGAACTATGAAATATCGTCACATACTACAAGTACTTAGAAAAATCTGAAAACTATACATTTATTACATCATAATAAATTTAGTCCTTTTTAAACATCATATTTGGAGAACTCAATTGCATTAAGCACCTAGTTTTTATGCGGCGTCATACATTTCAGGTGCGTACTTAACTCAACTCGGCCAATTTAAGATGGAATAAGTGAAAGTTTGTACGGAACCCTAGGTGCGCGAGTCAGACTCGCACTTGGCCGGTTTTATTTTTTCGAGGAAATACTTTTCCGAACATGCATAAAGTGGTGTCACGATTACTGTGCGTTCCCGCCACTTCAGAATTTACAGAAAAGGTGTTTTCTGTAATTAATGCGAAGTGGCGTGACGACAAAAATAAAGCTTCCATTAAGCTTATACTTACGCAATTATTTGAGATGCCATAAATATATTTAAAGCAGATACGAAATTGTTATTAGGCTGAAAAATAAAATTTGTATGAAACAAATATAGTACCTACATTGTTTAACGAATTTTTCATGACATTTGCGAGGAAATAAATAACTACAAAAACTATAACTGCACCAATCAAAAATTGACGAAATTAACAACTTCACTTCCAGATCAGAATATTTTATCCGTCAAAGAAAAAGGTGGCAACCCTACGGCAGTGGCCGCAAACGACAGCTCCGCGGGGCAGTGCGGAAGGGGGAAATACTCGGAAATAGTCGCATAAATTGAGTAGGTAGGATGGAAATGGAACTACCTCTAATGGTTTTGTAAATTCTACGATACTGTTTAGTAATTTTAACATTTTTTAACCACAGCGACAAGTAGGTACTTATGTTAGTTACTGTTTCGTTTATATGGTTGTTGGAGAAAATAATATGACTTTGTGCGGCGTGAAAGGTTGTAATAACCAAAGCAAGATAGAATGTTATTATGTACTTACAAGCTTTTCATTAATTTAATTTGCAATGTACCTATGTACCTATGTATGTTTCTTCGGGTGGAATCTTGCAACTCAATTTTGAAGTGTAGATATCCTCAACCGATTGAGCTGAAATATGGCAATACAATAATATGGTACCATGGGGCTGGTCTGATGATGGAGCCGGAAGGTGGCCCTAGGAACTCTGTAATAAATAAAACAATCGTAGGTACCGAGTTTGGGCTCTTCAGAATCGTCTTGGTGAGCAATTGCTGGATGTTTATAGAAAAGTACATTTGGCTATAAAAGCGTGTCACAACAAAATATTTTTTTGACAGAAACTTAATCACCGACAAGTAAAGACAAAACGATTCATTATTCACTACATGGTATAAAATGGCTCCGGCCCATCTCGTAACTTTCCCATTTCGACAACTAAACAAAAGACGTGCGAAACAAGTGACAAAGTGTGCCAACTCGTAACTATTTTAATCTTCATCTTCCCGCTGTCTGTCCTATGTAAGTAATTAGGTAGGTATGCTTAGATCTAACTACGCAACGATTTTGATGTGTTTTTTTTTATACATAATAGATAAGTGATTCAAGAGTAATGTTTATATTTTTCATAAATAAGTATGTAGGTATGTAGTGTCAATTTGGACTCACAAGTTACACTTTCGAAAGTGTAAAAAACCAGCTGATAGAAATGATAAATGATGTTTATTTGCAAGTAGGTTTTTACACTTTTACACGTCATTTTTTAAACTAGATGGGGCCGGTGTTTCGTACCTGACTACTCTGAGAAGAAACAGCCGAAACAAACTCAGAGGTCATAGTCTCTTTTAAAGTCCAGACATTTATTCTTGCTCAATTCACATGAGGACTATGCAGATTAGTGCCTGAGATGGTCTTTTGAAGAAAGAGTCATACAGATTTGAGTGGACCTGTCCAGTCGGTGCAAGCATTTGTCAGATGTTTTTATCGTGTAGCTCGACTTCGAAACGACGAACAATACCAAAGAAAGGACATTTGGGTAGGTCGCTTAAAGTAGGTACTCAAACTGCCAGACAGTTGTGGGAAAAACAAACAAAAAATAAAAATTGCGATACATACCTACCCTTTTTCAAGCGCGGCAGCGGTTCCGGGAACACAGCTAATTCGTATATTAATGAACAAATGTACCTACTTACTTACTAACTGTTAACTTTTACCGACGAACTGATCTTAATAAACTTATAAAGGGTGTAAAACACCTCTTAGCGAAGCTGAAAGGAACTTGTTCTCCTCGTCATTGCGATCATTTTTTTGTTCTACACCATAGCACGGTAATATTATAATACAGTAGTGTAACTCAGCCGCATGATAGAAATAAATGCCTACAGCCGCGCGTAACGTAAACATGCGTTATAGGGCTGCCCGTCTCCAGCATTTTCATTACATTTGCCTACTTTCTGTTTCTATTTAGTTTTGTGATTGTAAATATCCTTTTTATATAAATAAATGAAATACTTTGTATATTGAGTGATAATTCAGAACCGCACATAACTACCTATTTCACTCGTCTCAATAACTTTCCGTTACTCTATTCGCTTTATTTATTAATCCAAACACCTTTTTTTTCGTGAGATAAAAGGAAATACTTATCCTTTAAAAAGACACACATTATGTACCTACCTACTAGTAAGTAATAGTTATTTATAGTCTTACCTTTCAGAGTTTCCAGGTAATTTAAAAAAATATATGTCTGGATGCGTTATTGACGAATTCATACAACCAAAAACAGCACAATATTTCCTACTCGTCATATTAACTAATTTTTAGAGAAACAATGGCGCGGTTATTGTTAAAAAAACAACATACCGTCCGTTCGACACTGCGGTACAGCCGTGACTGTCTGCGCCCCGATCGCACCCCGAGATCGAGGCGCGTAGGTATAGCTCGCGTTTCGTTCGTTTGTATGAAGTTGGAGTACTATATTATAATATTACCGTGACCATACCTAGGGACCTTCTAGTTACGGAGATATTGATATTGTTCCAACCTTTTGACAAGTTTTTTTTTAAATACGAGTTTTTTAATGAAAGTTTATTTTTCTTTAAACACCTCTACGACCCCAGTAATATCAATCTATCCATCAGCACAATGTTTTCATTGCGTTACATTAAGTTCTACCACAAAACATGATTTTTCACCCCAAAAAAAAAAGGTTTTCCAGCAATAATTTTCGCGTAAAGTTACTTAGATTGATGTAGAGAATGCTCGGTTGACGGCTTCGTGCTTAGTAATAATGTAATTCTTGTTCTCATGGAAGTAATGTACCTACCAAGGTATAATGTCTTATATGGGAATCAATGTCTTTAAACCTTTGCTATACAATCTGAGATAAAATCACTGTCAGTCAGTATAAAAAAATAAAACCGACTTCAAAAAAAAAACAAACAAAAAAACACAAAAAGAAAAAAAAGTTTGTTTTTTTTTTGAAGTCGGTTTTATTTTTTGCAAAAAAGTTTTATTTTATTTTTCCATTTTTAGTTGTAATATCCTATACTTACAAATATTTGCTATGCATCAATTGTACATTGTTAAAAATACATGTCATGGTAATAGGCTTATCCCCAATAAATGGAGCATAACTTTCGAAATCTGGGTGTACTGTACACATTTACGTACCCCTCAGAACATACAGGCGTAATGTTACGTCATGATGTTGTATAAATAATAAACATCCAAGCGATTACAGCAATCACGACCGATTTACCGTCTATTTTTGAAGAGTTCCATTGTATATCTCCGAATGTCAGCATCAAATCTTCACCAAATTAAAATGGAACCACCTCAGGAGTATACTCTTTCAATTAAACCAATAACTGTAACCAAAACTAGAACTAAAAGAGTAAGAGAAAACATAAAATTAAAATATACAAAATAACAAAGTACAGGTTGTCACATTCATAAATTCCTCTCACAATACTTCTGACAGGCCAATCAAATCTTATTCCATCCATCCGCAAACATACCTAACTGTCGAAATCTGGGTGTATTTTACACATCTGCGTACCCCCTCAGAGCATACAGGCGTGATGTTACGTCATACGATTGGAGCTATCACAACAGATTTGCCGTCTATTTTTGAAGAGGTCCATAGTATATCTCCGAAGATCAACATCAGATCTTCACCAAATTAAAATGGGACCACCTCAGGAGTATACTTTTTCAAATGAAAAAAGAATTTTGAGAATCGGTCCACAAATGGGAGAGAAATCAGGTAACATACATAAAAAAAAAGTGGGTTTTTATTGAAATTTTAGGATTCGGTAAAGGCTTCTATTTACCGAATCCTAAAATTTCAATAAAAACCGGCAAATCGTCAATACAACCCTCCAAGTTCATAAAGGTCGAGAAACGATTTTTTCAAGGTCAAAGTCATTGCTAGACCTTTATGAGCTTTGAGGGTTGTATGATGATTTGGATGATTATAATTCTGTAACTACATACGTCTTACAATCGCGAACAATATTTTAATCAACATACAACCTAGCATTGGCCTGCAAATTGCAAAAAACGTAAGAAAATTTGAATTTTGCGGGCTGGTCGTAACATTCACCTCAACCGAATATTTTTTTATGAAATGAGTCTGCTACTCATTACCAACTGCCCCGGTAAATGTAACTATAAATTGAATTGAAACTAACATAGTAACAATGATACAGTCAACCGAATGGTTGTGACTTGTTCTGTTAAATGTACAATATTCTTTGTTAATTTACACCATGAACTCTTGTAGGGACTATATTTTGACCTCAACCTTTTTAGCTTTGTAGGTTCAACTGCGAGGTCTTGTTACATTTATCATATTATGTTTATGATAAAATCAGCCAAACCAAATTGTTGACATTTGTTTGGTAAAATGTACAATATTCTTTGTTAATTTACACCATGAACTCTGGTAGGGACTATATTTTGACCTCAACCTTTTTTGTTTTGTAAGTTCAACCGCGAGTTCTTGTTATATTTATCATATTTTATGATATAGGTAATCAACCAAACCAATTTTTTGAAAAGACGGTAACAATTTTTGCCCTGATATAAATATAATATATGTAAAATAAATAATATATAATGATAAATAATATATGTAACATATGTATGCAAAAATTAACGATTACAGTAAATTCAAATAGTCGGCATCCTTAATTATTTCCATTTTGATTTTTGGGATACATGTAAAACTAATTAAAGCTGCGGTTTATTATTCACTGATAAAACATAATTAACGCGTTTCCGGTTTGCAATTAATAGTGAAAATTATTCAAACATATTTTTAGGGGACTAATATAGGTTATGTAAATCTCTTTACATGAAAATATGAAAGAAATGGGTTTATAATTTGTTGACTATGTAAACGTCTATTCTGTGAACAAAAACGGCTAATCCGCAGTCTACCTACAACATTAAAGTCTGTGGGTTATTCAGGTGGCTCTCAACCCTTTGTCTAGAAAGAATTCGCAAATTGTTTGGGCACATTAGCGATCCAACCAGTACTGCCTCAAAAGGAAAATCTACTACTGCTATGTCTGAGGCAATCTTCCTTCTACTATTTGCATTTCACTGCTTAGAGGCATCAAATCGCCTTTCATTTATCGATTTTTTTTCTAAGAAAACTGTTCTAATGGAACCGATTATTCATAAAGACGCCTAAAAAAAAAGTAGCGGCAAAAACACTGTAACGTGTGAGAACTTATTAATGTAAAAGGGTATTTTTTTAATTAAAAAATACAAGACACTATAAAGACATACAGCTTTCAATGAAATAAATAAAATAAAGCTCAATCTACGTCCAAAGGACTATAAAATAAACTATAAATTAACTTTGTAAACGGCAATTTTTGACAGGGCACGCGTTCATACTTCATACTAATTTGGTCATCGTCCTTCGTGTAATAAAATGTACATTATTCTTTGTTAATTTGCACTATGAACTCTGGTAGAAACAATATTTTGACCTGAAACTTTTTGGTTCTGTAGGTTCCACCGCGAGGTCTTGTTATATTTATCATATTTTTATGGTAAAATCAACCACACTAAATTGTTGAGATTTGTTTGGTAAAATGTACAATATTCTTTTTTAATTTACACCGTAAACTCTGGTAGGGACTATATTTTGATCGCAACCTATGAAGTTTTGTAAGTTTAACCGCGAGGTCTTGTTATATTTACTATATTTTTATGATAATATCAACCAGACTTAATTGTTGACATTTGTTTGGTAAAATGAACAATACTCTTTGTTGTTGATTTACATCAAAACTCTGGTACCAACTTCAACCTTTGTTAGTTTTGTAAGTTCAATAGCGAGGTTTTGTTATATTTATCATATTTTTGTTATAAAATCAACCAGACTAAATTGTTAAGATTTGTTTGGTAAAATGTACAATATCCTTTGTTAATTTACACCGTAAACTCTGGTAGGGACTATATTTTGATGGCAACCTATGTAGTTTTGTAAGTTCAACCGCAAGGTCTTGTTATATTTATCATATTTTTGTTATAAAATCAACCAGACTAAATTGTTAAGATTTGTTTGGTAAAATGTACAATATCCTTTGTTAGTTTACACCGTAAACTCTGGTAGGGACTATATTTTGATGGCAACCTATGTAGTTTTGTAAGTTCAACCGCAAGGTCTTGTTATATTTATCATATTTTTATGATAAAATCAACCAGATTAAATTGTTGAGATTTGTTTGGTAAAATGTACAATATTCTTTGTTAATTTACACCGTAAACTCTGGTAGGGACTATATTTTGATCGCAACCTATGTAGTTTTGTAAGTTCAACCGCGAGGCCTTGTTATATTTACCATATTTTTATGATAAAATCAACCAGACTTAATTGTTGACATTTGTTTGGTAAAATGTACAATACTTTTTGTTGTTGATTTACATCAAAACTCTGGTACCAAATTCAACTTGTTATATTTATCATATTTTTATTATAAAATCAACTAGACTAAATTGTTAAGTTTTGTTTGGTAAAATGTACAATATTCTTTGTTAATTTACACCATAAACTCTGGTAGGGACTATATTTTGATGGCAACCTATGTAGTTTTGTAAGTTCAACCGCAAGGTCTTGTTATATTTATCATATTTTTATGATAAAATCAACCAGACTAAATTGTTGAGATTTGTTTGGTAAAATGTACAATATTCTTTGTTAATTTACACCGTAAACTCTGATAGGGACTATATTTTGATCGCAACCTGTGTAGTTTAGTAAGTTCAACCGCGAAGTCTTGTTATATTTATCATATTCTTATGATAAAATCAACCAGACTTAATTGTTGACATTTGTTTGGTAAAATGTACAATACTCTTTGTTGATTTACATCAAAAATCTGGTACCAACTTCAACCTTTTTAGTTTTGTAAGTTCAATAGCGAGGTTTTGTTATATTTATCGTAGTTTCCTTGTAATTCAGCCAACCTTTGCTAATTTGGTAAATCCAACAAACCTTTTTTTTCAGTGTACTATTGTTAACTATTTGTATAGGTACCTTTTTGATATTTTTAACCAGTTTTCTGCAAGTTAAAGTATAAGTTACAGTCAAAACTAATATTCATCATTATCATCATCAGCCTATTAATTTTCCCACTGCTGGGACACAGGCCTCCTCTCTATGAGAGGGAATGGGCTATCATCCACCACGCGGGCCCAGTGCGGATTGATAGATGTCCCATGTCTTCGAATGGTTTGGTTCTAGGACATGCCGGTTTCCTCACGATGTTTTCCTTCACCGTTTTGATGAAATAATTACACAAAGTAATGCGCCTGTCTGGGTTCGAACCCACGACTTACCACTGCCACCACTGGGCCACCGCTGCTCACCAAAAAACTAATATTAATCAGTCTATATCGATCTAAATCACTTTTGACTGGCGTCAGTCAAATGAAAAATCGTCAAAAATGCGTTTTCTCCACTCAACATATGACTCTCTGTATATTCGTGAGTGTGGTAAAGTATCGGTTAGAAGTGGATAGTACCAGTGGTTTTCAATTGTTTATTATGGCCAGGTACAGAATGCGACGCGTCCTGTGATTACCGGGATCCCAATGAAAGCCGATGATCATAATATTTTTTTAATACCTTTTTGATACTTTTAACCAGTTTTCTGCAAGCATTGTATAAGTTACAGTCGAAACTAATGTTAATGAGTCAAAATCGATCAAAATAACTTTTGACTGGCGTCAGTCAAATCCTTATTAAGTTAAATGCGTTTTCTCCACTCAAACTACTCGTAAGTGTGGTAAAGTACCGCTTCTATGTGGATAGTACCAGTGGTCTTTAATTGTTTATCATGGTCAGGTACAGAATGCTAGGCATCTTGTGATTACTGCGATCCCAACGAAATCGGGTCAGAGCCCATTCGTCCCCTAAAATTCGTCCCCCAGCATAAAAGTTCTGGATTCGGCCCCTATATAGGTGCCCATTGGTCTCCTGGTAGGAGACCAATTAATATTTTAACAAAAAATATTATTTTTAAGGTACCCATTCGTCCCCTCTAATATAATTATATACAATATAGGTTAAAGATTCGGCACCTATTCAGGTGCCTATTGGTCCCCTGAGATAAAATTAGCTATATTTTACATAAGTAACGGTTAACATAGTACACTTGTGAACAGTTTATTAACGGAATTAATTTAATAAATCATAACAGATCATTGAAAAAAGAGCTATGATCAATGATAATCCGTCATGATAGTAATATAACCTGACGATAGGCTTACCATGCAATATTGTCTCTCGTCGCACGAATGGCTTGTTAAAAAAAACGGGTTACAAAATAGATAAGGTGTTTTGTTTGTACGTTATAGCTGCCTCGGTGACATATTGGTTCTTGAAAGTGACTGCGAATACGAGACTGTTCAATGTGTCTTTGGTCTTTTATTAAATGAAGTTTGCCTAACGAAATAAACAATACTGTTAATATTATAATAATAATATTTTTAACATACTTGAATCGAATTATCTCATTTGAATCCTGGAATATGATTAGTATTATTATTGACGGTAATTCACTTTATGGTGGAATACTACAGTCATATTTTGACTAAAACGTCAAAACTAAATTACTACTATCTACTACACTACAACAGCCCATAACGTCCACTGCTGGACATAAGCCTCTCCCATAATGGGAGGAATTTGCCGTAATCTCCATGCTTGGCAGGCGGATTGGAGATCGCAGTGATGAAAAACTAACAGAAAACGCTGCTGCCCATTCTCTGGTCTACGGAGGCGCAAGGTGTTCTGCCTCAGACATTAGTCGCCTTATACGACACCCATGAGTGTAATGGGTTGGTTCTATTCTACTCTGCCGGATACCACACGGCCAAATTATTTACTCCTAAATATGTATAGCATTTTTTTTTCCGTAATTATAATTTTATCATATTAGTGGATGTTATTATGTTCTTGTATTCTAAGTGTTTCGTTTTAGCTCAATGTGGAGTCGTTGTCACCCTTATAATGTACAAAAATAATGAACGTTCTAATATTAATTCTGTTTTCGTATTAAGATTAGTTTTATACTGAAATAATGTTGATTTGTTTAATCTTCAATAATTATTGTGATTTTAGTCATTTTTTGTTATTGCAGTTATAGTTTGTTAGATTTAACTTATTATGATTTTGCATGTAGTTGGTAAATATACAAAAAATACGGTGATTATAGCCAATTTTTATGTAGGTACTTCTAGTTATAATTTATTAGATGTAAGTTATTACGATTTTGCATGTAGTTGGTTAATATACAAAAAAAAATATGTTGATTTATCTAGTCTTCAATAATTACTGTGATTTTAGTATTTTTTTTGTACTGTTATAATTTTTTAGATTTAAGTTATTATGATTTTGCATGTAGGTATGTAGTTGGTAAATATACAAAAAAATAAGAAGTGATTACTTACTGTTGATATGTGTTCTGACTGACTATATATGTGTTGTGACTATTTTTTTGCATATTTTATATTTAATGTTATGTTTATTATTTAATATGATGGTCAATCAAGGCTGATTTTTGTAAAAGAGTTGTATTTTGTTAGTTTCTAGGACATTGTGATTTAGCATGTGTATTTGTAGTTAGTAAAAATGTTGGTTTTACATAGTTGATAAAGACTGATTTAACTTTTCATATTACTTTTATACAAAGTTATTGTGATATTGCATTATTTTGTAGATCTCTTTGACTGTACAAAGTACTAACAATTAATTGTTATTTTTGTTATATTGGTATTGATATTTGGTTATTTGTTTGTACACTGGATGTAAATTAATCTAAAATTCAGTTATTACTGGGATTTTATTTAAATAGTTACAGTTTTATTTTACTGCATAAAGATATTATAGTTATCATAAATTTGGCTAAATATTTACAAATGTACAAGAAACCAAAAGTTGATTAATTATTTTGAAGACTGACTTAATGCCTAGAGCCTAGAGGCATTTTATTAAACTTAATCTTATTTGAAATAAACATGATATCTACCGAATGACTAAATTTTTTATTTTACCCTTTTCTGCGCGACTGTACCAGGACTACCAAGCTGCAGTATACACATATACATGTACTTATATTAGAAGAATGAATAAAAATAAATATTCTTCAGGGGACGAATGGGTCCCTCAAAAGTTCCAGGGGACGAGTGGGCACAGGGTGCGAATCTTAGGGGACGAATGGGCTCAGACCCATGAAATCCGATGACCATATATTCTTACACGCCATCGTGAACGAATGTCAAACGCGCTGGTTTGGTCATACCTTTAGTTGAAAACAAAACAATCACGATATAGTTGTTAGCAATTAACACGGCACCACTGCGGTATAATTTCTATGAAATTGTGGTTGTGGTTGACGGTATGACGTATCATTACAGCTTTCAGAATAACTAATTAAAAAGCGTTCGTGAAGCGTAGTGATTGCTTGTTGTGATGGTTAACATTTGGTCGCGATATTTTATAACATGATACAGGTAATCATATCACGCTTCGTTCGCAGATGGGTAAGCGCTGAAACCTGCTGAGAACAACTCATTTGTCGAATTTAGTAAAAGATGAGCCAAGTGCCGTTATCAGAAAATACAACTGCACTCCTACTACTGCTAATACTTATGAATACTGAAAGAAATTCGTAACTCTACCAAACTTGAAATAAATAACATAAATAAACCATTTATAAGATAAATACCTTAACGTAATAATACATACTAATAACAATTCTTGTTAGTGTAAGCAACTTAAAAAACTATGTTAGTAGCACTTCACTTGCACGATGTTTTGTACATACTTGTGGAATTTGTCCGCGGAAGCGACGGAACACCACATTCTGCGGCCAAAAACTTTCTTCCAATATAAAAATCATCATCATCATCATCATCATTTCAGCCGAAAGACGTCCGCTACTGGACATGGGCCTCCCCCAAAGGGAGCGGTCTTTGCCATAATCGCTATTACGCTTGGCAAGCGGGTTGGCGATCGCAGTGCGGTTGTTACAAAAGCACAGAGAACGCTGCTGCCCATTCTCTGGTAAGTCCCTCAGTCGCCTCTTACGACACCCACGGGAAGATATGGGATGGTGCTATTCTTTACGTCCGACACCATACAAAACAATAAAAATAAATCTAATCAATAAATCTACTCATGATGCTTTTATCCTTCCTCAACGTTAGGCCACCCAATGCTAAGTATCTACCTACGTACCTACGTACCTATGTCTCTTCAAAATCTCTCCACTTTTAGCGGGTTTGTGTCAAGGCTATCCAGTATCTACCGACCACTTTAATAAGATCTTCTGTCCACTTAGTCGGTTGTCTTTAGGCATTTCTCCATCCCATCCGTGGTCTTCACTCCAGCACTCACTTCCCCCATCTTTCATCCAGTCCACGTCATATGGCCCGCAGAAGCGAAAGGTCAATTTTTGTAAGAGGTAAGCCAGAGTACATTTATCTGAGAACCTCACGTCCCGGCCGCCGCGGCAGACGCCCCGGGCTTCGGGGGCCGTCCATCCGTCTCATGACGACAGGCCGTGTCGACAGTGCGTTCGTGTTCCACGCGCGCCTCAAAGAGAGTCAGCAAAAGGAAGGGGTCCGCAAGGACCGATGCCTGCCGGGGTTGCGGGATTGTTCGAAAGAGATACTGTGGCCCCGGAACACAAATGGCGATGAAGGAACATGTGTGGGTTTTAGTCAGTAAAAGTCTAACACTCCCTCCTGCTCCGCTCAGAGCGGGAGAATTCATTTGATGACTTCCCAACCGAAAAAAAAAAAGTGTACATTTATCTTTTTTCAAAGGGAATCCGAATCAGTAGGAATCGAGTTGTAAGGATCCGTCGCCACCGATGGCCCGCCCCCTTTCTCATGAAGTCCACCATGACTTAATTGTAGTTTTGGCATAATCGCCGTAATGATTATATGCCGGCGAAAATATCTCGGCTACCGGATAGCTCCTCGTTACCTGCGAGGGTGGAAACCGCGACAAGAGTGAAACCAGAAGAATGCCTCAACTTTAATAGAAACAACACAACATTTTATGACCTCAAGAGGCTCAGCATAGATGCAATATAATTTTTTAAGCTAATGCAATTAGTCACACGTTATCACTATACTTATTTTTAGTTGACAGATCAAAGATATAACTTCACAATAAAGTTATGAAATTCCAAGCAGGTGCATCAGAAGTAGCAACATACAGCGTCAAACGTTATTCGATATCTCCACGAAATATCGATAATTCGATATCTTTCTCGAAATCACTCGTCAGAAAGGTACTGAAGATTAGGATACGCTTCGCCAGTCGTCAAATACGATATTACTCAATAGTCTAGGTTTAATTTCAAATCGTTTCGAGGTAGAACTAAGTTTCCTTTGCTCAACCGTATTTTGATCCCTGAAAGTAGAATTTATTGTAACCTGCTGTCTGATCATTATGACAAGATTAACGTTCGTAGCAAGCTACGAGTTTTCGTAGCAAGAAGACTTGTACAGGTTTTCTTTGTTATTTCATTTGTTTGTGAGTCTATTTTTGTTAAACGATGAACTATTTTTGTTTAAGTCTGATTAATGAATATGATAACATTTAGGTATAGCAAGCTACTCTTTTTGTGGCAAATTTCAAAATCCAGATTTATTGAAAAAAAAGAAGGCTTCGTAGAGCATCAGTTTCGTAAATCTTAGGTACTTCTTACCTGTATAATTATGTATAGTCCATAATTCATAATTATATCCCATAATGTCCCATACTTGCATCTATATTCGATTTCATCAATCAGGACACTTTTCCACTAAATTCAGACAATACAAACCCTCCAACAGAAAATTGTTTATCCTCAAATTCCTCAATACTTGATGGTTACCAACTATTATTTGTGCGGACATCGGCTTATTTTACTAACCGACGCAGCTTTGCAAAATTCTAGTTAAACAGGCGAAATTAAATTATTTGTTTTGATTAATGAACGGTATTTGCTTTCAATTTGTTCCATCATTTGCGTTCAGCGACATTTATTAAATGGCAATCGAATTTGAGCATTATTTCATTAGTTAAACCTAGCACGTGGAGGACAAAATTAAAAAGACTTAAATTATTTAAAGTTACAAAATAAGAATTTGTAAAGCTTTTCATTATGAAATTGCTAGTATTTTATAGCTTGTAGGCCTTTTGTGATCTAAAATTCTTGACATACCGCTTCTCCGTTACCTGTGTTATATTTAATTTAATTACCTAGTGCAAAATCTTTTCAAAACCTCTCTTTTCCCGTTAAAAATCTTTTATTTCTCCTCGATCGTTCGCAGCAAGATACTTTCGCTATAAAAGTATGAGAGCTATAAATTCTTTAAAACCTCAGCTACAGTTGTGAACTGCGGTGCTTCGGCGTTCATTCTCGGCTTTGCGCTCTCGACATCTCGAGACCTCTCGGTGTGAGAGCAATCCAAACAGATGGCAAATAGTGACAGAATTCTCGGGATTTGAGGGACTTGATCGAATCAAGCGTTTGCATATCTGCTGTTTAATGAGACCGAGAGGGATTTGCACACTGTTGTCAAAATCTTCCTGCCTTATTAATCGTATCTATACTAATATTATGACGAAAAATAAAACTGTTAGTCTCTATGTCTGTTACCTTATTGCGCCTCCACTACTGAACCGATCGTTATGAAATTCATCTCCAACATTCTCTTGCCTTTATCCAAATTTATTTGGGATCGTCGCAGCATTCTTCCATATTTCTCTTTTACACGTCATCTCGAGGTCTCGACGTCCTTTTTAACCATATCGTCCTTCACAAATTCACACCGATCGTTATGAAATTGATAGAAAGATAATAGAGAGAGGTTACTTTTCATCCGGGATCGCAGACGAAGTGTTGGGCAACAGCTTATCTATAATATCGAACTTAATATTGAAATGTAATAAAATATTGAACGACCGTAACTTACCTACCATAGTCAAGATTAATCTAGTGGTACCCGTAATTAGTACGTACTTGCTGTTCAAGTATCTAAGTAAAAGCGTTATAAAACAAAATATTCAGTGGTGTCGGATATAAGTCAGATACATTATTTAACCCACGAAATAAATATTATAATTATTGTTCCGTGCAACTCGCTGGCAATTAGTATGTAACTGAAAAACTCAACATTCTTACCGTAGCGTTACTTCTTCTCGAGAAAATTATGTAGTTTCTGCGCGCTGTTGAAAAAATACCGTTCTTTATTATTAATGTTAAATTCTTCGCTTTTGTACGTCTTAGTTTTGCGGGTCGCTTTTCTAGAATTATTGTGAAAGAACAGTGAAACGAAGAAAAACCTCAGACTAAATAATTAGTAATCTGTGCATTTTGTTCCGTAGAAAACTAACTTAGCTGCAGAAATATTTTTATCCTTGCTCTTTTGCTATTTTGTTTAGCTACAGGGCCTACAGGTACCAACGTAATTTAAAGGAAAGACATACAATTAAACTAATTTTTTATGGTATAATTATTATCTAATTTACTCAATTACATAACAAATTACTGAAACGTGGAACTTGAAATGTGAAAATAAGGCTAAGACACCGGTGCGAATAAATGAAGAAAACGCTGGTGTGCTGACCAACTTTTGGTTACATTTTTCGCTATACGCTGTTTTTTTTTTTTTAATTATCGCTGTGATTTTCTTCTTACCGAATCACTACACAACAAATCTTTTCTCTAAAAGTACAATTCCGAATGTGGTTGCAGACCGCACCCCGCAGCAGCAGACACCCAACCGTAACGTCAGACATGCTTCGATGTAACTCTATTGAAACATTTTCGTAGGCATTGTGGCCGCAATGTTCTGACATTGCGACCGCAGCGACACTATATACCTAAAGGGTGTAAAATGACTCTTAACGAAGCCGAAAAGCACTTGTTTTCCCCGTCATTGCAATATTTTTTTTGTTCTAGAGTTCTAGACCATACCTGGGAACCTTCTAGTTACGGAGATATTGGAGGTGAAAGTTCCAACTTTTTCACAAGTTTTTTTTAAAAACATATTTTTAATGTAAGTTTTTTAAACACCTTCACGACCCCTTTGCTATTCAATCCATCCATCAGCACAATGTTTTAAGCGCGTTACATAGTGTCCTACCGAAAAGTCTGATTTTTCATCCCCAAAAAAAAGTAATTTCCCAGCAAACATTTTTGCGTAGGGTTACTTAGTTTGATGTACAGAATGCTTGGTTGACGGCTTCGTGAAGAGTCTGTTTACACCCTATAGATAGCGGCACTAGATTTCTAGCCTATGAAGATTGTGATTTTACGGATTTGTAGTCGCCTTTGGAATTTTACCTCATCATCTGCCTAGCCTTTTCCCAACTATATTGGGGTCGGCTTCCAGTTTTACCGGATGCAGCTGAATACCAGTATTTTACATGGAGCGACTGCCTATCTGACCTCCACAACCCAGTTAGTACCAGGTAATACGATACCCCTTGGTAATTGCATCAAGGTACTTTATTTTGCGTACATACGCAGTATTTTAGAATACTGCAGTAATATCTGGAATCCGCACTACTTGGTTTATATCCACCACAACAGCCGATAACGTCCACTGCTGGACATAAGCCTCTCCCATGAGGGGAGGAATTTGCCGTAATCTCCACGCTTGGCAGGCGGATTGGAGATCGCAGTGATGAAAGACTAACAGAAAACGCTGCTGCCCATTCTCAGGTCTACGGAGGCGCAAGGTGTTCTGCCTCAGACATTAGTCGCCTTATACGACACCCGTGAGTGTAATGGGTTGGTTCTATTCTACTCTGCCGGATACCACACGGCTAAACTTGGTTTATATACAGCAGATAGAATCAATACAATCTAAATTTGTTAAATACATTAACTATCGCAGTGGTTTCAGATCTGCAGATTATCTGCTATCATGTAAACATCATAATATGCTGCCACTCGAGAACAGGCGCATGATTCTGGACATGCTATTTCTTTATAATATTTGTAGTGGGAATATTGACAGTACTGTTTTAAATAATTTAGTTACAAGATTTAAATATCAAGAGCACTTGCTCCGTCTCGACGGACTAGGCACACGCAGTTATTCGAAGTACCACACAGTAGTACAAACTACGCTCAAAATTCAGTCATTGGTAGGACGCTAAGTAATTATAATAAAAGATTTTCTCATCTCGATATATTTAATACTAAAAAAGGTATGTTTAGGAAACAATTAAAACAAACAAAAACAAAACAACACAAAACACACACACAACATAAACAAACAAACACACAAACACAAAACACACATACAACACAACAACAAAAAACAAAACAAAACAAACACATTACAAACACAAAAACAAACAAACAACACAAACAAACATTTTACAACACACACACAAACACAAAACACAAGTTTGTTTTTGAAACATTTTTACTGTAAAGCATGCTCATCAATTATCAATACACATACACAACACCTCATACGAACTTTGTATCGAACACTCATCAATTTTTCGCTTAGTTCGCACATTCACACATACACCCGTGCTCGAAAAAACAAAAACTTCTGCATATTCATTTAATATTTCTGATCAATGTGGATTTACTTCGGCATTTATATTTAACAAAACAATACCCCGTGAGTTATATTTATTAGACTATTCATACGAAAATGGATAACTTAAATACGCTTGATGAATTAGACGAGATTGAAATTGCGAACTCGGCGTTAGTAAACATCGAAGATATTTCCACGCTGGTGAAACTCGAAAATACGTTCTTGACAGTAGTAACTCAGAACATGAGGAGTATCTACAGTAACTTTGACGACTTACAGATGAATATGGCTCTCATGAAATCCGACGTGGATGTTTTTATTCTTACTGAGTGTAGATTAAATAAAAATAAACAAATACCACTACTTAATAACTACACCTCTTACTTTACCTCAATTCAGCTAAATCAAAACGATGGCGTGGTTGCCTATGTAGGATCAGGAAGCTCATTTGGGTCTTCAAAACTTTACGTCATGTTATGTCCGCCCAACTTATAAACAAGATCTATGTAGCTCTGGCGCAATCCGTAATAACTTACTGCATTCCGATATGGGGTGGTGCTTCCAAAATGAAATTCCTCGATCTGGAAAGAGCTCAGCGATCACTTATCAAGGTGATGTATTTTAAACCGTTTAGGTTCCCCACAACAGACCTATATAAAGTCAGCAACTTGCTTTCAATTAGAAAGCTTTATGTTCTAAATGTGACCTTAACCCTGCATAAATGTCTTCCTTTTAACCCAGATACTCAGAGCAGAAGGCGCAGAGATATTGTGACCTACTCTCCAGGGGTTCGATCAGCATTTGCTAGCCGTCAATATGTTACACAATCCACCTACATATACAATAAACTGAATCTTAAGTGTGAAATATATCCCATGCGGTTATACGATTGTAAAAGAACAATAAGTGATTGGTTAAGATCTCTAACATATGAAGAAACAGAAAACATTCTGATCAGGGTAGGCTAACATGTTGGATAATTATCTGGATTATCGCACGAACACACACACACACGCACACACAGACAAATACACACACACACACACACGCACACAAATACACACGCACGCAAAAAATACAAGGAGAGCTGCTTAAGTAATTAATTAATTAATTAACTATCATTTTATTTTATTTTTATTTCCTTTTTATTGCATTTTTATTATATTCGTTGACTTAATTTTCATTGTTAGGATACCACCTATGGGAAGAGCGAGACAGCCCCGACACAAGTACTATTGTAACTTACTGGGGCTACCTCAATTTATGTATGACACAATGTTTGAGAAGTAATATTTTTTTTTTTTTTTTTTTTTGTAATTAATAACGTCGGTATGTGACGAACTGACCAACGCATCCAAACGAAATAAATAAAAAAGTAGGCTTGTTCAGAAGGTATACAGACAATCAACACACACACACACACACACACACCGTTATAACATACTCACACACCCACTTTAACTCCTCAGGGACACACACTCTCACACGCTGTATTCTTTGCTATGTATAGATGTTAAATTGTAAATCCTTAATTGGCTGTAGGATTAGTTAGAATAGTTTAGGTTAAGATTGTAAAGAGCTGTGGATTTTGTGATAAATAAATAAATAAATAAAAGACTGGTTGTCAGACTTATTGGGCCTCTGACCTCTAACCTAACGACTGTCAAAGATCTACAAATGACAGCCGGGACCAACGGCTTAACGTGCTTTCCGAGGCACGGAGGAAACTCGGTATGTAATGGGCGGTCACCCATCCACAGACCAACCTAGGCAAGCACGGCTTAACCTAACGATCGACCCGAGCGGCTGTTATTATTTAGCCACGAGCTCCTCCTTTGGAATTTTACCTAAATTGACGTTTTCAGAAAATATCCCATTACTAGGTACAACCAGTATTTTTTAAAAACCGTGATAGCTAGTGGTGTGACCCTCCGACTGTCAAGACAACGACGAACGACGAGACCTATCTCGTATCACTTGCTTCCGTGAAGAAAAACATCGTGAGGAAACCAGCGTGCGAACCTGAGAGATATTTCTCGAAGGCATGTAAAGGTAAGTCAGGGGCCCTTGGGCGGCATAAAAACTCTCAAAAGCTGTCTACAGAGATACGTAATTCAACCAGCAGGGCTATTACGTATCTCTGTAGACAGCTTGAAATGATAGTAATTAGGCTCAGTGTCTATCAAATAAGGGTCAAAAGGTTAGTTTCGTATTATGTATGACCAGTCACGATCAAATATGACGTCATCGGTGCCCATCGTGGCCGATAGTCACCGTAACTTATTTTGACAGACGCTTTCGTATCGATTCTTATAATATTGCGATTATGTAAACATAGTCGACATCAAATTGATAACAACTGAGTTTGAAGTGGCTTTCGTAAAAGACGTTACACCGTAACCGGGCTGTTAGTCACCGTAAAGTGATGTCCACTCTGTTTAATACGTAATACCAATATTTTGACATTCTCGGTTGTCATCAAAGTTCGGTGGACAACCGAAGCTTGATAGTCACTGGAGATCAAAAGGATACGTAATAGCTCCACAGGTTAGGCACTAACTACACGAAAAAGAAAGACCAGTATTTTTTCAGTCAAATAGAAATTCTATATCTAAAACTTCTTCGAGAAACTTGGCAGCACTTATTTCCAACAAAGACCAACTCTATCCCATACATTCAGGATCGTTCCATTTTCAGGAAACGCGCTGCTGAAAATCAATGAGTGGTTTTTGATGTCAAATTGATTCCGCCGACTAGGCTAACAATGTGGACATAGTTTATATGAAATGCTTACTGTGTTCTGCTTTAAGACCTCGATTCAGTGAAATTGGGTTTTGAAAAGGATTTTGAAATGGAGTTACGGAGAGATTTATGACGTTAATTTCGTTGATTTATCATTTTGAGAAGTCGAAAATAGGTAAGTTTTCAGATTCGCTATTTTGGACAAATAAATCATGTTTTAGTTGTATTCTCTGAATTGTTTTGTTGTAACTAAAAAAATAGATATCATAATTTCATCATAATCAATATTGACGTCGAATTAGATATGTGAATTAAAAAAATTAGACTATTTACTTTCCTTTATGATCATCAGTGATAGGAATAGGTAGTGCTTATTAGCCTAAACTTCGAAGAAGAACAGAGAAAAGAATCGGAGACTACATTAGACTACATTTTATTATGCGACCACGGCGAGTTTTTTTTTGTAAATTTCTAAGAGTGCGTACCTAAGAGAGCGTATCATAGTTTTATGATGAAGAAGTCGTTTCCAAAATGTTCTTAAAAAGAAAACTTTCAGAAATTTTGATGGTTGTAACGACTGTGTTATGTTATGTCTAGTCGCAAACTTTAGGTAAACATAGACCAATTACTTATTCCAAATAACATTAATTTTTGATGTACTTACGTGATGTCCCGGAAAAAAATATAGTCTAAGGAAGTCTCCGATTCTTGTCTCTGTTCTTCGAAGTTTAGGCTAATAAGCACTACCTATTCCTATCACTGATGATCATGCTGACTAGAAATCAAAACGTCTATGCCAAGTATTGCCTAAACCTTATATTGACTAAGAAGCACAATGCCTACCTTGCAATATGTCTAATACAGTATTTGAACTAAATCTTATTCTGACTATAAATCAAAATGTCTATTTTGCAATATGTCTATACAGTATTTGTTGTCATAAATGAGCACATAGTCAACATTTGGCCATTTATTTGTCAAACGTACATTCACTAGTATAATTTACCTACCTTTTCAACAATGTCTTGAAACTCTATTTTAGAAATTGTGTTTAAACTCATTCAGAAGTAATTGAAAGTCAGTTGCCACTTGATAGCTATTAGGAGTACTTCGGATGCTCGTCAAAACTTACGAATTTGCGATAATTATAGGAAGCCTCCTTATCGGCACCAAATAGGCGTATCTACGTAAGATAAGTTGATGCGATAAGTAACTAGCTAATGAAGCGGTCTTCTTTAGGCTAACTTTAATAAATATGATTCAGTTTATAGGTTGGAAATCACTTCCCAAGTAACACATCAAAGCAGTATATCGGCCTACTTACAGCATTTAAACAACCATTGTTCATCCTGAAACCACGAAATAAAAATCAGCTGCCATACATTTCATCATCATCAGCCTATTAATGTTCCCATTGCTGGGACACAGGCCTCCCCTCTATGGGAGGGATGGGCTATAATCCACCACGCGGGCCTAGTGCGGATTGGTAGATGTCACATGTCTTAGAATTTTTCGTTCTTGGACATGCCGGTTTCCTCACGATGTTTTCCTTCACCGTTTTGAGAGCAGTGGTGATGAAATAAATTACGCAAAGAAATGCGCCTGCCTGGGTTCGAACCCTCGACTTACTGTTCGTAAGTCGGGGCCGCCACCACTGGGCCACCGCTGCTCCCGCACCGCTGCCATACATTTATTTCGACATATAAACTAAATAAAAGATCGGGAACAGTGGTTATTTTTGGTTCGCTTTCAGAGCCTCTTATGGGATAGTTTTCAATTTCAATAACATCTATCGTATAATAATAAAGAAAACACTACTGATGAAAAGTGCAGGGTATACTGCCTAACCCTGCGCGGGGATTACTGGGGGTGTTATGTTATGATGACAATAGGTTCAAAAATAAAACTTTAAGAAGCAAAAGTTAGGCCTGAACTCTCGTCGCGCTGACGGTCGGTCGCACACGGTCGGTCGCGTACGAGTAGGTGTACATTTAAATTGTGTTCTATACACCATACTACGACGCTGATGTCAGTGGCATACAGCGACCGACAGCCGTATTTTGTTCTCGCTGACGTCACTACCGACCGTACGCGACCGACCGTTAGCCCGGCAAGAATTCAGGCCCAGGCCAAAAATTAAAACCTCTTTTACATCTTGATAGCCCAATTCTTATGGTTATAAGTTTGTAGGGTATTTAACATCAGGCTACGACTTTTAGGAGCTAAGCAAAAAAAAGAAACAGCGGCCGCAGGTGAAACCCCCGACACATCAAATGATTTATAAAGGACAAAGTGGGTAGTAAGTACTCTATCTACAATCTGTGCTAAACGTTTTGTTTAATATTGCTGGTGTCTGGATTTTATAATAGTCCCAATTAAGATCGGAAATTCCAGATTAACATGAAATAGCAGTATTGGTTGCAATTACTATTACTGTGAACTTAATTGTAATTGGATAAAGGAATATTATTCCTCTAACTCGTAATAGAACGATAAATAGGTGTTGTTGTAGTAAAATACAAGGATATTTTACTGAGAATCAAATTTGGTTTAATACTTTGGTGAAGAAACCTTTACAAATTGTGTAAAGGTTCAGTTTGGTCACTCCTTTGTATTTAGGTTTTTTTTTATAATTATTAACCGACTTCCAAAAAGAGGAAGTTCTCAATTCGACTGTATTTTTTTTGTGTTTGTTACCTCGGAACTTACGACTGGGTGAACCGATTTTGATGATTCTTTTTAGGGTTCCGTAGTCAACTAGGAACCCTTATAGTTTCGCCATGTCTGTCCGTCCGTCCGTCCTCGCTTAATCTCTGTGACCGTTAGCACTAGAAAGCTGAAATTTGGTACCAATATGTATATCAATCACGCCGACAAAGTGGTAAAATAAAAATTGGAATAAAATGTTTTATTAGGGTAGCCCCCCTATATGTAAAGTGGGACATGATTTTTTTTTTTAATTTCAACCCTAACGTGTGATATATTGTTGGAAAGGTATTTAAAAATGAATAGGGGTTTTCTAAAATCATTTTTTGATAATGTCAATAATTTCGGAAATAATCGCTCCAAAAGTAAAAAACAATGTGTCCCCCCCCCCTCTAACTTTTGAACCATAAGTTTAGAAAATATGAAAAAAATGTGAAAAGTAGAACTTTATAAGGACTTTCTAGGAAAATCATTTTGAACTTGATGGAAACAACAGTTTTTGTACAAAAAAGACAAAAAGTTGTACAAAATAATTTCTGGACTAAGTTTGTAGTATATTCGTATATGCAAGCATTTTTACATAATGGATACCCACCTTTAAACTCATAAGTGGGAAAACTTATTGTGACGGACGGGAAACTACGGAACCCTACACTGAGCGTGGCCCGACACGCTCTTGTTTTATTTGAAAGCTGGTGCTTCCCGTGTGGTCCCATTTAAATTTTGTAAACATCTGATGCTGATCTTCGGAATCGCTTGGATGTTTATTGCTTATACAACATAATGACGTAACATCACGCCTGTATGCTCTGAGGGGGTACACAGATGTGTACAATACACCCAGATTTCGACAGTTAGGTATATTAAGTTGGCGCGATCTGTTCCGCGCTTGCCTCAAATGACGTAACATCACGCC
Source organism: Xestia xanthographa (assembly GCA_905147715.2). Taxonomy (NCBI): domain Eukaryota; kingdom Metazoa; phylum Arthropoda; class Insecta; order Lepidoptera; family Noctuidae; genus Xestia; species Xestia xanthographa. The sequence goes on along the minus strand of LR990653.1, from coordinate 20,773,232 downwards.
TGTATGCTCTGAGGGGGTACGCAGATGTGTACAATACACCCAGATTTCGACAGTTAGGTATGTTAAATTAGCACGTTCGTGTTCCGCGCGCGCCTCAAAGATATGTCAGCAAAAGGGACTGTTTTAAAGAGATACCGTGGCCCCGGAACACAAAGGGCTAAGAAGGAACAAGGATGGGTTTTAGTCAGTAAAAGTCTGACACTCCCTTCCGCTCCGTCCAAAGCGGGAGGGGTCATTTGATGATTTCCCATCCGAAAAAAGGCCACCTCTCAATGATGGGGCATAAATTGAAAAACCCATAAGGTATGTTAAGTTCCATTTATTGGGGATACGCCTATTACCATGACATGTATTGTTAACAATGTCAAATAAATTCATGGCAAATTTTTGTTTGGGAACAACTAAAAGTGGAAAAATAAAAAACTTTTTTGCAAAAAATAAAACCGACTTCAAAACACACAAAAAAGTGAAAAATAACTTTAGCTTCAGAAGTCGGTGACAAAAAAACTAAATCAATCAATTAAAGGTCACCGACTTCTGAAGCTAAAATTATTTTTCACTTTTTTGTGTTTTTTGAAGTCGGTTTTATTTTTTGCAAAAAAGTTTTTCCCAGATGTCTAGCTGGATCGATTTTCCGCCCCACAAACCCCTGTATTGCAACTTTCATAAAAATCGTTAGACCAGTTTTCGAGAACGTGACTATAAAGATGTAAATGGATGCAAATATTGCTCGTTTAAGAGAATAGCAATAGATATAGAGCTCATAGATACTAATCAAACCAAAAATAACGTTTTGACGGATTATAATATTATTAGCGTCATCATTCTTTGTTCAATGTTACTTGGGGTCAACGCAATACGTTATCTTCATCATCACAAGCATCATTATATAACAAACACCATAAAGTTTATAGCTAAACGCGAAGCACGCACTGACACTCGGTCTCTGAAACTTTTCAGCAGCTACAATGGTAAGCTACTACAATGCTGCTTACAGCAGGGGCTGTAAGCAGTAGCTTACCATTGTAGCATTGTTGTGTGATTCTTAAGGAGTATTCTAGGTAGGGACCTAGAATTAATACTCCTTAAGAATATGTTATAGAGTAAAATAGAGCACCTCTATACCACAATATCTTTTCAATACACTTTCTCGAAAACTGGTCCTTAACGCACTACGATTAGGTACAACATGCAATGTATTTCACACGTGTGCGATTTTTTCCACTTTCCCGCACGTGTGCGGGAATGAAAATTGCCACAGATAACTATACCTATACTTAGTCCAAATTGGTTCAATGCCTATAGTCTGAGGTGAATGTTTTTTTTAACTTTTGCAAAGCACTACGCGTCTTTACGGCATAAATATTTTTTGAATATTCAAATTGTGTTTATAAAATAGAATATCATAGATAAACATGATTGTTCAAAACTAATAGTTACTTTAATACAAAAATTAACATTTATTTGTGTTCTGAATTAAAAAATTTCAAATAAATCAATTTTTTATATAAGGGTGTTTAACTGCATCATACCATTGCCTCTTCTTCAACCTGGCGAAAACAAAGCGCGAAAAAAAAAAAAAGAAAATTAAAACCATAGTTTCATAGTTCATGACAGAAATATTTTTCGTTATTTTATTTTATTTCTTCAAAAGTGTATTGAAAAACGTCGTTTGATACACGTGGACATTTGTTATTGCAGTTCTCGGCTCAAAAACATAATTATATATATATATATATATATGTTATAATTCCGCCTCGAATGCAATAACAAACTTTCTCCACTTGTACAGTACCCGGCACGTAACTTGGCAAGAGTCGTTAGATGCGCAGAAGTCGTTTTTTAGGTCTCTTTGGCGGTCAAGCGGGACGCGGGGTATGAAGTAGCGCCGATCCGAGCGCGCGATTGGCGCGTCAGTCGACCCCTGCCTCCCGCACCGCGTCTACATTCCGTTCGCTCCCGATTACACTTGCGGTGCTAGTGCACGAGTACTACTCTACCCTTTGTTTTTGTTACGAGTTCAGTTTTAGTTTTAAATTAAGTTTTTGTTACGAGTTATTGTTATTGTTGTTGTTTTAAATTTAGTTTTTGTTACAGTTGTTGTTATCGTTTTAAATTTAGTTTTTGTTACGTTTTTTACAATGCCAGGACCAAATACCGTTTTACGCAGGCATGCCAGATACGATGTGTACTGTTTCATGGAGAAAGAAGCTCAAATTAAAAAAGAGACGGTAAAACGGACTGCAGAAGCAACTAAAACGTCAGAAAGAACAGTAAGACGTATAGTTAAAGAAGTTAGAAATTCCGAATTCCTCACTGTCATTAGGACACCGGGAAAAAAGAGGAATAGAACAAATATAAAAAAATACATACTTTATTTATTTATTTATTTATTTATTTATTTATTTATTTATTTATTTATTTATTTTATAAAAGGTAGCTTCACAGCTGACAGTACATTAACATAAAAAAAAAATCGAACATTACGCCAATTACGAAGTACACAGAAAAAACATTTGATTAGCTGAGAGTGACTCGAATTAAATAGGCATTTTAATTTGTGGTGTGTGCCTGCACGTGTGCGTGTGGGTAACTGTATGGTGTCTGTGAATGTTTGTGATGATGTGTGTGTCTATGTACTTATGAATAACTGGCACTAGTGGTGGCACTGAGTATCCCGTGTTTGATCCAGGATTATAATTATCTCTTTTTTAAGACGGTTCCGTGTGGTATTAAAGGGGTCGAGTGTTGGGAACTTGTCGTTGTATAAAGCGGGTAGACGTAAAAAAGGCGACATCTTCATATAATTAGTCGAGGCCGAAGGAACTGATAGCAAAGAGGTATGTCTGGTACGTCTGAGCGGGACGTTAAAGTATATTTTGCCGAGTAATTGTGGACAGTCAAATCTATTATTAAGTAGGTCGTACAACAACACCATGTCATTCATCTGCCGCCTCTCTTCCAGAGTATTTAAGTGATGGTAGCGACAAGAGTCTTGATAATTTACGATGTCAGCTTTTGTTTTATAATTTAGGTATTTAATAAATTTACGTTGGATGGATTCGATTAGATCAATATATTTCTTATAAAAAGGTCTCCATACTACACTTGCAGTTTCTAGTATGCTCCTTACATAACAGTAGTATAATGTTTTTAAGCAGAGTGGGCTGTTAAACAGCTGGCTGTTACGTATAACGAAACCTAGGGACTTGTATGCTTTACTGGTGATGTGATCAATGTGTGCCTCGAACGTGAATTTTTCGTCCAGAATCACACCCAAATCCCTGACCTGTGATGTTCGCGGTATAATATCGTTACTGATGCTGTAATTGAAAATAATATTGTTGCGTTTTCTAGTAAAGGTTATTATTTGGCATTTCTTAGTATTTACCTTTATATTGTTTAACGCATAGTAGTCATTAAGTCTATCTAAGTCAGATTGGATCAATTGACAGTCATTGGTGTTAAGTATTTTCATGAAAATTTTTTTGTCGTCGGCATAGAGAAGATGTTTAGAGTAACAGAAACATTGCGTTATGTCAAATAAATAAATATTATAAAGTAAGGGGGATACAAGTGAGCCTTGGGGCACCCCGGATGTAACATCCACATAATCAGATCGGTAACTACCGATAACAACAGCTTGCCGCCGATTTCTCAAGTAAGAGTCTATCCATCTTAGCAAGTTCCCCTTAATACCTACGGCTTTTAGTTTTTCGGTCAGAATGCAGAAATCGACCCGGTCAAACGCTTTCTCAAAATCTGTGTATATTACGTCCACTTGGGCACCGTCGTTCATACCAGCAACAACATAGTCGGTAAGCTCAAGAAGGTTGGTATTGACTGTACGAGATTTTACGAAACCGTGTTGGGAGGTGGGTATACAATGTTTGGTCGCAGCGTAGATGTGGTCGTATACAATTTTCTCAAGCATCTTCCCAAAGTTATTCAATAGCGATACACCTCGGTAATTAGTTACATCCCGTTTGGAACCTTTTTTGTGGATTGGTACAATTTGAGCCTCGCGCCATTGTCGCGGAAATGTGCCCTCGTCGAGAGATCGCTGGAAGATGATCTTAAGGGGACTAGTTAGACCTAATTCACATTTTTTTATAAATATTGTAGGAAGCCCATCAGTACCAGCTCCTTTCTTGCTATCTAATAATCCGAAAACGGTTTTTAATAATTCGGGAGTGATAACAATGGAGTGAGTAACATCTGACAAGGGGGTATCGTCGCAACACATACTATTATTACTGCTAGTAGGACTAAAAACACTTTGAAAAAAGTTATTAAATGCATTGCAGATGTCCTCACCGTTTGAGTACGTAACCCCTTGGTATACCATCTTGCGAGGGTATCCAGCAGATTTCCTTTTATTATTTACGTACTTCCAAAACTCTTTAGGTGATTTTATTAATTGTTCCTCACATCTAGCTGTATATTTAGCGTACGACTCTTCTTGGAGAAGTTTTACTCGATATCGTAACAAAGCAAATTCGGCATAGTCTGTTTGGTATTTGTATTTTTTCCATCTTTTGTGTGCTTTAAATTTTTCTTTGATAGCATTTATTAATGATGGAGGGTACCACTTCGGGTATCGGAAACGCCCTGATACTTTTACCGTTGGAACGTGTGCTTCTATAACCGAGTTTAATGTTTCGTAAAGGATGTCGACACAGTCCTCTACGCTACGCTGTTCAAAACGGTTGTTCCAGTCTACGTTAACGAGCTCCGAGTTAATTTTCCCAAAATCAGCCTTGAAAAACTTTTTTATAATTCTAGGTTGCGAGCGAATAGGTTTATTACAACAATTCTCAATGCAAAGTTCCAGTGGGGCGTGATACTTGTCTATGTCCACCAGCGATGTCTCGCTTCAGGTGCACTCTAAAGATATATTAGAGATGACAAGGTCGAGAACATTATCACAGCAGTTTGGTTTAAGGTTGTATTGAGACATATTCATAAAATCCAAACAGTTAAGAAATTCAGTTGTGACTACAAATAAATCAGAATTACTTTTAGATTTCCAACCGTATCCGTCCGAAGACCATGCTATGAAGGGTAAATTAAAATCGCCTACTATTAAATACTTATCATTTGGGCTCAAATTATAGGATTGAAGAAGTGAGTTTTTAAAGTCCTTTAGCATTATTGTTGAATTATTGTTGGGGGGTATATAGACTGCGGCTAAATGTAGGTCGCCTTTCTGTGATGACTCAGTAAAAACATTGTTCCTAATAGTTACCCAAATACATTCCGCGCATCCGGTGTGGATGTCTGACCTCGCAGTAGCAGAGAAACCACGTTTAATAAGGATCATGACACCGCCGCCTTTTTTACCACTGGGGCGATCGTATCTAAATACATCATAACGATCGTCACATATTTCTGTATCCAGTATACCGTCACACAGCCAACTTTCTGTAATAATTATAATATCAAAGTCCTGCGATTCAATATTACGATAAAATAAAGGTAGTTTAGTCCTAAGTCCGCGCGTATTCTGATAATAAATGTTTAACTTATTCATGTTGTTATATAGTGTGATAGATGGTTAACCGGAATAGTATTAATGTTTGAAGAAAAGAGAAATAATTAGATGAGCGCGGGTACTTAGAAAATAATTTGCCAGAATGTATGTGTCGAAAGTTGTCGTGGACCAACGATAAGTAGTGAGTAATATGCGAGCCAGCGGCTCTCAACGCAGGGGCCGCTATGAGTGCCAGTGTTTCACTTAATTTGTTTTGTGTCTGGGTATGATTGGGTTTATTGATAGATGAGTGTATGTAAGTAGTGTGAACTATGTTAGGCATTATGAAAGTGGTTATTATTACAATAGCGATAAGAAAAACAATTGACGAAAATAAGAAAGACATGCAAATTACTTTAAATTTACAAACTTCTCTAAATCTTCTTCTGAGGTTATTGCAGCCGATGGTGATTTTTCGTGGCAGCGCATGTAGACTGAGCAGTTTTTTACCCACACAAATTTGATGTTTAGTTCCTTGGCGCGTTTTCGGCAGTTATTAAGCAGGATTTTATTAGCTATGGTGAGGTGCTCATTTATAAACACTTTTGTGGAATTGCCTTCGAAACCTAAATCGTTTGAGGTAATGCCTTTGGATTTGTTGATTTTCCGAAAGTTGGCAATGATACAATCTTTAGCTTGTCTGTTCTTCAATTTGGCAATAATTCGCTTGGGCTTACCTGCTTGAGATTGCAGCGGCTGAACTCGCGTTATAAATTCAATATCTTCCTTGGCAATATTGGCGTTGATAGAGGTGGCTATTTTAAGTAACAACTGTGGCAGATCTTCATCAGATTTTTCCGGTATTCCTACTATTTCGATGTTAAGGAATCGGTTTTGCTGTTGGCTGCGGTTATACTCTCTATCTAAGACGCTAGTTTTGATTTGCAGTTCTTTAATTATCTCCTCTCTGTCCTTAATTGTTTTTTCTAAACTAGATAAGCGTTCTTCATGTTTATTCAGTTTAATTGTCAGGGCATTACGCTCCTTTTTAAAGGTCTCAACAATTTCTAATTTCGCTTCAATTTGCTCAAATCTTGTATTGAAGTCATCCATTATTTGTGTTTTTATGCCGGACGCCATGTTGTTTAGATCGGAACGTAATTGCTCAACCTGTTCCGGTAACTTAATTAAAGATTGTAGTATTAATTCGATTCTCTGAAGAGATGAGACATTGATAGAAGTGTCATCATGCGTATTCGGTTTCTCCGGTATTTGGGTCCTCGGGGAGTTTAGTTGTGGTGTGTTTTTGCATTCCGGGCAGATCCAAGTTCCCTGTCTGTCTGATCCCAATCTCCTCCAGCCGACCTCAGAGAGGCTTACACAATGAAAGTGAAAAGTCAGGCGACAACTCGAACAGACGGCGCCATCCGACACTACTTCTGAACATTTTTTGCATTTTTTACAAATGGAATTCATACCGCAAGGTTGGTCACCGCTGGCTGGTCGGAAGGTGGGTGGGGCGATGTCGTCTCTGAGCCGCGATGCTAGATGTCTCGAGCCGACTTCGACGTTGCGGTCGCGCGCAGCAGCTTCTTACGTTTCAATATGCTTTGATTTATTTTTAACTGTCAGATTTTTTCAGATCAATCTTTCTGTATCAAAATTCTAAACTAACTAACTAATACATAAAAAAAATGCATCAGTATTATGTTTTATTTATAATACCTAATAAAAGTCACGAATTCCTCTGCTTTGTTTAACTACATGATTAAAAATAAATGATGGCAATAACCAAAAATGACAATCAATAAAATTTAAGTGTCTAGTTATTTGTTCCACTAAGTGTACGATGCGCGAACTTGCCCCCACTCCGCCAAAACCTTGCCAACTTACGTGCCGGGTACTGTATCAAAATGTACTATTCTATTGGTTGTTGGTATATGCAGCTTTGCATGGCCTTTGAAGCGTACCATTCAAGCTCAGCAGATTCACTTTGACTGTTGAAGGATTATGGAGTCAATCGAGCCAATGCATTCAACACACATATTGCGAATATCTTTCAATAGGTGCTCGTTACGGGGCTGTATTAGTGCTGGCAACAACTGGACATTACAAAATGGAATATTTACATATTTTATCATCACGATTGTTAGGTATCCAAAAAGTTAATCAGTAGGCGTGGTGTACTAGGTACATTTAAATTTCGTCAGTTATGTTTAAATCCCACGTATTGGGGCGAGCTCATTGCCATCAACCGGACATAAGTCCAAACTCAGTACTGTTATTCCAGCATGTTGCCTAACCTGAGAATAAAATCTAAGGCTTCACACTCAGGCTTGCGGGACTGTTCGAAAGAGATACCGTGGCCCCGGAACGCAAAGGGCGATGAAGGAACATGGATGGGTTTTAGTCAGTAAAAGTCTGACACTCCCTGCTGCTCCGCCTAGAGCGGTAGGAGTTATTTGATGATTTCCCATACGACAAAAAAAAAGTGAGACTTTTTTTTAATTAGTGTGATGGTCCACACTAATAGATTGTAGATATCTTTTTATATTTTATGGTCATTAGCCTGAAAATCTAACAATTAGTCTCAAAAAGAGATATCGTATTACCGATTAACTTAGTTGTGGAGGTCAAACTGACTTCTACACGCCGTCTTATTATAAAACTTGCAATAAGTACCAGGTTTAAACCAGGACTAAAAGGTCTAGGATCGTTACGGTACTAACGTTTCGTATTACAAATCGTAGACCAACAAAGGACTACATAGTACCAAAGATAGTCCCTGGTCTAAACATAATCCACAGATTATAAGCAACAAAATATTTAAAACTATTCAATCATTCGTTCAGCGTTCTCTGCACCGTTCCTTTTTACTGAATGTTGTTACGTAATTTAAAGAAAAAATATTTTATAAATTGTTATTTGTAGTGGTAAAATATGAAGTTTTGTTATTTAAAGGTATTTAAATATTCCGACTTGTATTTTTTTGAATGCATCAATCCAATTGTTCTATTTTGGAACAACTATCGAGCTAGCGCGTATAATGGAGTGAACTGGGCGGCGCGCGTAATTCGAGTAATGTTATCGAAATGTTTATGTTACATCTTATAATAAACTAAGTGTCCGTTTTCGGTTTCACTTCAAGAGTAATAATACAAGTAAATGCACAGTTCTTTGGGCACAGTATTCTTTGTGGTGAGGTCGTGTGTGCATTTGTTAGATAAATTAATTTATTATGTGTCTAGTATTAAATACATAAATACTTGAAATCCCTATAAATGCAAATATTATCTGTTTTATTTTGTCTAATCAATTGTTTAAATGAATTAATTAAATAACAAACTTATTTGTGTACAAGTCAAACACTGATTTGACTCAACGGTCACTTGTGAATAGGGCTTGCAATATCCGTTGATTTTTACTATCCGGATAATACGGATATCAATATTTTACTATCCGGATTATCCGGATAATGCGGATAATACGGATATTTTTTAGTTTTTATTCTAAATAAAACTAATAAACTTTTGTAACACGTTTTAATCAGTCTCTCAAGCAAAATGCCAAAGAAATAATAAACTATACCAATATTTCAAGTAACAATCACTTTTGAAAACTAGTTCACTCTCTAAAATTATACAATAAAAACTCGATACCGCACAAATACTTTGTATCTATTCTTCTCATACATAAAACAATTCCAATTAAAAATGAGATCTTGCATTTATCACAAAATCCTAATCAAATCATCCATTCTTAATGTGTCCCTGGACGACCGAGCGTGGCTGCAAGCCACCCTGCCAATTCGTTTTGGTGGCCTTGGCGTCCGCAAAATTTCTAGTGTTAGCTTGTTCCTGTCTTCTGTCCACAGCACTGAAAAGCAAACCAGGAAAATTTTAACTCTTTCCCTGGTTAGCTCGAAAGTGCCGTGCTTGACCGACGCAGAGGACGCCTGGAAAGTGGCTTGCCCGAACACGGATCGGCCCGAGAACCCGTTTTCCCATAGACAGTGGGACCGCTCTGCAGGTTGGTACGGAATAAACTTATGAATACGTCTACCAATACTGCTGAGCGTGTCCGCCTGCTGGCTGTGGGTGAATGGGAGTCGGGCCTCTGGCTTCAGGCACAACCGTCACCTAATATAGGCACTATATTAGGTGACACAACCTTCCGGCTCGTTACATGTTTGCGTTTGGGCGCTCTTTGTGGGGGCTCCACATCGCTGTCAATGTGGTGAAGCAGTCGACTGCCTTGGACAGCATGGCCTTTCTTGCAGTAAGAGTGCAGCGCGGCACGCTAGCATTAATGATCTCATCCGTCGTGCTCTTGCCACCGCCGGGGTGCCAGCTGTATTAGAACCCACTGGCTTGGCACGCGTCGATGGCAAGAGACGAGATGGTATGACCATAATGCCATGGAAGTTGGGTAGGCCTTTGGTGTGGGACGCAACTTGCGTCGATACCCTTGCGCCATCCCATCTTTTAGCACAGTGTGCTGCGCTGGGGCGGCTGCTGCAGGTGGTGAAAACCTCAGACGGTGCAAATACAATAATTTAATTGGTAATTATGTGTTTGAGCCGTTTGGGGTTGAAACACTACGGCCATTGGGTCCGAGCGCCCACCTAGTTTTTCAAGAAATCCCCAAACGGTTGGTCGATTCTTCACGTGACCAGAGGGCGGGCCTATTTTTTGGCCAAAGAATCAGCATTGCCATCCAACGTGGCAATGCTGCCAGCCTTCTGGGCACTTTTCCTGTTGGCAGGGATGTGGACGAATTTTTCGACGCCCTGTAATCCATTTTCGATACTTGTAAATAATTTTATTTCTATTATAGAGTTAGTATGTAAATATTATAGAAAATAAAAATTATTTGTTTGATACCTATTTAAAACATAATAATTACATAAAAATATCACTTTAGAACAAGAACTGGTTTTAAGTGAGAAGCGACCGTGCGTGCGATACAATACAATACAATCTTGAAAATGCGTGCAGTAAGGATGTAAGTTTAACTTTAACAAGTGGTCAATGTTGTTATGATCTGTCACTAAATTGATTTATTGTGTTGTGATTTGTGAAGTGAGTAAACAATTGCAAGAGTGATTAGCTCTATATTAAAATAATAAATAACGTAATAACAGTTATGTACTTTGCAGATGACAGCTTTTTATTTAATATTTAAAATATAAATACAACTATCCGTATTATCCGAAAAATCCGGATAATGAAGCAAGTAAAATCCGGATTTGAAAATCAGCGGATATCCGGATAATACGGATATCCGGATATCCAGATTGCAAGCCCTACTTGTGAATCATACTTATTTGTTAACGGGTATAAAAGAGCGGAGCCTCATTGGAGCGGGTTCAGTCGCTCTACGACTTTTAAGGCGTTAACATCTAAGGTATGACATTATTTTGATTATGGTTGATAATACTATTCTGATTATATTGTTGATTTGTCGTGATAACGATGATAGTGATTGTGATAACGATGATAGTGATTGTGACAACGATGATGGTGATTGTGATAACGATGATGATGATTGAGATAACGATGATGATGATTGAGATAACGATGATGGTGATTGTGACAACGATGATGGTGATTGTGATAACGATGATGGTGATAGAGATAACGATGATGGTGATTGTGATAACGACGATGGTGATTGTGATAACGACGGTGGTGATTGTGATAACGACGATGGTGATTGTGATAGTGCGACGATGGAGATTGTGATAGTGCGACGATGGAGATTGTGATAGTGCGACGATGGTGATTGTGTTAGTGATTGTGAATAACGACGATGGTGATTGTGTTAGTTTAGGTTAGATTAATATTGTGATACAATGATAATGATTGTGATAAAATGATAATGATTGTGATAAAATGATAATGATTGTGATAAAATGATAACGATTGTGATAAAATGATGATGATGTGATAAAATGAAGATTGTGATAAAACGACGATTGTAATAAAATGATGATGATGTGATAAAATGATGGTGATGTGATAAATTGACGATTGTGATAAAACGATGATTGTGATAAAATGATGATGATGTGATAAAACGACGATTGTGATAAAATGATGATTGTGATAATAAAGGTGAATCACAATCATCTTCATTATAACAAGATAATGAAGATGATTGTGGTTATTATGATGTGATTATTATGTTATTATTATGTGTGTTGTTTATTAGGTATGGTCGATATATTGCTACGTAACGTTGTGTTATATACACTACTACGGTTAATTGTTATATACTTCGAGGTAAATATAATGTTATTATGAAGTGAATCCCATTGTTTATATTTTATACCTAATAAGTTACGAACATTAAATATTTAAATATATCTAGTTACATATCTACATAGTTATATACTCAAATGCTAACACATTCAATTTAAAAAAAATGGATTAACCAATGAAAAAAAGAGGTGAAAATTGGAGTTCAGAAGAAAAGGTTAGTGATAACTGACATGTTAGATTACGGACACAACTACACACAGTATTTGATGCAATAAGCTAAACCATGTACCTATGCCACATTACTTACATTAATACAAATTTCATTCTAGGATTTATACTGCGTCAACTTGTTGCCGAGTCGGCTAAAATACTTGAAGACAAGTCGACGAAAACCAATATAAATATGTTAAAAAACGAGTTGACAATTTAGTACCATAGTTAAACTAGGGGTCACGATGGTCTAACTTTGGTACCATAGATAGTGTAATAACGTTTATTCAAGGTCATGGTTTAAACCTAGTACTAAAGCCGGTACTTTTTTAAGACCACGTTTTATAATAAGAGGGGTGACTATCCACAAACAACAACTGGACACTTTCATTGTTACAAAATGTAATATATTTTGTGCTAATCACGAATGTACGTCCCGAACCTGTTTTGTCCGCAAACGCTCCATGCGTCAGTCAAATGTCTAATTAATACAATAGAGACAAAAGCTCCCGCATTATAATGAGACAGCGAACAATATTTGGACTGATTATGATGATGATCATGTTTAATTATGGGCAAATTGGTGTTTTTCCTGTTCCAAGTTTATATTTACGCCGAATTATTTTGTCGAAAGAAAAAGCGTTTTATTATCACTCTCTCCATTTTCATAGATTGACTTTCTATGTGAGACACAGTTTAGTGTATGACTTTTAAAAGGTATACACATGAGAGCATTTTGATTATACGTAAATATGATCAAGTTAACTTGATTTTCCACTTTAAGACGCAGAGACGGACGCACAGGGGAGTAACAGAAGAGATTTCAATAAATCAAGCAGTGATCTCGTCTCTTGTCTAACGAGGGTTTAGAAGATAGGCACGTCTAGTTGAAAGTCGATATTTTCGAGCTCTCGCTCGCACGAATTTAACAAATGAATCAGAACAGCACTTTTGAATCACGTCCAATAGCTGTCAGAGTAAAAGTCGTTATGAAATATTGACATTGGCAGTTCATAAACTCAGATTAGATAATAATCTGAAACTTTCAGTTCGCAAACTCAGTCTATCACAAACAAGAGGTGGGCAAAATAAAATTTCAAAAAAGAATAATACATTGATGAAACATCAAACCTCTTTTGAAAACTACATATTTCAGATAATTTGTAGAGATGCCATTCTCAAAGTAATCTTTACTCTGCCAATCAAAAATAACAATATCTTTGTATGCTCATGTGGAGGTACTGATTACCAGTGATAGGAATAGGTAGTGCTTATTAGCCTAAACTTCAAAGAACAGAGACAAGAATCGGAGACTTCCTTAGACTATATTTTTTTCCGGGACATCACGTAAGTACATTAAAAATTAATGTTATTTGGAATAAGTAATTGGTCTATGTTTACCTGAAGTTTACGACTAGACATAACATGACTTCTTCATCTAAAACTATGAAACGCAATCTTTGTCAAGGAGCCGTACACGTTTTGAAGTAAATATCTACTTTCTAGCTCGCTCTCGGCCACGTCTGTTGAAATTTCTAAAGTTCAAGTGATTTATCACAAAAAAAAACTCGCCGTGGTCGCATAATAAAATATAGTCTAAGGAAGTCTCCGATTCTTTTCTCTGTTCTTCTTTGAAGTTTAGGCTAATAAGCACTTCCTATTCCTATCACTGCTGATTACCTTATACCTCCATGCTCTTTGCTGAGCAGATGCATTGTTGGGCGGATGCTCCTTTCACCAAACTATCCGTTCTCTTTAAACCGTCAAACAAATCTCGGGGCATAGCACACTTTGTAAACTTCGAATGCAAATTGCAGACGTTACCGTTACCTAATCACTTCTGAATACCAGTTTGGCCATTCAATTGGTGAATGTGCTTTATTTATGAAGCTGTTGGATGAGAAATCGATATCACTAACGTCTGATTGCACTAAACCTGGGCTAAATCGACGCTTGAAAAGTGAGAAATTATGCTAAAATAATTGCAAGCTAAATTCAGTTGGACAGCTAAAGATCATAGTGAGAATGAAAATTAAATAACATTCAAGGCGGATAATAAACGTCCCAGAACAGTTTTACCCGTCAGACTTTGAAGAATACCTATTGTTAGGTTTCCGGATTTTACTAGTCAATTTCCTATGTTTTCAGAAAGAATTTTGTTTACAATGTAAAATATTAAATGCTTTATATTTTATTATGTAAACTGGTAACATTGATTCCGTAAGAATGGCAATATTTCTATCATTTGATTTGTAAAATGTTTGGCGCGAGAATGAAGCGGTTCTCTGATTGGATCACGAGACTGACGTGGCGTAAAGTCGTGAGCCAATCAGGGCGCTGGATTTTCCCTCCGACGGCAGGAGCCCGAGCGGGCAAGTAGGGCATTCTGGTGCTGAACGTCGAAGACAATTGACAATTATTAAGAAGTATTGAAACTGTACCCGAATCATTGTGCCCAGTGTTAATGTGTCAAAGTGTAATGTGAAGTAATTTGTTAGACTCAATGTATCTGTTTGAAAAGAGTAACCATGGAGTTTCTTGCCGGTTCTTCTCCATGGAAACTACCATGCCGAACCGTGCAATGTGCAATGTGAAATAAAATAGTGTATCGCATCCAGTATGTTTTCATAGCACGAAACCCGTCTTCTGCCCACATAAGCTCGAGCCTAGCTAATAAGCAAATACAGCTACACATTAGAAGTGACAAGAACAATTAAAACGTAAGTACACGCCCAACATTTTATGCTTCTTTTTTTTGTTCGTAATTCGGTTCGAAGCCAGTTTAGAATCTTAACGTTTTAGTTAAAGATATTACCCGTGGTTTCAAGTAAATCTACCGGTTACATATCGAATTTAAAGCCGTCAATTATTTTAATTAATTCCGTTTTATTATTTAATATTGCCCTTTGTACTCATATTTTTGGTTGGAGGGTAGATCTATTTTTCCGCAAGGCTGAATAAACTCTCGTAAATTCAATTTATTTATTGGTAATGCTAGTTATGTAGTACAAGGGCCCGTTTAACACAGAAATAAAATAAATGTTTTACACAATGCTACGCGGTCATTGTTCTTAAGAATTAATATATTTTTTGAAAATAAGAACTACTCAATCGTATCCTAGTCAGCGGCTGGACGGTTTGGTTGGATTAAGGAAATAATAAAAAGAACTGACGCATCAACAATTGTGAGTTAATAACATTTTCCCAGTGCACATGCATATTGTTTCTTTGGTTTTAACTGGGAACGCATTTAAGTGTCATAACTAAATACTCTAGTATTTCTTTTCCCATTAATACCTATAAACTCCCTGAGGTTTCCTGTATATAAACCCTATTGTGATACTTTTTTTTTAGTTAATTTTGTTGAGCCACGTTGGTTAAAATGAATAATATTTAAAAGTTTACGTAATTTATCATCATCATCATCAGCCTATTAATGTTCCCACTGCTGGGACACAGGCCTCCTCTCTATGAGAGGGAATGGGCTATAATCCACCACGCGGGCCCAGTGCGGATTGGTAGATGTCACATGTCTTCGAATTTTTTGGTTCTAGGACATGCCGGTTTCCTCACGATGTTTTCCTTCACCGTTTTGAGAGCAGTGGTGATGAAATAAATTACACAAAGTAATGCGCCTGTCTGGGTTCGAACCCGCGACTTACTGTTCGTAAGTCGGGGCCGCCACCACTGGGCCACCGCCGCTGACGCTATACGTAATTTATATTTCATGATTATATTTTTAGGGGTGACATACCTTTTGAATGTCTTGACTTAATAACATTTCAATTTCTATCGTGTTTTGTGTATTCAACTCGACTTCCCAATGCGTTAGACTTTTAAAAACTTAGATTCTCAAACTCGTAGACGTGAGATTTCAGACGATGTCGCAGCCTCCGGGCTGACGAAGGCTTGCAACACCGAGTCGAAGGGGTATCCACTCTGCCACCCCGAACCGAAGTCGCCTTTGAAGTCGGAGCCCCAGCCGTAGTAGGCCGGAACCGGATATCGAGCTGCAACGTGAGCGACTACGGATGCTGGAGGTGGAAGTTCGGCGGGAACGTGGTCACGTGCGCGCCGCAGAAGATCTGCGCGACGCATCGTGACGCATCAGCGAGCCACGGGCGAACAGTCGACGACAGAGCACCTCCGAGACAGCGAGGCGTCGGGATGCTGGGCTACGGGCGGAGCGACAATTTTTTCTAATGAGCTTAGAGGGTTATATTGATGAGTGGTGGTAGATGCTACAAATAGTTGCAACTGCCACCATTGGTGGCAGACCGGTGGTGGCAGACGGAAATAAAGGCTTACGGCATACTTAGGTTTTTTTTTCTTTTTTCCACAGAAAGCCAAAAAAATTTTAGAAAAAAATTGATTGATCATCAAAAAACGCTACATATTTAAAGTAAACTTTTTATATTATAACAAAAAAGAGAAATTTAAAAAAAAAAAAAAAAAAATATCGAATTTCGAATCCATACGTAATGTATGCGCGTATGATTTGAAATTCGGTTTTTTTTTCTCGAAAAAAAGAATACTAAGTAAGTATGCTATTTGCTTTTACTCCGTTCACCTATTATACCCATTTTTTTTTGGAAAGTGATAAAAAGTCATCCTGTAACTGTTAGGGTCGCGAATCATATTTTTTACAAAATTCAGCCTGACACTGACCTGCAATTGCTTATGAAAACGCGGAATTTCGAGGGATACCCTAGCTTCCACCAGCAACCACCACTCCACTGATTCCACCTTAAAAAGGATTGAAGACGCGTATCTCCGAAAGTAGACGACTTTCCCGAAAGAGAATAAACCACTTCCTGTAGATACAACTTCAAAGTAAAAGCTCGTTTATTGATTATTTCTCAGGTACAAGTTATAAATATTTAAATACGTAACAATGTAGCATTTATTATTGCTATCGACGTTAATGCGTCATAACCGCAGACTACGTTTTACTGGCAGCTCGCGGTGGCTCACATTACGTACTGACGTAATATTGGTACTAATAACAAGAGATTTATGTTTAAATATACATCTGAGGAAAACACAACCTCATAGAGAATGACGCAATAAATATTAATATGACGTTTAATTGTCCTATTTCTGCATGAGCTTATACAATATGTTAAAAAAGCCTTGTCCAAACCGAAAGGGACATAATTACCATCATTTCTCTAAAGTCTAACAAATTTTTGAAACGTAACGGCACCGGATAATATGTTCGATTAAATTAACTAAAATAAATTAAATAAAAATAAACAACAAGCTAATGATGCAGAGAGCACCACTGAATTCTGAATTTTAATCTCTGCTTTCGAGCAAGTTAAGCTTTGTGCTGTCATGTGAATATCAATGACAGCAGTTCGCAGGCAGTCTGAACTGTGGTTTGTGTCTAATATCATGTTACGAGTACATAAATTATTGCTGACATATTATTTAATCAAATTGATTAGACCGTCGCTACCGATAGTTTGCCTGTTCGACTTCTGCACTTCGTAATATTTGTTTAAACTCAATCAGTAGACATCGGATTATATAAATTTAATAGCTAAGAATTTGCATGAACATGCACTAAAAAGAGCGAAATATGCGCTCAGACATTGCTCGCTAGACGTTTCACGCTGTTGGAAATATAGCTACTTAGACCAGGAGGGAAAATATGCATATTTTTGCTCAAATATCAAAATATGCACCATCAAAATGCTGTGTATTATTATAACTAACGTTTATTTTCACAAAATATATATAGCCACTTATAAGTAATGATTCATTACCACAAATAGATTGTGGACGTCAGCTTGTATTGACACTTTAACATCTTTAGCCATTTTTCATAAAAAAAATCCTGGCCTAACCCTATACATAATATATAGTCGCAAACTTCAGAGGGTTGGGGACCTTTAGGTAGTGATTCAGTACCACATAATGGATTAAATGTAAAAAAATCAGCTGTAACCACAGATTTTGAATGTTAAACTTTCAAAAATAATGTTTAATTTTTAAAGGTTATCCACTTCATCACCAGCCTATTAATGTTCCCACTGCTGGGACACAGGCCTCCTCTCTATGGAAGGGAATGGGCTATAATCCACCACGCGGGCCCAGTGCGGATTGGTAGATGTCACATGTCTTCGAATTTTTGGTTCTAGGCCATGCCGGTTTCCTCACGATGTTTTCCTTTACCGTTTTGAGAGCAGTGGTGATGAAATAAATTACACAAAGTAATGCGCCTGCGTGGATTCGAACCCACGACTTACTGTTCGTAAGTCGGGGCCGCCACCACTGGGCCACCGCTGCTCTGCAGGTTATCCACTTATTTCAGTATTTTCTCTTGTTAATAATTTAACAACAGAAAATATTTAAATAAGTACCAAAACATAAAGAGCAACAAAAACTGTGGACGTGCGTGAGGAGCTGTGAACATATAATGCAGTTGAGGGAAAGTTTATAGAACAACCGAACAAACGTGAGGCTTGCTGTTGGCACTTGTCTGCGAAAACTTTACTCTTGTCATTTCTCGCACTCAGCCGAATTATTTACTAATTAAACAGACATCTATAGTACAGTAGTATACAGTTTCATTATTTTTCCATATTCAATTAACTTCTTTGTTTGCGCAGCACATTTCAACTTATTTTTATCCATTACTGCGGAGCCCAAAAGGGGAGTAATGGTTTTAGCTGATATTCAGAGAACTCATAAGCCAGTAATCACTTTGTAGGGCTTGTCCTGAAAAGAGCAATAGACCACGGATAAGTGAAGGTCAGGACATGACGTTAGGAAGTTAAGACGAAAGACTGGCTTATCTTCATGGGCTTCATGGGCTTATCTTCATGGCATGGACACCACGTCACTATCCAGTCGGTAGGAAGAAATCATACAGTTTGATCCGATAAACACATCATAGTAATATTTCTTTTCAATCGTTAATTGCAGCTAATGCCTAATGGCTGTCCATTTTCATTTATTTATTTATTTAAATAGAACGGCCGAAGCCAATTACACTATTTAATTAACATATAATTTATTTAACACAGTCATGTATTCTTCTCACAAAAATTCAATCATTCTGACAGTATCACCTTCCATTCAGTCTCAAACATATCTACGTATAAATCTGTGTTCGAGTTCAGGAGAGCGTTAATAGCGGCTAATGTCCGGGTAATAGGTGACTTGGAGTGTGCAACAGTATGGCAAGTTGGAACAGCCAATAAGCGGTGTTACCTGCCACGACAGTAATTGTCTGGGACAAATAGCTTGCAGATGTCATTATGCAGATCAGGAACATCAATAATACCCCAAAGAATTTTAAATATTACAATCATCTGATCGCACGACCGTCTTACTTCTAGAGAATTGAAACCTAAACAACCCAACAGGAATTTAGTGGGATACAAGAAAGGATAAAACCCGGGCAAGTGTTTGTAGAGGTATCTAAGGAATGCTTTTTGAACTTTTTCTAAAGCTAACGCATACTGCTTCTCAAAAGGACTCCATACGCACGCACTAGACTCCAGCTTACTACGAACCAATGCCCCATAAACAAGCTTGATAACGTGAGAGTTGTGGAAGTCACGACAGTTCCTTAAAACAAAGCCAAGGCGCCTGAAGGACTCCTTAGCAGTGGATGCGATGTGGTCATGAAAAGTAAGCTTACGGTCGAATATGACACCCAGGTCTTTTTAATAGAATCAGTTCTTATAATTGTATCTCCATTTAGTTTTTACAGAAAGTTGACTGGGCGCCGCATTCAACCGAAAGACATCACGTAGCATTTTGATTGATTGAATTACATTTTATTTTCCAAACTCCACTTATATACTGAATCAATGTTTGATTGCAGAGCTTGGCAATCGCGCTCAGATGTTATTTCATAATATAGCTTTAAGTCATCAGCATATAAGAGGGCTTTAGCATTCGCAACTACATCTGGGAGGTCATTGATTACCAAAATGAAAAGGAGAGGGCCGACTACCGACCTTGACTCACACCCGAGCGAGTGTGGTAAGGGAGTGACTCTTACAGACCCAACCTGACAAATTGTTGTCGGTCCCGCAAATAATCTGCAAGGAGCCGTAGAAGCCCTGGAGCAACACCTATCGCACTGAGTTTTGACAGCAACATGTCATTGTTGACTCTGTCGAACGCCTTTTGAAAATCAAAGTAAAGAACGTCTACCAGGCGTCTGCGGTCAAGACTAGTAGAGATATAATTGACTAGTGTAAGTAAGTTAATATTGACGGTTCTTTTTCGCGAAAGCCATGCTGCTCATTGCACAGGTACTGTTTTACTTGCTTAAAATTTCCTTGGTGTAGGACATTCCCCAAAACTTCGAAAAAACTTCAAAACTCGCTTCAAGTATCGCTATTGGACGATATTCATCGACTGATGAATATTCATCGACTGATGATTTATTTGCGGATTTCGGTATGGGAGTCATACGTGATATCTTCCATTGTGGCGGATAACCTCCAGATTTTAGTGCCAAATTAAAAATGTGGTTTGGAGGCCGAATGAGAAATTTCTTTCCCTCTTTTAAGAACTACGGAGGAATATTATCAGAACCAATAGAACTGTTGAGTTTTATTTTATTTATTCCGGTGCTTATCACTTTCGGTGAAGTTTAGTATATTAATGTAATTGCGAATATTGGAGTTGCTTGGATTGGCTGTGTTCTCGAGGTCTAACTTTGGCACTTCAGTTTGGAAGACTCTCGCGAAATATTTTGCGAACGCTTCAGCAGCTGCTACACCACTGTGAATTTTACCTTTGTTGGTTACGTTAGGCTCAAACCCGCCTTTTGATCTTAGATTAGAAATATGCTGCCAGAATTCTTTGGGATTTTTCTTAATGTTCCCTTCGATGCGCTTAATGTAATTATCATATGCAGTCGATATACGAGACTTTAGGTTAGATCTATAGTCAGACAATTGCTTATATATTAAATCACTGTTACTTTTTTTCCAGGCGGAATGTAACTTCACTATCACGATGTCCCGAATAATATATTTTGACCAGACAATGTTTTCAAGACACAGTGCTACCCGTTGGCAATGTGAAAGTAGCTAAAGGTACAAATATATATACTCCGATATATGCTATTCATAATGACCCACAAAAATCTATTCGAACCCAGAGGTGTTTGATCCAGAGCGGTTTGCA
Organism: Xestia xanthographa; assembly: GCA_905147715.2. Classification (NCBI taxonomy): domain Eukaryota; kingdom Metazoa; phylum Arthropoda; class Insecta; order Lepidoptera; family Noctuidae; genus Xestia; species Xestia xanthographa. Next base: position 20,752,127 of record LR990653.1, on the reverse strand, counting down.
AAGGACAGGGGACCCAATGACGACATCTACATGCCATTCGGCATGGGCAACAGGACGTGTATCCGCTCCAGGTATTCCAAGTTACAAATAGTTGCTGGTATAGTGCACGTGTTACGACACTTTACAGTTAAATCCGAAGAAGCAAATGTTAAAATAGAATTCTCTCATGACCCACTTAATGTTAAACCGTCAAATGTTGATGTCCAGCTTGTACCGAGAAAAATTAAATAGAGTAGAAATTATTGCATTTTTTTTTAGATTTTTGTTGTGAATTCGCTTGTTAATACTTGAGTAATAATGGTGTAATGTCACTTTTTTCTCATTAACGTGTAAAAAGTAAAGTCTAAATATTAAATAGATAATTTTAAGTCTGAAAAGCAAAGTTAAGTTGGTTGTTTAGTTATTAGTTGATAGCATTGAAAAACAAAAATTATGTTTTTGTCGAACAGGACCCATTTAGTTTTAATTATTTCCTATGTAAACTTTTTAAATTTAATTTTGTTTTATTGTTAATTTAACCATGTTGTTTTTTGTCTTGTGCGAGACAAATAAATAATTTTCATTGTTAGGAATTAAAAACGATATATAAATTCGTAGTTTTTTTTAATGAGCTTAGAGGGTTATATTGATGAGTGGTGTGGTGGTAGATGCTACAAATAGTTGCAACTGCCACCAGTGGTGGCGGACCGGTGGTGGCAGACGGAAATAAAGGCTTACGGCATACTTAGGTTTTTTTTTCTTTTTTCCACAGCTTAGAAAAAAATTGATTGATCATCAAAAAACGCTACATATTTCAAGTAAACTTTTTATATTATAACAAAAAAAGAGAAATTTTGAAAAAAAATATTAAAAATATCGAATTTCGAATCCATACGTAATGTATGCGCGTATGATTTGAAATTCGGTTTTTTTTTCGCGAAAAAAAGAATACTAAGTAAGTATGCTATTTGCTTTTACTCCGTTCACCTATTATACCCATTTTTTTTGGAAAGTGATAAAAAGTCATCCTATAAACATACGTGTTAGGGTCGCGAATCATATTTTTTACAAAATTCAGCCTGACACTGACCTGCAATTGCTTATAAAAACGCGGAATTTCGAGGGATATCCTAGCTTCCACCAGCAAACACCACTCCACTGATTCCACCTTAAAAAGGATTGAAGACGCGCATCTCCGAAACTAGACGACTTTCCCGGAAGAGAATAAACCACTTCCTGTAGATACAACTTCAAAGTAAAAGCTCGTTTATTGATTATTTCTCAGGTACAAGTTATAAATATTTAAATACGTAACAATGTAGCATTTATTATTGCTATCGACGTTAATGCGTCATAACCGCAGACTACGTTTTACTGGCAGCTCGCGGTGGCTCACATTACGTACTGACGTAATATTGGTACTAATAACAAGAGATTTATGTTTAAATATACATCTGAGGAAAACACAACCTCATAGAGAATGACGCAATAAATATTAATATGACGTTTAATTGTCCTATTTCTGCATGAGCTTATACAATATGTTAAAAAAGCCTTGTCCAAACCGAAAGGGACATAATTACCATCATTTCTCTAAAGTCTAACAAATTTTTGAAACGTAACGGCACCGGATAATATGTTCGATTAAATTAACTAAAATAAATTAAATAAAAATAAACAACAAGCTATAAACACATACTAACACCCTATGGGCCTTGATATCTGACAATAAAATATTTATAAAAAACATGTAAACGGGTATGTCGGGTATTTATTTATCGCGAATTTGGCGGTACATACCTCAAATACTTCAGTCTTCCCGCGACCACGGCTGGTGCAATCCGGTCGAGTCGGGCTTATGTTAAAGGTAAAATTTGCGATAAATACCCGTTTACATGTGTTTTATAGTGAGTTCTGATCGTGAAAGTTTAAGAAAGACAATAAAGTATTTTTATTTTGATAAAGGGCATCGTCATAAAACTCCTCTGTCAGCACCAGCTGGCACATTACCAAATGTCCCCAAGAGACAGGCGGCGTTGCAACATTGTAGGTCAATGCTTAGCCTTGGTCCAAGGTAAAAGTCAGCCTTTGGGTCACAGGAAGCGTCAACAAGGCGTTGGGAAATTTGGGGTAACAAGTATCACATATCTCACGGACAAACATAGCCAATAACATTACTATTTAATAGCGATAACGATGACATAACCTATCGAAAACCTGACGAATCGTGTTGAGTTCAGTATTTACTGTGGAAATTTAAAACGCTTGGAAAGCAATTGAGATTGGTAGCCAAGTTTTTCACTGTTTTTTCTGTTTTGTGGTTTTTCATTAGTCTGTTTAAAACTCAGTTTTTTATTTGGACATATTATAACCTTTTACTGGGGTTAAAATCACATAATATCCATATTTATGTTATACTGAACTCCATTAATGATGCAGAGAGCACCACTGAAATCTGAATTTTAATCTCTGCTTCCGAGCAAGTTAAGCTTTGTGCTGTCATGTGAATATCAATGACAGCAGTTCGCAGGCAGTCTGAACCAGTCTGAACTGTGGTTTGTGTCTAATATCATGTTACGAGTACATAAATTATTGCTGACATATTATTTAATCAAATTGATTAGACCGTCGCTGCCGATAGTTTGCGTGTTCGACTTCTGCACTTCGTAATATTTGTTTAAACTCAAAAAGTAGACATCGGATTATATAAATTTACTATCTAAAAATATGCATGAACATGCACTAAAAAAGAGCGAAATATGCGCTCAAACATTGCTCGCTAGACGTTTCACGCTGTTGGAAATATAGCTACTTAGACCAGGAGGGAAAATATGCATATTTTTGCTCAAACATCAAAATGTGCACCATCAAAATGCTGTGTATTATTATAAATAACGTTTATTTTCACAAAATATATATATAGCGACTTATAAGTAACTAGCTGACCCACGCAACTTCGTCTGCGTCACATAAAAGAGAAACAGCTCACAAAAGGAATACATTTTTCCCCGTTTTTGCAATATTTTTCATTTATGCTCCGCTCCTTTTAGTCGCAGCGTGATGTTATATAGCCTATAGCCTTCCTCGATAAATGGACTACCCAACACTGAAAGAATCATTCAAATCGGACCAGTAGTTCCAGAGATTAGCGCGTTCAAACAAACAAACAAACAAACACTGCAGCTTTATACTATTAGTAAGTAATGATTCAGTACTACATATAGATTGTGTACCTCAACTTGTATTGACACTTTTCACATCTTTAGCCATTTTTATTAAAAAAAATCCTGGCCTAACCCTATATTTATCTCAATTCTCAAACTTCAGAGGGCTGGGGACTTTTAGGTAGTGATTCAGTTCCACATATGGATAATGTGCAAAAAAAATGATTCCTAGCAGAGATTTTTCATCTTTTTCCAAAAAAAACCTGGGTTAATTATTAACAACAGAAAATATTGAAATAAGTAGACACCAAAACAAAAAGAGCAACAAAAACTGTGGACGTGCATGAGGAGCTCTGAACATATATAATGCAGTTGAGAGAAAGTTTATAGAACAACCGAACAAACGTGAGGCTTGCTGTTGGCACTTGTCTGCGAAAACTTTACTCTTGTCATTTCTCGCACTCAGCCGAATTATTTACTAATTAAACAGACATCTACAGTACAGTAGCATACAGTTTCATTATTTTTCCATATTCAACTAACTTCTTTGTTTGGGGAGCACATTTCAACTTATTTTTATCCATTACTGCGGAGCCCAAAAGAGGAGTAATGGTTTTAGCTGATATTCAGAGAACTCATAAGCTAGTAATCACTTTGTAGGGCTTGTCCTGAAAAGAGCAGTAGACCACGGATAAGTGAAGGTCAGGACATGACGTTAGGAAGTTAAGACGAAAGACTAGCTTATCTTCATGGGCTAAGACACCACGTCACTATCCAGTCGGTAGGAAGAAATCATACAGTTTGATCCGATAAACACATCATAGTAATATTTCTTTTCAATCGTTAATTGTAGCTAATGCCGAATGGCGGTCCAATTTCGTTAAGTTTCTTTTAATTTTAACGTATTAATGTTAGCTTCAGTATTTTTCAAAGACATTTAAATATTTACCAGGGATATACAGGACAAGACGAAGAAAATTGTAATCCGATAATTGTTACTACTTAGTAACAAATCGTTCTGTCTAGTGGTCTAGTGTCATACATACGTCCGCTTGTCAGGTTGCATTCATGTGTCAAAATTGAAAATGTTCGGGATAAAAAAAAAATACGAAAATGTTCCCAAATAGCCAGACTGTTGTAAACAAGCCCTCCACACACCTCCACATCGGTGTCCACCGGCGGTTAACAACATTGCGTCAACAGTGCGTGTTGTTGTAAACCGCCGGTCAAGCCCTCCACACACCTCCACATCGGTGTCCACCGGCGGGCGGTTAACAACATTGCGTCAACAGTGCGTGTTGTTGTAAACCGCCGGTCAAGCCCTCCACACACCTCCACATCGGTGTCCACCGGCGGTTAAGAACATTGCGTCAACAGTGCGTGCTGTTGTAAACCGCCGGTCAAGCCCTCCACACACCTCCACATCGGTGCCCACCGGCGGTTTACAATAGAGCGTCAACAGTGCGGCAGTGCGTGCTTTTGTAAATCGCCGGTGGAGACCGATGTGGAGGTGTGTGGAGGGCTTGTTTACAACAATCTGGCTCACGCTTTAAGATAGAAATGCCATGACTTGGAGCAGTGCACTCAATATTCAAGGGTCTTGACAATGAAGGCAAGCGTCTTACTTTGTGTAATTAACTATCTGGTCGGCGGCGGCGCAACAGTTATCAGTAAGTTCTAAATTAAGTTTTGAATCGTACGTAAGATTGCGCACGGATTGAAAAAATGAGAATCATAGTGAGAGTTGTGTAAATTGGAAAAATTTCATTTTAATCAAATTAGTGTAGATATTTTTTGTTAAGTCATCCCTAACTGAATTTTAAATCAGTTTTAGAGTTGAGCAGGGTACTATATCAGAGATTAATGATAGCTCAGTAGTAGCGGCCCTGACTTAAAGGGATCTATAAGTGCAATTTATTTAATTCACCACTGCTCCTAAATTATCCTTATTATTCTAGATTGTCATATCGATTAGTATCCGCTTGTAGCAAAGCAAATGACTTAAGTATGTACAATTAATAACTTTATTAAACAACAAGTTCAAGAAGTTTTTTCCGTATCTTTGACCAGTAGTTAGCTGTACTAAACATGTCAAGCATAACTAAACAAAGATGTTTTTCGGATTTTCAATGATTGCCCATTTCAATAAAATGTGACTATTATTTATTTAACATTTCAAGCACAAAGTACAGAGGCGGACTTAAAGCCATAGGCATTTTCTACCAGTCAGTATAAGTACCAGTCAGTATATAATAAGCAGTCAGTATTATTTATCAAAACACAATGGACTAATTTCCATCATCAATAAATTGCAAATGTATGTAGTCCGTCAATTATAGCATTGGAAAATAATGGACACGTATTTTTTGTTTTTGTAAAACAATGAATATTGACAAAGATAAAACACATAAAAACTCAGGAGTGGGGGCTCGTGACGTCAGAACGCACTAAAAATTATACCACGGCGTGACGTAATGAGAATTTTAAAAGCGTCGTATCTTCGTCAATCTTAGTTTGCGTAACAAACTAAAAAATACGTGTCAAATATTTTTTGCTAATCAAACTGACGGCCTAATTAATTTTTTTCAGTACTCAAGCCTATTCCTCATAGTCACCGAAATTCGGTCTAATAAAACGACCGAGTTGTAATTCAAAGAGAACTGACTTTCATTTTTTCTAACAGACATGACATAGATAATCTAGCAAAGAGTATATAACATACAGATAATCTAGCAAAGACTATAAATAAGACACAGATAATCAAGCAGAGAGTTTACAAACTATGACAACAGAGGTTACTACTTGGTACATATAAGAATGATTATTTTAGATACAACTTTTACAATTAAGTATCGCATTATTTGCCATCAGAAGACAGAAGCCACACAACCATCAACAGAAGGCTAACAGACTTTTCGGAAACCCTAACATCATGAAGAGTAGTAGATTATAAGGGCAAGTCAAGCTTTTAGGCTTGTATGTGATCACCGCCACCACATCAAAGCGACGCTCTGCTATAGCGGCAGTAATCAGCCAGTCACTCTTATCCGACCTCATCCGTGGTTCCTACTATCTTTGCTACATAACTGGACGTTGCTACTGGCTGCACCGTCTTAACTATTACTTAAATAAGTAAATTAATGAAGCATAACAGAGCAGGTAACTTCGCGAGTGCACCGCTCCGATATCAGAATTCATCATATTCTGTCTACAGTTTCTACGTGAGATTCACGAATACCGGCAAATCCTAAAACAAAGCATTTCTAAGAGATTGTTCACCCCCCTACACCCCCTACTTGTAAGTTTAACAAAGAAGTTTCGGCGCAAAGTTTTGGGAACTCCCCCCTCCCACCCCTATATTATTATGATCGGTATTCGTGACGTCTTTAACTTAAACACAATAGTAACAAAACCTTGATAAAATCGGTGTTGTCGCACTAGAACACGTGAGTTTTTTAATGGCTCGTGTTTTTATTATGTTGTCATATTTGCGCGATTTAAAAATTAACTTTTCTGACCCCAACGCGGGTAGTGATAAAAGTAATACCTATATTTATATAATTGAGCGATAAATAATCGTTGTATAAATCGCGAAGCTGCACGCTCTTGATATAACGTAGCCAATGGTTTATAATTTTCGGTGTATGTCGGCTTAACAATGCGTTCAGTTCTGCCAAATAAAATGAACGCGACGATCGCTTGTTCACGTGACGATCGGTTTGGTTAGAACACAGCCTTATTGTGTGTTATTCTTAGAAAGTCGTAAAGCCCCGTGATATATCACTCATAGCATTGGCACTGACATGAAAGGGACTAGCGAAACTTGAATCAGAAGGGGAACTATCGCACTAGGTATTTGCGTACGTTCGTACTTATCTTGGTACAAAACAATGTGAAAGTGTAAACGAAAACCACTTTTCAGTATCGTTAATTTCATGAAAAATTAATTATGAAAATAAATAACGATTAGATATAACGCAATCTAGTTTTTACGTTAGTCAATAAACTTCTGTTGACTTGCGTAAAGTTACTATCACACCTAACCAAACATGATTATTACTTGAAATGATTATTTTTACAGGCCTTTGTAATATTGCGACAAGTTATTTTTATACTGTTTCAAAATAAACGCTAAAGATCACTTACATTTTTATTTAACACTGCATTTTTAATTTAATCACCATACCATCAAAGTGCATAAAATTGTCCGTGCAGGATTACCGTAGATTTTGCTACGCCAACGGGTCTACGGCGTAGGCCGTAGCCGTACCTCCTCACTTTGAAGTAATTACCGTAGACCGTAGCACGACGATGCAACGAGGCCGTAGTAATGGTGCAGCGATATTAAATTCATGTCCCGGCTTGAACAATAAGTTTGTCGGCTTTTGTATGACCGCGCCAATTTCATGAAAGAACTTTGTTTCCAAGATTAATTGCAAAAAGAAGAAAAGAAAAGATACTGTACAGCTTGTACAAAAAAGTGTGGGTATGACATAACATAACATCACGCCTGTAATTCCTGAAGGGTTAGGCAGAAGTTTACCTAATAGTACACCCACATTTCGCTAGTTATGTACGTTTAAGTTAAGCAGTTGGTCCTGGCTGTCATTTGTAGATCTTTGACAGTCGTTACAGGTAGTCCGAGGCCCAAAAAGTCTGACAACCAGCAGTCTTACCAAGGGGTACCGTATTACCCAGTACTAACTGGGTTGCGGAGGTCAAATAGGCAATCGCTCCATGTAAAATACTAGTATTCAGCTGCATCCAGTTAGACTGGAAGCCGGCCCTAACATAGTTGGGAAAAGACTAGGCAGATGATGATGATGATGACAGGCGCGGATACAGGGGGGGGGGGGGGGGGGGGGGCAATGGGTGCAATTGCCCCCCCCCCCTGAACCGGACCAAATACGTCACTAGCCAAGCCTGAACTATGACGGAATTAAAACTAAATATTCTAGTTGTATATCTTGTTAAATGCGTCGCCAGGAGGAGGCAGCTGCCCCTAGAGGCTGATGCCATAGAATGGAATATTATATGTAATAAATTGTAGCGTAAAATGGAATCACTTAAATTAAGACATTGTTTAACCCTGCGTAAAAGAATTATCAAAAAGGCTCCTTTTTTCTACCTCTGGATTGGCACTCCTATTGGATTTTTGCATGATCGATCTATACAATAGACAAAGCTTGAAATAAATTAGGAGTCCCTTGCCCCGAGGCCTTATATATATAATTATGCAATTAAAGCATAATTATCTGAGGCAATATTGTAAAAATATCGAGCTCGCTACGCTCGCTCTTGAAGTCTAGTTTTTCATGAGTGTTAACTTTATCTATAAGAGGCCCAGGTAACTCCAGTAGGTCGTTAGGAAAAGTGTTAACATTTTCGAGGTCGCTTCGCTCGCTCTACTGACTACTTTCTCTTGAATTTATCTAAAATTCGACCAAGTAACTCCTATATGAACGTTCGAAACCATTCTAACCTGTCCAAGGCAAGGTCTCGTAACATTTTTTTAAAATTAATTTTCTATGAATTGTCCCCCCCTTAAAGGAAATCCTGTATCCGCGCCTGGATGATGATGTACGTTTAAGTCATATGTAATAGAGGGCGATCCTATTTCCATCAACCGGGCACAAATCCAGACTCCACGGCTGCTACTTAGAAATTCCTGTTGGAAAAAACCAATAACAATATGCCCGACCCGGGAATCAAACCCTCATAATAACCTCATGCTAAGCAGTCGCAATTGCGACCACTCGACCAACGAGGCAGTCAAGTGTGGTTATGATAAAGACCATAATGCTCTTGTTTCTATAAACATTTGGGTCGAAGGAGATATATTGAAGTTTTTTATGGGACCACTGATTATTGTTTTGTAAGTTGGACCCGTGGAGGAAGTTCTTCAGTTTGGTAATTTAATTAACCTTTAATTAAGACCACAGTTTTCTGATACATGGTGTAGCTTTACGTCTGGTAAAGCTTAACAGTCCAAGCTATTGATATTGTTAAAAGTTACTTACACTATAATAACTTTAGCTTCAGAAGTCCTTTGACCTTTGTTTGATTGATTTAGTTTTTTTGTCACCGAATTCGGAAGCTAAGGTTAATTTTCACTTTTTAGTGTTTTTTGAAGTCAGTTTTATTTTTTGCAAAAAAGTTTTTAGTTGTTCCCAAACAAATGTTTGCCATGAGTTTATTTTACACCCGCGCAACTTCGTCTGCGTCACATGAGAGAGAGAGAGGGTTAGAGAGAGTGTGACTTGAGTCACACTCTCTCTCCTTAAAAGATAGACATTGGTGTCGATTGTTGTGCACAAACTAAACTTAATCTAGGCTATTGCTATCTTTTACTAAAAGGCAGTGCAAGAAAAGGACGGCTATAGCTATGAACTAAGTTAGAGATGTCAGACTAGTTTATGCTTTGCGCTTCACCGTGTTTTTAGTCGACATGTTTTTACGTGCACCCTTCATTTGTATGGAAATATTAGTTCCAACTAAATTTGACAGCTCTAAATTACGTCCGTCTCTTTCTCGTTTTATTAGAGAGAAAAAGATAGCAATAGCCTAAATTAAGTTTAGTTTGTGCACAACATATCGCGGATTTTATTTTGAACTTTTTAAGAGGAACAATTCCCTAAAACATGATTGTTGCGTAACTTTAACCGTTTATGCAGCGCTCGCAACGGAAGTTCTCAAAAGAAATAAATTTTCCCCGTTTTTGCAACATTTATCATTAATGCTTCGCTCCTATTAGTTACTAAATTTAAATTTTCAAAGCAGCGTCATGTAGACTAATCTAGAGTACCAGCTATAATAACTTTTTCACTTCTCATGCTCTAAAGTTCGCCTTTATGTTGTGCGTAGGCGACATAAAGTCGCTTTTTATGCTCTAGAGCATAAAGTAAAATCTTCGTCGAAGACCAAGACAATCGGTCCAACAGCCACACGAACAACTTCAACTTCATAGAATAACCTCTTTATTTTAATTCGTTTTGTTAGTATTGTCTGTGTGTATGTCTGTCTGTCCGTCTGTCTGTCCGTCCGTCTGTCCATCCATCTGTCCGTCTGTCTGTTCGTCTGTCTGTTCATCTGTCTGTCTGACTGTATGTTCGACTGTCTGTCCGTCTGACTAAATTGACTATTTTTCTCGCACTCAAAGTGAAAAGTACAGTGTACCACACGGCGCTAAAATCCCATTATAACTTGGTACCTATTTACTACCTCGCATATAATGGGTCATTTTAGCCCCTTGTATTACAATATACTATTATAAAGCTGGTCAGTCGATTTAAAAGTTATCTGGTGAGCACATTTTTAGTCATTAGTACCATTCTAGTACAACAGATGTCGCTGCATCTTACATTTGATGATTAGTTCTTCTTGAACACTTTAAATTCGTATATCTTCTGATAGAATTAACCGATTACGATGAAACAAAAACTAAGTAATACCTCAAGATACGCACAATTTTGATGTATAAAAGTTATTTGTATTGATTTCGTATATTTTACGTGATGCTTGATCATCGAAACAGACAAACAGATAAACAGACAAAAATTCCAAAAATGCTGGAAATGAGTTCTGTTGGTTATCCTAATTCACCCTGGCAATTTTTTTTCGAAATATTTTCGATGTACATAAACGATTTTTCTACAGATTGATTATATGTACATATAATAGATGTACAAAAACGATTTTTCTACAGATTTATTATATGTATAAAGATTGTTAACAATACATGTCATGGTAACAGGCTGGACAAGCCCGTTACCATGACATGCCAATAAATGGAACTTAACATACCTACCTAACTGTCGAAATCTGGGTGTATTGTACACATCTGCGTACCCCCTCAGAGCATACGTTACGTCATGATGTTGTATAAACAATAAACATCCAAGCGATTGCAGCAATCACGGCAGATTTCCCATCTATTTTTGAAGAGTTTCATTGTATATCTCCAAAGATCAGCATCAGATCTTCACCAAATTTAAATGGGACCACCTCAGAAGCATATTCTTCCAAATAAAGAATCACTAAAATCGGTACATAAACGATAAAGTTATCCACGAACACACATAAAATAAATAAAACATTATATTGGGTCCAATTAAGAAACCTCCTTTTTATAAGTCGGTTAAGGAATGATAAAAAAATATTAAATAAAATACTTAAAAATAACAAAAAAAAAGTTATCTTTCATCCGTTCTCTCACAGAACAAGTACTAGAAAACGTCATCTTTCGACCTCTTCCAGAAACTAGAACCATTTGCATTGATAACATTGTAAGATATAGCTGTACTCTTATACCGGGCAGCAACCAATTTGCTATTGCAAGTAGATTTCGATTTTGTTCGCGTAGTCCCGTTTATCGTAAGTAGTATTTATCTAAATAAATGTCTTTGTCATTAAGTTTGTATGAGTAGGTGTTATGTTTCGTTAAGATTGTGTTTATTATTGTTAATTACCTTATCTATCAAAAATAAGTACCTAGTACTTCATAAAATTTCCGTTTAAAAATAAAATAAATACAGATGCAATAAATTATGACCTAACTAGCTTTCGCCCGCGGCTTCGCTCGCGTAAATTTTGAATTTGACAATCAATTCGGGTTGTACTCTGTTTGTTGTGACATGACCTCTGGCCGTTGCATACATGGGATCATAACGGAACATTATTCTAGGACGCTCCTATATAGAATGTTGTGTGTCCTTCTATTTGGCGCTAATACATATAAATTCTGGGCATTGGACACACGCAAACATGCTACATATGGCTGGCCATGGGAAAAGCATGGCCTTTCCAAATGCACCCCTGCTACCTGCAATTTTCAAGTTCAAGTCCGTCACATGAACGGTCTATTATACGACCAAGAGCGTCCGATGATTTTACCCCAAGCCAATCTTCAACAGGCGTACCTTGAACGGGTTTTTTCACTCCCTTCTTGAGGTGTTCTATGTATAACAACACCTTGAAATAGTTGCAACGGTACGTATGCATGTATCATTGGACGTTTCCCTTTGAAATAACATTCATTACTTTGTGGACCTTTAAACGAAACACGCGGGCAACTAAATCATGTCGGTCAGTAATTCTTTGCCCAGGCATAAGCTCTTCTGTTATTTTCTTCAATGAGGGATTGCAGGCGAAAGTCACGAATAGGTCAGGCCTGCCGTAAGTGCATACATAGGCGAAAGTGTTTTATGTATATTCATGCTGATAGCGTCGAGGAAATAATAAAAATTCGGCTTAGATCGTTGGGGTTTATATTACCAATTTCCATCCATGCTAATCGGATCTTGCAGAATGTAATTTTCAGCTCGTAGTTTTTTCTGGTTTAAAGAAATGTAACGAAGACGTTTGCCTCTCGACTTTGACGTACGTACATACTAAAAAATGTTAGAACAGCTGTCTTGACCGTAGAAGAAGGTTCAAATCATTAACACGAAGCATCATGAGGTAGGCGTAAAAATCCATAAGTACAGGAAACTTTCTTATTAGGAACTGCCTGTTTCATAGTGGGATTAATGAGTGGCTTTTGTTACCATTGCCTTTTTAATTTGCCATGAACGGAGGATTTTTGGAAACAAGCAATTTTCGCTGTTCAGGCTCGCGATGAGCTCCTCCCTAAGTTGGAACTACGTTTATGAGGCATTTTAATATGGAAAAAAGAAACAAAGAAACCTAACCTTTGAAAATAACAAACCAACCAAAAAATAATAAAAGGGAACTATTAAAGATTTTTTTTTATTTTCATGCAATTGTTTGTATTAAGGATCGAGTCGGATCAAGTAGGAACGCTTAATTGATAATTAAGTGCCGCAGATTTATACAACCATAGCTAAAGACAATTACGATCAAAAAAATCTTCGATGATCATTCTCCCACAGAAAATTTTAACACCGCGATTTAGAAAAGCCGTCATCAGTACAACGCCATCTAACAAGAACTGTTGAATTTATGCTACTAAAAACCTGTATTGACACTCGACTCACAATATATATTTCCTATCCTAACTAATATTATTAATTCGAAAGTGAGTTTGTTTAACTACTTTATCCCTCGGGAACAGTCCTTTTTTTCTTGGTTATAAGGTGTAATTTTTTTATGTAGGTATCTCTTACAACGTACCTATGTTCAAAATGTCATGATGATCGGTTCAGCGGGTCAGGGCGTGAAAAGGTATCAAGCAAAGCAACTTACTTTCGCATCTATAATAATTTATTATTTATGTTATATTCGTAGTTAGGAGGATGTAAAACTGGTCTAGACTCAAAAAATAGGGTACAAAAAGTACTTACTTCAATATAAAAAAAAAAACTCATGTCACACTACAAAAGTTTTTCTATAATAATTTAATGAGGGATTTTCTTTTTAGCTCTTTCCTAGTCGCTGGATAGATGGCGCTAGGAGGAAGTATGATAATGCAAGGAACGGAACCTAAACAAACAGATTTTAACAAAGCGCGATAAATGTTGGTTGTATTCGGAAGGTTAAGCAAATGAAAGTGGCAGTCAACGAGAGTGTGTGACGTGACACAATGTTTTTTTTTTCAAGCGTTTTGGCTTTGGCATAGTAAGCAACGCCATCTATACAGTTCTTGGAAACTAAGTTTTGTTTTTAAAACCTCAAAAGGAAAACCTCTCATTCAATCGTGATTCGTAAGACACGTGGCGCCACCTATTACCAAAAGCACGTTATTGTTGTTTTCCTCGGGAACAGTACTTTTTTTCGGGATGAAAGGTACCCTATGTCCGTTACAGTACACCTGAAAATGTATATGCAAAATTTCAGGATGATCGGTTCAATGGGTTAAGCGTGAAGAGGTAACAAACAAACAAACAAACTTACTTTCACATTTATAATATTTTTAGGAACCAGAAGTGAAAATCAAATAAAAAAAAAACAATCTTTAATAACCTAAAACTAATTTAATTACAAATAAACTTAAATCAAACAATAATTTAATAAATCATCAAAATTCAAGCAATCACAAGAAAACAGCCGTTAATATTCAAAAATAATAACCACGATAGAACACAAATGTAGACACAAAATATAGCACAAAATAATCACAAAATAATAAACCACTGAAGTAAAAATATGGAACGAACTTACTGTAAAGTAGCGTAGGTACCACCTTACCGATCGGCGACTCAGCAACAAATGTCCAGCGCTCTGTCGAGCGCCCGTTTTTATAAGGATCGGTGGAGGTACCCCTACTACCAACAATAAGTTCGCTTATACGGTCTATCCTGATCGTGCGCCGTCCTCGGCTGCACCAGGAACATCTTCAGCAGCACTGGCAGGTCCGACGATAGCTTGATCGCCGCCTTCGTCTGAATTGGCATCGTCTGGATTCAGAGCACCAGAAGGACCAGCAGGAACACCAGCGGGACCCACAGGAGGACCTGGAGGCTCACCAGCATCGTCAGGGTTGTCGTCATTGCAATCTGTATGAGAAACAAGTGGTTAATTATATGTGACGACATACACCTTTGCCTATTCTGTCATCCATCACGCATTCAAGGCCCTCATACAAAAATATACTCAACCCAAATTAAAACACTTCGCTTTCAAATGTATGCATACATCTTCACACATCATATCTCACTCATACTCATACTTGAACTTGTACAAGTTCACACGTTAAAAACGTATCAACCAGGACTGCGCCTGCCAGGACAACGCCTGATGCGTGTTCGTGGAACACGACTTCCGCACGTTAAAAAACGGCAACCAGGACTGCGCCTGCCAGGACAGCGCCTGATGCGCATACATAGTACGCGACTTCCGGGACAACACCCGATGCGCATACATAGTACACGACTTCCAGAAACCAGGCACTCCATGACGCTAGTCTCGGGAGCACGCTGCCTCTGGGCTGCACCAGCCACCCGTTTCAACCAGCAAGGTCAGCACATGCCTCGCACACATACGCACGCGTACACATCACACGTGCTATCAGAACATAAAGAAAAACATTAAAAGGTTCAGTTGAAAGTGTTGAAACTTACTTTCAAAAAATGCAGCACAACTCTCAGGACACCACTCGCCTTTCCAGGGTACCATATACTGAGCTGCGGCCTGAGTTGTCTTGCCTCTGGCTCCACTCAACAGTTTCAGCTCGTAACGATCACTTCGTAACACTTTAGTTACGCGGTACGGACCCCTCATGCCAGGGTCGAGCTTCCCAGCGGACTGAGAATACTTTATCACGAACACGTGATCGTTAACCTGAAAAACTCTTGGCGGGTGCCTTAGACGATTTACCCGATCATCTTGACCACTTTGATTCTTGTCAAGAGATGCCTTAGCGGAGCTCCTGCTGAGTTCCCTCATGGCTTCTCGATTCGGACTTGAATTTTCAACGGCAACGTCGCGGATCAGCGCACGAATCACAGGAGTGGTCGCGTTAGTACCAATTAACAAATACAAGGCTGAGTACTGCGTGGTTTTTTGTTTAGTAATATTTAAAACTAATTGAATCTTACATAAACTATCAGACCAAGTGGAATTTTTATTAGCACTCTCGATACGAATCATATTTAGGATGGTCCTCACATACCGCTCGACTTGCCCATTGGAATGATGCATTTCGGGCGTTATGTAATGGATTTCGCACCCCAATTCAATTACCCAACTGGTAAAAGCTGACGCCTCGAACATGCGACCACGGTCACAAACTATTAGTTTGGGTGTCCCAAATAATGATATAGCGCTATTGAAAACTCGTTTCAACTCGCTAGCATCTTGTCTATATATGGGATAGAGTAAACAAAATTTGGTAAAAGAATCGACCAAAACAAGTACAAACTTATATCCGTTGGACTCTGGTAAAGGACCTAATGCATCAACATGAACCGTGTTGAAGGGAATGTCTGATTTTTCCCATGACGTGATGGGCTGACGAGGAGCTCTTGGAACACGTTTCTTGCTAATGCAAACTAGGCAATGGGAAGTATACTTTTTAACAAATTGTTTCAGGTCAGGGAACCAAAAATGTTTTAAAATAAGGTCGTAAGTTTTATCAGCCCCAAAGTGCTCGTGCTCATCGTGAAAAACGCGT
The DNA here is from genome assembly GCA_905147715.2 of Xestia xanthographa. Taxonomy (NCBI): domain Eukaryota; kingdom Metazoa; phylum Arthropoda; class Insecta; order Lepidoptera; family Noctuidae; genus Xestia; species Xestia xanthographa. The sequence continues at coordinate 20,735,915 of LR990653.1, read as the reverse complement.
AGTAAACCGAGCCGGTGTCCTTTAGGGATAAAACATAGTAAACGCGACTCCTCACCAACAGGTGAATAGCGATAGTAGAGCACATCGCCCTGATAAACGTAACGACTAGAGTCCAAGAGACCATCCCTCAGTTTTTCAATGAGATCGACAGTCTCGGAATCAGCTGACTGGGCCATTTGTGCCCAATTCGATGGTCTATCGATGGCATTGACTTGCAACGCTGGCGGGTTCCTGCTTAGATAATCGGCGTGACCCATCATCACACCCTTTCGATATTCAATCTCAAAATTGAAATCTTGCAGATAAATCCACCAGCGTGCAACCCGAGGAAGTAAGTCTTTTTTACGTTCGGTGGCCTTCAAAGCATTGCAATTGGTTATGATTTTGAAAGTTATCCCGATCAAATAATGACGAAAGTGTTGCAGTGCTTTGACGACCGCCAACGTCTCCAATTCGTACGAATGGTATTTTGGCTCCGCGCCCTGGGTTACTTTACTAAAGTAGGCTATCACCCGTTTACCACCGTCCGCGTGTACTTGGATCAGTACAGCACCGTACCCTGCACTGCTGGCATCAGTGTGCAGCTCTGTAGGAAGGTTCGGGTCAAAAATCGCTAGTATGGGCTCGCTAGTTAGACGCTTTATAAGATCTAGCCGGACTTGATCTTGATCAGGTCCCCACACAAATTTTACGTCTTACTTTGTGTTACGCGAAATACATGCGGTTTTTGTCGCGTACCCTTCAATATAACGCCGAAAGTAACCAGCAAGGCCTAAAAACTGGCGTACTTGTTTGACGTTACTTGGGATAGGCGCGTTAACTAGTGCCTCGATTTTGTGCGGGCTCGGCCTAACCTGACCATGACTAATGACGCGACCTAAGTACTCGACCGTGGTGGTGAGAAAGAAACACTTGCGCACGTTAATTGAGAACCCGGCCTCAGTCAAAGTTAACAAGACTTCGCGTAACAGGGTGATGCCATCATCGACTGTCAGACTCAGAATCAACACATCGTCAATATATACCAGAACACTACCTGCTTCTATAAATTTACGCAAGGTATTATTGATGATACGTTGATACACAGTGGGAGAGTTGCTCAAACCATACGGCATCTTTAAATACTCATAGTGAGCTTCTGGAGTTACAAAGCCTGTCTTACGGATCGAGTTTTCATCAATAGGAATCTGATGGAAACCCGACGCCATATCTAGAGAAGTGAAGAATTTCGAACCCCCGAGCCGATCAATGTGGTCATCAATCAAGGGTAGGGGGTACCTATCCTTGACAGTGATGCGATTCAGTGCGCGAAAGTCTACGCACATTCTGTCTGAGCCATCCTTTTTCTTAACCAAAATGATCGGGCTCGCGTATTCGGAATCCGACTCCCTAATAATCTTTTTGTCCAAAAGATCCTGACATATCTCGCGAACTTTAAGTTTCTCTTGATACGACAAACGATACGGATGGTATGCTACAGGTACATCACTTGTTAGATTAATGTGCATTTTGCCGGTATTAACGGTTGTGGTGGCTGTACCGGATATTAAAAACTGAGAGAATTCGTCAACCACGGCCATTAACGTAACAAGTTCCGCACCTTCGAGAGATGTATTTATTTGATTAGACTCACTAACACTAAAAGCGTTCACTTTTAGTACCTTATCCGGCGTATGAGTCAGGTACTGCCCGTGTTTCGTGCGAATAAACGTAACACCATCGCGATTTAATACGTCGGTCCCTATGATAAAGGGAGTATTCATACATGATGCGGGTACCACGACAAAGTCTACTTCAAGCGTAATATTACTAAACTCGACAGTTAAAGTGATGTATTCGCGGGCAACAATCTCTTTATTGCTTATTCCTTTCAAAGAACAGTTTATTTCTTTACGCGAACCGGAAAAATAATTTACTACCGCTGACGATATCAGGGACACATTAAGAGCACCACTATCTATGAGGATATCAACTGGTATATATACCCTGTATCACTGCTGTACTTATGTCGTTATTACTCTTCGCGTTTGAAAGTTCGCTACACAAGTTAACTTTACGTTGATTGCTATTTTTACTTTGAGACTCAGATCGAGCCTTAGCGAAACAGTCACTCTCTTTATGCCCTGCTTTCTTACAGAAAGAACAGACGGGTCTAGCATTACTACTACTATCGGCTTTATCATCGACATTACGCTTCTTAGGACACTTGTCCTTATAGTGTCCTGTTTGTCCGCAATTAAAACATTTGTTTTCAGACCTGCTAGAACCGTTAAAATTACGTCTTTTAGTCGTATTACTGGATGACGCGGATTTGTCGTTACGGTTATCGGGTTTGCGAACAGGCTTTACGTATGTAGCTAAAAATGAAACTAGGTTTTCTGTTGTTAGATTAGCATTAGTTGCTGCTGCTTGTACCTGTACATCACCGATACCGTGAATCACTATTTGGGTCATAAGCTCTTCGCTTAACCCTTTTACTACACGTAACCTTAATAATGAACGCCGCGCATATTCTGCGTATGACGAATACTTGTCGGACGTGGTGTTTATAACTTCATGAAGAGTTTGGGCATAATTAATCTTTTGCGGACACAACGACTTAAATTCCCTAGTGAAATTGGACCATGAGCGATCATTTGTAGCCCACTCGTTTAATCACGTTTTCGCGTCACCTTTCAGACAGTGAGCCACACGCGAGAAACACTCGAGATCGTCCCAATGATTGACATTCCTAGCCCTGTCCACTTCGTTACACCATACCTCAAAATTATTTATGGTCGGATCAAAATTAGAAACATAATACACACATCAAAAGTGTCTAGGGATCAAGCATTTTTATGCGGATTTCTTGAGATTGAGATGTGGCTTTGTAATAAATTTATGATTTTATAAATTTATATGGATCCTTTTTGGTGCATTTCATAATTTGAATCAGGAACTCTCAATCAAATTCGAGTAAAAGATGAAAATAAGCTGTCAATATTTTCCCTATAAAAACATACAACGCATTGAAGACATTATTAGTGCTACTGTTTCCCTACTACTGATTAAAACCAACGTTATTATGGAGCGGCGACGTCATTTAAGCAGGGAAGAAATGCTCAGAGCCGTGGGAATGATAGAAGCTGGTTCCCGGCAACGTACTGTAGCTTTAGCTCTGAATACAAGTCAGAGTGTTATCAGTCGACTTTGGACACGTTACCGAAGCACTGGTACCGTGGCTGAGCGCCATGGAGGACGGTATCGCTGCACCACACGGAGACAAGACCGATACATTCAAATCTTAACTCGAAGAGCTCCAACAATAACCGCCATGATGTTAGCCGTGAGGCTTCATCACTCTTCAGGGAACTTAATTAGCGACCAAACAGTCAGAAACCGCTTGCATGAAGTGAACCTTCATTCCCGAAGACCGCTACGGGTACCACCTATAGCAATGCACAATCGTAGGATTCGATATCAATGGGCTCTTGAACACAGAAATTGGGCAGAAGAACAATGGCGTTTCGTGTGCTTTTCTGATGAGTCTCGTTTTGGTATGAGACCGGATACAAGACGTATACGACACTGGAGAACCCCTGGACGCCAACAGCGATTAAAATCCTGCCAGGAAGTCCATCCTTATAGTGGTGGAACCATCATGGTATGGGCGGGTATTTGGATCGGCGGAAGAACTGAGTTGATTTGGATCAGAGGCAACCTCAACGCTCAAATTTATGCTGAGACGATTGTATCAGACGTCATCGTTCCTCTACAAGTGCAAATCGGTCCCTTATTTCAGTTAATGCATGATAATGCACGACCGCACACCGCAAGAGTTGTAAGACAGACTCTCGCCGCAGCTAACATCAATGTCCTGCCCTGGCCTGCTCAGTCGCCAGACTTGAACCCGATTGAGCATGCATGGGATATGCTACAGAGAAGAGCTCTGCCGAATATGGAGGGTATCCAGTCGCAAGAAGACCTTTTTTTGTTGTTGCAACGAACATGGGCGGCCATTCCACAGCGTGATTTGGATGAACTCATTTTGAGTATGCCAAACCGATGTTCTTGTGTTGTTAGTGTTCGCGGTAGAAACACTGATTATTAATTGTTTAAGTTACCCAATAAAATTTTAAAGAAAACTGTGTTTTCAGTCATTTTTTCGAACTTTAATGTTAGTGGTTCAAATGTCAAAAATCCCTTTATTAGGAAAATGGCAAATTTCTTTATTAATGCAAAGGTGACTTGGTTTATCGTTACTGTGACAAACGAAAACACTTTATTTGATGAATCCTTAAAGAAAAATTTAATTAATATCAATCAGGAGAAAAGTTATTGCAAAAATATATGTTGATCCCTAGATACTTTTGATGTGTGTAGTTGCTAGGCTTGCTTCTTGTCAACTGTCCTAACGCATCAACAAGTGCTTGAGTCGCAGAAACATTTTTTTCTAGCAGGGGTGTGCTGTCACGAATTGACGGCGTAATATGCGAAACGGTGTTTTCCTCAATAGCAGTTAGTCGCGACATGATATTACCCAACGCACCTTGTACGGAAACATGAGGGTAGGATCGAGATTTACTACGACGACGACTAGTATTAACCGTACGTGACCTAGATTCTTCACGAAAACTATGATTGTCACCATTACGCGAGTGACTGCGACGTGATCGTGAGCGAGTTCTGTTACGACGCGAATGCGAACGAGTTTTATTACGGCGCGAACGTGAACGAGTTCTATCACGGCGCGAACGTGAACGAGTTCTATCACGGCGCGAACGTGTTCTATCGTGAGGCGATCGTGATCCGTGCCTATAGTCTTGTCGCGGTTCACTACGAGGGCTACAGCCATCCCCAGAGCGAGGTGGCGTTCTCGCTAGCTTTTCAAGTGACCTTAACGAACGTGGCATTATTTGAAATCAACGGCTGTTTGTGTAGGTATCAAGGCAGAATTTGTGAGCAAATAAGTTCTATCCCACTTCTGATTTTAGGAACCAGAAGTGAAAATCAAATAAAAAAAAACAATCTTTAATAACCTAAAACTAATTTAATTACAAATAAACTTAAATCAAACAATAATTTAATAAATCATCAAAATTCAAGCAATCACAAGAAAACAGCCGTTAATATTCAAAAATAATAACCACGATAGAACACAAATGTAGACACAAAATATAGCACAAAATAATCACAAAATAATAAACCACTGAAGTAAAAATATGGAACGAACTTACTGTAAAGTAGCGTAGGTACCACCTTACCGATCGGCGACTCAGCAACAAATGTCCAGCGCTCAGTCGAGCGCCCGTTTTTATAAGGATCGGTGGAGGTACCCCTACTACCAACAATAAGTTCGCTTATAATATTATATAAGTATAAGTATGGAAGTATGGATGTGGTCAGTCATGTGATAATTTTCAGTAGATTTTGATTTTTATCAAAAGATAACTCGTATCGGAGGATTATTTTCTCCGTAGTAATTCGATTTCCTTTTTGGAACTGAGCTGGTTATCACAGTGTCGTGAGCAGACTTATTAACTTATGAAATCGTTATGTAATTTGATGCAACTTGAAAAAAAATGCATTTTTTTTGTTATCTTTTATCATATCCCACTGGTGCGCAAATGCCTCTCTCTCTTGCCATTATAAACTGTTTAATAGATCTTAATAATATTATTCAATACCAGTGTTTTACATGAAACGACTGCCTATCTGACTTCCTCAACCCAGTATTTGGTCAACACAATACCGGTTGAATGGTTGTCTAGGCTTTCTGTCGCGAAAGATGCGATTATCCAAACGAAATGTGAGTGAATCGAATGATTATTATCGCTGGTATCATCTGCTTGTCGATGAATATGAAAAAATGACAGTTGAGAGGTTAGGGTAGATTTTAGAGAGAATAAAAAAGGAGGTTATGTAGAACACGAGAGGATCGTGTGTGAGTGAACGGCGAGTGGAGAAAATTACAAGAGGTAACGAAAGGAGCGAGCTGGCCCCCCTGGTGAGTTGCACAAAGTTGATAAGAGTTAACTGGGGGTGTATATCGAGAAATTACGTAAGAGTGATAGGTATTTCGGAGGTAGAGGCAGGCTGTGAGGGGAGGTATGGAGGCCTGTGGGACCCCCCAGGGGGGGGTCCCCCATTAAGAGACCCTTAGTCTCGAATGTTTGTATATATGAACGATGATGGTGACTAGCCTTTCCGCGGTGAGAGGAACATACCACTTGCGTGGCTCTCGGGCAGGTTAGTGGCACCAGAATCATATCATAAAGAAAAAAGGTGAACTTCTCGATATACCCCCCTGAGCCAATTTGTCGTGTAAGTATCAGCACCTGAGGTTCTAGAACCTGATAAGGCAAACGTCACGACAAAATGGTGGAGATGCTGGGATCTGAACCCAGGAACTCCTACAGGCGAAGCATAGTATGACTAGAAACCCATGAGCATGAAATCTTCCTAAGTTACTAATCAGTAAGATAAGGTAGGTACCTAACTCAACTATGACTTTATGTACTACTATGAGAATGTGGTACTGAGGAACGAGTTCCCTCTCCTTATCTCCATCTGGAGCAGTGATTCCCAGAGTGGTCCACGTGGACACCCGAGTGGTCCACGAGGTCGTGACAAAAAAAAAGGGGGGTTTGGGGAACCTCTAATCCAGAGGGTGGGTCACTAGAAAGAAAACGACGTGACATCGCTTGAGCTATTGAGGTGGTGGTCACTAGAAAGAAAACGACGTGACATCACATGAGTTAGTTATTTAGGGCCGATGGTCACTAGAAAGAAAACGACGTGACATCGCTTTAGCTATTGAGGTGGTGGTCACTAGAAAGAAAACGACGTGACATCACATTAGTTAGGTATTTAGGGTCGATGGTCACTAGAAAGAAAACGACGTGACATCGCTTGAGCTATTGAGGTGGTGGTCACTAGAAAGAAAACGACGTGACATCGTTTGAGCTATTGAGGTGGTGGTCACTAGAAAGAAAACGACGTGACATCACATGAGTTAGGTATTTAGGGCCGATGGTCACTAGAAAGAAAACGACGTGACATCGCTTTAGCTATTGAGGTGGTGGTCACTAGAAAGAAAACGACGTGACATCACATTAGTTAGGTATTTAGGGTCGATGGTCACTAGAAAGAAAACGACGTGACATCGCTTGAGCTATTGAGGTGGTGGTCACTAGAAAGAAAACGACGTGACATCACATGAGTTAGGTATTTAGGGCCGATGGTCACTAGAAAGAGAACGACGTGGCATCAATAGAGGTAAAGAGACTGGTAGGCACTAGAAAGAAAACGACGTGCTATCATGATTGCTCTTTGATGTCGCCTAAAATATGAGGTAGATAGATACTTAGAGCTGACATAAGATTTGTTATTGTATGTACTGTGTGAGGTACATGATGAATGTATGATTGTATGAAATTATTGTTTAATGAACGACGGCAGATGTTACCTACAGCCAGGGACCGTCCGGATACTCGTTGAAAGGGTTTTTGAAGGGGTTTTTTTAAGCGCTTAAAAAATAAACCCTATGATACATGTTACACCCTCGAACGGGTGCAATGTTAGCCCTTCCGAACGGGTTACCCTTTCAATACCCTGTAACACTGTAACAAGGTAAGTCATTCCAACCCAAGACATTGTAATAAGCACTCTTTGTAATCGACATTAGTTTGAAAATTGTCTAACCACGACCGCACGTGACATCTCACCGCCCGGCGGCGCCTTTGTGGCGTGTACCGAGCGACTTGTAAACATGGAATAATGATTATTGTTTTTATGATTCTACAGTGCAATTTTGCTTGTCGCACGCGCTAAATATTGTAGGTAATAATATTTCTTTTTTCGTGTCCAGACTTGTTTATTCCCTTAATTCGTCATTTGATTCTGAACTCAGACGGAACTACGGAAATCGGAAGTATAATTAAAAGAAGATATGCAGTATTTTGTTTGCGTGTTCTAGTAATAGTGTGCGTTTCGACCGCGCGGCCACAGCATTTTTTTTTTTTAAATATATCAAGATTTGTTCATCAAAGTTATAACCATAACTCCGACAAATTTATGGTTTTAGGAATAAACTTTTACAAAATCTAGGAACAGTTTTTTTTTTAAATAAAATGCCACAGCCGAGGCGAGATGCTGTACACCGATATAAAATTCAAGTTTGGTGGCTTGTCCTAGTTCCATATTTTGATAAAATTGCGTTCACCAAAGTAACAATTTAAGGTAAGTACAATAAAAAATAAACAATTTCCTTAGTTTATGCATACGACACAATCATTATCTAAAAACAATTAACCGTATTAGAAAAACCAATTTAAAAGCACAGGACACACGATCAAAGTTTGTCCAAGCCAAACTCAAAATTTTGGTGGCACTTTTTAACTTACTATATAACATGAAGTTTCGTGCGTGTGCGACGTCGTGTTTTTTTTTATTTCGCACTTCTCGGTCGTGCGCTGGACTTGCCCGTAACAGGTGTGTGATTAGTGCTGCGATTACCCGATAAAAACGTAAGTATTCATCTTGGGTGGCACGGGGCACAAGAATTGTTTAATTTTGTTGGATTGGTTTTGCTGTTGATTATAACGTGTTTTAATAGTAAGCTACACGTTATAGCTAGTGATTTGGGGTAACTTAAAACCCCTGTTTTTAAGGATTTTTTATGCCTGGTTCCAATTTTGGTGGCTTTAGTGGCGTTTTCACGTATTGTTTGTACATATATAGCTAGTTTTTACGTTGCCAGGCAGTTTCATTAGCAAACAAATAAATGTTATGTAGGTACTTGGCAGTAAGTAAGACCTATTATTAGAAGGGTAGCATGCTAAAGATGAAGTTTCTTACTTTTATTTTGTTGCTTTTTAGAAAGCCAATACAGACTAATTAAAAGAGGCTGCTTAAAAAGAGAATGGATGAAAGAAGAAGAAAAACAAGAATAATGTTTCGACGATTCTCAGCAACTCTCATCCAGTTGCTACCAGACACCCTGTGAAAATCGTCACTCCAGTCACTCGAGTTAGAGGGCATCCCACCTTACGTTTGCCAATTCGCGGTCTCTACTCTAGAACACGTCTACCCCAACTGTCATCGGTTCTACGGCTAAATTACCGATCCATTGTCACTTCAGCTTACTTAATTTGTGAGCTATGTTTACAACTCTGGTTCTCTGTCGGGTCACCTCGTTCGGGAGACCCACCCCACCTTTTTTTTTTCGAATGGGAAATCATCAAATGACTCCTCCCGCTCTGGGCGGAGCAGGAGGGAGTGTCAGACTTTTACTGACTAAAACCCATCCATTTTCCTTCATCGCCCTTTGTGTTCCGGGGCCACGGTATCTCTTTCGAACAGTCCCGCAACCCCGGCAGGTATCGGTCCTTGTGGACCCCTTCCTTTTGCTGACTCTTTTTGAGGCGCGCGTGGAACACGAAGGCGCCGTCGCGTTGACACGGCCTGTCGTCATAAGACGGACGGACTGCGAGCTAACCCATAGCCCACCGTCCATAGGCCCGAGACCCACCCCACCTCAGAGAGACTTTAACACAGCCCGTTCCATAGCTTGCTGAGCGACCTTGAATTTATGGACCAGCCGTACCGTGAGTGTCCACGTTTCGACCCCGTAGGTCATGACAGGCAGGACGGGCTAGTAGAAGACTTTCCGTCTTTAGGCACTGTGGAAACGCGACGAGAACACCGGACGAAGTTTTCCAAATGCTGCCCAGCCCAGCTGAAATCTTCTGTGAGTCTCAAAGTTGTTCTTACCAAACTTCAGATTTTGCCCGAGATATAAATTTTCTCGCACAACCTCGAGAGGACCGCCATTGTCAAAAATAGTTCTGGGAAGACTTCAGAACTGATCAGCCCGCTCAGCATGAACGCCGTAGAAACGAAAGAGAATCGACAAATCTTTTGTTCATCTGTCATTTTGTCGATTCAATGACAGATGAACAAAAGATTTGTCGTTTCTCTTTCATGTATAAGGCGTTCATGCTAAGCGGGCAGGTCTCGATAGTCAAACGAAGCCTTCTAATAGTCCACAAATGCAAGACAGCGGCCGATTATACTCTTTGGATTTGTGTACGTTCTGCCGCATAGTGTGGATGTGGTCTATGGTGCTGCATCCTGCTCAAAACCCGGTATGCTCCGGTGGCTGGAAGTCGTCGCTAGACGATTCGTGACGACTCTTGAAAACAGCTTATACACGTGGCTAAGGAGCGATATGGGTCTGTAATTCTTTAATAGGGTCTTGTTCCTCTTCTTAAAGAAATGAACGACCACGCCCCTTCTGCACGCTTCTGGAGTTCTCCCTGAAAAACAGGACCGAGTTGAAAAGCTCCTGAAGCTCTCTTAATGCAGGCCTTCCTCCCGCTTGCAGGAGCTCTGCCGTTATCCCATCCAGGGGCTTTTCCAATTTTAAGTTCTGTAAGAGTTGCCTCGATTTCATCTAGGCTGAATCTTCACACAGGTCTTCTGTGAAAGGACGGGTTAAGGTGGTTCTGGAATCCTCATTTTCGGGATCAGGTCGAGATATACAGTACATGCGATGCATATTCAATTTTGGTGCTACTGATTTTCAATGTTGGTGGGCATTTTCGATTTTGGTGAGCGATTTTCAATTTTGGTGGCCACACTACACTTTAAACTAAAATATCTCAAAAAATTATCGAGACATTCTCCTGCCTGTCATGACTTACGGGGTCGAAACGTAGACACTCACGGTACGGCTGGTCCATAAATTCATGGTCGCTCAGCAAGCTATGGAACGGGCTGTGTTAAAGTCTCTCTGAGATGGGGTGGGTCTTGGGCCTGTGGACGGTGGGCTATGGGCTAGCTCGCAGTCCGTCCGTCTCATGACGACAGGCCGTGTCGACGGCGCGTTCGTGTACCACGCGCGCCTTGAAGAGAGTCAGTAAAAAGAAGGGGTCCACAAGGACCGATACCTGCCGGGGTTGCGGGACTGTTCGAAAGAGATACCGTGGCCCCGGAACACAAAGGGCGATGAAGGAACATGGATGGGTTTTAATCAGTAAAAGTCTGACCCTCCCTCCTGCTCCGCCCAGAGCGGGAGGAGTCATTTGATGATTTCCCATTAGAAAAAAAAAGGTGGGGTGGGTCTCTCGAACGAGGTGACCCGACAGAAAACCAGAGTTGTAAACATAGCTCACAGAATAAGTAAGCTGAAGTGAAAAATTAACAATGGATCGGTCATTTAGCCGTAGAACCGATGACCGTTGGGGTAGACGTGTTCTAGAGTAGAGACCGCGAATTGGCAAACGTAAGGTGGGATGCCCTCAGACTCGAGTGACTGGAGTGACGATTTTCACAGGATGTCTGGTAGCAACTGGATGAGAGTTGCTGAGGATCGAGTTGAGTGGCGGGCCCACTGATGATGAAACATTATTCTTGTTTTTCTTCTTCTTTCATCCATTCTCTTTTTAAGCAGCCTCTTTTAATTAGTCTGTATTGGCTTTCTAAAAAGCAACAAAATAAAAGTAAGAAACTTCATCTTTAGCATGCTACCCTTCTAATAATAGGTCTTACTTACAGCCAAGTACCTACATAACATATTTTTTATTTGCTAATGAAACTGCCTGGCAACGTAAAAACTGGCTATATATGTACAAACAGTACGTGAAAACGCCACCAAAGCCACCAAAATTGGAACAAGGCATAAAAAAAATCTTTAAAAACAGGGTTTTTAAGTTACATTTAAATTAATATCAATGATTTATGCGTTACCCAAATCACTAGCAATAACGTGTAGCTTACTATTAAAACACGTTATAATCAACAGCAAAACCATTCCACCAAAATTAAACAATTCTTGTCCCCCGTGCCACCCAAGATGAATACTTACGTTTTTATCGGGTAATCGCAGCACTAATCACACACGTGTTACGGACAAGTCCAGCGCACGACCGAGAAGTGCGAAATAAAAAAAACACGACGTCGCACACGCACGAAACTTCATGTTATAGTAAGTTAAAAAGTGCCACCAAAATTTTGAGTTTGGCTTGAACAAACTTTGATCGAGTGTCCTGTGCTTTTAAATTAGTTTTTCTAAAATGGTTTAATTGTTTTTAGATAATGATTGTGTCGTATGCATAAACTAAGGAAATGGTTTATTTTTTATTGTACCTTAAATTGTTACTTTGGTGAACGCAATTTTATTAAGGGCCTACCCCATGGCACACTAGCGCCACTTTAGTAAAAAAATCAGAACTCGTTAAATACACAATTAATATAAAATCTGATAGACAAAATCAATCTTTTGGTCTTGTAAATTATTTACGTCTGCCTATCTCATTGAAACATAGCTCGCTGTCGTTACAGATACAAAATGGAAAAAAACGGCCGTTTTTAGCAATTTTTCTAACTGTAACTACAGTGTAGTATATTTTAATGAATTAAATAGACGTCAATAATCTAGAACTCTAAAGCATTGATTTTGTCTATCAGATTTTATATTAATTGTGTATTTAACGAGTTCTGATTTTTTTACTAAAGTGGCGCTAGTGTGCCATGGGGTAGCCCCTTAAAATATGGAACTAGGACAAGCCACCAAACTTGAATATTACGGCGATTTTTTTTTCTTGATTATTTATAAACACTTATAACAATACAAATCGTGGCCCTAGTTGCACCAAATAACGTTTACTAAAAAAATAATTTAGAAACATACTATCATTTTACACCGAGATTCTCAACGTGGACACGTAAAATTTACTGCTTTGATATTCACTCAAATGCAATTTATGTAGCAATGCCATGAAGGTAAGGGTTTATACTTGTTAAGTTGCCTATCGTAGGTAAGTACTAATACTACTACCTACTTACTTATTCATCCTAAATATTAACAATTTAACCTCGCGCTTATCTTTATTTTGTCGTCACTTGTTGTCAAATTCGTAATAATATGAGGCCCCGCGCGCCGCTCGGGTGCAAGTATCCCCCCTGCAAGTATGTACCTACATGCAGCTTAAGTTTATAAGGTAAGTCAGGGTAACACGAAAAAAAGCTTTTCTTGAAGGTAACCTCTTCACAGGCTTAAGTCATTAAAGGGGTTAACCCCTTCAAGTGGTTACCATAATGAAACTGTTAACCATTTCGCTGGGTTTCGAGCATGTAACTCGAACAAAGGGTAACACTGCGATATGAGCTACCCCATGTACGAGTTACCCTGTCAAAAGGCTTAACCCTTAAGCGGGGTTGTACGGTCCCTGCCTACAGCACAGAGAAATTAAAAAAGAAAAAAAAAAAAAAAGCATTGTACCTACTGTCTCTCTCTCTCCCTCTCTCTCCCTCTCTCTCTCTCTACGATTGTATAAACAGTTCGATACAATAAATCGAATCATTAAGTCGGTACCTAGTATTAATCCAAGCAGTAGTGTAGTACCTATTGTTAGTGTTCGTTGTTATTAATTTATTTACCTAGTATTAATCCAAGCAGTAGTGTAGTACCTATTGTTAGTGTTCGTTGTTATTAATTTATTAGTTGGTATTGTATTAGTTTTATTTATTTAAGTCGTGTTATGTATTTTGTGTGTAAATAAATAAATAAATAATCGATCGACATATTCGACTCGATTCAATGTTGTGTTTTTTAGTGGCAACACTAATGTTGTACTGTCTTGTTGTTTTTCCGTTCACCGCTTATCGTTCGCGTTCGTATGAGAACAAAGCGTAAATGAGAACAAAGCGTTTCTATTGAAAGAAAGAAAGAAAGAAAACATGTTTATTCGGCACATGCCGTAAATGCACACAACAAAAAAAAATAAAAAAAGTAAAAACAAAAGAGTAAACTTAAAATTAAAACTACATAATAAAAACTTAAAACGAGACAGAAAAAATGAGATAATATTGTGTGTCTCACGGCTGCGCCAAATAGGCCCAGTTCAGCAAACTGCCGAGCATCTAGTGCCCGACGCTGGTTTTCAACTGGACCTGAGATGGTGATGTGACGGACGTAAAACAGTTTTGTTCTTAGTGTTATAGGTATGTGTAATTGTGTGTCATGTATGAATAGATACTTAAATAGAATAAATTAGTGTGCAAAATAGTAACAAATTATAAAACTACATGATTAATAAAAAATTGGTTGCCTGTAAAGTCGGTATACGGGCGAAAGTTTTACGTGACAACGACTTTGAGTGGTAAAATAAACTTTTTATGTCTGTCTCTCTCGCTCTTAGGCGGGCTAACCATGCCCGAGTGGAAGGGACGCGTGCCTCTCACTCGCTCTCATTGTGAGCGCATAACGTGAGCGGAGCGTAACGCAGTTTCTTGAAGTGTCACCCGGCAAATCAATTTATAAGACGTTGTCACGTCAAAAGTGCAAGACAAAACAAAAACAAAAGACACTCAAATAAATGAAATGGACGCATAGAAACAAACCGGTTTAGCAAGTTCCCAACTTGTGATCGCATTCGTCGCTCAATACGCTGCAAGCAGCCGAGCGCAGTGGACTCATATTATTATCAATTTGTTAAAGCTAACGGACTAATAATTTGTAAATGTGATGGTTATTGTGTGGGTATACCTATAAGTAGGTACATCAAGTATTGCATTTCCGACGGCAATGCAATGGAATTATACGAAGAACACAAAAAAAAATCTAAAATAACCCTCCTTTTGGTCTTCACCGCAGTCGGGTAAAAAGGTAAGATAATTGGTATACAAAGTGTTATAATTAAATTGTAAAATGAAATGAATTGACACCTTTGTCATTATATAATAGATTTTAGCATTTTCCAGATGCCATAACTCAAGACAGTGGCACAGGTCACACTCGGGATCAGCCACTGCCAGACATGAGTGAGAGGAGCCATCCCGACGCCACGCCGTTTGTTCCAGTCGCATGCAAGTGGGCCAGTCACATTGGGTAAGAACGTGCTCATGCGTTGCTGCAATGTATACTTGTTTAGGTTAAATAATAAACAATAGGCGGTTATTGAAGTGTGCTATTTTTACATACCGCAGGTCTCACCAAGTGCGATGTCTCGGTGCGGCGCCGTGGATATCACGACACCACCCTTTGAGGACCAGCTGAGGATACAAGTGGTATAATCCCAAGCGAGCCGAACGTGAGCGTGAGCAGAATAACTGTATACATCAGCTAATTATACTTTTGTGCATCGTTAGTCGACAAAGATACATAATTAGATAGGTAGGTAGGATGGTGTGTACGTCAAATAATTGATTCATTCAGTGCGACCATATCTAACTTCCGTTGCGATTCCATAAGATACTGCCGTAAACGACTTCTGAATGTGTCTATTGTGCTGGTCATTCTGATTGGTGGTGGCAGGTTATTCCACACTTTGGAAGCCGCATAGCGAAAGCTACCCCTGAAAGCTGCTGTGTTATGAGACTGAGTCGACAGTTGTTGCGAGCATTGCCTTCTCCCACATTCGCGTCTACTAGTTAACCAACTTAATTTGTTGTACAAATAGTCAGGTTTTTTATATTTAACCACACCGAACAGGAGGCATGCCAAGTGTAGTTTACGTCTGGACTTCATTTTTAATGAATTATGCTTGTTTAGAAAAGGCGTTACGTGACCTCGCCGAGGAATATTGTAGCAAAACCGCGCGCTAGCGTTCTGTACTCTTTGAATGAGTCGGTCTGTACGAGCTAATAGGCGCGGGCCGTACACGGTGTCGGCATAGTTTAACCTAGATAGTACCAATGTTTCCACAAGCTGTTCCCGTAGTGATTCCGATAAGTAAGGCCTCATTTTATATAAAACCCTCAAGCGATAAAAACAGTTTCTGACAGAGTCTGCTATGTGTTTCTCAAAACGAAGGGATTTGTCCATCGTAAGACCTAGATTTCGCGCCTCATACACTCTCTCAATTGGTTCGCCCATTAGTTCCAAGGCAAAAGTCAAAGGCAGTCGGGCCAGTTGTTGTCTTGTGCCAAATACAATATATTTAGTTTTGGTAGGGTTTAGCGACAGACAATTTTCCTCAGACCAAACGGCGATACGTTGAAGATCTTCGTTAAGATCTTTAATGGCGCTGTCATACTCGTCTGGTTTGAAGGATATGTACAGTTGTACATCGTCGGCATATATATGGTACTTGCATCTCCGGAGGCACCTTATTATGTCTGCGCAGTACAAAATGAATAGAATGGGACCCAAAATTGAGCCCTGCGGAACTCCTCTCTCTACGGGAATAGGTGCCGATCTAAGAGTAGTGCCGTCACTCAAGCGCAGGTCGACTAATTGTTGCCTATTACTTAAATAGCTACGGAACCACTGTATAGCTTCTGGGTCAAAACCATAATATTTTAACTTCGACAATAACAATGAGACATTTATAGCGTCAAATGCCCTGGAAAAATCTAGTAAAACCAGTATTGTGCACATTCCTTTATCCTGGGCAGATAAAATGTTATCAGTGACATCCAGTAAAGCAGTAGATGTACTGCGCTGCTTCCTAAAACCTGATTGTAAGTCAGGTAAAATGTTATTTTGTTCCAAGAACAGTGTAAGTTGACGGCTGACGATTTTCTCTAATACTTTGGAGAAACATGGTAATATACTAATAGGACGTAAGTCTTTCAAGGTTAATGGGTTCGAATTTTTTGGCAAGGGCCTAATGGAGGCAATTTTCCATTGGTCAGGGAATGTTGACGTTACGATGGAGCGGTTAATTATCTCTGTTAAAACTTTCAACGAGTGCGGCAAAGTCATATTAATCATGTCCAGGTTAATATTGTCGTAGCCTTCAGCGTTACTTTTGAGACTAGCGATAGTGCGTGAGACAGTGTTCTGATCCACTGGAGCGATTGTAAAAATCGCCTCACCGTGGTTATGATTTTCATAGTAATTAATTAGAGATGCGCTTGCCACGGGGTTGCCGGGAACAGTCAGAAAATTTCTATTAATTAGGTCAGGATTAGTAAAATGCGACGGAAGGTCTTGTCTAGATTTAAACGGTAATAAGGTGGATTTCAGATTTTTCCAGAGCAATTTGGGATTTTTTATTTTAGTATTAATGTTATGTTTGAAATACGCGGTCCTTTCATTGTACAGAGAACTATTCGCTAAATGCTTCAAGTCTATGTAGTATTTCTTTTTGGAATCTGACTTAGTTTTCCTATATGTATTAAGAGCTTCGTCACGTAAACGCATCATAAGTTTGATTGTGTCTGTAATCCACGGATACGATTTTTCTTTTACTGTAAATGATTTGATAGGTGCGTGAACATCAAACAAGGAAGTTATAAGGGTGTTATATACATGTACCATATCATTAACGGTGTCGAGCGTTAAAATAGTACCAATGTTTAATGACAATAAGTCTATGTTAAATGTTTCCGTGCATACATTTTTAAGAGGCCGGTATTTTACCTCGAACGGTTTGAATGTATCACGCTTAATGTTAAATTCACTTACTATAATGGAATGACCGTTGAGTGAACCTAAAGATTCTAAAGATTCGATTATTGGTTAGTGTTTGACTTTATTTGCGGTGTCAAGAAAGGTATTCGTACGTGATTGGCTCACAAGAAACCGATTTGAAAGAACCTGTAGCAGACATAGGAAACTAACTTTTTACTTTTACCAGTAAATTTTTTTTCTTGTACCCACTTGTTTGTTTGTTGTGTAAAATCAAATGCCGGTTGTTAGTTATTTCTAGAATTAGTGCTCTGAATAATAGGTAAAAACACAGTGATAAAGATCGCAAGGGTATTAAAAAGTGTATTGCATAAGTTTATTTACGCTAACGTGATTTAATAATAAGTTTCATTGGTGCTTGTACGTGAAATTCGTTGTTTCCTAGCCGGCCGCCGAAAACTTGAAAGTAAGTGTGACGCAAGTCGAATCTAACTTGAATCTAACAATGTGATGTGAAATAAGTAAGAAAGTGTTGACCCAGGATCATCTTAGTTATAATTTTTTCGTATGTTGACTTGCAGTCGGCGCCACCATGGAAGCAATACTTTTACTACAAGTACAGAAGCGCCTTGACGCCCTGTCAAAAGGCCACATAGAGGCGCGCGAACTGCTTGCCCAAATCGGACGTGACAGAGGGAGTGCATGAAATGGATTTCGTCGGGGCCACGCTTCGTCTCAGGCAGCTCATTGAGTTGTATGATAAAGAAGCAAACCGCCTGACACCTGTGGCTACGAGCGAAGCGTCCGTCAACCTGCTAAGTGAAGGTTTCCAAGTACAGATGGAAGCTGAAGCCACACTTACCAATATGACAATATACGAACGTTGCCTAAAGGAAAAGGTGTCTCCAAACCAAGAAATGCCCACACCTGGTTCAACAACAAGATTACCAAAGCTGGAACCTACAAAGTTTAGCGGCGACATACTGCGTTTCACAGAGTTTTGGGACAAATTCGAATCTAATATAGGCAGTAAAACTCTCCGCAACGTAGATAAGATGGCCTACCTAGTAAGTTCCTTGGAAGGCAGAGCTCGTGAAACAGTAGAAGGTCTTCCAGTTACTAACGAGAACTACTTCATAGCCGTAGATACTCTGAAAACCAGGTACGGTTCTAAAGACAGGGTGGTTGATGCCCACTACAAGGAAATCACTAATATGCTCAAGTGCTCTGACAACGCAGAGGAGGCTCTTCGAAGCCTAGATAACATTGAAAGGCACTTGCGCGTATTACAATCTCTGGGCGAAAACATAGAAAGTAACCACCTGAGATCTATAATAATGGAAAAGTTTCCAGAGAGAATTTTATATGAAGTCAATGTGAGATTAACTGGAGCGAAGTCAGTGTCAGGCATCCGAGAGGTGCTCAGAACGGTGCTGACAGCGATGGAGTCATCACAGAGCAAGTTGTCAGCCGCCACCTCTCCATTCACACCTATCACAACATCAACTGAAGCTTTGTATGTCAAGACATCTGACAAGCCAACCAAACAAAGGTTTAATGAACGACGTCAGCAAAGAAGTTTTAGCTCTGACGCAGCCAGCTTCAATGAGAGGAATAGGAAACGAAAGTTAGACAGAGATACTCAAGTCCCGAACAAACTGATAAAACGCGCTTGCATATTCTGTGATGAAGATCACTACAATGATGAGTGTGGTAAATTCCAGGATATACAAGCTAGAAGGATCCAGCTAAAGGAACGATGCTTTAACTGCTTTGGAAAGGGCCATCAGGCCAGAGAATGTAGGAAATTGATACGTTGCTATCATTGTGCAGGCTCTCACAATCGCTCCTTGTGTCCATCGAAGAACAGCAGAGCGGGTAACGATAAGCCAAGTGATCAAGTAACTACTGCAATGTCTAAGCATGTCATTAACTCAACATCCTTTTTACAGACAGCAACAGCACGATTTTTGAGCGAAAACGAGCTACCACTGTGCAGAGTACTGCTTGATTCAGGTAGTCAGAGAAGTTACATCACGACAAACTTAGCAAAACATCTAAACCTTACCCCGGACGAAGAACATCTGCTGATGATATTTACCTTCGGATCAGAGAAACCAGCTCAGACCCTGAGCCCATCCGCTAATATCACAATTGAAACAAAAAGAGGAGTCCAGAAGTTAATCCGAGTTAATATAGTTCCTCACATTACTGATAGAATAGCAATACCGAATGTAAGCCACACGGATCTGGTAGATGTATTGGCAGATGATGGATCAGCTGGCCAAGCCGTAGATATTCTCATTGGCAACGACTATTACTTCTCATTTATCAGGAATGAAAAAAATATGATTGATGACCATCTTCACCTAGTCAACACGGATTTCGGATGGATAGTATCAGGCCGCCTGGAACAACAAGATGGAAGGGAAGTTACTCTCTCCGCAGTAACATACCATCAGAGTGGTTGCGAGTTTTCTCACTACTCTGAACCTGACCTGCCATTACGAAACTTGGATATTAAATTTTTGTGGACCTTAGAAAACATTGGCATAACCGACTCCGTTAAGGCAACCAGAGAAGAAGAAGTTGTTCAACATTTCAATAACACCATTAAATATCAAGATGGCAGATATTATGTGAAGTGGCCTTGGACGCAATCACATCCAAGCTTACCTACGAACTATGGCCCTGCATATGGCAGACTGAAGGGTTTACTATTGCGAGCAGACAAAGCTACATTGGATGAATATAACAACATCTTACAAGAACAGATCCAAGCAAACATAATCGAAATTGTAGAACCTGAATCTGATACGACTTGTCAAACAACTCCTCCGATACATTATTTACCACACCATATAGTCAAGCAAGCTGGTAAACGCGGACGTATTGTGTATGATGCTTCAGCAAAGGCGAAAGATCATCTTAGTTTAAATGAATGTTTGTATCGAGGACCCTGCTTATTGCAAGATCTAACAGCTTTACTTGTTAACTTCAGAATTTATAAGATAGGAATTCTAGCAGACGTGGAGAAGGCCTTCCTGCAAGTAGGCCTACAGACAGAAGATAGAGATGTGACCAGATTTCTATGGGTGAAGAATATTGAAGAACCCTTGACCTATGACAATATTCTACACCTGAGGTTCTGCCGGGTGCCATTTGGCATAATCTCTAGCCCATTTCTACTAAATGCAGTAATACGCTACCACATTTCAACCACAAATCCAGATCTTCTAGGGAGCATAGCTGACAAATGCTATGTAGACAATCTAGGGACAGCTTATGTCCAAGACCAGGATAGCTCCGCTAGAGAAAAGGAAAGGAGACAAGAATGAATCAAAGTCAAAGGCTCATACCAGTCCTCCCAAAAATAAAAAACCACTTACAATACCACAAATGGAACTGCTTGGTTATGTTATAGGAAGCCGATTGATAGCCTACTTAGAAAAGACACTGGTATTACACATCTCCAAACAATATCTCTGGACAGATAGTCTCGTCGTCCTCAGTTGGGTCAAATCGAACAAACTGTTGCCTCCTTTCGTCGCAAACAGAGTAGACGAGATAAAACAGAATAGGAACGTCGAAAACTGTTATATCAACTCAAGACTTAACCCGGCTGACCTTGCGACCCGGCCTGAACTTTGGCATCAGAAGAAACACACATGGTTGCAAGGTCCTGACTTTCTCCTGGCAAATAAAAACGTATGGCCTAATGATAGGCACCTGGAAGATCATCTGTCGACTCTCTCTGCTGTTGTGGAGGGTCTGGAAGAGCAACCTCCAGATCTTACTGAAGAAAGTGACCGCAAAGAAGAAGAGAGAGACATGGCAGAAGCAGTCGAAGACAATCTGAATAAGGACAGACCGGAGATGCCATTGATTGCCATTATGGCAGAGCAAACTAATAATATCGACTCTGAAGTACGAGAGATAAAGGAGATCCAATCTAGATACTTTTCAGAAGAAGTCAAAGGAAAAGATTCTCATCTTACAAGAACTCTAGGATTATTCATAGATGTAGACGGTGTTTTGAGATGCGGAGGTCGCATGATGCATGCTGATATGGCATACGACACGAAACATCCAATCTTGCTACCAAGAGAATGCGAGTATACTACGAAGGTTATCAGAGAGACCCACAAAAAGAATTACCACGTAGGAGTCCCACATACATTGAGTATAATACGCCAAAAATACTGGATCCCTAAGGGTAGAGCACAAGTACAAAAGGTCTTAAGACGATGCCCGGAGTGCATCAAGCATGGAGGTGGTCCCTACAAGCTACCGACGACACCAGCATTGCCGCCAGAACGCGTGAAGTACAGTGCACCATACGCATTCTTGGGAATGGATTATTTCGGTCCAATGATGGTGAAATGCGAGAGTGGAAATGAAAAGAGATGGATTTGTCTTTTCACATGCTTAGTGGTACGAGCGGTCCATCTCGAGGTAGTAGAGAACTTGACCGCCGAAGAATGCTTACTTGCTCTTAGAAGATTTGTGGCCTCAAGAAGAGTACCAACGCTAATCCTCTCTGACAATGCCCTGCAATTCAAACTTACATCTGAACTTTTGACCAGCACGTTTTGCGTAGAGAAAGAGATTAAGTGGAGGTTCATACCGCAATTAGCGCCATGGCATGGTGGAGTGTACGAAAGATTAGTCGGCGTTGTGAAACATTGCCTGAAACGAACACTGAGCAAACATCTACTGGGTGACAGCGGACTACAGACAGTAATAAAAGAAGTAGAAGCGGTAGTCAATACAAGACCGTTGACATGTGTAGGTGCCGACGTAGAGTACGTACTGAAGCCAGCGGACTTCCTATCACTGGGTAAATGCTTGACCATGAACTTGTCAACGGATATTACCATAAACTCCGACACAGTGACTAAGCGAGACCTTATAGAAGGATGGAAGCGAGGTCAGAATATCGTAGACGAGTTCAAGGAGATGTTCATAGGTCAATATTTACCAAGTTTAAGAGAGCGATACAAAAATAATGTAAAACAACCAAGAGTGACAACGGGCAAGACACCACGTGTTGGGGATATAGTCCAGATCAAGAGTGAAGCAAGAAACAGACAGAACTGGAAAGTTGGCAAAATAACATCGCTTGTAAGGAGCGAAGATGGAGAGTGTAGAGTGGCCCGAGTTAGAGTAGGAAATACCGAGTTCACCAGATCGGTTGGCCACCTATACCCACTAGAAGCTGACATGGATGATGTCACTGAGTCAGATGTACCTTCAGAACTAATTCTAACCGAGAGTCATGATAGCAGAGAGCCTGTGATACAAGAAACGACACCAGTTATTTCGAGCCCGAGAAAGATCCAAGAACAATCAATGGATCTAGACTTAATAAAAGAGAGTTCTGACAAACCTAACGAGAAGGAGGTTGTCATACAGGAGAGTGAGGTAGGAGAGAGAGAGATCAGTAAACCCGAGAAAGATAATAAAGACGCAGAGGTGGTAGAACAACTGACTCTACCAAGCTCAGAAAGTAGAGACGACAGTGAAGAGATGGAGATTCATAATGGGAGTGATTTGAGCGAGACACAAGAAGTCAAAGTAAGGCGAGTCGCTGCAGTCAAAGCGAGAGAAAAGATTGCAGAGTGGACTCGTCAGCTTTTCGCTTTGCTATAACAATCTTCGTCTTCCTAGGGAGTGTCGCGAAAGATGCGATTATCCAAACGAAATGTGAGTGAATCGAATGATTATTATCGCTGGTACCATCTGCTTGTCGATGAATATGAAAAAATGACAGTTGAGAGGTTAGGGTAGATTTTAGAGAGAATAAAAAAGGAGGTTATGTAGAACACGAGAGGATCGTGTGTGAGTGAACGGCGAGTGGAGAAAATTACAAGAGGTAACGAAAGGAGCGAGCTGGCCCCCCTGGTGAGTTGCACAAAGTTGATAAGAGTTAACTGGGGGTGTATATCGAGAAATTACGTAAGAGTGATAGGTATTTCGGAGGTAGAGGCAGGCTGTGAGGGGAGGTATGGAGGCCTGTGGGACCCCCCAGGGGGGGGTCCCCCATTAAGAGACCCTTAGTCTCGAATGTTTGTTTAAATGAACGATGATGGTGACTAGCCTTTCCGCGGTGAGAGGAACATACCACTTGCGTGGCTCTCGGGCAGGTTAGTGGCACCAGAATCATATCATAAAGAAAAAAGGTGAACTTCTCGATATACCCCCCTGAGCCAATTTGTCGTGTAAGTATCAGCACCTGAGGTTCTAGAACCTGATAAGGCAAACGTCACGACACTTTCAGGCTTATACTACCCTTACAAACTCTCACTGATTAATGAATGACAGCTGGGACCAGCTGCTTAACGTCCTTTCCGAAGCACAGAGTGATCTCAGTGTGTAATGAATGGTTACCCATCCTCGGAACGACCTCGACAAGCGTTGCTTAACCTTAAAGACACGTGTGGTGTGAGTATTGATACCTACTAGATATGAGAGATATACTACTATACTATACGTAGACACTCAAAAACCAAAGATAGGTAGACTGATTCATATTTCACAATAAAGTGGTTTTTACTTTAAATATTTTATCAGGGATTTTGTTTGTAAGATAAGTATTTATTTATAAATAGTGTCGAATCATTAATACAACTCGATAAAACCATAACACAGCTGTTTGGAATGATGTAACAATAATCAGGTTTGATGTTGTCTTGTTAGATAGATAGATAGATAAACCATTTATTTGGTGCACACAAAAGACATAGCACAACACACAGAAGTACAATTTATATGATTAAAAAAACAAGGTGCCAAAATACAAAACAAAAAAAAAACATATTTACAAAATAAGTATAGTAACACCATGACATACTTCAATTATACTAAAATAACAAGTATACAAGGTGCGGTGTGCGTCTCAAATGGGAGTCCAGCTCAGCATGTGTCAAGCATGCACCTGACGCTGATGTTAATTGATGTTAATTCCACATAAATCATTTTTGATAAATTTTGCACATAACTGTTTTTTATTTTCTTGTAACTCTTCGATACCCGCAATTACAGACACAATTAAAATAACAATGCACCATGCCCGATCGGGTACGGCTGGGGACATAAAGGCCCACTAGAAATAACTCCTGTACGGCGTTACAAACATGTTAATATTCACATACACAAACAGCTAGACCCGGAACAACACGGTACAACGCGAATCAAACCCGTGACACGTAGGGCAGCAGCCAATCGCTGAGCCACTGCGCTAACCGTGCCGTCGTGATAACACCAGTATGTTAGAGCCATGTTACTAATAAGTGAATAAGTGTAACTAATAAGAGAGCAGCGGTGGCCCAGTGGTGGCGGCTCCGACTCACGAACAGTAAGTCGTGGGTTCGAACCCAGACAGGCGCATTACTTTGTGTAATTTATTTCATCACCACTGCTCTCAAAACGGTGAAGGAAACCGGCATGTCCTAGAACCAAAAAATTCGAAGACATGTGACATCTACCAATCCGCACTGGGCCCTCATGGTGGATTATAGCCCATTCCCTCCGAGAGGAGGCCTGTGTCCCAGAGTGGGGAACATTAATAGGCTGATGATGATGATGAAACTAATAAGTACTTTAGAACAAACGTTGAATTTTACCTTGAACGAACTGATAACGCCATCTGAGATTTTTCTGTCGCACTAGAATGCATTTACCGAATGGTGGTCAAGCTTGAGCCAGCCCGTTCAGAAACGCTTTGGATTGACGATATCGTCAAGATCGCGAGAAACGGATGGATAAACGACGCACAGAACAGAGAGGAGTAGCAGAAGAAACGGGAGGCTTAAAGTAGCGAAGGGTCAATTTTAGTACGAGATAAGCCGGAGTACATATCTTTAATGTAATATAAACGTATATTGGTGTTGATTCTGTTGTGCACAAACTAAACTTAATTTAGGCTATTGTTATCTTTTTCTCTCTAATAAAACGAGAAAGAGACGGACCTAGTTTAGAGCTGTCAAATTTAGTTGGAACTAATATTTCTATACAAATGAAGGGTGCACGTAAAAACATGTCGACTAAAAACACGGTGAAGCGCAAGGCACAAACTAGTTTGACATCTCTAACTTAGTTCATAGCTATAGCCGTCCCTTTCTCGCACTGCCTTTTAGTAAAAGATAGCAATAGCGTAAATTAAGTTTAGTTTGTGCACAACAGAATCGACACCATTGTTTGTTTATAGAATACCGACTGTGCCATTTTTCAAAGGGTACGGTAGGAATCGGGTTATATGGATCCTTCACCACTGGAGGCTTATACCCAACAGTGGGTGATTCCGGGCTGTAATGATTTGACATTATGTTCGGTCCGGATTTTAGCACAACTCGAAATGTAAATATAGGAAAATCAAAGCGTAATGTTTTTTTGTGTTATGTGAAACGTAGAAAACTAAAACATTGAAATTGATCAGTGATTTAACAAAAACTTTTCACGTAGGTACCGCTCTGAATAGTTCAAACATTTTTAGGGTTCCATACCCAAAGGGTAAAACAGAACCCTATTACTAAGACTTCGCTGTCTGTCCGTCTGTCCGTCTGTCTGTCACCAGGCTGTATCTCATGAACCGTGACAGCTAGACAGTTGAAATTTTCACAGATGATGTATTTCTGTTGCCGCTGTAACAACAAATACCTACTAAAAACAGAATTAAATCAATATTTAAGGGGGGCTCCCATACAACAAACGTGATTTTTTTGCAGTTTTGTCTAATGTTTTTAAATAATGGTACGGAACCCTTCGTGCGCGAGTCCGACTCGCACTTGGCCGGTTTTGTGTTATAGTTTCTGTAACTATAGTACAGTTGGGTAAAGGAATTACGAGCTATTTATGTTGGCTAGTTCTGTCCTTGTTTTGGGTTGAAAGTGTAAATAGCTTCGCGCTAACATTGTTTGCATCGTTACACAGGAGCACTTGGTATCTCGGTGTAAATTGGTGTTTTTTGTTATATAAATACCTTTAATGCGTATAAAAGTAGTAATGGTGCTGTTTGAATGCGTTTGTAAATGCATTAATAATAATAAATAATAATAATATTTTGCCTTGAAATATAAACTTGTGGAATCTGAGGTACCGTACTACAAGTATGTGCCCGACCCAGTTCTCGAAAATGACCATGTCACGCTGTACTGGGATCGGTCCATCATTACTGACAGGACTATTGTCGCCAATAAGCCTGACATAGTGATGATGGACCGATCAGCGCGCCGCGTAATGATAATCGATGTTACCATTCCGCATGACGAGAACCTCGTGAAAGCTGAGAAAGAGAAACAAATAAAATATCTCGACTTGGCACACGAGGTTCGCGGCATGTGGAATATGAACTCGGTTATCATTGTGCCGATTGTCGTGACGGCCAATGGCCTTATAGCCAAGAGCTTCGATGACCATCTATCGAAGCTCTCTTTAGGCGGTTGGATCAAGGGCCTGATTCAGAAGGCAGTACTCCTCGATACGGCTCGCATTGTGAGGAGGTTCCTGTCTCTGCAGCCCTAACCACCGGTGGCTTGGACCCTGCTCCCGACACCGGCGGACTACTATTTTTTTATATTTTTAAGTGTTTTTTTTGTATCGTTTTATTTTAAGAAATACTTAAAAATGTAAATAGATAAGGATGTATATGAATAAACGGAATAATAATATATTTATTCAAATTTAGCATTCGCACAAAAAATATAAGTTAAATCTTAAAAATTATTTTGGTATAACAGAGTTCGATGCCTGTACTGACACAAATCAAATCCTGTGCATTAACACAAATCTTTTGGCGATCGATTGGCGTTGAGGGGGGTCGCTGTTGGAAAACATTTGTAAAATGTATTGAAAAATTGACATGGCACTATTAGTTCCGATTCCGAGATCCTTAATTATACGTATGTACATTAGACATTGTCTGTCTTCGTGTAACACAACCCGTTCATGCATCGTGGTGGTGAGTCCTGTAAAGATATCTTGTCAAAAATAAATAGGCATTTGTCTATTTATTTTTTTCATTTGTCCATAAAAAAACGTCTTCAAAAACTTGATAAACTTGGTCGCAAGCCTTGAATTATGTATTATACAGAGTTTTAAAGTAGTCGCGTGCCATAGCTTAGGGGTAGGTTTAGTATCAATAAAGGAACCCAGGAAAAATAAAAACAAAATCCAAAAAAAAATCAAACTAATTTAGTACATATAGGTAGGTAAGTAATTAAAGCATTTAAAAACAAATAAAATTATTTTAATTCTAAACGATTGCTAATTTAAGTTAATAGTACTAAATGAGGTTGATCTTGCATTAATTTTTTATTGCTTTTTTTTTGGATTTAATTTTTTATTTTCCTGGGTTCCTTTATTGATACTGAACCTACCCCTAAGCTATGGCACGCGACTACTTTAACACCCTGTATAGGTACTTATATTTTATACCACATTATTTATTTTTTTCTTTTCTAGACCGAATATAAAATGTTTAAAGAGATTTGATTCCATCAAGTTCAAACTAGACTTTGAAAGAACTCGTCTAGAGTTCTTTCAAAGTCTAGTTTCATCAAATCTAGTGCTACATCTAGAAATGAAAGAATATTATTTTTTTATGAACTCACAATGTATTAAGATTTCAATTGTTAGTTTGCCGGTTGAAAGGCTGTTTGTCAAATTTGCTTTAGCGGTCGAAAGGATTTTAGTGTGTTGCTCTCTCAATAAAATCAGAAAAAATCTTGACTACCATCAAAAAAGCTACTTTGGAAACCTTTCACAATTTTGTTTTTAATAAATAATACTTTTTTATCTACTTAGATTCTAAAACATCTGTTACTTAAATCGTTATCGGTTTAACACAGCCAAAATACAAAATAATACTCAAACTGTGAGCAAGATCCATTCGAACAAATAAGCAACAGTTTCCTCCCATTTTCCATCCATTTGATCTAAAAGAATTCAGCTCAATACTCGTCGGAAAATGATCGTGTCATCGACGAACAAAACTGAGCTTATCGTGTATCGAATATGTCGATTTAGACACGTCGGGTGAAGGATAAAGGTTGTCCATTAAACGACAAACGACAGCTGCTCGCGACTGTACGGACAGTCGAACACAAACGCAGGAGAGCGCTATGTTGTCCTGTGGACGTATATTCGGATGAAAAAGTGTTTTTTAAACGAAGTATTTGAATATGCAAATGGACTCTCGTTTCAACACTGCGCGGTGTGATGTTCGAACAATAAAATTAAATTCCGTGAAAATACCTGACAAAATAAGATAGCTTCACGCCCTACGGCGGAGCAGATAAAAAATCGATAACTTTGTGAAATATTATTAAATCAGAATTTCATTCAGTCGCCGTTTTCACAAAGTGCATTGAAATGGAAATATTAATTTCATTCATTGTTTGCGTATGAATTACGAGTGGTAGTTGTAATAAAGGCGTTGTGGTACTGCTTGCTTCATTATGATCTCAGCACTAACTTTTACCCGCTGTCTTGGCCGTGTAGCCGTCGGAAATTACACTCTTATGTGCATGGTACTTTTATTCCATCCAAAACTAATATAGGACACAAAACCAGTATCCTAACCCAAGTTATTGTTTGTATGCTTTTTATTGTTATGTTTTCAGCCGTTAAAGCATGAAAATGCATTAACCAGACAGATAGGGTGACTTTTAGATTCATAATCCTATGATGAATAGGGCTTCACAATCAAAATAATTTCAAATATTTATTTCGATCACTGAAATTGGAATGACAGTTTTCATTACTAACACTGTTTTTCTAAGAGCTACTTATTAATAAATAGAATATAACCTTGGTTGTGAACCGATTTCCCATCATCACATTATTGTATCATAGAGATGAATAAACGACTAACACCATTAAGAATAAAGTACAAAGACATATTATTATGAGGTCCTCGTTAAAGAATAAGCACATCATTAAATAAATTTATAACGACTATAACGTATCCAAAACTTTCTGCTTCGCCATAACCCATTAAAGCGTTATGTGTTTAATATTTACTTAACTGCTTTATATGTTGAGCAGGAGCTCGTAGCTAAATAATAACAGCCGCTCGGGTCAATCTTCAGGTTAAGCCGCGCTTGGCTAGGTTGGTCAGTGGATGGATGACTACCCATTTAATGCCGTGTTTCGTCGGCGTTGGTCTCGGTTGTCATTTGTTGATTTTTGATGGTCGTTACAGATTGGCAGTGGCCCGAAAATCTGGCAATCAGTCTTACCAAGGGATATCATATTACCCAGTACTAACTGGGTCGTTGAGGTCAGATAGGCAGTCGCTCCATGTCAAATACTACTATTCAGTTGCATCTGGTAAGACTGAAAGCCAACCCAAACTTAGTTGGGAGATGGTGATGATGAAGCAGAGGATAATGATGCTTTATATGTTCAACTAGCTGACGTGCCGCGGTTTCACCCGCGTAGTTCCCGTTCCCGTGGGAGTACGGGAATAAAATATAGCCTATAGCACTCACGAATAATGTAGCTTTCTACCAGTGAAACAAGTTTTAAAATTGGTTCATTACTTCCGGAGATTACCCGCTACATACAAACTTACAAACAAATGTTACCTCTTTATAATATTAGTATAGATAAACAGCTTTCTCGACAGAAATCGACACGAAATTGATAAATTTCCGTTAAAAATACTCGATTTTATGTGTAGAAGCCACCGGCTAGAAGATCCCTAAATAGCTAGCTATTTATGGATCTTCTAGCGAGTGGTCAAAACCGGAACTAGAGCCGCCATTTTGTTTTTCAATATATTTCATTTCACTTTACATTTTCCCAACTATTTTACCGACAGCGCATCTCTGGTTTTATGAGTGGACTATTTGACCATTGTTTGTCGTGAAAGGATTAGCCAATCGACACAAGTCGATTGCCCAGAATGGGCCGATCCGCCGGACGTAACATAACGTCGTAGGGTACCTACATCGCACGAGGAGGCTCCTTTCATGCACTCATTGCCTCTCTGTAAAAGTCAATCGGGCGCCAATAAGTCCCTGTAACATTGTAATGACTTCACTAAGTAGGTTGTGACGGAAAGGGTGTCCGTGGGGGTAAATAAAGGAAACCACGGACCCAGGTCAACATAAAAATATATTAATAAAATAAACGGGTGTGGGTAGGTTTATGGTCACAAAATTGGTGATTCTGAGTTTCTACAACGTTACAATGTACCTAGTTTTGTGAGCACACAAAATTAAATACTAAAGTACTAAAATAACTATAGCTCCTACCTACCTAAGCTTATCCTACTTTAGTCACAAATGGTTAAGCTAAGTATGTTCTTAATTAAATGCAAACGTAAAAGCTTTTTCTGTACAAACAAGATAAAATAAAAGTTTAACTTGCCAACAGTTTTTTTACAGAGATGCATTTTATCCAGGTAGTCAAATTAGAATGTATACCTCAATTTTAGCTTTATTGAGGTGTCCAGTTATTTGTTTTGTGAAATGTTGTGTTACCTCGTATATGTTCAGAATAAACAAACATATCATCACGCCTGTAATCCCCGAAGGGTTACGCAGAGGTGTACCTAATAGTAGACTCATATTTCACCAATGATGTTATAAAAATCTCATTGTATTTCACCATTTCAGTTTTCATTTTCAGTTATGTTTAAGTCTCATGTAATAGAGGGCGAGGCTTGCTATCAACTGGGCACAGACCCCGTGGCTCATCATCATCATTTCAGCCGAAAGACGTCCACTGCTGGACATAGGCCTCCCCCAAGTATCGCCACATGGACGGGTCCCGTGCGACTCGCATCCAACGGATTCCCGCAACCTATAGTATTATGCTATACTTACACTTTATATTTATCATTCATAATACTATTTACCATCCTTTTTATTTGTTTATATGTCTACACTCAGCAAATCGATCTAAATACGATTCAATACTATAAAAATAGCTGAAATAAAATCTTTTCACTCATAATTTTCATGTTGTGACACTAAATAATTGTCATTTCAAAGTGTCAGTTACTTTTTAATTCTCTTTCTAGCTTAGTCTATGTATGAGGGCTACTTTTTGGTTTATGTAGGTAATTTAAATTATTTTTTATCAATATGTTTAGCTATTGTATTTTATAAATTATTACGATTGTTTACTAAATAACTTAATTTTAAATTATATATTTAAAATTCTTTACGCACTCATATGGATATGTCCTGGCCGACTACACTTGTCAGATGAGATGATGGCCACAAGAAGAAATGTAATATTTGAAAAATTGAAAAAGGAAGACTACTTTGAAAACGAGCTTAAGAACGGCTGGAGGTAGACTACTCTTGGATCTGAGATGATAAGCATCAGAAAACAGTTTGGTTTTTGCTGTTACATTTCTATATTACCCAGGGGATTCCGCTAAAGATTCCGCCTGGTGCCTTTACTCCCGATCTTGGGAAGCTGTCTTCGTGACCTGGGACCTCTGCTTCCGATCTTCAGAAGCTGTCTTTGTGGCTGACTTGCTACTTGTCTCGCAAAGCTATCCTGACGTCTGGTCCTGAGATCTACGCTGCCTTCCTACAGAGCTGACATGGTGCGTGACTCTAGGAACTGCACTACGCCCTTCCAGCAGAGGTTTCTTCCAACCTGATCCTCGAAGTTGCCCTGATAACTGACCTGCTACCCTCTTCCTCTTCCCGTTCCTACAGTGCTGAACTGATTCGCCACCAATTAAGTGCGTGAACTATAAACTACTACGTTTCTATCCTAGAGTGCGTGCTAGGTAGGTTTTTCTATAATTGGCTGTATTTTCATCTCCCTTGTAAATATTTTTCCCTAATTAAATTTTAATTGAACAAGTCTGCTTATATCCATTTATTTTTAATAGGAGCAAGTAGATTTGTTACAAACCTTCACCAGGTCAACGGTCCACCACGTAGGAGGTCTTCCAACGCATCGTCTTCCGATTCGTGGTCGCCACTCCAAAACTTTTCGGCCCCATCGGCCATCCGTTCTGCTAGCAATGTGCCCTGCCCACTGCCACTTAAGGTTGGCAATTCTTCGGACTACGTCGTCGGTGACCTTGGTTCTCTTGCGGATGTCTTCATTTCTGATTCGATCGCGCAAGGAAACTCCGAGCATAGCTCTCTCTCTATTAACCTTTGGGTGTCTTCAAGCCTTCTGATAAGGCCCACTGTGAGCGACCATGCACGTTTCGGTCCCGTATGTAATCATGTACTCCGTGGCTGCTACTGAAAAATTCCTAATAAAAAAACAATGTAATCAAGCGAATTTTGTACTTCTTAAAAAGGTTGTCTATTTAGTTTTAAATAAGTGCTCCTGACCTCACTCACTGATATTCTCATCGACGCTCTACCCTGGAACCTAGAAAGCTGAAAATGCACTGGAGCTCCCTACACGATGTAAAACCCTGAATAAAGGAAATTGCAGACGAATTCCCTGTTATTTGCTAGTCAAATCATAATCAAACTATGATTATGTGCTACCCATGTTTATCATCACCAAAACCATAAGGCGAGCAGCGTGAGCTGTAGGCCTAGCCAAGTTACAAACGTTTCGTATCGATTCTCTTTCTACAATCGTAAACGCCTCGGCGTAAGCGATTGTAGAAAGAGCTAAATTGGTAGCCAAGTTGACACGACTGAGTCGATCGCTCGTTCTCTAATGTCTGTAGAAAAAACCTACACTTTAGAGAGTATAGCGATCAACATTGTAGAAACGATAACATTATATTCTATCATTTTAAACGATGTAAACTTGTCTACGAATTTTCTATCCGTTTGTGTTGATCACGTGATTTAACGTTGAGATGATGTCATTCCCATTCATTTGATTAGTTTTCTACTAGCGTTAACGATTGTAGATTGTTAACTTGGCTAGGGGTGCTGGCCTGTATTGTGTGAACATACCTAGTGAATACTTATACCTGTATTAGAAGAAGCCTGCCTTTGCAGTGTTCAATATAAAAAATATATGTTTTTCTCTAGTTTCGTCATTTGTCTTTAAACTAACATAGAATGATAAAAACTGAAGACCGTAATTAATCATATAAAATCGGAACATAGAGCACTCCTCGTAACAAGATAGAGGTACCTGTTTACTGGCGTTTGACTCATTTGAATAATAAGCTGATTTAGGTTACATTCGGTGAATAAAAAATATTCGTATGTGTTTTTATAAACGTCGTAGATAACTAGTTAAGTAAACTTTTGTTAATGTTTGTAGAGCCGGTTGTTCAATCAAGTTTAAAAGGCAGGAAACATTAAAAATATTGCTTTAGTATTAAATGTAGAACATCTCGTTTGCCCGTCTGTGTTTATAAATAGATACCCTACCTATATTAGTTTTTGCGCATTTTTACTTTGCATGATGTTAGAAAATCAATCACACTTTACGACTGAGCAGATTGAATGAATGGCAAACAGAGATCTGTATGTTTATTATTGTTCATACACAAAAATGTTTTACTGTTTATCAAAGTGCAAGTACACAGGTTAGGTGCGTAGTAGATCCTCGCAAATGGCGAGCATGTGTGACCGTACGAGTATGAACATGGACGAGGTGAATAAAATATATAAGCGGCGTAAACCAGATGACGTTTTTTTAGTTTCTGGCAATAAAAGAAAAAAAGTATTAACACATTTTAAAAAGTTGACCACTGGCCCGCAGGTCAGTTTTTGAGTGGGATAGATGTCCCACATTCCAGTTTATGGATACATACCTAGTAGTTTTCCTAGGGTGCATAAAATAAGTCCTAATTAAAGTATGTATCATTAGGTTGATTGCGAGCTTTTTCGTTTGTTCTTCAAACTTTAGCTAAACTTCATTATGCAATACCACAAGGCCACAAAACCACAGGGCCAGTATTTTTCCATGTGGACTGCGTCTACTTTTAGTTTTCAGTCACATGCTTTTATGTAATAAAACCTACCTAGATGAAGACTGTTACTCCAGAAAGAGGCTCTTAGAGAATTTTTCACTCTCTCTCTGTGCAAACCAATCACAGAGTCAAACTTGACAAATTCGGCAACCTATACAATTTTTCAATTCATGAATGATACATTTATTTGCAAGAATATAGCTAGTTAACAAGTTCTTAATTTCTATGGGTTTCACTATATTCGGCACGGTCGGTCTTGGTCACGGTAATATTATGATACAGTAGTGTAACTCGGCCGCATGACAGAAATAAATGCCTACAGCCGCGCGGTACGTAAACATGCGTTTGGGGTGCCCGTCTCCAGTATTTTAATAACATTTGCCTACTTTCAGTTTCTATTTAGTTTTGTGATTGTAAATATCCTTTTTATATGAATAAATGAAATACTTTGTATACTGAATAGGAAGTGTTCAATAAAAATGCGTGTTGTTTTTTGATTGGTAGATTTAATTAAAAAAACATGTTTTTGTTTGAAAAACAAATCGGGCTTATAAATTTGCGACCGAAAAATATTTGCGCCTCGACTGAGTCGTACGAAATGCTTTATTGTTAAATTTTAAAGTACCTAATAAATCCGCATTCTTATATAAAGCTTAATTAAAAATTGTTTTGGGAAACATGGACAAGGTGGAGAAAATGGAATATCTTTTACTTGGTTATAGATACCTGCACCCACTTTACAATTTACATGTTTGGTTTTAAGTGAATTTTGGAATATTTCCTCCATTTATATAACATAACTACCTATTTCACTCGTCTCAATAACTTTCCGTTATTCTATTCGCTTTATTAATCCAAACACCTTTTTTTTTCGTGAGATAAAAGGAAATACTTATCCATTAAAAAGACACACATTAGGTACCTACCTACCAGTAAGTAAAATTATGTTATAGTCTTACCTTTCAGAGTTTCCAGGTAAATTAAAAAAAACTTATGTCTGGATGCGTTATTGACGAATTCATACAACCAAAAACAGCACAATATTTCCTACTCGTCATATTAACTGATTTTTAGATAAAAAATCGCGCGGTTATTATTAAAAAAACAACACACCATCCGTTCGACACTGCGGTACAGCCGTGACTGTCTGCGCCCCGAGCGCACCCCGAGATCGAGGCGCGTAGATATAGCTCGCGTTTCGTCCGTTTGTATGAAGTTGGAGTACTGTATTATAATATTACCGTGTCTTGGTTACGTTATTTTTTTGTTTGTTCAGTGATATCTTCGCCAGTAAAATTGTGAACCAATTTTGATGGTTTTTTTTTTTTTGAAGAATATTATTTTGCGGTGGTCCTGTTTAAGTTTGGTGAAGATCTGATGCTGTTCTTCGGCGATATACAAGGGAGGCGGGGTTTCCTTTAATGAAAGAGCAAATCTGTCGTGATTGCTGCAATCGCTTGGATGTTTATTGTTTAGACAACATCATTACATAACATCACGCTATGCCGTATGCATGTCTATTATTGAAGGGTTCCCTAAAAATG
Organism: Xestia xanthographa; assembly: GCA_905147715.2. NCBI lineage: Eukaryota > Metazoa > Arthropoda > Insecta > Lepidoptera > Noctuidae > Xestia > Xestia xanthographa. The sequence continues at coordinate 20,700,160 of LR990653.1, read as the reverse complement.
GAAAAATAAAAAACTGTTGCAAAAAATAATACCTGAAAAAATAATGAAATGAACCTATAATGCAATGCCTATTTTAGAATCTTCGCTTCGGTCCTGGTTATGGAAAACATAATAATAGAGGTATTGTAAAAGAGGCCTCTTAACAATAAAATATGCAGGGTTCTTAAAAATTTATAAATGTATTGTGAGAGGCATCATACCTTTTAAGTAAACTGGACGGCTGATTGACGCTTGGAGCATTTTATGAAGAAAATAATACTTAAATAAATATTAGGCACATGCCAACACAACACTATCACGGCAGCTCGGCATTCGGTGTTAGTAGGAACCTAAGCACTTTAGGTAAGTCTAACGTCTAAGTTATTTAAGTACTTATAAAACACTTTCTCTCTTTCATGGGTTTATATTACATTTAAGTAACTGTTACCCATCTTCGACCGCGTGAAATTATTATAAAAATACCTACTATTTTCCCCGTTTTTGCAACATTTCTCATTGATGCTCCGCTTCTATGGTCATAGCGTGATGTGTTTGTTATACAGCCTTTAAGCCTTCCTTGATAAATGGGCTAACACTAAAAGAATTTTTCAATTCGAACTAGTCGTTCCTGAGATTAGCGCGTTCAACCAAACTATTCAGCCTTATAATATGTGTATAGATTATATTATTAATATTAGTTTAGATAATGAAAAAAGGTAAAGCGTAATCTAACATTTATTATTATTTCATTACATATTTTTCCTTGACACAGGTACTGTACATAATATTACAGCGGCTTTATAAAACAGTTTAATTTTAATAAATATTATGTGTCAAAAGTGTTCTGATTCAAAAGTCACTCTTATTAATATTACCTACATTCAAGCTAACCCTAATACTGTTATTTAACATTTTTATTTAATTTTAAACGACACATATCACACTCAAAAATAAAGTGTTCTACAATAAATGGTTACATCAAAATTTATTTGCATACTTTAACGATTTTCGATGAATGGTACCATAACGTTAGGATTTATAGAAATCATTGTGCTAAGGCCATTGATCAGGTTCCTAACGCGTGTGAGGAATATAATAGTCAGTGCTGCAGCCTGAAGGGAATCAATAATATAAAATGTCGTATACATCCCACAAATCGCAGGGTGCGTCCCGCTGACCTGAGTATAGGCCAAGATATTTGCTACTATCAACTGCATAACAGTACCGAAACAAGTTACACATAACAAAATAAATGAGATAACACTTGTCAATAACAGATTAACAAAATGACGGTTTTCTCTTATATTTTTAATGACATAGAATATTTTACAAAACATCCACATGTTTACCATCAAAATGATTAATTTTAGCCACGCGTACGTGTATATAATGTAATCAACAAAATATTTATTAGCGAATAAGCCTATCATACCACCTACTAGTACCATCAGGAACCAAATCAGCGTAGACAGAAGTAATAAGTTCCACCTTTTGAACTTAAACACCAACTCCGCTCTGTCGTATAATATTTTCGTATAGACAGAGGCCCAGCACAGTGACACTGCGTCTGAATGCCCGAAGAAAACCAGTAGCACGTTATTTGTGGACTTGGTAAAAAAATTGTGATACAAGAGGAATTCAAGCATGGTATTCATCGTCCTTGCCACTGTCAACTGTATGAGTATGTTCAGGTCTATTTTCCTTATCTTCGGCAGGAATGTTAAGAGCAGTAGCTGCAGTATCAAGCAAAGTGTAGACAGAATGATCCCTGAGGTCCATATGTATATAATTGTCACCTCGCGCGTCTTCGTTTCCGGTTCGACATGCATATTCGTTCGTGTATTCGTAGATGATATCCGCTATATCGACTTCTGTTTTGTTCGACATTGTTCAGATATGGTGTGGTTTCTGAAGTGATCCCTTTGTAATTTTGATTCATATTCATTTTTTTCAGGATGATTTTTTTCCCGCGATGCCGTATGTCAGGTTTGCACTATGATGAGTCATGGTATGGACGACCAACGTTGATAGCCACGGCCAGAGAAGGCCCAAGGCCCTCTTCTAAAACCTTAGAAGTTAACAGTTTTCTCGGTTCCGTAAATCACAATTTCACCGACGATTTGCAATCTCAAATTTTACACAATTATTATTTTTAATTGAAGTCCAACATTATTATGATTTTCTGTAATGAGCACTGAACAAAACAAATTGGTATGATTCTGTGACACACCAAACTAAACTGAAAATATTTATGTGAAACAGAAATGATTTATTTTCCTTGAGTTTAGTCCGTAAAAAGGCAGGGAAAAACCGGCAAAGTGCGAGTCGGACTCGCGCACGAAGGGTTCCGTACCATTATTATCAAAAAAGGGCAAAAAAATCACGTTTGTTGTATGGGAGCCCCCCTTAAATATTAATTTTATTCTGTTTTTAGTATTTGTTGTTATAGCGGCAACAGAAATACATCATCTGTGAAAATTTCAACTGTCTAGCTGTCACGGTTCATGAGATACAGCCTGGTGACAGACAGACGGACAGACAGCGAAGTCTTAGTAATAGGGTTCCTTTTTTACCCTTTGGGTACGGAACCCTAAAAAGGTAAATATGGACTGGTAGGTACTACGGGTAAATATCTGCCTACGCCGTTGAGAAACTACATGCGTGATGTAATGTCAATACTATGGAGATAATCCAAATTCTGCCTCTGATAAAAGGTTACCTTAGAAAACTTAGGGACTATTGCACCTACAAATGATCCTACTTCTCTTCTCCTCACCTTTACCTACCTTGACGACCCGAAAGGCGCAGCGGTAGTGAGGCTGTTTGTATGATGAGCATGGACATTTGTGTCCGAGACATGGATGTTTATATGTATGTTAATGTGTTTGTTACTCAATCATGCAAAAACGGCTTAACGGATTTGAATTAAATTTGACACACGGATAGTTTATACCACATTCAATTCATTAACACATTAAATAAGTACTTTTTATTAAATGACATGGCGCAGAGGAAGTGCGGACAGAAGCTAGTGTTAAATAAAAATAAATACTTACAAATGTTTTTGTTGAAAGTATTAATATCCTTAAGGAAATTTTTGTTACAAATGAAACAATGGACTAATTATTTACTCTTATTCAAGGTTGACCAGCAAATCTGTCTTTTTACGTACCTATTTCGAACAGCAAAGCAATCGATTGAAAACAATGAGATCACAAAACTATATGAACCCTTTTTTTTTTTTTTTTTTTTTTTTCGGATGGGAAATCATCAAATAACTCCTCCCGCTCTGGGCGGAGCAGGAGGGAGTGTCAGACTTTTACTGACTAAAACCCATCCATGTTCCTTCATCGCCCTTTGTGTTCCGGGGCCGCGGTATCTCTTTCGAACTGTCCCGCAACCCCGGCAGGCATCGGTCCTTACGGACCCCTTCCTTTTTGCTCGCCGCCGCCGATCGCCGCTTCGAGGACACGGCGGTGCTCCGCCCACGCGGGGCACACCTCCACCGTGTGCTGCACCGTGTCCTCCGGTCGATCCTCACAGTGGAAGCACCCGGACGTTTCCTCCCGCCCGATTCGGTGCAGGAACCTCCCGAACACCCCGTGTCCGGTGAGGACCTGCGTCAGGCGGAAGGTGAGGACGCCGTGGCTTCGCTCAAGCCACTCCTCAAAGAGGGGACTTATCGCCACTATCGTGGCGTGCCCTGCACGGGGTTGCGACAGTCGCTCTCTCCATGTCGCCATGAGATCCCGCCGGAAGTCTGTCTGCTGAGCGACAATTTGCCGCGGCAGCGGAGTTTCCCCCCGGCGTAGCGCCTCCGCGCGCCATTCATGTAGGCGCGCGAGGACTATTGCCTCCAGATCCCATGGCGGCAAACCGGCAAGGAGGCTCGCCGCCTCGCGGGAGATCGTGCGGTAGCCCCGGGCCAGCCTTACGGCTACCACCTTTTGGGGCGCGTTCAGGTAGTGGGCGGCTCGCCGCCTCAATGAACGCGTCCACACCGGGGCCCCGTAAAGGGCCATTGACCGCACGACTCCCGCGTAGAGCCTCCGGCAGGAGGCGTTTGGCCCCCCCAGATTGGGCAGGAGCCGCCTGAAGGCAGCCCCAGTCCGCTCCAGTTTGGGGGCCAAACGTCGGAAATGTTCCACGAAGTTCCACCGGCTGTCAAGGACAAGTCCCAGGTACTTCAACGTCGACTCGACGCCGATGGATACCCCTCCTACCGTCAGTGAGGATCCCGGAGGTGGCGCATTCCGAGGCCCATGAAAGCACATGGCCTCGGACTTGTGCAGTGCCACCTCGAGACCCAGTTGCCGGATCCTCTCAACGACTATCGCAACCCCGCGTGTCATCGCTTCGGCCGCCGCCTCGTGCGACCCCCCCGGTGCCAGCACCAGCGTGTCGTCTGCGTAGCAAACCACGCTGACACCGCTAGGGAGGTCGGCGCGCAGCACCCAGTCGTAACCGATGTTCCACAAGGACGGCCCCAGAACCGATCCCTGCGGAACACCGCACGACATCTCTCGCTGGTTCCATTCTCCGCTGCGATCGGGGTAGATAACGGCTCTATCCGTCAGGTAGTCCCCGACCACTCAACGGAGGTAGGTCGGCACCCGGTGATACCGGAGTGCCTCCCTAATGCAGCTCCAGGGCATGGAGTTGGCGATGTCGAGAGACACCGCCAAGACAACCCCACCCCTGGACACCGCATCCCCCGTCGTGAGGGCTCTCACGCGCATGATGGCGTCCACCGTTGAGCGCCCTTGCGGAAACCAAACTGGTGTTCCGCAAGGTCCGGCCCAGTCCCCGCAAGGTGCTCGGCGAGGCGGTTTGCAATGACTCTTTCAAAGAGCTTGCCCATCTCGTCGAGCAGCACCACGGGCCGGTATGCGGACGGAGAGTCCGCAGGGCGCCCCGGCTTCCGGATGAGGAGCAGCTTCCCCGTCTTCCAACGAAGCGGGAACTGGCCTCTCTCCAAGCATGCGCTTAGGAGCCCCTCCAGTCGGGGCCCGAGAGCCTCCGAGGCCAGGACCCAGGCTTTGCCAGGCAAGCCGTCGGGTCCTGGGGCGGTATTTTTGGCGCTGAGCCTGCGTACCGCCACTCTCAGGTCTACCCCAGTCACTTCCGGAGCGTCGTCGTCGTCATCCCGGTGATCCGCTTCCAGCACCACAGGCGGCGGAGCCATAGGCGGCGGGGGATGTTCCCCTCGCGTAGGGAACAAAGTGCTCACCACGTCCTCCACGAGCTCAGGCCGGTGACTCTGCGTCAGTGGGGGGGCCCAGGGGAACTATATGAATCTACCAAATTGATCATTCCACGAATTATTTATTAATTCATTCATTACACAATGTGCACGTAGGTACAGGCTAAGCTCAAACCAATGAGCACATATAGGGCGCAGCCAAATAACTTAAAACTAGTTAATATTGCATTATAAAATATTGCACAATAGTCTGGTAAATGAGTGCTCAAAAGGGGTATGTGGTTGGAAAAGTCGAAAGCAGAAAATCTGACTTATGAACTTCGTTTGGACTAGTTAGAAGATAAACAATTATTAAAAGTCCTGACCCCTCCGAGGTGAGCCCGAGGAGGGGGGGGGGGCAAAGAAGGTCCCGTTTTTTGGTTTTTTGCTTATATCTCGAAAACGATGCGTCGTATAAAATTTTGTTGTACTACATAATAAAACCTCATAAAATTCTCTACAACTTTGTTTGTCACACTTTTTATCTATCTCCAATATTTTAAAAAAAAAAAAAGGTAAAAAAAAAATTTTGCTACGTTGTAGGGAATTTTATCAGATTTCATCGTGTAGTACAACAAGTATTCGTGCGACACACCGTTTTCGAGATACAAACCAAAAACAACGAATAGGACAGAGAATTGGACAAATTTTTAAAAATTGTTCGTTTTTCGGAGCTCATACCAATTCAACGATAAGAGATAGATAAAAAATTTGAAAAGCAAAGTTGTAGAAAATTTTATGAGGTTTTATTATGTAGTACAACAAAATTTTATACGACGCATCGTTTTCGAGATATAAGCAAAAAACCAAAAAACCTTCTTTGCCCCCCCCCCCCCTCGGGCTCACCTCGGAGGGGTCAGGACTTTTAATATGTTTATCTTCTAAGTAGTCCAAACAAAGTTCATAAGTCATATTTTCTGCTTTCAACTTTTCCAACCACAATCATTCATTTACCAGACTACAACGAGTATATAATATCACATTTAGGTATGTAGATGAGGAATATCAACATGAATAAGTTATATTGTCTAGTTGTTACTATAGTGGACTTCTTTGTAGTCTGTTATACCTACATAAAAAAGTGAGACGTCGCGGGACGCCTGGCAGATGTGAAACATCGAAATTATTTTGTACAAGTAATAAGCTTAAAAAAACGTCAATATAAAAATCAAACATAAAATAAAATAAAAACAAAATGACTTGATTCACAAAAAGATAATCGAACTCGAAGTCACGAGATTGTAACCCAGCGCTCTGTGCCCCGAGACCAGCTGGCTTGTTGTAAATCGTGGCAAATATGTAGATCTTATGCTGCTTCAACAGGTCGGTAATGTTCGGGATTGCTCGGGCCGGGTTCGATCGCCACGCTCGCCACGAATTTTTCATTTGTTTTTTTGGTTTACCCGCGCCTAATCAATAAATAATAATAAATGTTTTATTTTAAATATGAAATCAATAAAATATAATAAAAACCGGCCAAGTGCGAGTCGGACTCGCGCACGAAGGGTTCCGTACCATTATTTGAAATAATTTTATTCTGTTTTTAGTATTTGTTGTTATAGCGGCAACAGAAATACATCAACTGTGAAAATTTCAACTGTCTAGCTGTCACGGTTCATGAGATACAGCCTGGTGACAGACAGACGGACAGACGGATATACGGACAGACGGACAGACGGATAGACGGACAGACGGACAGACGGACAGATGGACAGACAGCGAAGTCTTAGTAATAGGATTCAATTTTTACCTTTTGGGTACGGAACCCTAAAAAAGCGAAAGTCCCCTTTTATGTCCTACTAGTCTTTCCCTCTCCCAACGAACGCGGCAAATTTCAAGTCTTCTTGTAACTCTATTGTGCTTTTGGAGACATCTGAAGAGGAAGTAGAAGGAGGAATCAGCAACCTTCGCTCAGATTGTGGAGCAGGGTCGGACAATATTATGTCAAAAGTCCTTAAAAAATTATAAAAATATATAGTCTCTCCCCTCACCTACATCCTGAATAGATGTTTAGCAGAAGGTATTTTTCCAGAATCCCTTAAAAAATCAATTGTTATCCCTATTTTTAAAAGCGGCATCAAGGAAGAAGTGGCCAATTATCGGCCAATTTCGTTGCTCACCTCTATTTCAAAGGTATTTGAATGGATTATAAATAACAGATTTGTAAAATATTTAGAAGATAAAAACATCTTATCACCTCATCTTATCATCTTATACCAGTATGGCTTCAGAAAAGGAAAATCCACAACTGATTGTATTCATACGTTCACTGAATTCATTGTAAGTAAATTAGATAATAGAAAAAAATGTTTGGCTATCTTTCTGGACCTTCAGAAAGCTTTTGATACTGTGTGCCCACGCATATTAATTTCCAAACTAGAACAAAAGGGAATAAGGGACACACAATTAAAACTATACGAGAACTATTTACAAGATCGTTATCAATCAGTTCGGATAGGCAATACGCTGAGTGAAGAAAGACCGATTAATATTGGAATCCCACAAGGCAGTATCTTAGGCCCCTCCTCTTCCTTTGCTATATCAATGATCTTTGCCAGCTAAACATTAGAAACTGTCATGTAATGTCTTATGCCGATACACCACCTTAACATTTTATGGTGACTCTTGGGACGAAACTTTTGTTGCTGCCCAAGAAGGGTTCAATATTGTAACTTACTGGCTCGCTCTCAACAAACTGACCTTAAATGTCACCAAAACCAAATATATAGAGCTTACAATACATAGTGTAGCATCAAACACTAATAATTTCAACGTTTATGCACACACATGTAATCCATTAACCACCAACTGTACCATGTGCCCAATGATAGCAAAAACAAAATCAATAAAATACTTAGGCATAATGATCGATAAAAACGTATCTTTCAAACAACACATTGCACATCTAGTTCAGAAAACTAGAAAACTCGTTCATATATTTAAAAATCTTAGGCATGTTGCCAATTGGAAACTGGTTAAAAATGTGTACGAATCCCTTTGCCAATCAATCTTATCGTATTGTATCTCCACCTGGGGCGGCTCGTATAAAACAAATGTCCTAAACGTTGAAAGAGCTCAACGACTTCTTCTAAAAGTTGCTCTCTTCAAACCACGTTTATACGCTACAACAACTCTCTACGACGAAGCAAAGGTATTAACAATCAGACAACTTTAAATACTGCAAACGGTAATAAAAAAACATTTCTCTATAGACGTTTCCACGGCCAAACAGATGGTTAATACTAGACGATTCTATGAAGTCTGTGAAACAACTCCGGTAAAAACCTCATTTGCCAATAATTTCTATAATTTCAGATCAAGCAGACTGTATAAATATCCTTTTATCAATAGATTAAAGGATAAATGCGCAGTGGGTATCGACCTCATAAGTGGTAAAATAGTCAAGAGATACGCAAACCTTCTTGTTTCTCCCTTGACTCATATTTGTAACTTGTCAATCTCTACAGGGATTTTCCCAGAGCTGTTTAAAATAGCTCTTATCAAGCCTATCTACAAGGCTGATGAAAAGCACTCTGTGAACAACTACCGACCCATTTCCATTCTTCCAGCACTTTCCAAAATCCTGGAGCGCTTAATTAATAAGCGTCTAATCATGTATCTGGAGAACAACAAACTACTCTCCCCTTCACAATTCGGCTTTAGGGCCGGTAAGAGTACCAACGACGCTGTCCATGAGCTGGTTAATTCTATCGTTGGCAGTCTGGATGATGGGATGAAATGTTTAACGGTGTTTCTCGACCTTGCAAAGGCGTTTGATACAGTCTCAATCCCGCATCTTCTAAAAAAATTGGATCGGTTAGGCGTAAGTGGAACTCCTCTTAAATTACTGGAGAATTACCTTACTGGAAGGAAGCAAAGAGTCAAAATTAATGATAGGTTGAGTGACGAGCTGACTGTCAATTTTGGTGTACCACAAGGTAGTATTATCGGACCAACCCTCTTCTTAGTGTATATCAATGACCTCTGTCAGCTCCCTCTACTGAAAGGAAAAATCGTCACTTTTGCAGATGATACCGCACTGTTTTTCAGTGGTGGTAGCTGGGATGAGGTCTTTGATACTGCTCAACTGGGCGTTAACACAGTCAGCGAATGGTTGCAAAACAATTTACTGACACTAAACGTTTCGAAAACCAAATATGTAACCTTTGCACATAGAGCTAACCTTCTTCCTCCGTCAACCTATTCTATTTCGGTGCACACGTGTTGTTCTCCAAATCCCGATTGTACCTGTCCCACCCTCGAAAGGACTGTTAATATAAAGTATCTTGGGATCACTATTGACTCACACCTTTCTTTTAAATTTCATTTTGATACGCTTGTTCCGAGAATCCGTAAGCTTATCTATATTTTTAAGTCATTAAGACACACTGCGGATCGAAAGACCATTAAAATGGTTTACTTTGCCTTATGCCAGTCGTTAATTGAGTACTGCATCACAACCTGGGGCGGCGCAGCCAAAACCCATCTTATCCAGGTAGAGAGGGCGCAGCGTGCTGTACTTAAGGTGGGTGCTGGTCTCCCCTTCCGCTTTCCAACTGATGATTTGTACAAAGAATGGGACATCCTTACAGTCAGACAAACTTTTATCCTGCTTACTGTAACTAAAAAGCACTCCCAGCTACAGTTCGACTCCAAATTAATTAATAACCAACGACGGAAGGGAAGAGTCTGCCCCTCATTGCAGTTCAAATCATCACTCCCCCAGAAATTTTTTTGCTTCCTTGGTCAATTCTTGTACAACAAATTAAATGTCACTCTTGACCTATATCCTAAAACCACCTCCTATTGTCACAAAACAGTAAAAACATTTCTTAAAACGCTTGACTACCATAAAACTGAGAACCTTTTGACAATTCCTAAATAGATTTTCTTATCTCCTACTATAGATCTAGAATAGATCTCCTCTCTCCCGTGGCTGTTTTTACATCTCATTCCTCGCTCTCGCACACTCCAACATACATTCATACACTGCAACATACATTCACACACTCCAGCATACTTTCATACGCGACACTACACTCGTGTAAACCATTAGTTCTCCATTTTTTATTTTGATTTTGCCTTTCTTTGTTTCTTTATTATTTGTACTATTGTTAACCTTAAACTGATTGTCTCTTTGTGATCTTTTTGGGACCATGAATGATGTTTACACAAGATCGTCTTTCAACCTTTAACGATATTATTGTTTTGCTGTGGGGGGGCCCTGGTGACCTGTAACACAGGCTTCTTCGAAAACCTACTTCAGGCAGCAGTCTCTTCCAATGGTGGAATATTACTTTGTCAAAAACATTGTAGATTTTTATGTACCTACCAATATTGTGAAGAGAGAATAAATGAATTGAATTGATTGAATTGAATAATAAAATTAATAAGATTCTTGAAATTGTTATTCTGTCTAGGGTAGAATGTAAAAAGAAGCTGACACAATGGCTTTTAGAACTTGATTATGAAGAAACAGAAAAACTGCTTACTATATTATCATAATCTAGCGTTTCTCAAAACTACATACTGCCACCCCCTCACGCACACATTTGCATGTACATCCATCTATAAACGTACACACACATTACACTATCTTACTCTCACTTTCTCACACACACACAACACCACACCACATACGACACCTTCCACTTCACACTCACACTTCACACACAAACACACACACGCATTTTTAGTTTAGAATTTTATTTCATTAGTACTTTTTCTTGTATTCTTTTTTACAATAGTCCTACAATGGCATGTCGCTCTTAAATTCTCATAATGCCAATCTCGGCGAGGGGGGCCAGGAGTCCATAGCACAGGGTATCCTCGTTTGAACTCCTGACTCCCACGAACCTTTGTACCTCCAATATTTAAGGGCCTACACTACCTCAAATGGCTTAGCATGATCCTCCGTTATGCCTAAAATACTGCAGCATTAATTTTGAAATAAATATATAGTAAAGTTGAGGATTAATGTTAGGTCTTATGTTTGGCGAAAACACGATTTCATAAAATTTTCTCGATAGAAAAAAATCCCAAAGTTACCTCCAAATCGAACAATAAACCGCTGGTATTCAAAAAGTACTTCAAATTAGATCATGAAACTTTGCATACTAACTGAACTAACTATAAAGCAGGTCTTATGTTTTTTTATTTTTTCCAAAAGATGAAAATTTGATTTTATAAAGAATAAAAACCACTTATTTCGCACTATTCGGCCGCAGTGACTGACGTAACAAACGCTTTGTAGTGCAAGCTGATTAGAACTTTATTCTAACAGTATTACAAACGAAGTTTGAAACACCACAAATAGAGTTGCTAAACACCTCTATATTGTAACTTTACTTTGTGGGAGAAAATAAAATTTATTATTATTATGTCTGTAGTGCCTGGTCTACGTACCTAACAATTCAGTCCCATTCTAGTACTAACTACTATAATTAGTATTATTTATCGTTTGGTTAGTGCCTAACCTGTTGTCATAGTTTTTCTGTCGCCCATGGGTCTCTGACTTGACTTTACATGCCGTGAAGAAATATCTCTCAGGTATACTGGTTTCCTCACGACGTTTTCCGTCACCGAAGCAAGTGATAATATACCATACGCACATCAATCCGAAAAATTTAGAGGTGCGTGCCTTGGGTTCGAACTAAGACCCCTGGAAGTGGGCTATCACTGCTATGAATTAAATTCAGTATTATTGATTTCCTGTCAAAGCCATTAGTTCTAAAGTATTTAATTGTAGGTATCTGCGTTGCAGGGTTTCAGCAATAAGGAAAACATGATGAGTATTCGATAACTGGAAGCTCAACGTGGTCAACAGTACCTATATTAGTTATTTGAATTACCTATGTCCTACGTGCAAAGAGCCATGTTATGCCTGCACGTCAAAGGAAATTACAAACACTAATAATAAACTGATGGCTAATAGATATTAGTTTATTCTAACTGTATAAATGTATTAGTAAAAATAAAATAAATAAAAAGGTTTATTGCAGAAACTTGTACAACTTTTACAGTAAATCTTACATAGGGACCTCCCGCCCCCCTACCTGTATTTATTATATTTAGTAATAATATTAGTATTATTAGTATTTATGTATATCAATTAACAGAATTATATTTTTCTTCATTCATTGGTTTCTACTCTATAACAACGCTGTCCTATTTGACCCAAAGCTTGACCGGTAGAGAATGCCTTGTGGCATTAAGTCCGTCTATGTACCACTCTTGTACATGAAGTTTAAATAAATAAATAAACAAGTACCTACTATAGGCATGTACTCGTAGTCAAATTGACAATTAAGACTGCCATTGACTCGCTCTTGTGAATTTTAAAGTAATTAAAAGGATCTAGGCAAAGAAAAATTCTGTCAGTGACAAATATAACGTAAAAGTGAAAATAACGAGTCCATCATCTTTGGGAGTCCACCATATTGGATTTCAAATGAAGTTACTTAGCTAACCATGCATTGTCATCGAAACTAAACGTGTATGCAAAATTTCAGCTTAATCTGTTGGGGATAACTGTCTTAAAATTCAGTTGCGAGATTCGTGCCCCACAGGACTATCGAGCACATTGGAAATGAATCTACGGAATTCGAAAAAATATTGTCGCTGAGCCAAACAGGATACCCTCATAACCCCGATAATTCACAACAAACACCGATAACGAACTCTGCGAAACATGAAGTCATAAATGTCATGTGAAAAATGTCGTTCTGAATTTTAGACTTTTTTCAAAAAGTTTAGGTTACAAACCCTTAACCCGATCGTCTTTTTTAGGCTCAAATTGTATCTGAATAAATTGAGCAGTGGAGTTTTTCTCAAATTTTTGATATCGTTCATCGTTTCCAAAATCAAAAATTCGGAAAAATATATGTGTTTTTTTCATTATTTAATTACTTGACTTTCTCGAATTATTGTTTTTGTACCTTACAGTTCTTATAAATACGCGTCTTTTGAGTCTTTTTTGAATATTATATCTTTACAACTCTCCGAGATATAAGGGGATCGCACTTTTTCGTGAAATCGGAGCCTATAGCTACTGGGGCGAACGAAAAGACATTTCCAATGTCAAAATGTCTTGGATTGCCATAAGCTGCCGACAGGCATATGTAAATCCTTTTGAAAGTCATCGTAGAAATATGAAGCGTTTTGAAAGCGATTCTCACTTGTCTTTAAAGTCAGCTGCTACGACCATACGACCCCATACGAAGGGTTATTAGGACATAGTTCTAAAGACGCCTTTTTCTTCTTTTAGTGTCTCTCTTATTACTGAAGGTTGGCCATCAACTCCGAATTGTTATTCCTTGTTCTTTGCGAGATGAATCTGCTTAGTAGCACTCGTGAATCAGGCAGGTGTAAAGTGGGACACCCTCACGCTAGGTGAAGCAACGGTCTTCACAGGATGGCTGGTAGCAGCAAAATGAGCGTTGTCGAGAATCGAGCAGATCACGAGCAATTGGAGCCTTATGAACTGCTGTAAGCTGGTGATGATGAGCCCAGACTTTAGATTTGTGCGTTGTTGGGCTTGCCCCTATCTAAATATATAAAAGAAGAAACTGACTGACTGACTGACTGACTGATTGACTGACTGACTGACTGACTGACTGACTGACTGACTCATCTATCAACGCACAGCCCAAACCGCTGGGTCTACAGATTCCAAATTTGGCAAGTAGGTTCCTTATGTGGTCTAGGGGTGCACTAAGAAAGGATTTTTCAAAATTCATCCCCTAAAGGGGTTAAACGGGGCTCCAAAGTTTGTATGGGGAAACAAGATTAGTTAGACTATTTTATTCGAAACTTCACAGGAGTGCTCCTATTGATAAATGAGTAGAAACGGGTTTCAGGTTTTTACAGAATTCAACCCCTAATCTAAATATATAAAAGAAGAAACTGACTGACTGACTGACTGACTGATTGACTGACTGACTGACTGACTGACTGACTGACTGACTCATCTATCAACGCACAGCCCAAACCGCTGGGTCTACAGATTCCAAATTTGGCAAGTAGGTTCCTTATGTGGTCTAGGGGTGCACTAAGAAAGGATTTTTCAAAATTCATCCCCTAAAGGGGTTAAACGGGGCTCCAAAGTTTGTATGGGGAAACAAGATTAGTTAGACTATTTTATTCGAAACTTCACAGGAGTGCTCCTATTGATAAATGAGTAGAAACGGGTTTCAGGTTTTTACAGAATTCAACCCCTAAGAGGAGGAAATGGGGTGGCAAAGTTTAAAAATCAATGCAAAGCCCAAACCACTGAGTCTAGAAATTCCAAATTTGGCAAGTAGGTTCCTTATGTGGTCTAGGGGTGCACTAAGAAAGGATTTTTCAAAATTCACCCCCTAAGGGGGTTAAACGGGAGTCCAAAGATTACGTGAGGAAATAAGATTAGTTATACTACTTTATTCGAAACTTAACAGGAGTACTCCTATCGATAAATGAGTTAACGTTTGTGTTTCAGTTTTTTTTCAGATTTCAACCCCTAAAGGGGGAAATGGGGAAACAAAGCCTGAAATTCAACATAGGTATTGTTTTTATGGTGAATTGGGTCGGGTGTATTACAAAAACAACGATTTTAAGATTTAATGTGGCAGACCTGAAATACTACCATTCCCTGTTGGGGTGCGATGGGGTTGAAATGTCTAAAAATCAATATGGGTGTCGATACCGAGATTATCAGGGGTGCTGATTACGAAAATGGCATTTATTTTGAGATCCAGATGATAATGATTGTGATTACGATGATTATGATGATGATGATTTTGATTACGATGATAATGATTGTGATTACAATGATAATAAGTGTGATAACGATGATGGTGATTGTGATAGTGATTGTAATAGTGATTGTGACAGTGACGGTGATTGTGATAGTGTCGGTGATTGTGATGGTGATAGCGATGGTTGTGATAACGAGGACGGAGATTGTGATGATGACGATTGTGATTACGATGATAATGATTGTGATAACGATGATGGTGATTGTGATACTGATTTTGATGGTGATTGTGAAGGTGATGATGATTGTGATAGTTATTCTGAGAGTGGTGGTGATTGTGATGGTGATAGCGATGGTGATTGTGATGGTGATTGTGATGGTAAGCGTGATGGTGATTGTGATGGTGATTGTGATGGTCATTGTGATGGTGATTGTGATGATGGTTGTGATGTTGATTGTGATGGTGATTGTGATGGTGATTGTGATGGTGATTGTCATGGTGATTGTGATTGTGATGGTGATTGTGATTATGATGGTGATTGTGATGGTGATGATAGTGATTGTGATTACGATGATAATGATTGTGATAACGATGATGGTGATTGTGATACTGATTTTGATGGTGATTGTGATACTGATTTTGATGGTGATTGTGATGGTGTAGATGATTGTGATAGTTATTCTGAGAGTGGTGGTGATTGTGATGGTGATAGTGATGGTGATTGTGATGGTGATTGTGATGGTAATTGTGATGGTGATTGTGATGGTGATTGTGATGGTGATTGTGATGGTTATTGTGATGGTGATTGTGATGGTGATTGTGATGGTGAGTGTGATAATGACTGTGATTACGATGATAATTATTGTGATAACGATGATGGTGATTGTGATAGTTATTTTGATGGTGATTGTGATGGTGATGGTGATAGTGATTGTGATAGCGATAGTGATGGGGATTGTGATGGTGATTGTGATGGTGATTGTGACGGTGATTGAGATAGTGATGGTGATGGTGAGTGTGATAATTATTGTGATAACGATGATGGTGATTGTGATAGTGATTGTGATAGCGATAGTGATGGGGATTGTGATGGTGATTGTGATTGTGATAGTGATGGTGATTGTGATTGTTATGGTGATTGTGATGGTGATTGTGATAATGATTATGATAATTATGGTGGTTGTATTAATGATGATAATTGGTGATAATGATGGTGACTGTGATAGTGATGGTGATGGGGATTGTGATAGTGATTGTGATTGTGTTAGTGATAGTGATGGTGATTGTGATAATGATGGCGGTTGTGATAGTGATGGTGATTGTGATAATAATAATTGTTATGATTATGAAATGTGGCACATAGATAGTTTATAACCTGGATTAACATGGAGGACAATATTATCCCTTTAGTATGATCCAGTGGGACAGTTACCGAACATCACGCGGGCGAAGCCGCGGGCATCAGCTAGTTATACGTATAATTATGCAGAATATAGTATTTAAAAAAGTGAAGCTTGTGGCTAAATCATTACAGCCGCTCAGATCAATCTTCAGGTCAAGCTGCGCTTGTCTGTGTTGGTCTATGGATGGGTCACCACCCAATACATCCCGAGTTTCTTCCGAGCCTCGGAAAGCCGTAGGTCCCGGCTGTCATTTGTAGATCTTAGACAATCGTAATAGTCTAGTCAGTGGCCCGAAAGTCTCAGTGTCAAAAGTGTTAGGGTCTCAAAGTTATTTCAAATGGTATAGGGGATTATGAACAGTGCAGATCAGTAAGAAAGTGCAGATGGACACCATTCCAAGTTCATAACGTAACTATTAGGTACGTGAACAAATTGAGGGAGTTAAGTTGTATTATTCATCATTAACGCTAGATTACCAAATATCAGACAAAAAAAACATCCATTGAAACAACAAACATGTAAAACAACATTTTGATTTATTACAATTTTTGTTTATTTGCGTAAATAAAGCAATATTGTATACAAAAAAATAGCGTCAAAAAACTGACGGCGTAGCCAAAAAAAAACAATAATATATTAAAATTAAACATTAAATTGAAAACCATAACTATAACTAGATATAAAAACAGGGAAGTAAAAAACTTATAAACAATCATAGTCTTTGATTTAAACATTTTTTTTCTAATTCCTAGCTACTTACAATAATTATACTATTATTTATACAATCAACTTACTAGATTTTAGTGAATACACTAGTTTACATAAACCACTTATTTAATATTTCTAGGAACAAGGTGAACATCAACATTGCCCAATTTAACATTCAGTGGGTCATGAGAGAATTCTATTTTTACATTTACGTCCGGGGCTTTAATAGTAAAGTTGCGTAACACGTGCACCATACCAGCAACTATTTGTAACTTGGCATACCTGGCGCCGATACACGTCCTGTTGCCCATGCCGAATGGCATGTAGATGTCGTCGTTGGGTCCCCTGTCCTTTGAAAATCGCTCCGGATCAAACACCTCTGGGTTCGGATAGATTTTTGGGTCATTATGGATAGAATAAATCGGAGTAAACATTTTTGTACCTTTTGCTACTTTCACATTGCCAGCAGGTAGCACTGTGTCTTGACAACATTGTCTGGTCAAAAGTCCAATAGGAGGGAACCGTCTCATCCCTTCGCTTATCACCTTATCCACATACTCCATTTCATTAATGACATCGTAAGTTATGACGTTCTTGTGCTTCTCAAAATGTTCGTCTATTTCTTGATGAACTTTTTCTAATATTTCTGGGTGGCGACAGAGAAGAGTTAACGTTGAGAACATGGCATTGGCGCAAGGTTCAACGCCAGCGGTGAAGAAGAACAGAGCCTGCGCGGATAATAATCCAGTGGTGGGTTCCATCTCGTAACCTGTTGTTGAGTCCCTCATGGTGCCGTTCTTCTGTATACTCACAGCGATATCTGCAAAATCGTGCTTCTTGACTCCTTCTTGTTCTCTTTTCTTGATAACTGCATTAATTGAACCAATGAAGAAGTCCTCGTACTCTTTGAATACTTTTATGCCTAACGCCGACGTAAGCTTTGGGCTAAGACTGAATATTATGAATTTGAGCTGGTTCTTCCAATTTGATTGAGATAGATTTTTGGCCATGTTGAGGAACGGTGAATCAAAGATTGATTCTGATCCGATTCCGAAGATTGCGCCACATACAGCGGCGTTGTTGTACATCATAAGTGTTGCGTGGAAATCGCCTTCCCATGTCTTGGGGTAGTTTTTCAAAAAGGTCACGAAGTCTTGGGCGCATTTGTCCATGATGTAGTACATGTTCTTCAGTTTGTTGGCCGTGAACAAAGGGGTCATGGTTTTCCGCATCAGCTTCCATCTAGGACCGTTCATAAAGGTAATATTGTCAGTCAACTGGTCACCATCAAGACTTTCTATTCCTCGGTGGTGGAAAGCTTGGAAATCACCTGATAAAACATGTTGCACATTTTGCGGATCAATGACGAACAGTGTAGGGGTTGTAAGTTGACCAACACCAACAACGGGCTGGTCTCGATGTTTCCTATACAGCTCACCGAAGTTCTCGAACAGTGCGCGTTTCGTCGTGAGGAAATCCCAAAACGGTCCCAGCACTTTATTCTGGCTGTAAAACTTCACTCCACGTCTCTTCCAGTAGTTTTCATTGTACTTTCCTAAAAAGTACCAGCCTAATATTATGACTGTTAATAATAAAGTTAGTGGTAAAAAGAACATTTTCACTGTTCGAACGCCGCCAGTCACTTTACAATAAACAGCACCACTTAGTATTTGGCTTCTTATCCAAATGAATGAATATAAAACCTTGACTCTGGTTATATATATAGTCGGTTCTTATCGGGCGTTTGTTGTTGTGATTATGATTAACACCTATTCACTATTACTTCGCACATGTCTTATTAGCTTGTTTATTGTGACTCAGCAGTTTTAAAACCATATTCTTTAGATAAGTAGGTTGTTTTTGTTTATACCTACAAGCTGTGTCCGCAGATCTGTGCACGTGAAAAGTTTAAGACAGGGACTAAAAAAAACGTTAATCAACCTGCCTTTAATAACCGGTTCACACAGAGTTTATTATTGTACTTACATAAAAATATGCAAGATATTGAAGGACTTAGCCAACGCTTGATACTTTGTCACTTTTATTCTGGTTAATCAGCAATATTTAACCACATCACATCTGCCTAGCCTTTTCCCAACTATGTTGGGGTCGGCTTCCAGTCTAACCGGATGCAGCTGAATATCTGTATTTTACATGGAGCGACTGCCTATCTGAAATCCGCAACCCAGTTAGTACCGGGTAATACGATACCCCTTGGTAAGACTTGTCAGACTTTTTGTACCTAACGACTGTCAAAGATCTACAAATGACAGCCGGGACCAACGGCCTAACGTGCTTTCCGAGGCACGGAGGAAACTCGGTATGTAATGGATGGTCACCCATTCACAGACCAACCTAGGCTAGCACGGCTTAACCTAACGATCGATCCTAGCGGCTGCTAATATTTAGCCACGAGCTCTAACCTCTCTATTATAGTTCTACCCGGTCACCCTTTTAATCCGATTAATCGTTCCCAGAATAATAAGCTGAAGTGGCAATGGGCCGGCCATATTAGCTGTAGAACCGATGACCGTTGGGGTAGACCGTATGTGACGTGCGTGTGTGTTGAGTGGAGACGCCCTACGGCTCAGTAGAGCGACGATCTTCGCAGGGTGGCTGGTACCAACTGGCCTATGTCTAGCAGTGGACTGCTGTAGGCTGATAATGATGAATCGGTCCCTGGTTTAGGACTAACAAGCTACTAAGTCTATACTTCATTCTCTAGTTCCAAATTACTTACTAGTAATAATATGTATATTGCGCCCCGACGCGCGACGCCCCCGTCTTTGCTTGCGAGGATTTAGTAAGTATAACAAGTACGACTGGATATTGTTGCACACTTGCAGAGCGAGGCTCCGGGGAGACCACTTTATAGTCATCCCAGGTGTGTGCCTTAAGAGCCTATACTACCTCAGATTAGCAACTCTATTTGTAGTGGTTCAAACTTCGTTTGAAATACTGTTAGAATAAAGTTCTAATCAGTTTGCACTACAAAGCGGTTGTTACGTCAGTCACTGCGGCCGAATAGTGCGAAATGAGTGGTTTTTATTCTTTATAAAAACAAATTTTCGTCTTTTGGAAAAAATAAATAACATAAGACCTGCTTTATAGTTAGTTCAGTTAGTATGCAAAAAGTTAGTTTCATGATCTAATTTGAAGTGCTTTTTGAATACCAGCGGTTTATTGTTCGATTTGGAGGTAACTTTGGGATTTTTTTCATCGAGAAAATTTTATCAAATCGTGTTTTCGCCAAACATAAGACCTAACATTAATCCTCAACTTTACCATATATTTATTTCAAAATTAATGCTGCAGTATTTTAGGCGTAATGGAGGATCATGCTAAGCTATTTGAGGTAGTGCGTTCGCTCTAACTCATTCAGTAGGTATTAGGAACCGTCATTTCTCACACATGTCATGTTTGTCATTTTCACTTTTTTTTTATTAGCCTGCACTGTCCCACTGCTGGGCAAACGCCTCCTCCAATTCCATCCATGTGCTTTTTTCCCGTGCTTCCTCGAACCAGACCTCGCGGGCCAGCCTCGGCGCCGCCGTCCGTCTTCCGGCAACCATCGTGTGGAGACTTTTTCCCAGCGGTCATCGTGCATGCGACTAATGTGGGTAACCTGTCTAATCCGATTTTAGCCTAGCAGCCTTCTTGCCTACGTCCACTATGCCCGTTTTGGAACGCAGTGTGGTGTTTTTGACACCCAGAATGCTGCGCTCCATTGCCCTTTTATTCAACAATACCCTACACGATGGAATAGACGACAAAAAAAAATCATCCCCACTTCACATGAAGGCGACCTAACCTAAAAAAAAATACTTTACCGTTTTGTCGGCGTAATTGATATACACACCTCTACAAAACTACAGCTTTCTAGTACTAACACTATCTGAGACAAACCTCGGACGGACGGACAGACGGACATGACGAAACTATAAGGGTTCCTTGTCAGGACTACGGAAACCAAAAATGACAACAAACTCGTTTTGATGCTCCCGAACTTTTTGCACAGTACTCAGTAGGTACTAGAGCATGCACCCGGTTCTAGCCGGTTCTGAAAGAACCGGGTATACCCGGTTCTTTATATGTGTTTGCAGAACTGGTTCCGGAAAGAGGAAACCCGGTTCCACGGTTCTTTAAAAAAATTGCTCTCAATAATATCTTCGATTCAAAATACGCGTTAGTTGACTAAATGACTCTTTTTGAAAATGGTGGTAGTCGTGGCCGGTGGCACAAATCTTTCGACTGCATATAACTACCTAAAAGCTATACGACAAGCGTCGAGCCTGAGCGAATTTTCTCCTCAGCAGGTTATATTTGCAATCGCCTGCGCAGCTCACTGAGCGACTGAAGTATGGACGTTATTTTATCAGGAAAAAAGAATTTAAAATACAACTGCTGTGAGTGCTGCTGTGGCTGTGGTGGGACTGTTAAAGCCCATTCATTGGAAACATTAATAGGCTGATGATGACGATGATGATGATGACTAAAATATATAATACCTAATGAAGAGGGAGACGTAACTTCTTTGGATATAAGACTTTCTTTCGTTTATTTAACTTGCGCTTATTATGTTAGATATGTTTTTTAATTTTTATTAATGTTTTTGAAGCGTTAAATAAAAAGATTTGATTTGATTTTACTCATCATCATCATCATCATCGTTTCAGCCGAAAGACGTCCACTGCTGGACATAGGTATAGACATATCCCCCAAGTGTCACCTCATTGACCGGTCCCGTGCGACTCGCATCCAGCGGATTCCCGCAACCTTCACCAGGTCATCGGTCCACCTAGTGGGAGGCCTTCCAACGCAACGTCTAACGGTTCGCGGTCGCCACTCCAGAACTCTTCGGCCCCATCCGTTCTGCGAGCAATGTGCCCTGCCCACTGCCACTTAAGTTTGGCAATTCTTCAGGCTACGTCGGTAACCTTGGTTCTCTTGCAGATGTCTTCATTTCTGATTCGATCACGCAAGGAAACTCCGAGCATAGCCCCTTTTTTTTTTTTTTTTCGTCGGATGGGAAATCATCAAATAACTCCTCCCGCTCTGGGCGGAGCAGGAGGGAGTGTCAGACTTTTACTGATTAAAACCCATCCATGTTCCTTCATCGCCCTTTGTGTTCCGGGGCCGCGGTATGTCTTTCGAACTGTCCCGCAACCCCAGCAGGCATCGGTCCTTACGGACCCCTTCCTTTTTGCTGACTCTCTTTGAGGCGCGCGTGGAACACGAACGCGCCGTCGACACGGCCTGTCGTCATGAGACTGACGGACGGCGAGCTAGCCCATAGCCCACTGTCCACAGGCCTGCGCCTACGGTGGCCGGGGGCCACGTGGTGGCCCCCGACGCCCGGGGCGTCTCTCGCGGCGGCTGGGACGCTGAGAGGTTCTCTCCCTCTCCCGTTCCGCCACCTCCTTCTCTAGCATTACTGCTTCGCAGAAGGAGGTG
This sequence comes from Xestia xanthographa, assembly GCA_905147715.2. NCBI lineage: Eukaryota > Metazoa > Arthropoda > Insecta > Lepidoptera > Noctuidae > Xestia > Xestia xanthographa. Next base: position 20,677,640 of record LR990653.1, on the reverse strand, counting down.
ACGGCGTCCCATTCTGTCTCGCTCCGGACCATGGCTTGAACCAGGGCCGGACGCGAGAGGTCACCGCCGCCAATCGCCGCTCCGAGGACACGGCGGTGCTCTGCCCACGCGGGGCACACCTCCACCGTGTGCTCCACCGTGTCCTCCGGTCGATCCTCGCAGTGAAGACACCCGAGCGTTTCCTCCCGCCCGATTCGGTGCAGGAACCTCCCGATCACACCGTGTCCGGTGAGGACCTGCGTCAGGCGGAAGGTGAGGACGCCATGGCGTCTCTCAAGCCACTCCTCAAAGAGGGGACTTATCGCCACTATCGTGGCGTGCCCTGCACGGGGTTGCGACAGTCGCTCTCTCCATGTCGCCATGAGATCCCGCCGGAAGTCCGTCCGCTGAGCGACGATTTGTCGCGGCAGCGGAGTTTCCCCCCGGCGTAGCACCTCCGCGCGCCATTTGTGTAGGCGCGCGAGGACTATCGCCTCTAGATCCCATGGCGGCAATCCGGCAAGGAGGCTCGCCGCCTCGCGGGAGATCGTACGGTACCCCCGGGCCAGCCTTACGGCTACCACCTTTTGGGGCGCGTTCAAGTAGTGGGCGGCTCGCAGCCTCAATGAACGCGCCCACACCGGGGCCCCGTAAAGGGCCATTGAACGCACGACTCCCGCGTAGAGCCTCCGGCAGGAAGCGTTTGCCCCCCCCCAGATTGGGCAGGAGCCGCCTGAAGGCAGCCCCAGTCCGTTCCAGTTTGGGGGCCAAACGTCGGAAATGTTCTACGAAGTTCCACCGGCTGTCAAGGACAAGTCCCAAGTACTTCAACGTCCACTCGACTCCGATGGATACCCCTCCTACCGTCAGTGACGATCCCGGAGGCGCATTCCGAGGCCCATGAAAGCACATGGCCTCGGACTTGTGCAATGCCACCTCGAGACCCAATTGCCGGATCCTCTCAACGACTATCGCAACCCCGCGTGTCATGATTTCGACCGCCGCCTCATGCGACCCCCCCTGTGCCAGCACCAGCGTGTCGTCTGCATAGCAAACCTCGCTGACGCCGCTAGGGAGGTCGGCGCGCAGCACCCAATCGTAACCGATGTTCCACAAGGACGGCCCTAGGACCGATCCCTGCGGAACACCGCACGACATCTCTCGCCGGTTCCATTCTCCGCTGCGACCGGGGTAGATGACTGCCCTGTCCGTCAGGTAGTCCCCGACCACTCGATGGAGGTAGGTCGGCACCCGGTGATACCGGAGTGCCTCCCTTATGCAGCTCCGGGGCATGGAGTTGAAGGCGTTGGCGATGTCGAGAGACACCGCCAAGACAACCCCACCCCTGGACACCGCCTCCCCCGTCGTGAGGGCTCTCACGCCCATGATGGCGTCCACCGTAGAGCGCCCCTTGCGGAAACCGAACTGGTATTCCGCAAGAGAGCATAGCCCCCTCCATTGCTCTTTGGGTGACTTTAATCCTTCTGATGCGACACATTGTGAGCTACCACGTTTCGGTCCCGTATGTAATCACTGGCAATACACACTGATCATAGACTTTCGTCTTGAGACACTGCGGTAAGTTGGACGAGAAGATACCGCGCCACTTCCTGAACGCTGTCCAGCCGAGTCGGATTCGACGATTGACCTCTTTGATTTTACTACTAAAAGATAATTATAAAGAAAAGTACTAGTATTGTACCTGAGACTGATTTGTTACAAAACTCTAAGCCTGATTTGTTACAAAACTCGCAAATATATGTTGATTAGACAAATGTAAACTATTTTATTTCATATTCCTAGTGGTAATTGCTTACCCTGACAAATTCTCTATAAATTTATTCAAATCCTAAAAAACTTTTATTTTATTTGCCGGTACCGGGGTAACCGGTTCCCCCGGTTCTAACTGCCTACCAGACCCGGTTCTCAAAAACCTGGAACCGAATCCGCTTCTGAATGCCCTAGTAGATATTATGATAATCCATCAATTTTAGCGGACAAACAAAACTTACATATTTGTAGAGCTACACAAATCCGAAATAGCTTCTTGGAATATTCTGTGATTTGACGGTACTGTCAGTCCAGTCAAATCAGTCCAATTAGGGATTTTCTTTTTAGCTCTTCCCTAGTCGCTGGATAGATGGCGCTAGGAGTTAGTATGATAATGCAAGGAACGGAACCAACCTAAAAATTTTAACAAAGCGCGAGAAAACTAGGTTATATTCGGAAGGTTAAGCAAATGAAAGTGTCAGTCAACGAGAGTATGTGACGTGACACAATGTTTTTTTTTCCAAGCGTTTTGGCTTTGGCACCAACTATCATAGTAAGTTCAACGCCATCTATAGAGTTCTTGGAAACTAAGTTTTTTTTTAATACCTCAAAAAGAAAACCTCTCATTACAAATTCAGATTTCGAATCAGGAGAAGCTACAATCTAAGAACCTATGTTTATTTTAGATAATTTCGGAAAAGAATCCGAGGCTCAGCAGTCGGCTATAAGTACAAGGTGTAGGTTCTGAAATCTTGCCTATTGGACTGCCTCGCTGACAGACAACGGGAAATGGTTCTAAACACCTCTCCGCCTACTCCATGAGGAAATAACTTACGTGATGTTGTTCTGAAGTGATGTGTATTACAGAACAAACAAAATAAATTATGAAACACACGCACCAAGTGGTACCTAAAAGCTCGATAAACATGAAGATGTTATTCAAAAATATCACCAGTAGGAAATGTTGCATCGTAGGTACGATACTTAAATACTACGTGCCAATTAGTACTTTAGTCGCCTTGATCTTATCTTAAGTACCTAGTACCTACCTATCTCAGTCACTGTCACCTTCACTCAAGCCTTCGGGTGCTTACATAGAAAAGCAGGTTACCGGTACGGGCGAGTCGGTACCGATCGGTGCAGGTATTCATTTCTATATTATCTTATTCGCTCGCTTGTAAAGAAGCAGGTTTAAACTATATGCAAGTGAACCCTATATCGAGCTATCCCTTTTGTGTCGTTTTGACTTGTAGTGAAATGTAGAATGAATAAAAAGGTGGTGCCGCTGCTGCGCGAAACACTTTTTTCGGTAGTTTTGTAGGTGTATAAAATATCTGTTTATTAGAATATCATTGTCTACTATGGACAATATTGGACACCAGTGGTGAAAAATAATATGTGATATTCGAATAATATATTAGGCCAGGCCCCATATGGCCATATCACCCCAACATCCTTTAGCGTCGTTCGAACTGACAACACCGCGCGCCATTATCTCGTTTTCTCTATCACTCATAAATGCAACACGCTACTTGTCTCTTTCGTGTAGGTGACAAAGCGGCAACAGCGCGGCAGTCATTTTTGAGTAAAATTAAATTTATGATTTTCCATTTTAAATAGAATAAACAGTACTTACAAATGAAAAGACACATCCTTCTTGATTTTTACAGCCGGCCCAGTATAAGTATTGCACTTTCTGAACACACAACTGCCATATTTGTTTAATTTCCTATAGCAAACTCCCGTTAAACGTCAATTCGCGTCGCGACCAGACGCAGGACGTGCGCAGGACAGACTGAAGTCACACAAGCTGGTCAGCTTGTGTTTGCTTTGCCACGCTGACGTCGGTAAAACGTATCTACCTCAGTATTAATAACATCATTGACTATGGGGGTCGTGTCATGAAAAAGGTTGAAAAACACTGGTCCAATCAACTGCCATTTTTATACACCCAAAATACTTATTTGCATGAACATTATGTGGTTCCACGTTCGTCCTGCTGCATAAAATTTGTTTCTATGAAACGGTACCTAGCCTACATATTATTAAATGACTTCACAATAGACAAATAAATACTAAGTTCTTGGTAAGTTATAGGTTCTTAGGAAGGAAAAACTCTAATGAAACAACATGGCTTTTTAATACTTACATCGTTTTTATTAAGAGGAACAAGTGGCATAACGCCATGATGGCCATAGAAGCACAAAAAGGTTACAAAAAGCGATCCATAAAATTATAAAAAAACACATTAGTACCTTACAATCTATTTGGCATTTCTAGGACTAAGTAGAATTTCGACATTATCAGGTCTTACATTGAATGCATCATGAGCGAACAAAGAATGTCCCTTTACTTCTTTGGAGTTAACGGTAAAGTGTCGTAGCACGTGCACCATACCTGCAACTATTTGTAACTTGGCATACCTGGCGCCGATACACGTCCTGTTGCCCATGCCGAATGGCATATAAATGTCATCATTGGGTCTCCTCTCCATAGAAAATCGCTCCGGATTAAACACCTCTGGGTCCGGATAAAGGGTTGGATCATGATGTATTTGATAAATCGGGGTAAACATTTTTGTTCCTTTCTCCACTCGAATATTACCAACCGGTAGCACGGTGTCTTGACAGCATTGTCTAGTCAAAAAACCAATTGGAGGTAAGATTCTCATCGCTTCACTTACCACCTTATCCACATACTCCATTTCATTAATGACATCGTAAGATATGACGTTCTTGTGCTTCTCAAAATGTTCGTCTATTTCTTGATGAACTTTTTCTAATACTTCTGGGTAGCGACAGAGAAGAGTAAACGCTGAGAACATGGCATTGGCGCAAGGTTCAACGCCAGCGGTGAAGAAGAACATTGCCTGTGCTGATAATAATCCAGTGGTGGGTTGCATTTCGTAACCTGTTTGTTGGTCCCTCATGATGCCGTCCGCGCGGTCAAAACGGACAGTTTGAGGCCAGAACGAATAAGGAGACCATTCGTTCAGGCCTCAAACTTACGAGATAATACACAAGGTTTTTAGAAAAGCTTTTTTTTTACGTAAGCTTCATTTTGTACACAGTAAATAAATAAGTTTGTTTATAAAAAATACATAGTTACATATTTTTTGTTTACAATGTTATCAACAGACTTCCAAAAAGAGGAGGTTCTCAATTTTTTATTTGTGTTTTGTTTACCTCAGAACTTTCGACTGGGTGAACCGATTTTGACGATCCTTTTTTATTTTTAAAGCTGGTGCTTTCCGTGTGGTCCCACTTAAATTTTGTGAACATCTGATGCTGATCGTCGGAGATATACCATGGAACTCTTCAAAAATAGATGGCAAATGTGCCGTGAATGTTGCAATCGCTTGGATGTTTATTGTTTATACAACATCATGACGTAACATCACGCCTGTAGGCTCTGAGGGGGTATGCAGATGTGTACAATACACCCAGATTTCGACAGTTAGGTATGTTATGTTGGCGCGATCGTGTTCCGCGCGCGCCTCATATGACGTAACAGCCTGTATGCTCTGAGGGGGTACGCAGATGTGTACAATACACCCAGATTTCGACAGTTCGTTCGTGTTCCGCGCAGGCCTCAAAGAGATGTCAGCAAACGGGACAGTTCTAAAGAGATACTGCTGCCCTGGCACACAAAGGGCTAAGAAGGTACATGGATGGGTTTTAGTCAGTAAAAGTCTGACTTTCCCTTCCGCTCCGCCCAGAGCGGGAGGAGTAATTTGATGATTTTCCATCCGAAAAAAAAAGGTATGTTAAGTTCCATATACTTGGGATTCCAAATAAATTCAAGGCAAATATTTGTTTGGGAACAACTAAAAATGGAAAAATAAAAAACTTTTTTGCATGTCGGTGACTTTTGTTAGATCGGTTTAGTTTTTTTGTCACCGACTGCTGAAGCTAAAGTTATTTTTCACTTTTTTGTGTTTTTGAAGTCGGTCTTATTTTTAGCAAAAAAGTTTTTTATTTTGATGGCCAGTTTAGGAACTATTCGGGACTACGAAGGTTGTATGTGAGTTTGACCAAGTATTTTCATACCGGCTTAAAATCAAAAGAGATCTGATAGGATTATATTTAATCGTTTTAGGACACTATCGTTCAGTGAATTACAAAATCCTTTTTTAGAAAAGGGATCGACTTCGATTCGAACCAAATGTTCAGTTTGATGTTTCTTATCTTCCACTTTGGCCTATAGTTTCGAATTTATTTATCCCCATTATGGATCTCGTGATAGCCAGACCAGTCACTGCTAAAATCATTTAAGTACAAAACTAAAACTTTTTCTGCGGAAGAACTTTACCTTACGTAAGTTCAATTACAAAAGTGTCGTACGATTGGTTTCAACCACAGAACGTGTCTGGCAGTGGTGCGCATCATCAATTCATCATACAATCCCAAATAAAAAAACTCGGTTTATAGTATAACGTAACTTAGCAGCTATTCAGGGCCTTTTTTTTTTTTCGGATGGGAAATCATCAAATAACTCCTCCCGCTCTGGGCGGAGCAGAGCTATTCAGGGCCTCAAGTCTGCTATTACAATAGTGTGAAAATGGTCTATCATTGATTTAATCATTGTTGATTTTGACGAGTTTGGTAATCTACTAATATAATGGCGTCATTACGACTTTCCAATGGTCAACCACTGACTCTCCATTGAAAGAAATGTCATAATTATGGTAATCTCGTACTTATTGACAAATGTATGACTGACTTGGGCGGTGCTATTTACGAACTTCTTACTACTTCAGATTGCTTATAACACTAATAAATAATATGTAAAAATATACATTAATGAAATCTGGCATGAATAAAATAAAATAAGTCATCATAACACAATTCTATTACAAGACCATTGACCGACCAATGATCTAACAGTATGAATTTAGCAGACTACGAACTTTTAGTAAAATGACAATGGGATGAGAATGGGATCGTGTTGGAATTACGAATTTATAAATAGCGAATAGCAGACATGGGCCCCTGCACACCTGTTACCTGCGATACATCATAGCCACCACAACTGACTTTCCATAATAGCCAATCGTAACCACCGCAGAAAAGCTTCAGCTATAATAAATTGACGTAGGTCTGGCGGTCACGGGATCTCTCTATGATGAATTTAGTAAACAACTACCAGCAACTAATTATATTCAGTACACCATTCATAGCAAAAATCGATCAGTATCTCGGCTGTTCAAAGTTATTAACACTGCCGTATTTACTGTTTTACGAGTACCTAATCGCCGTCGCCAGTGACCTGTTCCACAGACTACTCAGTGTAGTACCTTACCTACCTCTATGGTTCGAAAATTAAATTGTGCGAGCCCGACTCGCTCTTGACTAAGTTTTTATTTATCAAGGAGCACAATAAACAAAAAATTGTTCTGAAACTAAAATAGTATAAACATGACACGAATTATTGCTGAAAGCGTGTTCAGTTCAGTAATATAGTGTAAATTTAGCTAACATTATGTAAAAGTAAGTACCTAATTGCAATAGTCTTCACACTGCTGGAGTTGCCAGAAGACGGACGGCGGCGCCGCGCTGCCGCCGAGGCCGGCCCAGAAGGAGGTGCCTAGTTGATTTAGATGCGTACCGGGTGGGCTGGTTCGAGGAAGCACGGGAAGAGCTCTTCGACGGAATTCAGGGAAGCCTTTGCCCAGCAGTAGGACAATAGGTAAAGTCCAATAGAAAACAAAAAAGTAATAACAGACTTTCTTCGTTTACCTCATACCTACTAATCTATCTATACGGCGTGAAAACCCAAGTGGGGTTTAAGGCCATTAAGTCCTATATATACGATTGTTATCAATATCCTGAATAAAACCTAATTAATACGTATACATAAGTTTTGTAACATCACGGTGACACTGGCAGACACTGATAGCAACAAGAATGTGTTTAGTCGGTTTAGTCATTGTTTTGATGGATGAGATGTCATAATATTCCGATAGCAATGTTATGCATTCTACTTTGTCTCTCGCGTGAGAAATAAAGGTATCTTTGACAGCCAAAATCTAACAATAACATTAAGTGATCAAGTAACCCGGAGACCGGAGACCCCATAAGTTTCTTAATAATGATCTGTAACCAGTAATTCAATCTAAACGTGTGCAAACTGAAAGGTATCGTACTACAAGTACATGCCCATTTTAGTTCTCGAGAAAGACAAACATGTCACGCTGTACTGGAATTAGCCTATCATTTTTGACAGAACTATTGTCGCTAATAGGCCTGACATAGTTTCAGCGTGCCGCGTAATGATAGTCCATGTTACCAAACCACCCCACTTGACTAAAATCTCGTGAAAGCTGAGAAAATGAAACAAATAAAATATCTCGACTTTGCACACGAGGTTGTCGACACCTGAAATGTTTACTCAACTATCATTGTGCCGATTGTCGTAACGGCCAATGACCTGAAGAGCCTCGAAATAGTACATTTTGATACAAGTGGAGAAAGTTTGCTATTGCATTCGAGGCGGAATTATAACACCCGAGGCGTAGGGAGGTTGCAATAACAAATGTCCACGTGTATCAAACGATGTTTTTCAATACACTTTTGAAGAAATAAAATAAAATAACGAAAAATATTTTTGTCACGAACTATGAAACTATGATTTTAATTTTATTTTTTTTCGCGCTTTGTTTTCGCCAGGTTGAAGGAGAGGCAAAGGTATGAAGCCGTTAAACAGCCTAATATAAAAAATAGATGTATTTTATATTTTTTGAATTCAGAACACAAATAAATGTTAATTTGTGTATAAAAGTAACCATTACTTTTTAATAATCATGTTTATCTATGATATTCTATTTATAAACACAATTTGAATATTCATAAAATATTTATGCCTTAGAGACGCGTAGTGCTTTGCCGAAATTTAAAAAAAAAACATTCACCTCTGACTATAGGCAAAGGCATTGAACCAATTTGGACTAAGTTTAAGTATAGTTATCTGTGGCAATTTTCATTCCCGCACACGTGCGGGAAAGTGGAAAAAATCGCACGTGTGAAATACATTGCATGTTGTACCTAATCGTAGTGCGTTATGGACCAGTTTTCGAGGAAGTGTATTGAAAACATCTTTCTCTAATTCCCAGACTCCTCGATTCGGCTCGCATTGTGCAGAGGTTCCTGTCTATGGAGCCCTAATCACCGGTAGCTTGGACCCTGCTCCCGACACCAGAATTGAATTAGAAATTTGAATTTCTGATACTCTAAGAAATATTTTTTTAAAAGACGAAAGAAAAAAAGACTAATTCAGTAAAAAAAATGGCCAAAAACACTGGCCATGTTACTGTGTTGTAACAAAAATATTGTAGGTAGGCCTATTTTTGCCAAAATATATTGGGTCTAAATGTATTGGGCGTATCAAATGTGACCCATGATTAAAAGAATCTTCAGAAGAGGGCAAGAAATTGATATGAGAATAGCTCATACCGTGGTTTTAATTAGGAGCATTAAAATATAAGAAAATTGCTGACATTAATTTGCTTGTATTTTAATGCACCTGAAGAAGGGAATAGGAAATCAAACAAGCTAATAATCCTCGTCTATCTATATTTCAATATATTTAACTCTTATCTACTTACGTAGTACATCTTCACTGATAAAGCAGTATCCTCAGCATGTATTTCTAATACAACACATATTGTAAAATAAATCAATACATATACAAAAATAAAAAATAAGATCCAACTTAGATTTTAAGTATGCAGATTTAACGTAGACAGAAACTTAGTAATACCATTTTGAGATTATTCCATGTTGACAATACTTATGCAGATTCAATTGTTCTCTTCGACATCCTGTTGAAGAAAAAAGTATGTCAATAACGTTGTCAGAGATTTTGAGATTGAAGCACAGTGCGCTGGAATGAAGGTACAATTCCGACATCAGCGGCAATACCGCGAATTCGCTACAACCGAGGCTCTAGCTCGAGCGCGAGGTGTAGATACGACAATTTTTAAATACTCGTTTCACATATTTTCATCATTTTAAGAATTTATTCAATTATGGCTGGTACTGATAGTGTTTGTTTTTTATTTAAATAAAAACCATCATCATCAGCCTAGCCTTTTCCCAACTATGTCGGGGTCGGCTTCCAGTCTAACCGGATGCAGCTGAATACCAGTATTTTACATGGAGCGACTGCCTATCTGACCTCCACAACCCTGTTAGTACTGGGAATAACCCCTTGGTAAGACTGGTTGTCCGACTTTCGGGCCACTGATTACTTATTTAACTAAAATGCCATATTAATTTTCGATTAAAAAATTGCCGTATTTACGTTACGGCCTCAGACCGCGGTGACGCGTCGAGTTGCATAAATGAGTGCGATTTACGCTCGCCTTCGAAATTGTATCATAATGCGAAAAAGATAAGCTAAACCGCTAGCATAGTACTGATACTAAATATCGTAATCACTATAGGTATACTCAAGTGCAAATCCAAAACAAAGCGATGGATATCTATCGTCACTCGATAACTTTGATAGATACTACAAAAGCACACGTTAATTCGATTGATTTAATCTGGTTTAATTTCAATGACTCGTCATTGTTGTAACATAATGCAGACAATAATTGCTTGATCTAGGTAATTATGTATTAAAACAATAAAATTAAGGTTTCGTTACCCTTGTTACGTAAATAACAACTAGGTACTATGGGGGTCTTTTCCGCCTGACCATTTTAATTTTTTTTCGCTTAAATCATGCGGAGGCGCCGAGCAACGCCCCCTTAAAGTTTGGGCCTATTAGGAAAGCGTCAACTTTGGCGCGCAAAATAACAATAACTCTCGTTTGGCGTGCGTCGTCAGTGCGCTCGGCCGATTCGGTATCTTTTCATTCATTTTTTCTACACAAAGTCAACGGGGCGGGGCTAGAGAGCGTTTTTATGTTGCGAGTGCAAGCAAAAATGAGCTTAGTAGTGGTCAGGCGGGAGTGTCCTCGATAGTACATACTGATGCAAGTGTGTAAATCTTGTCATTACACTGGATGCGGGATAGACACAAGAACTGCACACTTGGAAAAACATTCAGAATTCATGGTTCGTGGATTTTTTTCGCGTGGTTTTTCTTCGCATTTTGAAAGAAAGGCACTGATTCAAAGCCGCGTACGAACAGTCGTAACATTAAAAAGTACATTGTGATGCATGTTGCAATGACAAATTACCCATACGTCTCAAACAAAATTTTAGAGTGTTGAAAAATCATTCTTACGAGGTCTTGCGACCAATATTCACTTGCTGGAGAAGAGCATGCACGGTCTCTTCTTCAGCAGTGCATGCATCAGCATTCATGTGTGCTCTTGTTATTTTTCTGTATTTTACCATCATTTATACCATGTTTTTAAGCAAATAAATATTATTCTATTCTATTTAAAAAAGGTGGCGAGACAATTTGGACGCGTACCACGAGGGTTGGTCCGAGGCACGGGAAAAGAGCAAATAGAAGGAATTGGGGGAGACCTTTGCCCAGCAGTAGTAGTAGCCAGCAGACAGTACAAGCAAAACAAAAAAAACGTACAAAAAGATATTTGAGAAAAACTTATACAGGGGTATTTCTAAATTACCGACAACCTTGCAGGACTGTATTACTATCATCATAAACAACCACTTTTGTTCTATGACTTTTTATAAAACATAATACATTTACCAAAAACAAACGCATCAAGGCGCACGACCTACTGAGGGCCACCCGTAAATAAGTCAAGTTCAAGCGCCCCCGCTGCCCTAACCCCGCTCCCCTCACTATAGTAGTATCGCTTTCTTTTGCTTCGCATAGACTTCGTAACATTTAAAGCGTTCAATTTAAATATTTTTATTTTTGTACAAAAATATGATGTACTAAAATACTATGATGAATTTTTAAAAGTCATAGAACAAAATTTGTTGATTATGATGTTAGTAACATAGTCCTTAGAGGTTGTCGGTGTTTCACAAATAACCCTATATAAACAGAAGTACATACAGTACGTATAGTACTACATGCAGGCAATAAGTCAGGTAAACAACTACTACTTCTAAAACTACTTAATACCAAACAAGTGCAGTTTCCAACTTACAGTAGGGTCGCATTCGGCGCAATGCCACGAGTAGCCGCGTTTCTTGGGGTTCTTGTTCAGTGGCGGCTCTAAGCACGTGAAGTGGTACCTTTTCGTGCATTCATCGCACCTACACAACAGATACAGTTTTAAGTATCAACTACTACTTTACTAAATAGGTAAGTACATTATACATTCATTTGAATACATGGTTTGGATGTGTACTATCATAAATATGGCCTGGGCCTCAAGTCTGCTATTACAATAGTGTCAGAATGGCCTATCATTAATTTCATAATTGTTGATTTTAACAAGTTTGGTAATCTACTAATATGATGGCGTCATTATGACTTTCCAATGGTCAACCACTGACACTCCATTGAAAGAAATGGCATAGAATGGTAATCTCGTACATAATGACAAATGAATGACTGGTGCTATTTACGAACTTCTTACTACTTCAGATTGCCTAAAACACTAATAAATAATTATGTAATAACCCTCCTTTTGGGCTTCGCCGCAGTCGGGTAAAAATATATATAAATCAAATCTGGCGGATTTTATAATAATGGCAATACGACAATGTCATTATAACACAATTCTACTACTCCATTGACCGACCAATGATCGACCATTATGAATTTAGCAGATTACGAACTTTTAGCAAAATGACAATGGCATGAGAATGGGATTGTGTTGGAATGACGAATTTATAAATAGCAGACTTGGGCCCCTGGATGGTACAGTTGCGGTGTTATGTAATCAACACATAACCACACGCATGTACGAGTATTCCTTAACGGTTAGGCGCGAATTATACAGAAACGGCGTAAGGTGAAGGCGCGGCGCAGGCATCTTGCCGCTTCAAAACGTTTCAATACAAAATGTAGGTAGGCGACACGATGTGAATTATACTCAAGCGGCGAAGCACAGGCACGTCGTTTCGTCGCCTGTTCCGCGTCGCTAGCAGACGCGACTGGAGAGGCGCGCAAGCAGCACGACTTGTGTTTATACAGTAGGTGCAGAAAAATGAAGACCGTGTTTTACTATCGACAATAGAATGTGGAAACATTCTAGTGACATTTTATACACTGTAAACGAATCACAGAAAACAATCAGGATATTCGCATATTTTTTCCATTATTCTAAAATATCTATGCTCTTGTGACATTTTCCACACAGGGTGCACCCAATATCTCTGCACGTTAATTGCAGCAAGCGCATCTTCGTCGTCTGAAGAGGAAGACACTCTATCACGATAAAGTCATCCTGCATAATGACTAGTTGCGGCGCCTCTTCGCCTCTTTGATATAATTTAAATCGCGTCCGTGCCTTATCTGTTCCACGGCATCTCTGCGCCTGCGCCGCGTCTTCACCGTATGCCGTTTCTGTATAATTCGCGCCTTAGACCATTTTTTCTACGTTTCACCGGTTATGTTTAACTCCCAGGGGCGAGTCTATTGCCTTGGACCAAGCACTAACCCGGACTCTGAGAAATTCCTGACGGAAAAACCCAATAACACTGCATGACCTGGGAATCGAACCCAAGGTATCACCCAGGCTCAGCAGTAGCAGATGTGTACTTTTTTTGTCTTTCCTTCACAGACGTAATTTAAGAGTACTCATTCATGACGAGTTCGTGACATACATTTTCCTTTATTAAATCATTTTAAATCAGCATTCATAACCCACATTAATCTGTAGACCATATAAAAATTTTGTTCATGTAGGAATCGAACCCGCATCGATTTTACACATCATTGATTGGATAAGAACTAGCCCCCTTCCCAAAATAAATGACGATGCAAAATTATGTAAGTTTTTGGCAAGTCATGGGACATCATCAGATTTTTTTTAAATCTTGATATGCTGTTTGTTGATGTTTGTAAATACGTAAATACAAAATAATATATTTGACCCGATAAAAGACACATGACAATGACATGCATTTTTTTTAGATAAACTAGATCGTTTTGCACATCATAATGACACGCAAAAACTGTTACCATGTGTCTCTAAGGCGTAACAGAACAACACAAATAAATCTCGTCGAATGCATACCCTACTCCTGTTTTGAAGTCGGTTAGTATATTTCTCTTCCCGACGAAAAAAGAAATGAACATTTATAGCGCAACTTCATCACTCATTCCTCAGATTTCGTTCTTCGACGTAGTTCACCTTTTTTTTATCAATTTCAGGGAAATTGTGCGCCACAATCAACAGTAGGTTCTTTCAGCTGATGAGCATTAAGGCTGGGCGTCTGACGCGTTCTTGTATACACGCTTATTTTATGTCGTTCTGGAACCGAATGCCGAAATGCGTTCATCGACCACGGAACAACTGGGACTGTTTTTTTAAGTAACTAAAAAATAACAAATTTATTAAAAATTAAATTTTTCGTGTTTTTTTTATATTTTTTTACTGTTATTTAAAAAAAAAAAAACGAAAAATTTAAATTAAATTTTTAATTTGTCATTAAAAAAAGAAACAGTTCCAATCGTTCCGAGTTCGATGATCGAGTTTATGGCTTTCAGTTACAGAACAACCTAAAATTAACAGTGTATAATCGCACTCTAACGCAATGTAGACTTAAACATAACTGGCGAAATGTGGGTTAGGAACACCTTTCCCTAACCCTTTCAGGATTACAGGCGTGATGTTATGTTATGTTCAAAACCAGGAGGAGGTTACGCATTCGACGAGTTTCTTTTGGGTCGTTCTGTTACGCTTTAGAAACACTTGGCAACAATTTTTGCGTGTCATTATGATGTGCAAAACGATCTAGTTTATCTAAAAAAATTGCATGTCATTGGCATGTGTCTTTTATCGGGTCAAATCTGTTATTTTGTATTTACGTATTTACAAACATCAACAATCTATCAAGACGAAAAAAATTCTGATGATATTCCATGACTTGCCAAAAAGTTACATAATTTTGAATCGTCGCGTGCTTATATACAGTGCGTTCTTCTCTTCCTCCTAGACCTTATCCCATTTACTTGGGGTCGGCCTTCCTTGTCCGCATCTTCCATTTAGCACGATTTTGTGCCGCGTCTTTATCTAAATTAGCTTCTTTCAGATCTTTTTCGATCGTCGTCAACCAGGTGGCAGGTGGTCTTCCATGAGTGCGTCTCATTGATGGCAAGTCTAGGGCAAGCTTCACCATATGGTCCGCTTGGCGTCTTTGAATGTGACCGTAGCACCGTAAGCGTCTCTCTTTGACCTTATCGACTATTGGGGCAACTCTGAAACTCCCTCTGATTTACTCGTTTCTGATTTTGTCTAGCAGCTTAAATACATTGCGTTAGAGTGCGATTATATACAAGACCGCGTCAGACGCCTAGCCTTAATGCTCATCAGCTGAAAGAACCTATACTGTCGATTGTGGCGCACAATTTCCCTGAAATTGATAAAAAGGTGAACTGCTTCGAAGAATAAAATTTGAGGAATGAATGATGAAGTGGCGCTATTTTCACAATTTGACCCTCAAATCTGATGAAAACAATACTTTATTTTTTAATTAGCATTAGGAATATTTTTTATAATTTTTTAGTTTGCTGTGTAGACTCAAGTTTTTTATTTTTTATGGTTTATTCTAAACCAAAAAAATGTTAATTTGTAAGCCATTAATGGCAAAACATGCAGATCTACCTGTTATTTTAAGACCTTGCACATATTATTTGATGTATACTCATGTTTTTACAATAAATATATTCTATTATATTCAAAAATGTTCATTTCCTTTTTCTGTGTGTTTTTAAAAATAACTAACGGAAAATTTCAACTTTTGTACCCACAAAAGTTTTTTTTTTTTTTTTTTGTTTTTTTCCGTTAGTTATTTTTAAAAACACACAGAAAAAAGAAATGAACCTTTTTTTTTAATCTAGACCCCTAGATTTCTAGAATCGTGTACTCAATTCGAGGTACCAGTTTGCAAGTCGATGCCCCTTAAATCCTGAATAGCAGTCAGTGAATGAGAAGAAGAACATAAACGGTAGGCATTGCGCTTAGTCCCGTGCCAAGCAGTGCGTAAGAGACGCTTACGCACTGCGCAACCATAAATGTATGGAACAGCTGATATTTTTGGCGATTTGCGATTTCATGGATGGTTTCATAGTAAAGGTTGTACATTTTCATATGTACTACACCACCCCTAAAATATTGCCCTCGTTTAACCAATCACCCAGTATACGATACATTTTCAAGCTTATAGAGGGTGTAAAAAGACCCTTAACGAAGCCAAAAGACACTTGTTCTCCACGATCATTTTTTTGTTCTAAACCATACCTGGGAACCTTCTAGTTACGGAGATATTGGAGGTCAAAGTTCCTTTAAGGTCAAAGTTTTTTAAATACATGTTTTCAATGTTTTTTTTTTTATTTTAAACACCTTCACGACACCCGTACCATTCATTTCTTCCATCAGCACAATGTTTGAAGTGCGTTACATTGAGTCCTACCTAAAAACGTGATCTTTCACCCCAAAAATAAAAGTCATTTTCCAGCAAACCTTTTTGCGTAGTTACTTAGTTTGATGTACAGAATGCTTGGTTGATGCGGCTTCATGAAGAGTCTGTTTACGCCCTGTATGTAAAATTCGAAAGATTTGTAGCTGTACCTGTACCTATTATTCTTTCTCGTTTAATACTATTAGTTAAATATTAGTTAGATGATAATGACTTCAAGGCTCACCGTACGAGGTTGGTAGAGTCTCCGGGCTGCATGCACACGTCACAGTGCGTGAGGGGCGAGGGCGCGGCCGCAGCCCCGCCGCTCGTCACTCCCGACCCGCCGCGACGGGACCGCTCGGTACGACTCCGCTGTGTATACACATTTATGATTTTTTTAACATAACTGACAAAGTTGAAGAACAGTACTTATTTTTATACTTCATGTAAAGACGGGCACACATTAAGAGTGCGGCGCCGTCCGCTCGCAACTGCAATTCGAAGCGAAGGCAAAAACACGTTCAAATATTGTTGTCTCTGTTTCACACTCCCCGGCCCGTAGCGTAGCCGCGCGTGAGCGTGTGTGAATAGTGTTTACCTATGCGTGTGTTAATCGTGTTTGGTGTTTACCTTTTAGGTAGTTATCATGTTCATTATTTGCTTTATTTTTGTTAGTTACTTTGTGCAAACGTTAGTGTATCTGCAGAATAGTAATGCGTTTTTAGGAAATCTGTCTACAATGTTTTTATCTCAAATGTTAGATTAACTCAAAATCTAGGCTTGAAAAAAAATCTGGGTTACTACTCTTTCTATACCACTAATGTAGGTAAGGAATAAGTATACGGTTCGCCTGAAAATCTGAAATAAAAGTACGTACTGGTGGCTCAGTGGTGGCGGCCCGACTTACGAACAGTAAGGCGCGGGACAAATACAAGAGGCGTCGGGCGCGGACATGGCGCGGGCGACTTCCTATTCCATTCAAATATCATACAAAATGCATGGAAATAAAGTGCAATTTAGGCTACACGGTATATCATTGCGCTGACGAGGATGTGACGATATACCGTGTGTTGTATTAGTCCCGCGCCCATAGACTTAGTACTTATAATACTACCCGCGCCTAAGTCGTAGGTTCGAACCCAGGCAGGCGCATTACTTTGTGTAATTATTATTCATCAACTCTGCTCTCAAAACGGTAAAGGAAAACATCGTGAGGAAACCGGCATAAGTATCCTAGAACCTAAAAGTAGGTAGGTAGTAGGTAGGTAGAAGGAAGGTAGTAGGTAGGTAGTAGGTAGGCAGTAGGTAGGCAGTAGGTAGGTAACAAGCCGGTAACAAACAGGCAGTAGGCAGGCAGTAGGCAGGCAGTAGGCAGGCAGTAGGCAGGCAGTAGGCAGGCAGTAGGCAGGCAGTAGGCAGGCAGCAGGCAGGCGGTAGGCAGGCAGTAGGCAGGCAGTAGGCAGGCAGTAGGCAGGTAACAAGCAGGTAGTAGGCAGGTAGTAGGCAGGCAGTAGGTAGGCAGTAGGCAGGCAGTAGGCAGGCAGTAGGCAGGCAGTGGGCAGGCAGTAGGCAGGCAGTGGGCAGGCAGTAGGCAGGTAGTAGGCAGGTAACAGGCAGGTAGTAGGCAGGTAACAAGCAGGTAGTAGGCAGGTAGTAGGCAGGCAGTAGGTAGGCAGTAGGCAGTAGGCAGGCTGTAGGCAGGCAGTAGGCAGGCAGTAGGCAGGCAGTAGGCAGGCAGTGGGCAGGCAGTAGGCAGGCAGTAGGCAGGCAGTAGGCAGGTAGTAGGCAGGTAGTAGGCAGGTAGTAGGTAGGTAGTAGGTACTCATCAAGACGAATCAAACGAGCCCAAACTCGAAGCGGTTTCGTCGTTTTATTACGGAGATCCTTTGGCCCCCCTTTCAGCTTCATCATCAAACCCTGATTACCATTTAGGACCAATTTACTCTTCAAGATCAATCAAACGAACCCAAACTCGACGGGATTATTTCGTTTTATTACGGACTTCCAATGGCCACCTTCCAGCTCCATTATCAGACCCTGGATACCACCTAGCACCAAAGTACTCGTCAAGACAAATCATATGTCATGATTTTCAAATATGTATTAAATAATAAGATCTGCTGTGATCTATTTAAACTAATATTATGTAGGGTTTTAAAGATTTTAATAATTCGTTTTATATTTGAGAAATGACAACACTGCCTAACCGTCAATGTGGTAGCGGGAAGGGGTAGTTTATAAAACATGACACTCGGCCGAGAGAGCGCTGTTCATTGGGAGAAATTGTGGTGTTAAGACTAATAGTCGAATCTGTGTCTGATAACTGATAAGTGTTGTAATTATTGCATTTTGTATAAAACGTGAAATAATGTAGAAGTGCCCATCCAGGCCTATGTGGACTGAAATACTTGGATTTGAATATACTCAAGAGTTGATTGGAGCTACAGTTGTTTTATTACAGTTCAGAAGTGACAAGAACCACGAGCCATCTCTCAGCGAAATAGTAAGTAATTTGTTTCCTTTTCTTTACCATAGTAAGATGTATACTTTCTGTTAAATTTCGGTAAAAAAAAAAGAGGGTGGAAATTTAACAAATAAACTTTCACGTATGCACAGTGTTTTACACCATGGAGATTATTGTTATATCATGAAACAGAGAAAAAATTCTACCCCGCTAAAAAGCTCACGTGATTCAACTATGCAGAAAGTATACATAATTATTAAGAACTGTGTTCTGACTCGCATTGCTCGAATTTATTACTCTGAATTCTCTGAAGTTGATTTATTTAACTCTAATAAACCGACATTAAAAAAAAAACGAATAGTGAACACTATAAATGGAGATAAATGAGAAGCAATCAATCTTCTTCTTCTTCTTTTTTTATTCAACCGTTTTTTGTTTAAAATTTTTCAAAATCGTAATCCAATTCTAAAAATAACTTAAAAATTATTTTGTATCGTATTTTTGTATTGTATTTTTATTTTTTTTAAATATCTGGCATTAGTCCGTTCGCATGTATTATATACATATATATCCCAGTTACACAGGGAAATCTATAATTGGCCATAATAACTGTCACAAGCATATTTCGTAAAATATTTTTATGTATCGCTGTTGGTTAGTTTATAGATAAAATTAAAATAATTATGGCATATATTATTATTTATGAGTTTAACAATGCAGCAATGAAGATGGGTTGATTTTACATGTTAACATCCATTCTAAAGAACCATGTGTGAGTGTTGTTAGTAAACCATGTAGGTGTACCAGTAGCGAAGTGTCAATTTTGTAAAAGGGTAAGCCGGAGTACGTATCCTTAATTATATGTCTATAGAATACTGATTGTGCCATTTTTCAAAGGGAATCCGGTACGAATCGAGTTGTATGGTACCTTCGCCACTGAGGTGTACATATAGTATGCCATGTAGGTAGAGATAGGGATAGTCGTTAAACTTTTAATATTTGCTTGATTAAAAAAAAAAAAATACATAAAAACTTACACGTTTTGAAGTATTTTGAAGAATTGACCATGAGGCATTTATGAGAATTATTACCCACAATGTTTATTAGACAATGCTACATTGTTTTTGCTATTATTTACATGGCTATGCTGTCATAGGCCTCTGCACCGGCATTTAAATGAGCAACATTGGTAGTGCCAATGTAACAAACATGCTTTATTTATGATTATTTACAAACATCCAGAGGTAAATGTCAATAACTTATTATTCTGGCCATGATGATAATGATGATAATGATAATGTGAACTAAGTGTGTTCACAAGCGACTTGGTTAGTTCACTTGATTTTATGCAGGTGTGTCCTGTTGATTTATCACAGTGAATCGGTCGCCGGATCCATGTTAGGCGACTTGGTTAGTTCACTTGATTTTAGGTAGGTTTGACCTACTGATTTATCACAGTGAATCTGTCGTCGGATCCATGATTATGATGATTATAATGATAATGTGAACTAAGTGTGTTCACAGGCGACTTGGTTAGTTCACTTGATTTTATGCAGGTGTGTCCTGTTGATTTATCACAGTGAATCGGTCGTCGGATCCATGTTAGGCGACTTGGTTAGTTCACTTGATTTTAGGTAGGTATGACCTACTGATTTATCACAGTGAATCTGTCGTCGGATCCATGATGATGATGATTATAATGATAATGTGAACTAAGTGTGTTCACAGGCGACTTGGTTAGTTCACTTGATTTTAGGTAGGTATGACCTACTGATTTATCACAGTGAATCGGTCGTCGGATCCATGATGATAATGATGATAATGATAATGTGAACTAAGTGTGTTCATAGGCGACTCGGTTAGTTCACTTGATTTTAGGTAGTCGTGTCCTACTGATTTATCACAGTGAATCGGTCGTCAGACAGATGTTAACCCAGTGAACTAAATGTGTTCACAGGGCCTATGTTATGCGACTTAGTGAGTTCGCTGGATTTTTGTAAATGATAAATGATAATTGATAAATGATTATTTATAAATGATAATTGATAAATGATAATTGATAAATGATAATTGATAAATGATAATTGATAAATGATAATTGATAAATGATAATTGATAAATGATAATTGATAAATGATAATTGATAAATGATAATTGATAAATGATAATTGATAAATGATAATTGATAAATAATAAATGATAATTGATAAATTATAAATGATAATTGATAAATGATAATTGATAAATGATAAATGATAATTGATAAATGATGTTTATTTTGCAAGTAGGTTTTTACAAACACTTTTACAACTTAAAATTAATTAATAATGGTGAGCAATGAATTAAAACAGGTTATTGTAGTAGTTGGTTATTCCCTATCAATGTTACGGGATATCTTTTCTTTTAATGGAGCCCGTGAGTTGCTCGCTGGATGCGTAAGGGGCGATGTATATTTTCTCACTGGATTATTGGGTGAGCTGCATACATTCGTCGGATTTGAGCAAACTGTATTTGCTTACTGGTTAATGACTCTTACAACGTTTAGATGAAGCGTAGTAATTATATTGAATTCGAATGATTTTAATTAAATAAATAAGAGACAGATTATGTCGATGAATATTGTACACATTTCGGAAATCAATAGGCGTAGTTGTTGAGGAACTTGACTGCTAAGCTGTATTTTTATGTAGTAGAAGTACTAGCGGACGTCACAGTCTCGAGTACGGGGATAAAATATAGCTTATGTTGCTCGCTGGTAATGTAGCTATCCTTTGCTGAAAGAAAAATGTCCAGTAGTTTTTAAGTTTATTCGTTACATACAAAGATACAGATCTTTCCTCTTTAATAATCTTGGTATAGACTGACGTCTGACAATTAATGACATTGACGGATAAAATCAAAAAGCAAAGCAAATTCACTTTCTAAAGTAAAGTTCGTACTCAATTCGAAGTCTAGTCATAATAATTATTATTAGTTTTCTCGTTATTTTCTTTCTAATTTTTGGTATTTGATAGAATATATATTAGTTAATTTTATCTGTATATGTGTATTAGTATCAATATACCTAAGTATTAATATTCTCGTTACCAAAAAGTTAGGGTACAATGTTTTCTTATTTAACCCAAAGGTTAACTGGTAGAGAATGCCTTGTGGCATTAAGTCCGCCTATGTACTACTACATATTTCATAAGTCTTCTTATTCACTTTAAATCACTAAAGTGAAAGGCATGCACTACAAAATTTTAAAACCACCATTACCAGTACCACTATTGTACATGAAGTTTAAATTATACAACATTTTTGGAATCCCCTCTGGGCAAGTAAATGTTGTTTTGCTAAGAACCTGGAAATGCTAGCAAACAAATGACATTAATTTGTATGTTTCACATTGTTGGATTGCTCACTTATTGATTGATTAATTAATTTATATTGATATTTTAGTTCAATTTCTTATTTGTTTGTTTGACCAAGACCAGCGTCTTATTTTACTTGATTTGGTAAATAGTATTGTGTATATGTCTTTGATTTATAATAATGTTTTTATGCCTATTACCCAAAATATGGATATTTCTGTCATAGAGAATTAAATTAATTAAAATTCATGATAATTAAACTTATTGTGATCGATCATTCACATGACATCGTTTTTATGCGAGTGTGAATGGATTACTTCTCAAATGATGTACAATGTTTCAGTGAGCTGTGACGATGTCGTCTGATGTTGAGCTTGGTACCCCGTCTGGTACACCTCTGAGGCGCCGGCGTAAGTCCATGAAAATGAAGGCTCAGGCAGAAAAGCCCATTGATATCTACATAGTTCGAGTGAAAAGGCTTGCCTTAGTGAAGAAAGTTACGGACGTCCGTTGGAAGGGATGTTACATCGTACTTTACCTGGTGATGAAAGTATTCGTGGATATTTTATGATAAATTAATTAGGATTATTAAATAGATGTTAAATTACCGGTAGCTGTTGGCTGGCTGACTGACTGTTCGATTAGGAATAGGCCGCGGACTCGGAATAGTTCGGTACCCGAAGATCTACTTAACTTTCTTGCATCTCAGAGACCTCAACCGCAGTTTAATAATAAATTACGTGAACATACGACTCAAAACCACGGTTAAGGTCTTTGAGAAAATAGTTTATGACTTCGGTCATCGGTGTTCCAACTAAGATTGTGTCTGACCGTGACACAAGCTTTACGTTGAAAGACTAAACCTTTTGTAATACACATGGTATTAGAACATATTTTAAACGCAGTAGCTTGTCTCAGAGTTAATGGTCAGGCAGAGAGATTTAACCAAACCATCTTAAAATTCATGATCATCTAACCTATATAAAGGCTACTGAGACAAGTGTCTGGGAAACATACAATAGGGCATTAACAATTAACACTGTTTGTAATCATAATCATTTGTAATGTTAAGAATAAAAATTATTTATTTGCTTAAAATACAGGTGTTACCAGATGTTAAAGTTGGTGGTTTATGCATAAACCATTTTTTGCCTTTTTAGGGCATGCAAAAATAATTTTACATTATTGTATAATGCGTTTCTATGTGAAATTTAACATGTACTTATTAAGTTTACAGTAAAATAATTATTAATAATAATTAATATAAAATAATTAGTAAAGTAAAATAATTATTGGTACATATTAGTCTCAAAATAAGTTGAGCGTAATACATAGTCAAACAATACAATTCTTTAATATTTGTCTTTATACGTTAATTTTTATCATTCATTATTTTAACAAAATGTTCAATATTGTTACCATAATTTAGATTTTAGAATATGTTAATTATTAACATTATTTATAAATTCATTAGTAGAATTAAATCGTTAACTTCAAACTCTTTATAGTTCTTTGGTATTTTAAATTATAAATTAGTCCACACATTAAAAGAGTTCGTTCTTTACTTATATTGTCACTTACGGGATATCTTCCGTGATTGTTCATTGTTTTGAGCTCCCTAGTTTAGTTTAAAACCGTGAAAGCTTAAAATAGAGTTCGTTCTTTATATAGAAGTCCTGTTAATGCCTCAACACAGAAAACTGCGGCAGAGGCTATGTTTGGGATAAATAAATACACGAGATAAATTACACGAGATTTTGTCCAATAAGCTTAGCGCCGATAAGTCTATGTACTAATTTAGAGTTGCCATAAGTCGAAAAACTTAATTTTGATATGATAAGAAAAGTACAAAGCCTCTGTCGAAGTTTGCGGGTCCATACAAGATCACTGAAGTTGCAGCTGATTAAATCCGACCATGGATACATTTTGGAACTGCATAGCTCCGATGTCCAGTAGCTTTGAGAATGCTGGCAAAAGTAACTGAGTAAAGCTAACTTAAAATATTTCCTCTTACTGTCTATTTTATTGCAAAACATTTTCTTTAAATGTACAGGGTCAGAAGCTCTAGTTAAATATGTTGTCAAGTTTTAAAAATGTATATATACCTATTTGTAATGTATAGAAATGTTTTTTTTTTTTTTTTTTTGTTTTTCTCTCTTTATTTTTAACGCTTAAGAATGTCATGATTTTATTTCTATGATTTTTGTGTGTGCCAGGAGGCCACACAGTGTCGGATGGCCGAATGTCATGATTTTCAAATATGTATTAAATAATAAGATCTGCTGTGATCTATTTAAACTAATATTATGTAGGGTTTTAAAGATTTTAATAATTCGTTTTATATTTGAGAAATGACAACACTGCCTAACCGTCAATGTGGTAGCGGGAAGGGGTAGTTTATAAAACATGACACTCGGCCGAGAGAGCGCTGTTCATTGGGAGAAATTGTGGTGTTAAGACTAATAGTCGAATCTGTGTCTGATAACTGATAAGTGTTGTAATTATTGCATTTTGTATAAAACGTGAAATAATGTAGAAGTGCCCATCCAGGCCTATGTGGACTGAAATACTTGGATTTGAATATACTCAAGAGTTGATTGGAGCTACAGTTGTTTTATTACACATACGAGCCCAAACTCGATGGGGTTATGTCGTTTTATAACGGAGTTCCCATGGACACCTTCTAGCTCCATCATCAGACCCTGGATATAACCTAAAGACAAATTACTCGTCACGACGAATCAAACAAGTTCAAACTCGATGGGGTTACGTCGTTACATTACAGAATTCTTATGGCCACCAGTTGTCACGCGATATACCTACATAATGCGTGCAAAATTTCAGCTCAATCGGTAATCGGGAAGTGGATCAAATTTTACTTGCAAGATTTGATTACTTACAGATTACAGACAAACATCGGGACACGTGAAACTATATCAAAGCTTGTAAAATAAAACATAATATTTATTTAGTCGGTAGGTAGGTACCCTTATGTTATGATTGATTATGAATGAAACCTATTAGTCGGACATTTGAATCCTAAACACATCTAATTCAGTATGTACTAACCCAGTGTAATGTAATTTCGATTATGAACGAGAAAAAATATGTGTAGGTAGGCAGGCATTTTCTTGGTCTGAGTTTAAAAAAATGATGAAAACAAAAAGGTAGGTAGATACTTATTGTGAGATACATCCCAACGTTTGGAGTCCATGGGGTCTAAAATGGCCGCTTTATCAGAATCGTAATATGAATCACGTTAAAAATTTAAAATTCTTAAAATGGACTTTATGATTATGGACATAAAGTCCATTTTAAGAATTTAATTGTTTTAACGTGATTTATACTAAGATTCTGCGTGGATTCTGCTAAAGCGGCCATTTTAGACCCGCATGTTGCTAACCTTTATCTAATTATGTTTATGTAGGTACCTGTTTTGTAACCTAAATTTAACCAAATCGTAAGCAAATATCGAAGTCCGTAAACAAAACAAAAGTCGTAATAAAGTAGGTAGGTAGGTTACTCGATTCCAAATCACAAGGCAAATCTAAATCCAAATCCGTAGCATAGGTCAAGAAGTGTCAGAAATATTACGATACAATTGGCAAACAAATACGCACCAATACGCACGCACAATGCAATCAAGTAATCGTCTAACACTGACGAACGATTCCGAACGAATTGCCCGGCCCGGCCGGGTGGCGAGGTGCGCACGCACACATTTACATTTGTCACTATACTCAACACAGTCAACACATCCAAATGTTCTGTCCCGCGCCCTGCGCCCCGCCCCAGCTCAATGCTTGATGCGATAGCACGACTTCCGATGAACATTTGTGATTAATTTGAATGTGTGCCGTAATACCAAAAATGATGAATGAAAACTCAATGCTTTTCCATTATTTTTTTTATATTATTTAACTTAACAATATAAGACATGTTTCGATTTGAACAATATTACAAATACTACCGTTTTTAATATAGAACAGATGAGATGAAAACATCGTATTTAAACTGTAAAAATGTGAGATATTTAATATGTTTGCATTTCGCTTTTGGTAAGTATTTTGAAAAAAAAAAAATATAGAAACCTAGGTAATTACCATCTTGTTCCGAATAACAGCATATTAAGGTGGAAATATGCTCATACTGAAAATGATTTTGGTATTACGTTTGTATGGACAAATTCATGCTCCCCGGCCCCTTAAGCTCATCTATTAAAGAAAGATTGAGAAAATCTCAAATTAACAGATTTTCAACGTTATCGCTAAAGCACTAGGTTGAAGGTTGATTGGGAAATTATGAGTTTCGTGTAGCTTGATCTGTAAAAGGCATTCTCTAATTCTCTACCAGTCAACCTTTGAGTTAAATGGTACAACATTGTGATTATACAGGTGACTTTTTTATCAGTTTAAAAAAAATGGGTATACCTAATAGGTGAACGGAGTAGAAGCAAATGGCATACTTAGTTTATTTCTTCTTCGAAAAAAAACAAAAAATATTTTTCATTTTTTTTTTTCAAAATTTCTCAAGAAAAATAAAAATAAATATATATGAAAACTGTACTTGAAATTTGTAGCGTAAAAAACTAGGTATGCCATTAGCTTCTACTCCGTTCACCTAATATAGGTACCCATTTTTTTTGGAAAGTGTTAAAAAAGTCATCCGGTATTATTATATCAAGCCTGTATTGTCCCACTGCTGGGCAAAGGCCTCCCTCCATTCCCTCTAACGGTTACAATTCTGTGCTATTTCTTTCCAATTCTCAAGGAAGACATCCAGTTCATCCCGCCATCTCCTTCGTGGTCTGCCGCGACCCCGTGTCACTGTTTTAGGGCACCATTCCTGAGCCTTACGAGCCCACAGTTCGTTCGGCATGCGACAGACATATCCTGCCCATTCCCATTTAAGTCTGGCTGCCTTGTGAGCCTCGTCAGCGGTTATGACAGGAACACCATTGTGATAGGAACAAAAAAATAACCATTTTGTTTTCGAAATAAATATACCTAACCACGAATACATAGGTCGTGTTCACGAAATGTTTAAATAAAGTGAAGCTATTTAATTTACACAGAACATTACAGTCAACATTCTGTATAGTAGTCGGTCTATGAAAACCGTAACTACTTATACTTAACAAATAGTGGCAATATTGAATCTCCAGTATTGAGTTTCCAGTCATGGTGACCTATCTCAGCGAAGACCTATCGCCTCGATCGATATCGATATCAATCTTACTGTGAACGCAACCACAGTAAGACCCGGTTTCCAGCAAGCCGGAGAAAAGGTTAATCGACCGATGGCGTTAATTTCTTATCAACTACTTCCAAGTGTAGGAAACGCCCAAATTTTAAGTTAAAACTATCGAACCAATCACTGAAAAGCTGCCACGCCTCGTTGATAAGATTAAACATCGTCGTTATCAGCTGTTATTTAAGCTCTTTGCTATTAGATTACTTGTTGCCATGCCCACTTTGGTGAAGGTTATTTTAATGATAGTTATCACGTTTCAGGAAATAAAATGGCGGAAAATTATCGTCTATAATCTTGAAAAAACTTTTTTATAACAATAGAAAGTTTACCTTGGGTTTGGATTCAATGACGTCAGCAGGTTTATCCTCCACAGTTTTATGCTTGCGTGAAAAGTTTCATAAACAAAATTATCACAAAATCACATGTTTTACTAACGTATGTTTATCATGCAGAATAAGCGGTTCTGTGGGAAGTATACAATGTAACTTCATGATGACATTACAGAATTTCACACGCACACAATTTTTTAATCCCCCCGGGAATACTATTGGGGTCTTTTCCGCCTGACCATTTTACTTTTTTTTCGCTTAAATCATGCGGAGGCGCCGGAGCCACGCCCCATTAAAGTTTGGGCCTATTAGGAATTCGTCAACTTTGGCGCGTAAAATAACAATAACTCTCGTTTGGCGTGCGTCATCAGTGGGCTCGGCCAATTCGGTATCTTTTCATTCATTTTTTCTACACAAAGTCAACGGGGCGGGGCTAGAGAGCGTTTTTATGTTGCGAGTGCAAGCAAAAATGAGCTTAGTGGTGGTCAGGCGGGAGTGTCCTCGATAGTACGATTCCGGATTCGATAAGAAATGTTATTTTCTGTCTATTGCGGATGCATTTAAAACAAAAATAATAGCCGAACATAGCTCGTGTGGAAAACTAACTGAGCGACATGAAAATTTTTTTGGGTACCTATACACATTAGCGTATGCATATTTTCGTCTTAGAGCTTGTCTAAGATGAGCCAACTTTATCACTCTTAACATATATTTGTTTGTAATCAAAACACATTTTGCACGATCACTCGCGTTTTTTTACATTTTTTTATTTCAGTGAGGTGTTCGCGATTCAGTGTATGGGAGACGACTGAAACCCTATAGGGCTATGGTGTGCATTATCATATCATCATGGTATGCGGTGGCATTGAACTTTGCAATATCAGCATTACTGTTACATTACAAACATAATTTCAACAGGTACTATCATGAATAAATTTTGGGCATTAGTTACAATAAATATATTTGTGCAACTAGAATCAATTCCATTTTGAATGACAGTGTTGCCTAGTTGAAATAATTGCTTTAATTTTGATTGGTCATTATTTTTATTGACAACGTAGATAAGATATTTATATTTTTTGTGTGAGCGTTTTTACTTTAGTCTTCCATTATGCATCATAAATCAATGTTCAAATAACACGTGTTTTGACAAAAACGTGTCCAATGTTTTGTTTTTGTCTCCGTACGACCCTAATCAAAAATGTTAATTAAGAATGTATTACAAACATAGTCTAAAAAAACAAATTACCCAGGATATCTGCGCAGAAACACTAGCACCGATTTATCGTGTTAGTATAACTATAATAGATATTCATAAACGTAATAGTATTTATTCATTTAACAATTAGCATGAATTAGTTGGCAACACCAGTAACAATATTAAATAGTTACTTACATTGGCTGCGTCTCCGGGAGTTTCTGTCGTAGGAGTAACTTCTGGTGCTACGGGTGGTGGGGGGGGTGGGGGTGGCTGCTTAGCTGCTTCGTGGTCCACATGCTAGACAAATAAGTACAAATATAATGTAGTTATAATAAAATTCACAGTGTTATTGATTTGACACCCTGGAGACATTTTGCGGTTGTATGATTTTGGGTATAGGCTTTTCCACCATCAATAAATCGCAAATCTATTTAGTCCGTCAGTTAGAGTATTGGAAAATAATGGACACATGTTTTTTGTTTCTGTAAATCAATGAATATTGACAAAGTAAAACGCATCAAAACGGAGTGGGGGCTCGTGACGTCAGCTCAGAACGCACTAAAAATTACACCACGGCGTGACGTATTGAGAATTTTAAAAGCGTCGTAGCTTCGTCAATTTTGGATTACGTAACACAAGAAAAAATACGTGTCAAATATTTTTTTATAGTCTAACTGACGGACTAATTACATTTTTTTTTTTGTATTCTACCCTATTGTAAGGTCTAGGTACCATTACGACATCACTTTTTAAACGTCACCATCACAAGGCAGTCCCCCACAAATCCCGCCTTTCCACTTCATAGCGTTTTAGCTGGGGAGAAAATCGGGAGAAATAATTCCCCAGCAACAAATCTGATATTTTAGCCCCAAAACTAGTTAAAATTACCTTAGATAATTTCTTCATAACTGCGGGTGGTGGACCATCATTACTGTCCGTGGGCACGTAAAACATTTGTGTGTCTAGCGACCCATCTGGCTTTGGAATAGGCTTGATCTACAACAGGGGAAAAAGACAAAATAAAATTCAATTCATCAAGTTTATTTATAATAAGTCTTGATGAAAAATGTTCTCATCACCTTGATAGTAATTCTAGGATGAGGAAGTTCAGGATTCTCCATATCTTGCGTTTTCTTCTTCCTTTTATGTTTGTGCGATTTTGACGGTGATCGCAAAAGGTCCGGTGAATATCGCGATCTGTGCTTTTCTTTCCTCCGTTTCCTGTTAGCTTTGTACGTCGCTATATCCGACGATAAATTCGCTAATGTACTTTCTATAGAACTCTCGATAGTTTTACTGTCTCTCTCTTTAACTTCTTTACCATCAACAAGAAGGGATGAGAAGGATAAGTTTTGTGGAACAAAGCTGTCTTCTCGTTTACTGGAGGCTACATTGGTGGAAGCGTTGGAGTTTTCATTGTGAGAATCGTTCGGACTGTCGACCACGATCGGTGTTATTGACATCAATGGAGTGTTTGTCAGAGTCGGTGACGTGAAGCTGCGTTTGTGTATCTTCTTGTTCGGAGAATCACCCTCCCCTGCAGACACGCACGCATGATCTCTTTGTTTTGACTTCTTTATTTTCTTCTCCTTTCGCAACTTAAGTTCTGTTGTTCCCTCATTCTCGCTACTGAACTCAAACGGTTTGATGGTTACTTTGATTGGCGATATACTTTCAGGAGTGGTCAATTTAGATGATTTCTCAACTTTGTGATATTTTTCCGCGCCAAGTTTAGGCGGTGACGATGGACTATGCGGTTCGGTGATTATAGCACCGTCTTTACTGTAGCGGATTCGAGATCGACGTGGAACTTTCTTCTCCAGCAATTCCGGTTCAGAATCCGAGGTCTTGTCGCATTCCGAACATTGCCTGCGAAACCTTTGTGTCAGTTTATGGAAGTAGATTGGAACTGATAAGTATATGAAAATAAAAATGCTGCATACGAAATTGGTTTAACTGTCTATTTTAATAAACATTTGTCAATTAGTGAAACAAAGTAAAGTAAAGTAAAAGTAAAAAGTTTTTATTTTGGAACATAGACAGTTGGCACAATTACAGTGGAAACGATGATAGCTACAAAAGTTTATAACTGTTTCGCAACTATCAACGCCCATATAAACACACAACAAAAATGAATGGTTATTTAGTTACGTCGGAAAGAAACTATTATAAAATTTAAAACCACGCATGAAAACGCCACGCATGATGCTTTGCGTAATATTATGAAAAAACAATAGATATGCAGATAGTATTGTTTACCTAACAGGAAAAACTAATCAGAAAAAATAAAGAAATATACAGTATTATAATGAGCGGATGTTTTTATAAAAGCTATATTTTGCCGCCGATGAACAAAAAATCAATACTTGTGGCTTCGCCGCGTAGTCGAGTAAAAATATGGGATGACGAGGCAGACTGTGTAATGGGTTTCATAAGATAGTCTAGCTAGGAGACGCAAGCGTAAATAACACAGGAGGCATTTGACTGATTAGCACTATAAAGGGAACACGCTCATAGAAAACCAGGGAAATATTCAGTCGACGCCGATAACCACCATGCAAATCCTAGTAATATATGCGTTTTTTTCAGCAGGCAGGGAACGTTTTTAGTCTTAAGCAACCTTTATTTTTCGCAATAAAACTAAAAATTGTCCTGGTGAAGGTATAAGCGGGAATTAGCTGGATGCAAGTAGGTACACAAGATGGGTCTGAAATGACAGTGGGCAGGTCATGTCTGCCGAAGGAATGATGACCGATGGAGCAAACGAGTCCTGGAGAGAAGACCACGTATAAAGAAAACGTGTGAAAATTTTGGAACTTTGACCTGGAATATGGAGATAATAAAAGTAATAGAAGGTTTCCAAGGTACGGTCTAGAACAAAACAAATATCGCAATGACGGGAAGAACCATTGAGCTAGTACTACTACGTATAGAGAAGACAGCGCGGACAAAATCTGTGCTCGGTTCAACTGCGGTCGGCCGGCCGCAGTTCACTGTCGCTTGCTCGCTACAAAACCTGTATATACGCGGTAAGCCGCCCCCCGCGCGCCCCGCACTGCGCACATATTTTGTTCGCGCTGTCTTCTCTATACGTAGTAGTAATAGCTCAATGGGAAAAACAAGTGCTTTTCGGCATCATTAAGGCCATGCGTAGAGTGATACGAACCACAGCTAAATAGACCGACGACTTAAAAAGGGTGGCTCGGTCAATCTGGATATGGAAAATGGAGGATAAGGAGTTATGGCGAAGCTTGGGAGAGGTCTTTGTCCAGCAGTCGACCGATTAATTGACACAAGAGAATTCAGGAAAAAAAAACAAAATGCATGATGATCTTACCATCCATAAAGCTTGCTCTTCTTAGGCGGGCGCTGCAGCGGCGGCTTGAGGCAGTGCAGGTGGTAGTGCTGGCGGCACGTGTCGCACGCCGCCATCAGATGCCGCTCCGAGCTGCGCCCGCACGCCGCGCACTCGCGCCCCGCCAGCGAGCCTGATGTGGCTGACACAACCACACACTTAGCGCAACCTTACAGGAGTTCTTACTCACTAGCACCGTGTATCTAGGCCTTACAGTCGCCCAATAAGGCCAACCACACTATTAGAGCTACCATACAACTAGGAACTCCTACTAGCTACTACCACAGCCTATCTAGGCAACGTTTTAGAACAATCGTAGGCCTACACTTAAAGTACTTACGGGATAATATCCGTGATTTTCATTTTCCGTGATCACGGATATTAATCCCCTAAGTACTTTAAGTGTAGTGAAAGTCTAAAACAGTGAATCGTAGACGTTCAAAGCGGAGACGAACGAAGCGAATACGAGGCTTGTAGGAATCGAATCGGGTCGAAACTAGCTTGTCGCTTTTCCACACCAATCGTCTCCGCTTTGGTGGTATCCGGGCGGGCCTGAAGCTTGTGTTTTCTAAGAAAGCGTTACCACCTAGTGAGCCGGAATATTTCGACGGTTTTTTTAAGTAACCCGAGCTATGGAGAAGGTTTCAGCTTACGTTCGCTCCAAAACTTATTTTAAGTTTTTGTTAATTTCAATGTTGTGTTTCTCAAAACCTGCCTACATAAATACATCCTACATGTGTACCATTACATAGTCCATGTGCCATTTGCCTGTAATTATACCATAGTACTGTTAATTTCATTTGACGCGTAGGCCCTTCAAATCGAAACACGAAACTATGCTTGGGAGCAAAAAGTATGGTGGTATGGTATGTATACGTACTTCCCCGGACTTGTTGTTGCTACCTGTTTTCTATGAGTTTAAGGAATCCGCTAGGTCGTTTTATTTTATTTTTATATTATTATAGTTACGTAATATCTGCAAGAGAAGCTTGTCAAACCCTCCATCTATTAGCCGCACCGTGTGGCGGATTCTAGCTTTCCATAATCCGATTAGCGAATATTGCGCAGTAGTGTAAATCCGATGACAAGCAATTTCAAATTGTCACGTAGACTACTTAAAAGTGATATTTAACTTCTTTTGTGATCTATTTCACTGATAAACTTTAAAGCAAGTCATACTACTATGCAAATCGTTGGCGGTTGTCAACTGACGCAAATTGGTGATTGTTGTCAACTGACGCAAATTGGTGGTTGTTGTCAACTGACGCAAATTGGTGGTTGTTGTCAACTGACGCAAGTTGGTGGTTGTTGTCTACTGACGCAAACTGGTGGCTGTTGTCAACTGACGCAAATTGGTGGTTGTTGTCAACTGATGCAAATTGGTGGCTGTTGTCAACTGACGCAAACGTTTAACTGTCCAATATGGCATGGCCCTATAATGTCCGTTACACGGCACGGATTCATGATAGGAACGTGGGAACGTCAAGTAAAACAACACGCTCGTTATACCCCGAAGGGTGAGCCAGATGTGTACCCTGTAGTACACCGACATTTCGCTAGTTATGTTTAAGTCCTAAGTAATAGAGGATAAGCAGAATTAACTGAGATGGATGAAATGGCAAAAGGACATGGAACAATCTGCGATTCCCCATGGAACAGCTGTTTGAAAGGCTATTTGCATGTAGCTGAGATGGGAATGCTAAGTGGGATGAGTGGTCACCGGTGACTGAAAAGTTGTATGGTAATCAGTTGTCACGGTATGGAAGTTTAAAAAAAACATTGAATGTATATTCTTCTAAAAAACAAAAAGTATGATTCGTCAGATTTAGTGAAAGCATAAAATATATTGGTTTTTGTCCTATTTTGAAATCGGAAAGTGGGTCCCTGCCTACAGGGAAAATCTGAAACTTTTCAAATATGGTTTTTGCGATCTCTGTTTTCTCATCACGCCCTACCTACTCAGCTATCAAGTTGTCATGCTGAATATGCTAGCTGAAAAACCCTCTGGGCTGGCTGGGACTGCTCACTAAGAAAAAAAACTAAGCTTTAATTTTCTCGCATGGATCACTATCACACCATCTACCACCAATTTAGTTAAAACTTCCAGATAAAGTCACCCACCCAAAACGGTTCAAGCTTATTCCCAATTCCTACATATTAAAATACAAGCGGCGCTGACTTAACAAAAATGCTTTTATTGTTATTAAAAAAAAACCCAATTTAAATAACTCTCACGATGATTTTCAATATTTCACACAGTAACATCAGTACTGCGCACTATTTTAAACTTTATTTAGACACTAGCGGACGTCCCGCGGTTTCACCCGCGTAGTTCCCGTTCCCGTGGGAGTACGGGGATCAAATATAGCCTATGTTACTCGTGAATAATGTAGCTTTCGAATGGTGAAAGAATTTTTTAAATCGGTCCAGTAGTTTTTGAGCCTATTCATTACAAACAAACAAACAAACAAACAAACAAAGTTTTCCTCTTTATAATATTATTATTATTGGTATAGATTTTGATAACTGTTGATAAATGCGCAATTAGAAAATACAAATATGCGGAACCTCTCCGCACAGAACATTTCTGTTATGATGTAATAGAGATGTCCAAGTGTCCACTATCAGCAAGTGAATCAGCTATCACTGAATGCAGATGAAATAACATTGTATCACACCTGTAGTCTTCAAAGGGTTAGCAGAGATGTACTATCGGGGTCTTTTCCGCCTGACCAGTTTAATTTTTTTTTCGCTTAAATCATGCGAAGGCGCCGAGCCACGCCCCTTAAAGTTTGGGTTTATTAGGAAAGCGTCAACTTTGGCGCGCAAAATAACAATATCTCTCGTTGGGCGTGCGTCGTCAGTGCGCTCGGCCGATTCGGTATCTTTTCATTCATTATTTCTATACAAAGTCAACGGGGCGGGGCTAGAGCGTTTCTATGTTGCGAGTGCAAGCAAAAATGAGCTTAGTGGTGGTCAGGCGGGAGTGTCCTCGATAGTACCTAATAGTACACCCATATTTCGCCAATTATGTGTAAATCCCATGTAATAGGGGCGAGCCTATTGCCATAAACCGGGCACAAATTCGGACACTGTGGCTGCTACTGAGAAATCCCCGTTGAAAAACTCAATACCACTTTGCCCGACCCGGGAATCGAACACAGGAGCTCATGCTCAGCAGTCGCGCTTGCAACCACACTAGACCAACGAGACAGGTGAAAATATTCTAGCTAGCCATTGAGCTATTACTACTACGTATAGAGAAGACAGCGCGAACAAAATTGTGCTCCGTTCAACTGCAGTCGGCCGGCTGCAGTTCATCAGTCGCTTGGTCGCTACAGAACATCTTTAAATACGGGGTGAGCCGCCCCCCGCGCGCCCCGCACTGCGCATAAATTCGCGCTGTCTTCTCTATACGTAGTAGTAATAGCTCAATGTAGCTAGCCAATACCATTGAAGTCTAGAAACCTAGCAACGACCCCAAATACCTATGTACAGTCGGGGTCTTTTCCGCCTGACCATTTTTTTTTTCGTTTATTACATGCGGAGGCGCCGAGCCACGCCCCCTTAAAGTTTGGGCCTATTAGGAAAGCCTCAACTTTGGCGCGCAATATCACAATAACTCTCGTTTGGCGTGCGTCGTCAGTGCGCTCGGCCGATTCGGTATCTTTTCATTCATTATTTCTATACAAAGTCAACGGGGCGGGGCTAGAGAGCGTTTCTATATTGCGAGTATAAGCAAAAATAAGCTTAGTGGTGGTCAGGCGGGAGTGTCCTCGATAGTAAATCTTAAAAATTCAAGTAGTGATGACTTTATAAAAACTTGTGTTTTCCCTATTTACATAACCCTAACGATGATTGTCTTTTTTTAACAGTATCATAATTACTGCGCAAAATTTGAACTTTATTTAGGACTTTTGATAACTGTTGCACTGCGCAGATAAATTACTGCCTATCTAATTAATCGAAGTTTATGACATAGATAGTACGATGTATTTACGTAAGTAGCTATCAGCTTAGAAGTTTAGCGTCATACACAACCCTGAAGTCTTCTTTGCTATTTCGTAAGCCTTACTTGCTTTCATTTACTAGGGGTAACAAAGCTCTAAGATACTTCTCCTTCCTTTCTCATAGATACTTCGTATAAAGTAATATGATCTGATACACTACAGGGGGTCTAAAATGGCCGTTTTAGCAGAATCGTAATATGAATCACGTCAAAAATTCAAAATTCTTAAAATGGACTTTATGGTTATGAGCATAAAGTCCATTTTAAGAATTAAATTTTTTTAACGTGATTCATACTAAGATTCTGCGTGGATTCTGCTATAGCGGCCATTTTAGACCCGCAGATCAGTTATTTAGTGATGGCACCAAATGACATGGCTTTAAAATTTCAATTATTTTTTATTACTGTTTTGTCTTACTCTATCGTCTGATACACTGAAATCCTAATATTTGAAAGCCTTATCAAGTATCTGATCAATAATAACTCGCTCCAAATCCAAATGTCATGTAAGCTGTTCTAATTGAAGCCATTACAATAATCAGTAAACACAATTGAAAAGCCTTTCAGAAACCATATATCTGATGCCATAGTTAAATAACAGACCTGCACCAAAAAAAATCAGTCCGTCTTCAAGGACCCACCAAGCAGACCCACCAGTGAGTCTCAGAATACTGATGTGTCTGCCAAGACCTACTAGTCGGGCATCTGAGATTTTATTGTCTTCCAAGACCCCACTCGGCCTAGTAGAAATACGCGCTCGCTTTGCTCGCATAATAAATAACACTCTTTGACTTCTGTCCCCGAAGTGCCGGGCCTCCTTCTTCGGCCTACGGCCCAGTGCCCATACCGTCCATAAAGGATTATTTGTAATTGTTATCTTTCGTACATTTAAGTTCCTGGTGGGTCTCAGGGGCTATAGAACTAAATAGTCACAATAGTCACTAGGAACTTGGGAGACACATCAGTATTTGGAGACCCACCGGTGGGTATGCTTGGTGGGTCCTTGAAGACGAAGCTAAAACAATGACGTAGAACGATACTTACCTTCCAAAGAGGTTGACAAAACTTTTCCTTGGCGAGCGTCCGGGTTGTCGCTAAGAGGAAAACCAACGCCCATCTTAAGTGCAGCCGCGGTTGGCACAGACATTGACCTGCTGGTCGATCCTCGATACAGTACATCATGTATAACAGGTGGGGTTATATTGTACCCCTAGCACGAACATCGAGCAAAGTATAGTCAGTGTTACCGCTTCGCAGGAGTTAGTCTGAGTAAAATTGGTATATGAGCCAAAAGAGAGTGGTCACACTTATCGACGCGGAAAAATAAGTGAATAGTCCGACGCTGTGTAGGGTCCCGTCGTCCGAATTGAAAACAAGCGAATAACGCTTTTTTTCCCTTTTGTTGCATGGCCAGCTGATTTTGGTTCGATAAGTGTGGGCCCCATAATTAATAGTTTTGAATTGTGACCTATAATTATTGATATACCACTTTTTTTTTGTCACTTTGTGACAATCACTGGTTCTTGAAAATATAGCAGGCGAAGCAAGAAGCACGTGAAAATTACATTGCCCTGATCCATAATGTTCGTGCTAGGGGTACAGATACAGGTCTTTAAATGTATGTGAATGAATCTAGCCACAATGATAGCCAATTGATTTGCACTCAAGCAAGATTCTTAGGATGCTAGAGTTCAGAATATAGATACAGACAGAATAGAATCAAATGAGTACAAAACATGTATAGTTTTTAACGAAACTCAATATTTTGTTATTACAAATGGCGTCATAGTTTTTTGATTAGCATCAACTTCATTTTAAGGGTGCGTCGACACAACAACCATTCGTGAACTAAGGTTTCAAATACGAAACGACGTTTGTGATCATTCATTCGCGAGCACGATTTATCTGTGGAGGCATTTCAATAACCACCACAAATTTGTTATTATAAAGCTTTCCAGAGATTTATTGGTTCGCCGACAAATGCTCGCAGTGAGGACGCACCTTTAGACCCATATTATTACTACTAAACTCCCATATAATAAGGATGACGACTGACTAAAAAAAATATGATTCTGTTTAGTCCGTCAGTTAGATTATCGAAAAATATTGGTTACGTGTTTTTTGTTCTAGGAAATTAAAAAAAATATTGACGAAGATAAAACGTGTCAAAGATCATGAGTAGGGGCTTTTTACGTCACATTTGAGTAAAAAATGTACTCAAATGCAACACGAGTTTTCGACGCACTGTATCGTCTTCATTTTTTGTTAACGTGAAAAATTAAAAAATATGTGTGCAATATTTTTTGGAAATCTATCTGACGCACTATAGTTGGTGCCAGTTAAGATTGCAATAGCGGTCATTGCCCTTTCCCCAATATATCTTCGTACGAAACAAAACAAATGAACCATGTATCGTTTCTTTTTTACGAAAAATGTTGAAGATCACGATAGATGACGATTCAAGACTTGAACAGGCTTATTTTTGGATTTCAAAGTTAAGAACTTTAATAAATGTATGTGGGTCACTGATCGCTTATGCGATCTTAACTGGCACCAACTATAACTAAATATCTTTTGTCATCTACCCTATTTGTAATAGTCCCGTCAGTCTCCAAGACATGCACTAACCGTTTCTGCAGCTGCTGCGGCGTTACTTTGGGTGTAGACCGCGGCAATTCCGGCATGACCAACGGCTTGTCCTCCAAAATAGGAGGAGGGACCCTCTTCGGACATAACGCTATTATTGCATCGTAGATCTTCTGCAACGCTTGTCGCGTCGATGTTAATGCTGCCAAAGCGTCTGTGTTTTCTTTTGAAGCCTAGATGTTGAGGTAACACATATTTTGTCAGCCTAAGGAGTTCTAAACACATTTTCAGGTCGGTAAAATTGAACTTATGATAGACGAAGTGTACCGTACGGTACGAATGCAAGCTGAAAGTGCCGACCCCAAAAAGTGCCTAGCATAGCCATAGCATAGTTATACCAGATGGATAACAGTTGTATTTTTGTAACACAATCAATTACAGGTTTTCGCGGGTAAAACACA